>JAPDNY010000004.1:82289476-83539476 GCA_029375565.1 Gekko gecko
ATACTAGTGGGTTAACTAAAGAGCAGTTGTAAACTTCCAAAAGGCATTTAGTCTTTGTACAATAACAGTTTGTTGATATCATTTTGTATAATAACCATTTGAACCAAATCTCCACATTTGTTGCTACAGCCACTCTGATTCTATAGTAATAGCTCCAAAATTGTTCTGGAGACACCCAGTGCTAAATATCTGTGGTTAAGATCAATGCTGCATACACTGCAGAACTTATTATTTCTTGAGGCATCAAACTTAGCAAAGAAAAACACAAAAGCCATTATCTTTCTCTTCCACCCATACAGAAAAGTGGGTTATCAAGCTTCTGGTTAATGGCGATTCGAAAGCAGACATGCCTCCCAGTCAATCGCAGGGCGTGATCTGCGCACTAGAGGTTTTGGAGGGAGGGCGAGTGATCACTACCCCCTGGGAGCCTTGGTGAAAAGGTTCCCAGCCAAGGGGCTTTTGAGGGGCTGCCTCTTCACCAGTGCATTGCTGGGGAATTGAGGCGCTCCTGTGCCCCGATGGTCCAACTGCTATGCGTCTGCATAGAACCAGAGCTACCGGTTGGGACAAGCAGTGGAGATCGAGTGAATAAAAGGATGCAAGCAAAGTCGCAAGACAAGCAATGAGCAGTGAGTTAAGTAAAAGTGAAAAATCGGCATTTTAAAAAAGAAAACACCCCCCTTGATAGCACTGTGGGAAGCGAGTGGGGGAGGGGCCCCTCCCACATGCAGAGATTTAAAATCAGAATAGCAAGGGGGGAGTGGAAGAAAAAGCTAAGAAACCAACTTCAAGAGCCTTACCAGTAAAAGCTTGAGTGCTTTGGAGGCTTTCAGAGACTTTAAGAACTTTCAGCTAAAGTAAACAATCTAGAAAGATGGCGGGGAGACGACCCAACAAAGGATTGAAACTGAAACCACCAGGCGGCATGAGTCCAAGGGTGGAAGAGACCATAGAGTTCCCTAAGCTTTTAGCAGACTCTTTATGCCCTCTACTGGACCAGATGACTAACATCAACCAGCAATTGACAACTTTAAACCAGAACTTTGCAGCACAGCAACTGCAACTTGCGGAAACTACAAAGAAAACAGAACAGGTGGCTGAGAAAGTGTTGGAACTTGATGCCAGCTCAAAAAAAGCAGGAAAAAAGATACAAATGCT
Source organism: Gekko gecko (assembly GCA_029375565.1). NCBI lineage: Eukaryota > Metazoa > Chordata > Lepidosauria > Squamata > Gekkonidae > Gekko > Gekko gecko. The sequence goes on from JAPDNY010000004.1 coordinate 82,290,635, forward strand.
AGAAAAGAAGCAAGCTTTGGAGGAAGTTCAACTGCTACAGCTACAAATGGAGAAAGCAAATATGGTACTCCAGTTCCAAGGGGTGACTGAGACTCCCAACGGGAATCTTAAGCAATTGTTGAGCACTGCACTGGCCCCAGTAACAGATTTAAAAGCAGAAGATATACTAAGCGAAATGGATGTGGCTTATAGAGCCTACTCTAAATATATTAAAAAGAATAATCTGCCAGGGGAAATCGTCGTGAGATTCTCGAAGAGGCACCTAAGAGACCTAATTTTAAAAGCGACTACAAGTACACCCCTGAAAATTGGAGGCAACAATATCAGAATACTAAAAGATGTCCCATTTGAAATAAGGAGAAAGAGAAAGAAGTACAAGGACTTAACTCTTTTTTTACAAACAAATAGCATTGCATACTGATGGTTAATCCCCAAAGGCATCACTTTCAAAATAAAGGAGAAAAGAGAAAAAATTGACTCTGTTTTTAAAGCATGTGAGTTCCTGAGGCTGCAACTGGGAGATCCAGAAGAGGACACGAAAGAAGAAGAAGAAGACAGCAAATCTACTGGCGAATTGGACTCTATGTCTTCCAATGAGGACTCTGATGCAGAAAAGGGGGCGGCTGCTCCCAAACAAAGCTACCAGCTGAGCAATCGCAAGGAGAAAGCAAAATAAGAACTGAGATTTTGAAAGTTCACATAACTCAGCTCCTGGTGACCCGGCAATGCCGCTGGTCGCCGGGGGCTGCTTTGCTGCCCCGAGGAAGCCGGGCAGCAACAGAGTCACGATGCCTGGAGTATATAGAACAAAGAGCCAGCTCTGCTCCCACCCGTTGTCAGTTGCTCTGATGTGCTCACCCATCCTCCTGCCCTGTTCTTAGTGTAGGCTATGGCTGGTTGCCTATTGGGGCCAGGTAGGAATTTTTCGCTTTTACTCAGTATTGGCTGAATGAGTAGAGGTGTTTTTGCCTACCTTGCACTGAGAGCAGTGGATTGGATAGTTAATTGTGGTGGTCGACACTTAAATAGGCTGGTCACTTGGCAGGTTTGTGCGGGCAAGAAACCAGAACCGGTGAGCACCTTACGGCATTTTCCCCTTTAGGGAACAGGGGGTCATCAGGAACTGCCTTCGAATTTCTATGGTCCAGGGTGGGGAACGGTTATCACCTCCTCTGGGAACTTCTTAGGGTATGCTCCTACCTGCAAGTTGGAAGGCTTCAGGGGTAGGTGCTCCTAGGGTGACCAGTTTGCTGGGCTGCTGGTCAAGACCAGAGCTGGGTGACCCGCCCAAGAAAAGGGCAAGGAGGTTGGTCAGGTGAGTGACACCTGCCTTGCCTGTTCCATGCTCGCTTAGCTGGTCCCTTGCCGCAATGTTATGTTAAATAGTTAATAAAGTGGCCCTTGTTTACTTCCAAACTGTTGTCTGTCTCGTTATTCCGACTGGGGGGCAAAGTTTTTATTATACGACATGATCTGGGGAGAGTCCTTGAACTGGGAAAATAGTTAAGCTGATGTAAAATTGGGATTATTAGGTCATGCTCAATGCTTTATACACTTTTTTTTTTTTTGGACTAACATGTATATAAGCGTTATTGAAGATCTCCAACTCTTGGGGTTTTAGTTAGTTGTTATTATCTTTTCTTTCTCCCTAGTTGTAGATGTTTTCCCTTCCCTTTTTCTGTTGTAGTTTGTAGTATATAGAAAAATGCAAATAAAAAATCCCCTTCGGGGGCTCAAAAAAAAGAAAAGAAAAGCGAGTTATCAGATAAGCTTTTTTATTTCATGTTGGCATGCCAGGGAATTCTCCAAATTAATTAAAAAGGAGACATGCCATACCAAAATGGTAGCATTGAACAAATATTCTTCCATCCTATAACACTACATAGCCACTATGATAATTTGGTGAGTCTGCTGCTAGACTTTGGCAAATCCATCTTCAGGTCACTTTATTGGTTTCCCTTCCCCTTTGCCCTTAAAGACAAAAGGAAGATACTGACACTGTAATGAGGGTTCAGTGGGTTAAATCTTTTAGTAGATAAGCATCACATCTCACTGAAAGGACAGTATGGGCTTCCTAGCAGAATTAAAAACAAATAATTTAAGAAAGGCATAGCATATGGTAAAGATGGGTGGCATTTCACTGCTTCCATATCAAATAAACTTTGTTATCCAGAATAAGATTAGAAATTGATCCAGAGAAGTCTGCACAGATCATTCTATAATGTACTAGTGAACAGTTGGTCTTCATTTGTGGCTGGAAACCTCAGACTCCTTAACCTTTTATCACAGGAAAAGTGCATCAACCCTAGGGTAATTTTTATTGTCCCTCTCTGTGATTTTCCACATCTGCAATCATCTTTTTGGAGATGGTATTCCCAGAATTGCACACAGTGTTCCAAACACAGTCACACCACAGGCATAATGAACAGCACTACAATACAAGTTGTTCTATTTCTAGTCTCTTTTGTAGTTTATGTATAAAATTCTGTTTTGTTGCTTCTTTCCATTTTCATGCACAGTTGCTGTACATCCATTTTTTATAAACATTTCAGTCCTAAAGTAAGTAGTCCTATAGTAGGTAGGCCAATTTTAGTGATAAATTACATGTTTTAGTTAGGAAATCAGTTTCACATTTGAGTTATTTAAGAACCCTTTCATGTATCCCATCAAGTCCTGGTGACTTGTTAACTTTTAATTTGTCAATTAGTCCTAGACTTTCATGTTTTGTCACCTTTGTGTAACTTAGTTCTTCAGACACCCGCTCCAAAATAGCAGTTCTTGCATGAGTAAATATCCAACAGCTATTTCGGTGAATCCTAATATGAATAATTCATTCGCCTTATTCCTATTCTTCTTTAGATCTTCTTTCACTGCTTTATCATGCATTAATCCAACCACTTCTCTGAATGGTTTCATGCTTTTGATGCATTTAAATTCTTATTGTTTGTTTTAATAGGTTAGATCCAATGGAACTGTTTTACTTGTGGTAATGCTTTCTTCCACCACAAGAAGCTTTATGTTGATGCAAGAGACAAAGAGCTGGTGAAGAACTTCTCACATTGGAAAAAGGCTCCATGAACTGGGGGAATGCATTACCATTAATGGAATGGATCCATGGAATCCAGCTTCTTGTTCTGGCAATATACCTCTCCAGTTCTTTTTTAGCTTGTTTTATTGTCGACTTAACATTAGGTTTCTCAGCAGATTTGTTCCTTTGTGTCCTCCTTATTTGGGCAAGGTTTTTCTCCAAGGAACTCATGATTTCTTCATTTTACAAATGAAAAAACTGCATAAAAATTATTCAGTGCTACTCATGAGTTATTGATAAAATGGGAGATTTGCCATCAGGTATGTTCTTTCCATAACTAACAAGTGTCTTTCTGATATGTCCCATGGAAAACAACTGGGCTTACCAGTCCTTGGCTGGCAATATCTGAAAGCTGGGTGGTGGGGCAGTTTTGGAACAAGAGGTGATGTCATGACACTCCAGAATTTCAAAAATTTCTATGATAAAAACCACTGAGATTTTGAAATTCCTAGCACATTATGACATCACTTCCTTTTCCAAATGAGGAAGTTACATCATGATGGTAAAACTAGATGTTTTTTACATTGCTAGAGCATCATGAAATCGGTGCAGAAGTCAATTGATGCTATTGACCCTTTCATTCACCTCTGCTGCTCCATTGAACAATAATGGGGGACAAGGGGCATTCCTGGGAGATTCCCTGCCAGAACTGAGAAAAAAGCAACCCTAAAAGCAAAACAATCCCTTAACCCTGTCAGAAATGTGCTAACAGTGTTGTTCAGTTGCCTGCCCCATTATAATAATAATAATAATAACAATAATAATAGTTATTATTTGTATTATGCCATTTCACCATTATTAATTTTGCATGGCTTTTTGCTGAATAAAAAGAAAAAAATCTTAAGGTTACAAAGTAAAGTGTATAGAAAAGCAATAAAGACAGGGGAGGCATTTAGAGGGGAAGCTAAGCTGAAGGAGGAAGTATGTGTGTTGTTTATTTATCTATGAGACTTCTATGCTGTCTTTCAATATGTATTTCAACCATGATGTTTAATATAAAAGCTAAAACAACCAAGAACATAAGAACATAAGAGAAGCCAATGCAGAATTAGGCCAACGGCCCATCTAGTCAAACACTCTGTCACACAGTGGCCAAAAATTCCAGGTGCCATCAGGAGGTCCAGCAATGGGGCCAGGACACTAGAAGCCCTCCCACTGCTGCCCCCTCCAGCATCAAGAATAGAGTGCATCACCTGCCCCAGACTGAGAGTTCCTATCTATACCTTGTGGCTAATAGCCACTGATGGACTTCTGCTCCATATGTTTATCTAATTCCCTCTTGAAACTGTCCATGCTTGTAGCTGCCACCACCTCCTGTGGTAGTGAATTCCATATGTTAATCACTCTTTGGATGAAGAAGTACTTCCTTTTATCTGTTCTAACTCGACTGCTCAGCAATTTCATGGAGTGCTCACGAGTTCTTGTATTGTGAGAAAGAGAGAAAAGTACTTCTTTCTCAACCTTCTTTCTCAAACCATCACATAGCTTAGATATAGAACTTGAGAACCAGTGTGGTATAGTGGTCAGTATGTCAGACTAGGATCTTGGAGGCCCAAGTTTGAATCTTCACTTTGCCAATGATACTTACTTCATAACCTTAGATGAGACACACTCGCAGCCTAACCTACTTCACAGAGTTGTTATGAGGATAAAATGTAGAAGGGGAGGATGTTGTAAGCTCCCTATGGAGGGGAAAGTGGGGCATAAATGAGATAAAGGAAACAGGAAGAAACCACATAGGAAGAAACCAGAAATTGGAAGTATATAGCAAAAACCACAGCATAGAAGCAAAACCATAGAAGCAAAACAACAAAAGTAGCAAAAGCCTTTAATAGAACTCAGCTTCCAAAGCCAAAAAAGAAAATAAATGCTGGCCAGAAACCATTTACCTTCCATGGAAGAACATTTCAGAACTACCATAAAAAGGCACTCAGCTTCTGTATTTTTAGAAGGGTGCAACTTGTTGATTTTAAATTTGGAATGGAGAGGGAATAGGGTTGCCAGGCATATCCTGGAAACTGGCGGAAGATGGGGAAGACAGAGACTTATGGTCAGCAGGGTGATCAACATCCCTGTTGAAAAACATAAGAACATAAGAAGAACCCTGCTGGATTAGACCAATGAGAAGCCTCAGTCAAGAGGTCTTTGATCAGTGGGAGGGAGTAGGCAGTGGACATTGACACAGCATTCAGACCCCGGTAATTGGTGCACAGCCTCAACTTCTGCTGATAGAGCCCAAAATCACATTTGCCCTTTTAGCTACCACATCACACTGCTGACTCATGTTCAGTGTATGATCTACTAAGACCCCTAGATCCTTTTCACACATACTACTGCCAAGACAAGTCTCCCCCATCCTATAATTATGCATTTGATTTTTCCTACCTAAATGCAGAACTTTACATTTAACCACATTGAAATTCATTTTGGCTGCGATCACACAGAAGGGGGAAAAGGCGGGTAGGAAGGAGGCTGTTTGCCCCACCTGCAATGACGTGCGTTTGTGCAATCAAACTTCCCGCTGCACACCCACAGTTCCCAATAATACTGAGTTTTCAGCAGTAGCTTTTTTCCATGCTACTGCTGCGTGAAACAACGCCCCGCCGATGACTCCGGGATGCCAGACAGATGTGTCTGTCTGATTGTGTCCCTTTAATCTGCGGGGGAGATCGCACATCTGCCATTGCTTCCGGTACGTATGATCGCACCCCTTATTTGTTTTAGCCCAGTTTTCCAGCATGTCAAGATCATCCTGTATTGTTAATGTGTGTATGTCATGTATATGTTGTTTTGTGTTGTAGTGTGTTATGAAAATAAAAATTGCCTCTAGGGGAGCTTTAAAAAAAAAAAAAGATCATCCTGTATTCTGACTCTGTCTTTTATCATATTTGCTACCCCTCCCAATTTAGCATCATCTGCAAATTTAATAAGCATCTCCTCTATTCCTTCATCCAAATCACTTATAAGGATGTTGAACAAAACAGGTCCCAGGACAGATCCTTGAGGCACTCCACTTGTCACTCCTGTCCAAGAGGATGAGGAATCATTAACAAATACTCTTGGGGCAATTTTACCAACTTGTCAACAAGAATATTATGTGGAACCTTATTGAACGCCTTACTGAAATCAAGATAAACTATGTCCACAGCATCCCCCTGATCCAGCAAGGTAGTAACTTTCTCAAAAAAAAGAGATAAGGTTAGTCTGATATGACTTGTTCTTGAGAAACCCATGCTGGCTTTTAGTAATCACAGCTGTCATTTCTAAATTCTCAAGGACTGTTTGATGGTTTGTTCTAAATCTTTCCCAGATATAGACATCAAGCTGATGGGTTGGTAGTTAGCCAGATCCTTTCCCCCCTTCTTGAAGATGGGGACAACATTTGCCCACCTCCACTCTTCTAGCACCTCTCTAGCACCAAGAATTCTCAAAAATAATGGACAGAGGCTCAGAAAATACATCCAGGAGTTCTTTTAGTACCCTTGGATGCAGTTCATCTGCCCAGAGGACTTAGTTTCATTTAAAGAAACTAGGTGTTTATGTACTACCCCGATGCTGATTCTAGGTTACTATGCCAATCCTAGGCTTGCCTTTTACTTTTTGTTTTCACCCTCCACTGGAGACAATTGCTGAAGCCAACTCAACATGAAGAACACAACTGAAAGCCATAGAAAACAGGAAGAGTCCAAATAGCACTTTAAAGACTAACAATATTTTTGGCAGGGTATGAGCTTTTGTGAGTCACTGCTCACTTCTTCAGACTGATGAAACCTCATACCCTGCCACAAATTTTGTCAGTCTTTAATGGACTCTTGCTCTTTTCTGCTGCTACAGACAGACTAACATGACAACCCATCTTGATATATCTGAAAGCCTATGCTATGCTACTGACAGCAGATGAAGTCTTTGTTCTTCTCTGACAGTACTGTGGCTGAGTTCAGACTGGCAGTTTGCCCCACTATAGCCATGTTTCAGCCACCTTTCTCAAGCGGATTAAAGGGGGCATTCACACAGGCACATCTGCCTGGTGTTCCCCACCCATAGGCAACCTGTGCTGTTCCGCTTCACTCCTGGGATTAAAAGATACCTGTTGAAAGTGGTAGCAAATCCCGGAGAGTGCCTTTATCCCCCTGCATTCCACTTCCTGGAAGTGTGAATGGTCAGCCAAAAAGCCGGGAGCAACCCGCGTTGCTAATAAGACAGCAATGATATGATTGACTGTGCTCTGCTCTACCACCCAATGCGATGCTGGCACAATGGGATCCTCCCAAAATTGGCTGGATGCTTATGTGTGTATGAGCATATGTGCTCATGCACTAATGCACTCATACACACATAGGCATCCAGCCGATTTGCCAGGAAAAGGCCGTTTACAGCCGTGCCTCCAGGCCAGCAGTCTGAATGCTCCTGCGTGCCTCCTCCTGGTATGCTCCCGCATCAGCCAGTCCCGTGTGACCGGGAAAACTCAGAACAGTTTGTTCCAGGGCTTTTTTTGCCACGACTGGCTCCCGCTTCAAACTGCCAGTCTGAACTCAGCTAGTTTGTGCCTGTTTAGAACTGCCGAATAAGACTTTTGGAACTGATTGAGAGGAGTGTTGCAATTTTGTCCTGCTGGTGCTGAGTTTCAGATATTAGATGCCTGTTCTAACTTGCTTGCATTTTAATGAAAAAGTTGCTTTCATTCAATACAATTTGGTTTTCACTATTTAGTTGTTTGGGTACAATAAACTACTTGAGATTGCAGTCAAGGTGCTTGGTACAATTCATCTCACTATATCCATATTCAGTCCTGGTCTATCTTGGTTAATTTAGTCTAGGTAGGTGAAGCTGGTGAATACTTCCATGCAAGAAATGCTCTTGCCTATTGGTAAAGGTTTCTTTTTGTTTGTACTTTGCTATATAATCCATCTTGCACCTGAATAGTGTCAACAACTTTTAACATTTTGGACACATGGTAATCAAGCATATGGAGAGTACAAAGTGCCAGGTATTGTTACAGGAAGCTGTTTTTCTAGACAAGTTTCAAGCATTCTCTGGTTTGGATCTGTCCTAGAAGGACAGATACTGAAGCTAAAGCTCAAATACTTTGGCCACTAAATGAGAAGGGAGCACTCACTGGAGAAGACCCTGTTGCTGGGAAAGATTGAAGGTAACAGAAGAAGGAGATGGCAAAGGATGAGATGGTTAGACAGTGTTATCGATGCAACAAACATGAAATTGAGCAAACTCTGGAGGATGGCGGAAGACAGGAGGGCCTGGCGTGATGTGGTCCATGGGGTCACAAAGAGTCAGACTCAACTGTGTAAATGAACAACAACAACAACAACAAATGTTTCTTGAGTTGCTTTAGTACTTTAGTTAGGTCTTCAATTACTTTACAGTGCACTACTAGGCAGATTTGCACACTTCTGAGCCCACTGGCTTTAGCAGATTTAGACAGGAGTAACTCTGCTTAGGATTGTACTGTTGCTTGGATAAGGGAAAATGTGCTTTGAAAGATGGATGGGGTATATGTAACTTTTTAAATTGTTTTTGAAACCTAAAAATGTTTTGATGCTATGACCCATCAGATTGCCGGGAGGTCTGGATTTATTGTGGTTCCTGTCTTTGTTAACTGAGCCAATCCAATTACCTTTATTGGCATGTAACCCTTGCAGACTCATGTACAACAAAAACAACAACACCATATAATAATATTTGCCAAAAAAAGATGTAAGGAATTACCATGTAAGTATACCAATCAATTAAATAAAGGGCAAATATAAATGGCATCAAAATGAAATTTAGCAACAGTTTCCATTATCTCAAGGTTTAGATTATGAAGAAGAGTAAGGATCTTTAAACCATCAGGGTATTCTTCTAACTGAGCCAAAGTAGAGTTTAGAAATTTCAGACATAGCTCATGATAGAAGGGGCACTGAAACAAGACATGGGAGATCATTTCAATATGATCATTTGTGCATAGACAACATCTGTCAGAAAACGACACACCCTGAAAATGTCAAAGGTCAAAGGTAATACATTGAATCTGGCCAAAGAGAGGGCTCTACGGAGTTTGGGGATGTGAAGTTGGTACAGGTAAGAGGCAGCTTGGCCGACTTTAGGAGATATTCCAAAATACAAGGGTGAACAGGTTTTGTTAGTGTCATTATATAGTGACTGTAGCTCAGAGCAAAGTAGATTGGCTTTTATAATTGAAAAAGCCTCAGATTCGGAAGTAAGGAGTAGAGAATCTAAGGTGATATCCAGAGATTTAATTTTGGATTCTATATAGGTAATCCAGTTTGAGTCATTAGATTCTAGTAGAAGCTGATAGGTATAACTAGAGGGGTTCGAATTGAAAAGGCGAAGCCAATATTTAATTGTAGTAAGCTATGCTTTAGTTATCAACATATTCTGGCCACATTCCAGGCATAAAGCTGCAGAGGGGACACACATTGTCACCCCAAAGATTTTCCTCAGGAAATAGGACTGAGGCTGTTCTATGGAGTTTCCGGCTGTATTGATCCAAATAGGCACCCCATATAATAACTGGGCCCCTATTTTAGCATTAAAGGCTTCTAAAGCAGCAGGTATATACTGGTTACCTCTTCCTGAAAGATACAATTTGGAAATTGCTGCCCCATTTACTTTGGCTGTATTAATTGCTGTTTTTTGATGACAGACCCAAGAGGCATTGTATTGAAAATGAACAAGATATTTAAAAATCTTGACCTGGAATGACTTGACAAGGAATGACTGTTGATTTTCCAGTCATAAACCTTCAAGGAGTTGGAAAAGACCAGTACTTTGCACTTCTCATAATTTAACTCCAGGTAGTTGGCAGCACAGTATTCATAGCAGCGATCAAGTAAACACTTTAACCCCAAACAAGTAGACGACAAAAGAACTGCGTCATCCGCGTACAGCAGTAAAGAGATGTGTGCAGAGCCAAGTCTAGTTAACACTGGCTTTCATGGGGGGAGGGGCTACTGTTGCAGAGCAACAAACAGATAGTTTGCCCTAGTGTTGCTGCCAGCACAATGAAACCACAATACCCCTGGAAAGGTCCCGCTCCTTGCCTTTTACTGACAAAAATGAAGGCTTGAAGTCTGGCAATATTGTTGTGGTTGCCTTACAAAGGCCATTGATAGCATTCATTTCTTAAACCCAAAGGTACTACTTCTTTTATACTGAGGGATTTTAAGCCCTTTTCTGTTTTGTGTGTTTGTTTTAAGATTTCAGATTCTTTTGCAAACATGCAACTTTCCTCAGGTTTGTGGAAAGATCTTTCTGATCTGTTCATAGCCCAAGCCTCCTCATTTAAGTATGCACAAAAGGGGCCATGTTGAGAATTAGATCTGTTGATAATACTTGAAATATTTACATTAAACTATATAAAAAAAATTTTTTTTATCATAGCACAGTGCAGGTTGCTGGGCTGACAGCTTATTTTGTCATGAGGAGTAAATTTTAAACTCTGGATTTTAATTCCACAAACCATCTTCAGGAAGCAAATAATAGAGTTAAGTGTCTAGTTTTTTTAAAAAAAGAAATATATAACATCGCTATCTTTTTTGTAGTGCAAAAACTTTGAAACATTAATAGCATGATGATAAAGTATTCTCCATTATAGATGCTTGGTGTCAACTGTTCAACTGTTCTGGGAAAGTTATAGTTACCTCAGAAAACTGTGTGTGTCTGTATGCTACTTGCCTCCCTAGGCATTTCTGAAGCAAATATTGAGATATAATTGTATACTATTTTCCTGCATAAACAGAATAGAACATAATAATAAATGTGAAACAGTTTCAAAGGTTTTCTGCAAAGCTATGTAGAAATGGGAGAAAATATATTTTTTCAATTTGTAGTTATTATTTTTATCCTGCATTTCTTTGAATAAATGATTTGTAGTTATTATTTTTATCCTACATTTCTTTGAATAAATGACTTATGGAGCAATTTTAGGCACGTATGTTCAGAAGTTAGTCCCATTCTATTGAATTAGGCTTATTCCCAGGAAAGTCTTCTTAGCATTGCAGACTTAGTCACATAGTTTTATATATTTTGGATGTTTCAAATGCAAGTTTTAGCTTTTAATTACAAATGAAAGCTAGATTATTTTCATCATTTTGAAAATAACTAGATATTATTGGTTAAGTGGATAGTCCAGCAACCAGTTAGGGAAACCCTTTCAGAATATTGGGGAAGCATAAGCCAGGACAGTAAGGTAAAGACCTGAAGAAATAATAGCTGAAGAGAAGGCAAGTTAGCTAGGAAGTTATGGCCAGAGTTCTTAAAGGGAATTACACAGAAAATGGTTTCTACTATTAAAAGATAGCACTGGACAGAAAGTCTTACAATTAAAACTTTAAGGATATATTTCTATATTGAGATGATAAAGTTGATCGAATGGCTGAGAGGTATGTATGAAGTAGTTTGTATAATACGTTCTGATGTAATCCACTTGCTCAAACTGCTAAAACAGAATTTAACAAAGGATCTTATTAATGACATGTCTATCACCTACCTATCAGGTAACTGGGACTTCACAGTTAGGTTTACTGATACTGCATACTCAGAGATGCAGTTTACAGAAAAGTACTGAGTGATCACCGTAGAAAGTGTAGTAGGGGTAGGTAGAAGGGTAGGGGTTACCCTGCCTGCTTTTGCTACCTAGGCAGAAGTGGCAATACAAGAGTAAGGTGCTGCTGGCTCAGTTCACCACACCTTCATCCAAGGCATTCAAGCCAGTTTACATGGGCTTTTCCCCTGTATTCTGGTAGCAGCCATGAGATAGGTGAGGTTGAGAGATAATAACTGGTTCAAAGTAATCAGTGAGTGGGTTTAGTTGTAGAGCATCTGCTTTACATGTAGAAGGTCCCAAGTTCAACCCCTGGCATCTCAAGTTAAAAAGATCAAGTAGCAGGTGATATGAAAGATCTTGACCCAATACCCTGGAGAACTATTGTCAGAGTGGACAGAAAAGACAGGAGGTAGTGATCCCCCCCCCCTCCACTCTCCCCACTACAGCCTACTAATCTGGATTGCATGGGCATGGCATTCTTTGTTCTGTGAGGTTTTTTTTGCATTTGGTGAGCAGTTGGTAAACTGAACAATGACTATTCAAGTATCTGTAACTGAAAATGTTTGCTGGGGGAGGGGAGAGGCAGAAAGATCGTAGACTCTTGAATGGACCTTACACAGTTCTTGCCCTTGATCCAACCTTGATCTTTCTACAATTTATTTTTCCTTCATCTCACTGATACTTCATTGTTTTTCCACTGTTGAAATGTAGACCATAGAACAAGGATATGTTTTAAGCCCCTAATTTATTCCATAAAGCTTCTTATACATTGAAGTTAACTGTCCTCAACCAGAGCCAAGGCTTTTTTCGGCCCTGGCCTTTGCCTGGTGGAACTCTGCTGGAGAGCATCCATGCCCAGTAGGATTTGTTACCTTTCCACAGGGCGTGTAAGGCAGAGATGTTCTGCCAGGCATTTGGTTGATGACAGTGACAGGCCAGCATGTAGTCTGGCACTCTCATACCCTCCATTCTCTGCAATCCTCCCCTCCCCAAGGCTTGTGGAAGCTGAGTTGTTTTCTGCTATCTTGGAATTTGATTGTCTTATTTGTTTTTATGTATTTTATTGTTGGTTTTTACTTAATTTATTTATTGTATACACCTTTGTTTTAAGCTGCCCTGGGCCCTGCTTGCAGGGAATGGTGGCCTAAAAAAATCTAAATAAATTAAATGATGATATTACTGTGTTTAGCCACCCCCCGCTACATGTACCTATATGTCTAGAGTACTAAACTGATGATTTTCACCATACAGCAAAGGTGTTTATTATTGTTTCTCACTGGCATAAACAATACTACTATGTGTTGTTAAATATGCCTTTTTACTATGATTCCAGGCTCTTTGGTCTTTGTCATTATGCCTACCTTTACACACTTCATTAGTGTTTTCAGTGCATTGCAAGTTGCTTTTAACAAAAATATTATACACAAGTATGTCCCAGAGATTATCTTCCTTCAACTATAAAGTTTACATTGCTGTTTATGACTCTGGTTGCAAAAACAGTAAAGACAATAAATAAAGTTTACCTATGACAGCCCCCTGGCTGTTTATGTTTCAATATTTCATTATCCACCCTACTATATATGCATTTAAATACTGTATAGTGGACAGAGCTGTGTGTTTAAACTTTGGTTAGTAGACACAATTCCCATATCACTCATTTTCATCCAGATAGGTTCATTCATAATTAACAGATGTACCATTAATATTTGTTCCTGTGATCCTGCAAATAGAACCTGAGTTGTGGTACTGTAAATACCATATTCACATGTATCAAACATTTATAGAACCTAAGTGACCTATTGCAGCAATAATACAGATTCAGTGAGAAAATGGTATCAGAGGGTAGCATGTTGTCCTACGGTAAAAGAGCAAGATTCAAGCCCTGTAGCATCTTAAAGACCAACAAGATTTCCCAGGTATAAACTTTTTAGAGAGTCGAAGCTTCTTTTGTCAGATAATCTGATGAAGGGAGTTTTGACTCTAAAGTTTATACAGAGGCAAAGTGGTTTTCAAACTTTCTACTTTTGGAGAATACTTTCCACATCAACTCATGTACTAAGACATTTCACCACTTCTGTCGCTGAATCCCATTACAGAGCACTGTGGGACATGTCCTTAGTTTTTTTTGCAGGGCATTAGCCAAGCCTATTTAACCTCTGCATTGGGCAATGTGAACAGAGAAAGTGACCTAGTACATTGCCCAGCAGCTGTGTTTTTCAGAGGATCAGTAGTATTGGGCAAGTTTTATTTCTAGGAGACTTACTGTATCTGTCAGTATCCATTCATGAGATTTTAATAATCTTTCAGTTTATCCAAGTTTTTCCTGTCCACATCTTTAAGACCATGAGCATGTGAGAAGACTAGAATCAATTTGAGATGAGTTAGGTTGAATTTTACTTGCTTTTGAGCTTCTCACTTCTGACTGCTGCCCTGGTGCACTCACCACCTTCACCATTTCCAAACAAACAGTGATCAATCTATATAGTGTGATGGAGGGTGTTACCTATAGATTTCCTTGCAGAATAGAACTAGTTTCCTGTTGCAGTGATCCAAGCTTATGTGGGAAATATGCTTTGCTTGTAAGATGGACTTTGGGGTGGCCCATGGGCCTCTTGATATTACAGTTCATTTCTCTGGTACCAGTGGTGGGTGATGCTTTCCTGCTTGTTATTTACCAATAATGATTTCTGTTATTCAATAGTAACCTCTTATCTTCACTTAAAAGTTCAACAATCACATATGCTCACATTCATTTTATTGCATCCAGAGGTAGCAAGTGGTTTAACATACAGGCTGCTATATGACAAATCTAAACCAGGAACATACTTTTAACAGTGTGGCCTCAGCTCTGTCATGTGTGCCGTGCAGAGTCATCACGGCCATGGTGCGTAGCTTAGAGCCGGAAAGCAAACAGCTGCTGTAGCCTGATTTGAGTTAAAATAGTGTCAGTGTTTAGTCTGGCGCACTGCTTCAGGAGAGATTGGCAGCTGGGTCAAACAAAGTCATTCCATTGGCTCCTTTCCCAGTAAGCTTCTGCTAGCATTTAGGTAGTAGTGCTGCCTAGGCCCTTTTCTCAGGGATAGCCTAGCATCTAACCGCACCCTCTTTCCTCCCCCCATAAAGTACTTTCCCTCTTTAAGATAAATCCAGTATTATGCAATCTGCCAACATTTGTGTATTAAGAATGAGTTCTGTCTTGAAAGCTGACGCATCCTGCTCCCAACGTGGTGCAGAAAGGAGTTTGTTACCGTGCTGGATTAATAAAAGGGGCCTTTATGGGTTGTGAAAGAATATCTGTGTGCTTAGGCAGGAAACTTTTTGATCCACAGAAAAGCCAGACGACATCTAGGTAAGGCTGAATATCAAATCTGCTTTTATGAGAAACTGTGCAGTGAGCTTTCAGTTAATTGCAGTAGCTTAAAACTTCCCTGCTTGCATGATTGTTTTCTGAAAGCAAGACTGAGAAAAATTTCTTATGTCGTAGCTCTTTTGCTTTATTTGAAAGCTGGCAAAATATTCTTCTGCTTGCTTGGTTGGAAAGTTTATATAAATAAAATCTGTCTGGGCATGTTGTGCCTATTTAGAGGAAGATTTTGTAGGCACAACTGTGGAAGGAGAAAGTGCAGTTATCCCATAAAAATACTTTAAAAAGTTTTCTGGGTTGGGAAGTTATCAAAAGAACTTTCCCTACTTTTGCCGAATGTCTCTGCAATAATTTAAAAGCAGTTTGAGAATGGCTTTGGACTAATAAGGTTTGAATTACTTAAAAGTTTAATGTAGCGATGGAAGGAATATTAAGTAAGTTGTCTTTGTCTTCCAGTTTTTAATTTTTGTTGTTGCTTTAGCCTGTTGGGTCACATTTTTTTGTTAGCACTGAAGGCTGCCATGAATTGGTAATGAGGGCCCCTTTTGCACATGATTTTGGCACTTGGCCAAAATCAACTTCCCAACGGCAAGCTTTCTGTAAAAGAACCTGGAGCATTTTTCTTTCTTTTTTGTGATGAGGAATCTCTCTGAAAGCTGCCATAACCAGTTGTGTAGGCATGTCAAAATGACTTTATACAGTGGACATGAAACATTCCTTTTCATTCTGGTTCCTTTTTGCTAGTATGCAAAATTGTTGGTATTATCATTTTGTGTTGCTTGCAGCTCACTTACCATTCATAACAGGTTCCACTAAGGGAGTGCAGCCATAAAGAAGGTTTGTCCTCGAGTCGTATACGCTTTCCCCGAATATCAGTATATGGGTAACTATCTCCTTTTAGTCAGTTAACAGTCATTGGGGTTCCTTTAAAACACACCACGATAAGGAACAGATGAATTCTTAAAAGTCTTGGTGATTAAAGCGTGATGGAGAGTAAGTAAAGAGTTGGGGCAGGAGTTTCTCTACAAAAAATGAAGAAAACTTTTAGAACAACAGTATTTTCTTAAATTATAAGTACTGTATTTTTGGAGAAAGAAAGTTTAGCTGTCATTGAAGTTGTGTCTAATTTTCAAAGTGTGTCCAGAATTTAAGCATTGTTTATTAATCATAGAAAAGGGCAGATATTCTTGAGACTGGCTTCCACAAACCACTGACTCTAGATTTATTCCTGTAGTCGGCAACTTGTTGGAACTCAGCAGCATTAACAAATAATTTGGAAATACTTTTATTTTTAGAGACCTAAGAGCTGGAAAAGGGTTTTTTTCCATGCCTACAATCAAAACTGATATTATAAGTGGATGCATTGTACAACTGTATTTGTGTGAGAGCTTACACATATGTTTCTAATAATGCAATATAGTGGTTGAAAACTAAACACCTGGAACAGCTTGAGATGTTTTATAAAACCTCAAGGGTCTGCAAATTCCTGTCAGTTCACAATGAGTGGAGGTGCCTCAGTATTATATAGCTGTGGTCTGAACTATGATACTGTAAACTGTTTCCTAAGTACAATATTTAAAAGTGTAGTTCATGGATTTTACAGTGATGAAAACATCCAGTGTTAAAATATGTTTAAGTAATAGATTGGTGGTGTTAATAAAGTACATAAAATATATAAGGCTTCAGTAAATCTCACTGGGGATTTATTTAAAATTTGTGTGTGTGTGTGAAATATTGCCACTGTGACTTTTTGCTTTACTAAAAAGTTGTATCTTGAAGGACAACGTAAGAAATATTCATGAAGGTTTGTCAATATGTACAAGTATGTAAAGTTCATCTTTTTAAAAAATTCTACACAGTGAACTATTATGACAAATGAATGTTCCAAAGCAGTTAATTATAGACTTCAGATTCTGAATTGAAACTGTGTAAACAATCTAAAATCAAAGATTTGGCTCAACAGTGATTGGAAGCTCTTGCTGTAGATGCAAGAGGATACTTTTTCAAGAACAGGGATAGCATTTTAAGCGGCTGTGGAGCTCACAAAAACACATCTTGGGCATCCTAGTTTGAGAATTTTGCTTCTCACTAAATATTGTTTCAACTACTGCAAGTTAAAACATTAATAATGAGGATTTGTAGTAATTTCTAGTGTAATTTATATTACAGTTTTTTTAACTAGTTTATTTTCAGTGTAGTCATTTGGGGGTAAAGCTGTCAAATCACTTACTCTAGAATAGTGAAAAACTCCCTCAATTTATGATCTTGTACCACATTATAGATATGTGTGTACTGATGGTAATTCCAGAATTTTTTTAATGAGCTAAAAAAACCAGATCAAACTTTCCTTTTTAAATTTACCTCTGAAGAAGCCCACTGAATAGTTTTAAATGTGTTCTTATTAGCTTCAAAATGTATTCTTAGAATGTTGAAATATAACTGATTTATGTGTTATGCATGGTCAGGTATGCAAAGTCAATATGTGGAAGCCATATTGATGCCTATGGAATTCACTTCCACATAATATGTTCAGGATCCTGGTGCTGGATTTTTTTCACCACTAGACAGTTATCCCTTTTAGAAGGTAAAAAATAATTCATTATCCTAGATTATTTGCCTTTCACAGTTTTTGCAGGAATAACAGTGTTTGATAACGTGGGCACATCAAATCTACCAAATTGTTGCCTACACTTTTCAGACATCTAGCAAAACTCTGTTGTAAATACTTAATAGCTCCACATATTAAATGTGGTCTAAGCTCTATATAAATACATGCTACATTGAATGGGATGCAGGTATTTAATTTGGGTAGAACGTCAGTGATCTCTGCAAGAGTCATCTCAGCCACCTCAGACACTAAGGTAAATGATTTATGCAAAATGAGCAGATGATGCATTTTTGGCTTTCATGGCTGGGGTGGATTGAGAAGAAAAATAGCAAATTATATGCTAAAACACAATCTTGTTTTTCTTGTCCATTGTATGTTGTAGCATTTTGCCAATAGAGATATTCTGAAATATAATACATAGTTCCATAATACTTTGGATTCATCCCTAAATACACATACTTGAGACAAGGTCTTGCTGAATTCACTGGAATTTACTTTTGAATAAACATGTTTAGGATCATGTTGCATGCATAATTTCTTCCTTCTTTTTTTTGCACTACTTAAACTTGATTGTTATTTTGTTTTGTCTTGTTTCAGAAATCTTAATGGAAGGGAAATAAAACCAATCTGTCAGTATGGTTCTTGGACTGTAGCAGTTCAAGATACCATTTTTTCATACTGATTTAAATGGTGATTGAGACATGAATATGCTTTTCTTGTTGCACAGAAAGAACAAATAATTAAAATATTTAGTTCTATGCTTGCTTCACTGAGGTGTGTATGTGCATGTGTGATTTTTACATACACTACGACACAGCTGTGTCAATGTTAGTTTAACTTTTTTAAAAAAATGAGAACTCAAAATTTAAAATAATTTCCAAATCTGTCAAAAAACAGGAATTGTTGGGGGGAAGTCTGTGATTCAGTCGTAGAGCTCATGCTTTGCCTGCAGAAGATACCATGGTCATGTCTCAGCATCTAGAATCAAAGGGATCTCAGAAACCTTTCTCTGTTTGACTCTGAAAGATGACTGAGTAGACCATGATAGCTAGGTGCAATGCTCCCTCTAAGCTGTGGAGTCTTGTGGGCAAAAATTCTACTTTGTGAGCTACTGGCATTAAGGTTGTGATCTGGCTACTGCATAAGTTAGTTTGCTCTGGAGCTATCCTTCCTGAACTAAGATAAAAATGTGTGAGCCAGAGGCTAAAAAAATGTGAGCCAGTTCACACTAACTCAGCTTAGAGGGAACACTGACTAGGTGAACCAATAGTCTGGTTAGGTAGCTTCGTACATTCATAAACAGTACTGAGTAATACCATCAAACCATCTAGCTTAGCACAGTCTACCTAAAATGTAATCATTTTCTTCTAACAATCTGTGTTAATACTTCTTCAATGTAATGGTTTATTACAATCACAGACTAAAGTTGTCAATAAATCTCTTTCAAATATGTGTTTTGATGGGTATCTAGTGGAACTAGAATATCAGAAGTAATTCAATGCATAATGGACTTGAAGGACAGTCTCTGTTGGACTGACGGCTGAAATCCTATTCTGAAGATATGTATAGGTCATTTTCTATCATTTTGTTTGAATTCTAGTGCATAATTATTGTCAAAGCCAATGTGTCCCCCCAGTGTGTATCCTCAAAAAGTGGTTATGTGATGCCAGTGGTCCACCAGAAGAGCTATAGAAGAATTTTCATATATATTATGAGGGAATCACATTGCTTATATTATAATGGAAACAACAAATCAAAACTTCTTTATCAGGAAGTAAATTAAGGTATGTTGTCTATAGATGGACTATTGAATTAATGTTGGAATTAAAAATAGTTGTTTGATAATCAATCCAAATAGTTGTTTCCATTAATATAACTGTGCTCCATTTGTCATTGATTCTTATGGGTTGTACAACTCATGAAGGAATTCTAGAAGCAACTGCAAACTTACAGAAGAAAGTGTCCCCACTGTAGAGACAATTAAAACAATCTCTTCTAGAGTGGGCAGATGTAGAAAACACAATACTGGAGCCTCAGTTTCCCAAGATGTTCAGGATGCAGGTAGGGAAGGTTTGGGGGTTTTTTTGTGTTGTGGTGCTTTCAGTATTTTTCTACAAGGCAGACTCCATTATGGAACATTATCTGGACAGGGGTAGAAGTGCTGAAAGCATTGGGTAAGATGTGTGGAATGAGACAGGGCTTAACTTCACTAACCTATGTACTCTGATTTTGTTGAGCAGTTTTGTGCATGAACAAGAAATTGCCTGTTTCCCCATCAAGGTAACTAGCAGCTGGGACAGCTGTATCAATTGAGTGCATTACTGTTTTTACATGAAAGGAAAGGGATGTCAAGGCTAACACCTCAGAAACCTGATACCCATCACTTACTTCTCAAGTAGGGATCCAAGAGCAAGAGAGCTTAGATCTTTCTTCATCATAGATGTCTAGAGTTATATAATTTTTCCTTATCTTTTGCACTGTATGAATGGGTTTGTGGTACTTGCCTCAAACACACACAACTCTGTAGTACGGCTGGCCTGCTGCTCTTTCTTGAAGAAACTATAGTCTGGCCTGCTTTTGTCTCCCCATCCCCCCACCATGGCTACCTTCAAACAAGCACAAGTAACAGCTTTGATTCTCTTCCTTGCAGAGAAACAGCTTGCCTGTCTATGTCAGGATGGAAAAGCAGTCTGGCTAGTTTCTGACTATATCTCTCCTGTCTACAAAGCGGGATAGCTGCCTAGGAAGAAGGATTCCTACTAGCATGGAGAAAAGATGTCCTGTCCCTCTTAGCAGAGGTTCAATAGGATATTATTTACCAAGCAGTCTTACTCATCTTCAAGCCATGAAAACCTTCACCTGACATTTCTACACATTATGCCTTTGTTAAAGGGGCAGGACATTTTTTCTCCTGGTTGTTGGCAATTAGGAGGCTAAGTGAAGCTTCTGTCTCCCCTCTCCAATCATGCAACTCTGCTCCCCAGCAGATCAAGCAAAGTCTTTGTACTTGCCTAGTGTGCCAACACAGTTCCAGAGAACAATGTAGCTCAGGTGACTATGTCT
Organism: Gekko gecko; assembly: GCA_029375565.1. Taxonomy (NCBI): domain Eukaryota; kingdom Metazoa; phylum Chordata; class Lepidosauria; order Squamata; family Gekkonidae; genus Gekko; species Gekko gecko. The sequence continues at coordinate 82,311,324 of JAPDNY010000004.1, forward strand.
CACCCTGACATCAAATCAGAAAGCTCTTTCATAGCTAGCACCATGATGCAATGATTGAAAGTGGAGATGCTGTGTAAAAGAAATATCTGCTGAGATTATCTTGTTTTGCAGGAAAACTGATAACTGTTTAAGTTGGGCAAAATTACTCTCTTCTCTTCCCAGCCCTCCTACTTCCTAGAAAAATGGAACCAGATAGTGAGAGCCAAAATAACTGTCAGACATGATGGTTTCAAGCCATTCATGGATATAAAAGACAGTGTTAAAGACTACTCATAGTTCACATCAGATCTCGGTTAGTAAAGTTCTCAATGCACATCACTATTTACTTAGCCATTACAACACATAATGATTCTTACCTCTTCCTATATATGGCTGTTTGAACTATGAGTCTTCTTCAGGCTTTGATCTAATTTTTAAAATATACACATTAAAACACACATATTATGTGGCAAGGTACCATTTTTGTTGGGGGTTTTTTGGCTGTCAAGTCACAGCTGACTTATGGCAACCCCGTAGGGGTTTTAAGACAAGAGACAGTCAGAGGCGGTTTGCCATTGCCTGCCTCTGCGTCATAACCCTGGTATTCCTTGGAGGTCTGCCATCCAAATACTGGCCAGGGTCAGCCCTGCTTAGCTTCTGAGATCTGACAAGATCAGGCTAGCTTGGGCTATCCAGGTCAGGGCTGCAAAGCACTACACATACTACCAAATTAACTTTACAAGTTTAAACAGTTTGAGCAGTGGGGAAAAATGAATTATCCTGTGTATTGGCGTTCTACTATCTAAACCTAAAATGCTAACTATATTTTTGGAAGACAAAGGGGTTGCTGCACTTATTTAATTTATAAAATTTTTACATCTTTCTACTGCTACTGAATATAATGTGTGTATTTATGGAGAGTTACAGTATGCATAAGTATGATGGTTCATGTTCTGATTAAGTATCCAGTTCTCCATTCCAAACAGGTGTCAGCATCCCCATTCATATTTTGCTACAAATAGTCATCTATATATATGTCTAGAACAGTATCAAGGTGAAAGTGTTACTGCATAGCATACTAGGCAACACAAGTGTCACTACAGAGTGTCAGCAAATGAATCATCAATTCAGTAGGCTCGGCAACATAAATACACAAGAGGTGCCATGCTCAATCAGACTAGTGGTCCATCTGTCCAATATCCCATTTTCGTTCACTGGCCAACCAGTTTCTCTGAAGGGCCAACAAACAGGACATAGAAGCTAAGGCCTTCCTCTGATGATGTGTAGTATTACTAGTATCATGGTGATAGCCATTGATGATCCTATTTTCTATGAAATTTCTAATCTCTTTTTAAAGCCACCTATGCTAGTGGCCATTAGTTCATTCATTGCAGGAGGTTTCAAAGTTTAATTACTTGTTGAATGAAGAAATACCTCCTTTTTCTTTCCTGAATCTAATGTCAATTCAACTTAAATGTGAGCCTGTGAGTTTTAGAATTATGGGGAAAGCCTTATACTATATATGTGAGCCAGTTTGGTGTAGTGGTTAAGTGTGCGGACTCTTATCTGGGAGAACCGGGTTTGATTCCCCACTCCTCCACTTGCACCTGCTGATGTGACCTTGGGTCAGTCACAAGCTCTGGCACAGCTGTTCTCTCAAGGACAGTTTCTGTCAGAAGTTCTCTCAGCCCCACCTACCTCACAGGGTGTCTGTTGTGGGGAGGGGAAGGGAAAGGAGTTTGTAAGCCACTCTGAGACGCCTTTGGGCAGTGAAGGGCGGGGTATAAATCCAAACTCTTCTTCTTCTTCTTCTTCTCTTTACTGTTTTCTCATAGGAAAGGTACTTTTCTTATAGGGAAAATCTGATGAAAATTATCTATTGATGACATCTAACCCCTTTTAGGGTAGCAAATATCTGTGGAAATGGAGTAGTAAGCAGTGGTTTCATGAAGTAGAGATGACAGACTTTTTCCACATGCAGTCAGTATGTCAACAGATTACTGGGAGCAAGTGGTAGAAATTACATCAGTCAGATATGAGAGACAGATTCCCTATACTATTCTTACTATTAAATAATGCATCTTAAATAATGTAGCTGATATGCTTAAAATCTTTAAGCAGTAGCTTTATATTATGACTAGGAGTAAGCCCTGTTGTGGGAAGAAATACAACAAGCTCTAGAAAGATCCTACAGGTGAGTGTCCTGGCTGTGGCTGGTAGGATGGTAGAGGGAGTTGAGCCATGTGTATTTCCTTCTACTTAGCTATAAGGCAGGGCTGCCTCAAGTCATTTTGCTATCTCAAGTGGGTAGTATAGAAGGATGCCACATGTTAACAGGTATGGTTTCCTCCACCCCTGACTTATGTTGGTTTGGGGCTATGCAGTGGCAGCTAAGCTAAAAAAGCATCTCTTCCTATACCATGTTTTCTGGGTTCCAAGGGTCTGGAAAGCAGTTCCGTAGCCAGGTACAGGTTTGCCAACTCTGGTTTGGGAAATACCAGTAGATTGGAGGGGTAGAGCCTGGGGAGGGCAGGATTTTGGGTGGGGAGGGACCTCAGCAGGGTATAATGCCACTGCTCAAATCAGCCATTTTCTCCAGGAGAACTGATCTTGGTCACATGGAGATCAGCTGTAATAGCTGGAGATATCCAGGTGCCACCTGGAGGTTGGCAATACTTAGAGGAGGGCCAGGTTTGTTGAAGGACTTCAGTGTAGTATACTGCCATACAGCTCACCCTCCAAAGCAATCATTTTCTCCATGGGGACAGATCTCTGTAGTGTGGAGATCAATTGTAATTCAGGGAGATGTCTAGAACTTCTCTTTACCCCCAATTCCTGTTCAACAGTTTAACTGATTAACGCTTCAACTGTCTCCCTACTAATGACCCACAGCCTCTTGGGACTTCCAGCTTGGGAGCTGTAGTTCTAATCCCCTTTGCTATGGCTGCAGTAAGGCTGGCTGAGAACTACAACTCCCAAGATGCAGTGCATCAAATGTGGGAGTATAAGAATGGAGCAGCTGGTGGGTTGGGCCAATAGGCACCAAGGGAGTTTCCCCAGTGGCCACTGGGAGAGTAGGTGAGTCATTGCCAGCATGGCTTGGCTTTTATGTATTAATAGGAATAATGCTCATTGTGGAAATAAATACAATGAATTCTAGAAAGAGGCTCAAGGCGGGTGCCCCGACCTTGGGCACTCAGCATCAATTTGCTGTGGTGACCTCAGCAGGATATAATGACACAGAGTCTGCTGTTTTCTCCAGGAACTGATCTCTGCCAACTGAAGAGCAGTTGTAATTCTGAGTGCTCTCCAGTCCTCACCTAGAGATTGGCAACAATGGTTCTCCAGGAGGTAATGGATTATTTGAAGGGTGGAGTCTATGGATCTGTATGAGGTCCCACCCCTCCACAGACACTAAACTATCCAAGCTCCACCCCTCAAATCTCTGGGAATTTTCCAACCTGGAGTTGGCAACCCTACCTTCTACCATTATCTGCCCCTCTGACCTCAGGTTTCCAACTCCTTCCCACTCCCTGCAGCCTCTAGTTAAGAAAAGTAAAGTCTTTCTCTGCAATAGGGACCAAAGCAGTTCACATCATTCTCCTCTCCCCTTTTTGATCTGCACAACAACCCTGTGAAGTAGTTTAGGCTGAAAGTCTGTGAGTCGTCTGAAATCACCCACTCAGCTTCCACAGCAAGAACCTGGGTCTTGCAGACCCTGCTCTGAAGCGCTAACTGCTACACCACACTGACTGTCCTGAGAGCCTGCTGCTGGTGAACAGGAGCAAGCAGCCGGGCTTCATAAAGTCATGCCAGTCAAGTGTTGTCAAGTCACCCAGAGGGTGCTGCCAGGCCAAGAGTAGCCAATCTCCAGGTGGAGGCTGAAGATCACCTGGTATTACAATTGAACTCCACAACAGATCTCACTCTCCCCCTGGAGAAAATAACTACTTTGGAGGGTGGACTTTATGGGATTCTGTTAAGATGAGGCCTCTCTCCTCTCCAAACTCTGGCTTCTGTAGATTCCACCACAAAATCTCCAGGAATTTCCGAACCTGGAGCTGTCAACCCTAGTCAGGACTGACCCCAATGAGTTCCCCACAAAGGCCAAAGTAGGCCTGGAAAGGGTCTTCTCCCTCCACTTTTTTACTGACAGAACCAAGCTTGGTTGCCTAGCAACAACTACTGAGGGGGAAATTAGCCCAACAGCAGGAGGAGAAGCTAGCCTCACCTCACCTCAGTAGCTAGCCAGCCTTGGAGGAGCCAAGCAGGAGAAGCAGCAGCAGTAGAAGCCTATTCCTGAACAGGGAACAGTCATTTAAGTAGCCAGCCAGATGCAGAAGTATTTTCATCAAGAGAGGCATCCATTTTGGCAGTTTATTCTGACCGGGAACAGTGCTGAGGTGGCAGTGGGTGTGGAAGAGGAGTAGACTCAGCACCCAGCCAATGGCATGCGAGAATTCTTCAGTGGCAGTTGATGGGCCAATGGCTGATGAAGCACACAGCACAGCCAATGGGAGAGCTGGAAAGTGTCACCACGTTAGGGTTTATATACAAACTAGTCATAAGGCCCGTTGTGGAAATAAATACAATGAGCTCTAGAAAGAGGCTCTGGGAGAGTGCCCTGGATTTGGGCACTCAGTGTCAATTTGCTGTGACAATCTCAGTGGGGTATAAGGACACAGAGTCCACCATTTTCTCCAGGGGAACTGATCTCTGCTTCCTGAAGAGCAATTGTAACCTGGAGATTGGCAACAATGGTTCCCCAGGAGGGAATGGCTGGTTTGGAGGGTGGAGTCCATGGCATTGTACTTGTCTGAGATCCCACCCTTCCTCAAACCTCACCCTCTCCAGGCTCCATCCCTCAAATATCCAGGAATTTCCCACCTGGAGCTGGCAACCCTATCTCCTTCCCAGCCAATCATCAGCCTACCTTTATTTCCCCCTCACTCTTCAGCTTTCCATCTCCCCCCTCACCAGCAGCCTCTACCATGCTCTGAAGCCCTGACTGCTATGTCACATTGGTTGTCATAGTGAGGCCATCTCAGCAGAGTATAAGGACACAGAGTCCACCATTTTCTCCAGGGGAACTGATCTCTGCCATCTGGAGAGCAATTGTAATTCTGAGTGATCTGCAGCCCTCACATGGAGATTGGCAACAGTGGTTTCCCAGGAGGAAAAGTAGTCTTTCTCTGCAATGGGGATCAAAGCAGGTTACACCATATCTCTCTCCCAAGTGGCTCCTCCTGGGTTCTCGGTCCTTCACCAATCCTGGACTAGGAGGTGGGGGGAGGAGTAGCATTATTCATTAGGGATGTTTACTCCTTCAGGGCACTCCTGCTGCCGAGGATCACAGGCATTGAGTGTGTCAGCCTGGTATGGGAAGCTGAGGAGAGTGTGGCAATTTGGCTGGTGTACCAACCGCCCAACATACCGGCCAATAGCCTACCATCCCTGGTTGAGGCCTGTATCAGGCTGGGCTTTGGAACACCCTAGACTGATAGTCCTGGGTGATTTCAATGTCCATGCTGATGACACTGCCTCTACTCAGGCAGCAGACTTAGTGTCATCCATGGTGGCCCTAGGACTCCCCCAACTTGTAATGGCCCCCACTCACCGGACTGGGCACACGCTCGATCTGATTTTCATGACTGGGGTTACGGTGGACCAGATTACTGCTTTAGCAATACCATGGTCAGACCACTTTGCCTTGAAGGCCCATTTGAATACTCCACTTTGACCCTGCTTGGGCGGCGAGCCCATTTTGGCTTGCCCGCATAGCCAAATGGACCCAGTGCGGCTTCAGATGGCTCTTCAGGATCCGATGTCCCCTGGCAGCTTGTTGAATGAGCTTGTAGAGGAATGGCATAGCCAATTCTTGACAGCCATCAATGAGATCACTCCCCGGCACCCTCTGCACCCCCGGCTGAAGCTCGGTCCTTGGTTTACCCAGGAGTTGAGACTAATGAAGTGGGAGCTAGGACAGCTTGAGAGGCAGTGGCAGAACATTCACAATGAAGTTACAAGAGCTTCTTTTTTATTTCAATTTTTTTACAAGAGCTTCTTATAGGATGTTTATGAGATCCTATGAGATGGCAGTCAAGGCCACTAAAAGACAGTATTATATGGCCGAGATTGCATCCGCAAGCTCACGCCCAGCCCATTTGTTTAGAACGATTCGGTCCATTATTGCTCTGACTCAAAATAGACTAAATCATAGGGAATTGGATATTGGCTGTGAGGCTTTTGCAAGCTATTTTGTGGATAAAGTCATGTCACTCCATTGTGACCTCCCTGCTACAGTTGATACAGTGAATGAACTTGAGGCTCCAAGCACATCTCCTTGTCATATTATGGATTATTTCAGCCCACTCAACCTTGAAGAAGTCAACAAATTGCTCCTAACTGTATGCCCTACCACTTTCTCCCTTGATCCGTGCCCATCATGGCTAATTAAAGCTGGTCACGAGGGGTTTCGAGTTGTACTGAGGGAGATAATTTACAAGTCACTCCTTGAGGGACTGTTCCCAGAGGCACTTAAGGTAGCAGTGGCGCACCCTCTCCTGAAAAAGCCATCATTGGATCCGGCCAAATCGGCCAACTATTGGCCGGTTTCCAACTTGCCCTATCTGGGCAAGATAATAGAGAGGGCAGTGACCATTCAGTTACAGGGCTTTTTGGATGATGCTTCTGTATTAGATCCCTTCCAGTCTGGTTTCTGCCCAGGCCACAGGACAGAGACGGCACTGGTTACCCTCACAGATGACCTCCGGAGGCACCTGGATTGAGGCGGAATGGCAGTGCTGTTGTTGTTAGACCTGTTGGCTGTGCTTGACATGGTCAACCATCAGCTAATGATCTGCTGCCTCACCAACATCAGAGTTCAGGGACTGGTCTTGCAGTGGCATGTTTCCTTCCTCCAAGGTTGGGGACAACTGTCCTGAAGGCACCCACTTGAATGTGGAGTGCCACAAGGGGCAGTGCTGTCCCCAATGCTCTTTAACATCTATATGTGCCCTCTTGGCCAGATTGCCTGGAGGCATGGGCTGGGTTGTCACCATTATGCAGATGACACCCAGCTCTATCTGTTGTTGGGCAGTCAATCTGACTCCAAAACTGGAAGATCTTGATCAAGCATTGCAAGCTGTGGCTGGTTGTCTCATGCTGAGCCAGCTGAAATTGAATTCGACAAAGACAGAGATCCTGTGCCTGAGCTGGGGCAGTCCGGGGGTAGGGATCCCACTCCTGGCCTTTGATGGGGCATCATTAGTGCCAGTGCCAGAGGTTAAGAGTTTGGGAGTGCTCCTAGATGTCTCCATAACAATGGAGGCCCAGGTAGCAGCCACTGCCAAGTCGGCCTTTTACCATCTTAGGCAGCTGGTTCCCTTCCTCAAATCCAACGGCTTGAGAACAATGATCCATGTGATGGTCACCTTGAGATTGGATTACTATAATGCCCCCTACATGGGGCTGCCCTTGTCCCAGATCTGGAAGCTGCAGCTAGTGCAGAATGCGGTGATGAGACTGTTGTTGTGTCGTCCTGTGTGGGAACACATCCAGCCCTCCCTTAAAGAATTGCACTGGCTGCCTATAGCACACCGGATTCGGTTCAAGGTGCTGGTTATTACCTTTAAAGCCCTTAATGGCCAGGGACATGCATACTTGAGGGACCACCTTTCCCCATATGTTCCACAGAGAGCGCTGCAGTCAGGGACCCAGAATCAGCTGGCTCTCCCAAACATCAAGGAGGCCAGGCTCGTGCCAACTAAGGTGAGGGCTTTCTTGGTGGTGGCTCCATTCTGGTGGAATGAGCTCCGGGAGGAGATCAGGATCCTGCGGGACCTGTTACAGTTCCACAGGGCCTGTAAAACAGAGCTCTTCCACCAGGTTTTTGGAGCTGCCACCACCACTGACATCTGACAGTTTATGGAGAGTGAGCCTGACCCGCTGGGTCCCCCCCAAGTATAGATTGATTTGAGTGCCTGGGACATCTGAAGGAGATTAAGTAGCTGACTGTATGTTAACACTTTAATAAGTTGTATAGTTACGGTTCTAAACGTGTGTTTGATTGGATTTTATATGGTATATAGTATTATTATATCGGTGTATAAGTCGCCCTGAGCCAGCCTTGCTGGGTTAAAAATCATCATCATCTGGCAAGAAGAGCAAAGACACTACCTGTGTTCACCATAGCGAAGCAACCGTCTTCTTAGGAAAGTTTTGGCAGGCAGCGCTTCTGTGGATGGGACTCAGGCAATGCAGCCAGTGGATAGGGACAGCTTCTGAATGACACATCATGGAGTCAACTGATTTTGGGAGTGTGTGGAATATTCAGAAAGTGCCACCCCACTACTCAATTATATATAAGGAGAGATGTCAGACTGCTACAGCCAAACTGATCTTTTCTAGGAACTGTAAACAAACAAACAAAACAGGCATAAAATTCATGACTGGATGATGAAAGCAAAAGAAATCTATACACTGGTGAAACAAATTGCCTACCAATAAAACAGAGATACTTCCAGATCTTATTATGGCTGAGATTTGTGCAGAGAATGGAATTTGGAACATAATGTAAGAAACAGTGATCCATGTTTCAGGTTGGCCTTGTACCTATTAAGTAGATCCCTTTTATTATGTAAATCTTTTTATATAAAATAAATATTTTTAAAGTAAAGGTACTCTTTTAATCATATTGGCTTACAACTTCAGTACGTTTTCAGGCTCAGCAATATCTTTTTAGAGTTTTAGAAACCCAAATCGTACACGGTAATCAAAATAAAGCTGCAACATGTATTTATACAATAGCATAACACAATGGCTATTTTATTTTCAGTCCCTTTGTTAATGATTCCACAGCATGAAGTTTGCTTTTGCTTCTGCCATATACTGAGTTGAGATTTTTACTACAGCCTCAGGAACTTTTTCATGCTCAGTCTTGGCTAGTTCAGACTAGATCAACGTATTTTCTTGCATCCCCACATGCTTAGCTGCACTCAGAGGTCTTTTCCTAGAAAAAGAGCTGCAAGAGCTCATTAGCATACCTTATGCTATTAACATAATAGCTCATTAGCATATGCCACGCCTCCTGACATCACCAGAAGTTATGTCAGAAGGGGAAGCAAAAGGGGGGGAGGCATCTTCAAAAGCCTCCCTTTCCCTTCCCCAGCTGGCCTGCGGGGGGGGGGGGGCAAAGAGAGAAGGGGTTTAAAGTTTAAACCCCTTCTCACTAGAGTTGGGCCATAGAAGTAGGAAAGACGAAGGAAAGAGAGAGAGAGTAGAGAGAAAGAAGGAAGGAAGGAAAGAGGGAAAGAAAGAGAAGGAAAGGGGATAAAAAGAGAAGGAAAGAGGGAAAGAAAAAGAAGGAAAGAAGAAGGAAAGGGGGAAAGGAGAGAATGAAAGGAGGGAAAGAGAGAAGAGAAGAAGGAGAGAAGGAAGAGAGAGAAGGGAAGAAGGAGGGAAAGAGAAAAAGGAGAGAAGGAAAGAAAGGAAAGAAAGAGAGAGAGAAGGGAAAGAAGGAGGAGAAGGGAAAGAAAGAAAAGGAAAGGACAGACAGAAAGACGGCAAAGAGATGGGGAGAGGTAGGGAGGCTCTCCCACTCCCCATCAAACCCCCACCACCACCACCCCTGTGGATTTCTCACTTACCATGACGGCCTCCTCATGGCAGCAGTGCTCCAGCACAGGCCCCAGGAGGCTGGCAATGGGCCTCCTCATGCCTCCCCGGGGCTCCAGCGCTCCAGCATGGGCCCTGGGAGGCCGGCAATGGGCTTCCTACAGAAACTTAGGTGCCCAGAGCACCAACGAGCTCTTCCCTGCCTGAATGTTCCACCATGGCTCCCCACAGGCGTTCCGAGGACCTAAGTTCCTGTAGGAAGGCACGCCTCTGAGGAGCTCGCTCTTCACTGCCTTGCCCCTGCAGAGGGCTTCTGGGAGCAAGGGGTGGGGCTTTGCTCCGGTGAGCTCTGGAAGGAAAAGAGACCTGGCTGCACTGAAATTCATTTGCCATGTTTCTGCCCACTAATCCAACTGGGAGATATCTTGGAGCTCTTCAGAGTTGCTTTTGGTTTTCTGTCTTCTGAATAATTTCATATCACCTGCAAACTTGCCCTCTGCACGGCTCATCTCAAATTCCAGATCATTTAAGAATAAATTAAATAACATCACTTCCAATACTGATCCCTGTGGGACTACACTGCTTATTTCTCATCATTGCAAGAAATATATTCATGGCGAGGAGCCTTATTGTCCTGCTCCTTTCTTGATTCAGATGAAACATGTGACATTAGCAGGGCTGGTAATTATTGAGCCAATGGCTATGGCTTGTGTAGGCAAGCAAAGTCAGCCTCTCTCAAGAATATATTTGCCATATGCTCCTGACCGACCCACCTTCCTGTATTGTATCTAAGGATGCCAGCCTCCAGGTGGGACCTGGGGGTCCCCCGAATTACAGCTCATCTCCAGACTACAGAGATCAGTTTCCCTGGAGAAAATGGATGCCTTGGAGGGTGGAATCTGTGACATTGTACCCCACTGAAGTCCCTGTCCTTCCCAAGTTCCATCAGATCACTACTTGATTGGGTTTAGACTTACATGGATACCAAGACTCTACATGGGTAGTGTATCTGTTACAATGATCCAGCCTCTGAAGCTATATGAATCCAAGTGGTTTTCTGGTGGCTCTAAAGTATTTTCTTGTTGATATAAATGGATCACAGACATCACCCAAAAGTGACATCAACCCATCGGCAATGTTGCATGCAACACTCTGGTTTGGGGGCAAAACTCTATGGGTTTTTGGCTTCAAAACCATAGAGTTTCCCCCAAAATCAGAGTGTCACCACCAAACATCCCTGACACAATGATGTCACCTGGAAGTTACATCATCACTCTGGGGATGTCACTCTATGATGTTCCTGTTTGGGGGTAGGTTTACCCCGGGCTGGCCAGCAGTAGATCAAAGCCCCCAAAAGTGGGGGGATTCCTGCTGTGACCTGGGGGCTGGTAACACTGGCTGCAGCCAAGATGTTGACTGGAGTGGGTCACAAGTACCATATTACTCCAGGCTTGGCCAATCTACATTGGCTCCCAGTTGTTTCCAGGCACAATTAAATGTGCTGTTTTTGACCTTCAAAGCCTTATGTGGCTTGGGACTAACATACCTGAAGAACTGCCTACTCCCTTATAAACCCGTACAACCACTATGGTCATCTTCAGAGGCCCAGCTTTGGGTGCTCCCAACTTCTGAGATTAGGCAGGTGGGACTGAATCTTGGTCATGGCACCAAAACTCTAGAACTGTCTTTCTAGGGGCATTCATTTGTCCCCTTTTGTTGTCATCTTCCACCAGTGGGTGAAGACATTTTTGTTTTGTTTGGCATTTTTTCAGTGATCCTGCCTTCCTGTTCAATGTTATAATTGCATCTTTAGTGGTTTTGTACATATTTTAACTCTGTTTCTAATTTGTTTTAATGATATTATGGGGGGGGGGTGGATAGCATATGTAGATAACAGAGAATGTAACAGGACTTGAAAATGCAGTCCAAAATATTATAAATGTGTGCATTCTGTCAATAAAAGGCAGGAAGCAGAGGCATTTCGAGGGCTATTTTAGCCTTGACAAAAGATTGATTGGGTACTAGGCCTGGCAGCAACCACCAGGTGACTTGCTACCATGCAACTTGCATTCCATATCTAGGCCTGACTGCTTGCTACTGGTCAACAGCAGTCACCTCATAGTAGTTAGAGTTTCAGACTAAGATCTGGGAGACAGGCTCAAATCCCCACTTGAGCTAATCATGCATTCTCAGCCAACCTACCTGAAAGGTTTCTGTGAGGATAAATTAGAGGAGAGGAGAATGATGTAAGCTGCTTTGGGTCCTCGTTGCAGAGACAGTATAAGCAAAGTAAATAAATATCAATATAGCCAAATATGGGGGGTTCAGATAAATGGTTGGTTGATGGGAGAGTGGAAAGGACAGAAGGAAACAGAGAAAGTTGAAGATATTGGGGCTGCCAGGAGGAGAAAAAATAGTATGGGGGAATACAGGGGAAAGTAAGGTGCTCCCCACAAGTCCTTACATGTTCCCCGCCGTGCAGCCAGGCTGGCATTGCACAACTGGTCTGGACTTTTTCTTGTGAGAGGCCACCTGCTGGTGGGAAGGACAGAAAGCAGAAGATGGGGAGGGGGGATAAAGGAAGATTTGGTGGTGGTTGGAAAGGAGGGAAGTGGCTGCTAGGGAAAGGGAAGGTGGGAAAACTTGAGAGGGGGATAACATAAATGTAGCTTGATTGGTGGGTGGGAAGGAAAGAAGGGGGCAGGAAAGGGGAAGAGAGCAAAATGGGGGGAGGATAAAAAGAAATGCCCCCCACAAGTCCTTGTGCTTCCCCTGCTTTTGACTTAACAATATGGAAGAATTTGACCCGCGGTATGTATAAAGGTTCAATTTCCTTTGTATAAGAAAATACTGGAAACTAACCGAGAGACTGGACCGCCAGTGTGATACAGTGGTTAGCTTGTTAGACTAGGACCAAAGAGCTCTCAGTTCAAATTCCTAGTCTACCACATGGCTTATTTACAAATATGCAAGCAAAACCTACTGAACAGTGCTTGTATTCAAGCAAATAGAACTCCTAAAACAGGAGACATTGTGGCTGATGAGGGATGACTTTATATCTGTCTTTTCAATGCCCCTTCTCTCTGGTACAAATCTAACCTATAATTCTTTCTTTTGATGTAAAATTTTCTGTTCTCATACACTGGCTTCTTTTACGTTCTTATGTTCTTATTGAGATCCCCATTGCTCAGTTATGACTGACCTGTGTCCCTTTTTCTTCTGCAGTGCATTTCTAATGCATTTTTAAAAGCCCATTCATGTCTACTGTCATTCCATTGCATTCCATTATGGACGGGCTAAATCTGACTTTCAATGACCATTCAGTTTTTTGTCATTGGATTGAAAGTGTCCAAGCAGTGTCCAAGCAGGAAAAAAAATGCTAATGTTAAAAACATATGACTGCACACTCGTGGCCATCAGGCATCCCCTAGCGTGACAAAGAAATGAAAGCAGTTGAAGCTCCTATCACCATGATCACACAGAAAACAGCATAAAATTCTCTTCCCTCAAACTTGGGGCGACGGAGGGTAGAGGCAGATGGCAGAAATCACAGGCTTCCAGAATCACTGTCTGTTGCCAACTGATTGCATATCTCCAGCTGTGAAAAGGCAGCCACAATCCTAATCAGAGCTCCTAGATATGGGGCCAAGACCCAACAAAGTGCTAACAGGAGCCTCGCTGAGGAAATGCCTATTGTTCCCGACCATGGAAGGTGGCACTTTGCGAGCGGAGAGCTGCAATGTTTTCCCTTGGAGCGCCTGATTGTTTAAATCTGCATGGCAGTGGTGGTGACAGCATTTGGGGCTGTGGCAGAAGGCTTTACGCTTTCAAAAGCAAAGGCAGAAGGCACGAGGGAGGGGGAGATCAAGGGCTGTGCTTGCTCTCCCCTTGCACGTTCCCCTTCACTCTTGCACAGCCTCCAAGTTTCGCTCGCAGCCAACCACAGCAATGGGAACTGAAGCTGGGAAAACCTCCCAGACACAGAGCAAGACTGGGGAGTTGTGGGGAGTGGGGGGGGGAGGCAAGACGTCCTTGTGGTTGAGTAGCTGTGACATGCAGCAATCACACTGTGGTGGGCCCACTTGCTGAAGCCCAGGGGGAAGCCTGCCTCACACACGCCTGCATAGTGCAGAGAAAGGCACTGAGAGAAGAGTGGAGTCCAGGGCTGCCACTCAGAACCTGCGCTGCCTGCTTGGGTGAAAGGAGAAGAGCAAAGCACACATGTGCATGCACACATACACAGCGGAGGGAGAGCCACATGTGCTGGCCACGAGCTGCTGTTTTGTTTTGTTTGTCAACTTCTGGGCATGGAGCAGGGGTCACTGGGGGTGTGAGGGGAGATAGTTATGGATTTCCTGCATTGTGCAGGTTTGACTAGATGACCCTTGTGGTACCTTCCAACTCTAATTCTGTGATTCTGTGGTATGATGCCAAAGCCAGAGAGAGAGAGTCTTCAGGCCAGGAGACCAAGTCCTTGTGTTGAAACCTCAGCGAAAGCAAAAGGTGAAAGTAGCTTGGGAAGGACCTTTCAAAATTGTAAACCAGTTACTTCAGTTTTATTATCAGTTACCACCTGACCTTTTCTTTCTAAGTTAAATAAAACATTTTATTTTGAACTTTCAAAAGCCTCTCATGTGCCATTTCAGAAGCTGAATATAAGAAGGGTTTTTTGTCTCTTCCCTCAGTTCCCTGGATGGGACAACCATAGACAAACAAACAAAAAGAAAATAGATATAGGGGCTGCTGAGCAGGAAAGAAGAAGAAAAAAAGGGAAAATCCTGTGCCTGAGGGAGGGAAGAGGGCAAAATTGTCATAGGTTATAACAATAATAGTGTTTCTGTAACAAAGTGAATCAGGTAGACCTGAGAAAACCAACAGTGAAATGTTGTGTCTGTGAGATAAAGTTGTAGAAAGTAAGATTTTCAGTTTACCTGGAAAAGAAAAATAAATGTTTTATTTAGTTCTGTGTTTCAAATAATGCAAATATATTCATTTCTATTTCAACAGTGAAAAGTATAAGATACAAATTTTAAAAATGTCAACAAAGAAAATTTTTATTTAAAAAATCAAATAAAGGAAAACAAATGGTGAAATATAGAAGAAGACTAATGCTACAGTAGTTCAAATAATCCCTCTAGGAGTTAAAATATCTCACAAACTAAATCTGAGAGAACATGTAAAATTATTACAAGAAGGGCAGGTTCTGATTTGCATTGAATTAACAGAAATGTCACCACTGTGTCCAATGCATAATTGTTTGACACTAATCAACACTGTGTCAGGTCTCAGCTGGAGCACTGTATTTCATTTGAAAATCCACATTCTAATAAGGAAGTCTAAAAACTGATGAGATGCAAGATAACAAAAGGGTAGTTTATGATTTTGTCTCCTATGTTACATCCAGAGGTTACTCATGTTTTGAGTTTCTGTCACTTTCCTTCCAGTATTAAGTATCACGGGCCAATACTGCTAACACTTTTAGTTAGTATCAGTCTCAAGATGGACACAATAGACTTATTAAAATCCCTTCAACTGAAATTAGTGGAATTAAAAAGCTCTTAAATTTAGTTGAGTGCCACCACATCGGTGTCCATTTTATCTAAAAGTGATTTAATGGTAACGTTTGTTCATCATATTGAAATAAATTTCACAAGATAAATGGTGCTTTCTTCTATACTTTCAAAATGTCACATATAAAACTTTGGGAATATATGATGTTTATTTAAATCTAATCAATGTATTGATTAAAATCCAGATGATTAATGAATGTAAATCCTTAAATTTGTTGACAGCACTAATTCATACATCTTTTTCACTATACTTATACATAATTTTGAAAATCATTTTTGTTAAATACAATATTGTAGTAATAGTTTATACTTAAGCTACCAATAGGCT
The DNA here is from genome assembly GCA_029375565.1 of Gekko gecko. Classification (NCBI taxonomy): domain Eukaryota; kingdom Metazoa; phylum Chordata; class Lepidosauria; order Squamata; family Gekkonidae; genus Gekko; species Gekko gecko. The sequence goes on from JAPDNY010000004.1 coordinate 82,326,816, forward strand.
TTTTTTTTTGCTGTTAAATCACAGCTGAATTATGGTGACCTGTTTGGGCTTTCAAAGCAAGAGACATTTAGAGGTGGTTCTCCATTGTCTGCCTCTGTGTAGCGACTCTGGTATTCCTTTGTGGCCTCCCATCCAAATACTGATCAGGGCTGACCCTGCTTAACTTCTGAGATCTGATAAGATGGGGCTAGCCTGGACCATCCAGATCAGGGAAATAAGTTTACTAGTACTGTACAATTTTATGTGATTATGGAAAGAAACCTGCTTTCCTCTTAGGGGAAGGTTACCTCGTTAGAGATGGGATTGCTGGCAAGGTCTGCATGTGAAGCCAAATATGTTCTGACTAGGAACAGGAAAGGGTATATGAAGTAGTTCAGGAAGCCTTAAGGGAAAAAAAGAGAGAAATCAAACATTACAGTGTCTCCATAGCCTCCTCCCAAATCTTATGATAATGTTCTCATGTGACCTTTTCATTCCACCAAACCCTTTGGATTACAGCCACAGCTGGTTCTTTGTTTATTAATATATGAAAGCACTTCAGTTATCATCATTTCCTTAGCTTTGTTTCTGCCAAAGGTTATAGCTGCAAGATGACTTTATGGAATCCAAGTCAGCCAATGCAAGAGGATCATAATGATTGGGAGGGGAAAAATTGGAATATTTATTTGGTGCCTCAGGACCATAGAGTTCTTCATTGAAAATTTGCATGATAGCCAAACACATATTGGATAACTCTGCCAAAAAGCCCAATTTTATGCCAAGGGAATTTGGAAAAATACATAACATTTATTTTTCTAGGTCTGAGTATCACACAATCCCCTCCCCACAACAGGCATCTTGTGAGGTAGGTGGGGCTGAGAGAGCTCTTTCAAGGACTGCTGTTGAGAGAACAGCTCTGAGAGAACTGTAACTGACCCAAGGTCACATCAGCAGCTGCATGTGGAGGAGTGGGGAATCAAATCTGATTCTACCAGATTAGAGTCCGCCCTCCTAACCACTATACCAAAGTGGCTCCCTAGAAATGATTTCAGAAGAAAGGGATTCCTCTGCAGTTGTGTCCATGCGTAGCAAATGCAGTTGTGCACATACTGTGCTTTTTTTGAGAAAGGTGAACATTGGTGAGATGTTGTGGCAAGAAGAAATGAAGGTTTGTTTGTTTTTTTAGTCATTAACAGATCAAGGCAAAATAAGTTGGATTCAGAAAGGAACATCAAGAGCTAGACAAGGAATTACAACTTTCAATTTATGAGAACTGACACTCTTGTCACTGACCTTATTCACAGAGTAATGATACTAGAAACTGTAAAAAAATCACATAAAGATGAATAGAAAGTATTGCATTATATGCTGAAAATGATATGTTCAGTAAAAATGGAAATTTATGTACCATAAATATAATAAGAAAAGAAAAAAGCTTTTCTTCAACAAAACATGAATTGGGAGAAATGGCTCCAATGGAGAAGGGGTGTAATTTTCACCAGTTCCCATTGGAAGACCTCCAGTTTCTTTTTCATGGTATTCCTAGGTGTCACCTGGTCCCCAGGAAATAATAACAACAACAGCCAATATCAAATGAGTCAATTACCAAGGAGACTCACTATCACTGCTGCCCTTGTCATTGCACTAATACCACTCATAATCAGTTTCAACAGCACAGGTCTAGGATACCAGCTTTCAAAGACAGGCCCAAAGACTTCACACTTATTGTATATGAATGACTTGAAAATGTATTGAAAGTAATAATCAGAGATTGATTCTTTACTAAATACAGTTTGAATATTCAGCAAATGGAATTTGGTTTTGACAAGTGTGCAGCATTAGCATTGAATAGAGGAAAGATAATTGAATGAGAAGAAATCAAGATGCCAAAGAACAACAACATTAAAAAAACTGGGCTTTGAAGAAAACTACAAATACCATGAATTTTGGAAGCTGACAATATCAAAAATACCCTTGATAAGAAAAATATAGCCAAGGAGTAGAGGCAACATGGTAAGGGCAACTAACCCATGGGCAGTCCTGGTTCTAAGATACACAGCTGGCATTATTTATTGGAAACAAACAGGATCTGAAGCAATAGATCACAAAACTCCCAAGATAATGATGATGTATCACCCACTACTTTCTAAAAGTGATGTTGATCATGTGTACTTACCAAGAAACTTAGGTGGAAGAGGTCTCTTGAGAGGTAAGCAAGCAGTTGAAGAAAAAAAAAAAGAGTACTGAATGACTACACCGAGAAAAGCAAAGAGAAGCTTTTAGCTGAAGTGTACAAGCAAGACTTATTTAAGATTACAGACACCAAAGAAGTCTACAAAAAACATTGAAATCAAAACTCACTTTGGCAACTGGAAACAAAAGCACTTTCATGGGCAATATTTGAAACCCACAGAGAATAAAGCTGGTAATGAAAACTCTTGGAAGTGGTTCCAAAATGGGCATTTTAAGAAAGAGATGGAAGGACTCATTCTAACTGCACAAGAGCAGGCACTCAAAACCAAAAGTATGAATGCCACGATTCAGAAGAACAGCGATGACAGCAAATGTTGACTTTGCAAGACAAAGGATGAAGCAGTCGAACATTTTCAGTACCTGCAGTAAAATTGCTCAAACTGACTATAAAGAAAATCATGATAGAGTTGCAGCTACATTGCACTGGAATCTCTGCAAAAACTATGGTTTACCATCAGCAGAAATTCATGGGAGCACAAACCAGACAAAATTGTGGAGAATTATGAAAAAAGATTCTTTGGGACTTCCAACTACAAACAGATAAATATCTTGAACATAACCCCCCTGATATCACAATTGTAGAGAAAAATGAGGTCTGGTCATTGGCATTTCAATCCCAAGAGACAGCAGAATAGCAAAGAAAGAACAGGAGAAGACTAAGAAATACCAAGATCTACAAATAAAATTAGAGTGCCTCTGGGACCATTGTGCCAGTTGTCATTGGAGCCTTTGGAGCAGTATCTAGAAATCTCGAGAAACGCGTCAACATTCTAGGCCAGAGGTGTTGAACTCATTTGTTATGAGGGCCGAATCTGACATAAATGAGACCTTCTTGGGCTGGGCCATGTGTGTTACAAAATGTAATGCCAGGTAGCGGAGATATAAACTTTATAAAGGACACAAAGGGTTTCTTCTACTTAAAATAAAAACATGCTTAAAACATTAGCACTTTTGCAATATTTTGTTTATTTAACAGTGTCTGATAACTGACATCTCTTGCTTTGAATTATTACATCAAAATGTCTGTGCTGTTGCAGTCTTGAGTACATTGTTCAGGTGTGTATCTGTAAGCTGCAAACCTACAATGATGCAGCAGCAGCAGAACTAGAAGAAGAAGCAGACAACAGTCAGTTCCACTGCAGGCCTGATGGAAGCCCTCTGTGGGCCTGATCTGGCCCCTGGGCTGCATGTTCAACATTCCTGTTTTAGGCATTTAACAAATAACACCAGTTGAGCTCCACAAGACACTGTTGCTTGGATCAGCAAGAATCCTGTTAAGATACATCTGCAATTTCCCAAGAACTTGTCTAGATCATGAATTGTAGAACACCATGTAACGGTCAAATACCTGACTGTAACAATTCACCACCACCACCATCAATCTACCTTTCTCATTGGGACTCAAAGCAGATTATAAGCATGACTGGAAAAAAATGTTTTAAGTCAGTAAATAGATTACATGATATGATAACATATTAATTTAACAGTAAGACAAAGTAATGCCCTTGGGCTGGGATTATAGAAAAGGGAAAAGACCAGGACAATGCATGCAAATGTATCTGTTTAAGGCAACAAGATGATCATCTGCTGAGCTGAACCATTATACCACAACTTTGCACCTTCTATGAGAATGCAGTTCTGAATAATTCTGTTTTGTGCATTTTGCGAAACAATAGAAGCACGGGAGGGGGGGGCTTCCTAGCAGCCTCAGGTAGGCAATACCACAATGTAGGGGAGACCATAGAGAATATGCAGGATGGCACCTTCAAAAAGCTTTGCTCAGAAGAGTAAAGCTGTCACAGGGGAACATAGCAGGAGCAGTGGTCCTGCAGGTATTGATGGAAGTTCTTTGTCAGCAGTTATTTTCAGTCACAGTCTGAGCACGAAAATAGACTAAAGGTCAGAATACTAACACAAAAGGGCTTTAATTGAACCAACAAAACACTCAAAAGGATTCCATGGAAAATCTAAAACCAATCCAGCCAGTATTATGCCATCCTTTAAATCCAATGGAAGATGCAGAGAGAAATGAATAATGTTCCAGACCATTTGTAATCTTCATGGACACAGGTGAGCTGAAAATATTGATGGTGAGACCTCTTGAATATTCAACTTGAAAATTTCTACATTGTGCCACATTTTTCTTAAGAGCCAGACTAGGGAAGTTTCTAAATTTAGTATTAATCCTGGATCATTTAGTTATGTAATATCTGGTGATCAATTCTTTTCTGCAGGCTGATTTCTAAAAGAGGAATTGTGATAAATATTATAACATACTTCTTGGACCTAGAAAGACAGTTTAAAACACAAAGAGGACGTTGATAAAAGGAAGCATTAATTATCTATGAAGTAAGTAACCAATTCAGCACTCCTGGTTAAGGCATAAAGAATTTTTCAAGAACTTGTATGAAAACTGAAAATTATCACAGAAGTCAAGCTTAGAAAACTTACTGAAACAGACAGAAGCTGTACTAGGAAAACATAGGACATATCATAGGTAACTGTTAACACTACCTGTAGAGAAGTGTCATATGGATATTGGTAAATTGTTGACACTTTACTGTTTTGAATCCTTATAAATAGATAGACTCAGCTTTCCACGCTGCAGCACAGTAAAATGTTTCCCAGATAGTAAATAGTTATGTACAAATGGAAACCCACAAGGACTTGCAGGAGGCATCTCATTTCCCCCTCCCCCACTATTTCTTCTTTCCCTTTCCTGAAAGCCCCAATAGCCTCTCTCCTTTTCTTGCTTCCTTCTCTCCTTCTATGGTAGCTAATCTCCAGATGGAAAATGAAGATCTCTTGGAATCACAACAGTACTTCCAACTATATAAGTACCCCAATTAGCTTGCCAGCTCCAGTTTGGGAAATTCCTGGAGTTTTGGGGGTGGTGCCTTGGGAGGGCAAGGTCTGGGGAGGGAAGCAACCTCAGGAGGTTATAATGCCATAGAATTCATCCTTCAAAGTAGCCATTTTCTCCAGGGGAACTGATCTCTGTAATCTGGAGAACAGTTGTAATTCCAGGTAAACTCCAGCCCTCACCTGGAGGTTAGCACCTGGAGGAAATGGCTAATTTGAAGAGTTAAGTCTATGGCATTATATCCTTCTGAAGTCCCTCCACTCCCCAACCCCACCCTCCCCAGGCTCCACTATGGTTGCCAGACCCCCGGTCGGGGCAGGGATTCCCTCAATTTTGGGGTCTGCAATCCACCACCAGGTGGCTGGCCAGTGGGGGAATCTCCACCCTGAACAGCCCCCTCCCACATCAACGTGGTCGGCAGTTATCACTGGCTGTGAAATTCCACATACTCCAGAGTCAGTGTTACTAAATATTTGGCCTGATTCCCAATTTGGAAATAAAAAAAGAAAATTAATTGCCAGCTTATTAACAATTGCCAAATTAACAATTGCATCAGTTTGGAAAAGTAAATTGAAACCATCAGTACAAACCTGGCACCAAAATATCTGGGAACATATAATAAAGACAAAAGTTACTGTGAGTACACAGTCTACAGACCCAACTAAGAGCTCAGCCCAACCCTGGGATACCTGTTGTGTTTTATTTATTGGAGAATGATATTATTCCTTTCTCCAAGCCCTGTATTTGAAGAGATATTGTACGCACAGTGTATAACAAGATAATTTTTATTACCTTTTTTATTGCCTTTCATTCACCTGTAAATATTTAGTAATAAAACTTTTTTGAAAAAAACAAACGTGGTTGGCAGGATGACATCACCCAGAAGTGATGTCATCACGTCGGGCATGTCAGTGCTCCAGCATTTTGGCCAAAACTCTATGGTTAACATAGAGTTTTTGGCCACAACGCTAGAGCATCAACATGCCTGGTATGATGACATCACTTCTGGGTGACATCATCAAAAGCGCACACTACACACCTGCAAGAAAACTCCAGGATAGACCCAGGAGCCCCCCACTAAGAGACAGGTAAGACCTGGCAACTCTAGGCTCCACCTTCCAAATCTCTATTTCTTAATCTGGAATTGGTAAACCTATCTCCTTCCCACCCAATAGCCAGCTTACCTTTATCTGTCACTCTGCTTTAGGCTTTTCCTCTCCCACTTATCCTGGCAGCCTCTGCCTACAAAAACTGTGGCTCAATTGTGTGGTGCCAGCCACTGAGCCAGGCCCACTTGTTTGGTAGGGAACCCTCAAGGACTTGTGAGGGACACCACACTTTCTCTTGTTTCCCCCTCCACACTATTACATCAGTCCCTCCTCTTGGCAGTTCACATATCCTCTCCCTGCCTCATTCACTCCACAACTATTCACCAACCTACCTTTTATCTGCCTCCCATTTTCACCTACATTTATTAGTTATTTATTTTACTTATAACCCACCATTTTCCACAGTAGAGAGCAAAGCAGGTTACATTACTCTCCTCTTCTCCTTTTTATCCACACAACAAACCTGTGAGACTGGAAGTATGTAAATGGTCCAAAATGACCCAGTCAGCTTCCACGACCAGATGAGGATTCAAACCTGGGTCTCCCAGACCCTTCTCTGAAGTTCTACCTGCTATACCACACTAGGCCTAGTTGAGTCATGCAAGTTGGGTGGTATCAAGTCACTCAGAGGTTGTTGTCAGGGCTGGAATCGCCAGCCTCAAGATGGGACTCAGAGATTTCCCCAGAATTACAACTGAACCCCAGACTACAGAGATCTGTCCTCCTGGAGAAAATGAATGCTGTGGAGGGTGGACTCTATACATTATATCTAGCTGAGGCCTCCCCCACTCCCCAAACCCTGCCCTCCTCAGACTCTACCACAAAATCTCCAGCAATTTCCCAACCTGGAGCTGGCAATCCTAGCCTCAGGCCTGGTCACAATGAGTCCTCCCTCATAGGCCAAAATAAGCCTGGAAAGGGTCCTGTCCCCTCACTCTGCCCCCACAATCCGGTCTGAAATACTATGATTGCCTAGCAACAGCTACTGAGGGATTCCATTGCTTAAAGCTATAGGCTCTCCTTTTATCGTTTTCAGGTTTTTAAAACCCCTCAATTTAATTTTCTTTTTAGAATTCACATTTTTCTGCATTCCCGGGCCATTTTTAAGTTTGTAAAAAGATCTCTCTTGCCCATTCCCAGCTCCAGTCACTGGATTTAAGTATGTTAAAATTTGGCTAACTTAACTATTAGTTTATACTGTAAGCAATGATTTGCATTCATCAGAATGATGATATATATGGACCAGTCACTGGAAAATATTTTAATAGTCCTCTTTTGCAGCTCTTTCTAACCTGTAGAGATATCTGAACCTATTGCCATAAAAATGATCTAATATTGGTGACTATCTACAGCCAGATTTATAAGAAATAGTTCATAAAGATGTGAACAATCAGAGCAGCAATGAAGTCATCTAGAGAACCCCTTTTCTACATCAGTGAAGGTGGTGAAGCAACCTGACTTAGTGGTATTGACAATTATCAAATGAGTTTGAAAAGCTTGAGCAAGTTGAATGGATACAAAAATATTCTATTCTAGCCCTATGACTAGGAAGATACTATGATTTTAACTAAACAAACTGGAAAGGAAGGTGGTTTAACTTGTTTCCTAACCAGAGTAGCTGTTGGTTAAGATGTTATGGAAAATTTTAGGCATACACCTTCATACCATTTATTCCTGTTATGGTTTTCTGTCAGTTCCTGGAGACATTTTCCCCATGTCATAAGCAGCTTGCATATTATCTCACTGTTTAGATAACTGGTCTTCCATTATCATTTTCTGAATTTCTGGGAAGATGGAGCTCTGCTATATGAAATGGCTACTTTTGGCACATAGTTGCTGAGGCATGGCACAGTGATTACAAAAAGGTTAACAGTGGGATAATAGACATTTTATATACCTGGCTTAGTACATGAATTTTGTCCAAATCATAATGTTTGGCAATATTGCAGAGGAACAGCCATTTTCTCCATAATGTCTTCATCTCAGAATGTTAAATCAGATTCTGTTCATGAGCTGCCAGCATTCAGCAGATTGATGGTGGTAAGTGCTGTCAAGTTGCAGTTGACTTATGGTGACCCATCAGGGTTTTCAAGGCTAGCGAAGAACCAATGTGGTTTGCATTTCCTACCTCTGTGCAGCAACCCTGGATTTCCTTGGTGGTCTCCCACCAAATACTAACCAGGTCTGACTCTGCTTAGCTTCTAGATCTGATGAGATCAGGTTAGCCTGGAACATCTAAGTCAAGCCATTCAGTAGATTAGGTTTTCATATCCAGTTGTTCTTGTACATGCTCTGATGTTCTTTAAAGTTAACCTTTCCACATCTTTATGCAGTGATTCTTGTGCATTACATGGCCAAATGGGCTTTTCTGTTCAAACAATGTCTTCTCTGTACCCTTCTTGAAACTTTTGGATACAGTTGCCTGTTATGTGAAACTAGAGGTAAGGCCTGTTGTGGAAATAAATACAACGGGCTCTAGAAAGAAGCTCTGGGAGAGTGCTCTGGCTTTGGGCACACAGTGTGAATTTGCTGTGGTGACCTCAGCAGTGTATAATGACAGAGACCACCATTTTCTCCAGAGGAACTGATCTCTGCTACCTGAAGAGCAGTTGTAGTTTTGAGTGATCTCCAGCCCTCACCTGGAGATTGGCAACAATTGTTACCCAGGAGGAAATGGCTGGACCCACCCCTCCTGAAACCTCACCCTCTTCAGGCTCCGTCCCTCAAATCTCCAGGAATTTCCCATCTGGAGTTGGCAACCCTACCAGGACTGGCCCAAATGAGTTTTCTCTCAAAGGCAAAAACAGGTGACAGGACGAAGCTTGGTTGCCTACAAACAGGCACTGAGGGAAAAGTAGGGTTGCCAGCTCTAATTTGGGAAATACCTGGAGATTTGGGGGGGTGGATCCTGTGGAGGGCAGCATTGGGGGGGGGCAGAAGGACTCAGCAGGGTATAATGCCATAGGGTCTACCCTCCAAAGCAGCCATTTTCTCCAGGGGAACTGATCTCATCATCTGGAGATCAATTGTAACAGCAGGAGATCTCCAGGTCCCACCTGGAGATTGGCAACCCTAGGGGAAAGACAGCTGCACAGCAGGGGGTGGAAGAGAATAGTTTGATGGCCACTGGGCCAAGATTGGCAACAATAGTTCCCCAGGAGAAAATGGCTGGTTTGGAGGGTGGAGTCTATGGCACTGTACCTGTCTGAGGTCCCACCCCTCCTCAAACCTCACCTTCTCTGGGCTTCACCCCTCAAATCTCCAGGAATTTCCATACCTACAGTTGGCAGCTTTATCTCATCCCCTCTCAGCAGCCTCTTCCTAGGCAAAATTCTGTCTTTCTCATTAGCGGGGAGCAAAGCAGTTTACTTCATTCTTTTCGGCTTTGTGATCTGTACAGCAACCCTGTAAGGCAGGTTAGGCAGAAAGTCTCCGGCTGGTCCGAAATCACCCAGGCAGTTTCCATAGGGATGCTCCTGTTGAACAGGAGCAAGCAGCCAGGCCTAGGGTTGCCATTGCCAACAAAGACAAATTGATGCAAAGCGGGATGGAAAAGTCTCCATATCTCTATTTTGCCTTCAATTGATTTTGATGCCAGCAGAGTGAGAAAATGCCAGAGGCTCTGGGTGGGTGCCCCATGGTAAATGCACCAAACAACTCCTAAAGATTTTTCACTGTGTCGATAAATCATTTTCTACACTTACAGCGTCCCCTGCCAGAATTATTACCAGAGGTTTTTTTGCCTTGTGGTATTCTGCTTGTGGTGTGACCTGTCTTTTTTGTGGTGTGGCATGGTTGTGTTATTGGGTTTGTTTCTTTTGAAGGGGAAGTGTTATGAGTGAGGACATATTTCACCTCAGAATATAACAGGTTGCATAGACAACTGACAATTCCAACTGTCTTGTAGGGGGGGAGTTTGAGGTACGAAATGGAGTGAAGTCCAATCAGCTTCCATATGCAAATGAGCTTGAAATGCTGGCCCAATCAGAGAAGAGTGGCCTAGGCTGCAGTGGGTGGGAGAGAACTCAGGCAACGCAGCTAGTGGATAGGGACAGATTCTGACTGACATACCAGGGAGCGAACTGATTTTGCCAAGCATAGAATCTTGCCAGACCACTACCCTTTTATATAATAGGACAGATCCTTTTGTATGGAGAGGGCATTTAAATTTTATGGAAAACTACTCCCATATATGATACCTTCAAGGCAGATTAACCTAAACTATAATACAACAACATACATGTGTCAACATTGCCAGCTGGGAAAGAACTATTGGAAAATAGATTAGCTTTTTCCTGACGTCCAGTAATAAAAGTATAAATATTTATCAAGCCAAGGGGAATTTGCCTTTCACTCCCTTGATCATGAAATCTGAGGAAACAGTGGTAATTTTGTTTGGTCTGGTTTTGTATTTTCTTAGCCAAGCCAGGATACTAAAATCATCATAATGATCTTGGTCAATAGGCTTACTATGTAGATCAAATGATCCACAGAAATAGATGAATGATAATATACAAATAATGTGTAAGATCATTAATAATATGAAACAGGTACTCCTTTCTTGGGGGAGGGGCTGTGGCTCAGTGGTAGAGCATCTGCTTGGCTTGCATAGGGTCCCAGGTTCAATCCCTGGCATCTCCAGTTAGAAGGACAAGGCAGTAGGTGATGTGAAAGATCTCTGTCTGAGACACTGGAAAGCTGCTGCCAGTCTGAGTAAACAATACTGATCTTAATGGACCAATGGTTTCATTCAGTATAAGGCAGCTTCATTTGTGTTCATGTGTAATTCCGAGAAAGCCTTTGAGCAGTCACCTGTACTATAATTTTCTAATTATCACCTTTTGCTTATGAAATTAGGAACACAGACCTTTGTAGCAATAGATCCATTATATTAATTAGTTTAGGAGTGTGCTGTAATAAAATAGCAATTGTGATAGACTTATAAAAGAGAAATCCTTTGGTTTGGAAAATCTCCAAAATTAGAATTTCAGTAGCGCCATCCTCTGCAGTGAAGTGGTGCAGAGACACCTGCCTTTGTCTACCAGGTTATCTGGTGGGTGAGCATTCAGATAATAGGGCCTTCAGAGCTGTGTGATACTAAAAAGGAAGTATCTTCCCTTTGTGAAAATAATGCTGCATGGAAAAGCTAAAGTGATCATTTCCATGCATGTTCAATAAAATGTTGAGCAGAGACATGAAGTTTATCTGTCAAGGGTGTGATATTTAATTTAATATTAAACTTGTTGAAAGTATCCTTAACTATAACAGAGATGAGTGGTTTTGTGTATGTCGAAAATACAAGGTGGGATATAAATTGAAAATAATAAATAAATAAATAAACAAACAAACTGTAACAGAGATTAGTTTTGTGAATTGAGAAAGAAAGGATTTAAAGAATGTCTGTTACCAGTGACTCAGTTGCTCCATATGTATAAATCCTGACTTTTTATTGTAAATCCTTGATATATGGAAATGCAAGAAATATTTCAAAAATAGTGTGTGGTATGGGAGAATTGGGGAGAAATTGTTCTGTTGACTGACTTTGCTTTTTGCAATAGTTTTTGCTGGCTAAACTGTTGTGTGTTGCGCATGTTGTTACTCATATTCTACTTTCTAAGGGGAATGAGAATCTATTTTCTGTGTGAATAGTTAAATATCAGTCTGAAGGCTGAAATGAACATGAACACATTTAATCTATTCAGAAACAACCAAGTACAGTACAGAAATCTCATATGCTTCAATTTTAAAATTCAGTCTATCAGACCAAGACCCCAGGGGGCCTAGGTTTGACACTCTGCCTAGAAACCTTCATGCAGATTGGTTGGAGCAATGCCATCCTATGTCCAGGTCTGGCTAGCACTTTAACCATGTAATGCATGGCATAAAGACCATTCCTAACACTAAACATAAAAGCAAAAGTTAATTTATTCACTTATTTGCAAATTGATCCCCATCATTTTTAATGTAGTTTTAAGGCCTTCTATACACTTACATTACATTTTTAATGGTCATTTTCAGATTAATGTAAGTAGGTGCTAGAAGGGCTTCTGGGTTGTTGTTTTTTTGCTTTATAATAGTACTAATGCTGAATAACATCCAGAATGCATCTCAAAGTAGGGGCTTGTTTCATATGTTTTTTCCAGTGTAAGTGAAATCTTATTTTTGACCAGACCTACTGTATACTGCTTTGTAGTTGCAATTCATATAACAACTAGCAGTAAAGCCCATTGTGAAAGCAATACAACGAGCTCTAGAAAGATGTGATGTGTAACAAATGCATAGTCTGGAAGGAGGTAAAGTAAATATTAGCAGTCTGTAAGTGAAAGATACAAATGTGGAAGTAAAGTCTCACATACCTTATGTTACACAATAGCTGGTGTCCAAGGTCACACAATGTGGGCCAGAAAATGTTGCACACAGGGGTCTGTGGAGTAGTGTCAACAACTGGGCAGTCTGCGAAGTCATTTTATGTTGGATGTCCATGTCATTCAATGTGGTTGTGGTCACACTGTCCACCCTATTAGAGCAGAGGTCTCAAGGGAAGGTGGGTTGAGAGTTAGTGGTCATGATGAAAGTCTCAGTAGGTTACGTGGGAATGAGAAGGAGGAGTCTTGGGAAATGAGTGTTGTGAAATGTCGATAGTTTTGAAAGTTGTCTTTTATGGTAGAGAAGTGTAGCTGAGGAATGTTTTCCAGCAAGCTAGTTTAGGGCTGGATGGTGTTGTTTGTAGAAAGTAAAGCATTAACTGATGTCAGCCACCAAGGATGGATGTTGCAGCCATGAGACATAGGATTTTTTTGTCTAAGGATCTCATGCCCTCAGGACCATGCACAGAAATATGCAGGAGGGCATTCTTGTACTGGAATACTTTCTCCATGTTGTATCCACTTACCTGGTCCTGTAACGTGTACGGTGTGTCTGTTCACAGCTGTCAGAATCTCGTGTGGTTGTCGTAGTTCTCTGAATCTGAAGTGTTGTCTGTAGAAAGCATTAAGTGATGTCAGCCACCAAGGATGTATGTCGTGTCCACTTACCTGGTCCTGTAACATGTACAGTGTGTCTTTTCACAGTTGTCTCAGTCTCCTGTGGTTTTTTGTGTTCTCTGAATGTGAAGTGTTGTCTCTAGAAAGTAAAGAAGTAAGTGTTGCTAGTCACTAAGGATGGATGCAGCATCGCTGAGACATAGGGTGTTTTGGTCTAAAGATCTCACAGCCACAGGACCATCAATCGGAAAACCATGCACAGAAAAGTGTACAAGAGCAATTCTGGTACTGGTACATTGTCCCCATGTCTGGTCCACTTACCTGGTCCTGTCGTATGTACAGTTTGTCTGTTCACAGCGGTCTCAGTCCCCTGTGATATTTGTGGGTCTCGGAATCTGAAGTGTTGTCTGTGGAAAGTAAAGCAGTAAGTGATGCCGCCTACCAAGGATGGATGCTGCATCTATGAGACAGTGGGGGGGGGTTGTCTAAAGATGTTGGGTGCTGTGGCCGAAGTGTGTATCAATGTTTGTGGGGTTTGCACAGCGAACTGGGTTTGATCCACAGTCCTGCAGAACTGCCTCTGCTATTGGAGTGCATGGTCAGAAGTTCAGTCAAGTGATCAGACTTCCTGGGCCTGTCGAGAGAGAACACTTGGAGCCGCTGTACACTAATCAGACCTCAGTCCCCTTTTTGTGAGAACACGTGCAGCTGGCCAAGACAGAATCAGACCCCAGGTTTTGATGCTCCAGCCATATTGATGGCCTCTTTGTGGCAAAGAGAGCGGGGGTGATGGTATATGCACCCCTGCCCCCCCATCCTGTTACAATACCTGTTGAAGCAACTACCAGTGGGCTGAGGCAACCAGGGCCAGAGCTGGCCTCACAGCCTCCCAAGCCCCTCCGGCTTGGGGGAAGGGGCCTCACTTGCACTGGCCAGCCACCACTGTCCCAGCCATGTGTGGGAAAGAAATCTTCAGGAGCAGTGCCGTGACCTGGCCACTGAGCCCATGACTTGGAGGACTGGCGTCAGAGCATCCCAAGCCCCTCCTATTGAACTCAGAGGGACTTCCTTTGAAGTAAAAGTGTGCAAAATTCACAGAATCAGTAACAGGAAGGAAGGAAGGATGGAAGGAAGAAAAGAATGAAGGAAAGAAGGAAAGAGGGAGGGAAAGAAGGGAAAGAGATGGGGAGGAAGGAAGGAAGAGAAAGAGAGAGGGAGGCAGGGAGGGAGGAAAATAAGACAACTGACAAGGCCCTGCCGACCCAGTCGGGCCTCACCCCCGAGTTAGGGCCTGCCAGCCCAGCGAGGGCAGCTGCAGCCTTGCTGGGCAAGGTCCCACTGGTGCAGCGAGGCCAGCTGCAGGCCTCCCCCCAAGCCAGCCACAACCTCACAGCACAAGGCCCCACCAGCCCAGCAAGACCGGCCATGGGCCTCCTGCCCCCCCAGACAGGCCCCGCTGGCCCAGGCAGGACAGCCACAGGCCCTCCCACCCCCCCAGGCAGGCCCTGCCAGCCCAGGCAGGCTGGCCGCAGGCCTCCCATCCCCCAGGCAGGCCCGCCAACCCAGGCAGGCCAGCTGCAGGCCTCCCCCCCAGGCAGGCCACACCGGTCCAGGTAGGCTGGCCACGGGCCTCCCCCCCCCCAGGCAGGCCCTGCCAGCTTGCCTCAAAAGCTAACTGGGGGGGAGATGAGCTCTACCTGCTGCAAGGCTCTCCCAAAGAATAATCAGCAGGCAAACAGCCATGGCTGCTCCTCCACTGATCTTCTCCTGATGATGAAGAAGGCTGGTCAACCAAATGGCCGCTCAGCTGCTGAGGTAAACTTCAGATTTGAGTTTTGGTGGGAGCTGGCTCTGTGGGCAGGACTCAGGCACACCTTCTGATGGGCAGTTCAGGCAGCCAACTGATTTTGGCAAGCATAGAACGTTGCCATGCAAAAACACATTTCTATATAAGGCCAGGAGATCTTTCTCATGTAATTATATTTTTCTCAATGGATGTAATGATATCTTTCTAAATTCTGCTTCACAACTGGATAATAAAGTGCCCAGGTGAAGAACATTATTTACATGTTTATTTAAATATTTATAGGTCACTTTACTATAATGCTACAGTTGCCATCCCCCTGCCCCCAGGTGGTATTTCTTGCCACTGCTCTAAGCAATGGCAGAAGAAAAATAAAATAAAATAAATGGTCCTGTATTACAACTTTTTTTTTTTTTTTTACATTTAACTGGTATTCTCAGGTGGTGCTGTATTTATACTGGTAAGGAATTGTGGTTTTAGATTTGACCTCAGTTTAAGTTATGGCTTGAACTTGTAAGCTGCCTTCAGCATATTGTACGTTTGCCAGGTGGGTACATAGGGGGCAGCCATCAGCCTACAGCATCATGTCACTTCTGGGAAACCCCAAACATGATATCACACCTCTCTAGGAATTGGCTGAAACTCTATGGTAAGCATCATTCAGCATATAGTAGGGTTAGCAGGTCTGGGATGGGTGAGGATATGAGGCATCAGCTGACAGCATGACATCAGTTTTAAGAAAATCCAGAAGTGATGTCACATCTCTCTAGGCGTTAGCCAAAAGCCTATGGTGAAACCACAGAGTTTTCAGTGAGTCCTAGAGAGGACTGGTGTCACTTTTGGATTTTCATGGAAGACCAGTTTTTTTTCCCACCAGTGGACTGAGCATGACCAAGGAAATGTATTTATTGTATTGTAATGTCTGCTACAGACGTTTTCCTAGCCAGATAGAAGGAATGCAATTTTTCTTTTCTCCTTGAGCTTCTCTTCTTTGGGCAGCTTTTGAAAGCAGTGCTTGAGCTCAGATATAGCCAGAGAAAATTAAAGGATTCTGTTTCAAACTTCACTTTGTAGAAAGATTGCTGTCATTGTCTTGCTGATATTGCCTTTGTCAGGAATTCTGTGAAGGTTATTTTAATATTCTAAAGATTTGTTCATAAATTCTAGGTTTCCCCATTTCAACATCTGCAGATGTACATGGGCCATCTGCCAGCCTTGTGAACCACTCAGGAATATATAGAGAACCCTATTATTAGGCTATTAGCCACAGGGTATAGATGGGAACTCTCAGTCTGGGGCAGGTGATGCACTCTATTCTTGGTGCTGGAGGGGACAGCAGTGGGAGGGCTTCTAGTGTCCTGGCCCCACTGCTGGACCTCCTGATGGCACCTGGTATATTTTGGCCACTGTGTGACAGAGTGTTGGACTAGATGGGCCATTGGCCTGATTCAACATTGGCTTCTCTTATGCTCTTATGTTCTTAAAATGGGCTTAAAATTTTGTATATACCATACAACTAGAACAATGGCAAAATATGTGGTTGAAGGGTCTTAAATTTACATTAAGTATTCGCGTGAAAGAGGATTTCTACAAAATGATGCATTGATGATATATGTATAAAAATATTTCAAACAAATGTTGGAAATACTATCAGGAAGACATTTTATCATTTGTGGTCAACATGTACTAAACTAAAAAAAAAATGGATACAAATGCACACAGCTATTCAGAAGATGTTAAAGATTAATATACAGCTGAAGCCAGAGGCTTTTCTGTTGGGATTAATTGGCAAACAGAAAAAAAACATGTACATGACACTGGTGGCAAGATTATTATGAGCTCAGAAATTGAAATCTTCAGTATTCCTATAATAAAAGAATAGCTGGTGAAGATGGTGGAACTTTCTGGATCAGAGAAAAGACATTATCTTTATTTATTGCTAACTTGAACTCCTTCCAGGTGATGTCACCTGTGCCTAGTGGTGGTGGGTAGAGCAGGTTGCCAGCAGGAAGGAAACCTCACATCCCTCTCTGAACTTTTTAAACAAACCTGTTCTTATTCTGTGATGGCCAAACTTACTTCTTTGTTTATTCTTTATTTATTGCTAACTTGAAACCCGGTATATTTTTGCATGAAATTGAAAAACATGAATTAATCAAGTTTGTTAGGTACTGTGGTGCTTTTTGGGGGAAAGACGACAGGAGATGAAGTCTATGGTTTGGGATGGCTCATCTCAAAGAGATGAAGGGGTAGCTGTTACTTTTGTACAAGGAAATGGATTACAATTGTCCACTGAGACTGTGGCTAACAATAGGGACTGCCTGGCAAGGTCTTGAGGTAGCAAGAGGAAGGTTGTGGGCTTAACAAGCATGGGAAACCAACACTCTGTCACACAGTGGCCGAAATATACCAGGTGCCATCAGGAGGTCCAGCAGTGGGGTCAGGACACTAGAAGCCCTCCCACTGCTGCCCCCTCCAGCACCAAGAATAGAGTGCATCACCTGCCCCAGACTGAGAATTCCCATCTATACCCTGTGGCTAATAGCCACTGATGGACTTCTGCTCCATATGTTTATCTAATTCCCTCTTGAAACTGTCCATGCTTATAGCTGCCACCACCTCCTGTGGCAGTGAATTCCATATGTTAATCACTCTTTGGGTGAAGAAGTATTTCCTTTTATCTGTTCTAACCCGACTGCTCAGCAATTTCATGGAGTGCCCACGAGTTCTTGTATTGTGAGAAAGGGAGAAAAGTACTTCTTTCTCAACCTGCTCAATCCCATTCATAATCTTATAAACCTCCATCATGTCACCCCTCAGCTGCTGTTTCTCCAAGCTAAAGAGCCTCATGCATTTTAACCTTTCTTCATAAGGAAGGTGTTCCACCCCTTTTATCATTCTAGTTGCCCTTCTCTGCACTTTTTCCAGTGCTATAATATCCTTTTTGAGATGTGGTGACCAGAACTGTACACAGTATTCCAAATGAGGTCGCACCAATGATTTATGCAGGGGCATGATGATACTGGCTGATTTGTTTTCAATTCCCTTCCTAATAATCCCCAGCATAGCGTTGGCCTTCTTTATTTCAGCTACACACTGTCTAGACTTTTTCATTGAGATATCCACTACGACTCCAAGATCTCTCTCTTGGTCTGTCTCTGCCAGTTCAGACCCCATCAATGTGTATTTATATTTAGGATTTTTGGCTCCAATGCGCATCACTTTGCACTTGGCCACATTGAACCCCATTTGCCACGTTGATGCCCACTCACCCATCCTCGACAGATCCCTTTGGAGTGCCTCACACTCCTCCCTGGTTTTCACCACCCGGAACAACTTCGTGTCATCTGCAAATTTAGCCACTTCACTGCTCCCAATTCCAAATCATTAATAAACAAGTTAAAAAGCATCAGACCGAGTACTGATCCCTGTGGTACCCCACTGCTTACCACCCTCCACTGAGAAAGTTTCCCATTTATACTCACTCTCTGTTTCCTATTTATAAGCCAGTTTTTGATCCACAAGAGGACTTGTCCTTTTATCCCATGACTATTGAGCTTACTTAGGAGCCTTTGATGAGGAACTGTATCAAAAGCTTTCCGGAAGTCAAGGTAAATAATATCTATTGGATCCCCTTTGTCCACATGTTTGTTCACTCCCTCAAAAAACACTAGCAGGTTAGTGATACAAGATCTTCCCTTACAGAACCCATGCTGAGTCTGCCTCAATAGTTTTTGTTCATCAATGTGCCTACTAATTCTTTCCTTAATAACAGTTTCCACCAACTTACCCGGTATCGATGTCAGACTGACTGGCCTATAATTTCCCGGATCTCCCCTGGAGCCCTTTTTAAAGATGGGAGTGACATTAGCTACCTTCCAGTCCTCAGGAATGGAGGCAGATTTTAAAGAAAGATTACATATTTTTGTAAGGAGATCCACAAGTTCACATTTGAGTTCTTTCAGAACTCTCGGATGAATGCCATCTGGGCCTGGTAATTTATTAGTTTTTAAATTGTCCATCAGTCGGAGGACTTCCTCTCTTGTTACCGCAATCTGATTCAGGTCTTTCAAACCCCCTCCCGAAATCGGTGCTTCTGGAGTGGGCAAGCACTTCTCCTCTTCCACAGTGAAGACAGAGGCAAAAAATGCATTCAGCTTCTCAGCCATTTCCCTATCATCCTTCAGTACTCCTTTTACGCCTTGGTCATCCAAGGGCCCCACTGCCTCCCTGGCTGGCTTCCTACTTCTAATGTATTTGAAGAAAGTTTTATTGTTGGCCTTTATGTTTTTTGCTATATGCTCCTCATATTCCCTTTTTGCTTGCCTGATCACAGACTTGCATTTTATTTGCCATAGTCTGTGTTCCCTTTTATCAACCTCACTAAGACTAGCTTTCCACCGCTTAAAGGAATCCTTCTTACCTTTTACAGCTTCCATTACTTTATTTGTGAACCATGCAGGCTTTTTTCTATACCTATTTGTGCCTTTCCTAACCTGCGGTATATATTTTTTCTGAGCTTCTAGGACTGTATTTTTGAATAGTCTCCAAGCTTCCCCAATGGTTTTGACCTTCTCCACTCTTCCTTTCAATTTCTTCCTCACATGTCCCCTCATACCAGAGAAGTTACCCCTTTTAAAGTTAAAAGTGGTTGCGTCAGTCTTTTTGGGCAACTCCCTATCTGTACAAATGTTAAATTCAGTGACATTATGGTCACTGTTCCCAAGTGGTGCAATCACTTTTACATCTCTCACCAGGTCTTGGGTGTTACTTAGGACCAAATCCAGGATCGCCTCTCCCCTAGTAGGATCTGTGACCATCTGTTCCATAGCACAGTCATTGAGAGTGTCTAA
Organism: Gekko gecko; assembly: GCA_029375565.1. Lineage (NCBI taxonomy): Eukaryota > Metazoa > Chordata > Lepidosauria > Squamata > Gekkonidae > Gekko > Gekko gecko. The sequence continues at coordinate 82,346,660 of JAPDNY010000004.1, forward strand.
AAACTCAATCTCTTTTTCCCGACTAGAACTCATATTGACCCAATCAATGTGTGGGTAGTTAAAGTCGCCTACTACGACACAGTTATTCTGTCTAGCCGCTATCTTTAATTCATTCATCATTTTATAATCCTCCTCTACCTTTTGATCTGGTGGGCGATAACAAACTCCCACTGTTAAGCTTCCTTTTGGACCCACTATTTCAACCCATAGCATTTCCAGAAGTGAATCCAATTCTCTTACCCTCTCAGTCTTACTGGATGGTATACCCTCTCTGACATACAGAGCCACCCCACCTCCAACCCTTCCCCCCTATCTTTCCAATATAATTTATAACCAGGAATCACCATATCCCACTGATTTTCTTCATCCCACCAAGTTTCTGAAATACCCACAATGTCTATTTCCCCCCAACACCAAGCATTCCAACTCCTCGATTTTACCTCGGAGACTTCTAGCATTTGTGTATAAACACTTATAGTTTCCCACGTTTGTTAAGCCCACAGCCTTCCTTTTGCTTTCTCGAGACCTTGCTAGACAGTTCCTATCATTAGCCACAGTCTCAGTGGACAATTGTAATCCATTTCCTTGTACAAAAGTAATAGCTACCCCTTCATGTCTTTGAGATGAGCCATCCCGAACCAGAGACTTTTCATCTCCTGTTGGCTTTCCCCCATTATTCAGTTTAAAAACTGCTCTGCCACCTTTTTGATTTTGATCACCAGCAGTCTGGTTCCTTCTCGGGACAGGTGGAGACCGTCCCTTTTGTACAGCTCCCTCTTGTCCCAAAAAGCATCCCAGTGCCTAACAAACTTGAACCCTTCCCCCCTACACCACCGTCTCATCCACGCATTGAGACTCCTGATCTGTGCCTGTCTCTCCGGCCCTGCGTGTGGAACAGGTAGCACTTCCGAGAAGGCTACCTTGGAGGTCCTGGCCTTGAGTTTCCTGCCCAGCAGCCTAAATTTCTCCTCCAGGACCTCACGACTGCATTTCCCCACATCGTTGGTGCCGACGTGCACCATGACCACTGGCTCCTCCCCAGCACTATCTACCAGCCTATCTAAAACACACGTAATGTCCGCTACCTTCGCACCAGGCAGGCAAGTAAGTCACCATACGGTCGGTACGTGGGTTCACCACCCAGCTGTCTACCTGCCTAAGGATCGAATCACCAACTACCAAGAGCCCCCCTCCCACCCTTCCCAGGGACGGTTCCTTGGTACGAAAGGATACCTGTTCACCAGCTGAAGAAGAGGTCCCTTCTGAGGGCACATTCCCCTTATCCTCAGCATGGTGCCCCATTTCCCCTGGACCCTCATGCTCCCTGGCAGCAGCTGGGCTACCAGATCCAGAGTGGGACATACCTAACAAGTCCCCGAGAGTCTTCCCCGTGCACCTAACTGACTGCCTCTGCTTCTCCAGGTCAGCCACCTTGGCCTCAAGGGAGCAAACTCGCTCCCTGAGAACCAAGAGCTCCTTGCACCGAGCACACACCCAAGACTTCTGACCAGTGGGCAGATAGTCATACATGTGACATTCCAAGCAAAACACTGGATAGCCCCCAACCCCCTGCTGGCATTCTGGCTTCATAATTGTTTTTAAACAAATACTTTTCTATAACCCCCCTTTTAAAACCCTTTGTATTTATATGGTTCCTGTTGTAGGAGTCTACTTATCTTACTGGGAACCCAAGGAGCCAAGGTCCCTGTCTTTCTGGCTCTTCCTGGGCTTCTTACAGAGCCCCTAGGCTAAGAGCCACAGGCAAAGAGCCTCACCATTTTGCTCTCACCCTTCGGCTCATGCCAGAGGCTCGTGTCTCTTGCAAGCTTCCTGCCTTAAATAGAAGTACCCCCCAGGAGAGGGTGTGGCCAGCAGCTACTCAAATTCACCCAAGGCACTTAATGACAGGCAAACAATGACCCTTTCACACCCCAACTCCAGCAGCCAGGAGTCTGCTATTCAGTTTCACCCAGGCACTTAATTACAGGCAAACAATGACCTTTCGCACCCCAACTCCAGCAGCCAAGAGTCTGTTACAACTCACCCACACACTCCCAAATACAGTCCCCCACACAGTACCTTCTCAGCTAAAGCACCTCAGCTGAAAGTAAATAAATAAAAATACCACTCACCCCTCTGGCAGCTCAAAACACCTTGCTCCTTCTCAGAGCTCAGCTGGGTCTCTTCACAAGATTTCGGCATCAGTCCTCTTTTTGTATCTATTTAAACATTCAACCACTTTGAAACAGGAATTAATGCTAGCTATATTATATTAGTCCAGTGGTCATTTCCATGGATTTCAGTATGAAATAATTTATTCCTCTTCCTTCTGATTGGGATGAGATTCTTAACTCATGGAATTATCCTTGCTAGATGGATGAACAAGGAAAGAAGTATTGTCATTTCAGAGATTTCATTTTTTAAAAACTATTTTGCAAAGCAGATAGCAGGAGTTCTGCTATATTGGCAGGTGAGCTCTTCCTCCTTTTTTGGGGGGGATGTTCAAGGAGCAGAGCGTTGGGGGGCTTTTTAAAAAAACAAAAGGAATACTAAAAGTCAACTGGGCTGGCTGAAAAAGAAAAATATTTCAAGCAACAGAGGAAAGCATGGGTGAGCCAAAGTTTGTCTCCCACGCCCCCACATTCTGGTTTGTTTTAAAATACCCCCCACACAGACACTTCCTATTTTCTTTCAAATAAACAGATGGGGGCTGCCTATTCCCCTCCCACCAGGGCTAATAGAAACTATGTATGTGTGTGAGACATAATTTATATGGGAAAATATTTTGTTTTGTTTGGGGGAATATCTTACCTCAACTTACTCATCTACAATGTGATTGGCCTGCTTACCAGGAAAAAAAAAGAATGCAGGACTCTCACTCGTGCAGCTGTACTGCCATGGCTATCACAGAGAAGATGATGTAGTGTGGCCCTTTCTTCTTTTTGCCTCTTCCTTAATCCCAGCACTTGCCTCCCTGTGTAAGCAGACAACATATTTTTCAGCCCTGGCCCCTACCTGGTGGATTGAGCTCCCATATGAGATCAGGGCTCTGCAGGACCTTTTACAGTTCCCAGGGCCTGCAAGATGGAGCTCTTCTGCCTTTTAACTAAGGTGACAGAGGTCTACTCTACTGGGTAGGGTTCTAGAGTATTAACCCTCTCTACTGGGCCTCTCCTCAGTGGGTAGGGTTGCTAGGTCCTTAGCTTTTTTAGTGGAGGCAAGAGCCACCCAGTTGAGGAATTTCATGTGTGCGTGCCATGATGACATCACCTGGAAGTGATGTCATTACACTAGGCACATCGCAAGGATGCTCTATCATTTAGCCTGAAAACTCTATGATACTGTAGAGTTTTCAAGCAGAATGCTAGAGCATCCCCCCGGCGATGAGCATGTTGGCCTGCACCAGGCACTTTGGAGGCGGGGTTCCTTTCACCAGCCGGATCTGGGCTGGTGGGTTGGGGGCTGCTAGATCAAGTGAACCCCTGCCCCCCGGGGGATCTGGCAGCCCTATCAGTGGGTCAGAACTCTATTACAGTCTAAGTACCAAATCTTGAAAGAGATGACATCTGTGAGGCTTTAACTTTAACTATAACTTGCACCGGATGAATGTTGTTGTATTTTATTGGTGTTTTAACTATTTTAATTTTTGTATACTGTATGTTGTTCATTAAATTTGTTAGAACCCAGCCTGATCTTGCTATGCAGGGAGGGCTGGATACAAATTGAATAAATAAATAAATAAATGAATGAATGAATGAATGAATGAATGAATGAATGAATGAATATTTGATTTCTTCTTCTTGAGGCATACTGCCATGCCTATCACTCAAGTGTATGTGTGCATACATGAGTGGATAGATTAGCCTCTGTCTTTTTCTCCACCACAATTTTCAAACCACATTACCTGGAGATTCCTTTTTGTATGAGAATGTTTGATGGAGGAATAAAGGCAACAATTAAGTCATACATTTCTGCTGTCTGCCCATGCATACAAGCAAAGCTTTGCACATGTACAATCTCCTGTAGGGTTGTCATCCATCAGGTGGGGCCCGGAGTTCTCCTAGAATTACACGTGGTCTCCAGATGACAGAAATCAGTTCTCCTGGAGAAAATGGCAATTTTGGAGGGTATACTCTATAGATACAAATTCCTAGGAATTTCCCAAACCAGAGGTAGCAACCATAATTTCTGGCAATGTAATAGCTCACACATAGTGAAATTATCATTTTATAGAAAAAGACTGTCTTCTTAAATCAATGACTGGTGGAAAGTGGAAAATTTGTTCATAGAAATTCCTGCCCAAATGATCATATTTACAGGGAACATCAGCAATTTTTTTCAGATTGGATGATGTTGCTGTCATGCACAGATCTGATGAGTAACTCTCTCACCTCACTGCTCTTCTTACTTGGAAAACAGAAACCACACAGTAAAGCATCAGAGTAGCTGCCAGTAGGGTTGCCAGACCCCCTGTCTGGGCAGGTTTCCCCCCCCGATTTTGGGGGCTTCAGCCTGCCGGCTAGCTGGCCAATGGGACAAGCCCCACTCCCCAAGAATGACCACCCATGGCCACCCCTCTCCCACTATCCTGAGAGGCTTAAAGGGCCCTCCAGCTGATCAGGGGAGTGATTTGCCACTTGGAATTCAGACACCTCCCTTCAAATGCTTCTGACCAGTGGGGGCCAGTGTTAGCTGAAATGCTCTGATCTATAATTCATAGAGCACTCGGAACAGCATTTAATATTGGGATTCTTTGGTCTGTATATACGGAGGATGGGCTACCACGCTATTTCCCAATAAAGAGGCGAGAGACAGGAGTAAAATAAATCTTTTGTTTACTGTGCAGTAATATCAATCAGAACATACAATCACACACACTGGCATTCCAGAAACTAATAAAAACAGGAAGGAAATAAATAGCACATTCGCATGAGCAGGTATTGAAGCGATGAGGGGCAATATTTACCTCAGGGTGCACAGCTCCAAATCTTCCAGCGGGTGTTTCAGGGAGAAAAGGAATATGGAAGAAAAGAATGGGGGAACATGTGTACTAGACCTGCTAGAGACACATGTGCTGCTTCAGCTGCAGACTGAAGCCTTAAAGAGAGGTAAGGGCTTGGGTAGAGTAAGTTGAACGTAAGAGGTAATAGCAGGCTGAGAGAGAGGTCGTTGGTAGGAGGTAGGCAAGGCTGCCGGAGAGCTCTGAGAAGCGTGTGCAAGTGTTTTTAAAAGCTTCTCGTGCGGTGGGCGTGGGAGGCCAGGCGGCTTACACCTGGGGACACTCCCTGCTGGCTAGGGATTGGTTGTTAGGGTCAATTTCAAATGCTAGTGGCTACCTTGACCGTTGGACACCTGGGAGCGGGAAAAGAGGAAGCTGGAACAAAGGAGGATGACTCTTCAGTATCTGGGCAGATTCTCCATGAGGAACGTGTGAGTTGGCACATAGGGGGGGTTAATCCCTTTATGGTGGAGACTGGGAGTCTGGGCTGTATGCAAGAGTCTTTTGTTTGAGTGAAAACCTGTGAGTGTAAAATGTGACAAGCAGCAAGCAGGCTATGGGGCACCTCTGGAGTGAATTTAGCCAGCATCTCATCGTCCTTGGCTGGCCTCTGTGTCCTCACTGGGTTTTTCCCCGGTGGTGCTTATCATACAGTCTCTTGGCTGGCACACTATCAGGTTTATAACAGCATAAAAACAGTCCAGAAATAGCCCAATAAAGGTGGCTGGGCTAACACCAGGCCTCATGTGCCTGAATTCCAAGTGGCCTGCATTCCTAGCCACCCCTCTCCCTTCCCTCCTGCAAGATTGGCAGGCCCTTTACATCTTGCAGGAGGGAAGGCAGAGGGGTGTCCATAGGTGGTCATTGTTGAGAGTGGGGACAACTCAACATGACATCATCACATTGGGGACACCCTTCCCCTCCAGGAACACCCCTGCAAAGTCCCCGGCTGGGGACAAGGTTGGACCTGGCAACCCTAGCTGCCATATTGGGCCAAGCCACTCATGAATTTTAGAAATGCTCAGATTCTAAGCATGTACAATATTGATGAGTGTACATTACATGGTTCATATTTTGATTGATAATGCTTCCACCACACATCCCTATACCATATTGACAAACGTAATATTTGTTTTGAGCATTAGCTGATACTAGCTTGTGATTCTTATTGATCACCTGATTCTTGTTGATGGTGGAATTGTTTCTGTTACAATTACATAGTACCTTTTTATTAGTAGTATGATGTTGTTGTTTGTACCTTTATAATATTGTTTGTATGAACATTTAATATTCTATACTATTATTTATGCTTATATATACATAGTCTAGTGACTGAGATGCATTTGTGATAGTTGAGTCTCCTGCACTGTGGAAAAATCAGAGACAAGAGAATGTCATAGCTGTTAATGTCGGTTAGGAAATTACTTTGGAGCTCCTAGTGGTCCAGATGAATTAGGACTTTGTATAAATATGCAAATTATTAGGGATTCGTTATGTCATCTCATGCCTTACTGATGGTTGGCTCCTGCTGATAGATAGACATTTTCGTCATCTATCAGATCTGCTTGCCTGAAAGCAGACAAATGGCTAAATGAAGAACTGTAGGCTTTCTTAGCAAACCAGATCCATTGGGCAAGCATAAATATGCTTGGGATGCCACAAGCTGCCTAACTTGAAGACATTTTTGATAGTATAATGATGCTGAAAATGAGGACTAAAGCTGCCAGTTTAAAATTTAACATAATGCAGATTAAGATTTGGGGTGTCAAAGAAATTGTCATATTCATTGGTTCAGTTCAACCCATGCTTGCAAATATGTTTGACTCTGAACTGAAATTTGAGCAAGATTGGTCCCCTCCCCATTTTGACATTCTAAGTAGATCATTTATTTTATCAATCAATGAATTCTCAACATGGCTAAATCCATGGATACTTAACTCCAGAGACTGGAGCCATCAACAAACAGGACATCTTTCTACAAACCTAAGAAAAGGCATAGGTTTGCAGAAAAATCTGAAATCTAAGACACACATACACATATACACATAAATGGGAGATTAAAATAATAATAGAAGCGATGCTTGTAGCTTTAGGAAACAAAAGCCCTCAGTGGCCATTTCTAGGCTATCATAACAGCAGACACCTTGAAACTTACTTGGTGACCTTGGACCAATCACAAACTCTCAGCCTAACCAACCTTACAGGGTTGCTGTGAAGATAAAATGGAAGAGAATAATGTAAGCCACTTTTGGTTCCCACCATATCTACAAAAGCAGGGGGAGGGGACAGAACTCGTTCCAGGGCTGTATTGGCCTTGAAGGAAGACATATTGGGGCCACGCCTGGCAAAAACCACTAAGTAACATGATACCTCATGACTCACCCAGGACTGACAGCTTGCTAATGTTCAACATCAGTCACTCCATGAAAGCCAGTGTGGTGTACTGGTTAAAGCTTCATGTCTGGGAGACCCAGGTGGGAATCCCTACTCTGCTATGAAAGTTCATGGGGTGACTTTGTTGGAAATACGTGTGTGTTGCAAGGTCTAATTCAGTCATTATAGAGTTAATCTGTTTACCTTGTGTGCTATTGTTTAGACTGACCTGGAAGGGAAACCTGGCACAGAGCCATTGGGAAGAAAGCCCAGGAAATCTGTTTATTCACAATCATTGGATAATGTATTCAGGTGATTTCCTTCTAGGGGTCAAGAAGAAGAAGAATCTCCATTGTTGTTGCTGCTGTTTCTGTTGTGAGACCATGTGGTCAGTCTGTTCTGTAGCTGTAGAGATGTAGTCTTAGGTCTTTGTTATTTTGTCAATTTTCCTGTGTACCCTTCCCTTATAAATAATGATTTTTACACAGAAAGAAATGCCTCCTCTCCAGTGAAGCAAAGATCCATCGCAAACTCAGAATATCTAAGTATTTTTGCCAATTTTTCCAACAACCTTGGGCCAGTTATACATTCTTAGCCTAACCTACATCACAGGCTTATTGTGAGGATAAAATGGAGAAGAGGGGAATGATATAAGCTGCCTTGAGTCCCCATTGTGGAAAAGGGCAGGATATAGATTAAGTAAATAAAGAATAAATATAGCTGAAGATGGGGAGGCAGATAAAAGACTGATTTGGGGAAGGAGAGCAGGAAACAGGAAAGGTGAGGATATGGGGGTTGCCAGGAGGAAGTGAAGAGGAAATAGTGTGAAGCAGGGGATGCAGAGTAAGTGATGTGCCCCCCCCCCAAGTCTTTGTGGGTTCCTTACTGAGCAACTGGACCCTTTCTACTGGCCAGCACCACACAACTGGCCTGTCCTGGCATATGGCACCATATAATTGGCAGAAGGTCTGTGTCTCAAACCAAGTTTCTTCTTGTGATCTGTAACAATATTTTAAACTATTCCATACTGTATAATGAATTGTTTTGTGTGTGCACAGTGTTTTTACAAATAAATAATTTAATATTTCAAATTATAACCTTGAAGATAAGATTGTGAAATAGATTTTTTTTGTTTACAAAGTGTACATTTTCACCTAGATCACTTCTGTGTACCAGACTGTCAACATCGTCAGCATCTTCAGGGAAGTTCAATTGCATTGTTTATTGCATATATTATACTGTTTGTAATCTGCCTTGAGTCTTACTGAGAAAGATGGACCATAAATTAACAAAGTAAATTAATTAGTATATAAATGTAAGGTGCTTATGTTAGCTATTTCCTGGCTTGGTTTGTATCAGTCTTCAAGGGACAACAGGAGATAATAATTTGGTAGACAGCTTTCCAGAGTTTTATCAGCACAATTTCATTTAAGATAAATTTTGGATGCATTGGATAGTTTTGGAAGCTGCTTATCTCTTATTCTCAGGAAATATTCTATTGCCTCAGTCATTCCAATGTGACTTAGCATGGCATATCTATTTAAATTCACAGCAAAGCTTATTTTCCTACTTGATGTATTTCTTGTTTTTGTACTTGATTGGTAACTGTGAAAGCTCTTCCATGTAGTCCTTCAGGATGTACATGCTCATCCATAAAAGGTTTTAGTTGCAATGCATACTATTGGTTTGTGTACAGTGATTTGAATCTGGACATCTAGTGCAGCAGCACATGCCGATCTTATGTGTACATATAAAAGTTTTTTGTAAAAGTTCACATGACAAATTCCTGTTTTTAGCTACATGTAATGCCATATTTAGGAGCTGCAGTGGCTCAGTGGTTAAGATGCTGAACTGCAGGCTGGAAGGTCAGTAGTTCAGCAGTTTGAGATCTGAGTACCACATGATGGAGTGAGCGACCATCTCAGGCTCCAGCTCCTGACAACCTAGCAGTTCGAAAGCAAGAAATTGCAAGTAGATAAATAGGTAATGCTTCAGTGGGAAGGTAACAGCATTCCATGCACCTTGAGGTCTAGTCATGCCAGCCACATGACCACGGAATCATCTTCAGACAGCGCTGGCTCTTTGGCTTTGAAACGGAGATGAGCACTGCAACCCTAGAGTTGGATTCAACTGGCTTTCAAGCAAGGGAAACCTTTACCTTTACTAATGTCATATTTACCCAAGAAGGAAGATTACCTTGAATGTAAATGGTTCTGGTTGTAAATTCTTCTAAAATTATTATACACAAAATGATATTTTATTAGTGAACATTTCTAACTTGTATGTGAACTTAAGACAGTCCCTTTTTATTCTTAAGAGCATCTGTGGAAAGAAACCTAGTACTTCCTTCAGGTAAATATAGGGTTGCCAGGTCTGGGTTGGAAAATTCCTGGAGACTTCAGAGGTGGATCCAGGAGAGGGCAGACTTTGGGGAGGGAAGGGGACTCAACATGGTACAATGCCATTGAGCCCACCCTTCAAAGCAGACATTTTCTCCAGGGGAGCTGATCTTTGACAGCTGGAGATCAGTTGTAAAAGCAGGAGATAGGTCTTACCTGAAGGCTGGCAAACTTAGAGCATACATAGTAATAGTAGTGACTCCCATTACTTGCACATGCTGAGGAAGAACGTGTGTTTTGCTGAGTAATGTATGATTTGGAGAGAGAAATGAGGAAGGTGCAAGTCTAGAGAGTTTTAGATTTTCTAGATTTCTACACATTATACTATATGCTTCATCAGGGCATCTTACATAAGAATGTCTCTGTCTCCCACCTTGAACAGATTCCCTGATGAAGGATATTGTCGTGGGTACTAAGTCTGCCTAGGCTGACTATTCTTCAGATGAGGAAGAGGCAGGGAGCAACCCAGCCTCCTCTGGAGTTAGCCCAGAAGAAGAACCCTCAGTACCTGAGGAAGAAGAGTCCCCAGCAGCTGCACAGGAGGTGCAGCCAAAAGGAGACGCTGATCCTGAGCCTGGCCCAGCAGCCCCAGTTTCAGACACCTCAAGGCCAGACTCCCTGCCTAGTTCTCCTGAGTGCCCCAGATGTAGGGCATGCCAGAGGCTGACTATGCAGGAGCGAAGAAGGAGTACCAGACTTCAGCTCCTGCAGAGGCAGAGGGAAGAGCTGTAAGCTTTTGCAGACTCAACCCCAGGGAAGGAAGAACCTGCTCAAAAGCACTCTGTGTACCTGGTTCAACGTGGCAGTAACTTTGCTCACTCAGACCTGCTCCTGTGTATGTGTAGCAGCTGCTCCTTGTCCTTGCAACCTTGACTTGACTTCCTGGCTTTTTGACTCTCGGCTCTGTGACTGACCTTGATTCTGGACTGTGTTTACTAGCTTCCAGTGTGTGGTCTCTGTGGCAGCCAGCCAAGACAGCATACATATAGTGAAAAGCATAGGGATCTAGAAGATCTAACAAAACTGCTCAACCTTGCACCTTGCTCCTCATTTCTCCTACCTTCTGGTGTGGCCTTATCACCTCCCTAATGTGTGATTTGGTCATTAGTAATAATAATAGTAATAGAAGTAATAAGAACAATTGCACTGTTAAAATGAGAAAAATATTTTCCTAACATTTTCCAAACTCAACAGTCATGGGATAAGAGGATAAATTATCTTGCGGATTAAAAACTTGTTAATTAACAGGAAACAGAGAATGAGTATAAATGGGCAGTTTTCACAGTGGAAGGTGGTAAGCAATAGGGTACAGTAGGGCTCAGTACTTGGTCTGGTGCTTTTTTAACTTGTTCGTTATTGATTTGGAATTGGGACTAAGCACTGAAGTGGCTAAATTTGCAGATGACACTAAGTTATTCAGGGCAGTGAGAAGCAGGGAGGACTGTGAGGAGCTCCAGAGGGAACTTTCGAGGTTGGACAAGTGGGTGTCAACATGGCAAATGAGGTTCAACATAGGCAAGTGCAAACTAATGCACATTGGAATCAAACACCCTAACTATAAATATATGTCGATGAGGTTCGAACTGGTGGTAACTGACCAGGTGAGAGATCTTGGAGTTGTGGTAGAGAACTGACTGAAGATGTTGACTCAGTGTACAACTGCAATAAAAAAAATGCAAATGCTATGCTGGGGATTATTAGGAAGGGGATTGAAAACAAATCAGCCAGTATCATAATGCCTCTGTAAAAACCCACAGTAAGGCCTCATTTGGAATACTGCGTACAGTTCTAGTGACCGCACCTCAAAAAAGATTTATAACTTTGGAAAATGTGCAGAAAACACCAACTAAAATGATTAAGGGAACACTTTCCGTATGAAGGATTGAAAAGGTTAGGGCTCTTTAGCTTGGAGAAATAACGATTGAGGAGTGATATGATAAAGATTTACAAAATTATGCATGGACTAGAGAAGGTAGAGAAATAAATACTTTCCCCATTTCTCACAATAGAAGAACTTGTGGGCACACAATGAAATTAATGAGCACTAGGTTTAGAACAGATAAAATGAATTATTTCTTCACCCAAAGATTAATTAACATGGTGGAGGCTACAAGCATAGGCATTTTCAATAGGGGATTGGATAAACGGATGGAGCAGAAGTCCATCAGTGGCTATTAGCCACAAGGTATAGATGGAACACTATGTCTGGGGCAGTGATGCTCTGTATTCTTGGTGTTTGGGGGGCAACAGTGGGAGGGCTTCTGGAGTTCTGGCCCTGTAGGTGGATCCCCTGATGGCACCTGGGTTTTGACCATTGTGTGACACAGACTATTGGACTGGATGGGCCATTGGCCTGATGCAACATGACTTCTCATATGTTCTTATGGATCTGGGTGATGTTCCCAAACAACAACATATTCAACACCCCAAAGTCTTGCAAGTTAATGCCTGAATTTGTGTCTTTTGTTTTAGTTTACCTAACCAAAATGCTGTATCTTCTTGTTCATTAATTTTTGGCATTGTAAATGAATGTTTACTCTCAAATAAAGTGATTTGATTGCTGATTTTCACTAGAACATGCTACTCCAAACAGTTTCTGAGATCCACATCTATGAGATTGTAAGGTGTAACATGTATATGCTCCTCAAAGGGAAATTGTTCAGTACATATAACCCATATCTTTACATGCTGAGATCCATTGAGTTCAATATGAGTTTTTAGAGACAAAAAGTCTAATTTCAGGATGAAAAACTTTTATCATATATGGGTCAATTTGTGGGACAGTTAACATGTGAAACAGGGTTTATGTCAGCCACAACAACTTCCATTTTCTTTTAAGTATACTTCATAGTCCTAAAATGTTCTGCTAGAGATTAAAAAGGTACCCAGGGAGGTCTCAGGTCCTGGGCTGGGGGGGATCTGCTCTGGCACCTCCCTACTGTCCACCTACAGCTGCTCTGTCTACCACCAAGCTGCAGATACACCAGTCTGACAGCCCTGCCACTCACTGGCATTGCTATCAACTTGGCAGTGCAAGGGGTTGGGCAATGGCTACCCCACATGGCAGCCACTTCACATGTATCTGTCTGCCCTCAGGGGCTTGGACAGCAGCTAGCCCACCTCTGCATGCCCGCATGCCCCTTCAGGGCATAGGCTAGCCAATTTAGTGCCAGCCTGGCCCCCTTCAGTGCACCAGCAGAGGATGAATACTGCACACACCCATCTGATGGCTCGGGAGCCAACCACTCCCTCAGGAGCTTGGGAACTAGCCAGTTGACTTCTTACACAGCTCCAACAGTGTCTGCCCTCCACTTGTGCATGTTCCCTCAGGCACCTGAGCAGTGACTGGCTGGCTTGATGGCTCACTGCGTGCCTGCCTATCCCGCCTTGCTTGAGCAGAGTGGCAGTGGTTCTTGAGCCCCATCCTGGCCTTTTGCCTGGTGCTCCAAAACTGCTTACGAATCCTGCCTCAAAGGTACTATCCTGCTTATTCTGTTTCTCATATAGATAAACAATGTCCACCAGTGAAAAAGTGAAAAATGTGCTCACACACAGCTGGAAATTCATAGCCAGCATACCTTCTTTAAGATAATATCTCAAAAAAGAAGAAGATATGTACTGCTGCAGTAATGTTGTAGTTATTCTTAATTATGCTGAATTTTTCCTGTAAAACTTGGATAATGTGATAAGCCTAGTGACATTGGGAGAAGTACTGACTGGAGCTGTTTACCATAGCTTCATTCACCTTCCCAGAAACTGGGGCAATATATTGTGTGGGAAAGGGCTTTGGTGAGGGCTTCTCACTCATGGCTTGGGTATTTACTGGTCACCCAATACAGACTGTAGTCAGGGTGGAGAAATGATTGCATAATCCCAACTGGAGCACTGATTCATTCATTCATTCATTCATTCATTCATTCATTCATTCATTCATTCATTCCACCTAAGGTTTCTTTTTAATGCCTGTTTAATTTATGTCTTCCATTTAACATATGAAAACTTATTTTTAGAACAGAAACAATAGCTGTTTTTTAAAGCATCAGTGATACTGTGCCCTTGTGACAGTTCTCTAAACATCACCCACCTTTTCACAGCCACAATTCTGAAAATGAATTTTTTCAAGGGTAATTTCATCCATATGAGTCAAATTCTTTTTTAAGCATGATGCCTGTGAGCACAGCATATGTCACAGACTGCACTTTTAAAAGCTTTGAAGTGCTGTGTAAACAGATGAAGGACTGTAAAGGGTTATTTCTTCACACAGCCAGAGAGCCTTGAGTGACAGGCTGCTACAAGCAATCTGATTGGTTAGCATCAGCTGAGCAGAGAGACTTTTGAGCTGAATGCTGAGGAGGAGAATTTATTTAGAATTCAGCCCTGACAGAGCAGAGCAGTTTAACACAGATAGGAGAACTGGGGAAAGTTGGCAAGGATGAGTGGGTAGTTAGACAGAGACTGCCATTTGGGCCAAAGAAAGGGGATAGATCTTCTAGTGAGAGGAGAATTTCCCAACCCAGTCAAACAGGAAGTTGGCTCTGAAGAGGGCAGAGTGCAGATCCCTGGTCAGGTGTGATTAGAAACTGCCTTTAGAGACCTTAAGAGTCAGATAAAAACTCAAGGCCAGTACTGGTGTTTCAAGAGAAGGGGTTTGGATACTGGAAAGAGTGTACCAGCCTCTGGAAACTGAAAGAGTCAGAGAAGTGTACTAGAGTGTCAAAAGCCTCTCAACATAAAGATTTTAAGTAACTGTGAAAATCTTAAGAAACTCTCATTAGCCTGATACATAAGAACTAAAGTCTGTGCATGTACTGGCTTTACCTCAGAAATTTCAGCCCCTAATTTCACCTGACGTTTCCCCTCAAGTGCCATTTGTTTAAGTTGAAATGGGCTCCTGGGCTGAGCCAACAGCCAAAATCTTGTACCACGACAGGGTGGGACAGCCTGACTTCTTTGGCAATGAAGAAAATACATTACTAAGGTGGCTCAGTAAAAGGAAAGAAAAATGGAGGGAAAATCTTGCTTCTGAGGGAGGGAAGTTGACTGGGCCATCATGGTATGTTACTTAAAGAGAATAAGTAGAAATTTAAGGAAATGACTATTGTTATTGTAATAAGGAGATTATGGAACTAGTATATTCATTGTAAGTAGGTAGAAGTTTCTGAATTTATGGTTGCCAGGCACAGCAACCTGTAATACTGGCAAATGGCTGTAATTGGGGGGAGGGGGCATAAGGGACACTATCAGTGATGGCATCTCCAACACTAACAATTCATGGACTATAAATATATGCACTGGCACTTATGTCTACTGACAGAGTTTTTAGAAGTTTCTGTGGGTTATGAAGAAATCACTAATTTTCTATTTGTTTCTTTCTTGGGAATACAGCTGTGGACCCTATGGAGGCTGGCTGCTAACACTCTGCTTGGGTAGAATGGAGAGCTATGATAGAACAACTATCATGGAGCCCACATAACATACCGGGTCCAGTGCCTCAAGAAAATGTACTGAAATAAATGTTTAGATTCATAGTGGAAAAATTTATAGCTGTGAAATAAGTTTATTTGCAGTTCTATTCACATCTCTCCTTATAATAATTATCTTTTGGTTTCGTAAGATTCCATGCGCTCCCATTGGCTGTAAAATGCCCTCCCTCAGCCATTGGCCCATCAGCCACCACTCAAGAGTACTCACGTGCCATTGGCCAGGTGCTGGGTCTGCTCCTCTTCCCCACCCACTCCCCCTTCAGACAGATTTGCATGTCAGATTTACTGGCAGACAGCTCTCTCTCCTGAGGAAAACAGTTCTCTTGACTCCTGTGAGGGACTGTCCCCTCAGTGGCTGTTGGTAGGCAACCAAGCTTGGTTCTGTGAGTAAAAAAAAAGGACTTTCAGCATAACCCCCTCCCCCGCCCATAACCCCCTCCCCAACGGCCACTTTCCTGTCAGAATAAATGGTAAAAGGCTCTTTCTCCTGCTTAGCTTCAGCATGGCTGGCTGGCTAACGAGGTGGGCCAGCAACCATCAAACCATTTTCTTCAACTCCCCACTGTGTGGCTGACTTCCCCCGGGGTTGCCAATCTCCAGGTGGGACCTGGAGATCTCCCACTGTTACAATTGACCTCCAGATGACAGAGATCAGTTCCCCAGGAGAAAATGGTTGCCTTGGAGGGTTGACTCTATGGCATTATACCCTGCTGAGTCCTTCCACACACACCCCAAATGCTGCCCTCCACAGGATCCACCCCCAAAAAAATCTCCAGGTATTTCCCTAATCAGAGTTGGCACCTGTACTTTCTCCTCTGTCAGTAAAAGGCCCTTTCCACACCTATGTTGGCCTTTGGGAGAAAACTCATTGGGCCCAGTCCTGATCAGGTTGCCAACTCCAGGTGGGCAATTCCTGGAGATTTGAGGGATGGAGCCTGGAGAGGGTGAGGTTTGAAGAGGGGTGGCACCTCAGACAGGTACGATGCCATAGACTCCACCCTCCAATCCAGCCATTCCCTGATGGGGAACCATTGTTGCCAATCTTCAGGTGGGGGCTAGAGATCACTCAAAATTATAACCGCTCTCTAGGAGGGAGGGGGGAGAAGATGGAAAACTAAAGGTAGGTTGATGGTTGTCTGGGAGGGAGTTAGGATTATCAACTCCAGGTTGGGAAATTCCTGGAGATTTGAGGGGTCGAACCTGGAGAGGGTGAGTGTTGAGGAGGGGTGGGACCTCAGACAGGTACAATGCCATAGACTCCACCCTCCAAACCAGCCACTTCCTCCTGGGGAACCACTGTTACAAGTCTTGGGGGTGGGCTGGAGATCACTCAAAATTACTACTGCTCTTCAGGTAGCAAAGATCAGTTCCTCTGGAGAAAATGGTGGACTCTGTCATTATACCCTGCTGAGATTGCCACAGCAAATTGTCACTGAGTGCCCAAAGCCAGGGCACTCTCCCAGAGCTTCTTTCTAGAGCCCGTTGTATTTATTTCCACAATGGACCTTGTTCCTAGTCATGTAGAAATGGCACAAGCCAATACAATTTGAGTACAAATATTCCATAGTTTCAGCAAGGCCACCTATAGAATGAAACCTGGGCTTGATATTCAACCCATGTTCACTGGCCTAATAAATATAACTACTATACTAAAATTTAAATATAAATTTTAAAAACTCTTAACAATTGTTTCCCATTTACTTTTGAAAACTGTGACTTCTTCTGACCTGTTGTATAATAATTGCTTAAGCAGATAATTTGTGAGGTGGGGGATAAAAGCATGACTTTGTAAAGGGTAAAGTGTTAAAATATTTTCCATGTGTTTGTAAAACTGGCTATTTGAAATAACCCCTGGCTATAATATATTTAAGAAACTCAATTACAGAGCACTGAGTGCCAAGCCTCTGTCTTAAGGCAGTAAAACATTACAAATGTATGTATTCTGCTAAAAGGTTTTATTCACAAAGGCTGCTAACAACTTTCATCCTAAATTTATCAATTGAACTGTAAGATAGGACTGGGAATAGTAAAATTAAGGAAAAGTTGTATTTTGTTATTTTTTTAGAATGAGTTGTGGACCTGGCAGCTTTTCAAAGCAGGGCTCATAATCAGTGTCAATGACTTTGCACATTAATGGCCATGTATGCTGCCTCAGATATATTTGTGTGGATCTCCCATGATGCATTACATGTACATGCATAAAGGCTGTCTGTGAAATGCACAAGAAGAGGGCCAGTGCCCGGTCTCAATTCCTCCATTGCTTTTAGCAGCTGCAAAAAAAAGAGCGGGAGTGGATATCTGGATATAGTATGTAGGATACTGCCATGCACTAATGCCAGATGAGGTTGAGGATCAGCTGTAATGGCTTGCCTATGGTTAGCTACTGAATTCATGGCAAAGGTGAGATTTGTTAGCTGACATCACAGGTTCTTAGTATCTGTACTACATTGAACAGCAGACTGATATTACATTATAAATATCCTGGTTTATGTCTGATCTGAAAGGGGGGGGGAAAGCTTTAGATAGTAGAGAATACGGAAATAGTTTTATATTTTAGGGATAATTCTCAAGGATAAAATAGCTCCAACTCCTTCCTCCCTTAAAAGATGCCTGTAATTTAAATGCCTTCAAAAGTCCTAGCAAATAAGCAGTCATTGCACTGCCTCCTGAAGGTCTCCAGGGAGGGATCTCCCCCTTCACCTCTTCAGGGAACTCATTCCACAGAGCTGAAGCCATGATGGTAAAGTCCCAGGCTCTGGTCAATGTCAGGCCATTCAAAGTGCTGGGATAGCCAACAGATGGCTGCCTGATGACCATAGCTGGTGCACAGGGACATATGGAAGGAGACAGTCCTTCAAATATATGGGTCCCAGGCAGTGTTTCCTCTACACTGAGTTAGTGTGAGCTAGCTCACAGTTCTTTAGCCTCCAGCTCACACATTTTTGTCTTTGCTCAGGAAAGATGGCTCCAGAGCAAACTAATTTATGCAGCAGCCAAATAGCTCACTCACAACTTTAATGCCAGTAGCTCACAAAGTAGAATTTTTGCTCACAAAACTCCACAGTTTAGGGGAGCATTGGTCCCAGGTCACAAAGGGCTTTAGAGGTCATAACCAACACCTTGAATTGAACTGACAGCCAATGTAGGTGATTCAAAATGGGCAATGTGTGTTTCTGGCAGCTAGCCCCTGACAGCAGTTGGATTACTGCATTCTAGACCAGTTGTAGTTTTTAGATTGTTATCAAGGGCAGCCCCACATACAGTGTGTTGCAATTACCCAACCATGAGATTGCAGAAGTATAGATCAGCATGGCCAGATCAGCTGAGTCTAGGTGTCCAGTGCCAGGGCTCAGCGCAACCAGGATCCCACCCCTGCCAGCCAAAAGGCAGCCTCAAGGTCACCTGTAGCACACTTACCAGCAGGAGACAAACAAGGAGGCAGCAGCAGCTGGCAAATGCTCTTTGGAGGCCATGTGGGCCAGGGAGAAGCCTGGTGGGGAGGAGGATGAAGGTAGCAGTGGCTTCAGAGCAGCAAGCAAGGAGACTGTGTGACTGGAAGTGACTGGGGGGCAGGAACAGGCCAGGGCCAGGCATAGGCAGGCCAGAAGGGGAAATGAGGGATGGAGAGGGCAGAAGGTAGAATAGCACAAGGCAAGGCAGATCCTGCTTTCTTTTCTTTTATAACTGCTGAGTGGATAGTACCAGGGCCTGATTGAGCCCAGGCCCAGGAAGGGGTACAACCAAGGGGTCATACTAAAGGGGAAGTATGACGCAGTCCAGGGAGGAAGGAAAGATGGTGTACACAGCATAGGGCAAGGCAGAGTAGAGAGAGAGAGTAAAAACAGTAGGGTAGCCTGTCCTGGGAAGGAAGAGGAATTGGATGCTGGGACCCCCTTTTCTTCCCATTCCAAGGCCTATGGTGGAGCCTAATCAACCTCAGGCAGGATGGAGAAAGGCAGTTGGACTGGCCAAGGCCACAACACCACACACTAAGTAATGAGAAGGTTGGTGAATCAAATCTGTGAGCATCCCCAAGTTCTTAACCTGCTCTGAATAAGCCAAAGTCACTCTAAACAGGGCAAGTGGTTCATTCCCTCTAGAATATTAGCCTTCCCAGCCAGCATTTCCTGAGTCTTCTCTGGATTCAGCTTCAGTTTATTCTGCCATAGCCACCTAACCACAGCCTCAAAGTACCTGCTCAGAACTAAGATGGATGCATCTGGAGGCTTTGATGATGATGATGATGATGATGATGATGATGATGATTAAAATTTCTGAATCACCCCATCCCTGAGTATACAGGGCTCTGGGCGATTTACAACAGATTAAAATATACACAAATATAAATTAAAGTCAACAATCAATTAGTCCTGATTTCTAATGAAATATAGAACTGAGTATCATCTTAAGGGTGGACAATCTTCTAGAACAATAATTGCTAAAAAAAATCCATCAATGTAAATTGCTTCTCTTTGAATCAAAATCTGTCATGAGCAAAAATTTCATTCTCCCTTTTAATCTTCAATAGTTGCTCTCCATTGAACAAATACACAAAATTAATTAAATACAATCCTGATTTTTTTAAAAAAGGTTGATAACAGCATTTTTCAATGTAGTACCATCTCCATTGAAAGACCAGCCTAGCCTCAGCTATCAAATAGAAACAGAGCCCCAGGAAGCTGAATTCTCCACTCCCTTTCAGCAAACTACTTCGGTTACTACTTGTTGTGCAGAGGCAGCAGACATGAGAGCAAGGAAAGTCACCTTTTCCCTACTAGGATGTGCCGGATTGAGTATGGGCTGTAATGCTAATGCATTATTTATGATATAATAATGGCTTATTTGTGTTATTATTGTTCTATGTTGCTCTTGTAAGCCACCCTAAGCCTGCTTCAGCAGGGATGGTGGGGTATAAATTAAATAAGTAAATAAATAAATAAATGTAATAATCAACTCTGTTAAGGAATCACATTCTCTTCGACTTCAGTGGGGGAAGAACAGTCTAAGTGTGTGTACAGTTATAGTCCCTAGCTGACTTAGTATGAGATAAAAATACTAAGGTTGGTTTAATTCTTTTAAAAAAAATAAAAATAAAAACTAAGCATTTCTATACGAATGGGGGATGGTGTTTTTTAAAAAGGTCAACCAATTTTGGAAGGGTTGCATTTAATCCACCAAAAGATCAAGACCAAAATGTTTTTTTTTTTCCTGCAGCAATAGGAACGCTTGCTTTATTGGATGTCTATGCAACTCCTTTACTGTATTTCACTGTACTAATTAAAAGGAGAGCATGTATTAAATATTCCATTAGTTTGGTACCTATACAGAAACACCGTCTGTGTTTAAGTCTGTATTTAAGACAGCTGTGACTTCTTCACCTTGGCAAATAGTAACTTTTTGTAGCCTTCAATAAGATGGTAATCATCCCACATTTCTTAATATTTAAGGCTAATTACATTTTGAACAATGATTTTGATTTTTTTATCCCATTGTTGAAATCAAACCAAAATGTTATGCCATGATTTTCAAAAGAATAATAGTGATTCACCTCTGAAAACAACAACTCTATGATTCCCAGAGAAGTAACATTTTGTAATCAGAAAAATGTTATTAAAGCATATAAGAATGTTAAAACACTTCCCAAGTTGAACTGGTCTCCTTTAAAGGGATGCCCATACGTTTCACTAGGATAAACCTCACAGAATTTCCCTTGTGTTTAAGAAAGAAGGCTAGTGTAAGATTTTAAAATTTGGTGCTTACACAGAGTAACTAATTCCACATACAGGGAGCTACAGATTGTCATTTAAGTAGGTAGACATTTAGCTTGCTGCAGGATTTATTTATTTTTTTTAAATCTCAACCCTGCTGTTTTAAACTGAACATCCCAGTTTGGAATTTGCCTCTTCCTTGTGATAACTTAATCCATGATTCTTTATTCTCACACACATTGTTTTTACTTCGGCTAATCAAATTTTCCTGTTAAATAAGCACATTTTAAATATTATTTGTGCAACTATCAGTTACTATTATACATTGTACACAGTATACACAAAAAGGTATACTATACGAATTGAATGCTAAAAGTATAATATAAATATGCAGAATATATGAATGTATGGAACCCACAGTAAAAAGTGAAGAAACAAATTCATTGTCAAAATATGAACAAAATTTCCAACAAATAATAGAGCAGGAGCAGAGTTGCAAGAAGTGAAAGTGACAAGGTACTTGGACAAAGAATATTACATAGACACCTATGATTCAGGGATGGAAAATGAGTAAACTTTTTAAAAGAGCAACTGAGCATAAGGATTTTGTTTTAGTAATTAACATTCAGTTTTGAATTCAGGAATGATTAAAACAGTGGCAGCACAATATCTGTTCATGAATAAAGCAAGCGTACTAAAGAAATATCAGTAGAAAACCCTCTTTTCTGAAGGGGTAAATGTTAAAAAAGTTGAGACATTTATCTAGAATACCATTCTTTCAGGCCAAACTGGCAATTATGTTCAATTCTTTGGAGCCAGCATGTATCGGTGTACTGAGAGAACAGAAACAGTGAATAACAGAGCCGGAGTTGAATTGAGGAATGAAAAAAGCCAGTCAACTTGAAAACGAAATGCTACAGATGCAGCTTCAGCTGACAAAGGAAGTGACCCAAGTTAACTGAGGTCAAGTTTGAAGACTAGATTTGAAGCCAGAATTACCTTGTTCACCATTCATGAGTAACACTTCATGAGTATCACTCCCAAGGTCCAAGGAGAAGAACAAGCTACATGAAACATGTTGGAGCCAAAAGCTCTGAAATCATTGGATTGTAGACTTTTCTTTCACTGATTGGTGATCAATCAGTGGGTTGTTTGGAGGTGGGATAACCAAGAAAAGGAGGACTATGTCAACTTTGCTTATACTCTGTGAAATCATGGGATTAGATCTCAAGTATGTACTGTGACTAGAAGTCATGATACATTCCCCAAATTAGAGGCAGAGCTAACTGAAAATTCAGGAGGTACTAATGAAGTTAATACAAAGAATAGGTGTCAAAAAGATGAAAATAGGGATACCAGTGCAAAGGTCACAGAGTTTGATGCTGCAGAGCTTCAGGAATAAGAATAAGAGCCCAGATGATGCCATATTTAGTTCTAGCTGTAGAAAAGAATATGGATGGACGAATGTCACAGGTTTGAAAAAAATCAGTCATGTCCAGAGTGCTACAATAGTTCTTTGTGTTCCAGTAGTATTCATATTGGCAGCTTTACAGACAGCAACTTCTAGTAAAGTAGAGGTGGGAATCCATATGGTTGGGAAAAAATGTTTAAGTGCTAACAGAAGAGAAACATGAATAGAGTGCTCCCCAGAATGTCAGAAACTCTGTATAACCAGAGTGAAGATTATGTTGTCGAAGGCTTTCTCGGCTGGAGTTCATTAGTTGCTGTAGATTTTTTGGGTTGTGTGGCCATGGTCTTGGCATTGTAGGACTTGACGTTTCACCAGTAGCTGTGACTGGCATCCTCAGAAGTATAACACAGAAAGATGGAGTATTCTCTATGTCAAGGTGAGCAGAAAAATGATAGGCAAGTAATGTATTTCTACCCTGGAAGGTGGGGTAGGGCTGAGTCAATTATCTTGTGTAGTTCTTCAGGCTATGAACATGCTAATGGAGGAGCTTTCCTGAGGAGGTTCTTTTGTCTATGGATTTTTTCCTGAGGAGGTTCTTTTGTGTGTAGAATGGCTATTGAAACTCTAATCTTATCTGTAATGCTATTGCCAGCTGTAGAGCATTTTGTGTTTTTCAGGACAGGAAACCATGCCCTATTTCTTTTTAAACTCTCTTTTTTCCTGTTGAAATTGTGTTTATGTTTATGAATTTCAATGGCTTCCCTGTGTAACCTGACATGGTAATTGGAAGTGTTGTCTATAAATATCTGAAAGAAGGTGCACTTCTCTAAAAATCCGGCATCTCTGGAAAGTCACAACCAAAGATTCAGTAAGAATTTCTAATGGAAATTGCTAAAATGATTACTATTTTAACATCACCATAGCAAGTCATAGAAATGAAACTGTTTCACAGGATTAAACTATGATATTAGAATGTCTTACATCTGTGAATTTCTAATTTGATATTAAAATATATCACAAAACATAATAATATATCAGAAGAACATAAGAACATAAGAGAAGCCAATGTTGAATCAGGCCAATGGCCCATCTAGTCCAACACTCTGTCACACAGCGGCCAAAATATACCAGGTGCCATCAGGAGGTCCAGCAGTGGGGCCAGGGCACCAGAAGCCCTCCCATTGCTGCCCCCTCCAGCACCAAGAATAGAGTGCATCACCTGCCCCAGACTGAGAGTTCCCATCTATACCCTGTGGCTAATAGCCACTGATGGACTTCTGCTCCATATGTTTATCTAATTCCGTCTTGAAACTGTCCATGCTTGTAGTTGCCACCACCTCCTGTGGCAGTGAATTCCATATGTTAATCACTCTTTGGGTGAAGAAGTATTTCCTTTTATCTGTTCTAACCCAACTGCTCAGCAATTTCATGGAGTGCCCATGAGTTCTTGTATTGTGAGAAAGGGAGAAAAGTACTTCTTTCTCAACTTGCTCAATCCCATTCATAATCTTATAAACCTCAATCATGTCACCCCTCAGCCGTCGTTTCTCCAAGCTAAAGAGCCCCAAGCATTTTAACCTTTTGTCATAGGGAAGGTGTTCCAACCCTTTTATCGTTCTAGTTGCCCTTCTCTGCACTTTTTCCAATGCTATAATATCCTTTTTGAGATGTGGTGACCAGAACTGTACACAATATTCCAAATGAGGTCACACCAATGATTTATACAGGGGCATGATGATACTGGCTGATTTGTTTTCAATTCCCTTCCTAATAACCCCCAGCATAGCGTTGGCCTTCTTTATTTCAGCTACACACTGTCTAGACATTTTCATTGAGTTATCCACTACGACTCCAAGATCTCTCTCTTGGTCCATCTCTGCCAGTTCAGACCCCATCAATGTGTATTTATATTTAGGATTTTTGGCTCCAATGTGCATCACTTTGCACTTGGCCACATTGAACCCCATTTGCCACGTTGACGCCCACTCACCCATCCTCAACAGATCCCTTTGGAGTTCCTCACATTCTTCCCTGGTTTTCACCACAGTAGTAATAGGGTATACACTTCTTTTATTCAGAGACCGGAAACATTTGACAGCTGCCCCCCCATCCCCCTGCAGAAGCCACGCTTCCGCTAAGGGGGGGCTATGCTTC
This sequence comes from Gekko gecko, assembly GCA_029375565.1. Taxonomy (NCBI): domain Eukaryota; kingdom Metazoa; phylum Chordata; class Lepidosauria; order Squamata; family Gekkonidae; genus Gekko; species Gekko gecko. The sequence goes on from JAPDNY010000004.1 coordinate 82,371,187, forward strand.
AAAAACAGGGATGGGCAAGATGGCCGCCAGTGTCAGCCCAGAAGGGAATGGAGGAGGCTGTGCTATGGGGCTGTTAGCAGCAGGGGGTTTGCAGTGGGGAGAAGGAGTCTGGTACAATGGCAGCCATTTGTGTTGTTGTGCTTGGTGCAAAAACTTCGGGCTGTGGGGGCAGTAAAGCAGAGAGAATATCCAGAGGGGAGCATGTGTACAAGTTTGTTTTTTTAACAAAGTGTTGTTGAAAAAGTGTGTTTGGTGTAAGTTTTCAGAACATCCCCCAGTTCTCTCTCACTGGAAACTCAGACAGGTATTTTAGAAGCAGTCATTTATATTGTTGTGCTTGGTGCAAAAACTTCAGGCGATAGGGACAGTAAAGCAGAGAGAATTTCCAAGGGAAGCATGTGTGCAGTTTATTTATTTATTTATTTTTAACATGTGCTGAAATGTGTGTTTGGTGTAGGTTTCAAACTTTGCTGGCGCTCTCACGCTGGAGGCTCAGGCTGGCAAGAAAAGAAGAAAAAAGTTTTCCTCCTCTGCTTGAAAAAGGAGAGCTGAAATCACCATGCCCCCCACCCCACCCCCTGAGAAAAGGAAAGACTATTGATTCTAACGTATATCTACTAACAAAAAAAAAAGCACATTTTGCAGACTGTGAAAATTGGGCACAACAACACCCCTTTTTTTCCTTTGGGTTGTGTGTATCTCTGTGTTTAGTGCAGACTCCCCAGGGTCTGAGAAGTCTCACACACACACACACACACACAGCTGATTTCCACTCTTTGCAAGCCCCCTCCCCCCGAGAGCAAAGGCAACCAGTTTGCTGCAAAGGGGGAAAAGTGTCCTTTTTAAAAAGTGAAATGGCTGCTGCATATCACAGGAATAGGTAAAGAACAAATAAAGAGAGAGAGAGAATCTCTAAAGCCTGCTCTCTCTCTCTTTCTGCAAACGTCCCCCCCAAGGTACACACATCGCAAAAAACAGCTTGATTGAAGCAAAGGGAAAGAACAAATAAAGAGCAGACATCCCCTTTAACATCTCAGCAACAATTTTAACCCATAGAAAGTAGTGTTAATTTGAAAGCAAGCAGAGAGAGAGAGATTGCACTAGAGAATCTCAAGCCATGAAAAAAAAAAAGACAACCAGCTCACTTACCCAGAAAAACATAGGGAATGCCAGTCTCCAGTTCCCCCCGTGCCCCCACCTCAAGTTAAAGCATGCAAGCAGGAAATTCCCCCCACACCCCGGTTTCAATCCTTTTTAAAAAGAAATACAGTGTGCAAAACCAGAGAAAATTCTTCTGGGCAAAAATGCCCTTAAAAGCAAAAAGTTTTTCCAGGCAGTTGTGTGTTGGAAGGAAGACAGCAAGCTTCTGTACTTCCGACAGAACAAGCAGCTCCAAGGGGGCGGAGCGAAGATTCCTAGCCCAATCCTAGGCTGTTTTCAGCCCCGGGAAGTTTTGAGCTGTGGCAGTCAGCCAATCCAAAAACTACTCAAGCACTTGTCAAAACTCTGAATGGGTGGAGGTTTTTTCCCAGGAGTTCTGTACACACCCCACTCCCAGCCAAAGTTGGGGTGTTTGGTTTATCTATGAAGATATCTGGCGTTAGAGCTAGCGGTCAACAGGAAGATGACATCATTGCTGCTCCAACCTAAAAACAGGATATGCCTAGTGCGAAAAACAGGAAAATTGCATCATTTTAAAAAGATTGGAGGGGGGATTTTTATATCTCTCCACTGATTTCACTCAAAATGTGTGTCACAGTTTTAAAAACCTGTTTTATTTAAGATATGAGAATGTTTAAGCACACTGACCATTTATAGCAATATTCCGTGTCTCTGGTGAAAAAAAAAGTTAATCACATATGATTGTGGCATAATAGCACGAGGCATTTTAGGGTCCTGTTTGATCACAATGTGTGAAGGAGAGAATGACATCGATACTGCACACACACCTCAAATACCAGCACATGTATTTTGAGACAGGGACAATATAATGAGAAAATGTGGCCACTATTGTGTTCATGCCCACCCTCTTTCCCTTCTGTGTGAAGTGAAATAAATCATAGGGGAATTGCAATAAACAAAACGCAGGTCCCGCAGTGTGCGCCGTGGTATAGGGAACCCAGCCTTCTAGGAGAGGTCAGGGGGAGTGTCCCGAGGCGGCACGTGCGATTTGGGGGCTGTAGGAGCTGTTTTGTCGATTTTAGCCTACGCCGACCCTGCGAGGTAGAACACCCAAGCGGCACATGATTTCATTTTGGGGGTATCGAGTGACCCCTCAGCAGACTCGCCTCGACGAGGGGGACCTCTGGGCACTATTATTGGGGTGATTGGGGGTACCCCCAAAATTTCAATTTTGGGGCGCCCTCCTCCGTCACGCGGTGGAGTGTCTGGCGACATTTAAACACACCAATGAGCAGCGGAAGGGGGTGGTTCCAGGGGTAACAGAGATAAAAGGGGCAGGCCGCGCTGCACACCTCTCCACGCTATCTTTAAAAAGCTACCAGCTTTCACATTCCTCTCTGCCAGAAGCAAAGAATGGATTATTAGGATCTGAACACACACCCGCAGCATTCCAGCTTCCTAAAAGGCACACAGATTAAAACTACAATCACTTTAAAACAAGTATCTATAACACAGGCGTTATCATTATGCAGGGGAATGAATGTGATCTGTGCAAAATTAAGGGAATCTTCTGACAAAGTTAATACAGCTGCCCCCCACCCCCCCCCAAAAAAAAAACAACAACTGAAAGAAGACATATTGCTTTGTAGCACATGAACGTTGGTTTTATGAAAATGTATTTTATCTGCTGTAGCAGGAGATCCCAACAGCTCATGTTAATTTTTATATCACAGCAAAATGCTTATGTAAAATACTCTCATGCTAATTCTAAAAAGAAACAGCTGCAACAGTTTGCTTGTAATCCTATACCAGTTCCCATGTTCTGTTGCCTCCAGTATGACTGGAGATTCCTGGAGGTTTTGTGTCAACTTCAGGGTGTGGAACAGGGGGTCATCAGGGTGGTGTGGGGGAGGCATTTGTGAATTTCCTGCATTGTGCAGGGGATTGGACTAGACGACCCTGGAGGATCCTTCCGGCTCTATGATTCTATGATTCTGTCATGGTTTGGGGAACGCCAATATAGGCTGCCTATGAACGTGTACATAGGGCTGAGTTTCCGAGTACTTCACACACACACACACACACCCCACGCGTACATGTTAGCATGAGCAAAGACCCCCGGTGCACAGAGAGGGAGTTTGAAACACAGACATCTCTCTTAAACAAGCAAACTTTATCTGCTACAAGTTATTAAACTAGAGCACAAGATAAAGGGAAATGACAGTTGTGTCTACTAGCTACACAGATTTGAGGAAAGAAACAGCAAAATCATATCACCCAAGCTAAACTTAACAGTATAGTAGTTATCAATACACCTTGCTACAGATGTTCATGGAGCAAATACATGCAGGGTAACCCGGATCCTAGCATTTGGTCAAAGAATACATTCAAATGACTTATCCTGAAATTAGTGGGATTTTTAAAAGTTGAACCGTGGCCCCTTCAGCTTATGCCTATCAGACTGATTTAATATCTAGAAATGGCATTCTTCTAGACATAGATGTATTCCATACAAACCCATGATAGTCTGTATGGTTTTGGCCTGAATTATTATATACAGAATTTCACACAAATCATCAATAATATATTTTTGTTTTAAAAGAGTAATAGGATATAGAAAGAAATAATTGTATAAAATTCATATTATGTATAAGACAAAAAAGAGATAGTCCAGTTTCTTTTTGCATAGCTCTCTAGATTACTATTTCCTTAAACTGAAGTTCTACACACGCACACACATAAATTTAGGCCCACCCCACTTTACTTATAGTATGAATCAATTATCTAAGAGCAATCATTTAGCGTATGCATTTTTATTTTCTACTAGTGGAATAGTTTAAAAAAGAACCGCAGCAGATCTTCACTAAGAATCTAGGCATTACCGTTTGGATCAGGTGGGAAAGTAACTTGTTGCAAGATATATTATGATTTACTAATATTTCTAATCTTTTGCACGGGGCCTGTAATCTATGGGGCGCATACGTTCTTTACAAAAATAGCGTTCGTACACAATGTATGTTACACATACCATGAATAAATGGAAGCAGTTCTAGAAAATAGCTTGTTTGAAGTTCCAGTTTTAATACACAGGTGTTCAAATGGTTCCTTAGCGGTAGTCTCTAAAGCATCATTGCAAATCAGTGTTTTGCAACGGCCCCCGATTGTTTTTGATTTTGCCTTCTGAGCAAGCATCACGGCCAGTCACAGTACTCATCACTGAAAGAAAATATAATATGTAGTCATACTGTAGAAAACTAGATAGCCTTGTTACTCTATGATTTGCCAATCGGTAGTATGCTTAATGGATTAACAATAGAATGCATTGTGGCGGGCGCTAAATAATACAATCTATTCCTGCAATTACATAGTTTTGGTTTGTTTTCAGTTAGGGTGTCGGCGTTTGCTGTACAAATGTGCAGGTGGGAGCATCAGATGTGTTTCTGTTCAACGCAATGGGTAGTTTTTACTTTAATGATCTATATCAACGGTTTAAAAATTATAACTGGATATAAGTACCGCCGGCACGCCGGTATGTTTGTAACTCCGACCTGGGTCCACGGAGTCATTTTATACCGACTTTTTAATTTGAGCGTATAAAAATAGCACGGTATTTTACTTATTTTATACCGTTCTCCAAAGCCGACCCCTGCACGAATTCATCTCGACGTGCCACGGCCAATAAGAGAGTTGTTGCTGTTCAAACGCACCAATGAGCGCCCGCGGGCTTGGCAGGGGATTCTCTTTAAAATGGGAGAGACGGGCGCCGTGCTGCAGGTCACCTGCCGCTGCTGCTGCTGGTTTCCTCACACCATGCAGAGCACACCAGCAAATGTTTTTGAACCTGTGGCCCCCAGAGCACCGATGAAGAAAAAAACCACTGCCAGAAGGCGAAAGGTTAGCAGCGATTCGAACAAGGAAAATGAATTAGATTTTTTTTTTGTAGAGGTCAAGATGCAGGGATTTGGGTAGAGAAAAAGCCAAAATCAAGTGTGTGAGGTATCAGTTTTGGCTGGGGTAGTGAGAGAAAGATTGTTGTTTTGGAGCACCGATTGGAGTAAGGGCGGGTTAAGAACTGGGTGGGAAGGTTTGGCATAAGGACTGTGAAAAGGAAGATGGAAATATACTGGGGGTGGTGCTATGGTGATAACCGGATCCTAATCTTTTCCACAATTGGCCTGCAAATTGAGCAGAACGCGGCCCCTATTCTGCTCACCCCATGTCCCCTCTTAGAAGCTGTACAAAAAGAGATTCAACCTCACCAAAACTTCTAGTCTCCCCGAGGCGAGCCATGACTCTTCACTCTCTTTTACCACAATAAAAGAATTTTTTTATTAGACAACAAATATACAGTCTCAGCCCCTCCCCCATCTTCACTCCGTCTTTTCCCGCTTTTCATCTTCTCCACATTGGTTCTGCTTTTCGGCATGGTCCATCAGTTTCCCTTGCAGGAATTCACACAGGTCTTTCCCCTCTATCTCAATCAGCGTAACCTTCGGCAAACCTAGATCAGCTCCAAACTCTCCATCTCTGAGCTTATGGGCCAGTTCGATCAAACCACAGCGATAGCAGCATTCGGGGTTTATCTTCTCACTGATGCAACTGGCCAGAAGTATAAAATCAACAGGACCATCCCACACCTGTTTAAAGAAAAACAATTTTTAGCTCACATGTTGTTTTGTTACATTCACACAGTGGGCTCTTTTTGGACACACTTACATTTGGAAATAAAGCCTGAACACACGGACACTTCTCTTCTTCATCCTTGGCAGGATCAGCATCCTCAGGCTCAGGGGTTTGTGGTCGAGAAGGTGTCAGTTCTTTTACTTCACCCACAGCATCGGGCTCCGTATCAACCCCAGAATCTCCCGAGGTCTCACGCTCTGAATCTGCCCCGGAATCTTCCTCATCATCATTTTCAGAGTCTGAATCTTGAAGGAGAGCTAGACTCTCACAGTATGAGCAACAACGCGGATCAGCTTTCCCAGGAAAGGCCTTTGCCACATCAGAAAACTTCTGAACCCTTCCTATCTGTCATGGAAAAAGAAACACACGCCTAAGTTTCCCCATTTCACCTCTAGACATCCACAGACCCCTCTTTAAAAAACTTACATCGGGATATAATTCTTGTACACAGGGAGGCCGCCGCCTTTTTGCATCCGCTCTCACCCAACTGTGGTCCTGGTAATACGCTATATCTTCACAACAACAGGACGGTTTCACTTTTTGAAAAGCAAGTTCCACAATTTGTATAAACAGGTTCCAAGGCACTTCATCCATAACGGAGCTGCAAGACAGATGACACAGCCTGTTATTTCCTGTCAACAGCTCTCCCCACACTCCCCATTTCTCCCTCCTTGCTACTTACCTCATCAATGAAATTTTCGGCACACACTCTTGGTTCTACATCCTCCTCCTCCTCCTCTTCCTCGTCAGGTCCAGATTTCTTGCGTGCTGCCTCTTTTACGGCCGCCTCTCTCAACCAATTGCACTCTTGGTAATACGCTATTAGTCCACAGTGGGCACAGCAATTTTCCTGCACCGGCTTGTGATAAATCTCAATTAAATCCGCAATCAGCCTCCAATACAATCCTTCATCCTCCAGCTGCAAGACAGACAATTCTGTGATTCTACACCCACACACACACCCTTCTTCCCAACATCCCATTCCTCACCTCAGCCCCATGCTACTTACATCCTCTTTTAAATTCTGAACACAGCCCTCCCATTATTCTTCTTCTTCAATAGCCGCCTCTTTCACGGGTTCAGATCCTTCAGGTGCCACAGGATTCATTTCTTCATAAATTGGCTCTTCCATGGTGTGAGGAAACCAGCAGCAGCAGCGGCAGTTGACCTGCAGCACGGCGCCCGTCTCTCCCATTTTAAAGAGAATCCCCTGCCAAGCCCGCGGGCGCTCATTGGTGCGTTTGAACAGCAACAACTCTCTTATTGGCCGTGGCACGTCGAGATGAATTCGTGCAGGGGTCGGCTTTGGAGAACGGTATAAAATAAGTAAAATACCGTGCTATTTTTATACGCTCAAATTAAAAAGTCGGTATAAAATGACTCCGTGGACCCAGGTCGGAGTTACAAACATACCGGCGTGCCGGCGGTACTTATATCCAGTTATAATTTTTAAACCGTTGATATAGATCATTAAAGTAAAAACTACCCATTGCGTTGAACAGAAACACATCTGATGCTCCCACCTGCACATTTGTACAGCAAACGCCGACACCCTAACTGAAAACAAACCAAAACTATGTAATTGCAGGAATAGATTGTATTATTTAGCGCCCGCCACAATGCATTCTATTGTTAATCCATTAAGCATACTACCGATTGGCAAATCATAGAGTAACAAGGCTATCTAGTTTTCTACAGTATGACTACATATTATATTTTCTTTCAGTGATGAGTACTGTGACTGGCCGTGATGCTTGCTCAGAAGGCAAAATCAAAAACAATCGGGGGCCGTTGCAAAACACTGATTTGCAATGATGCTTTAGAGACTACCGCTAAGGAACCATTTGAACACCTGTGTATTAAAACTGGAACTTCAAACAAGCTATTTTCTAGAACTGCTTCCATTTATTCATGGTATGTGTAACATACATTGTGTACGAACGCTATTTTTGTAAAGAACGTATGCGCCCCATAGATTACAGGCCCCGTGCAAAAGATTAGAAATATTAGTAAATCATAATATATCTTGCAACAAGTTACTTTCCCACCTGATCCAAACGGTAATGCCTAGATTCTTAGTGAAGATCTGCTGCGGTTCTTTTTTAAACTATTCCACTAGTAGAAAATAAAAATGCATACGCTAAATGATTGCTCTTAGATAATTGATTCATACTATAAGTAAAGTGGGGTGGGCCTAAATTTATGTGTGTGCGTGTGTAGAACTTCAGTTTAAGGAAATAGTAATCTAGAGAGCTATGCAAAAAGAAACTGGACTATCTCTTTTTTGTCTTATACATAATATGAATTTTATACAATTATTTCTTTCTATATCCTATTACTCTTTTAAAACAAAAATATATTATTGATGATTTGTGTGAAATTCTGTATATAATAATTCAGGCCAAAACCATACAGACTATCATGGGTTTGTATGGAATACATCTATGTCTAGAAGAATGCCATTTCTAGATATTAAATCAGTCTGATAGGCATAAGCTGAAGGGGCCACGGTTCAACTTTTAAAAATCCCACTAATTTCAGGATAAGTCATTTGAATGTATTCTTTGACCAAATGCTAGGATCCGGGTTACCCTGCATGTATTTGCTCCATGAACATCTGTAGCAAGGTGTATTGATAACTACTATACTGTTAAGTTTAGCTTGGGTGATATGATTTTGCTGTTTCTTTCCTCAAATCTGTGTAGCTAGTAGACACAACTGTCATTTCCCTTTATCTTGTGCTCTAGTTTAATAACTTGTAGCAGATAAAGTTTGCTTGTTTAAGAGAGATGTCTGTGTTTCAAACTCCCTCTCTGTGCACCGGGGTCTTTGCTCATGCTAACATGTACGCGTGGGGTGTGTGTGTGTGTGTGTGTGTGAAGTACTCGGGAAACTCAGCCCTATGTACACGTTCATAGGCAGCCTATATTGGCGTTCCCCAAACCATGACAGAATCATAGAATCATAGAGCCGGAAGGATCCTCCAGGGTCGTCTAGTCCAATCCCCTGCACAATGCAGGAAATTCACAAATGCCTCCCCCACACCACCCTGATGACCCCCTGTTCCACACCCTGAAGTTGACACAAAACCTCCAGGAATCTCCAGTCATACTGGAGGCAACAGAACATGGGAACTGGTATAGGATTACAAGCAAACTGTTGCAGCTGTTTCTTTTTAGAATTAGCATGAGAGTATTTTACATAAGCATTTTGCTGTGATATAAAAATTAACATGAGCTGTTGGGATCTCCTGCTACAGCAGATAAAATACATTTTCATAAAACCAACGTTCATGTGCTGCAAAGCAATATGTCTTCTTTCAGTTGTTGTTGTTTTTTTTGGGGGGGGGTGGGGGCAGCTGTATTAACTTTGTCAGAAGTTTCCCTTAATTTTGCACAGATCACATTCATTCCCCTGCATAATGATAACGCCTGTGTTATAGATACTTGTTTTAAAGTGATTGTAGTTTTAATCTGTGTGCCTTTTAGGAAGCTGGAATGCTGCGGGTGTGTGTTCAGATCCTAATAATCCATTCTTTGCTTCTGGCAGAGAGGAATGTGAAAGCTGGTAGCTTTTTAAAGATTGCGTGGAGAGGTGTGCAGCGCGGCCTGCCCCTTTTATCTCTGTTACCCCTGGAACCACCCCCTTCTGCTGCTCATTGGTGTGTTTAAATGTCGCCAGACACTCCACCGCGTGACGGAGGAGGGCGCCCCAAAATTGAAATTTTGGGGGTACCCCCAATCACCCCAATAATAGTGCCCAGAGGTCCCCCTCGTCGAGGCGAGTCTGCTGAGGGGTCACTCGATACCCCCAAAATGAAATCATGTGCCGCTTGGGTGTTCTACCTCGCAGGGTCGGCGTAGGCTAAAATCGACAAAACAGCTCCTACAGCCCCCAAATCGCACGTGCCGCCTCGGGACACTCCCCTGACCTCTCCTAGAAGGCTGGGTTCCCTATACCACGGCGCACACTGCGGGACCTGCGTTTTGTTTATTGCAATTCCCCTATGATTTATTTCACTTCACACAGAAGGGAAAGAGGGTGGGCATGAACACAATAGTGGCCACATTTTCTCATTATATTGTCCCTGTCTCAAAATACATGTGCTGGTATTTGAGGTGTGTGTGCAGTATCGATGTCATTCTCTCCTTCACACATTGTGATCAAACAGGACCCTAAAATGCCTCGTGCTATTATGCCACAATCATATGTGATTAACTTTTTTTTTCACCAGAGACACGGAATATTGCTATAAATGGTCAGTGTGCTTAAACATTCTCATATCTTAAATAAAACAGGTTTTTAAAACTGTGACACACATTTTGAGTGAAATCAGTGGAGAGATATAAAAATCCCCCCCTCCAATCTTTTTAAAATGATGCAATTTTCCTGTTTTTCGCACTAGGCATATCCTGTTTTTAGGTTGGAGCAGCAATGATGTCATCTTCCTGTTGACCGCTAGCTCTAACGCCAGATATCTTCATAGATAAACCAAACACCCCAACTTTGGCTGGGAGTGGGGTGTGTACAGAACTCCTGGGAAAAAACCTCCACCCATTCAGAGTTTTGACAAGTGCTTGAGTAGTTTTTGGATTGGCTGACTGCCACAGCTCAAAACTTCCCGGGGCTGAAAACAGCCTAGGATTGGGCTAGGAATCTTCGCTCCGCCCCCTTGGAGCTGCTTGTTCTGTCGGAAGTACAGAAGCTTGCTGTCTTCCTTCCAACACACAACTGCCTGGAAAAACTTTTTGCTTTTAAGGGCATTTTTGCCCAGAAGAATTTTCTCTGGTTTTGCACACTGTATTTCTTTTTAAAAAGGATTGAAACCGGGGTGTGGGGGGAATTTCCTGCTTGCATGCTTTAACTTGAGGTGGGGGCACGGGGGAACTGGAGACTGGCATTCCCTATGTTTTTCTGGGTAAGTGAGCTGGTTGTCTTTTTTTTTTCATGGCTTGAGATTCTCTAGTGCAATCTCTCTCTCTCTGCTTGCTTTCAAATTAACACTACTTTCTATGGGTTAAAATTGTTGCTGAGATGTTAAAGGGGATGTCTGCTCTTTATTTGTTCTTTCCCTTTGCTTCAATCAAGCTGTTTTTTGCGATGTGTGTACCTTGGGGGGGGACGTTTGCAGAAAGAGAGAGAGAGCAGGCTTTAGAGATTCTCTCTCTCTCTTTATTTGTTCTTTACCTATTCCTGTGATATGCAGCAGCCATTTCACTTTTTAAAAAGGACACTTTTCCCCCTTTGCAGCAAACTGGTTGCCTTTGCTCTCGGGGGGGGGGGCTTGCAAAGAGTGGAAATCAGCTGTGTGTGTGTGTGTGTGTGTGAGACTTCTCAGACCCTGGGGAGTCTGCACTAAACACAGAGATACACACAACCCAAAGGAAAAAAGGGGTGTTGTTGTGCCCAATTTTCACAGTCTGCAAAATGTGCTTTTTTTTTGTTAGTAGATATACGTTAGAATCAATAGTCTTTCCTTTTCTCAGGGGTGGGGTGGGGGGCATGGTGATTTCAGCTCTCCTTTTTCAAGCAGAGGAGGAAAACTTTTTTCTTCTTTTCTTGCCAGCCTGAGCCTCCAGCGTGAGAGCGCCAGCAAAGTTTGAAACCTACACCAAACACACATTTCAGCACATGTTAAAAATAAATAAATAAATAAACTGCACACATGCTTCCCTTGGAAATTCTCTCTGCTTTACTGTCCCTATCGCCTGAAGTTTTTGCACCAAGCACAACAATATAAATGACTGCTTCTAAAATACCTGTCTGAGTTTCCAGTGAGAGAGAACTGGGGGATGTTCTGAAAACTTACACCAAACACACTTTTTCAACAACACTTTGTTAAAAAAACAAACTTGTACACATGCTCCCCTCTGGATATTCTCTCTGCTTTACTGCCCCCACAGCCCGAAGTTTTTGCACCAAGCACAACAACACAAATGGCTGCCATTGTACCAGACTCCTTCTCCCCACTGCAAACCCCCTGCTGCTAACAGCCCCATAGCACAGCCTCCTCCATTCCCTTCTGGGCTGACACTGGCGGCCATCTTGCCCATCCCTGTTTTTGAAGCATAGCCCCACCTTAGCGGAAGCGTGGCTTCTGCAGGGGGATGGGGGGGCAGCTGTCAAATGTTTCCGGTCTCTGAATAAAAGAAGTGTATACCCTATTACTACTCACCACCCTGAACAACTTCGTGTCATCTGCAAATTTAGCCACTTCACTGCTTACTCCCAATTCCAAATCATTAATAAACAAGTTAAAAAGCATTGGACTGAGTACTGATCCCTGTGGTACCCCACTGCTTACCACCCTCCACTGAGAAAGTTTCCCATTTATACTCACTCTCTGTTTTCTATTTATAAGCCAGTTTTTGATCCACAAGAGAACTTGTCCTTTTATCCCATGACTATTGAGCTTACTTAGGAGCCTTTGATGAGGAACTGTATCAAAAGCTTTCCAGAAGTCAAGGTAAATAATATCTATTGGGTCCCCCTTGTCCACATGTTTGTTCACTCCCTCAAAAAACACTAGCAGGTTAGTGATACAAGATCTTCCCTTACAGAACCCATGCTGAGTCTGCCTCAATAGTTTTTTTTCATCAGTGTGCCTACTAATTCTTTCCTTAATAACAGTTTCCACCAATTTACCCGGTATCGATGTCAGACTGACTGGCCTATAATTTCCCGGATCTCCCCTGGAGCCCTTTTTAAAGATGGGAGTGACATTAGCTACCTTCCAGTCCTCAGGAATGGAGGCAGATTTTAAAGAAAGATTACATATTTTTGTCAGGAGATCCACAAGTTCACATATCATGACATAATTATCTATTACACTTCAGAAATTCTTGATAAACCATTCCAGAGATGTCTGAGTCATGAGAAAGTGCACTAAGGGATCTCAAGAAACAAAACTGTTCCCCAGCATCAGTGCTGAGCAATCTCTGTGGACACTGGAGAAAAAAAGGTGGTATGAGTTTGTTTGTTTAAGTGTTATTCCCCCTCCAGCTGCTCAATTGAAATCTCAAAGACTGGGATTCAATTCCATGAGCAATCCAAAGGGGCAGGGTTATTCAGCAGCATAGTCCAATCTAATAGGATTTGCAATTATTCCTGATTTCCATTTCAAGATTTACATATAGTTTCATGTGCTGTATTCAGTTAATTTTTAAACTTTGCAATTAATTTTTTAAGGAAATCAGATACATAAAATGTATCTGGAGACATACAAGAGGATGTTCATTTATCAGCCATTGTTTATTTAGCTGGTAAGACTTAGTAACTGCTGGCAAATAAAAAATACACTCTTTTATTGCTATGAAATATTGAAGAGATAAACTGTATTTGAAATTCACTCACTTGAAATACAGATGGTGAAAAGCTTCATTCAGTACAAGCAGTAAGCAGATAGCTTTATTATATAAACAATTTGAGGCCTGAGAGGCTACTAAAAATAATCAAACACAAACTGGATAGATAAGTATGTTTTTCTTCTTAAGAGCACACTGAAGAGGCTATTTCAGCAACAAATAACAGGATCTTCTGCTGTTTTCAGGACTGATGGTACTACTAATTCTGAACAAGAAATAGCAAGCTAATTCCATGGCAGCTCTAAAAGTTCGAGGACAGTGAGAATGTCTCTGAGTCTATTGAGAGCATTCATAGAATCCTAGAGAAAATGAAAATACCTTTTGTTTAAGCACCAATGTGCAAAGGAACTAATTGTGGTTCTGTAATTAAGACTGAGGCATTAAAATAAACCACTCAAATTTTTAAAAGATCTTGAAATAGTCCATAAAGCCAGAATTCAAACAAACAACTCGACTGGCAGATTTGTACAAACTGTGATGACAGCACAGAAACACATGAAAGCATTGGACAATTAACATATAAAGGGAATTATGTACACTGTGCTATCAGTGCTCCTAATTGACAATTGACATTGCGGTATATGCATAATTTATCCATAGCATACATTGATCATACAATTTACAAGGCCTCAATGAATGCAGCTACCCATCCTGCTTCACCAGTGTTTGAAACTTAAGTGTAGTATTCATTTTATATGGTCAATGTATGAAACAGTTCTCATAATTTTGAATTTTCTGCATCATTCACTATATATGATGAATATAAATTCTATGTCATTTTCTGTGCATTTTCCAGTTATTACTTAAATTGGGCCCCATAGGGCAGGCATGTGAAGAGCATCCTCTAGAAACATAGAACTAAACATAGAATCTAGATCTTCAGTTTTTTTGAGTATAGTGTATATCCAGGGGTCTTTCCGTAGAAAAATAGCTGCAGGAGCTCATTAACATATGGTATGCTAATGAGCTATTAGGCTATTAGCATATGTCACGCCCCCTGACATCACTGGAAGTGTTCTTGAAACTTGGTGGGTATCTTGGGGAGAGTCTCCATCAGCTACCCTGTGAGTTTGGAGCCTCTCCCTCAAACCCCCTCCCCTCCAGCCCCCAGAATATACCCTATGTTTTCACCATTGACTTCAATGGCCCATAGGATATAATGAAGCTGAAATTGACATTCAGCTGCCTGAAAGATTCCCCAGGACACCGGCTGGGGGCGGGGCTTGGCTCCTGAGCTCCCGGAGCTGCGCTCCCCCCTCAAAAGACCCCTGAGAATTTCATTGGTAAAATATAGGATGCAATGGCATGCATCCCACCCTGAAACCACATGAACACTGTAATGTAGATTTTTAGATATCTGCATAGAAATTTACAAGTATGTTAAGTTATGGTTTCTTTTTCAGTTTCAGGAGATAAAAAAAAAAAGGCCCAGGCTGATGGTGCAAAATCAGGTAAAAATATATTTTATTGCTCAGAATTTCTACTTCCCCACTCAGCCTGTTTGGATGCCTGCTTTACAACCATTTACCCAGGGCTTTTTTTCCTGGGAGAACAAGCCAGAATAGAGTTTCGGAACCTCTTCAACAAAATTATTTTAAAAATGTTTAAAAGTTCATGAGTTTTCAGTATACAGATTGAAAACTTCATTTCCCTCTTGAGAGTTCTGGCACCTCTCTCTCTCTTTTAAAAAACCTTTGCATTTATCACTTGTTTTTTAAATCTTCTTTTAGAACATGCATGGATGAAAGTTCAGCTGGTTTTAATTTAAAACAGCAAAAGCAAGGTTTATTTGGCTCTCTTTCAGTGACAAATGATGTTTCATTTGTCCCTTTATTTCCTGTTGTTCTTAGCCAATTACTCCTACTGTCAAGTCTTACTGCCTTTGACTTGTTCCAAGCATACCATTTCCTTCACACCTCTTTCACATTATAATCCAAACCTATATGACTGGAGTTTTGGAGTTTTACATGCATGGTTTTGTTTGGATATTGAGTTGACAGCATTAACAGTGTTGGTTTCCTCTGGAAGAAAATACCCTGGAGCTTTATGAAATTTGGGTAATATTTGCTTTATTTAAAAATATAAAAGGTAGAGACAAAAAAGGCATGCCTACAGGGCAGCAGATTCCCTACTCTGCCTCAAATCCTCAGAGTTACATTCTGCAAATAATAACTTACTAAACTTTTAGCACTTTGTCTGCCTAGCTCTCTGTGTCTTCCCAGACACAATATCATGTTTCTTACATTTAAAAACTGCAGTATAAAACACAAGCCACAGCGGGTGGGGTGGGGGTATTTGTGAATTTCCTGCCTTGCTCAGGGGTTTGGAATAGATGACCCTGGAGGTCCCCACCAACTCTGTGTTTCTATGACTAAAAATGCAAGCCCTTAGACATAAGCAGCATAAAAACTATCCATAAAACACAGAGACGATTAAAAAATTGATAAGATAAACCCGTAACTAACAGCCTGGGTGAAAAAGAGAGATGCATTTTAGTTTGACACCTGTAAGAAAGTAAAGTAGGAGCCAGTCAAGCCCCAAGGGGGGGAAGGCATTCCAAAGTTAAGGTCCCACTATAGAAAATGTCCTGTCTCTAGTTGTCACCCACCTCACCTCTAATTGTGGGGAATAGAGAGCAGGGCTTGGGCATCTGCAGCACTAGATGAATACAAATAGAAAGCATATTAGAACTGGAATGCAAGTTCATGACACAGTGTCAGTACCCTGAACAATAGGCGATAGCAGTTTCAATTATGAGATTGGGAAAGTGACAGCTAGATATTTTTATTTGTGTGTAGAGAAACCAAAAAAGAAGAAAAAGTCAAACCAGAGTAGTCACATGCCTAATCTGTATATTCAGGCTCACAGCGCATTGAAGAAAACAGTATAATTGTTATAGAGGGGAAGACCATGGTTTGCATGTTATCTACCCTCCAATTCCAAACTTTATGTATTTGGAATTGAAGGGTGGATAACATGTGAACCAGGGGTCTAATCATGAACAGACATTAGGATTTATTCATGATGTCTGACCACAGTCATTTTTAGACAAAATAATAACCATGAATCAATGGTAACCCTTAAGATTTTCATATAAAATTTATTTATTTATTTATTTATTTATTTATAACTTCAATTTCTATCCTGCCCTCCCTGCAAGCAGGCTCAGGGTAGGTTATAAAGTCACATAAAAGTTATTACTAACATAACAATAAATAGAAGTTTAACAATAAAATTAACATTAAACTCCACCATGCAGCAAACCAGAGTGAGCTTGCCTTGATCATACAGCTCAGATGGAAACATTTCAGAGTGGTACCTCTGAATAATTCGCTAGATTAAAAATCAGCACTGCCAGTAAGAGAGGCCAAGATGGATTTGGACGTTCAATACTTCACTTGAAAGCCCTGTGGAACAGCTCCGTTTTACAGGCTCCATGGAATTGTAACAGATCCCACAGGGCCCTGATCTCAAGTGGGAGCTTGTTCCACCAGGCAGGGGCCAGAGCTGAAAAAGTCCTGGCCCTGGTTAAGATCAATCAGATGTCCTTCAGACCGGGACAACTAAAAAATGTTGATCTCTGGATCATGAAGCTCTGCAGGGCACATATGGGAAGAGGCGGTCCCAAAGATATGGAATGACATATTCATGCAAGGTATTCCATTTACTTAAATAGCTACTTAAATAGAATATAATTCAAGAACATAGCTTTTACTGTATAATCACTATTCTGGTAGAATAAGTTCTTCTTGCTATTTATCTCACTATTTAAAAGAACTCCAGCTTTTGAAACACACCTACCCTGAAGACTGCAAGCTATCAGAGGATTTCAGTGCTGATGAGATTTCCAAGGCACTGAAGGGCATCAAGAACAGAAAGGCACCAGGCTTTGACTAATAAGTTCCTGAGCAACAGCAGCACATTCACTAAGAAGTGGCTTGCAAAGTTTCTTACTGACATCATGAGAATAGGAAGACTCCCAGGGGAATTCAAGAAAGCAAAGACAGTTGCTATTCTGAAACCTGGAAAACCAAAACGTCTGGTGGAAAGTTAAGGACCTAATTCCCTTCCGAGTTCCTGTTATAAACTCTTCAAGAGACTAATCCTGAACAAAATCAATGACAAAATTAATGAACATGCCACTATAGAGTAAACAAGATTTAAAGCTGTCATAGTTGTGAAGACCAGGTTCTCTGCTTTTTTTTGTCTCCTAAATAGCATACTGAGTGATAGAACTTTTTAAGTAATTATGGATCAATCAGTCAGAAAGCAGAGGAAACTGAATAATGGTCTAGTAAATCTCTGGTTGGGGGCTTTTCAGACAGTCAGTCCAACTCTACAATTTGATTGAGCAGTTTTTGGGAATCCAGGAAAAATGCAACCATTGGTAGATAAGGTATCGGTTGGTATAGAGGCAGAGGACGTGGTATCAGAGTTCAAATCGATCCATAGGTGTTGGTTGGATGTTATAGGATGGAGGAGTTCTTGTTGTTGTCTAGGTCAACCAGTAGAGTATCCTGAGAGGTTCTCATTTGATTATTAGAGATCTCAGGAATTATCTTTTGATGTTTTGATATAAGACTTTCCTTCAGTAAATTCAATCTCTTTAGGATGTTTTGTTGTTCTTGGGCCTGGAGTGACTGGAATTTATGCCCCTTATCTCTTTAACTTGTTTCTGAATGATCAGAGCCAACATATGTCTGCTGTGAATGGTCACCCCCCCTTTTTAGAACAATTAGCTATACCTTTAATATTATGTGCTGATGATACTGTCCTCCTATCCCATACTGGTGTTCTACAATTCCTGGAAGCCTTCTACCAGTATTGCAAACTGAACAGACTAATAATTAATTGTGAAAAATCAAAGATTTAATTTTTTTCAAAGAGCTGGCACTTATTTAAGTCGCGTAATGGCATCATGGAAATCGAACAGGTGAAGGACTTCAAGCACCTTACTTTTAATTATAACCTTAGATGGCCAAAGCACTATAACAGAATTTAGTGAAATGCTCTCTGGCACAAATTAAAAAGTTTTACTTTTTAGGAGGTAATCAGTTCATCCCATCAGCCTTGAAAATCTATAATGCAAAAATTCTCCCTCAGCTGTTATATAGAATTCCCTTGTGGATTAAAGCCTATAATTCTTGCATGGAGGATGTACTTCTTTCAGCAGATTTGGGGGGTTTCCAAATGTGCTTCATATTCCTTTATATGTGCAGAGTTTGGTCTTCACTTTTTGGAAACAAAAGCTTGGATTATGGCTTTCAAATACTGGTTAAAATTCATTTTAGATCTGAACCCAGAAGCTTATTATCCTACTTAATGAAAGATCAGCATAACACTGTTTGGTTTTCTGTATTCATTCACAAACTTCAAAAGCTTGGTATTATGGTAGATTCCTTTCTTTTATGTGATGTACCATATATTTTAAGAACAATCTTGCAATTGGAAGACCCCAAGAATCTTTATTTCAGCATTCTCTATGATCTTGTCTGGTTTGCGCTCCAATGAATTTCTGGCTGATGGTAAGCCCTACTTATTGCAAAGATTCCAGTGCAACATGGCTGCAACTCTATCATGACGTTCTTTATAGTCAGTTTGAGCAATTTTACTTCAGGTACTGACAATATGGTTGACTGTTTCATCCTTTATCTTGCAAAGTCGACATTTGCTGTTATTGCTGGTCTTCTGAGTCTTGGCTTTCATACTATTTGTTTTGAGTGTCTGCTCTTGTGCAGTAAGAATGAGCCTTCTGTTTTTTTCTTCAAGTGCCATTTTGGATCCATCCAGGGGTTGTCATTATCAACTTTATTCTTTATTTCAACTTATTATCAGATATTCTCAAATATTAGCCATGCAAGTGCTTTTGCTTCCAGTTCTTTTGCTTCCAGTTGTCAAGGCAAGTTTTGATTTCAATCTTTTTTTTGTGTGTAATCTTCTTTGGTGTCTGTAACTTTGAATAAGTTTGGCTTGTACACTTCAACTAGAAGCATCTCTTTGTTTTTCTTGGTGTAGTCATTCAGTACTCATTTTTCTTCTTCATTTGCTTGCTTCCCTCTCAAGAGACCTCTTCTGCCTAATTTTCTGGGTAAGTACAAATGATGAACATTGTCGTGTGAGTTTTGCAATCTATTGCTTTTGATTCTTGTTTCCAATCAATAATGCCAGCTGTGTATCTTAGAACTGGACTGCCCATGGGTTAATCACCTTTACCATGTTGCCTCCATTGAATTTTATTTGCAATATCTTTTTAACTCTTTGGTAATACTCCTTAGCTATATTTTCTTATCAAGGGTATATTTGATGTTGTCAGCTTCCAAAATTCCAAGATATTTTTAGTTTTCTTCAAAGTCCAGTGTTTTAATGTTGTTCTTTGGCATCTTGATTTCTTCTCATTCAAGAATGTTTCCTCTGTTTAATGCTAATGTTGCACACCTGTCAAGATCAAATTACATTGCTATATCTTTGCCGAATATTCAGACATAGTAAAGATTCAATACATTTTCAAGTCACCCATATACAATAAGTGTGAAGTCTTTGGGCCTGTCTTGGAAAGCTGATATCCTAGGCCTGTGCTGTTGAGAATGATGGTGAGTAGTATTAAAGAATGACAAAGAGCAGTTGTGATAGTGAGTCTCCTTGGATAATTCCTCATTTGGTATTAACTGTTCCAATTTCTTCTCCATTCACTATCAACCTGGTGTTACATTTAGAAATGAACACATGAAACTGCCTTATACTGTACCAGACCCTTGGTCCATCAAAGTCAGTTTTGTCTACTCAAACATGCAGCGGCTCTCTAGGGTCTCAGGCAAAGGTCTTTTGCATCACTTACTGCCAGATCTTTTAACTGGAGATGCCGGGGATTGAACCTGGGACCTTCTACATGCCAAGCAGATGCTCTGCCACTGAGCTACAGCCCCTCCTACTCATGGCAGTTTTGATAAACGTTGGTACAATTTTGCTGATACCTATCATCTCTAGTGTTTTCAGGATCAATGTATGAGGGAGTGGATCAAATGCCTTATTGTAATCAATAAAAGCAACATTCAGCTTAGTTTTCTGCCTTTTACAATTTTGTATGACCATTTTATCAGTTGGTGACTAATCTTTAGTGCCTCAGGATTTTTGGAATGTTCCTTTTTGTTCATGTGGTAATATTGAATTTAGCTGTAGGTATTCTTGAATGGAACTGGCTATAATTCCTGTCAGTAGTTTAAACATTTTTGGGAGGCAGGTAATTGGGCAGAAGTTGCTTGGCACTGCTCCTTTCTCTTTGTTCTTTAGAATGAGAAAAGTCCTGTCTGTTGTTTTCCAGTCTTCTGCTGCTTTGGAACAGAGCACATCATTAAGCTGTTGCACCAATCATGGATGAAGACTTGCAATTTTTTTAAGCCCTTAGTCACAGACTTCATGTCTTCCAGGGCCTGTCCAGTCCTTCACTTTTTCCAGTTTTTGCAAGTTTCCCAGGGTTATTGTAAGATCTTCCATTTGCTTTCCTTTCAGTTTGTTTTCCACATCTGTGATCCAGTTGGCTTTTTTATTGTATTGTCTTGAGTCTTCCCAGAGTTCTTTCCAGAAAGTTGTTATCTTTTCTTTGTCTGGTTTTACTTCCACATCTCTAGTGATTTGTAGAACCATCTTTGATTAATCTGGAACTAGAAGTTTTGTCCATATTGTTGCATCCTACTGTTGTATACTTCTTGATCTTCTTGGATATTGCAACAAATCTTTGTTTTTCTTCTTCATAAATGAATGCATTCAACTACAATTTTCTCCATTACTTTATTTTGAATATTTGTAAAGGTGATTGATTGAACAGGAGGATAGCTTTATTACCATCTAAATTTCAGGAAGTTACATTATTGCAGCATGTCCAAAATGATCCAATTTGGATTGGACTGCTTTAAAAAACTTAGACAATATTTCTGTCATTGTAGAAGCTGCAAATATCCTTCAGCATGCATTCACACACATGCATACACATGTGTGTGAGAGAGAGAATGTACTCACACCCTTACTTTCTGGGAACAGGGTAAATTATATCAATCACTAGTATTTTACAATGAAGTCATATTTGGAGAGTGCATAGATCCCAAGATTTTTTAAAAAAAGATTTGACCATTTCTTATGGTATGAATGGCCATTTAGTGTAGTCATTGTTCCACTACAAAAGATGTGAAGCAGTGAGCTATACTGAAATAGGCTGTGGTCACACACACTAAATAATCCACTTTCAATGCACTTTTGAATTGGATTTTGATGGTTCACACAGTAAAATCCAGTTGGAAAGTGTATTGAAAGTAGAATATTTAGTGTGTGTGATTGCAGCTATATTGTCCTACTGCTCTTGCATGGAATATGGCTGTGAGTCATTTTTGCTGGCCCACCAAATTACTGATAATCAATAGTTGGGAGGGTGGGCTAGTGAAGCCCAAGAGGGAAAGTGAAAGGGGTTGATTTCTTGTTTTAGAGATGGGGCTGAAACTGGTTCCAAGCATCTGCACAAAGACAAATTCCATAGCTGAGTTTCTTTGAGGGGAGTATGTTAAATTCTTTCAAGAGTCTGTCAAAAACCTGAAATTAGCATTGGTGTACAAACCCAGATGCAAAAGTCTTTTTGGCTTTCTTGAAATATTGAAAAGTATTTGGTTTTAAAGATCCATCCACTCTCCAACAATTTGACAAGGAAACAGTGATCCTTTAGGAAGGATCTGTCTTTCCTTAGGTTTTGCAGATGATAGAGAAAGGTGATGGAGACCGCTTTTCACTACTAGTGTCTATATGTTAGATTGCTACTAGTGTTTAATCATTGGTTAGGTAGGTGAAAAAAAATTTTTTTTTGGCTTACATATGTTGCAGAAAGCATGTTGCATCTTAAATTCTATGAAAAAGCATAGATCTTTCTGCCTATAAGCTACTGGCTTGTGGTGACAGAGAGGGGGAAAAAACCCTCCTAAAAGAGAAAAAAGTAGGTAAATGCATATTTAAGTTCTGACTACTGACACATAAGCATTTCATTGTTAGCATGACTAGACTGATATTCAGGGCTTTTTTTGTAGAAAAAGCCCAGCAGGAGCTTATTAGCATAATAGGCCACACCCAGCAGCAGAAACTCATTAGCATATTAGGCCACACCCCCATGTTACCAGAAGTGTGGTCATCCAGGCACACCCACCATTTGTTTCTTATTCTCTTTACATTGTTTGTTGTCAAAACCCAGGACTTTTTTGTAGCAGGAACTCCTTTGCATGTTAGGCCACACACCCCTAATGTAGCCAATCCTAATGAGTTTCTGCTGTTGGGTGTGGCCTGTTGTTCCCGTGTGTTCCTGCCCAAAAATAGCCCTGCTGATATTTAAAATTAGGGATGATGATGATGATAGATGATAGATAGACAGATAGACGGATGGAGCATGATGATGATGATGATGATGATGATGATGATGATGATGATGAAGAAGATAGATAGATAGATAGATAGATAGACAGACAGACAGACAGACAGACAGACAGACAGACAGACAGACAGATAGACGGATGGAGCATGATGATGATGATGATGATGATGATGATGATGATGATGATGAAGAAGATAGATAGATAGATAGATAGATAGATAGATAGATAGATAGATAGATAGATAGACAGACAGACAGACAGACAGACAGACAGACAGACAGACAGATAGACGGATGGAGCATGATGAGGTATGATTTTGAATGTATTGTAGAAAGTGGACCCAGGTCAGCAACACATTCACAATTCCATCCAAACAAATTCCACACTCAGTTTTGGACTTTCCATTTTCCAAAATCTCAGACTGTCTACCTCTTACAATAACACCACAGATAAGATTAGAATTTGCGACAGCCAATCCATATGCAAAATAGCCTCCTCAGAAAAGCTCCTCCATTAGCATGTCACAGCCTGGGGAACTCCCACAAGATAATGATTCAGCCCTACCCCACCTTCCTGAGTAGATATAAATTACCTGCCTACCATTTTTCTTCTCGCCTTGACACAGGGAGTACTCCATCTTTCTGTGTTATACCTCTGAGGATGCCAGTCACAGCTGCTGGCGAAACATCAGGTCCTGCAATGTCAAGACCACGGCCATACAGCCCAGAAAATCTACAACAACTAATGAATTCCAGCTGTGAAAGCCTTCGACAACATATCTCAGATTGTATGTTCTGGAAATTCCCCATTCTAGATACACATGTGGAACCAAAGAACAGTGGAGGAAAGTTGGGGCATTCCTGCTCTCCCCACCACCAATTGTATTGTAACAGGATATAAAGGCTCTTAAATAAAGAGCAGTTCAGGAAAGCAGAATCTCTTTTTTACAAGAGCTCTGAAATGTAAATGTTAAGAACAATTTGCTCTTATGTCTGTTCATAAATTGTTTTGTAAATAACAACATTTATTATATCGTGTTCAGAATTATGGAAGAAGACATGGCTTCAGTAAATTAGTAGATATGCAGCTTCTGTCTGGTATAGCAAGTAGAAAACAGTGTTAAGATGAAGACTTTCATGATATAGAAACACAAGAGGCTTTCTCCTCAGATTGCTTTGAAGATTGCAGAAATATTGCAATCTCAGTGTGGCTCAGTGGTGTGGTTGTGCACATCAGTAGTTTGTAGCTAGATAAAACCAGAAGCTAATAAAGGCAGCAGAGTTAGGGTGGGGAGTAGCTGGAACAAAGCTGACTTAAATATAAATACCTGATACCTAATGAAGTATTAGTAAGACAAAATGCAGAGGGTGCTGCTTTTGTTGGGGAATGGGAGACCAAACACTGCTTCAAAGAAGAAAATGTGTGTTATAAAAACTGTTTCAGATCTGGATCCATTTGGGTGTGTTCAATGTACAATTGCAAAGGAAGCATGTTTACTCGATCTTTAATTGCTACTTTTAGAAGAATGCCCTGTCCCCCAGTCCCCTTTTAATGACAAGAAGCCACAATTAGCTTTGAACAGTTTTCACAAGAATCAAATTCACTTTGGATGATTCTCCACATTCCTAGTCATCATTACATTTAGGCAGCACAATTCTGTCTCTAGTTGATGGGCAGAGAAAGTGGGCAGCTTGCCAGGTAGACGTTTCCATGACTCCCAACCCCCAAAGGTGATGCATTTTTCAGCTAATTCAATGAAGAGTGGGCTGAACTTTGGGTATAAACTAGACAAAAGCTCCCTTCGCAATATCAGCAGAATGGCTTATGGGAATGCCTCCACGTTTGGCAGGAAAAAATCATGTGACCTTACTGCTGTGATTTTGCAGTCGTGCCAACGGAGACTTGAAAAACAGCACCCCTTCTGACTTCTTTTCCTTCACTTCTTACATGGCTCCAAAAATAGTGGATCTTAATACTTGACTTTAGCCAGACTCAGCAAGCAATTGAGCCTTGAAGCACAACTTTGCCTTTATTCTAGGTCTCTTGGCAGGCCACCAGGAGGCTGTCCCTTTCACGCCTGATAAAGTCTGTTGCTTATCTCTTTAAATGGTTGAGAAGGAAAGAGAAAAAAATCTCAACAGAATATTTAGGGTTAAAATTTCATTACAGACAAAGACAAGATCTAGAGAGGGAAGCTTTTTCTGCTTTTGTGTGTAGTTTGCAAAAACCATTTGGAGCATCTGAAGAATAAAAGTTTGTAGTGTTTTAATGAACAGGCGTTTGAGCTGGGCAAACCCGGCAACAGCACTGAACATGAGATCATTGCAAGCACAGTGTAACCAACTGGCACCCTGCCTTTTTGTGCCTTCGCTTCGGCAGATTTGTGCAGTCCTCCTTTATAAGATCAGCAAAGGGATAAACAGCCTTTTCCCCCTGGTTTCTCCTGCTTCTGGTCCTACACCGGCAGGTGCCACAAGGATTGGTGCAGGTTGTGAGCACTGCTGTGTGCCTGGAATTCCGAGAAGAACGAAACAGAAGACAGACCTCCTCCTCCTTCACCTTACTCTTGGATATAGCAGGTCTAGTAAGAAGCAACATCTGAGTTTGTACTCTGTACCAAAATATGGAAAGAGTCAACTCTCATTGACAAAAACAATAAGCATCTGGAGTCTCAGGATGTGTTTGGATGTTTTAGAATGCAGTAAAATAAGCTGAAACAATTGGCTCAACAAAAAAAATGTGGTTTTATTATTGCTTGTATAACAATGCGCTGGAATGGGTGATAAACCACCTTTCCAAACAGGTATTGCATTTTTTCCCTTTTGATACTCAATTTATTTTTTGTTTTATGCCTATGGTTTTGAAGCTGAAATCCTTGTGTATTCTTCCCCTTAACATACTTGACCAAACACATGGCTTATCCCCCCCCATTTTAGTCATGTTTGAATACTGAAAAAATTGCAAAAGTAAATAAAGTTTCAAGAATATTATGATTAACTTTGGGCCGTGTTAATCTTCACTAAATGCGAAGTGCAAAAACTTTCTGAATCATGTGTTTTTAGTATAAATGTTAGCTTTATAGGGCTGACTGCTAAGGAATGCTAGCTAATTTTCTTAAAATAGAGACTAGTTTGTGCTTTGTGAAATTGGTAAAATGGGTCCGTAGTCTAGTTAGTGCTTTAAAACAAAGTTAGAATTCTGCTGGTATTTATGAAAGTTTCTTAAAATTTCTGCCTAAGTTTATTACAAAGAAATCAGTCTAGCAGTAATAGGAATAAAAAGTGCATCATTACAACTTTAATGCAGCAAGCCTTATTTCCAGTTAGTAACAGTATCTATTTTTGGATGGTTGGTAAAGCGGAACTTGTCCCAAAAATAGTTTGGGAGAGGGGAATTTGAGGCCATGCATGCAGTCTTTGTTTATGAACAAGTTATGCAAAGTAACTCATGACATTAAGGGACAATGCCACCTCAGCAAATCAGGTTCCTTTAAATTATTTTGTTATGTTGAGTGGACATTGGAAAAGAATCATTTGCAACCCTGTCTAAACTTCTTTTATGTCTGTCTTTATTGAAGCATCATCAATTTAGCTTGAGATATGAGACATATTTAAATTAAAATTTAAGTCATTTATTGTGGCAAAGTAATGGTATCTCTTGTACTAGCCAAATCTTCCAGGTAGCTGAAGTCTGTATATTTCCAGTGGTTTGTGTATACTATCAAAATGGATTCTAACACATAACTTTACTATTTCTTTGTCCCTTGCAAAGTTCAGTGGGAAGTTGCCAAATGAGAACTATGCACATTTCTTGGATACAATTTCTTAACTTGGATTTGCCCTAGATATTAATTAATTGATTGACATTTACCCTAGTTGCATTTTGAATTAAAATAAATCTGTCAAAATGAATAGTGCATTTAGAAATGTAATGTATAACATATAAACCATAAGTTGTATTATTTTGCTGTTGTTTTATAGAACAATATGCAAAATTTAAAAAATGCCTTTTGCGTGCTTATAGAAGTAGGAATCTATATACTGAATTTTCAAAATCTGAGGGTTTATATTTTTAATTACCTAACAAAATAACTTTGTATGTCCCCACCAAGAATTTCAAGAGGTTACAGAAATAGACTGTCAGGATCTTTGTAGACATGCTCATGACTCAGTATTTTATTAAATGTTTTATCACATAGAACATTTTAATATGTTTCTTAATTTTGTTATAGCACCATGAACATTTAAAATGGAACAGAAAATCAAGAATTTGATCATGTAGGATCTGACTGAAGGTAATAAGTGCTCTGTGCATTTATGTATGTTTCATACCAGAATTTTATTTTTAATTTGTCTTGCATTTTCATTCTTTTCAAATATTTGATTTTAATATCATCATTGTAACAACTAATCACATTAATTTTCCCTGCAGATTTCCTATAGGTATCTTTATTTCATTTATATCTGTGAGAAGCTTACCACTAAAGTGAGCCTAATTAGAGCTACACTCGTACATAAAAAAAAAAAATGTTGTTCCATCACAACATGTGAAATGCAGAGGGCCTTGTGGAGCACATATTATATCCCATGCCCATCTTGTGTTACTTAGTGCATAAAGCTCTGATAAAGATTTTTCCATAGCACTTTCCTGAACAAATCTGTGAGAGCAGAAGTTATTATCCAGTCACATACTTAAGAGTTTTAAAAATATTATAGAGTGATATTTTTGGGAAGAAGTTTTAATTCTTTGGACTAAGTTGCATATGTTTTTAAAAACAATACTGCTGCTAAATGTACCACTAAAGTGCAAAATACTTAAAATGCAAATTGAAAGATGGTAAATAATCACTGAAATACTAAAGAACCTGATCACTGTTCTGTCCTACTTGAAATCTAGAAGTATAACCCACTCATCCAAAAACACAGAATACTTTGCCAGTTCCCATGGTTCATTCCATACATACAGCATAACAATTTGCTTAGGACCTACTAAAACAATAGAAAAGTTTTGTGCCTGATATGTAAGCATTGAATCTAATTGATTATAATAACAATTTTGTGTCTGATTAATGTCCATAAAACTGTAATTAATATGTTTAAAGACGTAGGAGCTATGTGTTTGAAGAGAATGATACTCTATTTTTTATTTATTTTAAATTAAGGATTTAACCTATCAGAGATACATGTGTGTTGTTTGACAGGAGTGCTTTGCTTTCAAATGATCTAAGATGCCTTAAGAGAATCATTCATTCAGGGTACTCTGTGCCTCACCTGTTGATATTTTAGAGACACCATTTTCAGTGTATTGCTGGAGGCCTCCCATTTTTGACTAAGAATTAGAGCAATACTTGGGAGCTGTAAGAGAAGAATGTTTTATTACTCACTAACACTACAGCTGTTGGTTGCTATTGTTTGACTATTAATGTACATATTTATGAATTTTGAATAACTATGCTCTGTGCTAACCACAGGTCCTTCAGCAATGTTTAGTTGACAATATACTCACATGTTTTCTTGAAGAACAGATACTTGGTTTCTTGGACAAGACACTTTCCCCCACTTACAGTAGTCTGATTTTCATTGTTTGGTTGCTGTAACATACTGTTCATTCAGCTGCTGCCAACTTATATTTGCATAGTTTTTGTTTTCCTGCTTTGAATGATGAGACAAGATTTCTATGGTCAAAACTCCTGTTGAGGTTTCGACAAAAGATTGTGCAATAGCTCTGGCAACTGGCAAACGTACATGGATTGCTTTTAAGTACTATTTGAATGTTCCAAGTCTGTGTAGTCTAAATACATTCTCTGTTCTTCCTGTAATGTGCATTTAGAAGCTGTTGTTTATCAACATAAATGCTTCATTACAATTTGTTTGAACTTGCTTTCACACCATTTAATATGAAAAGCTGAAATATGATGCTAGCTGCCAATTGGCATAAACCCGTAGATCCGATCTTGTGGTGAAGTATACTGCACAAGCTCGCTTCTATGGGTCTGTGTCAGTCTGGTGATCTAACAAGATTGTGCATTACAAGCCACAGCATATGTATCTGGCAGAAAAGCCTCTCATTTCTGAGCAACCATTCTCAAGCAGACTGAATATTCATTTCTCCCCTCCCCCAAATGTGTGTCTGGCATCACTGGGCCTCTGTAGTGGTGGGGGGGAGAATGTATTTTATTCTTTTTCTGGTTAAATTTTTGGAAGCAGTACACTGAAATTCTTTATTATGCTACTTTTATGGGTAGAAATATATTTAGTTCACTAATAAAGGAAGTAATTAAAGGCTGTGAATCTAGAAAAAAAAAACTTCACCAACAATTTGGCTTTCCTGTTGTCACCTATGGAAGCTGAACATTGCCCTGGAATATGGAAGAATGGTACCAATCTGGAGCTGGCGACAGGCACCCAGGTGTTTATCTGTAGCCCTTGGCTACAAGCATGAAAATATTCGCAAGCTCATAAATCTCAGTGCAAACGTTAAGTGGAACTTACAAGTTGTAAGTTAAGAATTGTTTCATATGGCATGGAAAAGACATTTAGAGCATACTCATCTTGTTTCCCACCATGAACATTTCAAGAGGAGACAAATGTTTCCAAACACTGGGTAACTAAAGTGCCTAGGATTACTATTTGGCTGAAGCTTTTGTGCATATTGTTACAGTTTGTAGGCAGACATATGTATCTCTTTAAATGTTACAATTTTCACTATGGGAAACTCAGCTCACACTTTTTTTCTTTGTAACGTGACACTCCACTGATAATTTTGCTGCATATATAACTTAAATGACTCTTTCATTTGAATGCATCCTCTTAAGAAACATATTTAGAAACAACTCAATTGAATTTTTATTATATCTTTCCAACTGTAAAAACTATACTATGACAGTACACAAGACTGAAGCTGTGATTCTTCCATGTTCAGGTTAAAAATAATGAAAAATGATAACCGGTAAGTATTTGCTATATTTGAAAGAGATGCAGAAGATCAGAAGAAGACATTGCAAGCTGTGTGCATCCGGGTTGAGGTAGTAGGTTGTATGGTTTAGAGTTACACCCTGGGAGTTAACTGTACAACCTTCTAGCTTTCCTTGGAGCACACTTGAACCATCGAGGAATTCATCATCTTTTTAATTTGGTAAAACAAAATATGTGTAAATGTATATGCAATAATAACTCTGA
Source organism: Gekko gecko (assembly GCA_029375565.1). Lineage (NCBI taxonomy): Eukaryota > Metazoa > Chordata > Lepidosauria > Squamata > Gekkonidae > Gekko > Gekko gecko. The sequence goes on from JAPDNY010000004.1 coordinate 82,400,935, forward strand.
AGATGTATTGATTTTGAAATATTCCCTCTTATGTGGATATTTCATTTACATCTTGTTAGGAATGATGCTAACAGGTTCTTCTAATAGACTGTAACTTCATGCTATAGATACTTGAGAGAGACTGATGTTACTTTAATTACATTATTAGCAAAATCAAAAAGTTGAATTAATATCGACATATAGAAATGGTCAAATCAGTGTAATATTTAAGATTATCTGCATGTTTCATATACAGGACTTTTATCTTTAAAATAATCCTTCCACATTAGACTTCATATTGTATTGAGCAAACAGGTTGGCTGTAACTGGCAATTAGAATTCAGTCCACAAAGATTGCTCAGATCACAGATGAATGAGTCTTTAGACGTTGTACCACCTTTCTGAGACCCACATTCTTTAACATCTTCCCAGTGGCTGGGATAAAATTTAAATAGCCCGCCATTTGGACAGAGGCTGAGAGCGCTATATTCAGCTGCCATCTGCATTGCTCGTTCATTTTTCCCAGCCACGTGGGATCTACCCAAGGGATAATCAGGCTTCACATGGATGGAAGACTATCTTTCAGCTTATGAAAGCCAAATGGCATGATCAGCAGCTTCCATCTGATGTAACTGCTATGGAATATACAACTTCAGACTGCTGATTTTGGAAGCAAGTCTATAAAATGCTCCCTTTCTTGCAGTAGAGAGGCCCATAGATAGAAATTTTATAGTGAGGGGGCCCTGAGACTCAGACATGGCTGGATGATGCTATGGTGGAGTCTAGTGATATCATGTGGTAGTACCTGATGATATCACATTAAATAGCTATAATAATAGCAGTACTTCCTTCCACTGCTAGATAATATACCAACACATATCTGTGAATGTGCGTGTCACAGTTAGGAGGCTTGGATGAGATGGACTGTTTATTATAATTTTAAAAACTTGGTGATCATAAGAACGTAAGAGAAGCCAATGTTGGATCAGGCCAATGGCCCATCCAGTCTAACACTCTGTCACACAGTGGCCAAAAATACCAGGTGCCATCAGGAGGCCCAGCAGTGGGGCCAGGACTATTAGGTGCTAATTAAAAAAATGTAGTTGAGTTGGTACTACCAGGTTATTGCCTCCCATTTTCATTTTACATGGGCAATAGGCTTTATGTGGAGTAGGACATTATGCATTTTGGTGGACATGAGGGCAGGAATTTGAGTAATTAATCTTTAGTCAGTGAAAGACATTCTGCCCATATTCAGAGGCATACATTCTTTGACACAAGCAAGTAGCTTGCAATTAATGTTTAAAAAGTGATACCAGGCTGAGTAAAACTGGACACTTCTGGTTCTGAACTCTCATAACTACCTACACCTGAGCAAATTTCTATGCAAAAGGAGGAAGCAACTCCAGAACAGTATTAATCTCATTTCAGGTTTCTGACCAGTATCCTCACTTATCACTGCAGAGGGTATTTTAATACAAGGATTACAATTGTAGTAGAGTGGAGAGTGTCTTTATAATGGAATAAAATTATAAACTGCAACAGTTATTCTAGGCATCATCTTGGGTTTTACTGCATCACCTTGTACCTTTGTAATTCTGCTATACCTTGCCTAGTAGAAAGTGTTGCCAAGTTGCAGCCAATTTATGACAACCAACATGATTTTCAAGGAAAGAGAAACAAAGGTGGTTTGCCATTGCCTACCTCCATGCAGCAATCCAGGACTTCCCATCCAAACATTAACCCTGCTTAGCTTCTGAGATCTGATGAGACCAGGCTAGCCTGGGCCACCCAGATCAGAACATACTTTACCTGGGCAGTATATTGTTCATATTGCCCTAATTATATAAACTTTGCCAATTGCATTGTTCACTGGATGTCTTCTTCTATAAATGTGCATTGTTTTTTATTCTGTAATCTGCCTTGAGTATCAGTAAGTAAGGTGGTCTGTTAATAAAGCAAACAAAGGAATACGAGGACGGAAACAAACAAGAAGCAAAGTAGCAAAGAGCTTACGGAGAAATGGTTTTGAGAACAAGTACAGTAAAATACATTTGGGCACCAAGGACTCCACCTTAACTGGCTTGCAGCTTTCCTACCAACATTACTTCCACACAATTTGAACTGCTTGCACAGTTCTTGTATGCCTTCAAAATGAAAAGATCACTTCTGTGGTTGTTTGGTTTAAATGGCTCTGACCCATTTAACCCCCTGCTTTCTGCTTGCTGCTGCTTTTGGCAGGGAGCAGAAAGCAGGGGTTTAAATGACTCATGAACTGATATGAAATGGTTCGGTTCATAAACTGGCATATCGGTTTGTGGTTCAACCACAAACCAAATCACAAAAATGCAGTTCATATCCACCCCAACTCAAATGCCCAGATTGAATCTGTATCATCTCTAGTTTATGGTTCTCACCAATAGTTAAAAAGATACAGTACAAATATAGAGAATTTATAACTTAATTAGATGTATGTGTGCTATGGTCAGAGAATATTGTAAATAGATTAAAAATTGCTGCCTGCTTTATCCAGGTATATTGCAAGCAATTTCCAATCTTTTCAGGTTCAGACCCCTCCTTTAACTTACATTTGCTAAACTGCACTAATTATTTTTGGATTATATATTCAAATCATACCAAATGTCCATTTAGTGCTGTATCATCTTTTCTTTTCTTTTTCGGATTTCTTTATTGGTTTTCAACAGGGTAGAGGAAAGGGAAAACACATAGTCAAAACAACAGTAGACTAATACAAACATAAAAAAGGTTTCCATCCCACCATCCTTCCACCTAAAACAAGTTTCCCTTATATTATTTGCAATTACATGTTTGTTGAGATAAGATTTGTTAAGTTATAGTATTCACTCGTTAATATTGTTCTCCATCCAAACATAGAATCTTGACCATACAACTTTGAATATATTATCTGTTTTTCCTTGAAGTAGTATTGTTAAATTGTCCATTTCTGCTAAGTCCATTAATTTATGGATTATCTATTTTATGTGAGTTTTCTTTTTTCCACATGCTGGCATATAGAATTCTAGCAGCAGTTACCATATGAGTGATCATATAACAGTCTAACCTCTGAAGTTTTTCAGACATTACATTTAACAAAAACATTTCTGGTTTGAAAGATACATGAATTCTTAATATTTGCTTTATCAATCTATGAACCCCAACCCCAAATTTCCTAACCTTATCACAGGACCACCAGATGTGATAGAAGGAACCAACTTTTTCTTTACACTTCCAACATATGTTGGACATGTTAGGATAATATTTAGCTAGTCTGTCAGGTGTCAAATACCATCTGTAGAGCATCTTATAAAAGTTTTCTTTAAGAGGTACTGTTTTAAGATACTTTATAGTAATTTTCCAAGCTCTATTCCATTTATCTAGCTCAATATTATATCCAAAAAATTTTGCCCAAGCAATCATAGAGGTCTTAACCACTTCATCTTGCATCTTAAAGTCTAATAGAGCTATGTGCAGTTTTTTTATGAGTCTGTCTTCTGTAGTTAATAAAATTTTATCTAGCTTGATCTGTTTTTCATAGAAACTGTTCTGTCTGTCTTTGGCGTATCTGGATTCTAACTGAATTCTTTCCTGCCATGATAGGGTCAGTTGTTGTTTCTGCAACATATTCTGAGTTTTGAGTTCATTCTTGTTATCTAGTAAATCTTCATGTCTTCCCATTAGGTTTTTAGTCAACAGGTTGGGGTTGGTGAATGCTTCCAAAGGGGTTACCCATTTTGGAATTTTAGTGTAAAAGGATCTTTTAATCTCTACCCAAGTTTTCAATAAGGCATCTCTGAGGGTATGTTGCCTAAAATATGTATGTATGTCTTGTTTGGCATACCACAAAAAGGCATGCCAGCCCAGTAGTAGATTATGGCCCTCTAATTTCAGAAGTCTGATATTTTGTAAAGTGATCCATTCTCTATTCCAGGTCAGAGCTGCAGCCTAGTAATAAGAACACCATTCAGAAAGTGCAAGCCTTCCTCAATCTTTCCTATCCTGAAGTGTTTTTAGTTTTATTCTTGGTCTTTTTTGTTGCCATATAAATTTGTGAGTGAGCTTTTCTAGATCTTTAAAGTATGATTGGTTTTTCAGTATGGGTATAGTCTGGAAAAGAAACAGTACTCTTGCCAATACGTTCATTTTAAGCACAGCAATCCTCCCCAATAAGAGAGTTGCATATCCTTCCATTTTTCTAGGTCCCTTTTAATTTCAGAGAGGAGTTTTGAATAATTGTCTTGGAATAATGAACTACATTTATTTGTAATGTATACTCCTAGATATTTTATCTTCTTCTGGACTTCAAGTCCTGATATCTTTTGTAGTTGTTGACTTTGTTCCGGGGTACAGTTTTTTAATCATTATTTTCTTGGGGTTGATTCTAAATCCTGCTAGTTGCCCATAATCATGTAGTGACTTTATCAAGTGTGTCATAGATTGTAATGGTTCTTGTAATATTAGCGCAAGATCATCCATGAATGCTTGTATTTTAAATTCCTCACCTGTAACTTATTTGATTTTCATTTCTTATCATTTCACACAGGATTTCCAGAGTAAAAATAAAAAGTAGCAGCAAAAGGGGGGAATCTTGCCAAGTGTCCTTAAAAATGTCAATCTTATTTCATAAGTCCCCATTTATCACAATTCTGGCATGCTGTTTATTGTAGATGGCTCTGACCATCATAATGAAGTTTTCTCCACACTGTGAAACTAATAAATGCTGTAGCATAAAATCCCAGTTAATATTATCAAATGCTTTCTCAGCATCAAGGAAAATTATAGCCATGTGTTTCTCTGAGTGGGTTTTGGAGTATTCAAGGACATTTATAATAACCCTTAAATTGTGCTTCATTTGTCTTCTGGGTAAAAAACCAGCCTGATCCTGATGAATAATCTGCCCAAGCACTTATTTAAGTCAAGAGGCAAGAATGGATGCATATATTTTGTAATCTGCATTTAAAAACGAGATTGGGCAATAATTTTTAATCTCCTCTTCATCTGTATCTTGTTTATGTATAAGTGTTATCAACGCCACATTCCAGGAGTCAGGTATAGTTCTTCTGTGAGTGATGTTTTTCAATGTGTGTTTAAATGGAAGTATTAGCTGTTCTTCAATGACTTGGTAAAATTCTGCTGGAATGCCGTCTGGGCCGGAGGTTTTAGGTTTCTTTTTTTTTCTAATTGACTCTGATATTTCACAAATTGTAATTGGATCATTAAGTATTTTTCTTTGGGTGGTAAGGGTTTTTTTTGATATTTTTATTATTTTTGAAGTAATTTTTAATTTTTTCTTGGTTAACATCTTGTTTTTCATAAAGGTTTTCATAAAAACTTTCTGAGATCTTTTTCAGGTCTTTCAAACCATATTTTTCCTCTCCCTGATCATCTTTCAAAATTTTTATAACTCTTTTCTTCTTCTCTTGTCTTAATCTATAAGCCAGCCACCGTGACAGTTTGTTCACATTCTCAAAAAAAATTGCTTTGTATAGATAATTTTTTTTGCGATTTCCTGGGTAAGAAGACAGTTCATTTGGTGTTGTAATTTTTTTTATTTTGAGCCTTAACTGTTCTGATGACACTTGTCTTTTCATCTTTTCCTCCTGGTCCTTGATTTGTTTTTGAAGTTGTATAAAATTTTGAATTTTTTTGTTTCTTCATCCATATATTTTGACGGATGAATATTCCCCTTGTGAATGCTTTAAAGGTATCCCATACTATATCCATGGAAGTTTCCTTCTGTATATTATGTTGAAAAATTCTTGAAACTCTTTTTTAACCTCCCGCATGATTTTTTTTCATTTTTCAGTAACCATATATTCATAGTCCATCTAAATCTTTTGAGCATATCTTGGAAGGTAAGCAGCAATGGGTTGTGGTCTGTAAATGTTGCAGGTAGAATCTCTGCTTCCCTTAAGTCACTTATTAATGGCACTGTAATCCATGTCATATCTAACCTCGACCTAGATTTATGTCAGGCTGAGTAGCAGGTGAAATCCATTTTTTTAATTTCTAGTTCTCCAAGCGTCGATCAAGTTCATTTCATCCATGATTTTTAAAAAGGCTTTGGGTAGTTCATTTCCTTGTTTTTGTTGCCCTATTTGCTTTTTTCTATTGCCCTGTCAAAAATGGCATTTAATCCCCAATTATGCATAAATATTCAAAAGTTTGTTGTGCAATGATATCATCTTTTCTATAGTATGAAAACAGAAGGCCCCAAAGACTCACAAACAGGTCCTGTGTTGAGAGCCTTCATCTCTTGTTGCTCCAACTTATAACTGACATTCAGAGGTTCAGTGCCTCAGAGCATGGAGTTCCATGTAAATAAATAATAAATATAGCTGAAGATGGTTGGTTGGAAGGTGAAAACAAAGCATGGAAACGGGAGGATATGATGGCTGCCAGGAAGAGGAAAAGAATGTGTGTGGGGGGGGGAATACAGGGGAAAATGATATGCCTCCCCAGAATTCTTGTCACTTCCCACTGTGCAACTCAGCCTGAGTTTTCCAAGGAACAGGCTGTCAGGGCAGAAGGCTGAAGACAGGAATGGCCAGTGATATTAGGTTGGCTGATGCATGGGAAGGAGAGAAGGAAGCCAGAATGTGGAAGTGGCTGTGGGGGCTTTCGGGGAAGGAAAGAAGAAATAAAGTGGGAAGGGAAATGAAAGTCTAGTGGATCCCCCACTTCTTTAGCTATAATAATTAACAGTCATTGATGGACCTAATTGCTTTACATTTGGACAATCTCCTTTAAAAGCATTGAAGGTAGTGACCATCACAATATCCTGTGGCATTATTCTAGCTATCTGAAGTAGTTTATTTTGTCCATCCTGTATATATCAATTACATTGAGTAGCCTTGATTTCTAGAATTATTCAAGAGAGAAGTTTTAATACCTACTTTTTTAACCCAAATTGGAGGTCTCCAAATTAATTAGGGGGAATTAGCAAACTGGAGACTAGGGAGATGGGGTAACTAGTTATGTTCACCAATGTTTATAGGGATTGTTCCCTGAGAACTCTCAAATAAACAGATCCAGGTGGGTAGCTGTATTAGTATGATAAACAGCCATGATTGGCTTTTTGAGGATAAAACAATGTGTTGGGAGAGGCTTCATGGCTTTTCCATGGATGGAAAAAGACCTGAAGAGACTCGTGACAGTTTGCATGAGTGTGGCTAAGGTTCCTTGATTAGATTGCCAGATGGAAGTTAAAAATGTTTAAGTTCTCTGGTGATCCTTGAGCCCAGGATGGGAAAGGCTATTGAACTGTATGAATAGCCCATTAATTAAGGTGAATGGGTAAAGGAACTGGGGATGGGGATGGATTCTCAGTATTACTGAGATTATTGAGATTGAGTATCTTGTTTAGGGTGGGGAGAGAACCATTAGCAAGTCAGCTGCCCTGAGTCACGTACCCAAAATAGTTTCCCAGGCTTGTCTCTAATCAGCATCCATTTTGTTTGTTTCCAACTCCATCTTGGTTCCATGTCTAGGTCAGGCTGTACAGTACACATGATTTTGGGGGTGATATTTAGAAAGGGTGTCTGGTTTCAAACTGCCCTTCTGCAAGAGGGGTCTGGCTGCTAACACGTTGTCCAAATAATTCATGATTTTATAAATCTTTATAAGTCATTGTGATGCCCCTTTCCACTCACAGAGTGCCTGCTAGCCTCTCAAATCTCTCTGTCAGGTTATGAGTTACAAGTAGGTCAGGACGTCACACTTGCCACCCTTATCTCTTTTAAAACATACAAAGAACCATGACCACCTGAGACCTCAGGTACTCTCTCCCACTCCCAGATACATCTACAGACAGGATAGCACAGTCTCCTTTTATATTCAGCCCTCACTCACACTGAGCTATTAGGGCTGGGACCTGAACACTGTTCCAATCACTCACTGCCACCATTTCTTCATATCCTATAATATAAATATAAATTGTGTGTGTGTGCTTCTTCCCCTTAGACCTGCAACCCTCAGGGTTTAAAAAGAGCACCAAGAAGTTGACTTCTATTAATGATATGAACAAAACACTGAAGAAAAAAGTTATAAGTAACAACGTTTCACTTCTGTTGAACTTTTGAACTGAGATCCTATTCCTGCAACTGGGATTCTTTAGTTACAAATTTATTATTTTCAACCTGCTCTAAGCAGTTCTTCTGCACAGTTCCACTCAGTCAGAAATCCTCCTTTTTTCTCCCTCAAATCTCAAGCTACCAACTTCTCTGCCACTAACTATTAACTGTTGCTTTCAATGGTTGTTTTCCGAGTCCCTTTCTTTCAACATTCCATCAGCTCTCACTGGTTGCTCTTAGAGAGAGACAGAACTTAGTCTGTCCATTAGAGTTATCTGATTTTTTATTAACTGAAAAGCCACAATCTTTTTTTGCCTTCCTCCTTTCTCTGTAATTTGTTCCTCTTCTTTTCCCACTTTTGCTTTTAAGAAGAAAAAAACCCAAACAACAGCAAAAATTGAGGGTGCTGCTGGTGGGTCCCACTTGTTGTCTTTAATCCACAAGGCTGGTACAATTAGAGAAGGCTTCCCTTAGAATGATTTGTCTTCATTTGATTTAATCCACCTTGCCTGAGCAAGGTTTCTGTCCCTCCTACACTTTGCTTCTGTTTTCTTGTGTTAGAATAGAAAGGTCTCATCCTTCTTCCCTGAATGATTTTGCACTGTGATCTTCAGCTGTCATTAAATTGATCTTAATGACTAGGTCTGTTACCAAGTATTTTTAGAAATGTAAAGGAGCTAAATGAATGGACTGACTGTTTATCATGGCATTTACAGTTTAATACTCACCGTTGAAGATGAGAACAATGTATCACAGTATATCCTCAGACCTGAATACATGATTAATATATTATAGACTCTTATTAATTAGTGTGAGATATCAAACATCCCATTCATGAAAAGTCCTTCATGGAACCATCATATTCTTAAATCCCTGTTTAATAGTATTTCAGATGTTGTCCCCTGATTTTGTTCTATCTTTGATGCTTGTAATGTGTGGCTCAAAATCACTGCTCTTTAGTTGGTGGGTTAGAATCCAAAGATGATGATATTAAGAATCTACTTTATCCATTACTGTAGCTCACAACAGCCAATTCTTCCCTGCAGGCTGCTATGGGACTCTTTCTGAGTGCCTGGCAACTAACAGGAGGTTTGGGGATGGGGACATGGGTAGGGGTGTGCAGCAAAAATAAATAAATCAGTATTTTTCCAGTCAGGATATACTGAAGCCAAAAATACTGGTATGCTCAGTTTTCAGGGATCCAGATACTGGTATGGTATTCAGAACCAGGTTATTTTCAGTTCAATTATACCTTATGGGAATGTTTGCCAGGAAGCTGGGGGGAGGGGTGTTTTTGTCTCCAGAGATATCCAGATCAAGTGTATGATCCACCATATGTGTACGGACTAGAATGTTCCAGTAACAATAGCCCCGTGGTTGTCATGGCAGCCAGTTAGTCCTGAGCCACTTCAGCTAGGCAGCCTCAGCATGGACATAGAAGTTCTGAAAGACAGCAATCCTCAGGGTCCTCAGTGCCAAATCTGAGACTGCCTTAGTCAGCTCAGTCAGGGAGACAGCTGGACAGCAGGGTGGGCAGTTCTCCAAGAGAATACTTATTCTGTCCTGAGTTCCCAGAATTGGGGATGAACACTCAGAATTAGGTTCTAGGTAACAAGATACCTGGGTAACAAAACACCCAGTGAGTGGAAGAAAAGCCCAATAGACCACAACCACTCTCCCTTCCTATCCACCAAGCCTTGTCTGATGCTGTATGGGCAGAGCTGGGAGAGAGGTACCTGTCTGTCTTCCGGCAAAGGGATTTGGGGCCTGCTATTTTATCTGTGCACCTTGGCATTTAGTCATGCCAGCCACATGACCACAGAAATGTCTTCGGATAGCACTGGCTCTTCAGCATAGAAACGGAGATGAGCACTGTAATCCTAGAGTCAGATTCAACTGGCTTTTGAGCAAGGGAACTGCTATGTATTGTAAATAACATGTATGAGCTTGAGGTTTCCGATGGTATCCTAAAAAGTAAGCAATCTGATTGGCTGCTCTGCATAGCAAGCCAATTAGAGGAGCTATAGTTGTTCCAGAGGGAACAAAATCTATTGGTTGTTATCTCTCTTTTGTTATTGGTTATTAACTTGTTTAAGGGCGTTAGCCCAGACAGTTTAAAAAGGGAGTCTGTTGCTCCCTGTTCCTTGTGTTGGTTTGCTGTTGACTGAATAAAGCTGAATCACTAGTTAAGATTGGACTTGCATCTCATACTTAACAGGAACCTTTATTTTATCTTTATTTATTTAATTTATATCCTGCCCTTCTTGCCAGAGCAGGCTCAGGGCAGCTTACATAGAATTTAATAAACAGATAAAACAAAAATTAATAAAATTACAATAAATATAAATATAAAAATATTACATAAAGTGCTAGTGTGAATCATGCTATGATGGCAGGCATTAGCAGCATCTGACATAGGCATACAGTCAGCTGACGTCATAGTCTGGGTCATATTGGCAGAGCACAGGATGTTAATAGTGGTGTTGCTATTAGAGCCAGGCCCTCAGTTTATTGGGTGCAGCTCGCTAATCAAAGGCCTGGTGGAAGAGCTCCATCTTACAGGTCCTGCAGAACTGTAAAAGGTCCCACAGGGCCCTGATGTCTTCTGGGAGCTCATTCCACCAGTACAGACCCACCACTGAGAAGCCCCTGGCCCTCATCACAGCCAGCCTGGCTTCTCTGGGGCTGAGAAGGGCCAAACAATTTTGGGACCCGGATTGTAGTGCTCTCTTGGGAACATGTGAGGAAAGGAGATCCCTTAGGTACTTTTCCTTCTCATTTGCCTTGAAAGCCTTGTTGGGTTTGCTGTAAGTCGGCTGTGATTTGATGGCACTTTACACACAAAACACAATAAATACATTAATAAATGCATGCATTCCTTATTTGGCATCAAAATGTTTTATGGTAGCATTCTCTTACAGTTAACAACCAACATTATTCCTCACTATATCGAATAGTAAATGAACAGCACTATGTGAATAATAACAGCAGCATAAGAGAGACATACAAGGCAGAAGGGTTCCTACATACTTGGAGGACTGTTGACATATGTAAAATTTAAACCCCTCCTCCCCAAAAGAATATCACCCTTAAAAATGGGCTGGTGCAGCCTGATAAACTGAGGATAGCCACTGAGCATCAGTGGAAGCAAGGGAGAAATTATCTTGCTGTAGCTTGTGAGATCCTAAAGAATCCTGGAGGGGAGATACTGAGGGAAGAGGATTGCCCCTGTATGATTCCTTCTGGGTTCCCAGTTTGTTTATAATTATTTCTAAAGTTAATACTTTAGTTCCCAGCCAGAGTATCCTGATATGGCTTACCTATCTAAATTCTGAAGATATCTTACTGCTGACTTGCAAAAGCAGTTAATATTTGATAACATTTGATAAGTGAGCTGAAAGAGAACGGTATATTTTCATTAAATCCATTCATTCCTTTAACCCCGGCTGTCATATCTTGATTTTTTTTTAAAGGTCAGATTTTGAGATCAGAATCCAAATTGTGGTATCTGGAAAAATGTACAATTCCTGTTTACCTGTAGTTCTATTTTTTGTTTTAAATTCTGATCCCTGAAGATTACTGGGCAAATCCACAAATGTTTCCACAACTTCCTGAATTCCCTTTCTGCTGCCACTCTCAGCGTCTTTGCAAATGCTCAGTTTTCCAATCCTTGACAGCAGTTGACATAACAGCTTATCCATGTTCCACATGAGCCACCAGTTTGTATCTCTGTCACATCAGAAAACTGCACCACACAAGTGCCTCCCAGTTAGGTTTGCCAACTCCAGTTTTTGGGAAATTCCTAGAGGGTTGGTGGGTAGAGCTTGGGAAAGGTCGGGCTTGGGGAGGGTGGGACCCCAGTAGGATATAATGCCATGGTGTTCACTCTCCAAAGAAGCCATTTTCTCCAGAGGAATTGATCTCTGTAGCCTGGAGATCAGTTGTAATTCCAGAAGATCTCCAAGCCCTACCTAAAAATTGGCAACCATAATCCCAGTTACATTGCTTTGTACAAATGGATTACCACATGGAGTATTTTCATGTAGTTAAACTGCTAACACACCATTGTTTGAAAGGGCAAATAAGATTTAAACAGGACTTTGGAGAATAAGACAGCAACCTAAAACACAAAGTAGATAACCTGAAATTACCCCTCTCCCTTTCTGAGCTAAAATTAATGAAAAAAATATACAGCTCTGAGGGTCTTGAAAAGACTTTTGTAGTTGAAAGGTCTCTTAGGAAATGTAACTTTAAATGACAATAACAGCTTTATTTTGTTTAAGTAGAATAACCAAAAAATCAGATTATTGCAAGAAATTCTTAATTTGATCGAACAAGACCTGATTTGCTGCCTTGTACAAAGATTCTGTAGACACTATAGCTGATCTCCACTTTGGTGAAGTTTATTTAAAGAGCTTTTCTAGTCACCTTTGATCCTTAGTGATTTCTCCAGATGCACAGAAGTGAACAATGTAAAAATCTTGCTGCTTCAGCAAAACAAAATCCAGCTGGCAGGGAAGTGAATCTGCAAGTCATTGGTTACAGCTGTGTTTCGATTTATGTGATGGTTGAAAAAATAAATTACCAGATTAAATGGCTAAAAGAAGACTCTTTGTTTAGCCCTTGTGTGGGGGAATGAAAGTGTTTATAGCGCTGTTTTATACACAGCCTTTGCAAAGAAAGCTGGACAAATAGGCTTATTCAGAACTCCTCCATAATGTTGTGCATTCAATTTGATTTCTTCCCAGAAGAAACTGTATGTTTTTGGATACTGTTGTCAGCCTGCAAATATTTTAGTGTCTTCTCACTTGGAGAGTGTCAGTCAACTTTCTGTCTTACTGAGCTTTGTAGTTTATCAGTAGGAGGTCCTTTGCTCGGTTTAATTCTTAAGCACTGTAAAATGCATCTTTTGACATGGCTAGAATTACACATAGGGGCCATGTCAAACTGATAACCTTTTAATGGCTTCATACTCCAGAGCTGTGTTTCTTGTGCCATTCTATTTTTAATAAGAATTATGCGGCAGTCAGAGACCTGAGGCACTCAGGTATGAGATTGTGCACAAGCAAAATTAACATGAATGCAGCTTTAGTTAGCAAATAGTCTTGTGTGGGTGTTTAAGTGTCTTTTCTAAGATACAGTTTTCTAGAAGCAGATTGTGCTCTATTTTTATAGTATGAATCATATGAATTTATGTTGATGTGCACTGGTAAAGTCATGAAAGTAAGATTCATTGAGAGAACAAAACCACCAGGGACTTTGGCTATGAAATCTGGGTCCTGATTAACTCATGGTTGTCATGTCAAATGGTATCACTGAGCCTGGATTCATCCTCACTGTTAGGCCTATTGCCTATGCCTATTGCATATGAAACAAACACTATTCTAAGTTGCATTTCCATAAATGACAATGTTCACATATTTGCTATCATATTGCTTTGGAAATATAAATAAAATATTTTTGGTAATGTGAAATATAAATATCCTATTTTTTAAAAAAGCTTTCATTATTTGTGGCATTTTTTTTTTCATTGCAACAGATAGGGAATAAAACAATATTCTTTATTTCTCTAATGTTTTGTTTGATGCTATTTTATAACAATTATGACATGAAGAGACTTTTCACAGTTTATAACATTTCACTGTTATAAAACTTTCAGTGGCTGGAGGCTGATTACATTTTCAAGAATAAGGCATATTGCAAGAATAAGTGCCTAAATAAATATTAAAAATGATGGTTGTAATTACATAGGGTAACTCTATCAAACCTAATTAAGTTTCAAAATGCATTTGGGTTGCTGCTTTACAAAGGATCTCCTTTATCCTTGATTAACTCCTGCAAAATCTGACGATAAACAGGCTTAAAATACCATCACCAGGTTCTGTTCCAAGTTAAAAAAAAAAAAAAAATGAAATCCAGCGAGTTGGCCAAGCTCCATTGCAAACTACCCTTAGAAATACCAGAGAAGTGCTTAAAATATTGTTAATGGGATATTTCCCCTTTTGTTTCCCTCAGTAGCATTATTGTATTAAGAACAGTACAGCAGAATACCATGGAGATGCAGAATAAATAACCATAATGTATCGAAAGCAGACAAAGGTGTGATTGATCTGTCTGGAATTGGCAGACTCTTTCGCTGTGTCAGGCTGTTTCTTTGATCAGTGAAGGTATAGCCTCTGACCCTTAAAATCAATAGAATTGATTCAAAGGGAAAGAGAATGAACCATGAGAATGCAAGATGGACTTTAACCTTTGCTGTGCATAAAGGTTTGAAATATTAATTTTAGACATGTACTTAATACCTACAGCTTTATATATGATTGTTTAAAGCATTTCCATGTCTGACACTGGACACTGACCTCCTAACAAAGCATAGCTCATTACAAATATCTTGGTGTAGTTTATGAAACATTTGTCATGAAGTATTCACAATTAAAACCTGCAAATAGGGTTGGAACTTGCTGCATTTAGACACAATTTCTATATATATTTTTGAATAATTAAAACACCCACACACCTATGATCACAGAAACTCTTTCTTTAGAAGCAGCCAGTGAGTATACCTGTATATTATGCTACAGCTATATCAAGTTGTTCCCAAGTTGTTCGTTGGGATCAGCAGAATAAAGATTTTAACAAAAATGTGAAATCAGACATTTCAGAATGGTTGGACTGATCTCAGTTCAAACACAGAAGGGAAGGAACCTGTGTAAGAAATTTTTGATATGCTGATGATTGTATTGAGGAAACTGAATGAATCTATGAAAGAGCTTTAAAAAGACCAAATAAAGAAATCTATATAGGTATCTAAATATAGCATGAACGGCAGTAATTTTATTTTCAATGCTAAGACAACATTGATGGTGAATTCTTCCCATTCTAATTAAAGTATTCTTTAATTATTTTCATTATTACAAATATTTCTTATTATTTTTGTACCATATTGTTTCTTCAAATTAAATTGCCAATGTAATTCTTTATTTAGCACTGTTAAATTAGAAAATATATATAAACTCAAACACTATTTCACCAAAGTAGAACGCTTTTTAACTTAAAAATTTATAGACTGGAGAAAATAAAGTATATCACAAGTAACATTTTTTAAAATATATATGTGTATGTGTGTACATATATATATATATATATATATATATATATATATATATATATATATATATATATATATATATATATATATTTCAAACAAGAACTAACACAGTGAGCTAACATTTTAAGTAATGGTTATTTGAGTGGTTTTATCTAATGGAAACAAAGGAAGAAATGGAGCAAAACAGCAAACTGCCTCTTGTGTGAAGAATTTTTTTCCAGACATGCCCAGGAGATCTTAGAACATTGCTATACCTGCTTAAATAATCGTTCTGCATTATGTTTGATCTCCACAATTGCAGATGATTGAAGAGAATGTGGAGTGCATGTTTAAAAATGTAGTCTGTGAAAGTGAAGATATAAAAATCAGTTAAAACAAAGAGTATTATTAGGGCGTAAAGGACAAAAATGGAGTTGGAAGGCTCAAAACTGACCAAATAGAACATATTTTGTTCCTAAATTTCTAGAAGCCATGATTCTTCAAAATGTATTTTCTGCTTTTTAGAATAATGAAAGGTTTTAGGAACAGACAGGCAATGAATGAGCTAACATTAATGAACACACACTCTCTCACACACATTCTCTCTAAATTCACATTGTTCTATACATATGCTTAAAGTATCAAAAAAAGAATACACTGAGACCTCAAAGATCTTATGCCAGCCGTTTATTTCCACTAGTTCTGAAAATCTTCTACTATATACATATCTGAGCATACCTCATTTCAAAATCCAAAGATCACAAATTATTCAGTTCCCAAATAATGCATTTTTCACTTTGCCCATCATATTTATTTCTTCAAATTCTAAAAACCAACAAAAAATTATTTGCATTGCTAATAGCCTCCAAAATTAAAATCTAACCTATTGTAATATATATTCTGGCACCTGACAGCCATCTACCTCTTGCTCATGCCAATCCCGTATTTCCTGGATCCCATATCTAAGAAACAGCTAAAATAGCTAAAATATCACCTCTGTTGTTTTAGCTGTAGCAATGGCTGCTCTCGTTTTGCCTCTTCATGTGGAAATGCCATGTTACTAGTCTGGAATCAAGTGCTGTCCCCTTGTGGATGATGAGGAACAGTTTTAAGGCTTGCTGTCAAACTGCTCAAGATACTGAATAGTTGACTGTATCAGTTAAGGTTCTTCATTGTCTAGCTGAAATTCATACCTAGCTCACTGAAATACTATTCCCCCCACCCTTCTCTTTAAATCTCTAAAGGACAGAGCAAAAGTTAATTTTATGCCACCTTTAATAGATCTCCTCCTTGAAAGGATGTGAAAATGAGCTCATTTGAGGCTTAGGTACTACTGGTCATGATGTCAGTTTATAGAAATTGTGCTGTCTGTGCTACCTCTAACTGAACCAATCTGTTATGAGGTAAAGGAATATTTTCAGACTGAAATTTCTTGTTAGCTTTCATGATTTTTTTAATAGAAAGAGAGCCCTGGTCCTATTTATAACCAAGAGAGCCATAAAATCTGTTTTTATCAATCTACCATGTGGCCTATGTGTATTTACTCAAAAGTAAGTCCCCTAAAGTATTGTACATAAGATTACACCATATATCAGACAATGCAGTCTGTTAAACAAGGCACAGATTGTGGACTGCATTCATTTTTTGGAATGCCTATTTCCATATCCTTAGATTGCATTGTCACTATCATATTATTATTGTGATATTTCCTAACCTCATATTATTATTGTAATATTTCTGAATCTCAATCCTAAATCCTAATCTTTACATACATCTATTATTTTAGTAGCAATCATTTCGTTTAGTATACTTATGTCTTCAGACACAATGCAGACAAAGTTGGGTTCAACATTGGAATTGGGCCACACCATGAAGTGTTTGTATCTTGTTTATTTCAGTGGTTTTCAGACAGATTTAATTTTGTCTGGAATATGCTTATTGTTAAGTGCTGTCCTGATTTAGTAGCCCTTCCTTCCAGCCCAACATAAAAATAAGTGTGTGGGGGTATCAGCATCTCAGTGCACATAGAGTTTAATGTGACAGAATATTTAGAAATGGAAAAGTTGTGATTCTGTATTTAGAGAATGCTAACAGAAACATATTCATTTGAACTAAGCTAGGTTTACATATTTTACTTAATGTCATTTGTGGTTTGTTCAACTAACAACAGTACTTATATAACAGAAGTAGAGAAATGTATGACAGCTTTCTGTCATATAATACCACCTGAAATCAATGGCTACATTTTAAAACTTATATAGTAATATAGACATAGAGTGTATCCTGTAATGTACAAAGGTTTTTCTTTCTTACCTAGAAGTTAATATAATATACTTTCCAAGTTCTAAGGGGATTGTCAAGTTTGTTTGTTTTAATTCCAGAAGTGAGAAAAGGTACTCCTGTAATGTGCTGTGTTGTTCATAGTATTTAAACAGACCAGATATGACTTATGAACTGAAACCAGAGAGCCAGTTTGGTGCAGTGGTTAAGTGTACGGACTCTAATCTGGGAGAACCGGGTTTGATTCTCCACTCCTCCACTTGCACCTGCTGATGTGACCTTGGGTCAGTCACAAGCTCTGGCACAGGTGTTCTCTCAAGGACAGTTTCTGTCAGAAGTTCTCTCAGCCCCACCTACCTCACAGGGTGTCTGTTGTGGGGAGAGGAAGGGAAAGGAGTTTGTAAGCCGCTCTGAGACACCTTTGGGCAGTGAAGGGCGGGGTATAAATCCAAACTCTTCTTCTTCTTCTTCTTCTTCTTCAACATTCACAAAGCAGAAAGAGATTTTTCAATATTTTTTTGACCAAACTTTCTCAGCATACGTGTGCAAATTCCTAGGCAAAGTAGGTGATACCCTGGGACATAAAAGACCATCTCCTATTATTATTCACCAACTGTAGGCATCAGGCTGTCACCTACTGGTCATTTCCCCACATAAGGCATAAAGCCTGGTTTCAGCCATGGCCTCTGCCTTCCATTGTTGCTCTCACTCTGTGTAATGGGCTTCCTGAGGACATGGAGTGTGAGCATTGTGTGGAGAAATGTTTTGGAGGCACTACAAAGCCATTTTATTTTCCAGGGCTTTTAATGGCATACAGATTGCAGGTATCTCCTGGGGGGAGGGGAATTATTTTGGGATTTTGTTTCATCATTTTTAAACAGTATTTTAAAACACTTATTTAACAGAAAGCAGGGGAAAGCTTCAGTCCATTTTCAAGAGTCCCTTCATATGTGAATTTCTAAAGAAACAGCTGAGTTTTAATTATTTTATCCACCCTGCCTTTGCCAGAGGCATAACAATAATGTATAGCACACATACATATGCACTGAGAGAGAGAGAGAGAGAGAGAGAGAGAGAGAGAGAGAGAGAGAGAGAGAGAGAGAGAGAGAGAGAGAATATATAATTACACATACCCCTCCCCTTTCTAATCCTGTCCTATTTGATCTGCCACTCCTTGAAGGCAAAAATATTGAAAATCTAGACAACCACAAAAAGTACAAACCACATGGTACCTTTATAAGGTAAGATGACTGAACACTTAGGGATGTCCAAGGGTTAATGATTAGAAGAGTAGAATCAGGCAGGACCTTAAACC
This sequence comes from Gekko gecko, assembly GCA_029375565.1. Lineage (NCBI taxonomy): Eukaryota > Metazoa > Chordata > Lepidosauria > Squamata > Gekkonidae > Gekko > Gekko gecko. The sequence continues at coordinate 82,419,686 of JAPDNY010000004.1, forward strand.
TGGGTCTATGACAGTTGTAATTGAGCTGATTGATTACGACATCTTGACTATTGATTTAATCTAGACTGCATTTCCCAGTGGCTCCAAAGGTGCTCACACATGAAGCCTTAGCACTTGAACCTGGCTATTTCTCCTTGTTCATTGCTGGATATAAATTGACAAAGTGTGCATCCATATATAATTTTTTTGCCCATTTTTCTGCCTCATGCTTTTTATTCCAGTGTACCTAATACTCAGGTTAACATGTTAACTGTAAAGAAGACAATAGGGATGTGCTGACAGATATATTTAGTCTGAATATATACCTGGGGTAAAATTTGTTGGTGTTTTCTGAATATATTCAGGTCTCCATGGTTTTTAGGGATCTTGGGAAATGCATCCCAAAAATCCCAGAAATATTTGGGAGTAATTGTGAATGTTGGGAGCTGGTGATTTAAGGCACCCACGACTTTTTTTAAAAAAATCTTTACTGTGATTCTTTGTCTTCTTGGGACTCGGTATCAGCTTGCCCTGTTGTTTTGGCTTTGATTGTGGCCATTGACAATAGTTTTGTTGGTCTTGCAACATAATGTTTTTTGCTTAAGCTGGTTTGTGTCAGGTTTGCTGTGGATTCTTGAGTTTGACATTTCCTTAGTCTTGCAGGTTTTATATGGCTAGATTCTCTGATTTTACACTTGCTGTGCTTGAAACAGCGTTCCTATTTAGTTTGGCTTTGAAGATTATCTGGTATTGGTTTGGTTTCTCTTATTTGACATTTATTGTGTTAGGCTTGCAACATTGCCCTGTGCTTCTGCTGGGATCCCCTTGTTCTGCATTGGTTCTTTGGGCTTTTTGATTCTGTTTACATTGGGAGGCTTTTGGCCAGTACTTGCTTTTCTTGCTCTTGAGTGTTTGGTTACTGTTTACTCTGGAGAGGGCTTGGCATTTTCTCCCATAAGAAGCAATGGAAAATAGCTGGGAGCACTTTGTTCAGAGTCCCATAGAATTCACTTCAAACTTGGGGATTATTTAGTTGACAAGCACCAGCAATTCCCCTGATAGTTTTTAAATTGCTCCATCCCCCTGGAAATATTTCCCATAGAGAATAATGAAGATGAATAATATCAGAATCCCCCCCCCAAAAAAAAACCCACCCTGAATCCAAATACCTAACCAGTATTTGGAACCTGGAGAACTGTGAATACTGACATTTGTCAGGCACTTGCTATCTGGATCTAAAAAACCCACAATCCTTCCTTCCTTGAGGTGCACATCCCTAGAAGACAACCTGAAATAGAGAAAGGGAGAGAGTGATGCAGACTGAGCCAGGGGACTTGGGAAGGGAAAAAAGAGCAACTTTGCTATTGCCCCCAAGCTGGAATAAAGAGGCAGACACCAGTGCTGGGTTAACTAAAGAGCCACTTTATTAATTGTCAACATTAACTGGAAAAAACAGCAAGGGCAAAAACATGCTTGCTATATGGTCAAGGCCAGGGAAGACCCCTCCCCTGCCATGTGAAATAGGGTGAGCCACCCTGCCCTGAGCAGGAGCCATCAGGTTGTGGCTCACACCCTGCCAGCTAGCAATTGGAAGACAGCCCTGGAACTCCATCCCCCAGGCCACAAGGCTCAAAGGGAGGACCTGTCCAGGGCAGTCCTAAAAGCAGTCTGCTTTCCCTGCCCTAGGCCGCAGGGCTCAAGGACTGTACTCACAAGACCCCTTAGACCCCAAAGAAGGGGTATCAACTGGTGCTCACCAGACTGCAATCTGTACCCACATAGAACCCTACCAACCTATAAAATAACCAATCTGACTAACATGCCCCCCCCTGAAAATTCCTGAACCACTGCCATGGTAAAAGGTAAGTAAAAACACCCCCACCATAGGGCCAATTAGGAGGGGAAACAAAATTCTTACCTGCCCCCCTAAACTGGGTGACCAGCCAAAGCCTGTACTACCAACAGGGTGGGAGTGTGGGCCAAAAGGCGAGCAAGAATGCAGCTGGGAAGCGGGGGCCAGAATATAAGCACCTCAGCCCTGCCCCCCCTTGAAGGCCCATATGTAGCATTTTGCTGCCCAAAGCAACAGTCCACCTTTCCTTGCTGAGAGGCAAAGGTGGCTCCCCAGCCACATGGCCGCAAGGGCCAGGGGCTGTTTGAGCCAAAGTATTTACATTAGATTATCAGCAAGAAAAAAAAGACTATTTTGGAGTACACACAGACTCAGATTTTTTTTTTTTAGAAAATAGCCATTTCCCTTTGTTCTAATCCCCTTGGCAACTGTGGGTAACTTTACAGAAAAAATGGCATCAAGTGCAGAGATGCTGGAATAGCACAAAATGGATGAGTCCAAACATAACGGAGATTAAGTGGTGATGACTAATCTAATGCTATGTGCAGCAGTAAGAAGTCAATATTTGTCACAGGCTATTGATAGCAGTGAAACATTTCAAGCATGCTGTGTCTGTGGTTTGTTGTGTTTTTTAAAGTAAATCAGTGAATACAGAATTAAATAACATGATGCTGTGATTTTTATTGGTTTCAATCTTGTGTTTATTTGGTGAAGGTCCCTCCTTGTCATTTTCTTGTTGACAATGTCCATTTTGTTCTGTCTTTCTTTAACTATTCCTTACTTATCTCTCTTTTGCATACTTTTAAATGTTATGGTGATATGAGTAGATAAAGTATGTGTGTGTAATTGCTTTTTTAGGACAGTTGTGCTGAGAGTTGCTTCCATTCTCAGCTATTGCTTTGGTTTGTAATGTTTATACTGTTTGAATTTTGCAGATGTGGTTGGTCTTCATATATGGTGTTCCACTTAGGTTGTGAAGCTCCTACCTCAGCTGCTTACTGGGATCTATGTGTGTGTGTTATAAAGGAGGAAGACAAACTCAGAATTTAATCTTGAGAGCAAAGTGTCAGTCTATTTCACACATAAATTCTGTATTTTAAGTGATTCTAGAATGGCAAACTTCTGTAGTGAAAAGTAAGATTCACAGCAAGTCATGCTGTGGGTTGATTTGCCCTAACCCTGGGTTGCTTCAAATGAAGCTTTGGAGGATAAGTCTATCAATAGCTGCTAGCTCTGGTGACTGAGGGGAACCTCCACATTCAGAGGCACTAATCCTCTGAATTCCAGAGCCAGGAGGCAACAGCAGGAGAAGGCCTTGGCCACTGTGTGACACAGGATGCTGGACTATATGGACCATTGGTCTGATGCAGCATTGGTCTGATATGGTCTTCTTATGTTCTTAAGCTTGAGACTCCATTAGTTGCAGCAGAACATGGCAGCCAAAGCAGCCAATCAGATGAGGGCAGCTGACTGTGTTGCTCTGTTAGTCCCTCTCACCTTCAGTGTTATAACGGTAGCTAACCCACCCTCCCTTCCTGGGTGCAGCACAAAATTAGCTGGTTGCTATATTTGGGCCAAGTGGGAATGGGGTGGGGAGGAATCTTGGAAAATGGCTACACCGGGAGGCTTTTTTCACCTACTCCATGCTGGTTTTGTGGGTTGGGTCCCCCCCACCATTAAATAGGCCTGGTGGTTATAACTGGTTAGTCCACAACTAACTGGCAGGAATATGGCAGGTTGCTCTGGATAAGTAGAATTAATCGGCAAGCTCCCTGAGACATCTGTATGATGGAGGGTGTGTCTGGACTGGCTATCGCGTGCCTCATGGCTGGGTGTGCTATGCTGGAGTACCCTTGGTGCTAAGTGGCATATTTTGAACCTCGTATTAGCCTTGCAGCACATCAGAGGAGAGGGATGAAGCTGGGCACCTCTCAGCACATAGGATGACAAGGAAAATTTGGACCAAGGGTTGATCTGTCCAAAAGGCAGACCATGTGGTGCCTAGCATAGCTCGTCAGCGTACTGAGTTAAACAGTGAGGTGGACCCGCCATTTATGTAAGTTAAATACAGTTAAATAAACTAGCTGAACCCACATTTTATTGTCTCATGTCTTCATCTGGAGAACACCAGGGCAAAAGTGTGTCATATTCATAAAAATAAGTTTGTTTGTAATTCAAGTTGGTGTTACAAGTTGTATCCTTAAAGGACAAAGGAGTACATTAAATAACATTAACAATTGAATTTGTGGAATTTTCAAAACACACACAAGTTTAGCTAGCAATGCTTTTTCTCTGTTTTATGTAGTACATCAGTATCCACCAGCTTTATGTGGATAGATACTGTGATAAATAATATTCAAAACATGTACAGAATATGGAAAAAAAACCTGTGCAGAAATGTACATGTACTGCTGTCATGCAATATAGCTGTTTCTGTCAGGATCCTTTTGTTCTCTCTCTCTCTCTTTTCTGCACATCCACCCAACACACACACACACACACACACACACACACACACACACACACACACTTTTAGGAAGTCTAGCACTGTCTTTTCTGTAATAGATTCTAACTGGAACATTTTATTATTTCCTCATCAAACAAGTGCTTTAGTACTAAGCAGTAATATCACAAAAGTATCATTCCTTTGAGGTGGCAGCCCAACTCATTCCAAAGAAGAAACACCAGTACACAAAGGTTCTCATTTGCATTAGAATTGGTAATTTGTTTTTTCATAAGTTTTTTTTGTCTGTCTTTTAAAAAAATACCAGAACAAAATGCTGCAATCTTCTAGCTTGAAAGAGTTTGTGTATACTGAGGAATCCTTTCCACTCATGAATACAGTGTGTGTGTGTGGGGGGGAAATGAAGAAGGCGTAGAATAAATTCGAAGTCTGTTAAAGAATTGCTGGCATTATTTCTCCTTACATCACGTGTGAGCCTGGCTTGTCTGCTCTTCCTTAAGCAGAAGATAGAGGATGAAAGTCTGTGCAGAGCCTGTTTTCACAACTGCATTTGAAGATCTGTCTTATTGATTAGGGGGAGAAAGGGGGTGGGAATAGAACTGTGAGGTGAGGGGAGGACCGTCAGACTACTGGCTTATTGCAGCTCAAGACATTTTCTTCCGGAAAGATGTCAAACAACTGAGATACTGCTACAGAGGAAGTAGAAAGGTGGAAAAATAAGAAGAGGGACTCTTGAGAAGAAATGAAGGCATTTCTTATGAGTATCTTGGGGCTGCTTTTTTCCTGTCTTCTTCCAATATCTGACCTGCAAGGGCTGGAGTAACAGCGTCATGCAAATGCTGCAGTCCAGTAGGTCTGACAGAGGGTGGATGCTTGAGAGAGCATTAATGTTAGATAAGTGCAGTGAAAATTCCAGCCGATGCCACCCCTCCAAATACAACTGCTCTGAGTCAGCATCTGTTGTTGTGCCTTGCCTTTTGTGTGAGTGTTTTCTGTGTGCATGTTTGCATGTCTGTCTGAGAGTGTGTAAGTGAGCATGTCTGTCTGAGTGTGTGCGCGCGCATATGCATGGGAGGTGAAACCCAGTCAGTCAGTAAGAAGCAAAGGTACGTTTGAGAGCAACTAAAATCTGACTGATTTCCATCTAGTGAGCATCAGATGTATTCCCTAAGGAGGATGGGTCTATGCGATGGGGGGAGTGTAATTATGTTAATGTCATATTTATGGAGGGACTCTATTTTTCCTCCTAATTAGTGGTGTGAAGGCTATGATTCAAATTGCTGTGGAAAACCAGATTACAGTTATAATAAAAAGCATTATATACAATATAATATATATGTGTATGTATGAATAAATGTATGCATATGGTTAAAAATGTTTTAAAATTATGGTGCTGGGAAGGATTTGCTTTAACTGTTTCATGATTGAGGCAAAATAGTTTGAACTATACTACAGAATAAATGAAAAAAGGAAAGATTTTCTTGTAGCATTACATGTTTACTCAAGCTAGTTAAAATAATTGGAGACGTACTGAATCCAGAAGTAACATTGTGCTGAAGTGGGGAGGGGCAAGGAATTATGGAACCAAATTAAAAGGGGCAATTAGTAAATATTTCCTTTCAGTTTTCTTCTGTGTAGCATGTCAAACAAAGATTAACTTGTCCTACTACTTGAGATTTTAATTTTTTTATCACTGTTGTTTTTCTCTCCTTTTTCTTTTAAAGCTGAACTGCATCATGAAGAAAGGAACAAATGACTTCCACACACCCTATTCTACTTCAGTAGCCAGGACCTTTGTGGCCGCTGATTCTTTGGCTCTGGATTCGTTTATCGAACATCATGGATCTGTTCCTACAGTAGACATTGCTATTCCATAAACAAGATTAAAATACCAGAGGGAAAAATCTGAATCTTTTCAGGATTATGATTGTGTCATTCAAAGTCTTTGACTTTCGAAAACAAAACTATTTGGAGAAAAATCCATTTTCTTTACGAAGAATATGTTCAGGTGTGTGGTTCAAATGACCTGGCGCACAGAATGACAAGTTGCTGAAAGTCATTGTGTTCTGCAGTTTAGGAAGTGCAAAGTAAATCTATATTAAGACGGCAGAAGCTTTTTCACGTTAGTTGACAGAGATAAAATATTCCATATAGGAACAAGGGGGGGAAACTTAAATTATGCCCAGAAGACATTCTTACTCAAGAATGGCTTTAAAGTACCAAGTATTTCAGGGCCCACTGTAACAATGGTACTGGATATGTATTGTCAAACTGTTTAATCTTTGTCTAAGTCACAAGAAAAAAAAATGGAAGGAACTGTGTAGAAGTCTGTGTGAAGCAGATTTTAACCTGTTTTTAGCTTCCTCTTCCTCTTCTTTTGCATGTACAACTTTGAAAATAGAGGATCTTTTAAAAAAACTTAGTAATGTCTCATATGCTTCTGAAAATCTACTTTGACAGTTTTATGCTGCCTGTTCATGCTATATCATCCAAAGTTACGAGCAGAGATGTATTTATAAACCAATCAACAAAAGTTTTGCCAAATGAATATTCTCATTACTAAGCCATTTGGATTAATTGAAGAAGAATGCGACTGGATCTTATTGGACTTTTCCTAGTCCCTGAGACCCTAACTTGTGAGGTTTATTAGCAACAATCACAAGTCAGGCTCTTGGGACCTAGGCGGAGGGGAACCAGCAGCTTTGGACTTTATTGATTAATTTATCTGCAATATTATTAGCACAAAAAAGACATTTCCTTTTGGGGTAGGTGTGTGAAATGAAAATTGGATGTTGGGGCCTCTAAATACAGTCAACATGCAGGTAGCATATTTTCCACAGTTTTAAATATTCACATACCTGCATGTTCTGTTGTTCTGTACTGTTTATATTTTCTAAAGTGTTAAGTCAACTGCTGGAGAACAAAGGAAAACCATTGTTAAATGATGAAACTATATCATATCTAAAGTGATAGTGAGGCCTAGAGAATACCTAATTCTCTTGTCCATAGAGTTTTGATGTAAGCCTATAAGACATTTTCTCCTGTCATTTTGCCACAGTCATTCAAGTGTAAAGGTTATAACTTCTCTGATTATAACTAGTATTACAACATATTATCACAGTACTGCTGTTTCTTAAAAGGATTCTAATTCAGGTATAACTTAAAACTACAGTGAAATGTATTTTAGTCAAAGTATTTCATCCAACTTCCAGTGTAGCATGCTTTCTCTTCATTGTCACTTATTGTTTTATATGTCAGTGGTTACGCATAAAAAATAAACAAACTATCCTTTTTACCATAATGAACCACCAGAAAATTCATGATAAAATATTATATAAGGAGGTAGATATTTCACATTTGAATTAGACTTGTTCAAACTATACTGAATTTATCTCTTGACATAAGGCTTTGTCTGCTGTGCCCTTCTGCATTTTTTCAGCTTCCTGTGTGCTGCATCACTTTCCCTTTCTTCTGTTGTGAAAAATTCAAACTTTGCAAACTGAAACAAAGGCTTTGCACATCTCAAATATTCCAGCTATTCCCTGTTTTAGATGATATTTTGGCTTCAGATGATCTTTTCCACACATGTAGGAGGAACTGTTGTACTGTCAGCATCAACTCTGCAATTACAATGCATTTTTATTATACTTCAGAATAATTCAGTGGCTTTTTTGTTGGGGGAATGGCTGGTTGTGGAATAAAATTTAGGGTTTTTTTTAAGAGAACACATTTTGGCAAGAGTATAGCACATTACAAGACAATAATGAGTCTTTATAAATTAATTTTATCATACACTCATGTCTTGTTATCCAACTGTAAACTTCAACCAAATGGTTTATAGTACTAGAGTCAAAATTATTTAATCATATAAAAGGTGCAGTATTCATCTACATATTCAAGTTGCTCTCAGGTCAGATAATAAGAAGGTACTGGTTATATGAATAAATACTATGCTCATAATTTACAGTCTGACTTTCACATTCAGACTCAAGGTAGATTACATTTTAAAAAAAAATGCAGAGTAGTATACATACCATGCAATATAATAGGATTACAAAATTAGAGTAGTGCACAAAACAGTACATAATATATACAATAAAATACTATAATACATATGCTAATAATAATAGCTTAATATATACAGTTATGGAACATACTTTACTGCATACCTGGGGAGCCTCCAAATATATAGACCCTCTTTCTTGTCAGTTGGTAGCCATGACTCATTGGACTTGACAGGGTGTAACGTTGATTAGGATGGCAGTGTGAGTGGCTTTCCCCATTCATGCAAAGGCCCAAAAGTTTCCTATTACTTACAGTGGTTATGAAGGGGGTTGATATGATTCTGAAATGATTTTTGGACCCTCAGTCCTTACCTGAAGGAATACAAGAGACAGACATTTAGTAAAAATATCCCACAGCTTTACTGGGAATAATAGTAGTTCTTCTTACTTTAACTAAATCCAGATGAAGATCTGCCTAAAGATTATTTGGGAAGACTGAATACTTGTATTTATACTGGTTTGTATTCATCTCGCTTTTAAATGGTACATTATTGTTTTTTGATGTGACCTGCCTTGGGTAACAACTGTGTTATGTCTAGAGATATTTTAAATAAATAAATAAAATAGTTATTTAGATTGATCTAAAGTCTAACGAGACTCTAGATAATCTGTATTGCACCATATTTTGGCAGATTTTGCACAAGATATGTGGTAAAGGGAGAATGTGGTATGTGGTAAAGGGATATAATTGAGTACACCCAATTGAGAATAGCAACCTGTCAATCCATTCTATTACTATATGGCTACATAGGCATTTTTAGAATCCCCCCTGTACTAGGATTACCATGTCATTCCAGTGGACAAAGCAAATGTATATATTGTCCTGTGCATGGGTATGCTCAGCCCCATAGCTAAGGATTTTGGGGGGAGAGGGCCTTGGGGGGGCCCACCAGCTAATTACATCAAAGCCTCCAGGGCAAGGAGTGTCTGCTTCATGTGCACCCACACAACTCCCACTAGAGCCTTTCTCTGAGGCGCCAGAATCCCAATGTTAATAGACACTAAAACATCTAGGAAAGCTGCCATGTTTGGGGGGGGAAGGAGAGTGGGGATCAAGCTTCCTCCCTCACTCCTTCCCTGAGCTCCAATTTGACCAATGTGTGTGTGAGTCAGTCAACCACCGGTTGCTGCTGGGTCATAAAGAGACTCATCTCATCACAGATGAGCTCAAACAGGGAGATGCCGGCTCAGATCAATCAGGGGGTGAGGGGGCTGGAGGGAGGGCAGCTGAGGATTGGGGAAGGGGCCTGCAAAAACAGTGGGGGGCCCCATGGGCCCCACATTAGCTATGGACCTGGGTATGTTTAAATTAGAATACCTGGATATGGTGTTTAAAAGCTGTGAGTACTCATTAGGGTGCACATATACTGAACTGCCTGTGTGCCAGTAATAGTCTGTACTTGCTATAGCTACTACAAATGGTTCTGAACACCCTTTCCCTTGCACACCTGCATGGGTCTATGTTTCTAGAAAATAGCTACCAGACATTTGTTATTGTATCTTTCCTTAATGCAGAAAAGGAAGAAATTGCCATACCAGGTTTTTTTCCCCTGCTTCCTTGTGTTCCCTTATGGTATCTGTTTGTTTCTAGTGTTGCTACTGATTGAGGCAACCACTGTCAGACTAAGTAATCCACTTTCAGTGCACTTTCCAACTGAATTTTACTGTGTGAATTGGCAAAATCCAGTTGGAAAGTGCATTGAAAGTGGATTATTTAGTGTGTGTCATCGCAGCCAAAGAATGAAAGAACCTGGGCTGATTCTGCATTGGCTTTTCCCTCCATTGTTTTAGCAAACCTACGTTGGAACAGAAATTCCCCTTTGCATTGCATGCTGCTTTCACTTCCTTTGATCATTGGATTTTATGGTAACCTCCGCACACCGTGCCACATTCCCTTAAGAACATAAGAACATAAGAGAAGCCAATGTTGAATCAGGCCAATGGCCCATCTAGTCCAACACTCTGTCACACAGCGGCCAAAATATACCAGGTGCCATCAGGAGGTCCAGCAGTGGGGCCAGGAGGCCAGCAGTGGGGCCCTTCCTTTGATCATTGGATTTTATGGTACCTTCTGCATAGATTTATGGGGGGTATATTCAGGGGTGACTTTGCAGTCAGTACGGCATTGGCCCGGGGTATATGGATGTGGTTTTGAGCTGTAGTTTTTAAAAAATGTGGAGTGAATGCTAGATGCAGAATCACCCCTAGTGTGGTAAACCTTTGTTTCTTCTGGCAAATTGTTCTGAGAATATGTGACAGCTGTGGAAATGTGTCACACCACAGGTAGAACATGGACACAGGCAAAGACTGGAAAAGGCTTCCTTATTTGCACTGCCTGTAGTGGCTATTGGGGTAGAAGTTAAATGAAACCATGTAGTGACCCAGCTTTAAGGAATATTAGCTTGAATTAATTATAGATTTCTACAGGAGATAGAGAAGAGGATTTGGATTTCTCTGCAGCTCTGAGTTGTGTGTCATAGAGGAAACATTAAAAAGCTGCATTATTAATATCTTCCTTTCTCATCTCATACACATTCACCTCAAGACTGATAAGATACATGTTCCAGCAAACATTGCTAGGTGTTTACTCAAGCAGTGCTCCCTTATGCCAACAAGAAGACCTGTTGCCATTAATGCAAGCCATGTCTTACATAAAGCAGTTTGCTGGTAAATGAGATGGACTTTTATTGGCTGATCAATACATCACAGGGAAACGTGTGAGTGTTCACTGCACAATATTTTTTTCTGTCATAGTATATTTTTGAAATGCTGTAAAGTATGTGGTATAATCAGCTCATGCTACAGCAAATGGTGTTTAAAAAAAAAAAAAAAGCTGCAACCTCTAGCAACACCAAGAGAGAGACAAAGTGATGTGTGGTGCATACAAAAAAAGGAGTGATATTAACAATTCGATGAATTCTTAGCTGGTAGACCAGATTGAGCCAGACGCATACATTAGTGGCTGTCTGCTGCTGCTGTGAGCCCTGCTCAGTGCGGTGGAAATGAAGGATCATCTAGTCTCTGACACCAGCTTATTTGTATGTTTTAATTTTTAAAAGGAAAACCACTGTTTTTCATAAATATATTAACCCTTGCATGATTCCCTTTTCCTCCCACATGTTCATAATGGTTGCTAATTTATTGTCAAGCTGGAATACTGTAACAGTTTCAAAATAAACATCAATCAAAAGCTGAGAAAAAGATTAGCTGTTGTCTATTACCACAATAGAATCATTTGTTGTAATGTGTTTTAATTCTGAATAGTCATAAGAGGAATTCATTTATTTCCAAATGCATCTATTTTCAAATGTCATCCAAGAAAATACTTTTCATTCATCATTCCATAGTAACCAACGTATAGATTCTGCTAAAGAGAATGCTGTTAAAGGCCTTTCATTAGCCTCAGTGGCATTAAGGTATGATGATACTACAAGTAATTATGGTGATTCCCTTTTGGGGAGATGGATATACGACAACAGGATCATCTGCTTAACATGATGTACATGTCAAATAAGACATCATTATACATCATTGTAAGAACTTATTTGTATCAGGCAAAATGCAGATGAAGTTAAGCAACCTGAAACCCAATCAAATGAGAAAGATTTAAGCACAAGTTTAAATACCATAGTGTTTGTATCCCCTCTCATCTCTTTCTTCTCCCCAGACTCAACCCACCCTAGGCACCACCCCCAAATCTCCAGGGTTTTCTGAAGCTGGAGCTGGCAACCCTGATTGTGCCTGTCTTATTTAATAACAGAGCTGTGTGGGACCTATTTTAATGTGCCTGTTTCCCATGGTATTTGAGTGTAGCCAGTGATTAAGTGGGAAAAGTAACTCATATAGATAACTTTTCATGGGACAGGTGAAGCCATGCATGCTCTTGTGAGTAGCAAGAGTCTGAGTACAAGAAGCCAAGTCAAAAGTCCAGTTTCAAAGCCAAGAGCCAAGCAGGGCATTACCAAGGGGTTGTCCAAAAAGGATAGTCTGGTGACCCAAAGGTTCCTCAATAGCAGGGATCACAGAGCCAAGGTCAGGAGCCAGTCCAGAGCTGCACAAGCAAGGCAGGCTTCAATGCCGTAGTCACAGAATCAACAGTAGAACACCTCATTGCTTCCACACCTACTAGCCTCCCTTGGCTGGTTTTATAGGTATGTTTCTAAGGGTCAGACTTGAGCCAGCTGCTCAGGAATAATTCTGTAACTATTCAAGCAGCTGGCATTGGGCCAGGGGATGAGCACTTTGCCATCCCTCCTGTAGTTCTGCTCAAAGCCTTTGTCTGCAGCACTCAAAGTGTGTGGGTGATGCTGGAGGACTGGGAACAATTAATTTCACTTGTTGACTCAGGGCTGGAGACTACCAGTGGCTCTGCACCAGCTGTTGGATGTGAATCCTGACAAGCCTGCAGTTCCTTTTCCTGCTTGCTGGCTTCTGCTGACTCAGAGCTGACTACACATGGCTTCCCTTCTCCTCAGGAGTCCTCGCTGAGCCCTGACTGACTCATGGCATAACTCCACCATAAATGGCATAGGTAACAGCCCAACCAAAGTGTCTGTCTGACTTCTCAGTGCTTGTGCTACATTTTCATTCATCTGATACAATCTACTAGTAACATTTATTTAATGACAAAAATCTACCATGTTATTAACTAATTCTACAGCATTTTAACACCTTGATATAACACACCAAAGATTTTATAATAAAAGTTACAAAAAGAAAGATAGCTGACACTAAGTACAGGTTAAATTATCTTCATTAAACTGTTTAACCACTAAAATGCATGTTTTTTTCTCTCTTTAGCACAGGTTCCCTCAAAAGACTACCCAGCACTTGCATAGCCCACTCTGGCTCCAACTTTGGAGCTGTAATTTAGACACTTCCCACTCACCATGAACTAAACAGCAAAATGTTCTAAGATGTGATGATACACAGCATGCAGAATCAGGCACTGATGCCCATTTCTGAGACAGTTGCCTCAATGACCCCTGGGCTTGAACAGGCCAGTTTGGTTATCTCGCCCTATCTAAAGATACCTCAAGGTTCTTGCCAACATGAATCACAAAACAATACTTGTCCAAGCCACCCCCCCCATTCTATTTAAACAATACCACACACATGGGCTATTTCTCCAGCCAGTTAGAGAAAAACCTATAAAATTCATGCTTGGTCCTCTGTATAATACTAGGAAGGGCTGTGTCACAACATTGGGGTATATCCCCAATGTTTATTTGATTGTGTTGGCTTGAGGTTCAAGGAAATTTAGGTAGTGTTCCAATTAAAAAATCTATCTCTTTTGGTAGCATAATTCTAAACACTGGTTTAAATCATAGACCTGGGTTCTGGGCCAGTAACTCACTCCAGTTACTTAAAAAACAGGATCAGAAATTTATTTATAAAAGAATTACATATATATATACACACACACATATACAAGTAAGGGAAAGGGTGTGTACACTGAAACAAAGACAAACATAAAAAACCTGACTCACTAGCCATTGACCCTGTGCAGTAGTTTTCCCAACAATACTGACACAGAAGCAGAAGTACTGAAGAGAGTAACAACCTCTTCCTCCAGGTTCATAAACTCTTCATGCAAAAGATTCTCCTCTGATGTCTTCTGTATGAATATCCTTGCATTCTTTGGTGGTTCCTGACTCCTGGCTTTATCCTGGCTCAGCTGTCAGTTCTTGATTGACTGACTAATCACAAAGATCAGTCAATTGATCTAGATCTTGAAATGTCAAGATCATCTGCTGTCAAGCAGTTACTTTGACAGCTCACAGCTGGCCACTGTCAAGCTAACTGGTAACTAACTGGAGGTGGTCATTAATGAGGTACATTGTAGCTTGGAAACAATCCAGACAAAATTTAAGGATTAACAATTCTACAGAAAATGCAAATACTTAGATCTTGAGGACCCACTTTCATGAAAGGCTATGCTAGTTTTAATGCATCTAAATAAACAACAAGCCTATGGAAGACCTTTTATCATATGTTTCAGTGGTTTGGATCCAGTCATCCATTGTCTGCTCTTGCAAGAAGCTAAGGGTGATTTCTACCACTTTCCACTTCAGCCTTTTTGTGGTATTCTTTGTTGTTTCTGAGGGTGCAGGTAGGATGAAATAGATGCAATATGGAAAGGGAAAAGTAAAAGATCTATTCTAGGTCTTTGAATCCTATGTATCTTAACTTATGATGTGTTCTGTATCATTGCATTCATTATTAATATGCTTTTTTTCTTTAGCTTAACAGGTGAAATATGGCAAAGTGCATAATTAGGTGACATTAAGTTGATCCAGTTTTTTGACTTTTGTTTATATCTGTTTTAAACCTGGTTCCAAATTTAAAACTTATCATGGACTCTGTCTTGCTAATTCTATTATGAGGCATAGATCATGAGTCTATGAATTGGCTTCAATGATTTTGTCACTGCTTATTTGGGAATTAAAATTGCCTAATCAGGTGAGAAAATGCAATAATGAAGTTTTTAAACAATATAATTATTTCTGAGTTAAGAGAAAATATTCTTGTTCCTTCACCATTGTCAAGTGTGAACCGTGATGTTCTGTAATGGTTTCTTCCAAATAAGAAGACTGATTTGCATCTCATTCTACAAGCCAGTCAAACTGGATTTAAGGAAAAGTAATACCATTGACATAAACAAGATGAAATTATATTGACTTCATAGGGAAATGAATCCAGTTCTTAATATTTGTGTTATTGTATCTGCCTACTTTTTCAATATACTGTTGCTATGATATAGCCACATCTTTTTGTGATGCTGTGCAGCCAACATTGTTGGGACTTCTCACTCTAAGTTCAGGGATGCTGGCCCACCAGTATTTTAAATCTGACTTCATGTTCAAGTATTTTAATACAATTAGTTTGTGGTCTGGGTTGTTAGTTTTGTTGGGTACTGTACTATCACATTTCTTGTGCTTTATGAGGTGGGCCAAAGAGATGAAATTTCTATTCTTCAGAAATTTCAATCCTGTTAAAATAAGCTTGACGTAGGAAGAAGTACTGACAATATGCAAATCCCATTTGATTAGTGACTTTCATAGATTCTCTGTCATAATACAATGTTTTGATGACACAGATAACAAAATACTTCCTTTAATCAAACCCTAAACACTGAAAGAATTGGATGGTGTTGGTTCAGGCAGTGAACAGGAAAGAGGTTATGTTATTATGATTTAATTCCATTTGCCTTATAGGGATCCCTAGCGCTAGTCAAAACCCAGCATGTGTCTAAATATATTGTCTCTGGTCCTCCTCACAGATGGACTAGTCTTAGCATTTGCAAATTTTCTTCAGGGAGGTTTCTTATCAAGACAGCATTTTGTTGAGGATTACACCACAATCTGCTCCCCATCCCCTCCTCCCTCACATGTAGGCTTTTCAACTTCTTCAAAGAACTGGAAGAAAGTAGATTCTTTTATTAATGGCAGAAAACAAACCGACTGCTGGACTTCCGTGCCAAGACTCACATAATGCAGCAGGGTGGGAATTGTAACAAAGAAGCCCTGAATGCACTAAAACATATCGTGAAACCCTGTTTGAATTCACTTGTGGAGCTTAAAATACACAATGAGAAGAAAGTTGAAAGTAGGGTTTAAAAAGGGGACATAAAAGGAAAATGCACTTCATTTAAGGGAGCATTTCCTTTGAAAGGTCAGCTGAGGGATTGTATTTCAAATATCTACAGTATATCCAACCAGAATGTGTGTGTGTGTGTTTTAAAAAAAAAAGCATAGTCAATCAGAACAATATTGAAAAATTTCAGTCAATAGGAAATGAGACTGAGAAATATAACACATGTTTACTTTTATATTACTGCTACAATGTGCAAATTACTGCTTGGGAGATATACGCATTTTATGATTTGTGAAAGTCTTGCTTTCATCTAGGTACCTTGGAATGGGAAAGTATTTCCACTGAGTATACAGGTGTATTTGTTTGGCATTAATTCTTCACTTGAATCCCAAGTTGTTTTCTATTGTTTTGAATCTTCTTGGTGAAATGTATTATTCAGGATTGTATAAATGATGGAATAGATCATTTTAACATGTTTAATATGGAATACAATTCTGTAATGTATTTTCATATTAACAAATTACATCTATTAACTTTGTATCTGACTTCTCATCTTTTTCCTTCCTCAGGTAAGTGTAACCTTTCAGATTATTCATGGAATTTCTGATATACCTCTGGTTTACACAACTCTCATTAGATTTCTTCTTGAAAAATTTGGATAAAGTTGAATCCTCATGGTTAAGGTTTTGCACATAGATTTTAGCATTAGTTCTATGAATGAAAGGGAATGGAAAGGAATGTAGGCAAAGGGGAGAAAACCCACTGTTGAAATTAATAAGACTTTTCTGCAACTTTCAAGTCAAACGTGTAAGCTGCAGGTGTGCATGAAACCAGGCACTATTTAAATCAAGCACCTTTTGGCTATAGGACTTACTTGCATATTAAAATAAAAACCCAATATATTAGTAGGAGAAATGAACATACATTGGAGTAAGTATGTGTTTTGCCCAATGCTGACATATTGTCAGGTAGCCCTGTCATATGAATGGAGTGCAGAGGGAGTACTTTCAGTCTCCCATCCTTTGTACTTTTACTCACTGTCTGTTATCAGGTCTCTGACTGTGTATTTTCCAGCTGTTGGAGTCTTATGCTGGGAACCAACGGTTTCTAGATGTTGTGTTTAGCTTTGCCCACTTGCTTTGCCCGTGCATGCAAAATGTATTCATTGGCTTCAGCTATTGGGGGGGGGGGTGCTTGAATGTAGTATAACTTAGAAGGCCTTAATGTATGTGGCCATTACTGACACAAGCAGTACACGTGTTTTTAGTTCTGATTCACCATTAAACATTGTCTTCTGAAGAAGTCCTGTGTTGTGTGACCTGACTAAGGAGCCTGACAAAGTGTCAGTAATCCATCTCTCCTTCAACCTGCATCTCTCTACGCCAAGATGAGTGGAGACAAGGAAGACCTCAACATTGAGATGATATCTGCAGAATCAGTACAGACAACCACAATACCTACTACCTGTCCTTCAAAGGAGGACGCGGGTGTGCCCTTCCTAAACCCATTTGGGGGGACCCAAGCCAGTGTGCCCACTTGACCACAGGGACAGCAGTAGGGAAAGTTTCATGCGGAAACTCTCGAAACATGGACTCTCACTCCGGGGCCCCAGAGGGAAAGCCGTTACGACCAGGCCATTCATCAACTGAGTGTGGAGCCCGGGATTGGTGCAGAACCTCAGGGATAGGGAGATTCTAAGGATTTTGTGGAAACCCGTTTGGAGTTGCTGGAATGGGGGCAAGACCGGCTCTTTTGCATGGTCGATGAGTCATTCTGTAAACTGCCTGGGATAGTGATGGAGGTGGTGCAGTGCGAACTTGACCAATGCTTACCAGTGCAGCCGGCACAGCCGCCCCTCCAGTAGCCAGCCCAAGCACCTCTCCAGCAACCAGTGCAACTGCCTCCCCCAGGTCAACAGCTGGCCCTCCCTCCACCCCAACCAAGGAGGGTCCCAGGGCAGCCATTTCGGGAAGCACACCAGCCTGCAGAGCTGCTGGATGCAACATTCAATGGGACACCCGAGAAATTGGTGTTCTTTGTACTACAAGTGGAGAAGTTTGTGGTAAACTGGGGTCATCTGTTTCCCGATGAGGAATACATTGTGGATTACATTGTGTCCCACTTGCAGGAGGGGGCTGCTGATTGGTACATGGGCGTGTACAACGAGGAT
Source organism: Gekko gecko (assembly GCA_029375565.1). Taxonomy (NCBI): domain Eukaryota; kingdom Metazoa; phylum Chordata; class Lepidosauria; order Squamata; family Gekkonidae; genus Gekko; species Gekko gecko. The sequence goes on from JAPDNY010000004.1 coordinate 82,437,811, forward strand.
GGCCGGGAACTCCAGGTGGTTGATGCCTTCATGTGGGCCCTTCGACCTCAATACAAGGACATGAATGCCAGTGAAACTGCCCAAGCATTCCTACGCACATTCTGCCAAGGGAAGCAATTGGTGCGTGAGTATATGGAGGCGTTCTGGCACCAGGTGGCCAAGATCCAAGGGTGACCCGATGGCATGTTGGCCCAGCAGTTTCACCTGGGGCTTAACCTTGAAATTCATGGTACAATCTTTCACAGTGTGAAGCCTGTCTCCCTGAATGCTTGGATGAGGGAGGCGGCAGACACAGAGAGTTGTCTATGGACCATCAGCATCGACAATGTGGCCACCCTGGGGAAGAGTGTGCCGGTACCAGCAAAGCCCAAGATGCCAGTGAAACAGAAGGAGGGGATGTGGGAGCTCCTCATGAAGCAAGGTCTGTCCTAAAATGTGGTGAAGCCAGTCATTTTGCAGCCACCTGCCCAGGATTGGGACCTGCGAGTACCCCAAAGAAGAGTGTGGAGAAGAAACAGGCTGACACCCCAGTTAAGAAGTTGACCACTTTCCCAAAAACTCAATGGGCTCTGCAAGCCAGCCTCCAGGAAAAGGAGACCGAGTCATCCAGCAGGGAGGAGACCCAGCCAGTGGGAAATGGCCAGGACCTGCTGTGAGTAGTGCTGACCAGCAGGTCCCTGTCCCAGAGGCGCAGAAACTGTAAGCAGTTATCCCCCTCTCTTTTTTGTGACTGTGACTATAATGAACTCTGATTAAAAAACCCATGTCCGGGTGCAGGGCCTAATTGACTCAGGATGTGGAAGGGATCTCATCCATCCCTCCCTGGTAATGGGACTTGGGGCTAAAGTTGTTAAACTCCCTGAACCCCTAATATTTACCCAAATGGATGGGTCTGCAATGAAAGACCCATGCAGGTACAAGACTGTTCCTTTGCAGATGGGAGCAGGCCAACACTGGGAACACCATCTGTTTATCATTACTCCAGCAGCCCATTTTCCATTGGTGCTGGGGAATCCATGGCTGCATGATCATGTTCCTTATATTTTGTGGGAGGATGACATAGTCTGCTTCATTTCACCCCAGTGCCAGGCCCACAGTTGGGATGAGGCATGGGGAACCCCCCCTCTTGAAGGAACTGTGCAGGCTTGCCTGGCGAGCGAGGAACTTGAGTCGATTCCCCTTGAGTATCAGGACCTGGCTTGGGTGTTTGAGGAGGTGGATGAGTTGCCCTCCCCCAGACACTTGGACTGTGCTACTGAATTGTTGCCCAACCAGAAACTACCTAAAGGAAAACTGTACTCCATGAGTCCAAAAGAAAAAGTGGAATTGCATAGGTTCATTGACAAGAACCTTGCCAGGGGTTTCATCAGACCCACTTCTTCGCCATTTGTGGCCCCTGTGTTGTTCTGGAAAAAGAAAGATGGGGGGCTACAACTGTGTACTGACTATAGTGGGTTGAATGCAGTGTCATCCACTAATGCCTACCCCCTCCCTTTGATTAAAGACCTCTTAGTGGAGGTCTCGAAGGGGAAGATTTATTCCAAACTCAACCTCTGGGATGCCTACTTCTGGGTCCAGATTAAGGAGGGTGATGAATACAAAACGGTGTTAATACCCCATTAGGGCAGTTTGAATACCGAGTGATGCCCTTCAGACTTCAGGGGGCTCCAGGGGTCTTCATGAGCCTGATAAACGAAGTTCTGCACAAGCATTTGTTTAAGGGTGTGTTAGTTTATTTAGATGATATCTTGCTCTATTCCCCCGATAAGGAATCCCATGTGTCTTTGGTCAGGGAAGTCCTGCAAATGTTGCACAAGCACAAACTCTATGCCAAGCTGTTGAAATGTAAGTTCCATTGCACAGAAATTGATTTCTTGGGTTACCACATTTCCCCCCGGGGTTTGGAAATAGACCCTGTGAAAGTCCAGGATGTGGTGGGGTGGGAGCCCCCTTGCACTTGGAGGCAACTCAAGCATTCCTTGGTTTCACTAACTTCTATAGATCTTTTCTGGCAAACTTTGCTCAGGTGAACTTGCCACTCACAGACCTATTGAAAACTAAAGGGAAGGATCTGGACAGTACGTGGCCGGGGGCTAAGTTGGAGTGGATGCTTAAAGACCGCTTAAAGGCTTTGTTCACCTCTGAACCGGTACTTGTGCACCCAAATAAACTTTAAAAATTCATTGTGCAAGTGGACGCCTCCGATGACACTATGTGTGGTGCCATCTTGCAAGAGGGAGAGAATGGGAAGTTACACCCCCTTGCCTATGTCTCTTGGAAGTTCACTGATTCTGAACGCAATTGGTCAGTTTGGGACAAGGAGGTGGGAGCTATTCAGTTGGCGCTCTCTACGTGGAGACATTGGTAGGAAGGGGCCATGTTGCCAGAGGCACTGCCTTTTACTCTTGGGTAGCCCCAAAGCAGAGGTGCCCTACTTTCTAACCTGAACCAAAGTCCCCAAAAGCCAAGCACTCTCAGCTTGAACCACAGAGTCAGGCTGCAAGCGCTCTGCAAAAGGGATTTCATATTCAGGTGACAGGCAACCTCAGAGCAAGTCTCCAGTCTTCCCCCTCCACCCAGCAGTCATTATGCTTATGGAATGACAATGGGTTCTACCAGGTAAAGTATCTACATTTCTAAAAGCCACCTGGCACTCTCCAATACCTCACCCAGCCCTTTTGTATCCTATGTGTAAATTCTTTGTCTTTCCTTTTTTTTAATAGGTTTATTTTTTGAATTTTCTATATATTACACAGTCTCTTTTGTCTCCTTACTTTACATAACTCAATAAGTTCCCCCCTCCCTCCCTCTACCCCTTGTTTGTTGATCCTTTGTTCACAGCCACGGGCACAAAGTCTGAATCTTCCACCGAATGTCCTGTCTTCCTTCCACTGTTATCCACTTTAGATAGGTCTTCCATCTCGCTTTAATTTCTTCGGCTTTATCCTCCCATGTTGTCTTCTGGCGCAATTTCTCAATGATGTCCGACTGCACAAAATCAAACAAATAAGTGTGCCAGGTATCTATTGTCCATTTGCTCTTATCTTTCCAACCCAGAGCTATCACTGCCTTGCCTGCTAACACCATAGCTTTGAGTGTAGCCTGGGTTTCCTTATTGACTGCCTTATTTCCTAATATACCCATTAACATTAGTTTAAAGTCTACATTCAATGAAATTCTACATATTTTCTTTATAATTTGTATTATTTTTGACCAAAAGACTCTCACCTCTGGACATTCCCACCACATATGGGAGAACCAACCCTTAAATTGTTTACAGTGCCAACACATAGAACTCGATCCCGGAAACATGTTTGCTATCTGCGCTGGTGTTTTATACCACTTTGTGAAAAATTTATGTTCCCGTTCATTAAATTTAATAATTTTGGTTTCTTCTATTCCCTTCATTATTCTATTTGCATCGTTTTCCGATATCTGACCTTCCTTACACCATGTTTTCTGTAAATAAAGTATCACCTTATCTTTATTGGATAACATTTTCTTGTAAATATATCCTGCTAATCCTTGTTTAAATTTTTGCATCCTATTATGTATTTCTTCAATTGGTTCTTCTGTACAAATATTTCCTTTTTCATTAACTTCCTTAATCATTCTATAAAGGCCTGTAATTTTTAACCAATATTGCTTGCCTATCTCCTCGATTAATTCCTGTGCTGGTTTTAGAGTGCCTCCTCTAAATAAGTCTCTTAGCCTATAATATCCCTTTGATCTCAGGAGTTCGCACCATTTATTTTCTTCTGTTTCATTATAGAGGGACTTTAGTGGTGCCCATTTTGAGGTTCTTTTAAGCCATGAGGGCTGCCACTTGTTCCACACTGTTAATGTTGAATACCTAGGTCCCTTAACTTGTATAAGATCTTTATTTGTCATTTTGGAGAATACCCCAAAACTCCCTATGTTATTATTGATTTCATTCTCAAAACTCACCCATTTTAGTCCCTCTCCATCGCCTATCTCCAGTATCAATTTTATTTGGAAGGCTTCGTAATAGCTAATCAGGTCAGGGACTCCCCATCCCAACTCTGATCTATGGCTATGAATTATCTTTCTCTGTATTCTGCATTTTTTACTACCAAAAATCCATTCCTTAATCACTCTGTTCCATTGGTCTAGTTTTTTGGTATACATTCCTAGAGGTATTGTCTGAAAGAGGTATATTAATCTTGGCAGCCAAAACATTTTAACACTTTTTATTCTAGTAGATATATTCATTATTTTATTTTTCCACTTTTTCATATCTTTTTCTATTTTCTTCCAGACCTTGTTATAATTGTTCTCTGCTATTTTATTGATATTCTTCTGTAGTACAATACCTAAATATCTGAATTTTTGGTGCCCATTCCAATATTAGTAATCCCATGTATTTGTTCCCTTTCCTCTTTAGTCACATTAAGGTACATAATTTCTGATTTAGCCATGTTCACCTTCAGTCCTGAACATTTTTCGAAGTCCTCTAATATAACTTTTATTTCTTTTACTGCCTCTTTGGGGTTTGTCATAGCGATTATGATGTCGTCGGCAAATAAATTGATTTTCATTTCTTCCTTCTTTACCCTGTATCCTTCCACCCTTGCAGAATTTCTTATTCTTTCGGCTAGCTGTTCTGTTGCTAGTATAAATAGGAGGGGCAAGAGCGGGCATCCTTGCCAGACTCCTCTTTGAATCTTGAGGGGTTGTGAGTGTTCTTCGTTAACTCTCACCACTGCTGTCCCTTCTCTGTACATTTCTTGGATCGCTTTTATATATGGCTCCCCCATCTCGTATTTAGTCATTACCTGCCACAGAAAATCCTGGGAGAGTGTATCGAATGATTTGTAGACATCTAATTTCAAGAGGCCTAGCTTTTTTTTGTGGCTATGTTGTAATACATTTATAATATTCCTTATGGAGTGGGCTATATTCCTGTCTTTTACAAATCCATATTGGTCCTCCTTTATTATGTTAGGTATGATCTTCTTTAATCTATTTGCCAATATTTTTGCAAAGATTTTATAATCCTGATTTAGTAAACTAATAGGTCTATATGAGCCCACTTCCTCTGGGTCTTTATGTGGTTTAGGGATTACCACTATTTCTGATTGCCTCCACGAATCTGGGGCTTTTTTCCCTTTCAATATTCCATTAAATACCTCTTGGAGCTCTGGGGCCAATATGTCTGCCGTCTCCTTATAGAATTCACTTGTGAAACCGTCTAGGCCTGGGGATTTGCCCTTTTTCAATTCTTTAATTACCACCTTTATCTCCTGTAGTGTTATTTCCTCCCTTAACATAATTTTATCATTTTCTTTAAGTGTTGTTCTTATATCTTCCTCATATATGACTATAACCTTTTTTTTATACAGCTCTTTGTAAAAGGTCTCGAAGGCTTTTACTATATCTTTTGAGTTGCCAGTTCTTTGGCCATTCACTTTTATATTTTCTATCTTTTGCCTTACCTTCCTGTTTTTCAAATAGTTAGCTAAACTTCTGGCCGAATTAATACTATTTCTATGGAAGTCATTTCTTACCATTGCTTCTCTCTTCCATAATGTAACTGAGTCCAACTCATCTAATTGTTTTTTAATTGTTGTTATCTGACTCTGTACTTTTAAATCATGATTGTTGATTTGTTCCTTTTGCAACCTCTCCAGTTCCTGAATTTTAGATTGTCTTTTTAGATAGCGTTCTCTTTTGATGTACTTTTCCTTATTTATGCAGTGTCCCCTTATCACCGCCTTCGTGGCATCCCACAGGGTATTAGTTGGGACAGTCCCTCTATTCTTCTCAAAATATAATCTTAACTGCTCCATCATATAGCTCCTATCTTCCTTTTTAGCCATTATTAAATTATTGTACCTCCAAGTTCTATTTTTTTGTTTTTGATTACCTTCTATTTCTATAGTGATTGGTGCATGATCCGATATCCAGATTGGGTGCGTTGTAATTTTTTTTATAGTCAGATTGCTGCTTTTTTCTACAATTATGTAATCTATGCATGATGGGGTTTTGTGCTGGCTGGATACATGGGTGGGTTTTGGCTGTTGTCCTATCAATTCATGTGCTTCCCTCAAGCCCCAATCTCCTATTTTAATTGCCTTATTTTTGGTCAGATCCATGTTCAAATCTCCTGTCATAATTAATTCTCCCTCTGCGAATTGCTTAGTTTTTTTAACTAGCCTGGCTAAAAATTTCTTTTGTCCTTTATTGGGTGCATATATATTTACCAATGTAAATTTCTTCCCCTCTAATCTGAATTTAGCCATCACATATCTCCCTTCCCTGTCTGTCTTTCTTTTTAGTACCTCTACTCTAAGTTTCTTATGAGTCATTATTGCCACTCCTCTGGCCTTGGTGTGGCTCCTAGCTTCCGCTAACATCATCCAGGTCGAGTCTTTTAGCAATGGCTTGTTGTCATTTCTTTTCTTATGTGTTTCCTGTAAACACAGAACATCAGTTTTTTGCTCTCTTGCCAACTTGGCTATCCTATATCTTTTAATTTCTGATGTTAAACCATTGACATTCAGTGATAAAATTTTTATTGTTTTATCCATATCCCACTTCAATTAAGGCTTTGACATCTCATGGCTGTGAAAAATTTGAATGGTTAATTAGTTTACCCTTCCCCTTCCCTTTCCCCCCCTGTGGTTGAGAGTAAAGGTGGAAAGAAAATCTCTTCCCCTCTCTCCACTGCATGGGGTGCATGCATCCCCCCTCCTCCTACTTCTTGATACTGTAAAATATGATAATACTATTAATAGTCATTAGCTCAATCAATAAAGGTATACTTCCCTTAATTGGTTATCGGGAGCTGGTCCTGAGGCGTTTCCCTCCTCTCTCTGAAGTTCCTTCGTCGCCATCTTCAGGAACCCCTGATTCCTCTTCCATTTCTTGCTCTCCCATATCGTCTGTGTTGATACCTAATTGTTTAAGTAGTTCCTTTGCCTCTGTAGTGTTCCTTGCCATAAGTCGCTTTCCTTCCCGAAATATAATTATTCAATTAGCAATAATTATTCCCGAAATATAATTATTGAGGATGGATAGCCCCATGAAAATTTAACGTTGTTTGCATAAAGCTTTTGGGCAAAGGGGCGCATGAGGTTTTTTTCCCTTAAGGTCTCCTGACAAAAGTCTTGTCTCACCCAGACTTTTCTTCCTCTAAAAGTCAGGTCTTTCCTCTTCTTTAGTGCCGTATATATTTGCTGTTGAATTTTCTCTCTGGCAAATTTAATTATTACATCTCTAGGGGCCCCTCCCCTCCCATTCCTTTGTAGTTGATGCACTCTCTCAACATCCTCTGTTTTTATCTCTACTTCATTTGTCTGTATCCACTGTATCAGAGACTCCTCCAGTTTATTTACGGAAATTTCTTCAGATATCCCTGATAAAATAAGGTTAGCTCTCCTGTTTCTGTCTGACAACTCATTTATTTGGCGGTTCAGAGCGGTTATTTTTTGCTCATTAGCTTCAGCAAGCTCTTTGGCTGTTGTAGCTGTCTGCTTTATAAAAGCTATTTCTGTGCCTATTTTGCTAATTTCTCCACGTAGTGAGTTTAACTCACCACTAATTTTTTCTTGAAAGACAAGGACTGTATTTTGGAGTCCTGCAATTTGTTCAGATAGGTCCTTAATTGTCTTCGCCATATCTGGTTCAAAGCTTTGGGAGCGGCCTTAAGAATCTCAAGGCTTTCCTTTCTAGCACAGCAATAAATTAGTTTCTTACCACTCTGAAGTTGTTCTAGCCAGCTGCTTCCTGGTTATCAGCCTCTTATCTGGGTTTGCATAGTATTTACAAACTTTGAGCTATAAATTCTTTAGTTCAAAGGAGGAGCTCGGAGGAAACACAGCCGGCTTGGTTTAACGCATGCGTGCAACCCCATTCTTTGTCTTTCCTGCTCTGTCTCTCAATCATTCAAATGTTTAGCAATCCTTCCTGGCGCTAATCAGGGACGTCTTCCACCTTTTGTCTACCCTGGCCAAGACCATTAGGAAGTCAGATAATCCATTTAACTAGCTACCCAACACCTGGCTTCTATTGTTATATCCAGACCCTGCCTCTCTGGAAGCTCATTGGTTATACCTAAGGTCTGCCCCTACTGGCATCACACACCCCTGGGACTCATCATTGGTCCAGGTAATCTATTGTTGTCACCTGAGACCAGTCCCAGGGCCGCCCATTGGTCTGCATTCTTTGCCAATGCCTACATCTCAGCACACACATGGCCTTAGACCGTGTGTTTTCTGCCATGATCCAAACTGGCAGGCCACCCCTGAGCTTTCTGAGTTTAGGCCAGAATCCATGGACCTCTGCACATCTTGTATCACCCCTCTATAAGCCATCAATCACCTCTGCATTCTTAGTTCTATATAGTGTGAATATTGTTTGTATGCTTGAGAATATTTAGTAAAGAAATCATTATTTTAGCCACCCAGTTTCTGTGTCTATTCCTGGGTTCTTGGGAATTCTAACTCTGGTATATACAGGTCAGATCCCATAGATAAGCCAATTGCATATTAATAATTATAATTCCATGTATTTATTAAATAATAGAGAAATTTGGCTAACAGCCAGGGGGCCATTCGAAGTGTGGACTGATCACAAAAACCTGGAGGTCCTCCACACACCCCATAACCTCAATGCCAAACAGCTCCAGTGGGCTGATTTTTTTCTCTAAGTTCAATTTCACACTCCACCATTTTCTGAGGAAAGCTAACTCCCTTGCTGATGTGCTGTCCTGCCTCCCACAACATGACAGCCACTGGGAGGAGGTCCTTGACTCTATGTTCACACCCTTCCAGTTGGGAGGGGCAGTAGTTATGCAGAGCCAAGCCAAAGCCCAGCCCCCCCTGAACTCTGACTCATGGGAATTGAAGTTCACTTCCGCCCTCTCTGACAGTGATTGGCTGGCATTACAGTGGGAGGGGGAGGAACAAGCGAATGGCTGTTGGTACCAAGGCCAAAAATTGTTTGTCCCCTTGGCTTTGCGGGGGGAAATCTTATCATCGGTGCATGGTAATAAACTGGCAGGTCATTTGGGATTTGTGAAGTCCCTACATTTGCTGCAATGCCAGTTCTGGTGGCTGGGGATGAGGAAGGACCTCTGTCTCTTTGTACAGTCTTGTCAGACCTGCCTCATGAGTAAACCAAGACTCCTTCAGCCCCTTCCTATGCCTGGTTGTCCATGGGAAGTTATCTCTATGGATTTTATCATGGATCTTCCCCCCAGCGAGGGAAAAACTGTCATTTGGGTCATAGTGGATCTCTTTTCGAAGCAAGTGCACTTCGTTCCATTTAAATCCTTGCCGTCTGCTCGGATGTTGGCCAAAGCTTTCCTTCAACAGGTTTTCAGACTACATACCCTGCCCCGGAAGATAATCTCTGATCAGAGCTCGCAATTTCTTTCTAAATTCTGGGGTGAACTGTACGCCTAAAGGAGGTGGAATGGGGTTTGAGCAGTGCCTATCACCCCGAGACTGGTGGACAAACTGAATATGTCAATCAAACTCTTGAACAATACCTTCGCTGCTTTACTAACTTTCAGTAGGACGATTGGGAGGGGCTCCTCCCCTTAGCAGAATTTTGTTACAGTAACATTTGTCATTCCTCCAAGGGGTCTCCCCATTTATGGATGTATATGGTTATGAGGCCCCACTCCTCCCCTTCTTGTCTGACATGGAGTTGCCGGAAGGAGATGCGGGAGACTGGTGCAAGTACTTACAGGACACTTGGCCGCTTCTATGTAAGACGTTAAATGGGGCCAAACAAGCCTACAAGCTGCAAGCCAACAAGAAACGAGATGTGGGCTGGGACATCGAGCCAGATGACTCTGTTTATGTATCTACTAAGAACATCAAAGGTCTCCAACCCAGTCAGAAGCTTAGTTGGAAATATGTGGGACCATTCCCTGTTAAATGGAAGATCAATGATGTCACTGTGGAACCTGAGTTGCCTAAATCGTTAAAACAGTTACATCCTGTTTTCCATTTCAGAATCCTAAGCAGGTACCCTGGAATTAATGCTTGGTAGCCTGAATGTGCTGTGTCCCCCCCCCCCATGGTGCAAGGTGAACCGTATTACGAAGTTGCTGACATATTGGACTCTAAATTCAAATGGAATAAACTGTATTATCTGGTGGAATGGGTTGGCTTTGGTCCTCAACACAGGGAATGGGTGGAGGTGGATCACATCAGGGGCTCCTGTCTCATTCAGAAGTTTCACTGCCTCTACCCTGGAATTAATGCAGGATGTTAGGTAGCCCTGTCATATGAATGGAGTGCTGAGGGAGTACTTTCAGTCTCCCATCCTTTGTACTTTTATTCACTGTCTGTTATCAGGTCTCTGACCTTGTATTCTCCAGCTGCTGGATTCTTATGCTGGGAACCAATGGTTTCTAGATATAATTTAGAAGGCCTTATTGTATGTGGCCATTACTGACACAAGCAGTACATGTGTCTTTAGTTCTGATTCACCATTAAACCCTGTCTTCTGAAGAAGCCTTGTGTTGTGTGACCTGACTAAGGAGCCTGACACATATTGGAAAGCAAACAAAAGGCCAGCTGGGCTCACTGTACCTGCAGGGAGCTGATAGCTTGCTAGTGCAGCTTCCTCTTGCTAGCCCCCCCAGACAGAAACTCCCTTCGCTGGGAGCAGCGGCTTCTTCCTCCTGCCCATTGCTCTTAGCCTCACCATCACAGCCTGAATTACATAAGAAGAGAGGGGGAACTCGCAGCCAGCCCTGTATCTCTTTCTTTCCCACTTTCTTTTTCCTTTCCTTTCCTTCCCTTAGAAGCTTATTGATTCATAAATCTTGAGCAGCAATGAGGAAAACCATTGTAGGGCAGTCCCCCATATACAAGTGTCAGTGAGGCGTGGGTCAACAGATCATAATCAACTGTGTCGAACATTGCTGTCAGATCAAGAAGCAACAGCAGTGCCGACCTTCCTCAATCCAGGTGCCTTTGAAGATCATCCATGAGGGTAACCAGTGCAGTCTCTGTCCCATGACTGGGGTGAAAGCCAGACTGGGATGGGTCTGGGATGGAAGCATCCTCCACGAAACCCTGGAGTTGTTCAACCACCAGTTCCTTTGCAGTATCAAGTGTGGCTGGGAGGTCCCGGCAGAGTGATAAGACCAGGGCTTTTTTGGTAGAAAAAGCTCATCAGGAACTCATTAGCATAATAGGCCACACCCAACAGCAGAAACTCATTAGCATATTAGGCCACACCTATGACAGCACAGCTCATTAGTGTATTAGGTCACACCCCCATGTTACCAGGAGTGTGGTCATCCAGCCACACCCACCTTTTGCTTCTGTTTACTTTGTTTGTTGTCAAAACCCAGGGCTTTTTTTGTAGCAGGAACTCCTTTGCATGTTAGGCCACACACCCCTAATGTAGCCAGTCCTAATGAGTTTCTGCTGTTAGGTGTGACCTATTATGCTAATTAGTTCCTGTTGGGCATGACCAACTCAGGAGCCAGCTGGAACTCCATTCCTGTGCGTTCCTGTCCAAAAATAGCCCTGGATAAGACTTTATCTGCAAAACAGCTTGTGAACGCCTCACAGCCAATGACCAATTCCTTATCATTCTGTCTGTCTGTCTGATCCCTTATGTTTTCAAAGAACCTACATTTGAGCAGGGAATGAAAGGGTGTATTGATCCTATTAAAGCCACAAGGGCATAGTCTGTCAGAATAGGGCTGATTCCAAAAATCTCCCATGTAAAACCACTGTGGGTATAATATTCAATCCTGTGAACAAGAAAGCTCTGTAGTATCATGGGATGGTAAGATAGTACATATAGGGGAGGGTATTGATTTTGGGAAAGAAAGATCAAAAGATAGGGGTAAACAAACTGCAAGTTCTCAGAACCAAACTGCTTTGGTCAATTTCTGTCACACTGCTTTCAATGAGGAAATGCTTTAGCTTTGCCCTTCTCAAAAATATAATCAATCAGCATTACAACTGTCATCAGTTTCATCATTTCTTGAGTACAACTCAAATCTGTAAAAAAAAGCCTCCAGGAGCCATGTTCTTGATAACCTTAAATTTTTGCATATCTTTGTCACAGCAGGAGTGATGGCTACCCCATAGTAATTGTATGAGACAGGAGCTGTAGCTTTCAAAGGATTTCAATGAAACCAGTGAGTCATTTTTCTTGAGTACTTCCTTCAGGATTAGAGTTTTAGCAAGCCTGAGACAAAATAGTTTTCCTCTCCCACAGAGATCCAAAAATAAAAAAAGTGAGGATTATACTTCCCCTTCAGCAAAGACTAATACTCCCAAGGGCAACAGTAACTGATACTCCCAAGGGCAACAGTAAACTATGTATGAACCCCAGAGCAGTCCTAGATACTGCATTAGTTTCTTATCCACATCAGTTTATCGGTATCCCAATTAGAGCATCTAACAAAGCATCTTCAGCATAGAACAGTTTTAATCTCAGTTTAAAGGAATATATCCATGCTCTTGCCTCCAAGAATAGCTGTCCAAATTCTGCCCGCAATACAAGTTAGACACACAACAGGGGATATTCAATATTTTCCTAAGCAATTGTGCTAAGGGCTGGTCGATATTATCAGAGATAGCTTTAATCCAAGTAGCTGAGCCATAAAGAATGACAGGAGACGCTTTCAGATTAAAAGATTGCACTGTTCCAGGAATATACTTCTCCCTTATTGTGGCAAAATCTATTTATAGTGTTTGTACATGATTTTGCTTTATTAAGTGCTGTTCTAAATTGGGGAGTCCAGGAGAGATCTGCCAAAAACAGATTCTCCAAATAGGAGAAGGTCTTGACTTGCTCAGTATTAGATCTGTTGATTGACCATTGAGACAGGATCCATTTCTTAGTCTTGATGAAAACTAGGATCTTAGATTTCAAGTAGTTGATCAACAAGCTTTATTGATAGCAATAGTTGGAGAAAGATTGCAGGGCCCTTGCAGCCCAATCCTAGTTCAAGACAGGATCACAGCATCATCCACATAAAGCAGAATAGGTACACCAATCTCAGCTAAATTTGGTGGATGTCAATAGTTATCAAAAATTGATGCTGCATCATTTAAGTCTATGTTGAATTTAAAAAGGCACCGACAAACATCCCTGACATACTTCCTTTTCCAAATTAAATGGATTTGTTAAATTCCCTTCATACCCACATCGTCCTTGAGCAGTCAAACCTGAATATAATTGTTGAAGAAGTCCTAGAAGTCTTTCCCCCATATTAATCTGATTGAGTTTGTTCCACAATCAAGGACAATTTATAGAATCAAAGGCCCCCTTAAGGTCAATAAAACCCACATATAATCACCCTCCCTTAAAAGATGAATATTTCTCAGCCAAGTGGTAAAAAACTAGGCAATGGTCACATGTTGAAGAACCCTGCCTAAATCCTATCTGTTTGTGCCCCAATAAGGTTTTTGATTCCATCCAAAGAGCTTTTTCAGTAGGTAAGCAGAATATAACTTTCCTAGAGATTGAAGAAGGCTGATTGGTTGATAACAGGATGGATCAAAGGTGGAAAGAAACGGTGATACTGGTGGGACTGCCCTAAACAGTAACTTTTATTGGCATTTGGAGGGTAGCGGTTAGATTTAAACATTCAAGCTCATTGTTTTATTATTAGTATAGATTCACACTCACTACGCTTGGGTTTTTAGTGGTTAACTTTTCTTTTTCCTGTAGATATTAGATTCCCCATCCTAATTTTCTTTGTAGTTTATAGAAAATGCAATAAAAAATCTCCTTCGAGGGACAAAAAAAAAGAGATAACAGGATGGATCACATCTAGAATCCTTTTGAAATATTGGAAGAATAATGGAATGTTTCCACAAGTTGGGTATTTGTCCACTGATGTTAATTCAGGTGAAAAATGGGGATCAGCCTCACTACAATCTGAAGGTTGTTCACCTGGAGCATGTTCTTATTTGTTGAAAGGTAAGAAGAATAAGTCCTTTTCTTGATATTGTTCTTATATAAAGGCCTTTTGTTGGATGTTACATCTTTTTTTACCATTTCTGAATAAAGTGGCTTCCTGTGTCTTTGTGATGAGTGTTCCTGGTTCAATGGTTTTATCCTGATAAGATAGCCTGTAATAAATTCAAGCCTCTTATACATAAATTTCAATGTGTCTGCTGTAAGTATAGTTTGTGATACCACCAGACTGAGATCCTGAGACTTCTTTTCAATGTTCCCATCAGGAATTACCATATCATATTTCTCCATTGAGATAAATGAATCATTTTGGTTCAAAGAGTGGAAACTATCAAGTTGGCTCTGATGCATTAAAGGGTCAAACCTATTTTTTAAGGAAACTGGAAAACCCCTTATAAAAAGTAATCTAATCTGCTTTGTTTTGATTTCATAATAAAATCATAATCAAAGGGGCACATCTGCTTTTTACTCATTTCAATAATCACTAATATAAATCTATTCACTAAAATCAGTGTTATTAGTATACCCTGAATTAGAGTAAAACCACTTAAAAGAGTTTAAAACAACCTTAAAATAAAAATAAAACATTCATGAAAAAGGGGAAGTCACCACTCACTAACTAACAACTGGCTATCTAAGCAAATGAATAAATGTAGCTTACTCAGTTCTCCCTATTTATAAAAGTATGTAATGTAACATAATGTAAATAACAAGACACAAAGCTGAGATATCCCCTCAGCCACCCAACGCCACCCTATCCCCACCAGTAACCAATAAATCTTTCACCTAAATAGAGTGAAGAAGAAAAACATAAAATGAAACAGCAGAAGGGTTTTTTAGAAAATAATAAATTATCTAGGAGTCAGAGCCCTAACTATACACAGCAAATGAATGGTTGTAGCAGCAGCAGCAGCAGCTTTAATCAGTTAAGGGGAAGAAACTCCTCCACGCTATGTGTGTAGCTGTGGGGAGTACATAAGATAAAACTATGGAGAGACCTTTTGCTTCTCACTTATAAAACAAAACATGAATAAAAGCTTTTCCTTCTACCCCTTACCGGGGGGGGGGGAGTTAAAAACATGATAAAAAGAAAACTATCCTATATATAATTGCCCTATGTATTGGCACTTTCTGGCTTTTCCACTGGCTGTGCTGTGTGCTCCAGTCAACCGCCACTCAAGAGTACTCATGTGCCATTGGCTGGGGGCTGGGGCCATTCCTCTCTCTCACCCACTGCTAGCCTGGACACTTTTCCCTGACAGAATAAACTGCCAGAATGTCTGTCTCTCCTGACAAAGACACTTCTACTTCTGCTTGGCTTCTCTGCCACAGGCTGGCTACTGAGGTGGGCCACCGCTGTCAAACCATTCTCTTCTCCTGCTGCTGTGGGGCTAACCTTTTCCTCAGTGGCTGCTGCTAGGCAACCAAGCTTGGTTCTGTCAGTAAAAAGGCAAAGGCTGGGGGCCCTTTCCAGGCCTCCTTTGGCATTTGTGGGGAACTCATTGGGGCCAGTCCTGACTAGGGTTGCCAGCTCCAGGTTGGGAAATTTCTGGAGTTTTTGTGGTAGAGTCAATGAAAGCCAGAGTTTGGGGAGGGGAGAGACCTCAGCTGAATAGAATGCCATACAGTTCACTTTCCAAAGTAGTTATTTACTCCAGGGGGAGAGAAATCTGTTGTTCGGAGTTCAGTTCTGATACCCAGCAATCTTCAGGCTCCACCTGGAGGTTGGCTACCCTAGATGTAGCAGTTAGCACTTCAGACCAGGGTCTGCCAGACCCAGGTTCTTGCTGTGGAAACTGAGTGGTTTTGGACCAATCACAGACTTTCAGCCTAACCTACTTCACAGAGTTGTTGTGCAGACCAAAAGGGGGAGAGGGGGATGATGTAAGCTGTTTGGTCTCCACTGAGGAGAAAGACTATACTTTTTTCTCCTGGGGAACCATTGCTGCCAATCTCCAGGTGAAGCTGGAGATCACTCAGAATTAAAACTGCTCTCCAGATGATAGAAATCAGTTCCTCTGGAGAAAATGGCTGCTTTGCAAGGTGGACTCTGTGTCATTATACCGTGTTGAGGTCAATTCCCTCCTTGGCTCTCCACTGTGGAGAAAGACTGTACTTTTCTTATGTAGAGGCTGCAGGTGGGGGGGAGATGGAAAGTTGAAGTCAGAGGGGCAAATAAATGATTGGCTGGGAAGGAGATAGGGTAGCCACCTCTAGGTTGGGAAATTCATGGAGATTTGAGGGGTGGAGCCTGGAGAGAGTGGAGTTTGAGGAGGAGGTGAGACCTCAGACAGGTACAATGCCATAGACCACACCCTCCAAACCAGTTGTTTCCTCCTGTGGAACCATTAACATAAGAACATAAGAGAAGACAATGTTGGATCAGGCCAATGGCCCATCTAGTCCAACACTCTGTCACACAGCGGCCAAAATATACCAGGTTCTATCAGGAGGTCCAGCAGTGGGGCCAGGGCACCAGAAGCCCTCCCACTGCTGCCCCCTCCAGCACCAAGAATAGAGTGCATCACCTGCCCTAGACTGAGAGTTCCCATCTATACCCTGTGGCTAATAGCCACTGGTGGACTTCTGCTCCATATGTTTATCTAATTTCCTCTTGAAACTGTCCATGCTTGCAGCTGCCACGACCTCCTGTGGCAGTGAATTCCATATGTTAATCACTCTTTGGGTGAAGAAGTATTTCCTTTTATCTGTTCTAACCCGACTGCTCAGCAATTTCATAGAGTGCCCACGAGTTCTTGTATTGTGAGAAAGGGAGAAAAGTACTTCTTTCTCAACCTGCTCAATCCCATTCATAATCTTATAAACCTCGATCATGTCACCTCTCAGCCGTCGTTTCTCCAAGCTAAAGAGCCCCAAGCATTTTAACCTTTCTTCATAGGGAAGGTGTTCCAACCCTTTTATCATTCTAGTTGCCCTTCTCTGCACTTTTTCCAGTGCTATAATATCCTTTTTGAGATGTGGTGACCAGAACTGTACACAGTATTCTAAATGAGGTCGCACCAATGATTTATACAGGGGCATGATGATACTGGCTGATTTGTTATCAATTCCCTTCCTAATAATCCCCAGCATAGCGTTGGCCTTCTTTACTGCAGCTACACATTGTCTAGACATTTTCAGCGAGTTATCCACTACGACTCCAAGATCTCTCTCTTGGTCCGTCTCTGCCAGATCAGACCCCATCAACGTGTATTTATATTTAGGATTTTTGGCTCCAATGTGCATCACTTTGCACTTGGCCACATTGAACCCCATTTGCCACGTTGACGCCCACTCACCCATCCTCAACAGATCCCTTTGGAGTGCCTCACAATCCTCCCTGGTTTTCACCACCCTGAACAACTTTGTGTCATCTGCAAATTTAGCCACATCACTGCTTACTCCCAATTCCAAATCGTTAATAAACAAGTTAAAAAGCATCGGACCGAGTACTGATCCCTGTGGTACCCCACTGCTTACCACCCTCCACTGAGAAAGTTTCCCATTTATACTCACTCTCTGTTTCCTATTTATAAGCCAGTTTTTGATCCACAAGAGGACTTGTCCTTTTATCCCATGACTATTGAGCTTACTTAGGAGCCTTTGATGAGGAACTGTATCAAAAGCTTTCTGGATGTCAAGGTAAATAATATCTATTGGGTCCCCCTTGTCCACATGTTTGTTCACTCCCTCAAAAAACACTAACAGGTTAGTGAGACAAGATCTTCCCTTACAGAACCCATGCTGAGTCTGCCTCAATAGTTTTTGTTCATCAATGTGCCTACTAATTCTTTCCTTAATAACAGTTTCCACCAACTTACCCGGTATCGATGTCAGACTGACTGGCCTATAATTTCCCGGATCTCCCCTGGAGCCCTTTTTAAAGATGGGAGTGACATTAGCTACCTTCCAGTCCTCAGGAATGGAGGCAGATTTTAAAGAAAGATTACATATTTTTGTCAGGAGATCCACAAGTTCACATTTGAGTTCTTTCAGAACTCTCGGATGAATGCCATCCGGGCCTAGTGATTTATTAGTTTTTAAATTGTCCATCAGTCGGAGGACTTCCTCTCTTGTTACCGCAATCTGATTCAGGTCTTTCAAACCCCCTCCCGAAATCGGTGCTTCTGGAGTGGGCAAACACTTCTCCTCTTCCACAGTGAAGACAGAGGCAAAAAATGCATTCAGCTTCTCAGCCATTTCCCTATCATCCTTCACTACTCCTTTTACGCCTTGGTCATCCAAGGGCCCCACTGCCTCCCTGGCTGGCTTCCTACTTCTAATGTATTTGAAGAAAGTTTTATTGTTGGTCTTTATGTTTTTTGCGATATGCTCCTCATATTCCCTTTTTGCTTGCCTGATCACAGACTTGCATTTTATTTGCCATAGTCTGTGTTCCCTTTATCAACCTCACTAAGACTAGCTTTCCACCGCTTAAAGGAATCCTTCTTACCTTTTACAGTTTCCATTACTTTATTTGTTAGCCATGCAGGCTTTTTTCTATACCTATTTGTACCTTTCCTAACCTGCGGTATATATTTTTTCTGAGCTTCTAGGATTGTCTTTTTAAATAGTCTCCAAGCTTCCCCAATGGTTTTGACCTTCTCCACTCTTCCTTTCAATTTCTTCCTCACATGTCCCCTCATACCAGAGAAGTTACCCCTTTTAAAGTTAAAAGTGGTTGCATCAGTCTTTTTGAGCAACTCTCTATCTGTACAAATGTTAAACTCAATGACATTATGGTCACTGTTCCCAAGTGGTGCAATCACTTTTACATCTCTCACCAGGTCTTGGGTGTTACTTAGGACCAAATCCAGGATCGCCTCTCCCCTGGTAGGATCTGTGACCATCTGTTCCACAGCACAGTCATTGAGAGTGTCTAAGAACACAATCTCTTTTTCCCGACTAGAACTCATATTGACCCAATCAATGTGTGGGTAGTTAAAGTCGCCTATTACAACACAGTTATTTCGTCTAGCCGCTATCTTTAATTCATTCATCATTTTATAATCCTCCTCTATCTTTTGATCTGGTGGGCGATAACAAACTCCCACTGTTAAGCCTCCTTTTGGACCCACTATTTCAACCCATAGCATTTCCAGAAGTGAATCCAATTCTCTTACCCTCTCAGTCTTACTGGACGGTATACCCTCTCTGACATACAGAGCCACCCCACCTCCAACCCTTTCCCCCTATCCTTCCGATATAATTTATAACCAGGAATCACCGTATCCCACTGATTTTCCTCATCCCACCAAGTTTCTGAAATACCCACAATGTCTATTTCCCCCCAACACCAAGCATTCCAACTCCCTGATTTTACCTCGGAGACTTCTAGCATTTGTGTATAAACACTTATAGTTTCCCATGTTTGTTAAGCCCACAGCCTTCCTCTTGCTGCCTCGAGACCTTGCCAGGCAGTTCCTATCATTAGCCACAGTCTCAGTGGACAATTGTAATCCATTTCCTTGTACAAAAGTAATAGCTACCCCTTCATCTCTTTGAGATGAGCCATCCCGAACCAGAGATTTTTCATCTCCTGTCGGCTTTCCCCCATTATTCAGTTTAAAAACTGCTCTGCCACCTTTTTGATTTTGAGCGCCAGCAGCCTGGTTCCTTGTTGGGACAAGTGGAGACTGTCCCTTTTGTACAGCTCCCTCTTGTCCCAAAAAGCATCCCAGTGCCTAACAAACTTGAACCCTTCCCCCCTACACCACTGTCTCATCCACGCATTGAGACTCCTGATCTGTGCCTGTCTCTCCGGCCCTGCGCGTGGAACAGGTAGCACTTCCGAGAAGGCTACCTTGGAGGTCCTGGCCTTGAGTTTCCTGCCCAGCAGGCTAAATTTCTCCTCCAGGACCTCACGACTGCATTTCCCCACATCGTTGGTGCCGACGTGCACCACGACCACTGGCTCCTCCCCAGCACTATCTACCAACCTATCTAAAACACGTGTAATGTCCGCTACCTTCGCACCAGGCAGGCAAGTCACCATACAGTCAGTACGTGGGTTCGCCACCCAGCTGTCTACCTGCCTAAGGATCGAATCACCAACTACCAAGAGCCCCCTCCCACCCTTCCCAGGGACGGTTCCTTGGTACGAAAGGATACCCGTTCACCAGCTGAAGAAGAGGTCCCTTCTGAGGGCACATTCCCCTTATCCTCAGCATGGTGCCCCTTTTCCCCTTGACCCTCATGCTCCCTGGCAGCAGCCGGGCTGCCAGATCCAGAGTGGGACATATCTAACAAGTCCCCGAGAGTCTTCCCCGTGCACCTAACTGACTGTCCCTGCTTCTCCAGATCAGCCACCTTGGCCTCAAGGGAGCAAACTCGCTCTCTGAGAACCAGGAGCTCCTTGCACCGAGCACACACCCAAGACTTCTGACCAGTGGGCAGATAGTCATACATGTGACACTCCATGCAAAACACTGGATAGCCCCCAACCCCCTGCTGGCATTCTGGCTTCATAATTGTTTTTAAACAAATACTTTTCTATAACCCCCCTTTTAAAACCCTTTGTATTTATATGGCTCCTGCTGTAGGAGTCTACTTACCTTACCAAGGAGCCAAGGTCCTGGCTTTCTGTCTCTTCCTGGGCTTCTTACAGAGCCCCTAGGCCAAGAGCCACAGGCAAAGAGCCTCGCCCTTTTTTGTTGTTGTTGCCAATTTCCAGGGGAGGGCTGGATATCACTCAGAATTACAATTGCTCTTCAGATGGCAGAAATCAGTTCCCCTGGAGAAAACAGTAAGCTCTGTGTCATTATACCCCGCTGAGGTCACCACAGCAAATTGATACTGAGTGCCCAAGGACAGGGCACCCACCTTAGAACCTCTTTCTAGAGCTCGTTGTATTTATTTCCATGATGGGCCTTATTCCTAGTTTAAGATAAAGGTAAAATCAATTAAAATCAGCTAAAACAATGATCCTCTGTAATGAAGCACAGCCTAGAAATGCCTAATCATGTTCAGCTGGAAGTTCCTTTGGTAAAGTTTTGGTTTGAAGAAATCAAAATATGAAGCTGAAAATTCTTTCACATCTAACTGCTGTTTAAGGAAGAACCATCAATGAACCAGGGCTATGCCATATAGACTCATGCCCTGTTCAGCAAATAAAGGCATGCTGCATTGGGTATGATCAATTTAGCTTAAAATATCAGCCTAAGTGGGTCCACTCTGATATGTTATGTGTAATTCCTTCATCACTGATATAAAAAATTACATTAAAACTATACAACAGCAGGAGAAATTTGGGCTAGAAAACAGAAAATAGAACAAAAACAGACTTATGGATTCAATTTGCACAAGACAGAAGTAAAAGCAGAACAACAGTTTTCAAATTGGAATGGGGCTGCAAAATTTGGCAGCAATCTGAGAAGTATGCGTCAACTGGAAAATATCCAGGGCTTAATGGCAAGTTGTATATTGGCAGCAATGCAGTTTGGAGTGAAATATACACATTTTTTTAGAGATAGCATCGGAAGATTCTGGCCTGAAAAATACTCCACCATTTAAGGTGATGGTCCTTCACATGTACCTCTGTAAAGACAGTGCCTTCCTGCTCAATTCTCTTCAATCAACTGTTCTTCTTAATTATCCATATTAGCATTTCTTGCTTTCTATTGTTTCAGAAGAGTGCAAGGGTTCAGTAGTACCTTAAAGATTAACAAATTTTGTGGCAGAATGTGAGCTTTCCTGAGTCACTGCTCATTTCTTCAGATAGGTGAGCAGTGACTCACATCACAGTCTTCAAGGTGCTCATGCTCTTTTCTACTGCTAAAGGTAAAGGAAAGATTTCCCTTGCTTGAAAGCTAGTCATATCCGACTTTAGAGGGTAGTGGTCATCTCTGTTTCCAAGCTGAAGAGCCAGTGCTGTCCAAAGATGTTTCCATAGTCATGTGGCTGGCCTGACTAAAATGCTGAGGCACACAGAACGCTGTTACCTTCCCACCAAAGTGGTATCTATTTATCTACCTGCAATTTCTTGCTTTTGAACTGCTAGGTTGGCAGGAGCTGGGTCTCAATCTGCCAAACTACAGACCTTCCAGTCTGCAGCTCAGCGTGTTAACCTCTGAGCCACCATGGCCCCCTTTTCTACTGCTACAGACAGACTAACATAGCTACTCATATTGTTCCAGTGTCCTTTTTCCTCTTACTTGTGGATTTTTAATGAGCTAACCTTTGACGCCTGAAAAAACCTGTAGTAGAATCCTATTATTATAGAGCAAGATGTGTGAGAAATGCCATGCTTCAATGAGGAGTCATTTTGTTAAATACAAATCAGGAAGAACAGGACCCATTCCACAGTTTAGCCTTTGGAGAGAAAAGAGGTAGATCCTGATTTCTTCCTGTGGAAGATTTTGGGAAAAGGAAGGGAGAACATAAAACATTACTAGAAAAAATATTGTATCAGCTGAAAATGGTGCAGGTTTGACAGAACCTTTTTTAACTAAATGGATTTCTGAAAACCTGGCTACCTTTTGATTTGATTTGCAAATGGTAACAATCTGTTCTCATAGCCACTGGACTATAATACAATATATTAAATTAACTTCAGAAGCTGAATACATTTACCAGTCAAATACAGTATTACTAGTCAAAGGGGAAACACTATCACATTCCCTTTAATTTGATTGAGCATTTGTATTTCTTCAGGCAATTTTTTGCGGTTGTGGTGGATGAACTGTATGAAAAGGATGGACAGGGACAGCTATAGAGGAAGTATAGAGGATACTAGAATGTATCCTACTGTTCTGCTCAGCAAAGTATAAAGCCTTCTTCTAGCCTAAGGAACCTTCCTTCAATTCAAGCAGCTATTTTTCTGGAGGAAGAGACACTTGTTGAAGGAAAGTCTCAAAACTGAGCAGAGTGATAAATGTTACTGTCACTCTTTCTAGGTTACACCGTCTAAGCAAGGTTGTAGTAATGGAATGTGGTGCAAACAGATCTTTGTTCAGCAGCTGGGAAAGTTCTATTACTTTCTCATATATCTTAGCCTTGCTAAGTATTTACCCATCCCTCTAGACAAAGCAGTTGCTTCAGGAAATTAAACATCTTATCTATAAGTCCATATGAAGACTTTCACAAGAGGCCCCTTTCACCTCAGCTTTATTCAAAGCAGCATGGAGGTTCAAATGAGAAAGCACTGCAGATGATCCTTCCCTCTTTAACTCCTCTTGTTTTTGCTTGAAAAGTAAGAACTAGGAAAACTGGCAATGACCAACATGCATATGAAAGCACCTCTACCTGGTATTCAGGAAGGCCTTTCTCAACCTGAAATCTTAGCCATTGCAGGTCAAAGTAGACAGTTATGAGCTAGATGGACCAAGTCTCTGACTTGACATAGGGAAGCATTGTATGTGCAGAAACAAATTCGTTCTTTTGGACAATTGTCTGGCTTTTTAAAAGACAAAAAAGTCTTGATGTATTTGTGTTTCAATAGACCATTCATGAATAGCGAATAAGTTTGATTTATCTTGTGCACAATTAGATTCCTAAGTCTGTCCTTATCTATCATATAGTTTCAACAACACAAACCATCTTAAGTTGTTTAATGATGAAATTTTACATCTATACCCTGTCTTTCATCTTGGTTCAAGACAGCTTACAATAGAAGTTAAAACATTCCAGCTAAATCCAAAGATAAAATAGCAACCCCTTCCCTCCCTTAAAAGATGCCCACCATTCAAACCCCCTCAAAAGCCCTGCCAAATAGGCAGGGCTTGCAGCACCTCCTGAAGACCTCCAGGGAGTAGCCCTCCTCATTTCTTCAGGGACCTCATTCCATAGAGCCACAGCCATGATGGGAAAGGCCCAGGGTTTCATTGATGCCAGACGGGCCACCCTAAGTGGTGAGATAGCCATCAGCTGACTGCCCTATTTACCATAGCTGGCTCACAGGGATGTATGGAATAAGACAGTCCCTTAAATATGTGGATCCCAGGTTGAGAAGGGCTTTCAGCCAGCACCTTGAATTGCACTCAGAAACAGACTGGCAGACAGTGTAGCTGTTTCAAAATGAGCAATGTATGTTTTGGGCTGCAAACCCCTTCCAGCAGTCAGGCTGCCTCATCCTGGACCAGATGTAATTTCCAGTTTGTCATCAAGAGTAGCCCCACATGGAGCACCCAACCATTAGGTTACAGAAGCATAGCTCAGTGTGGTCAGATCAGCTGTGTCCAGGTAATGAGAGAGTGGGTGATTCGGAGTCAACTGACAGAAAATGTTCCTGGCCAGCATGCCAACCTGCTTTTCAAATAGCAAGGAGGTTCCATGAGCACCCCAAGTTCTTAACCTGTTCTGAAAAAGCCTTCATCACTCCATCTAGGATAGGAGTGTTGAACTCATTTCTTATGACAGTTAGATCTCTCCTATTATATAAAAGCAATTTGGAGTGGCAAGATTCCATGCACTCTGTCAGCCATTGGCCCGTCAGCTGCCAGTCAACACTACTGGTGTACCATTGTTTGGGTGCTGTGTTTTGGGGTGGCCAAGCTCAATGCATGGCAAAATCAGTGGGCAGCCTGAACCGCCACTCAGAAGCCGCTGCCGCTGTTGGCTGGGTGCATGGTGGGGTCCTGCCCACAGAAGCCCTGTCCAGCCTCCCGCCCTCAGTCTACAGGGAGACGCTGGATGGGATGGACCCTCCACCAGGCAGAGGCAATGAGGCATCCACATCTTTACTTCTTATGTGCCCAATTGTGGTGGGGAGGTAGGAGGATGGACCCAGCTGGCCTTGCCATGCCCTGCTACGGCCCTCTGGCCCCAGCCAGCCTGGGCTGCACCACCACCTTCTTCCTCGCCGCACTCTGGATGTGGCCTCTTTGCATTTCCCTCCCACACCTGGCCAATTGAGTGAGGCTGGCAGGGAGCCGGGCCTTGGCCAGAGGGGGGGCAGGGAGACAAGATGGCAGCTCTCTGCCCTACCTTGCTCTGACCTCCTCTCTGCTGCCACCAATGTTGCCTCTGCATGGCCCACTGAGAGGGCAGGAGGGGGGAGGGGCACTAGACAGCCAGGAGGGAGGGAACTGGCCAGCACCACCACTGCTCTGGGGATGCTGCATGCCGGTTGGGGACGCCACTGAGGGGAGCAGCTCTGCAGAATGGATAGTCTGTACTGAGAGAGGGGGAGAGGGTCCTGGGTGCAAGGTCAGAACCTCATGAAAAGATGCTCCATGGAACGAGACGCTGGCCACGGCGGAGGCACCCCGCAGCCCACTGGATGCAGCCAGCCAAGGAGCCACTGATAGCCTGTGCACTCACCCCTTGATACCAGAGTCTCCCGAGGGAGCAGGAGACACCAACCCAGGCCTCTGTGTGCTTGAAGATGGCCTGAGCAGGAAGCCACTACTGGGGCATCCCCTCACCATGCCACCCCCTGGGGGACCAGATACAGAGCGGGGAGGCCAGGGGGAAGACCCCCCGCCTTTCTAGAGCCTGCTGCATTGTTGCTGCAATGGGTCTTGCTCCTAGTTTGACATAAATTGGATTCTGTCGGGCTGCGCCATGTGTGTCATAAAATGCAATGCCAAGTGGCAGAGATATAAAGTTTATAAAGGACTCAAACACAATTAAAGATATTATAGCAGCTATTTCATTGGAGCCCCACATTAGGAGGGTGTATGTGTTAAAACTAATATTTCTCTGCAAAACTGAAGTTCCTTGGGTTTGATGAACTCCATATTTTAAGTGTGGTTAGTACTACCCCTTCTGTCTAGATTTAACTCTCTGCAGTCTTATCTTGATTTTAGGCCAGAAGTCCTATGCAAATTTCTCCTAGAAGACACTCAAAGTTCAGTGACCTACATTGTGGCAAAAAAAAAAATTCTTAGCTATTAAGAAACGCAGCTGAAAAAACTGTATGATTCTCTTATTCTTATCATTTTATTTTACCGATTGTATTAATTTTCTATTTTTAATGTTTTAACATCTTGTTAATGTTGTTAACCTGCCAACCTAGCAGTTCGAAAGCAAGAAATTGCAAGTAGATAAATAGGTACCACTTTGGTGGGAAGGTAACAGCGTTCTGTGCACCTTGGTGTTTAGTCATGCCGGCCACATGACCACGGAAACGTCTTCGGACAGCACTGGCTCTTCGGCTTTGAAACGGAGATGAGCACCGCAACCCTAGAGTCGGATTCGACTGGCTTTCGAGCAAGGGAACCTTTACCTTTACTAATGTTGTTAATGTTTTTATATTATTACTATGTTATTACTCTTATAACAGAAATGTACTGTTTTACTGGCTCTTGCTGTAATAAATTAGATTGATTGGTTAGTACCAAACCTCCCCCCCCCCAATATGAATGGTCTGAGCCTAGGACCTCGGGGGAAGAACATGAAATGGCTGAGCATTGCAAGCTTCTCTCTCCGCCCCCCAGGTCTACTCAGAGTGGCAGTGGCTCTCCAGGGTCTCAGGGTTGTTGTTGTTGTTTTTTTACAGGGTGGTTTGCGATAATAATTTTGAGTGTCCTCTTCAGCACTTGTTCTGCTATTGTGCCATTGGAGATCCACATTAGGAGGGGTGTGTGTTAAAACTAATATTTTTCTGCAAGAGTTTTCTGCAAGAGTTTGCAGAACTCTTAACCCTGGCTGATCCGAACCCCTTCCCCAAACCCTTAAAACATGCCTGTCTAAATTGAAAAGGTGGGTGAATAGTTGGATCTTGCCCAAGGATTTTGCAAAAAGAAGCACAAGGATCACAGCAGAAGGACCCTCCCAGCTCCTACCTCTGAGGAGAACTAAGGAAGCAGTGGCTGTGAAGTTTGGCAGCCCCACCATCTGCTTCCTGCTCTCAGAGGCAGCCCCAATCTCTTTATATTCCAAGGCAGCTCAAGCTCAGAACAGTGAGGATGGGCAGGGTAGGGGGGAGATAAGAGAGCCCACTCCCAGGCCAGATTAAAGGCCTGGGTCGGCTGGTTCCAGCTCATGGGCTGTAGATTTGACACCCCTGATCTAGGACAAGTCGATTCAGCCCCTCTAGAATTATCAGCCTTACTGACCAGCATTATCTCTGTCTTGTCTGGATTCAGTTTCAGTTTGTTCTGCCTTCACCACCTGACCACAGCCTCAAAGCACCAGACAAACACATCTGAAGGCTTGGAAAATGAAATATAGACTTGAGAGTCATCTTAAAGTTGGACAATCTTCTAGAATAATAATTGCTAAAGAATATATATATCATTAAAGAGCATGGGTGACAGAATAGAACCCTGCAGCACTCCATGACATTAATTCCATGCAATTGATTCTTAACTGGATTAAAGGCTGGGTGGGCCAGTTCTACTCTGCTACAGAAGCTTGCTGGGTAACCTTGGGGTAGTCACACACTTTCAGTATAACCTACCTCACAGTGTTGTTGTGAGGATAAAACAGAGAAAGGTAGAACGATGTAGACACTTTGGGTTCCTTTTGGGGAGCAAGGGAGGTATAAATGAAATAAGTAAAGATAAAATACATCTCATACCCACCTCAGTATCTCTTGTGGTACTGCCACTAGTGTTAGCAGTCCCACGAAGTGCTGAGGTCCACAAAGGCTACCATGGCGGCCATTGCATGGTGCCAAACTGAGAAAATGTGTTCTACAGTCTGGCAGAGGAAAGAGGTTGAAATCATTGTTTTTCTGCCTGAGCATCTGAGTATTAGTGTAAAATGAATAACCAATATTCTTGAATTGTGTTGTCTTTAGGCTGGTTGCTTCTGCAATTCAAAACCACTCAGTGTTGTCTTATAATGTATGTTTTCAAAGAACTGAGAATAGGATACAGTTTATCATAAAGGGTGTCTTTAATCTCTCTCTCTGAAGTGTTGGACCATTTCCTTTCTTAGTTCTTGGTTCTTTTTCCTATTCTTAAATAAATACCAAGGCCTGTATATAATCATCTTCTTATCATGGATGAAAACAAAGAACCCTGATCTTAGATAAGCAATACCAGTTGGTTAAGAAAAGAGATGGCTGCCATCTGTAGACTTTCCAGACACTGCAGTGGAGTTCCAGACAGTCACCTGAGTATTATTGCTTTGTCTCAACTATAAATCACAAGCTGGTAATGGCCAAGGCTGACACCTTGACATTTTCAAGAAGAGTAAAAGACCTGATTGGAATGGAAATCAATTTCATTTCACAAATCTTCAGATGCTGCTCCAAACTCTTCCTTATTCTTTTTGTGTTTCATTCAAGAATCCTATGGTTTGATAAAGGGTTTGATGCAATTTAAAGCATTTTATTTTTTAAGTGTGTATATCAGTGTTAAAGATGCATCTGAGGGTATAGTAATGTGAATCTTAACTGTGCACAGATATATGAAACAGAAGGAAGGTTCCTTTGAAAACTTGACAGAATGTAAGCAATACCTCTTTCATTTATATGTCTTACTCAGGATTCCACCCATCCAGGTTCTGATGGTGGGGACAATGGAAGCAGGGCCTCCAAGGATGACAGAGTGAGCAGGTAGGTTCATATGAGAGATAGTGGCCCTTAAGGTATGATGGTCCCAGGCTGTACAGAGCCTTAAAGGTCAATACTGGCACCTTAAATTGAGCCCGGAAGCAAACTGGAAGCCAGTGCAGATTTTTTGGAAACAATTCAAGATACTCTGGCAGCACAATCACAAACCATCATGGCTCAGATTAAACAGTCTGAATATCAAATTCACTGCAAGTTATGGAAAGGTCTTTCCCACTTCAATGTATAATGTTTGTTGTACTTTGTTTTATTTTGTGTTGTTATGGCCAATGGCTAAGACAATAAACTAAAACTGAAACTGGAAACTGGAATATCAAACTCAAGAATGCATTAAACAAGCAGAAGAAAACATTTATGATAAAATTAAAAAAGGATATTTCAAGTCTAAAACAAGAATTTGCAGGATTAGCAGAGGCTCAAAAGAAAGTTCAACAAAATTCACAGGAGACTGACAAAGTTAAAGCTCAACATAAAGATTTGGCATTGCATGAAGGAGCCCTAGACCAACAGTTGGAGCTAGCAAACCAAAGAACTGAAATTCTGAAGACCCATAATTTACGATTTAGATCCATTCCAGAAGATTTTGGTAAAACAACTCTTGAAGAGAGCCCACATATACTGCTACAAGATCATTTTAAGATTGAAGAGATTTCCCAGACATCAATCAAAAATACAGAGTCAACTTGAGATTTGCAACTAAGAACAGAATACCCCAGGATATTGTGGTTACATTTACACACACACAAAAAAGATATTTTATATTGAATAAACAGAGAGAATCTCTGCTTAAGGTACAGGGGACAGAAGTACAGAGATTTTTTAAGACCTTCCTTCAACTGTATTGAGGAAGAGAAAAGATTTGGTCT
Source organism: Gekko gecko (assembly GCA_029375565.1). NCBI lineage: Eukaryota > Metazoa > Chordata > Lepidosauria > Squamata > Gekkonidae > Gekko > Gekko gecko. The sequence continues at coordinate 82,467,067 of JAPDNY010000004.1, forward strand.
TTGTAAGACAAGTTTTACAAAAGAAAGAAAGAAAGAAAGAAAGAAAGAAAGAAAGAAAGAAAGAAAGAAAGAAAGAAAGAAAGAAAGAAAGAAAGAAAGAAAGAAAGAAAGAAAGAAAGAAAGAAAGAAAGAAAGAATCATTAGAGAATTCTATTTGCTCTTGAAGTGAAATTACCCAAGGGAAGAAGAATATCAACTATTGAACAAGCTATCTGTCATGCCCTCTGCTCTCGGTGGTCATACGACATCCAGTGGCCATTGCTGGTACTGCCCTGGGCGTGGGCACCTCAAGTTCTGCCAACCCCAGCCTGGGTAGAGGGGCCAAAGGGTGGGCTGCGAGGAGTCCTGACAGAGAAGAGGGAGAAGCAGCCTCAGAAGACAGGATTATCAGAGGGGTTTCTGCACCCTTCTTGCCTGTCCTGAGTCTGGCTTATTGCGCAGAGGCTCTCTCGCATATGGGGCTCCTTCTCTGTATTCTGTCTCTCTCTGTCTCTGTCTCTGTCTCTCTCTGTCTCTGTCTCTGTCTCTGTCTCTCTGTCTCTCTCTCTGTCTGTCTGTCTGTCTGTCTGTCTGTGTCTGTCTCTCTCTCTCTCTCTCTCTCTCTCTCTCTCCCCAGCCAGCCCAGTGTTCCTCCTCTCCGCCCACCTCCCTTCTTCCTCCTTTTATTACCCCCTCACCCCCCTTTGGCTCCTCCCATCCTCACACCTTGCCTCCCACTAAAAGCTGGGATGCCAAGCTGACTTCCACTTCTTCCACCCTCTTTTTGCGGGTGTCACGACCCTGACCCTGTATTACAGCAATATCCTGCTGCCTCTGTATTACCACCTTAACCCAGTCTTTCCCAGAAACCTACAGGGCATATGTTTACCTTCTTCCCAAGGTCGTTTCTATCAGCACACTGAAAAGATTACTTGCTAGAGGCTCATTAGAGGTCTCCATTCTCTCTATTAAGCACAACAAGGACCAGTGACTACTCCAATTAAAAGTACATAAGTTTATTACAAACAAACATAAAAACAGACAAGTAAGGGAGAAGACTTAGTAGGCAAGACACAAACAAATAAACTGAAATCTTATCTAACTAACTAATACTTATCCCTGGATGTCGCGTGAAGCAACTATGCAGAAAGCTGGGCTAATGTCAGGAGCCACCATCCTTCCTCTGGCAGATGCAGTCCTTAAGATTTCCAGACATCCAGTCTCAACAAATCCCAGCAGCAGCAAACACATGCAGCAAACTATCCTGGCACGCACGTGCATGCATGCGCGTGTTTTCTCTCTCTCTCTTTGGACCCAAGCCAGTTGTTTAGCCTTGCCTCCTAATTTATACAGGGCTAGCTGTCAACCAATTACTACGTCATAGGGGCAAGCACATGGCCAGCCTAGATCACTTTCTGTCATAGATCTTACTGAGTCATGTGACTATCTGACAGTTTGCAGCTATAAATGATGTTCCTAGCCGGTAAATGGTATCAGGTGCAGAGATTAGGTGTGCTGGCTAGCTGCGTTCTGATGGATAGACACACTGATGGATTGCTCCAGCAGGGACTTAGGAGTTTTAAAGGGCCAATGTCTTGACAGTGGGCCCAGACGTCGGGAGGGCACATGCCATACGCTGCGCTCTGCCTTCGTGTTGCTGCTGCCATGTTGGAATGCTGCCCACACCGAGGGCTGGGCCTTGCCCACCCCAACTGCAGCTTTGAGTTCTCTGTGGCCCCGGCATCTTCCCTGGCCGGGGCCTCGTGAATCGCCACAGTGCTTCCTGGCAGTTCCACTTCCCCGGGGTAGGTGAGTTCTCTGGCATCAATGGGGGGTGTGGTCAGGGCCGTCCCTTTGCTGCTGATGCTGCTGTCTGAGCCATCCCTTTGGGAGCTGGGACACTATCAGGAAACATGTGCTGCAGGTGGCTCTGTTTCTAGCTGTGCATCTCAGGATGGGAGACTGAGGTTTGCAGTACAATGAGTTGTACAGTCTTGAGGTGGTAGAATGAGCTGCATCACATCTACGTGTAGGTGGAAAAGTCACAATGTGTGTGTGTGTGTGTGTGTATATATATATAGTCTACATAACCATTTTCGTCTGGCAACATTCCATGCACTCCAAAATCAGTTCGCTCCGTGAGCTGTCATTTAGAAGCCGTCCCTAACTGCTGGCTGCATTGCCTGAGTCTCACCTCCAATATTCTAAACAGTTTGCTGTTCCTCTCCCCCCAGTAGCCAGTCGGAACACAGAGGTCATTTGCATATGTGGCCTGATTGGCCTTTGCCCCTAACATTCTGAATAGTTTGGTTCTGGATATTGGGAGTCACTGAATGTGTCCTGACGTAAAATTCATATCCCAGTCTTCAATTAAACGGTCACTGGAGTTGCCAAAATACATATTCCAATCTTCCCTTAAATGGTCACTGGAGTTGCCAGTCTCGCTGTGGGCCTGGATATCTCCCAGAAATTACCGTGTTCCCCAGCCACAGAACATCATTCCCCCTACAGAAAATTTCCCAGTTATTACAATGGCTGTTTTGGGCAGTGGACCCCACCAAACTCTCCCCTCCCCAGGTTCTACCCCTCAAATCTACAGGTCTGGCCCTCCCCTTAATATTGCCAGCCTCCAGGCAGCACCTGGAGATCTCCAAGATCAGTTCTCCTGGAGAGAATGGCTGCTTTGGGCAATGGACTCTACAGCATTATACCCTGCTGAGGTCCCCCCCACCCCAAACTCTGCCCTCCCCAGGCTCTACCCCCAAAATCAACAGGTCTAGCCCTCCCCTTAGTATTGCCAGCCTCCAGGCAGCATCTGGAGATCTCCAAGATCAGTTCTTCTGGAGAAAATGGCTGCTTTGGGCAATGGACTCTAAAGCATTATACCCTGCTGAGGTTCCTCCACACCCCAAACTCTGCCCTGCCCAGGCTCCACCCCTCAAACCTACAGGTCTGGCCCTCCCCTTAGTATTGCCAGCCTCCAGGCAGCACCTGGAGATCTCCAAGATCAGTCCTCCTGGAGAGAATGGCTACTTTGGGCAATGGACTCTATGGCATTATACCCTGCTGAGGTTCCTCCACACCCCAAACTCTGCCCTGCCCAGGCTCTGCCCCTCAAACTTACAGGTCTGGCCCTCCCCTTAGTATTGCCAGCCTCCAGGCAGCATCTGGAGATCTCCAAGATCAGTCCTCCTGGAGAGAATGGATGCTTTGGGCAATGGACTCTATGGCATTATACCCTGCTGAAGTCCCTCCACACACCAAACCCTGCCCTCCCCAGGCTCTACCCCTCAAATCTACAGGTCTGGCCCTTCCCTTAGTATTGCCAGCCTCCAAGCAGCACCTGAAGATCTCCAAGATCAGTTCTCCTGGAGAGAATGGCTGCTTTGGGCAATGGACTCTACAGCATTATACCCTGCTGAGGTCCCCCCACCCCAAACTCTGCCCTCCCCAGGCTCTACCCCTCAAATCTACAGGTCTAGCCCTCCCCTTAGTATCTCCAGCCTCCAGGCAGCATCTGAAGATCTCCAAGATTAGTTCTTCTGGAGAAAATGGCTGCTTTGGGCAATGGACTCTATGGCATTATACCCTGCTGAAGTCCTTCTGCACCCCAAACCCTGCCCTCCCCAGGCGCTACCCGTCAAAGCTACAGGTATTTCCCAACCCAGAGTTGGCAACTCTGTAATTGGCTATGGAACCACTTTCCAGACCCATGGAACACAGAAGACATGGCATAGGAGGAGGTTTTCTACCTTAGCTGCCACTGCATAATGCCAAATCAACATGTCAGGGGAGGAGGGAACCATACCTGTTACCATGAGGCTGTCCTCCCATACTACCCACTTGGGGCAGCAAAATAACTTGAGACAGCCCTGCCTTATAGCTAAACAGAAGGAAATAAACTTGGCTTTCCTCCCTCTATTTTCCCCTTTCCTCTGCCACCCCACCAGCCACAGCTGGGACACTCACCTGGAGCTTCCTTCTAGAGCTCATTGTATTTGTTCCCACAATGGGCCTTACTCCTAGTATGTGTGTGTGTGTGTGTGTGATAATCCAGGAGTCTCTAAACTATTGAGCCTGTGGGCACCTTTAGAATTTTGAAGCAAGGTGGCAGGAATCTGTACAAAAGGCAGCCACTGGAGGTGAACCAAGCACATATACAAGAAGAAGGAGGGGGTGTGAGGAACAAAGAGAGGAGGAGGAAGAGAAAGAGAAGCCACCAAAGGAGGGATAATACACAGTGAAAATGTCCAGTGGGGGGAAGGAAGGATAAAACACACAGAGAGACAACAGGTGAAAGGCGTGTTCTGCTTCTCCTTCACCCCCTCACCTCACAGCTGATCCAGGCTTCCTATTTACAGGATGCTGGATCCCTTGCCAGTGAACAGTGGGGAAGAGCCCCATGGAAATCTCCTTTATTTGTATTTGGGCAGCCAGTTACTTGTTCTGCCTTTAGAATGGCCCTGGCTACTTTCCTGAGGCACTTGAGGAAATGTCTGTGACCACCATGGCATCCATAGGTACCATGGTGGGGAACCCTTTCATAGCCTATGCTGTGCTAGCTTTCTATTAACATGTAATTATTAATGTGAGGAAATATATATCCCTCAACTTGTATAAAATTGTATGGTCTGTTGTACCACTTCAGCACTTTGCCACCTCGTTATCACTTCCTTCTGCTGCATGTGTAGATCAGCTCTAGACTTCATACTGCATGCAACATACAAGGATACTGATGCCTCTGAAGATAGCAGGGCTTGAAATTTCTTAAACAAAAATTTCAACCTACACACATGAAAATTAACAATCTTTGAAAGCATATTCTTTCCCAGAAAGAATTAGAGAGGCTATTATAATGTAAAACTAATAGGTTACACTGTTCAGGATATGATCTCTAAATGTAGTATTGAACTAAAAATAATGGGGAAAGGGGGACACCAAGCAGAGTGACATTTCTCTAGTGTGAAAATTAATAAATCCAAGGAGATTAAGTAATGAATTCAGAACTTAACAGTATGAATACAGAATACAGACATGTTTATAATATTTACAAGATAATGACTGTTATGTTTATAATAGACTAGGAATAAGGCCCATTGTGGAAATAAATACAACGAGCTCTAGAAAGAGGCTCTGGAAGAGCACCAAGGCCTTGGGCACTCAGTGTCAATGTGCTGTGGTGACCTCAGCAGGGTATAATGACACAGAGTCCACCATTTTCTCCAGACAACTGATCTCTGCTGCCTGAAGAGCAGTTGTAATTTTGAGTGATCTCCAGCTCTCACCTGGAGATTGGCAACAATTGTTACCCAGGAGGAAATGGCTGGTTTGGAGGGTGGCATTGTGTCTGAGGTCCCACCCCTTCTCAAACCTCACCCTCTCCAGGCTCCACCCCTCAAATCTCCAGGAATTTCCCAATCTGGAGTTGGCAATCCTATCTCCTTCTCAGCCAAGCATCAACCTGCCATTATCTGCCCCTCTGATTTCAGCTTTCCATCTCCTCCCCCCTCCCTCCTGGAGATCAGTTGTAATTCTGAGTGATTTCCACTCGTCTCCTGAGATTGGGAATAGAACATTAAAAAGGTTAGTCTCCATAACAAATGGGATTATATGCCATCTGTAATCCTTAAATCAGTGATACTCACTCTGCATCTTGCACACAGCCACATTAACAGTTATTGTCAACCAAAAGAATTGCATTTAATTCCAACCTGGCATAAGCCTGCAGCTCAGGGAGACTTTCAGTTTCCCAGTTCTTCTGGTGTTTCAAGATGGGAACCACCTGTCAGTCCCAAACCCCATTGGGCAAAGGCTTTAACCACTTACCTGCCCCATGTTTCAAGAGCCAAATTGGGGAACATTGCTCAGAAGAGCCAAAGAAGATGCTTCAAAGAGCCACATATGGCTCCTGAGCCACTGAATGAGTTTCACTGCCTTAAATGGAAGTTTACTGAAAAGACTCCAAGGCAGATGATTCCATTACTGGGCAGTTGAATTTCTCAGTACAGGAGGTAAGACCAAAGAAAGTGAACTTTTCAGAAGCTTCACCACACACCCCTATAGGGGCATCCATTAACCTCCCTTCCAACTGTGTTCTTTTACAGTTCCTCTCTCGGAACATTTGCTCCTTGTCTCTCATCTGTTTGGGCTTCTCTACACTCAATGGAATTATCTTCAACCTCCTCTTCAGTCTTTAATTCATGTTTCTACCACATGCTTTGCACCACATCCTTTCACACACTGCCTCCTTTTCATATGGCTCCCATTGACTCTATATCTGCTCCTTTAAAGGGGTCACCTCCTGCTTTCTTATCCCTCGCAATAGGTTGATATCACATCTTGTTTCATTTTACTAAAGGAACATCAGACCAACTTATTTTGGTGTTGATATCTGTCTCCTGTGCATGTCAAAATTTGCTGATATTTGGTTTGTCATACTATGAGCAGAAAGTATTATCTGCCCCCATTCAACATGCCCTGAAAATTTCCTGCTTAACATGCTTTAAGATTTTAAATGTATTTTTATGCTTTAATTTGAGGATACCAGGTGTATTTAACTGAAAGAATATAAAAGTGGCATACACAAAAATATACTTTTTCTTCCTGTGGAAGCTAATGGCTCTAATTTCCAGCATCAAATCACTAAACATGGTACTACTTTCTTTTGTGTTTGTATGAAGAGGCATGAAATCATTTTTGAGACTAAATAGACACAGTCTACAATCCAATGTCCTTAATGAACCCAACTAGAAAATGTTCACTTGTGGAATTCCTTTCTTAATGTTCTGTACTTAGCACTTGGATTGAGGAGAATGTTGAATGACTAAAGCAAAATAATGGTTTATTTTTTTTGCACTAGAAATAAGAGTAATCATGTATTTTTAATATCTACTTTCTAAGACATCTTTCAGAAACTAGAAGATACTGGGTTGTGGTTTCCAGTAAGCAGATGTCAGACATTTTCTCTTTTGTTTGTTATTATTTATTTAAAACATCAGTATCATGCCATTCCACCCAGTTTGGACCCTGAGTATGGAAAACAATTAAACAACATTTAAATCACCTTTAAATAGTGTCTGTGCATGCACATGTCAAGTGCTGTCAAGTTGCTTCTGACGTATGGTTGCCCTATGAATTGATCATCTCCAAAATGTGCTATCATTAACAGCTCTCCTCCAACACCACATTTCAGAAGATTCAGCTTTCTTCTGGACAGCTGTCTTCATTGTCCAACTTTCACACTCATACATAGTAATGGGGGATACTGTAGTATGAATTATCTTGATCATTCTCACCAGCAACACATCCTTACACTTCAGGATCTTTTCTAGCTTCTTCATGGTCACTCTTCACAGTCTCCGTCTCCTTCTGATTTCTTGGTTGCAGTCTCCCTTTTGTTTGGTGATTGAGCCAAGGAATAGAAAATCTTTAACAATTTCAGTTTCTTCATCATCAGCCTTGAAGTTGTGTAATTCCTTAATAGACATTATTTTTGTCTTCTTAATGTTCTGCTGTAATCCTGATCTGGCACTTTCTGCTTTAACCGCCACCAGTAGTTATTTCATCTCTTCACTGTTTTCCGCCAGTAATGTGGTGACAAGAGTCACTGGAAAAGACAGTAAGGCTAGAATGTCTCTTGTGGGGAGAGGAAAAGAAGGAGATTGTAAGCCACTCTGAGACTCCAAGTGAAGGGTGGGGTATAAATCCAATCTCTTCTTCTTCTCTACTAGGAAAAGTTGAAGACAGTAAGAAAGAAGAAGACCCAGCACAATCCAGCTTTCCATATGATATGTTCTGCATATAGATTGAACAGACTAGGAGATAAAATACATCCCTGCCTGATGCCTTTACCAATTATAAACCATTCCGTTTCTCCATATTGTTGGAAAATAGTCAAAATACTTAACTACTCAGAGTTTCGATGGATCTTTGCTTCACTGGAGAGGAGAGATTTCTTTTGTGTTTAAAAAAGCTTTATTTTTAAGGGTGAAAGTACACAGGAAACCTAACAAAATGACAAACATATCTAAGAGCTACATTTCTACATCTTACTGCTAAGAAAGCATGGTTACACACTGAATACACAACAATGGAGAATCTGTTTCTTCTTGGCCCCAGAAAGGAAGTCACCTGAAACCAGTAACCAATCAGTATTACAATACAGACCACTTTTCCTGGGCTATTTTCCCATTGGCTTTGAGCCAGGTTTCCTTTCCAGGTCAGTCTAAACGATAGTAGAGACGGTAAACAAGTTAACCCTATAATGGCTGGAATCTGAGACCTTTCAACCCATACATTTCCAACACATATTCTGTCCTAACAGCAGCATCTTGTCTGGAGTATAGGTTGTCCATCAAAAACAGCACATATCTATAAAAGCAGCAGTTAAAAACAAACAAGAAGGAGGGTCAGTAAAAATATATCAGACAAAACAGAAAAATCTTCACCCTGCTAGGGGAGGAAAATTACTGTGAATAGATTAATATCCCTGGAGAAGGGATTCTATAGCTATGGTGCCACCCATCTAACCTCAGAAATCTTGCCTCTCCTGGTCTTTAATGCCTGACAAAATATTTCAAAAAAATTTTGAGGATAACAGAAGCAAATATTATAAATATAATTTCTATTTATATTCCTTTGTTTTTATACCTCACCTTTGCCCCCTTGGGGAACCCAAAGTGGCTTATATCATTCCTCTCTCCTCAATTTTATGTTTACAACCTTGTAAATTAGGTTAGGCTGAGAGTACAGGACTGGCCCAAGCAAGCTTCCATGGCAAAGTGAGGATCTGAGCTTGAGTTTCCCAGATATTGATCTGACACTCCAACAATCACATCATACTAGCAAAACTATACAGTATCCAAATATTTTTAAAATTACAATCCATGTCATAGTTAAATGGAGATTCACATACCTGTATCTTCCTAAGGAAAAAAGGCAGTTTTTCCAAGTTCCAAAGTAACAGATGAAGCATTTTTATCATTTGATCCAACTCATAAATGTCTTTCCTTTATACAAAACAAAATTCCCATATCAAAAATTAGACCTAATTTACATAGACCAGATACCATCATGAATTACTGGCGCAAGCTTTCAGTATAATGCACTAAAGTACATGTAAATGTGATTACCATATGCACTGGTTTATTTGTTAAATTAGCACAGTAACAATGTATTCCTCTGGGATGTTAATTACGGGTGTGCTCATGTTAACAAATGAATTGCACAGCATATTTGGTAAGTATATTTCAACATGATGAGTTGCATTTAGAAAACTTATTCAGTGAGATCTTCTGTCATGGTAGGAGCTTTGACTTTAGAAAGCTTATAATCTGGAAATCTAATTGGTCTTTAAGGTACTACTGAACTCAAAAGTTGCTGTTCTCCCAAAGTCTGTGCTCTGTAGAAATCATAATATATATGTCAGGTAGAAAAGTTCTAGCTTAGGCTTCTTCCAGGTATGCTTATTTTTATATGAAAGGGTTTTCCCCCATATAAGTTTGATTTTGTGAGTTTCATCAGCAGTGTGAAGTGGTAGTGTCCAGTTATAGTTGACAATCTCACCTTTTACTTATTTTTAAAAAAGGCTTCATTCATTAGCATACATTAGATGCTGACCCTATTTATTTATTTATTTTTCAGATTTTTACCCCACCCTCCTGGCCAAACCTTGTCATTCTTAATATTGCTGTAACAACATCATGACATAAATATTATTTATGTAGTACTTTTATCCCACCTTCCTGAAGTCACTAAGGGTAGCATAGATGATTTTCTCTAGGGATATGTACTCAGATCCAATAGATACCTTAAAAATATCTTATATTTGGCAATCTTGGCAATGCCAGTATCCCAATCCCAAATATCCCCAGAAATATTCAGAAATATCCTAGAATATTTGGCCAGCATTTTTAAGCTCTAGACTTTGGGTTTTATTTAGGGGTGGGGTTTTTTTTTGCAGGTTTCCTGGGCAGCAGGAAGGAAGGGAGAAAGAGGCAGCTCTCATAGGCACATGGGAATCTAACGTTAAGGAGAGCTTGCCAGGTTGGTTCTGCTGAGATTCTTTGGTTTGACATTGGTTCTGTTATGTTAGTAATAGTGTCCTTCCCTTCCTTGTTCAGTTGGTTTGGCTTGGATTCTCTGGTCTGACATTGGACATGTTACACTTGCCACATCAGCCCGTGATTCTGCTGTTTTTCAAGCAGCCATTCCAGACCCCTGGAATGATTCCCCATAGCGACTAATGGACCCAAATAATTTTGAAATTCCAGAAAAAAATGAAACCAAATACTGCACCACTATTGGAGACCTGATTTATCTGGAATACTGATACTTATATATGTATAAAATGCCATCAAATCGCAGCCAACTAATAGTGACCCCAGCAAGGGGCTTTCAAGGCAAATGAGAAGTGGAAGGAGTTTGCCATAGCCTTCCTCTGCAGAGTCTTACTTTGTAATCTTCCTCCCAAGTACCAACCTTTGTTATTGTCCATGATCTGATGAGATCAGGCTATACCATGCTGCCTTCCCTCCACACCAATACTTATGTGCTCCCTGAAATCTGGATTTTTAAAAATGCCATTTTCCCCCAGGGTACATCCCTAGTTCTCTCCCCTCTTCCCTTGATCCTCACCTCAGAGCATTTTCTGCAAGTTCTATGTCCATTTCTCATGTTTGCTTTCCCTAGAATTACCAAGGTCAGCTACAACCTCAGGCTTATTTGTTTGAAATCACTTAAACTAATAACATTAAGACTGAGGGCTAAACTGCACAGTATGTTTTTTGTTAATCTGTCAGGTCCCAGAATACTGCACATGCACCTGCAAAACAGGGCAAATGATTGGCTCAGGAAAATGATGCAGTGGGGAGACCAGAGATCCTACCCTGCCCACGCTGTTGTCCTGAGTGGTGTTGATCCCCTGGAGGCTTTTAAAATGATGTTTCATGCTGCCGCCGCAAGTTGGGTCTGGGAAATGTTAAAATGGGTGCCATATAGCTTGGCCCTGACTTCTCATACACATAAATGGGATTGGGTAGAAAGTAAAAGAGGTAGAGCACACATTACATTAAAAGGAGAAATGTAGAAGTGACCTTCATTTAATGACTTCCCTTGCCATAGTTCTAACATATTGACCATTGTACTATTCTGGTGATGGTGTGAAGATTTGCACAGGTAATGCTGCCACTTTCCAGAGACTGCTGATAATGGCATAAACCCTGTCATGCAAGTGCTGGCATCACAAAGTCTGATGGTTCCTCTTTACATCTATAGAAGTGGCTGTAGCTGCTAAAACTGTTCCCAGAAGTTTTTACATATTTGTAATGGATTATTCCCTTTCCCAGTGGGCTCATTTTTAAAATATATAGGTTATATAGTAGAGACTACATTATTTTGTATCACATATTACCTTTAGGCTCTTAATGAATAAATAATAAAATTGATAACAATAAAAATGTCTTGGCTCCATGTTATTTTGTTGTTGTCATTGTGCCTTGTCTTTTATTTGCTTACCATCTGGCAATCTTTTGGTCCCTGATAGTTCCAGACAATTAGGTTATAAGTTTATATTATTACTGCAAGATAAAGAAACAATTTCACTACTAGGAATATACATAACTAAATTCCTGAGCCAAATATATACATGAAAAAACACTGTTTTAGGTCATTGCAGTGACTTCCTAGAATACTAATACAATTCTGGGAGTTTTAATACAAGAATAACAACAACAAAAACCTATCCTTCTCTGATCTGTTTTGTGGGTTGTTTTGTTTTGTTTGTTTAAAGTTTGGGTGCCTGCCTACTAGACCAGCAGCAGTATGCCTTTATGCTTGTTGTTTTTCTTTGATTCTAATGATTCCATGCAATGGCATTTCTCCTTTCCAATCAGAAATCTGCAAGGGAAGAGCACAGAGTGTTGACAAACAATCACCTTTGAGATACCTTTGGTGCCACTCTGTTTACAAACAGCTGCCTTGGACCATGGAATTATTTCCCCATTAAAACTAATGGTTATTAGGAGTAGAGAGAATTCTGTCTGCACCAGAAGTTATGATGACCTGCAAGGTCCCAACTCTAACATTCTACGATTCTGTTCTATGATTCCAGCAGTGCCCTGATCACCCTGTTGGCTCCCCAGGATGACTAAGTCCCTGATCACTTCAGGATCTGTAAAACAGAAACCCTTTGTTTGGTGTGCTTGAAAGTTGGCTGGTCTTAAGATGAGAGGAAGGTCCATATTCTGTCCAAAATAGGTGACATTCTGATTACAAAGAACTGCTCCAGATCATGGAATGGTTCTCAGGAGGAGTAGAGAGAAGTGTGCTTGCATCAAAAATGATCAATTTCACCAGGGGTCTTTTGGGGCTGTGGCCCTGGGAGGCCTGAAGATGCCCGTTGCCAGCCTCCCAGGGCCCGCGCTGGAGCATTGTGGCCACGGGGAAAGGCATTGATGGGTGTAAGTGAGGGACATGGGGGGTGGGGGCTTGATGGGGGTGGGAGAGCCTTCCTCCCTCTCCCCATCTCTTTGCCATCTTTCTGTCCCTCCTTTCCTTTTCTTTCTTTCCCTTTTCCTCCTTCTTTCCTTCTCTCTCTTTCTTTCCCTCCTCTCTTTCTTTCCCTTCTCTCCTTCTCTCCTTTTTCTCTTTCCCTCTTTTTGTTCTTTCCTTTCCTCTTCCCCTCCTTCTTCCCTTCTCTTGCTTTCTTTCCCTCCTTTCATTCTCTCCTTTCCCCCTTTCCCTTCTTCTTTCCTTCTCTTTCTTTCCCTTTCTCTCTTTTTATCCCCTCTTTCCTTCCTTCTTTCCTTCTCTTTCTTTCCCTTTCTCTCTTTTTATCCCCTCTTTCCTTCCTTCTTTCCTTCTCATTCTTTCCCTCTTTCCTTCCTTCTTCCCTTCTCTCTACACTCTCTTTCCTTCCCTCTTCCCTCCTGAAGATGCCTCCCCCCCTTTGCTTCCCCTTCTGACATCACTTCCAGTGATGTCAGGGGGTGTGGCATATGCTAATGAGCTATTATGCTAATAGCCTAGTAGCTCGTTAGCATACCTTATGCTAATGAGCTCCTGCAGCTCTTTTTCTATGAAAAGACCCCTGAATTTCACACTCTGTGAAACCAACCCCCTTTATTCAATGTGCTTGAAACTTGGATGGTATTAAGATGAGAAGGAAGATTATGGTCTGTACAAATTTGGTTCTATTCTGCCTCAGACTCTCCAATAGAATCCTGAGCTGGCAACGTCCTACATGAACATTAGCAATTATGTAACAAATTTCCCCAAAATCACAGATACAACATGAATTTTTTTCTTGGTGCACTCCCCTTTATTTAGTACCTATGGTTAGGCATGCTGCACATTGTGCCATAAATGTGTTCAACAGTTGAACTTAACATATTTCAAATGGTCAATCAGAGTTGATCACTCAGCCTGTTCACTTTATACCTACCAGAATAAAATGCCTACTGAACAGGTTTGCGCTGGGGTTTGGAGAACTGTGTATGTGTAAAGACACTGACATTTCAAACAGATTGGCAGCCATTAGCCTCACTAAGGACTACTCAGACAAACAAAAAAAGATAGAAGTTTATTAAAACACTGCACTAATCTATCAGTCACATTACAATATTGGAAAGTATCTGATAATTTTCTCTAACTTAATTCCCATTTAGACAATTTGTTGTGAATTTAGCCCCATAACCATTTAAAGTGCATTGTATTTTATTTCATTCATCACATGAAAATAGATGGGCAATTTCAGCAGTCCTGTTCTTGAGACAGCCACCTGCCTGACATCAAATGGCTACAGCACATTTAGGGTTACAGTCTCCTTTTCCTCCTCCTTCTCTGCAGCAGTAGGATTTTTTTCAGTGTTGTCATGGCAACCCTGTATCTGGCTGCCAGCTCTGTCGTAAGTTATTGAACTGAGACTGGCTTTTGGTTTAGCAGATAATTAGGTTCTGTCTCACAGGTTCATTTTCCTGTGGCTGGGACATGAATATGACCTACAGCTGGCCTCAATTTTAGTGTCACAGACAAAACTTTAACCCTTCCAAGGCTCAGTACCACTGTATGCCTATTGGCAGATGCTGGTGGATGTTACCAGCCCTTTCTCTACAGTTTTTGGTACACAACATTTTACTTAATCATACAGGAGCATTTCCCAGTTCATTTGTTAGACTGATCCTGATTTTGCAGGGAGACAAACTATGGTACTATTCCCAGGGTAGAGTACATAAGGAAAGAGGTTAGTTTGGCTCCAGACAGCAGTTCTATGATTGCAAACCTGTCAATAAGGTAAAAATGAGAAGAGCAAAATAGACATCTGTCCTTGAATCAAAATGATTATGGAACCCTGCCAATAGACAGCAGCTGAGTAACTGTCCATATTTGACAACATTAAATTCTTTTTCTTCCTTGTCAGTTTCCCCCAGGATCCGAGGGCAATACTCCTGATAAACCTCATTTTCTTTTGTTAAGTTTATAAATCAATGTTCCTTTTCTTGTTATAATGAGAATAAATATCACAGAGTTTTTGTAACATCTGGCAAGAGGAATCTATATCCTCCTGCCATGAAAGGATATACTCAGGAAAAGGCACTAGTTGAAATAAATGTCTATGGAAGGTGGGCAGAGTTCATGCTTCAGCCCTTAACAAAGAAATGTCAATAAGGATGCGTCCATTCTGATATCAGCTTCCCATACTCGAATTTGTATGCTTGCATGTTACTTTTTTTTTATGCCCCCTATAGGGGATTTTTTATTGCATTTTCTAAAAACTACAATGGAAAAAAGGGAGGGGTAACTACATGCTACAGGTGAAAGTAAAGAAAACCCACTAAAAACCCAAGAGATGGTGGTCATACATATTGCTTAACCAAATAGAATTTTGCTTCTTAGTTAAAGACTAAACATATAAAACATTGAGTTTGGTCATCTAATAATCTGCTTGAAAACCATAAGTTGAAACCTCCCACATTTTGACCTTAACAAAGAGCTTAGTAAGAAAAAAGGAAACATTAAAAACAATCAAGAGATTCAGAATGTAACAACAAGCCATTTGCTCATTTGTCCTTTTTCTTTCTCAATTGATAGCTTGTTCTGGGGGCTGCCGCCCCCAATGCAGAGTTTGAGTTCTCATCAGAAGATGCCACTGCAGCCTCTTCATCACTGTCTTTGATGCTGTTGTCTTCTACCTCTTCTTCTCCTTTTGCTGGACAACTGTGAAGATGCAAAAACTCCAGTGCCTTTTCAACAGAGTTGACTTTTTTATCCATAAATTTAAAGATTAAACCTTTGGGTACAATCCATCTGTAAACAACGTTGTTTTCCTGTAAAAATAAAGCCAAATCCCTATATTTCCTTCTTTTCCTTCTTATTTCAAATAGAATGTCCTTCAGTACTTTTATTTCTTTGTCTTTGATTTTCAGGGAGGCCCCACTTGACACTTTTAGTTTTTGATCTCTCACTTGTCTTCTAGAGAATCTCATAATCACTTCCCTGGGCAGATTATTTTTTTCTTATAAATTCTGAATATGATCTAAAGACTGTATCAATCTCACTTTGTATTGTATCTGTTTTTAAATCTGCCAGTGGGGCCAACGCATCACATATAATCAGTCTCAGATTTTCTCCTTTTGCTTCCGGGATTCCCTGGAATCTTAAGACATAGCTTGCCCTTTCCATTTCCAGCCGTAACAAATGGGATTCATTAGTTTGTCTCTTTTGCTCTATCGTGTGTAGTTGAGTTTGAAGCTTCTTGGAGTTAGCATCGACCACTTTAAGTTCCTGCTCCGTTTTCTCTGCTTTTTTTAGTTGTTTCACTAAGCTGGAACATTCCAGGACTATCTACCAGAGACTGGCTAAGCTTGGAGCTCTAGAACAATAGCCCACCAGGACTCTGGAAGTGACCCATGAAAAACTAATATTATGTAAATAGCCAATGGTTGGGAGTTGGGTGTGTTTGGGTGTGGGTTTTGCATGCTATTTAAACAGGGCTGTTGCCCTGGTGTTTTAGTCTTGTTTCTGAAATCACTTAATACAGTACAGCTGTTCACTGCAATGCATCTTGAACCCAGTATTTAATATTGGCAATGAGGATGGGATCCTGTTGAGCAAACCTAGTGCCCATCTGCACTGCACTGCACACTGGACTCCAGTGCCATGTGCATCACACCACAACCGGGACCATGACTGCCACTCCAGGACACTTTGACACATTCAATGCTGCTGCAGAGGACCAGGATGCCTACATTTCTCACTTCAAATTCTTCCTCGAGTCCTCCAATATCACCAAGTCTGAGAAGAAGTGTGCAACTTTCTTCCGGGTCTGTGGCTGCTCAACATTCAGGATCGCCCATTCACTGCTGGCTCTGGTGGAGCTATGATCCACTCCATAACAGAGGATTATAGACTGGCTGCAGGAGCACTTCACGCCAATGTGCTCCATTATTGCACCCCTCCATGCATTCTACACAAGCAACCAGGCAACAGGTGAGTTGATCATGGCCCACGTTATGGCCCTATGGCATGCTGCCTGATACTGCAACTTCCACAACCTTGAGGAAGCACTTCATGACTGGCTGGTGTGTGAAATTCGTGATCAGTGGATCCAAAGGTGGCTCATCACCAAGTGGGATCCCACATTCATGGTTGCGCTTGAAGAAGCCATCTCCACAGAAGCTGCCAACCAATTCACCACAGAGGTCCACCAAGCTCTGAGCCCACCAGCTTCATGGAGGCCCAACACCGCAGCCCACCATGTGGACACCTCCAACGAGGACAAGGAGGTCATGAAAATACATCACCCAGCCCACCACAGCACTAGCACTCCTGCCACAGCTTGTGCCAGTGTATCCACCACCTTGACACCATGTGCCAGCTGCAGGGAGCCCCATGAGCGAAAATACTATTATTTCCAAGATACCTCATGTCAGAGCCAGTGTTCCCTCTAAGCTGAGTCAGTGTGAGCTAGCTCACAGTTTTTCAGCCTCCGGCTCACACATTTTTGTCTTCGCTCAGGAAGGGATGGCTCCGGAGCAAACTAATTTTCTGCAGTAGCCGAATTGCTCACTCACAACTTTCATGCCAGTTACTCACAAAGGAGAATTTTTGCTCCTAAGACTCCACAGCTTAGAGGGAACACTGGTCAGAGCTGTGAAAAGGTTGGCATATCACCCAGGCCTGCCATTCCAAGGGAACCTGGAGGTGACAGTCCGCCCATCATTAGTCTGTGCATGCCGCGGAATTGCACTCCACCGCTGTCCCACGTCACCAGGTACTGCACTTGCCCCAGGACACCCCTGATAAAATTAAAGTGACTGTTCTAATTGAGGGAGCCCCTTGCATGATGGAGCTAGACACAGGGTCCTCAGTCTCCATAATCTTGGAGGATACCCTCCATAGGCTCTGCCCTAAAGGGGGCCCTTACCGCAGCCTGGCTGGTTTCACCTTATGGGACTTCCAACAGAATGAAGTGGCTGTGAAAGGGGTGGGAAAGTTTTGGGTATGGTACCAGAATTTTGAAGGACTCTTGGACTTGCTGGTAGTAAGGGGCAGTTGCACAAGTTTACTTGAATTAGCATAGTTCGAGCCCTTGGGGTTCTGTGTCACAGGGGTACACCAAATTGCCCAAGTAAACTTTCAGTAGGTGTGTGATGAGTTCCTGGCTATATTCGATGGGATGCTTGGTCATTACACTATACCACCCTGTACAGAAAAGGTCTTTTCTGAAATTCTCCCTGCCTGGGCCAGATGGCCTTAGCTGGTAAGACTTCCGTATGACTTTCGTCACCTGAGCAGATGGCCTACCAAATGGCCAAGCCTCATATCCATATGCAAGACACTTTGATACCTTTGCTGGGGCAGAGAGACTTGCAGGTGCCTCCCCAACCATGGAAGGAGGTATTCCCCATACATTACCACATCAAAAGCATTTGCTGACATGACATGTTGTACGTAGGCCCTGGAGATTGGACACACCCCTCCACTCTCTCACTATTGGGCAATGGCCATACCTGATGGTGATGGAGAAATGGGGTACAATTGTAATCACCTTATGGGAACAGTGAGTTCCTGGGGAAAAGTTTAGAGTGTTCCTTTCTGAAAACAAAGAGTTCTTATGGATTGGCTGCTTGCTTGGCATGGAGTTTATTATTAGGCAGTGAAGCTGGACTTAGCTGCCCTCAACAACCATGTGGTTCCTTCTCAAGATTCCCTGGTGAGACCTTGGATTATTTGCACACTGAATCATCTGATACCTCTGAAAGCTTGGTAACTAAGGAATACCTCTATTGTGTAGTCAGAGCTGAACAGGCTATAGATATCTTTTGTTTTATTACCATTTACTAGTCTCTTTATATGCATGCTTTTGCCCTGAATAAAGATAATATATAATCAATATTATCTGGACTTGTTTTCCTCTGTTGCAACTTTACATCTAAGGCTTAATCTTGTGCCTAGGCTGACTCTGCTGATGCAGCTACCACTGTGTGTTAATTGTTTGCAGCCCTGATATAGAGCTGATAAGTTGCTACATCCCAGAGACCAGGCAGGAATTGGGGATCTCTGCTCCTGTCTATGGTGGGGACCTTTGTGTAAGTGGCAGTGACTGCTGATATCCTGGAGTGTGTACAGAAATATTCCTGGGGGTTTGTTTGTTACTGAGCGCACGGGTTTTTAACTCTCATCCCTGGACTGGGGTGGGAGGAGGGAATCCGTGACATCTCTGCCCTAAAGGGGGCCCTTGCCGCAGCCTGGCTGGTTTCACCTTATGGGACTTCCAACAGAATGAAGTGGCTGTGAAAGGGGTGGGAAAGTTTTGGGTACGGTACCAGAATTTTGAAGGACTCTTGGACTTGCTGGTAGTAGGGGACAGTCACACGAGTTTGCTAGGATTAGCATAGTTCGAGCCCTTGGGCTTCTGTGTCACAGGGGTACACCAAATTGCCCAAGTAGACTTTCAGTAGGTGTTTGATGAGTTCCTGGCCATATTTGATGGGATACTTGGTGATTACACTATACCCCCCATCTCCCTCCAGCTCAACCCAGAGGTGTGGCCTGGACGGCTGAAGGCCTGGCACGTCCCATTCACATTGAAGCCTAAATCTGATAAGGAGTTCTGATCGTTTGGTGGGCCAAGGGGTTTTAGAACCAGTCTCACATGTCCTTTAGGAGACCTCGATTGTCACGCCCGTTAAGCCCAATGGGGATGTCCACATCTGCACAGACTATAAATGTACCATTAACAAGATGCTGCAGGACCATGCCTACCTGGTCCTGGTAGTCAGCCACATCTTGGCCTCTTCAGTAGGCACCAAGATTTTTGGGAAATCTTTTGGGAAATCTTTTGGGAAAAGACTTAGCCCAGGCTTACCAGGAACTCCCGGTGGATGATGCGACAGCAAAGGCCGAGACCATAGTCATGCACAGGGGCACATTCAGGGTGCAGCGACTACAATTTGGTATCAGCATGACCCCAGGGATTTTCCAAAATCTCATCGACTCTCTCCTTAAAGGTATCCCCAGGGTCCAGCCCTTCTTTGATGATGTTCTGATTGCTGCCCCCAAAGAGGAAGAATTTGTCTGCTGGTTGCACGCCATCCTGCAGCAGCTGCAGTCAGCCAGCCTGAAGGTGAAGTAGGAGAAGTACCTCCTGGGTGTTCTATGGGTCAAGTTCTTGGGGTTCTCCGTAGATGCTGATGGCATCCATCTGGCCCCAGACAGGGTTTGCACCATCATCAACGCCCCCATGCCCACTTCCAAGCAGGAGCTATAGGCTTTCTTGGAGCTACTGAACTTTTATCATTCCTTCTTGCTCCATAAAGATGTGCTGGCAGAGCCGCTTCACTACCTCCTTAACATGAAAGCCTCATGGGTCTGCGGCCAACAACAAGCCACTGCATTCTGGGTCATGAAGGAGCTGCTCATCTCCAACATGGTCCTGGCCCATTTCAATGAAAAGCTGCCTATTGTGCTTGCTTGTGATGCTTCTCCATATGGGGTTGACACCATATACGCATAATTAATGCAATATATGATCAACCTACAGCTCAGCTTTGTATAAATAGCTCTATTTCGGATAAGTTTAATTTAAAACGGGGCACTAGGCAGGGATGCCCATTATCTCCTCAATTATTCGCTTTGGTAATGGAGCCTTTAGCCTCAAGGATTAGAATGCATTCAAATCTACATGGGATACATATAGCAAATAAAATTTTTAAATTAGCTTTATTTGCAGATGATATTTTATTATTTTTGACTAAACCTACAATTTCTTTACCATCACTTCAAAAAATATTGGAAGAGTTTGACAATGTATCAGGATTACAAGTCAATATTGCCAAATCCTCTATTTTTCCAATATACTTAGAGGATGATACTGTGAAAAAGCTTAAAAAATCAGTCCTTTATAAATGGACCACAAAATATTTGAGCTATTTAGGGCTTAAAATTCCTTTGCAACTTAAAGATATACATTCAGTTAACTATGATTCCTTAATAGAAGAACTAAAGAGAAAATTTACTCAATGGCATAAAATGTCTCTTTCTTGGCATGATCGCCTAAACATCATTCGAACATATGTATTACCTAAGTTCTTATTTCTTTTTAGAATTCTACCAATAACAATATCTAAGAAACAAATTGAGGTATGGCAAAAAATCTTATTAAACTTTTTTTGGGCTTATAAACGCCATAGGGTTAGTGTGGAAACATTAACCAAGCATAAACTTAAAGGGGGACTAGGCTTTCCAGACCTATATAAATACTACCAAGCTAATCACCTAGCCAACATTCTCAAAATGCTACATGATTACCAAAATAAGGATTGGATTATAATACAAACACACTATACCTACCCATATGATGTTCCGGAAACAATCTGGCAAACACCTTCAGAACGTTCCAAAAAAATAACTGATAGTCTGATCCTGCAAACCTTCTTAGCCACCTGGGAAAATAAAAGAAAACAATTGATCCCTGGACTTTCAAAATTCCAACATCTCTTTAATCAAAAAAGTTTATTACCTCCAAATTTCCCAATACACCAGGAAACATGGAAAAAAGCAAACATTACAAAAATTGAAGATATTGTAGAAAACAATATTTTAATGAATAAAACTCAATTAGAAGCAAAACTGGGTTCTACTATCTCTTGGATGCAATTTCTACAAATATCCCACTTTTGTTCTCAAATACATTTAAATAATATCATTAAGCGTCCTTTATCAAATTTTGAAAAGATATATAAATGGATTAATACTTCTAGAAGACAACTTATGGCTAAACTATATTTAGAATTAATGGAAATAGAGTCTCACAACTTATTGACATATCAGAAAAGGTGGCATTCTATCTATAATTCTATTTTATCTGATGACGACTGGCACTACATATGGAGGACGTTTCCCTTTAATACGAATATTATAGAAATAAAATTACAAACTTTTAAAATACTTACTTTTTGATATTTAACACCTCAGAAATTATCGCATATAACATCTGCTGTTTCTCCCGCATGTTGGAAGAAATGTGGAGGTGTGGGAAATTATGTCCATTGTTGGCTTGAATGCCCAAAACTAGAGCTGTTCTGGACAGAAATAATAACTCAGGTTAAAAATATAACTGGTTATGAATTGCAATGCACAGTGGAACATATATTACTAAATAGATGGCAAATGCATATACAATCTAGTAATACTATGAAAAGAATAGCCATTTTGTTGGCAGCAGCTAAAAATGCAGTAGCCTTATTTTGGAAAGACACTAAAAGTCCTCAACAACATCATTGGCATGCTAAACTTTGGAAGTTCTATATAATGTCAAAAATAACGGAAAATGTAGATGGAAGAGATGTATACAAATCTTCTTTAGATCATGCTATGATTTGGCTCCCTATTGTGGAATATTTAATTGATCAGGGTGAAATCCCTACTACAGTTAATGACTTAAATTTATGGTAAGATGTGAATGTCTCCTTGATTTGAAAAATGTAAACTGATACTGTAACTTTGAAAATGTAATACTCTTTTTAGTAACTCTAACACTCTTTTCGTGTATACTCCAACTTACCTGTTTTGTTCATTGCTATTTTCCTTTTTGCATTTATTAATAAAATGTTATTAAAAAAAAAAAAAAAAGTAGGAGAAGTACCTCCTGGGTGTTCTATGGATCAAGTTCTTGGGGTTCTCCGTAGATGCTGATGGCATCCATCTGGCCCCAGACAGGGTTTGCACCATCATCAACGCCCCCATGCCCACTTCCAAGCAGGAGCTATAGGCTTTCTTGGAGCTACTGAACTTTTATCATTCCTTCTTGCCCCATAAAGATGTGCTGGCAGAGCCACTTCACTGCCTCTTTAACATGAAAGCCTCATGGGTCTGCGGCCAACAACAAGCCACTGCATTCTGGGTCATGAAGGAGCTGCTCACCTCCAACATGGTCCTGGCCCATTTCAATGAAAAGCTGCCTATTGTGCTTGCTTGTGATGCTTCTCCATATGGGGTTGACACCATTCTTGGCCACCAGCTGTAAGATGGCAGGGAAGTTCCTGTGGCATATTACTTGTCTTTGGCCAAGTGCAACTATGCACAAATTGATAAGGAGGCGCTGACCATCATTGCAGAGGTCAAGAAGTTCCACAACTACCTCTATGTGTGGCCATTCACCATTGCAACAGACCACAAGCCTCTGCCGGGACTTCTTCCCCAGATCACCAAACCTCCCAGATGCTCTCGGTACTTTGTTGGTCCACTTTCCTTGCAGGGTACCAGTATTCCCTCCACCACCATACTGGGAAGCTGATAGGACATGCCGATGCCCTCAGCCACTTGCTGCTCCACTCCATTGATCCGGACCCGGCTCCTGCACTCCATATCCTGCTTGTGGAGGAGCTCCCTGACTGCCCTCTTCATGCCACGGACATTTCTTGCCACACTGCAAAGGACTGGGTCCTCTCCTTCATTTGGGATTGGGTGGGAAGGGGCTGGCCTTCTCATCCCACCAGGATGAACTCTCAGCTCACAAACAGTGCTTACTCTGGGGCAGTTGGGTAGTGGTTCCTGCTCCCCTGTGCCAGCAAGTCTTGTCAGACCTGCATGAGATGCACCCCGGAATTGTGTGGATGAAAACACTCATCCGGAGCTATGTGTGGTGGCTGGGAAAGGACAGCGAAATAGATGCCTGGGTCCAGCATTGACAGGCCTTCCAAGAGACCCAGCTGCAATTGCCCTGTGCTCCTGTGCAACATTGAGAGTCCACCTGCAACCCTTGGTTCTGGGTGCATTTGGACTTCACCAGCCCCTTCCAAGGACAAATATCCTTTATTTTGGTGAACTCCTACACCAAATGGATGGAGTTTGTGTGTCAGGTAGTCCTGCCATGATGGATGGAGGGGAGGGGAGGATGGCTATGGGCGCCATGGCGGCGTGGAGGGCGGGAGGTTGGGATCGTGGGGGTGTAGATTTATGCACCTGGTGTGTGAGAATGGAATGTGAATCTGGCAGGCTCTATCTTGGGTAGACTTAACATTCTGACCTTGGAGGAGACAGGCTGCGAGCTTTCCTATCGCTTTCAAAGCTGCAGCTTTGCTGAGAATAATGGGGGCGGTGGGAACTTCATTAGCGTTGTAACTTTCGATTCCCATTTGCATGTTATTCCCTGATTGGTTGAGAGGGGGGTCCCCATTCACCCCCTTTCCTGTATAACTGCCTGCTTTGTGTAACCAAGTTATTCTGAACAATGTATCTGCTCCAGTAACCTTTCTATTGCAGCTTAACAATAAACACTATTCTTGCTTGAACAACAAGACCTGGTGTTTGGCTGACTAAGTTAGGGCTCCTGACAGTTTGTTCAGAATCATCAATTTTCGGGACTGGTCGGAAACCCGTGGCTCCAAAATGAGTGGTGGTGAAGAAGACACTCTCCCGATCGAAGATGAAAAGAAGGAGGATAAGAAACCTCTTGATAAGAACGTACCCGCGGAGACCCCTGACACCTATGTACTGGTGACACGGGGCCAGGAGTACGACTTCGGAGGGCCCTACGGGGATCCGTATGGGGCAGCTTATGGTGGGGTGACCACTCGAGTCAAACACAGACGAGACTGGGTGAAGCCCCTGGCAGAAACCCATGAAACGTGGTTTGGAACCCCAAGAGCATCGGTGAGGGTGAGCCACACCGAGAGATCAGTCCGCAGACTGATTACGGCCGAGGGTATGGAAGACACTGGCCGAGACTCCGAGGACCTGGAAGGCATCGTGGTGAGACGGAGGTGGAGTGGGGAGCCGAGCCAAGACCGCTTGATGTGCTTCTTGGATGAATCCCTCGCCCGCATTCCCCAGATGATCGCAGAGGGCATCCGGGAAGAGCGAGAGCGGCAACGACGAGAGGAACCACCCGATCAACCTCCCCAAGACCAACGTCCGGCGCCAGGCCCAGACCAGCAGAACATACCAGCTCTACCCCCTCCTCAGCCCGTGGGGCCGGGACCGCAGGGGCCGCCGGGGCAGCCACCCCCTCGCCCATGGGGATTTTTGCCACCGAAACCTGCGGAACTCCTTGATGCGGACTTTGATGGAGACCCAGAAAAGTTCCCTTTCTTCCTCGTGAGGGCTGAGAGATTTATCGAAACCTGGGGCCACCTGTTTCAACGCGAAGACCGCATGGTAGATGTCATAGCATCCCATTTGAAAGGCGCGGCAGCGGACTGGTATGTCGGGCTTCACCAGGCTGACGGGCGGGAGCTGAGGCAAATCGACTCCTTCATGTGGGCCATAAAACAGCAATTAGAGGATGTGAACGCAAATAAGACGGCCAAAGCAACAATCCGGGCCATCAAGCAAGGCGCTAGATCTGTAAGGGATTATACAGCGGAGTTTCGCAGGTGTGCAGCTAAAATCCGAGGGGTGCAAGATGGGACCCTCGTGGAGTACTACAAGTTGGGGCTCAACGCGGAGATTCGTCGGTCGGTCACAAAGACCCAAGACCCGGACACGCTGACAGGTTGGATACAAGCAGCCATCACTATGGAGAACCGCTTGAAAACCATCAAACTGGATGATGCAGCAGCGATGACTAACCGGGGCCAGTCGGGCCCTACACCGGCCGTGCGGGGAAGGAATCCCACACCAAACCCGAGACCGAAGGATGGAACGAGAGAACTCCGGATGAAGCAAGGTCTGTGCCTGAAATGCGGGGAAGGGGGCCACTTCGCAGCGAGCTGCCCAGGCTCCCCTGCATCACCTGGGGTGCCCAAGGGAGTCAAGAAAAAGTTCGAAACATCCACACCAAAGCCGGTGGCGAAGCCAAGAGGGGCGAAAGCCTTGCAAGCCAAGCCGCTCAGCGAGGCATCGGATTCATCGGATGGCGAGACCGTGCCGCCGGGAAACGAGACGGACCTGCTGTAAACAGCGCTGAACAGCAGGTCCCGGACTCCCAGGCGCAAATCCCGGTGAGCAGACCTCCCTCTCTTTTCTTTCTCACAGTGACTTTAGTGGACCCGGGTCTATTGACCCACGTGAGAGTGCGAGCTCTCATTGACTCTGGGTGTGGGAGAGATCTCATCAACCCCACACTAGTGACAGGACTGGGGGCAAAAGTAGTTAAATTAAATGACCCCTTGATTTTTACGCAGATGGACGGCTCCACCATGAAAGAACCTTGCAAATACGAGACTGTCCCCTTGCGGGTGGGGATTGGGCATCACTGGGAGGAGAGACCCTTCATTGTTACCCCGTCTGCCCGCTTTCCCCTAGTACTCGGGAGCGCGTGGTTCTTTGATCACGATCCACATGTCTTATGGGGGGAGGGGAAAGTGAACTTTATTTCCAAAAAATGCCAGGCCCACCTGTGGAAGCAGGAGTGGGGGACCACGATGGGGGGGCGCCCCTAGTAACGGCGGGGGTGGCAGAGGCAGAACTAGAGAGGATTCCAGCAGAGTATCGCGACTTAGCTTCCGTCTTTGGGGAAGAGGAAGCCGATGAACTGCCCCCCCATAGAAACTCGGACTGTGCAATTGAGATTTTGCCTAACCAGAAATTGCCTAAAGGAAAGCTATATTCTATGAGCCCTTCGGAAAAGGTGGAGCTGAGGAAATTTATTGACAAGAACCTGAGCAGGGGGTTTATATGACCGGCATCCTCCCCATTTGCAGCTCCCATTCTTTTCCGGAAAAAGAAGGACGGGGGGTTGCGGTTGTGCACCGACTATCGAGGCTTGAATGCAGTCTCCAACACGAATGCTTACCCCATGCCCCTAATTAAAGACTTGTTAGCTGCGGTGGCTGGGGGGAAAATTTTCTCGAAGCTTGATCTCAGAGATGCCTACTTCAGGGTCTGAATAAGGGAGGGGGATGAATTCAAAACGGCGTTCAATACCCCCTGGGTCAATTTGAATACTTAGTCATGCCGTTCGGGCTTCAGGGAGCACCGGGGGTCTTCATGAATTTGATTAATGAGGTGCTCCACAAGTATTTATTCAAGAGGGTCCTTGTTTACCTTGATGACATACTTTTGTGTTCCCCTGACCTGAAATCCCACGTGAAACTGGTGCGGGAAGTTTTACAAACGTTGCACAAGCATAAACTCTTTACTAAGCTGTCCAAATGTGAATTTCACAAATCGGAGATCCCTTTCTTGGGCTACCGCATATCCCAAAAGGGGATTGAGATGGACCCTGACAAAATAAAAGATGTGGTGGGGTGGGAGCCACCCAAGACCCGGAGGCAACTCCAAGGGTTCCTCGGATTCGCGAACTTTTATAGATCATTCCTTTCGAACTTTGCTCAAGTGGCTCTCCCCTTAACTGATCTGCTTAAAACGAAAGGGAAGTCACCTGACTGCACTCGACCCGGTGCCAAGCTAGAGTGGTCTCCGGAGTGCCAACGGGCATTTGACCAATTGAAAGCCCTTTTACGTCGGAGCCTGTGTTAGCCCACCCGAATGAACTTAAGAAATTCATTGTACAAGTAGACGCTTCTGACGTTGCTATGGGAGGGGCGATCCTCCAAGAGGGGGAGGATGGTAAATTACACCCCCTTGCCTATGTTTCCAGAAAATTTAACGATACTAAACGGAATTGGTCGGTGTGGGAAAAAGAAGCGGGATCGATCCGCTTAGCGTTGGCAACATGGCGCCATTGGCTGGAGGGGGCGCGGGTTCCCTTCGAGGTGTGGACTGATCACAAAAACCTCGAGCTTCTCCGCTCCCCCCGTTCCTTGAACGCCAAACAGCTGCGTTGGGCTGATTTCTTCTCCAAGTTCAATTTTACACTGCACCACTTCCCTGGGACATCTAACTCGCTTGCCGATGCACTGTCACGCCTCCCACAGCATGACAGTAAGAGGGAGGAGATTCGTGACTCGGTTTTCACGCCTTCCCAGTTGGGAGGGGCAGTAACCACTAGGAAGCAGGCCAAACGTTCCCCTCCGTCCCCAACCCCTCCTACCAATGACTGGGTGACGAAATTCTCTACAGCTATGTCTGACGCTGATAGGGAGGAGGTGAGGGGGGAGGAAGGAGTCTCTCAAGATGCGCATGGCTGCTGGAGGAAGAATCAGAAACTGTTTGTTCCCAACTCCCTTCGGGGGAGGTGATGGGCTGGGCGCACGGCTCCAAATTGGCTGGGCACACGGGGTTTGTGAAATCTCTCCAGCTCCTACAGAGACAATTTTGGTGGCCTGGGCTACGAAAAGACATTTCGTTATTCACGTCTGCTTGCCAAACGTGCTTGATGAGTAAACCCAGACCCGGTAAACCCCCAGGAGCTCTACAACCCCTCCCCACGCCGGCTCGTCCATGGGAAGTGATCTCTATGGACTTTATTACTGACTTACCCCCTAGTGGGGGGAATACTGTCATCTGGGTGATAGTGGATCTGTTTACTAAGCAGGCCCACTTCGTTCCGTTTGCCTCCGTCCCCTCTGCCAAGAAACTAGCCTCAGCGTTCTTGCAACACGTCGTGAGGCTCCACACTTTACCTGCTAAAGTAATCTCGGATAGGGGGGTTCAATTTGTTTCGCATTTCTGGAGTGAATTAATGTCACTGCTTGGGGTGGAGCGGGGGGTCAGCAGTGCATACCACCCGGAAACCGATGGGCAGACTGAACGTGTGAACCAAACCCTTGAACAATACTTACGGTGTTTTACAAACTTTCAACAGGACAATTGGCACTCCCTTTTGCCTTTGGCTGAGTTCTGTTACAATAATACTCAGCACTCTTCGACGGGAATGTCCCCTTTTAAGGTGGTCCATGGATATGATGCCCCGCCTTTGCCATTTTTGAATTCTCCCGACCTCCCGGCGGGAGATGCGGGAGACTGGTGCAAACAGTTGCAGACGGCATGGTCATCTTTAGCCAAGACTCTGGAGGATGCAAAAGAGGCCTATAAAACCCAGGCGGACAGGAAACGCAACCTATCCTGGGTTCCTAAGTGTGGGGAGTTTGCTTATTTGTCCACACAAAATTTACGTGGCATTCAACCGAGTCGCAAGCTCGGTTGGAAATTTGTTGGACCTTTTAAGATTGTGAGAGTTATTAACAATGTGACTGTGGAATTTGCCTTGCCTAAATCTCTAAAGTCTGTTCATCCTGTCTTTCATGTAAGGCTTCTACGCCGGGCGCCCGAGGAGAACAAATGGAGACTGAAGCAACCTGCCCCACCTCCGCTGTTGGTGGGGGGGGAACCTCACTACGAAGTTTCACAAATCTTGGACTCTAAGATCTCTCGCAATCGCTTGTTTTATCTGGTGGAATGGGTTGATTTTGGGCCTGAACAGAGGGAGTGGGTACGGGCGGAAAATGTTCTGGCCCCCCAGATGATCCGGGCTTTTCACAAACTGTACCCCCACAAGCCAAAGGGGTAGATTTGTTTTCGAGAGGGCTGCATGTCAGGTAGTCCTGCCATGATGGATGGAGGGGAGGGGAGGATGGCTATGGGCGCCATGGTGGCATGGAGGGCGGGAGGTTGGGATTGTGGGGGTGTAGATTTATGCACCTGGTGTGTGAGAATGGAATGTGAATCTGGCAGGCTCTATCTTGGGTAGACTTAACATTCTGACCTTGGAGGAGACAGGCTGTGAGCTTTCCTATCGCTTTCAAAGCTGCAGCTTTGCTGAGAATAATGGGGGCGGTGGGAACTTCATTAGCGTTGTAACTTTCGATTCCCATTCGCATGTTATTCCCTGATTGGTTGAGAGGGGGGGGGTCCCCATTCACCCCCTTTCCTGTATAACTGCCTGCTTTGTGTAACCAAGTTATTCTGAACAATGTATCTGCTCCAGTAACCTTTCTATTGCAGCTTAACAATAAACACTATTCTTGCTTGAACAACAAGACCTGGTGTTTGGCTGACTAAGTTAGGGCTCCTGACAGTGTGCCTGTCACCTCCACCTCTTCCAAAGCGGCAATCTGGGTCCTCAGATGAATCTTCAGCACTCACAGTCTACCTGACATGGTCATGACAGATAATGAACATAAGAACATAAGAGAAGCCAATGTTGAATCAGGCCAATGGCCCATCTAGTCCAACACTCTGTCACACAGTGGCCAAAAAAACCAGGTGCCATCAGTGGGACCAGGACACTAGAAGCCCTCCCACTGCTGCCCCCCCCAGCACCAAGAATGGAGTGCATCACCTGTCCCAGACTGAGAGTTCCTATCTATACCTTGTGGCTAATAGCCACTGATGGACTTCTGCTCCATTTGTTTATCTAATTCCCTCTTGAAACTGTCCATGCTTGTAGCTGCCACCACCTCCTGTGGCAGTGAATTCCATATGTTAATCACTCTTTGGGTGAAGAAGTATTTCCTTTTATCTGTTCTAACCCGACTGCTCAGCAATTTCATGGAGTGCCCACGAGTTCTTGTATTGTGAGACAGGGAGAAAAGTACTTCTTTCTCAACCTGCTCAATCCCATGCATAATCTTATAAACCTCGATCATGTCACCCCTCAGCCATCGTTTCTCCAAGCTAAAGAACCCCAAGTGTTTTAACCTTTCTTCATAGGAAAAGTGTTCCAACCCTTTTATCATTCTAGTTGCCCTTCTCTGCACTTTTTCCAATCTATAATATCCTTTTTGAGGTGTGGTGACCAGAACTGTACACAGTATTCCAAATGAGGTTCCACCAATGATTTATACAGGGGCATGATGATACTGGCTGATTTGTTTTCAATTCCCTTCCTAATAATCGCCAGCATAGGGTTGGCCTTCTTTATTGCAGTTACACACTGTCTAGATATTTTCATTGACTTATCTACTACAACTCCAAGATCTCTCTCCTGGTCAGTCTCTGCCAGTTCAGACCCCTTCAATGTGTATTTATATTGAGGCTTTTTGGCTCCAATGTGCATCACTTTGACTCACCCATCCTCGACAGATCCCTTTGGTGTGCCTCACAATCCTCCCTGGTTTTCACCACCCTGAACAACTTTGTGTCATCTGCAAATTTAGCCACTTCACTGCTTACTCCCAATTCCAAATCGTTAATAAACAACTTAAAAAGCATTGGACCAAGTACTGTTCCCTGTGGTACCCCACTGCTTACCACCCTCCACTGAGAAAGTTTCCCATTTATACACTCCCTGTTTCCTATTTATAAGCCAGTTTTGATCAACAAGAGGACTTGTCCTTTTATCCCATGACTATTGAGCTTACTTAGGAGCCTTTGATGAGGAACTGTATCAAAAGCTTTCTGGAAGTCAAAGGTAAACAACATCTATTGGGTCCCCCTTGTCCACATGTTTGTTCACTCCCTCAAAAAACACTAACAGGTTAGTGAGACAAGATCTTCCCTTACAGAACCCATGCTGAGTCTGCCTCAATAGTTTTTGTTCATCAGTGTGCCTGCTAATTCTTTCCTTAATAACAGTTTCCACCAACTTACCCGGTATCGACGTCAGACTGACTGGCCTGTAACTTCCTGGATCTCCCCTGGAGCCCTTTTTAAAGATGGGAGTGACATTAGCTACCTTCCAATCCTCAGGAATGGAGGCAGATTTTAAAGAAAGATTACATATTTTTGTAAGGAAATCCACAAGTTCACATTTGAGTTCTTTCAGAACTCTCGGATGAACTGCCTTCACTTCAGGGGAGTTCCAGGAGTTCTTGGGCTGCTACCCCATAAGGCACATCCACTCCATGCCCTTTCACCTGGCCACCAAGGGGCAAGCGGAGAGGATGATACAGACCACAAAGGAGTCCCTCAGGTGGATCATCTACAGGGACTGGGACCACAAGCTGGCAGCATTCCCTTTTGGCCACCAGGTGACACCAAGCGTAGCCACCAACCGCAGCCCTGCTGAGCTCCTCATGGGCAGGTGCTTAAGTATATGACTGGACAGACTGCACTCAGCCCCAGCCCCAGTGCATCACCAGTCATCGAAGAGCCAGGAAGTGCCCAGACGTTTTTTCCCAGGTGATCCTGTATATGCATGGAAGTTCTCCA
Organism: Gekko gecko; assembly: GCA_029375565.1. Taxonomy (NCBI): domain Eukaryota; kingdom Metazoa; phylum Chordata; class Lepidosauria; order Squamata; family Gekkonidae; genus Gekko; species Gekko gecko. The sequence continues at coordinate 82,498,483 of JAPDNY010000004.1, forward strand.
GTGGTCTGACCTGGGTTCCAGCCAGGGTCATCAGAGTCACTGCCCCCCTCTCATATGCCATATCTACTGACAGGGGACAGGTCCTGCACAGGCACATAGACCAGCTTCGCTATCATCTCCTGCGAGGTAGCCAACCCAGCACCAGCTGCCATGGAGGCCAGCTGCCAGGGACCACTACCACCGTTGCCAGAGCCCAGTGAGGATGGGGATGCGCCACAGGCAGGAGACCATCCTGACCATGTGGAGTCACCCACACCCATACAGACTGTTCCAGAGCCCTGGGACTCTGATCCTGACCTGCCATCCTTCCCCAGTGCCACTGCTGAGACCCCAGACAGGGCCCCCGTGACTGTGCCCACAATGCCAGAGCCAAGACACTCTCAGTGGGAAAGGTGCAGGCCAGCATACCTTGAGGACTATGAGTGTTAAAGTGCTTTGGAACTTAGAGGGGGAGGTATGTTATGTATTAGGACTGAAACATTCCAGGACTATCTACCAGAGACTGGCTGAGCTTGGAGCTCTAGAGCCATAGCCCACCAGGACTCTGGAAGTGACGAAGAAACTAATGTTTATGTAAATAGCTGATCGTAGAGCTGTTCACTGCAATGTGTCTTGAATGCAGTATTTAATAAAAATGAAGGAGGGGGAAATGGTAAATGCTGCATTGAGCATCTTGGCTGAAGGGTGGAGTAAAATGGACTGAATAAATAAACTAATTGGTAGGAAGTTTACTTGGCCATTATGCCCATGTTCTACCCATCGCAGATGGATTTTCACTTCCACTTAAAGATTAGGGTCATAGTTTAGGTTATAGATCATTTATCGCTATAATGGCTCAGTGCCTTTACCAACTGCATTTAGTATATCAGCTGAAGTCCTCCTGGTAAAGGATGATCTTGTCACTGTTATGCTTATTTTAATGACTACAAAGCATTCCATGTGGAACTGTTTTCAAAAAATCTTCAAAAACTTCAACCAGAGGAGGGCATCAATTTTTAACAGGGACCCACCACAATGAGCATAACTCATTGTTCACACATTCAGCTGACAGTTATCAACATAAGAACTTGTCTTACTCCAAGTCAGGCCATTGTTCCATCTAGTTCATTGCAGTCTACTCTGGCAGGCAGTGGCTCTCTTGAGTCTCAAACAGAAAGAAAAAAAGATCACCTCCAACATCTATATTACATCCTTTAACTGGAGACTCTGGTAACTGAACCTGAGATTGGAGCAATACCCAAATCCAGTTTACAATAATTATGAGATATGCAAAGGAACAAAAATGTGCACACCAGGCACAAAACCCTATACAAATAAACAGATGAACTTTTGTTACCCCAGGGTAACTTGACTACGTGTATCAACACATATTAGACATATATACAATAAAAGATGTAATACAGTGACAATCAGAAACTACCCATTACTTGCATTTGTCCAGATCCCCAAATATGTCATAGAAAGATTGAGAGGAGAGACTTGTTATACGTTTGGGCCATGCTACAGGGGAAGGCATATTTAACTTGGGTACCCTGTACTACTTTTCCAGTCAGAAAAACCCCCTCCTGAGCTGCTTTAAGCTCCAATAAGGAAATAAATTCTGGACAAAAAGCAGCTCAGGAGAGTCATTGCCTATCAGGAAACAGTGAGTAGACCAAAAATAATGATTATCCCCAATCCATACCATCCTCTCTTCCATCCTGCAACCACTTTTTGCAGTTAAATTATATGTCTGGCAACTGGGCATGGATCTCCAATGTCTTATGCGATCTAGCCCTCAAAAACAGTTCTAAGGAGGTTTCTATTACCAGGCTATCAATTAGTTAATCAAACCACCTAGAAAGTACTTGAGAGAATCCATCACTGAGCTACCATTTGATCTGACCTGTTCAGAAGATATAGTACTAAACCATATTATCCCTTAAGGAAGCATTGTAGGTCTAAGTAGCCTATGACAAGGTCAGCACACTTGATTTAAGGTTAAAAGGGACCTTTGCAGAATTCTTTTTTTCCAGCCATTGCTCATGCATCATCCAAACTATCAGCGGAACTTGAGAAGAGTTATACAGTGGTATTATGAGAGACTAAGCAATAGAGTGTGCTCTTACTAGAAGTTGATGAGTATAAGGGGAAAAGAACATTTTGCAACCCCCCAACATATTGCTTCATGCCTGCTAAGTATTTTTGCAAGCATTTCACATGACCTGTAGAATGAAATAAATGTTACTGAATATATTTGCTTCCATAACATTTTCTGTTGGAAAGGTGTGGGGGGATACAGACAATAGGGGCATGAAACAATAGCCATATACAGCTGTGCAAGGTAGGAATCATGTATTCCCAACAGCCCTGGAACAACACCTGTGGATAATGCAGAAATTTAATCACATCAGCAAACAGTAGCAATATGGAGAAAAGCTGTGCTTTCTTGCTGATATACCACAGTTATAAATTCTCCCCAAGAATGTAGCGCTGGTAGAGAGCCAGCATAGTGTAGTGGTTAGAATGTCAGCCTAGGATCTGGGAAAACCAGGTTTAAATCCCTGCTTGGGTCATTGAGGTTCACTGGGTGACCTTGGGCCAGTCACTCAATCCCAGCATAACCTACCTCACAGGGTTGTTCTGAGGATAAAATGGAGAGGAGAATTATGTAAGCTACTTTGAGTCCCCATTGAGGAAAAATATATGTTAGCCGAAATGCTCTGATCTATAATTAATAGAGCACTCAGAACAGCGTTTAATATTGGAATTCTTTGGTCTATGTATACGGAGGATGGGCCACCACGCTATTTCCCAGTAAAGAGGCGAGAGACAGGAGTAAAATAAATCTTTTGTTTACTGAGCAGTAATATCAATCAGAACATACAATCACACACACTGGCATACCAGAAACTAATAAAAACAGGAAGGAAATAAATAGCACATTTGCATGAGCAGGCATTGAAGTGATGAGAGGCAATATTTACCTGAGGGTGCGCAGCTCCTAGATCTTCCAGTGGGAGGTTCAGGGAGGGAAACAATATGGAAGAAAAGAATGGGGAAACACGTGTACTAGGCCTGCTAGAGACACGTGCTCTATTCAAGCTGCAGACTGAAGCCTTAAAGCGAGGTAAGGGTTTTTGGATAGAGTAAGCTGGGCATAACAGGTAATAGCAGGCAGAGAGAGGTCGTTGGTAGGGGGTAGGCAAGGCAGCCGTGCTTGAGAAGCGTGTGCGAGTGTTTTTAAAAGCTTCTCATGCGGTGGGCGTGGGAGGCCAGGCGGCTTACACCTGGGAACACTCCCTGCTGGGATTGGTTGTTAGGGTCAATTTCAAATCCTAGTGGCTACCTTGACTATTGGACACCTGGGAGCGAGAAAAGAGGAAGCTGGAACAAAGGAGGATGACTCTTTAGTATCTGGGCAGATTCTCCACGAGGAACGTGTGAGTTGGTACGTAGGGGGGGGGTTAATCCCTTTATGGTGGAGACCGGGAGTCTGGGCTGTATGCAAGAGTCTTTTGTTTGAGTGTAAACCTGTGAGTGTAAAACGTGACAAGTAGCAAGCAGGCACCTCTGGAGTGAATTCGGCCAGCATCTCATCGTCCTTGGCTGGCCTCTGTGTCCTCACTGGGTTTTTCCCCGGTGGTGCTTATCATACAGTCTCTTGGCTGGCACACTATCAGGTTTATAACAGCATAAAAACAGTCCAGAAATAGTCCAATAAAGGCAGCTGGGCTAACATATGGGGTATAAATGTGCGACTGAATGACAACAAATATCAGACTTAATACAAGTAAATGAATGATGTTGAAATAACATAACTGTTTATTCTGATCAGAAGGGTAAGCTGCGATCATTGCCTTAGGATTCAAATAATGTACCACAGAAGTTGATGGAAATGGGTCTCAGTTACTGTAGTTATAGTTGTATGGGGGGTATTAACCTTGGGTAATTTCTCAAATATTTTGTTATTTTCTTTGAAATTCTTATTATGATTTCCTGTTTGTATTCATGCAAAATGCCACTGCTGATTAATGAAAACCCTGTATGGACTTTGTTGCCAGGAACTGCGTTAACTGGAATCTACATCTATGCCATACCTTGCAGTTACACTACAAAAGGCCAATAAATTCCCACTGAGTGTGTTACTTGTTAAATTTAGCGCATTACATTGAGGGTAATGAATAAAAGCAGTGGGCCGTTGCTGTCTGGTTGGCAGAGGAGGACTAAGAGCAGCCAGACTCCCCTGAGGCCCCAAGCAGGCTAAACTGTGACAGACTGAATCAAGGGACTCCCTAAGCACCATAGTTCAGCTTGTCTCCCTTAATTTCCTCTTTTACCAAGACTTTAGAGGAAATGGATGGAGGTGAGGTAATGTTCTGCATTAAAGCAGCCAACATGAATAGCAATATTCCCTGCTATATGATCTCTCAATGGCAAGTTTGTTAAGAAGTAATGCATGTATATTAGGCATTATGCTCATGAAACATTTGGAAGAAATGTGTCTAGGGCTTTTTAATATACAGCTTGGGACAAATATACACAAATAAAGCTCATGTCTATCTGTGTGCCTGTGTTAAAAAATACAGCATTGAATGGGTCACTTAATCTACTATATACTTGTTCTGTTTATGCTGTATTTCAATTCTTCAGCTTTTGCACAATGTACAGTGAACTTGTATGATCACACTTTTATGTTAGTGATGCTCGAATACCTGCCAGTTTTGCTATGTTCTGCTCACCATTTGCAAGCAGTTTATCTGTTTGTCAGCCTATTTGGTGGGTTACTTGATACAAACAGTACAGTACATTGCAATCAGTAGTATTTCCTAATAATGCCCCTGAGACCTCAATGTCCTAGGACTCCCATTTTGTTACAGCTTCTTCCCCCTTTTGTGCATGTGTACATATGAGTATGAGCCTAGGATTGACAGAAGGCACCTGAATACAGTGATATCAAAAAACAGTGAGTCATGGCAAGGAGGAAAAGAATGCAGGGCAGCTCTCCCAGTTGTGCAAAAACCCACCCTAAGAGGGATTCAGTTAATGGCCATTTCCCCTAAGGACCTCAGAGCCACCTCCCAAATAATCTGATCTAACAACCCGTATCTCCAAACCAAAACAATATGCGACAGGCCAACTCCAGAAACTTCCTCCATATCTCAACTATTGAAGAGGAAAAATCCTGCCCTTTCCCAATCTTGACAAGTACCCAGCTGTATGTATCTTCCAAATCTTCTCAAGGGAATAGTATAGACACTCTCCATAAAAAAGGGAGAACTCTTCTCCCCCACATAGACAAAGGATTTTTTTTCAGGCTGGCCCACCTTCAAAAAATTGCATTTCCATTGCCACCACATTACAAAGAAAACACCCCTTCCCCTCCTGATCCCCAGTAAAAAGGTGTAAAGAGTGATCCCCTCAGCCCCATGTTTTGTAGCCAGTTTTGGACTTCTGTTACGCCAGCCTTATGGTTGGCTGCTGATCTCTCCAATCTCAACTCTTTGCTCCCTGGTCAGTTTCAGCTCCCAAAGCAGCTTCATCACTGCTGAGGACAACACCCCCCCCCATTCTCCTCAGGTACAGGCTTGAATTCCTCCTTTTTTTCACAGGGTTATGTCGGCAGGTTCTCTAGTTAAAGGTTTTTGTGCTTTATTTGCTGTTTTGCATTTTTCCATTCTGTAATTTTCATTTTTCTCTGCCATATTGCATAGATTAATTTGGTTCCATTTCTGTTTATAAAATACCCCCCTTTTGTTTAAGGTTCTCCCCCCTTCATTTTTCTCCCCCCTTCATTAAGGTTCTCCCCCCCCCCCATTGGTCTGAATCTGGACCTTGGTATCATAGGCTAAGATCCCAATTACTGAAGTACTGAAAATACATGTGTTCATTCTGTGCTAGCAAGGGGACACTTCTGCATGTGATGGCCCTCACACGTGCATACCAATCTGGGTAACAATACATGCATGCTGTCATACAGCTCTGTTCCTCCCTCCAACAATCTTGTCATCTTTGAATGCTCTTTAGCAGCCAATTTTTAAAATAATGAAGGAGCAAGCTAATTAGCAAATGATATTAAATAATCACTGTTTTAAAGAAAGTCTCACCTTCTAGTCTATAATTCTGAATTATCAAAGTTATTTTGTACATGTAAACTATAGTCACTACCTGCATCAGGTAATTAATTAACTGACCCAACCGTCTGTGACTCTGGGGCAGAAATATGAATATAAGAACATAAGAAGAACCCTAGTGGGTCAGACCACTGGTCAGTCTAGTCTAACATCCTGTCTCACATAGTGGCTGTCAGCCAACTGCCATTTCGCTGTGTGAGAGAGGGAGACCCCTGTCTGGTTGCGCCCATGATATTATTGGCCCCTCTATTGTTACGGGGCTAGGACTAGCTGTCCAGAAACTCCCGGACCCACTAGTTTTCACCTCAAAACCTTAAGGGTCTTCAGCCCAGGCAGAAGCTGGGATAGAAATATGTTGGGCCATTTAAGGTTCTGCGCAAAATCAATGAGGTGACTGTCTAAGTCATTAAAACATATGCATCCCATCTTTCATTACAGCCTTCTCAAACGGGATCCTGGACCGAATGAGTGGAATCCGTGCCCATCTGCCCCTCCTCCTCTGAAAGTGAATGGTGAGCTGCATCATGAGGTGCAGCACATCCCAGACTCCAAAATGAAAAAAGGGGTTTTGTTCTACCTAATTCAATGGAAAGACTTTGGGCCGGAGCATAATGAGTGGGTCTAATCTTGCCATGTTAAAGTTTTTAAACTTGTCCCTGCTTTTCACCAATTGTATCCTGATAAGCCGCGGGGAGGGTAACCTTTGGGGGGCAGGATGTCAGCTAGCTGCCATTTGGCTGTGTGAGGGGGGGGAGTCCCTGCCTGGTATTTTAACTTTCGTTTCTTCTTTGCCTGACAATGCTCTGTTATCTATATGTTTTATATGCCTGACATTGAGCGCCTGGTTGTAACACATTCTCCTGGGAACCGTTCCTCTCTCAGGTCCATTAGTTCTGGTGGGCTATTCCTGATGCCTTGATTGGCTACATGCCATCAGGGTGCCCCTGTGAACCTGGTATATCTCACATCCCTGCGCCTTTAGTGTTAACACAGATCCTGAAATGTAGATGCTCTGCCAATAGTGTACCAATAAACTACACTTCTGAAAAAGAGAGTTCTTGGATCTGATTGTTGCAGGAGTCTGACAGTGGCCAATCAATTCCTCTGAAGGTCCAACAATAGCACATAGAGAGAAGGGCTTCCCCTAATGCTGCTTTCTGGCACCAGTATTCAGTTTATTTATAATTCATAAGTAATTTATTTATAATTTTCTAAACTTCTATCACACCCCTTTTTAGTCATTTCTTTTCTAAGCTGGAAAGTCCCCAAACCCTCAGCCTTTCCTCATAGGAAGGTGCTTCAACCCCCTAATCATCTTGGTTGCCCTCTGTACTTTTTCCGGCTCTGCAATGTCCTTTTTGAGATATAGTGAATAGAACTGAAACACTGTATTGAAGCTACATCATAGATCTATACAGGGGTATTATAACACAAGCCTTTATATTTTCTATCCCTTTCTTAATGATCCCCAACATGAAATTTGCCTTTTTCACTGCTGCAGCACACTGAGTTGACACTTTCACTGAGTTATCTATTACAATCCCAAGATCTTTTTCCCTCTCTGTCTCCATGAGTTGTTGACCCTATACTTGAAGCTGGGATTTTTTTGTTGTTGTTGTTGTTCTAATGTGCATCACCTTACACTTACCAACAGTGAAGTTCATTTGCTGCATTGGTCCTTTCTGCATTTGCCTGCCACTCCAGATTTTCTCAGTATTCGAGTCAAGGCAATTTAAGTCCATAGCAAAATACCATCCAAATAACCTGGGGCAACAGCAGCTGAAGCCTGGCTGACCACTGAAAGGAGATAATGCATGGGTCTTTTTTTTGGGGGGGGGGAATGCACTGGAGCGCAGCTCCGGCAGCTTGGGAGGACAGAAAGGCTCCCACATGTCAGTTTCAGCTGTACAACCCGATTTGAGAGTCTTTTGGCCAGCCGAATGTCAATTTCAGCCCCATTATATCCTATGGGCCATTGAAGTCAATGGCAAAAACATAGGGTATATTCTGGGGGCTGGAGAGGAGGGGGTTTGAGGAAGAGGCTCCAAATTCACAGGGTAGCTGTTGGAGCCTCTCCCCAAGATACCCACCAAGTTTCAAGAACATTGGACTAGGGGGTCCAATTCTATGGGCCCCAAAATAGGTTGCCCCCATTTCCTCCATTGTAATCTATGGTGGGAAAAAGTTACTTTTTTCCCATGGTGCTGTTAGTAGCTTTGGGAGGGAGGGGATTTGAGGGGGGGGAGCCCTTTTCTGCATTTTGCCCATCTTGAAGACTATGACAGACTCCTGCTTCTTCTTTTTCCCACCATAGAGAACAATGGAGGGAATGGGGGCAACCTGTTTGGGGGCCCATAGAATTGGACCCCCTGGTCCAATGTTCCTGAAACATGCTGGGTATCTTGGGGAGAGGCTCCAACAGCTACCCTATGAGTTTGGAGCCTCTTCCTCAAACCCCCTCCTCTCCAGCCCCAGAATATACCCTATGTTTTCGCCTTTAACTTCAATGGCCCATAGGATATAATGGGGCCGAATTGCCACCGAATTTCTTTCATTCCCTCCTTTTCTTCTCTCCTTTCCCTCTTTCCTGCCTTCTTCTCTTCTCTTTTTTCCTCCTTTCCCTGTTTCCCTCCTTCTTCCCTTCTCTTTCTTTCCCTCCTTCTTTCCTCCTCTTTCTTTCCCTCTTTCCTTCTCTCTACTCTCTCTCTCTTTCCTTCCCTCTTTCCTTCTTCTGTGGCCCAACTCTAGTGAGAAGGGGTTAAAACTTTAAACCCCTTCTCTCTTCACTCCCCCACCCAGGCCAGCTGGGGAAGGGAAGGGGAGGCTTTCGAAGATGCCACCCCCCTTTTGCTTCCCCTTCTGACATCATTTCTGGTGATATCAGGGGGCATGGCATATGCTAATAGCCTAGTAGCTCATCAGCATATCATATGCTAATGAGCTCCTGCAGCACTTTTTCTACAAAAAGACCCCTGAGATAATGTAATGCAGAATGGGCTGGTGGTGGAATAAAAAGAAGGTTGAACTCAATTTTAGTGCAGTATGGAGAAAAACCTGGAATAAGAAGAATATTGAATTTGATTTTAGTGCAGAATTCCTTGGAAGACACCACAGTGGACATAGATTAAAAGGAGAGTGCCACTCACCAAATTTGTGGAGATCCTTCTGGAGCTTTACACAGTCATCCTTAGTTTTCACCATCCTGAATAGTTTTATGTCATTTGCTAATCTGACCACTATGTTATCCATCCATAGTTTCAGATCATTTATGAACAAATTCAATAGTATTGCGCCCAATATTGATCCTTGTGGCACCCCATTGCTTACTTCTCTCCATCGTGAGAACTGTCCATTTATTCCTACTCTTTGCTTCCCATCATTTAACCAACTTTTAATCCATAAGAGAACCCATCCTCTTATCCTATGACTGCTAAATTTACTGAGGAGTCTTTGGTGAGGCACCTTGTCAAAAACCTTTTGAAACTCCAAGTATATAATGTCACTGTTATTCACATGTTTGTTCACTTTCACAAAGAACTGCAAAAGATTGGTGAGGCAGGAACTCCCTTTGCAGAAGCAATACTGATTTTCCCTATGTTTGATAATTCCATCTTTGATTGCAGTTTACTAATTTTCCTGGGACAGATGTTATATTAACTGGCCTGTAATTTCCTAGTTCCCCTCTGGACCCCTTTTAAAAAATCATTGTAGCATTTGATATTCTTCAGTCTTCTGGTACAGTGTTGTAATAATTTGTAACTCAGCAAATTCCCATTCAAGTCTGTTTCTGAAATTCCTTTGCAATAAAACAACTACTTTGAGGGTCCCCATTGAGAAGGTGGAAATGTTCTTCTACTGGTTTCTCAATTTTGTGATTCTTGATGTCAGATTTGTGTCCATTTATCCTTTGGTGTAGAATTTGACCTCTTTTCTCAATGTAGAGAACTGAAGGGCAAGGCTGGCATTAAATGTCATATACAATGTTAGAAGATAAGCAAGCAAGTGAATAAGCCTGAGATCACAGAATCATAGAATCATAGAGTTGGAAGGGACCTGCAGGGTCATTTAGTCCAACCCCTGCACAATGCAGAAAATTGACAAATACCTCCCCTCCACAACTCCAGTGACCCCTGTTCCATGTCCAGAAGATGACAAAAAACCTCCAGGATCCCCAGCCAAACTGGCCTGGAGAAAAATTGCTTCCTGACCCCAAAGTGGAGATTGGCATTTCCCTGGGTGTGTAAAAAAGGACCACAAGAACTAAGCACTGATGCAACCCTTGCTATTCTCCCTCTCATGATCTGCCTAAGTTCACAGAATCAGCATTGCTGGCAGATGGACATATAGCCTCTGTTTAAAAATCACCTCCCAAGGAACTGCCCTGTCAGGAAGTTCTTTCTAATGTTTAGCTGAAAACTCTTTTGATTTAATTTCAACCCACCAGTTCTGGTCCAACCTTCTGGGACTAGTAAACAATCAGTGATTACACAGTAAACAACGTAAGACCCCCCCCCCAAAAAAAAAAAAAAAAAACCTGTGCAGAAGGATGCTAAGAGTAGAACAAAATAATAAAACAATTTACTAATGAGTAACAACGATATAACTAGTAGGAATATAATACAATACCTCTTGATCCTGTCATTCTTCTATTAAATCTCTGGCCAGAGGATAAGCCACCTGCAATCAGAAGAGGATTGATTCATATACTGCTAGTTGCAGCTCAGGCAATAATCACTCAAATGTGGAAAGAGGAAAAACCTCCCTCAGTCAACCGATGGTTAGCCAAAGTTTGGGATTACTTTATGTTAGAGAAATGTTTAGCCTATTACGATGTAAATCACAGGGAGTGCAAGCTCTTCGATCCCTTAGATAAATGGTTCCCCTTCTTTGAAAAAGCAGACATTGACAAGATGGAAGGAGAATCCACTTCTGGAGTCAACTATAACACCTTTCTATATATGTAACAGATGACACCCTGGTATCTGTCATTCATTCTATTGAGGTATAGTTGTTTATTTTATCTTCAGGCTGGTTTCCACAGTATATCTTGTTGTGCTGTGCTTAACTGTTCTCCTAACTGTTTTCTTGTGTTCTCATTATGCTCGAGTACTGGGTTTAGTATTTCCCTTAGATGCTGTAGCTCACGATTGATGTTTCTGAATTTTTTTCTGCACTGTACTTTCATATAATCAATAAAATATTCCAAAAAAAACCCCTAGTAGGAATATTTACATACTACATATGTAGTATTTATAAAAATTCAACAGGTAAATCCACAATTTTATCAGTAATCCAACAGGTAAATTTTCAGTGATCCAACAGGTAAATAATACAACAGGTAAGTATACAATGAACCTAGTAGTAATTCTACATATGCAGTGTTTACAGAAATCCCACAGGTAAGTCCACTATTTTAGCTGGTAAGATTTCAACAATCCAACAGGTAAATCTGCAATATTGTTAATCCAACAGGTAAGTCTACAATGGACGATGAAGACTCCGGATTATAGAACTTCATTTCGAATAGTCTTCCTCAGTAGAGGCTAAATATAGAAAAAATATTAAGAATCTTGTACAACACAACAATTTACAAAAAGGACTAAAAATACATAATGATTACCTGATTAAGGAACTCTTTAAGGATTCATCAACTGTGTTCATGGTAAACATCAGCAAAACAGCTTTCCTGTGTGGAACATATGCACATCTCCATAAAATAATAATAAAGATATAAATAATAATTCTTAAGAGGAAGAAGGTTTTGCACTCACCAAATTGTAATGAAAAATATTAATAGGGCAGCCAGTTAATATTCATAGGGGGAAATCTCCAAGGTCTTATATTGCTGGTATGCCTCTAAGAGGCTAGAATAGTAATGCGGATTTATATGCCATAGTTAAAGGCTTAGCAAAAAGGAGATTCTCATGATTCTTTGTTTAAAGGGACTATGTACCAATTTATAAGAAGTAGCTCAATTCCAGTGCCTGGTTAAGACCAAAGGGATGGTAAGTTTTAAGGTGATAGATCCAGAAAGCTTCATGTTGAAGTAATGTCTTTTGGATGTTGATCCTATTATAATTATGAATTTTTAAGGTTTCTAAAACCAAAAATCTAAATTCATTAAAGGCATGGTTTTATCTACAAAGTGCTGGACTAGTGGAGAGTCAAGCCGTTGTTGCTTTATACATTATTTGTGTTCAGCTATATAGTGATCTGGACACTATACTTCTGTTGATACAGCCCAAAATCACATTTGCCTTTTTAGCAACCACATCACATTGCTGACTCATATTCAATGTATGGTCTACTAAGTCCCTAGATCTTGTTCGAACATACTATTGCCAAGACAAGTCTCCCCCATCCTCTAATTATGCATTTGATTGTCCCTACTCAAATGCAGAACTTTACATTTATCCACATTGAAACTCATTTTATTTGTTTTAGCCCAGTTTTCCAGCCTGTCAAGATCATCCTGTATCATGATACTGTCTTTTACTGTATTTGGTATCTCTCTCAATTTAGTTGCATTTGAAGAAGCTCTCTCCACAGAAGCTGCTGACCAATTAACCGCAGAGGTCCACCAAGCTCTGAGCCTGCCAGCTTCATGGAGGCCCAACACCGCAGCCCACCGTGTGGACACCTCTGACAAGGATGAGGAGTTCCTGAAAATACATCACCCAGCCCGCCATGGCACTAGCACTCCCACCACAGCTTGTACTGGTGAATCCACCAGCTCGACATCATGAGCCAGCTGCGGGGAGCCCCACGAGCGGAGATCCTATTCCTTCATCCAAACCACTGGTAAAAGATGTTGACCAAAACAGGCCCCAGGACAGATCCTTAAGGCACTCCACTTGTCATTCCTCTTCAAGAGGATAAGGAACCATTAAAAAGCACTCTTTGGGTGCGATATGTCAACCAGTTACAACCAGTGGCTGTCATCTGTGGTCAGAAATCATATTCCTTATGGCTTATAAGACACCTTTTTAATTTGTTTTTGTGATGTCATTTCTTGCCCTTTCATTTCTTTTTCCCCCCATACAGATCCACCATTTTCTAGTCTGTCTTTCTTGGTTAGAGTAATCAAGTTACTTGCTGGTTAAGTGTTTGTCTCCCTTACATCTTTATTTATCTGATATTTATTGGGTCAAACTGGGAGTCATGTATACAACAAACTAAAATAATCCTTTATGTCCCTGGATTTACATCTTAAGTGTACTTGTTCAGGGTATGCTACGGCATGATAGGCCAAATAAAGGAACTGGTTTGGGTACAATAAAGCTGATGAGCAGTAGGTTCAGATCCATCAGTGGCTACTAGCCATGGTGACTGTAGAGTACCTCTGAATACCAGTGCTGGGAGCTAAAATCAGGGTATGTCCTTGGCCTTTATGACCTGTTTGTTGGCCTCTCAGGGCAACTAGTTGGCTGCTGTGTGAAACAATATGATAGTCTGAATAGCCTTATCCAGCAGGGCTCTTTGTGCAATACACACTCCTCTCCCCTTATAAAAGGCCATGCCAATAGAAAATAAGTGTCAAGAATACAGATGCAGTTTGTAACATGGATAATTCATATCAGAATGATGTATTCTAAGGAGAATTCTTTTGGAGATGTATTTGGAAGAATCCCTACTAATACAGTTACATCAGAGAATACAAGGCATTCTATTTTGCGGTACTTTCAGCTGCTCTTCAGATTTGAAATGCAGAGTATTGTCCTGTGTGTACACATGAAGATTCTTTTCAATGTCTTGACCCTCCAGACCACATTGTGTTTTACTTTACATTTCCTCTGTTCTAACTCAGTAAAATGGTTGGTGTCTTGCTGCACTTTAAACATAGAATTGTGTCCAAATATATATACTATGTCTCAGAGTTCAAAAGTGTATCAAACTACCTTACTAACACAATGCTTCAGGGGCCTCCATTTAAATGCCAGATGTTGCATCTGATAAATGACCACCTTGTACTGATGTAAATGGATTTTCTCCCATCTTCCCTTTCCCACTGTGACCCCCAAAACAAACAACATAATAGAAGGAAGAAGTCAGTGAATGGTCTAGCGTTGTGCTCATGGTTCATAGGAATCAACATGTCATTTTCTTCCACAATAAGCAAAAATATACATACTGCAGATAAATGTATGGAAAGTGTATGTATGATTTAACTGCAACCCCACTATACTCACTGTAAAATAAGTGGCTTAAAAAGCCTTCAGTGAAAGACTAGCTGAAGGCACAAGGTCAGGATTATAAAATTTTCTAAAGCAAGAAAATGTACAATTGAGCAATTCTTATTCTTAAATGTCAGCTCAATAGTCTTTACTTTGAGCTCTGATATCATAAAAGGAATGTTAGGCCCACAAGCACTTCCTTAATTGGGCATTAATTTTCTTTTCAAAATCTGCCCCACTCCTGCAAATATAAACTGCATGAAGTTTTAACTCCACTAAGTGTATCTTTTTATTCTTGCACATGTTATCTGAGGGGACTTTAAAAAAAGGCAGGTCCATTTGTATTTCAAAAACCTAATACAGTAATATGGAGCTTGAAAGATGGAAGGAATTAGGCTTGTACATCTGGAACCTGTAGACAACGTAAAGAAAGGAGGAAGTCAAGGAATGATCTAGCTCCATAAAATCTCCAAGCTTGCAGAACTGTTTTGTGACTAAGCAATTAGTTTTCCTTTCCATCTCTGCCAATTGACATCGAGTCCCCACTATCACAAAGCCTGACACACATCTTTATCAATGTAACAGGTGAATGTTGATATATTCCTTAAGTTTGGAAACTAATCAAACCTTATCAGGATTAGCTCATGTTGGAGCCACACAAGGTGGACCCAAACTACTAGATTATTTGTAATACTGGAACACTTTACACTGCAACAAACAGCTCTCCAAAAGATTTCTGCCATCAAGCAGCAAGAAGCTTGGCATCTTCCACTGAATTCCCTGTGTGAATCCTGTCATCAAGATCGAAATTCATTTCATAGTTAAGGGAGACATGCGACTAAAAAGTAATCATAAGGGGCCATGAGAAGCAGATTCTGCTTCCAGTGGAGAGGATGTATCTTCATTTCAGGCTACTTTTCAGAAGACAGAGAAACTATCAGAAAATTATATGACACACTTTTTAGATCTGGTAATGCTCTGTGTTTTCATGTACTTATTTTCCCCTGAGTAATCAAGGGTTATACAGGGACAAGCTGGTGATGTTCAATAGCATTCAGAGGTACAGAAACCCTTTTTGAACTGTAGAAGCAAAATGACACTGTCTATTACACAGTGAGAAACCTGAGCATGTGATTCTATCTTATCGAATAAACTCTGGAGAGAGTTTGCAATAGTCATAATTTAGATTATTCATTACTTGGAATGTAGTTTATAAAGGGTTAGTAACAGCCATGTATCAATTTAGGTTTGTGTGGCATAGGAATAGTCTCACATGTATTTTACAGGTTTAGATTGTTCTGAAAAAGGAATACCAGATAGTTTAAGACCACACCTCTAAGGAAGACATCTGTATTCCAAAGATGTGTTGGAACAGTCCATAAATTATTTGGTATGTTTCAAACGTTCTATAAAATATTTTGTAGAAATATTTTTTATTTATTTTATTTATTATTTATCTTGATTTCTATCCCACCTTGCCTGTGCATTTTTTGGCTAGATCCAAGGACCCAGTTCCTATGTTATGCACATTATGCTAGAATATTGTAAGAAAAAAGTGAAAATAAGAACATAAGAACATGAGAAGACAATGTTGAATCAGGCCATTGGCCCATCCAGTCTGACACTTTGTCACACAGTGGCAAAAAATACCAGGTGCCATAAGGAGGTCCACCAGTGGGGCCAGGACACTAGAAGCCCTCCCACTGTTGACCCCCCCCAAGCACCAAGAATACAGAGCATCACCTGCCCCAGACTAAGACTTCCTATCTATACCTTGTGGCTAATAGCCACTGATGGACTTCTGCTCCATATCCTTATTCTAATTCCAGACTTTTTTTTTTCCTGTGCGGATACCTATTCCCTCCAACAGGGGCCTCACTCTCCCCCAACAGCTTTTCCTACATAGTCATTAGACTTCCTGGGTTTGTAGAAAAATCCAAACAGTGAGGAAATCCCTTCAGGGACGGTTGAATTCCCCCCAAAAGCCTTTTGAAATGGCCTCTGCAGGGACCTGACTCCAGGCAGCAACAGTGAGAGATTAGAATGTTGGGGGGGGGCCTGGAGAGGCTTCTGACTGGCTCTGTCAGTCAAAGGGTGGGGGAGGGCTCTTTCTTTCCAGGCCTCTTTCGGCCTTGGAGGGAGGGAGGGGGGAGAGAGGGAGGGAGCCTTGGGGCCAGGCTGGGGGATTCCTAGAGGTTTTGGGGTGGAGTGCAAGGAGGGCAGGATTTGGGGAAGGGAAAAGCCTCAGCTGGGCATCATGCCACAGAATCCACCCTCCAAAGCAGCCATTTTCTCCAGGGAGACAGATCTCTGTTGTTCACAGATCTCTGGAGTTCACCCTCCAGCAGGACCCACTTGGAGGTTGCCAACCCTAGGCCTGGCAGCAGTATAGGGTTGCCAGGTCCCCCCACGGGCACTGGCAGGGGATGGGGGTAGTGGGGTTGCCAGCTCCAGGTCTGGAAACTCCTGGAGATTTGGGGATGGAGCCTGGGGAGGACAGGGACCACAGTGGGGTACAATGCCCTAGAGTCCACCCTCCAAAGCATCAATTTTCTCCAGGGGAAGTTATCTCAGTAGTCTGGAGCTGAGCCATAATTCCAGGGGATCCCCAGATCCCACCTGGAGGCTGGCATCCCTAGCAGCACCCTCTGGGTGACTTGATACCACCTAATTTGCATGACTCAACTTGGCCTGGCTGCTTGCTGCTGTTCAGCAGCCACCCTATGAAAGCCAGCAGTGGTGCAGCAGTTAGAGCCTCAGAGTAGGGTCTGCAAGACCCAGGTTCAGATCCCCATAATGCGGTGGAAGCTGACTGGGTGATTTTGGACCAGTCACATACTTTCAGCCTAACCAACCTCACAGGGTTGTTGTGCAGATAAAAAGGAGGTGAGAATAATGTAAGCTGCTTTGGTCCCCACTGTGGAGAAAGACTATAATTTTCCTTGGTAGAAGCTGTGGGGGAGGGGGGTGGAGACAAAAAGCTGAAGACAGATAAAGGCAGATAAAGGTTAAGTTGGCTGTTGGGTGGGAAGGAAATAGGGTTGCCAACTCTGGATTGGGAAACTCCTGGACATTTAAGGGGTGGATCCTGGGGATGGTGGGGTTTGAGGAGGGGAGGAACTTCAGACCAGTATAATGCCATAGACTCCACCCTCCAAACCAGCCATTTCCTCCATGAGAACTACCATTGCCAGCCTCTGGGTGAGGGCTGGAGATCACCCAGAATTACAACTGTTGTCCGCTGGATAAAATGGCTGCTTTGGAGAGTTGAGTCAATGGCTCCACCCCCAGAAGGGAGAAAGAGTGTGAGATAGGTAAGGGTAGAGGGGAGGAAGCAAAGGTGTGAGGAATGGGATGACCATACCGCAAGTTTCTTGCGGGTCTCCACTTGTGTTTATCTAATTCCCTCTTGAAACTGTCCATGCTTGTAGTTGCCACCACCTCCTGTGGCAGTGAATTCCATGTTTTAATCACTCTTTGGGTGAAGAAGTACTTCCTTTTATCTGTTCTAACCCGACTGCTCAGCAATTTCATTGACTGCCCACGAGTTCTTGTATTGTGAGAAAGGGAGAAAAGTATTTCTTTCTCAACCTGCTCAGTCCCATGCATAATCTTATAAACCTCGATCATGTCACCCCTCAGCCATCGTTTCTCCAAGCTAAAGAGCCCCAAGCATTTTAACCTTTCTTCATAGGGAAAGTGTTCCAACCCTTTTATCATTCTAGTTGCCCTTCTCTGCACTTTTTCCAAGCTATAATATCCTTTTTGAGGTGTGGTGACCAGAACTGTACACAGTATTCCAAATGAGGTTCCACCAATGATTTATACAGGGGCATTATGATACTGGCTGATTTGTTTTCAATTCCCTTCCTAATAATCCCAGCATAGCATTGGCCTTCTTTATTGCAGTTACACACTGTCTAGACATTTTCATTGAGTTATCTACTACAACTCCAAGATCTCTCTCTTGGTCAGTCTCTGCCAGTTCAGACCCCATCAGTGTGTATTTATATTGAGGCTTTTTGGCTCCAATGTGCATCACTTTTCACTTGGCCACATTGAACCCTATTTGCCATGTTGACGCCCACTCACCCATCCTGACAGATCCCTTTGGTGTGCTCACAATCCTCCCTGGTTTTCACCACCCTGAACAACTTCGTGTCATCTGCAAATTTAGCCACTTCACTGCTTACTCCCAATTCCAAATCGTTAATAAACAACTTAAAAGCATTGGAACAAGTACTGTTCCCTGTGGTACCCCACTGCTTACCACCCTCCACTGAGAAAGTTTCCCATTTATACTCACTCCCTGTTTCCTATTTATAAGCCAGTTTTTGATCCACAAGAGGACTTGTCCTTTTATCCCATGACTATTGAGCTTACTTAGGAGCCTTTGATGAGGAACTGTATCAAAAGCTTTCTGGAAGTCAAAGGTAAACAACATCTATTGGGTCCCCCTTGTCCACATGTTTGTTCACTCCCTCAAAAAACACTAGCAGGTTAGTGAGACAAGATCTTCCCTTTTAGAACCCATGCTGAGTCTGCCTCAATAGTTTTTGTTCATCAATGTGCTTACTAATTCTTTCCTTAATAACAGTTTCCACCAACTTGCCCGGTATCGACGTCAGACTGACTGTCTTGTAATATCCCAGATCTCCCCTGGAGCCCTTTTAAAAGATGGGAGTGACCTTAGCTACCTTCCAGTCCTCAGGAATGGAGGCAGAATTTAAAGAAATATTACATATTTTTCTAAGGAGATCCACTATTTCACATTTGAGCTCTTTCAGAACTCTTGGATGAATGCCACCTGGGCCTGGTGATTTATAAGTTTTTAAATTGTCCATCAGTTATAGGACTTCCTCTCTTGTCACCTCAAGGTCTTTAAACCCCCCTCCCAAAATCAGTGGTTCGGGAGTGGGCAAGCACCTCATCTTCCACAGTGAAGACAGAGGCAAAAAAAATGCATTCAGCTTCTCAGCCATTTCCATGTCATCCTTCAGTAGTCCTTTTACCCCTTGATCATCCAAGGGCCCCACTGCCTCCCTGGCTGGTTTCCTACTTCTAATGTATTTGAAGAAAGTTTTATTGTTGGCCTTTATGCTTTTTGCGATATGCTCCTCATATTACCTTTTTGCTTGCCTGATCACAGACTTAAATTTTATTTGCCACAGGCTGTGTTCCTTTTATCAACCTCACTGAGACTAACTTTCCACTGCTTAAAGGAATCCTTCTTACCCTTTACACCTTCCATTACTTTATTTGTTAACCATGCAGGCTTTTTTCTATACCTATTTGTGCCTTTCCTAACCTGCGGTATATATTTTTTCTGAGCTTCTAGGATTGTCTTCTTAAATAGTCTCCAAGCTTCCCCAATGGTTTTGACCTTTTCCACTTTTTCTTTCAATTTCTTCCTCACATGTCCCCTCATACCAGAGAGGTTACCCCTTTTAAAGTTAAAAGTGGTAGCGTCAGTCTTTTTTGGCAACTCCCTATTTATACAAATGTTAAACTCAATAACATTATGGTCACTGTTCCCAAGTGGTGCAATCACTTTTACATCTCTCACCAGGTCTTGGGCGTTACTTAGGACCAAATCCAGGATCGCCTCTCCCCTGGTAGGATCTGTGACCATCTGTTCCATAGCACAGTCATTGAGAGTGTCTAAAAACTCAATCTCTTTTTCCCGACTAGAGCTCATATTGACCCAATCAATGTGTGGGTAGTTAAAGTCGCCTATTATGACACAGTTATTTTGTCTAGCCACTATCTTTAATTCATTCATCATTTTATAATCCTCCTCTACCTTTTGATCTGGTGGGCGATAACAAACTCCCACTGTTAAGCCTCCTTTTGGACCTACTATTTCAACCCATAGCATTTCCAGAAGTCGAATCCAGTTCTCTTACCCTCTCAATCTTACTGGACTGTATACCCTCTCTGACATACAGAGCCACCCCACCTCCAACCCTTCCCCCCTATCTTTCCAAAATAATTTATAACCAGGAATCACCATATCCTACTGATTTTCCTCATCCCACCAAGTTTCTGAAATACCCACAATGTCTATTGCCCCCCCACCAACCATTCCAATTCCCCGATTTTACCTTGGAAACTTCTAGCATTTGTGTATAAACACCTATAGTTTCCCATGCTTGTTAAGCCCACAATCTTCCTCTTGCTGCCTCGAGACCTTGCCAGGCAGTCCCTATCATTAGCCACAGTCTCAGTGGACAACTGTAATCCATTTCCTTGTACAAAAGTAACAGCTACCCCTTCATATCTTTGAGATGAGCCATCCCAAACCAGAGACTTTTCATCTCCTGTCGGCTTTCCCCCAATATTCAGTTTAAATACTGCTCTGCCACCTTTTTGATTTTGAGTGCCAGCAGCCTGGTTCCTTCTCGGGACAAGTGGAGACTGTCTCTTTTGTACAGCTCCTTCCTGTTCCAAAAAGCATCCCAGTGCCTAACAAACTTGAACCCTTCTCCCCTACACCATCATCTCATCCACGCAATGAGACTCCTGATCTGTGCCTGTCTCTCCAGCCCTGCGCGTGGAACAGGTAGCACTTCTGAGAAGGCTACCTTGGAGGTCCTGGCCTTGCATTTCCTGTCTAGCAGCCTAAATTTCTCCTCCGGGACCTCACAACTGCATTTCCCCACATCGTTGGTGCTGACATGCACCACAACCACTGGCTCCTCCCCAGCACTATCTACCAGCCTATCTAAAACACACGTAATGTCTGCTACCTTTGCACCAGGCAGGCAAGTCACCATATGGTTCACCATCCAGCTGTCTACCTGCCTAAGGATTGAATTACCAACAACCAAGAGCCCCCCTCCCACCCTTCCCAGGGATGGTTCCTTGGTACGAAAGGATACCCGTTCACCAGCTGAAGAAGAGGCCCCTTCTGAGGGCACATTCTCCTTGTCCTCAGCATGGTGCCCTGTTTCCCTTTGACCCTCATGCTCCCTGGCAGCAGCAGGGCTGCCAGATCCAGAGTGGGACATATCTAACAAGTCCCTGAGAGTCTTCTCTGTGCACCTAACTGACTGTCTCTGCTTCTTCAGGTCAGCCACCTTGGCCTCAAGGGAGCTCCTTGCACCGAGCACACACCCAAGACTTCTGACCAGTGGGTAGATAGTTATACATGTGGCACTCCATGCAAAACACTGGATAGCCCCCAACCCCCTGCGGGCATTCTGGCTTCATAATTGTTTTTAAACAAATACTTTTTTATAACCCCCTTTTAAAAACCCTTTGTATTTATATGGTTCCTGTTGTAGAAGTCTACTTACTTTACTGGGAACCTAAGGAGCCTGGGTCCCTGGCTTTCTGGTTCTTCCTGAGCTTTTTACAGAGCCCCTAGTCTGAGCCAAAGGCCAAGAGCCACAGGCCAAGAACCTAACCCTTTGGCTCGTGCCAGAGGCCTGTGCCTCTTTCAAGCTTCCTGCCTTAAGTAGAAGCTTCCCCCAGGAGAGGGTGTGGCCAGCAGATATTCAAAGCCACCCAGGCACTCAATTTCAGGCAAACAATGACCCTTTCACACCCTAACTCGAGCAGCCAGGACTCTGCAACAACTCACAATTCACCCACACACTCCCAAATACAGTCCCCCACACAGTACCTTCTCAGCTAAATCAATTTAGCTGAAAGTAAATAATAAAAAACCCCTCACCCCTCTAGCACCTCTTGCTCCTTCTCAGAGTTCAGTTGTTCAAATTATCCAAGGCCTTGCAGAATTGCTTGTGCAAGCAGAATTATAAGTGTTACTAGGAATAAGGCCTGTTGTGGAAATAAATACAATGAGCTCTAGAAAGAGGCTCTGGGAGAGTGCCAAGGCCTTGGGCACTCAGTGTCAATGTGCTGTGGTGACCTCAGCAGGATATAATGACACAGAGTCCACCAAGTTCTCCAGAGGAACTGATCTCTGCAACCTGAAGATCAGTTGTAATTTTCAGTGATCTCCAGCCCTCACCTTGAGATTCTCCTTCTTGAAGACCGGGACAACATCCGTTCTTCTCCAGTCTTCTGGCACAACACCAGTACTCCAGGATATCTCAAAGATTAGAGCCAGAGGCTCTGAAATAACATCTGCAATTTCTTTTAGCACCCTGGGATGCAAGCCATCCGGCCCTGGAGATTTGAAAGTATTTAAGGCAGCTAGATGCTCTCTAACCATTCCCTTACTTACTCTGGACTGGCAGTTCCTCCTTCCTTCATATGCCCTGCATTCTTCAGTTTGTATACAGCTCACCTTACAGTTAAAGACTGATGCAAAGTGAGAGTTGAGTAATTCTGCTTTGTCTTCATCCCTTGTTAAGACTTGACTGTCTTCCCCTAGCAATGAGTTTACCCCATCCCTGTTCTTCTTTTTGCTCCGAACATAGGCATAGAAATTTTTCTTGTCATTTTTAGCATCCCTCACAAGCCTCGGCTCCATCTGCACTTTAGCCTTTCTGACACCCTCCCTACAGATTTGAGCCTGCTTCTTGTACTCACCCCCAGTAATTTGGCTTCCCTTCCATTTCCTGTACATTTCCCTTTTTAGTCTCAGCTCTTCAGAGAGTTCCTTGTTCAGCCACCTTGGCTTCATTACCCCTCTCCCACCTTTCTTTCTTACTGGAACAGTTTGTGATTATGCCTTAAGCACTTCATTTTTCAGCATCTCCCATCTAGCAGACCCTGCTCTGAAGCACTGACTGCTACACCTAGGGCAACCAACCTCCAGGTGAAGCCTGAAGATCACCAGGTATCACAACTGAACTCCAGAAAACAGATCTCCCCCCTGGAGAAAATAACTGCTTTAAAAGGTGGGCTGTATGGCATTCTGCTCAGCTGAGGCCTCTCCCCTCCCCAAACCCTGGCTTCCATAGACTGTTCCAGAAAATCTCCAGGAACCTCCCTACATGGAGCTGGCAACCCTAGACTCAGGCCCCTAGGACTGGCCCCAATGAGTTCCTACCATGGCCCCAATGAGTTCCTACCATGGCGAAATGGGCTCCAGTTTACAACTCAGCTGTATATCTCCCACTCTCGTCCCATGCGGGATCTCACTCCTTAAATTCGCTGCCATGACTCACTGAATCATCACTGCTTTTTTAGAGGGACAGTGAGACCCCTCTGAGTGAATCTCCATATTTGGAGATGGAATCCCCAATCTTTGGGGGATCCCTGGAAAGTTGGCAACCAAAGGGTCTGGCTTTTCCTTGCCTCCTTGGGCTACCCCTCCTTTTGTTATTGTGCAGAGGGTAGGAGACTATGTAGTCAGAGCACAACACAGATTATTAGCCCAAATAAAAGAATTTATCTAAATATTTACACAGTTATGGGGCGCACACACACTGTAGGAGTAAGAACACACTATGAACCAAAAGGGCATAAACCCACAGGGGTTAAATGTCATCCTCTTTCCCTATACACCGGCCTCTGGCTCTCTGCTCTAGCCTCTCTCCCTCTGGCCCAAGAGAGCAGGGAAACTTCCATTCATTCCCCAGTCCAGCCGACTGTGGAGTGGCTGAATTTCTGCTGCCTCCCAGGGTTCACTCACGTCTCTGGCTTGTGGCCTGGACAACCTGGTCAGCACAGGCAGCAGGAGCCTCTCCTAACCTCGTGTAGGACGAAGAAGGCCTTCTCCCTGGATGGGCTGCAGTCTATATTGACGCTGCCCTGCATGTTGGGACAGTCCCTGTTTTCCTGCCCTTTTCTGTTTTGGGGCAGCTGGGAAATGTAGTCCAGCAGATGAGGAAACCCCATTCAACCCAGTGAGTGATACTCCTACAGGCTCCTCTCTGGAACTACAGCTCAATTAAACCTTATGGTGGAACATTTTAAACAAACAACCACAGACAGCAGCCATCTTACAAACACAGGTAACTGCCATTTTGTTATACCTACCAACAGCCACCGAGGGAAAAGTTAAGTCCCACACAGGAGTCAAGCAGGAGAAGCATCTTCGTCAAGAGACAAAGCCATTTGCCAGGAATTCTGACAGAGAAGAGTGGCTGAAGGGGAAGTGGGTGGGGAAGAGGAACAGACCCATCACCTGGCCAATGGCACGTGAGTACTCTTGAGTGGTGGCTGGCAAGCCAATGGCTGAGGGAAGGCATTTTACAGCCAATGGGAGAGCATGGAATCTTGCCACCCTAAGTCAGCTTTATATATAAGGAGAGATAGAACCTACTTATTTCTGCAGTGGCCTTCAACTGCAGGGGGTGGAGGGAGGACTCACTTATAGTAAGAAGAGGCCTAGGCTGGTGTTGCTGGTAACATGGCAACATCACTTCTAGCATGCACGGGAAGTGATGTAACTGCATCACTGGCAACACAGGATGTGCTGGTATTTGGGCAAAGCTGATCAACAGTGGGGGGCAGGGAATGCCCTGCTTCAGGTTGGGGCCTAGCAGTCCTGCATTCAGCCCATGAGTCAGGATCCTCAGATGGAACTCAGAGCTCCTCCTGTGTCAGATGAACTGCCATATGTCTCTCCTGTCTGGATTTAGACAGTGTCTTTATTGTTTGTTTTAATTAGCTGACACGCCTGCGCATAGTCTGCTTCACTGGAACTTGTGGGAGAACTCTCTGCTGCCACCTGCTATCTTAGTGTCCTTGAACAAGAGAGACACAGGCTTGACTTCCCAGCCGGTGGAAAATTCCTCACCTTGGATAGTGGGAGGGGAGGGGGCCTTCTCCCGTTCATTATGTATCCTCCCGCTGGGAGAATTCCTGCGTGCATGCTCAGCTTTCATTCGCTAGTAGGGCTTATGCATCATACTATATCTGTAGGCCATTATGCCTGGTGGGGTATTCCTGACAATAATTCTGCTAACAAGGACAACTTACTTGTATTCCAATAAAGCATATCTTTTATGAAGAGTGCCTGGACTTACTTGCAGTTGAACTTGACACTCCTGTTGGATTGTAAGTCATTTTAGATTTACAACTTTTTTTTTGGCTGTCTTTGGAAGGACTCACTGGTAGTATGCATGCAATACCATAAGCATTGCCTTTTGCCCATCTTGAAGACTATGACAGACTCCTGCTTCTTCTTCACCATGAGGCAGATTTTTCCCACCAGAATTCTTAGTTCACTCTTTTAATGTATCAAATTCTTTCCCCTTTTCTGAAATCACAATGTGTCTTCTTTCCCCTGAGTAGTCTATAACTATTTCTTTTCACAACAGACCAGGAACAGCCTCAGTGCCAATTCCCTGTGTAACAGCACAGAATTTATATTTCTCCCCTGAAAATATAATTCTTTTCCTTTTGGCCTGATTGGGAGCTTCAGGCTGCTACCCAGTCACTCTGCCAAAATCTCAAACCCCAGTTCTTGGTGTCTGTGTGAAAATGTATTTCAGCTTTAGCTGACACGAGACTCTGAATTCCTAGGTGGAATTCTTTCTCAGGTTATGTTTAACACAGCTAAGACAAGGGCCAATTTCCCACAAGCAATGTTCTGCACTTGCTCTTCCCTTTTGTCTTGATGGTACGTGACAATTTCACACTAAGCGCTGCGCTGCTGCATTTTGCCCCACAGCTTTGCATGATTTTCCCCGTGTCTACTCCATTCTCAAAAAACAGGATGTGTCCGTGCAGCACTTAGTGTGAAATTGACATGTACCATCGCGGCAAAGGGAAGAGCGAGTGTGGAGCAGCGCTTGTAGGAAATCAGCTAAGGAGTCTCTCCCTTTATTCTTTTTTTTTTTTAATTCTTTTTTAATTTATTTTGAATTTTCAAGCTCATCTTACATTCCAACAATGCAACATTTTTACATGGTAGAGTCTTTTATATATTACTACATTTATATATTCAACCGGTTCTCTATCCAATTATATACCTTTTCCCACCTATTTGTATGTACCTTCTCACATTTATTTTGAAGCTTCAAACTTAAGTCATCCATTTGTGCTAACAGTGTACATATTAAATCTTCTTCTGAGGGTATTGAATCTAATTTCCAATTTTTAGCCAATAGCAGTCGAGCAGCTATTAATACATACACCAGAATATAAGTTTCTTGTTGGTTATATCCTTCCGGGATCATATTTAGCATATATACTTCCGGTATTAGTGCCAAGTTTTTTTCCAGTATTTCCTGGATCAACCTACGCACCATTTTCCAATACTCTTGAATTTTTCCACACTTCCACCACATGTGGTAAAAGGTCCCCACATTCGCCTTACACTTCCAGCATTGGCTGGAGTAACCAGAATAACATTTAGCTAGTCTATCGGGAGACCAATATCACCTATAAAATACTTTGTATACATTCTCCTTATATGCAACCGCTCTCATATATTTAATCGATTTCCAACATCTTTCCCACTGTCTATATTCAATATTTTTCCCCAGATCTTTCATCCATAAGATCATCACAGTTTTAATCATTTCATCTTGCACAAAGTCATCCAACAAGAACCTATATAATTTCTGAATTAGTTTGTCATTTGAAGACAACCAGATCTTGTTTAATTCATTGTTTTGGTCTTCAAAACCCCTTAACATGTCTTTTTAAAATCTATCTCTTAACATAATCTGCTCCCACCAAGTTAGATTGTTTTCGTGAGTCAATTTCTCTTCTGCTTTTAACTTATTATTTCCACTTAACAAGGTTTTATAACATTCCCTTTTACTCATTGTTAGTAGGGCTGGAGCAATGAACGCTTCCAATGGGGAGACCCATCTTGGTATTTTCTTATAAAATCTCTCTTTTATATTTTTCCATACTTTATTCAACGCTCCTCTTAACAAATGTCTTTCAAAATTGGAATGTACTTTATCTTTGTCATACCAAATATACGCATGCCAACCCATGTATAAATCATGTCCCTCCAGTGCCAAAATCCTAACATTCTCCAAAGTTAACCATTCTTTTATCCAGACTAGGGCGGCCGCTTGATAATATATATACCAATTGGGAGCGTTCATTCCTCCCCTCTCTTGCCTATCTTGCATTACCTTCCACTTTATCCTGGCTCTTTTATGTTGCCATATAAATTGTCTTATAATTTTATCAAGTTCTTCAAAAAAATTCTGGTTTTTTAACACCGGTATAGTTTGAGCTAGAAACAAAAATCTTGGTAATATATTCATTTTAACCAGTGCAATTCTGCCCAATAAGGATAAGGGGATATTTTTCCATTTAGATAGATCTGTTATAATTTCATCCAATAATTTATAATAATTTTCTTCTATTAGGGAGCTACACTTATTCGATAGATTAATTCCCAGATATTTCACTTTCCTAACTATTTCCATTGAAGTTAGTTCCTGTATTGCTACTACTGTCCTCGGCAAACAATTTTTGGGGATTATTTTAGATTTTTTATAATTTATCTTGAGACCTGCCACTTGCTCATATTGTTTAATAGTTTCCATTAAATATACTATAGACGTTTCTGGATTCTCCAAAATAAATACCTGGTCATCCGCGAATGCCAGTAACTTATACTCTTGCCCTTTAATCCTTAAACCTCATATTTGTTTGTTTCCCCTTATAGCATCATTTAAAGATTCTAGTGCGAAGATATGCGAGTCTCTCCCTTTATTCAAAAGGTGAACCTGTCTGACAGACTTTTTTGCCAGACTCTTCAGATATCCACTCCTTTAGCTGAACTTTTACTTTACTGAATAGTAACTGCTGCTGGACTCAAAATGAACTATACATCTCACCTCAGCACACAGCTGATTTTATATTTCCCTCCACTGATGTTGGCCAATCAGAGCAGCCTGCCACTCAAGCTCAATATTCTAGAGCAGAGTTAACTATTCACCTCCCTCTGATTTTGCTGCATTAGGAAAACAGCATTTTAAATATAGTCCATAACACATACACACTCAGAGAATTAGCAGGATAGTGATGGGAGTTCATTTAGTGGCTGGAGAGAATCCTCCATAGCCGTGACTCCTGGCTGGTACCTCATAAGAACTGCCTAGTTCTCGGTTTGCATTTCTTGTTCATAGCTCTCTTGGTCTGCTGCCTGTAGTCCCAGGCTTGACACTAGGGGGATCATAATTCAGGCCCTTACTCCATCTTGTCATGTTACTGTGATTTCAAGTGATTTCTGTAATATGCTTGTAGTTTGGTGTGTCCTATCTACAGTGGAACTCAGGTATGGAAATGCTGATGACCAATGACTCTATTAGAAGTCTTGAACAAACTCTCACACAAGTATTTGTGAAGAACTGTTATTGATTATTTTCCTATCTATGGTTCCTTTGATCCAACTCATTACATATCACAATTATGTGCCACAGCTGGAGCCTGCTGCAATGTCCTCCATTCATAAGAAGGGGGTGGCCACCTGAGATCCTTGCCACCTTCTTGGAGATAGGAAAATTTAAAAAAGAAGTAGATAGCTTTCTTGAAGAAAAAAATAAGACAGCAGAGGTCAGAACAAATTTCTAAGTTTTACATTTGGTTCACAGTTAAGGTTTCCAGCCTTAACCTACTAGTATTATGGAGAATATTTGCTAACTTCAATATGCTCTATGAAATTAGCACATTTGATACAGCTGAACTAAGGCCCCAGTCATACGGGCCAGAAAACACGGGGGGGAGGCATGGCAGTTCGCCCCAGAGCAAAATAAGGCATGGTAGCCCGATCACATGGACCATGGGGTTGCCAGGCTCCAGCTCCGAGCACCGATCACACCGTGCTGCTGCAGCGTGGCAAAAAAGCCATGCAGCAGACCACACAAGGTGCGCTGTTGCAAAGTGCACATGCGCCATGCGGGGGGCGGGCCACTGTCAGTTTCTTGTGTGTGCGCATGTGCTATTAGGCATTGGTGCGCATCCCATGGAAACTTACAACATCCGGAAACCCCAGGACATGGGTGGGTGTCAGAAGCCATGGGATACTGGCGCTCCCATGATCAGATGCCGGCCTTTGCCCCGGGGTTTCCAGAAACTAGTGCTTCGACCCTAGTAGTTTTTTACTCCGCATTTTCCACGGGAAGCCACGGGTTGGCCACGGGAGTGCTATGCCTCCCAGATGTGCTGGTGTGATCCTGCATGGAAAGTCCGCAGGGCTACTGTGCCTTCAGTGGGGCAAATGCTCCATGTGAATGGGGCCTAATTATCAAGAATGTTTCATTAAACATTTGCATTTAATTCATGCTGTCCTACTCTATTTATTAAGTCCATGACCCGATCAACAAAATCACTTAGGTCAGCACAGCCAAACAGATAAAATGACACTTGAGGGCAAATGAAGAAAATAAATAAATAAAATAAATAAGATGAGAACTATGATGACAAATTAAAAGAAGAAGAATAGTAAGAAGTAGCAGCAGTTTAAGGAACAAACAGGCACCATACACCACTGAAGCAATACAAATATGTTGGAATCTGGTAAAAGCCTGCAGCTTAGTCCTAAATTTAACAAGCAATGGAACAAGCACTGCCCTTGTGCTCTGAGGAAAGCTGTTCTCTTGCTATAGTCTTACAGGGTTTCTTCAGATTTTCATCACTGCCAGGTGCAGTGAGAGCTCCCTCTCCTGCTTTAATCTGCTCTGACACCTTGTGAGGGTTCCTTGTGAGGAAATTAGGATGAGGAAATTAGTATCATATTTTCCTTTATATAGAAAGGTTCTATAATAGCAGTTTTCCATCAACTGGATCAGTAGTATTCTTCATGGGTTTGTGACTTTGTCCCAAGTAAAAAGATAACAAGCCACAAATAATGGCAAAGCAATGAACGAAAAGGTTTCTGAGTTCCTGTCCAAATAAATTCCAGTTCCAGTAAAATGATATTGAAAACTAAATTTGGAATGTTAAAAGGAAAAAAATAGTTTTACATAGTCCGTAGAAATTATGAAAATTCAAAGTAAACCTGCTCAGACCTATGAATGGATTTTAATAATAATCCCATAGATTTTAGAGGCCATTTCTACTTTATTTAATCTTGTAATCCCCAAAAGGAAAGATTAGTACTCACAAAGGAATGGCAATATTGAAGGAAAAGCCTTTGGAAGTTCTTTCATTCTTCATGGAACCTTGGATAACAATAAATCCCAATAATCTGATTCTTTTAAATTTGACAATAAATCACTGTTTTGATTTTAAATTCAAGAATCTCTCTATATAAATAATGATGTTTTAAAGTGGCAACATTCCATGCACTCTCAACTCCAGGTGGGAAATTCCTGCAGATTTGAGGGATGGAACCTGGAGAGGGTGAGGTTTGAGGAGGGGTGGGACCTCAGACAGGTACAAGGCTCTAAAGGGTTACCAGTCCCTTGATGCTGAGTGCCCAAGGCCTTGGCACTCTCCCAGAGCCTCTTTTTAGAGCTCGTATTTATTTCCACAACAGGCCTTATTCCTAGTCATCCATAATGAGCATCATGAAACATTAGTAGAAAATCAAGATACCACAATGAATATGTTGTCTTTAAAAAGAATCAGAATGCAGCAAAATATCTTCAGGTTCAGCATGTTGCTGGTGTATACTTGTTATATATGTGGGTCACATTCTTTTGAACACACAAGACTCATATAACTCTCATCGTATTAGGATTTTGCGGTCCTTTGTCTTTCTCACATGAAAGATGTCTTTCTCAACGATCATGTCTTTCTCAACTATCATGCCCAAGAACAGTAATTATGAACAACCTGGTTGATTCATGTTATCATTAATTCATCTACAATGGGGCTGGCCATCCACTAGGCATGCCTACAGTGCCAGAAATGGAGGGGTGGCAATAAGCCCTGTCATCCCGATCTGCCATCCCATGGCTATCTTGCAGCAAGGTGCAGCCTTGGGAAGCAACCCAGTCTCAGTGGTCAACCAGCAGGAAACCTGCTCTCCCCCTCCCCCACCATTCCAGGTTCAGGGGTAGAGGCATGCCTGGCCTTCATCCTCCTTTCCTCACTGCTCCACTTGTTTGCACTGCCATACCTTGCTTCACTGCTCATTGGGAGGGGGAAGATGGTGGTCACCACCTTGCCCTGCCACCTCTATGCCTTACCTTGCTGCCACAGAGTAGGGAGTGGGGTTGGTGCTGCATCAACTGTCTGTGCCTTGCCTCACTGTTGCACTGGGGGAAAGAGGGCAGGCATTGCCTTGCTTCACCTCACCTCATTGATGCATGGGTGGAGGAAGGTCAGGCATCACCTCACTTTTCCATGAGAAAACTTTTATGTGAGAAGGGTGAGTGCCACCTTGCTGTGTAGTCTCTTCACCTCACTGCAACATGGAGGAGGCCAAGTGTCATCTTCCTGCCTCCTCTATACTAGGGTGCCCAAAAGTCTTAAGACAGCCCTGAGCTATAATACCTATCCTCAATTGT
This sequence comes from Gekko gecko, assembly GCA_029375565.1. Classification (NCBI taxonomy): domain Eukaryota; kingdom Metazoa; phylum Chordata; class Lepidosauria; order Squamata; family Gekkonidae; genus Gekko; species Gekko gecko. The sequence continues at coordinate 82,530,061 of JAPDNY010000004.1, forward strand.
AGAAGAGCACAGAACTACTAAAGAACTCCAATTGCAGTAATCACTTTTAACTACCTGCTTAGGGCATTTCTGCATGGTGTAAGAGCATTCAGTACTGACCCCAAACTTGTTTGATTTATCCTCTGGCTCCAACATGTTCAGCCATTAGTTTTCATCTCACTTTTTTCCCTTGCCCCCCCCCCCAGTTCTTTGCAAAACACTTTTTGCAAAACATCCTACAGTTACGGGTACTGGCAAAATGTCAGATCCTACAATGCCAAGACCACAGCCACACAACCCGGAAAATCTACAGCAACTAATGAACTCCAGCCGTGAAAGCCTTCGACAAACTCATGAGAGTCTCATTTGTTCCTGTGTGTTGTTTCCTGCAGTTTTCTTGGTTGCCCCCCTAGTCGGAATATTTTTTAACTTTAAAAGGGGTAACTTCTCTGGTATGAGGGGACATGTGAGGAAGAAATTGAAAGGAAGAGTGGAGAAGGTCAAAAACATTGGGGAAGCTTGGAGAGTATTTAAAAAGACAATCCTAGAAGCTCAGAAAAAATATATACTGCAGGTTAGGAAAGGTATAAATAGGTATAGAAAAAAGCCTGCATGGTTAACAAATAAAGTAATGGAAGCTGTAAAAGGTAAGACGGATTCCTTTAAGCGGTGGAAAGCTAGTCTTAGTGAGGTTGATAAAAGGGAACACAGACTATGGCAAATAAAATGCAAGTCTGTGATCAGGCAAGCAAAAAGGGAATATGAGGAGCATATCGCAAAAAACATAAAGACCAACAATAAAACTTTCTTCAAATACATTAGAAGTAGGAAGCCAGCCAGGGAGGCAGTGGGGCCCTTGGATGATCAAGGGGTAAAAGGAGTAGTGAAGGATGATAGGGAAATGGCTGAGAAGCTGAATGCATTTTTTGCCTCTGTCTTCACTGTGGAAGAGGAGAAGTGTTTGCCCACTCCAGAAGCACCGATTTCGGGAGGGGGTTTGAAAGACCTGAATCAGATTGCGGTAACAAGAGAGGAAGTCCTCCGACTGATGGACAATTTAAAAACTAATAAATCACCAGGCCCGGATGGCATTCATCCGAGAGTTCTGAAAGAACTCAAATGTGAACTTGTGGATCTCCTGACAAAAATATGTAATCTTTCTTTAAAATCTGCCTCCATTCCTGAGGACTGGAAGGTAGCTAATGTCACTTCCATCTTTAAAAAGGGCTCCAGGGGAGATCCGGGAAATTACAGGCCAGTCAGTCTGACATCGATACCGGGTAAGTTGGTGGAAACTGTTATTAAGGAAAGAATTAGTAGGCACATTGATGAACAAAAACTATTGAGGCAGACTCAGCATGGGTTCTGTAAGGGAAGATCTTGTCTCACTAACCTGTTAGTGTTTTTTGAGGGAGTGAACAAACATGTGGACAAGGGGGACCCAATAGATATTATTTACCTTGACTTCCGGAAAGCTTTTGATACAGTTCCTCATCAAAGGCTCCTAAGTAAGCTCAATAGTCATGGGATAAAAGGACAAGTCCTCTTGTGGATCAAAAACTGGCTTATAAATAGGAAACAGAGAGTGAGTATAAATGGGAAACTTTCTCAGTGGAGGGTGGTAAGCAGTGGGGTACCACAGGGTTCAGTACTCGGTCCCATGCTTTTTAACTTGTTTATTAACTATTTGGAATTGGGAGTAAGCAGTGATGTGGCTAAATTTGCAGATGACACAAAGTTGTTCAGGGTGGTGAAAACCAGGGAGGAGTGTGAGGCACTCCAAAGGGATCTGTTGAGGATGGGTGAGTGGGCGTCAACGTGGCAAATGGGGTTCAATGTGGCCAAGTGCAAAGTGATGCACATTGGAGCCAAAAATCCTAAATATAAATACACGTTGATGGGGTCTGAACTGGCAGAGACGGACCAAGAGAGAGAGATCTTGGAGTCATAGTGGATAACTCGCTGAAAATGTCTAGACAATGTGTAGCTGCAATAAAGAAGGCCAATGCTATGCTGGGGATTATTAGGAAGGGAATTGATAACAAATCAGCCAGTATCATCATGCCCCTGTATAAATCATTGGTGTGACCTCATTTGGAATACTGTGTACAGTTCTGGTCACCACATCTCAAAAAGGATATTACAGCATTGGAAAAAGTGCAGAGAAGGGCAACTAGAATGATAAAAGGGTTGGAACACCTTCCCTATGAAGAAAGGTTAAAATGCTTGGGGCTCTTTAGCTTGGAGAAACGACGGCTGAGAAGTGACATGATCGAGGTTTATAAGATTATGAATGGGATTGAGCAGGTTGAGAAAGTACTTTTCTCCCTTTCTCACAATACAAGAACTCATGGGCACTCTATGAAATTGCTGAGCAGTTGGGTTAGAACAGATAAAAGGAAATACTTCTTCACCCAAAGAGTGATTATCATATGGAATTCACTGCCACAGGAGGTCGTGGCAGCTGCAAGCATGGACAGTTTCAAGAGGGAATTAGATAAACATATGGAGCAGAAGTCCACCAGTGGCTATTAGCCACAGGGTATAGATGGGAACTCTCAGTCTGGGGCAGGTGATGCACTCTATTCTTGTTGCTGGAGGGGGCAGCAATGGGAGGACTTCTGGTGCCTTGGCCCCACTGCTGGACCTCCTGATGGCACCTGGTATTTTTTGGCCGCTGTGTGACAGAATGTTGGACTAGATGGGCCATTGGCCTGATTCAACATTGGCTTCTCTTATGTTCTTATGTTCTTAATAACGAGACAGACAACAGTTTGGAAGTAAACAAGGGCCACTTTATTAACTATTTAACATAACATTGCGGCAAGGGACCATCTAAGCAAGCACGAAACAGGCAAGGCAGGTGTCACTCTGCTGACCAACCTCCTTGCCCTTTTCTCGGGCGGGTCACCCAGCTCTGGTCTTGAGCCATCGGTCTGGCTCGCGACCAGCAGCCCAGCAAACTGGTCGCCACCTAGGAGCGCCTACCCCTGAAGCCTTCCAACTTGCAGAGAGGAGCATACCCTAAGAGGTTCCCAGAGGAGGTGATCACCATTCCCCACCCTGGACCTTAGAAATCCGAAGGCAGTTCCTGATGACCCCCTGTTCCCTAATGGGGAAAACGCCATAAGGTGCTCACCAGTTCCGGTTTCTTGCCCGCACCAACCTGCCACAGCCAAGACCAAGCCTCTGCTTTGGTCTTTGCTCCCCACCAAAAAGGGGCCCAAGACCAACCTAATCCTTTGCCGCAAGTCCTACAAAAATAACCCCTTGCCCTTGCCTGATTGGGGTACCCCATCAGGACTATACGGGTCCCATAACTCCACCATGCTCCATGGCCTTCCTCATCTAGTGGGTGGCTGAATGCCCTCCGGAGTCTCCCCAATTGCGCCATATGTGGCAGGGCAGAATAACAGACCCCATTCTCCGCACTACAGGGCCACCTTGTTCTGATTGTTGCAAGGCCAGCCTCCACATGTAAGACCAGGGCCTTGACCTTCATGGCACACTAGACCACCTTGCTCTTATCCTCGCAAGGTCAGTCACCACTCATAGCACCATGTCTTTGCCATTCATGGCGAAGCAGAATAGCCGACCAGACTATCTGCACTCCAAGCCACCTTGCTCCTATCATTACAAGGTCAGCCTCCACTCTTAGCGCCATGTCCTTGTCCTTCCTTGTCCTTCATGGCGAAGCAGCATACCCAGCCATCCTATCTGCAGGCCACCTTGCTCTTATCATCACAAGGTCAGACTCCACTTGCAGCACCAAGACCGTGTCCTTCATGGTGAAGCAGAATAGCCACCAGACTATCTGCACTCTGCATCTTGCTCTTATTATTGCCAGGTCTGCCTCAGCTCATAGCACAAGGTCCTTCACAGCCAGGGTGTCCTCCTGGCCCAGTGGGTGACCCAAAGGACCATACTGGGGCGCAGACAATAACCCTTCGCCTTGCCCTGTGGCCAGCAGCACCTGCAAGAAAACCTCAGTAATAACTTTAAACTTTGTAATTGCATTGTTTGAACACTAGGCAAAAGCCTGCCACTAGCACACTGAGCCACAACACCACCCCCCAACTGGAATGTAGTGAACAGACAAAAGTCTTAACATGAACAAGGTTCCACTGACACCGCCACACAGCAAGGGAACCTGTAGCCAGGGCAGCTGCAGTAGAAGCGGCACTAAACTGAGAAGAGTGAGTTCCAAACTTCACCCCAAGAAAGGCCCAACCGCTGCAAAGAGGATGCCTGATCAGAAAAGTTCCATCTGCAGGCCTAAATCGGTAACTGAATTAATAATCTGAAGTGCAGCAACATCCCAGGCTGCAAAAATTGATCCTTAATTCACTGCCAGTTAAATAGGCTGCCTCTGGTCCTCTAGAGTTCCCTTTCCCCAATAACTTCATAGAATGCTGTAGAATTCCACTACATCCACACCGCAATGTTTCCATTTGCACAGCCATTATGATCTGTAAGGCACTGCCCAACGTACATAAGGCTCACATGTGCCCTGATCAAATGACCTAACTCATGTATATTCCTGTGTAGCCAAGGAAGCCTCCTCCCTTTAGAGGGATGTGAATTATCAAGAGATGCTATTTACCTCCAAGCCATGAAAACTAAAGCTGTGCATTCTCAAGCATTAAGTCTCTATTAAACAGACAAGACTCTTTTCCCTCGGATCTTCTGGCAACCAGCACCCTGAAATATAGGAATCTGAAGCCTGTAAGTGTCACTAGTTAAAGTCTATATCAGAAGAGAGCCTCTCTGATCTAGGACCAGGTTCCCTGGATTGTCAAACTGTGAAAACAACACTAGAGGAGATCTGGATCAATTATATTAGTGCCTTGGCCTACTTAAAGAACTATTTCAACTATTGCCACCAGATCTGAACAGGTAGGCACCCGTTGTTATAAAGTCAAAGGACCGTCCCAATAAGGCATTTGAAAATGCTTCTAGGTATGAAATGCTCCTATAATAATCACTAAGAACCTTCCAAGCCAACCAGTAAGTTCAGCTTTAAAAATTGTGATGTTTACAATGTGGAGTCACATTAAAACCTATATAATTAATTTTGTTTACTCGTTTGGTATTTATTTATTCATTTATTTTAAAATTCTTTACCCAGAAGGGTACCTGGTATTTCTCAATAGCAAAGACTGGGACCAGTACACAGAAATGTGCATTGGCTCCACTTACCATTTGCTGTACGCACATACATGCAGGCTGCATGCACACTCACCATAAGGTGACTATGACCCCAGTGGAACCCATTCACCCAATGTAAGTAATGCTGGGCTGCCAGGTCTGGAAGTAACTTCATTTCTCCCAGATGCGTGGGCAGAACAGCCCTCTGGCCTCCCAAACAATGCTGATCCGCTAATGGGTCCTGCTTAAACCTCCCTGGAAGCCATCTGCCTCCTTTGCTATTGCTGTGGCTACACCACCGCATCACAGCCGGCACCTCCCGCAGCCTGTCATAACCAGCGCACTCATCTAGGCCCTGGCCACTCACTGGCCTTCCCCTTAAAGAAAAATGCACTATTAAACCTGTGAAGAATGCTCATTAGACCAAACCAATGACATGTAATGATGTGCCAGCCATCAGATTCCCAGATCACGCATCAGGTTGAAAGGCACCGTAACCCTGCTAAAACAAAAACATAAGACACCAATGACATATTGCAATGGGTATTATGAATCCTAACACATGACAAGTACTAACCCAATTCACCAACTCAGCATGTATTCACACTGCCAAAGTCCAATATTGCTGATAAGGATTCCTTCACAGAAGGAAACTGTTATGTCCTGAAGCTGGAATCAGCCCTAACTTTCCCCTGACAAGCTTCAGACATAAGAAGGGATTGTAAGCTGTATTCTTATTCTTATTGGCAAATAAGTATTGTATGGGCATTGCTTTGACAGCCCGGATAATTTAAAAAAGGGGGAGCTGTGCTCCACAAGTGTGTGCGTGTTGTCCAATCATTGAGCTCGCTGTTACAACAAAGCTGAAATCACTTTGTCGAAATCTCAATCTTGCTGAGATACATACTTAACAGAAACCAGTAGTGATTCACTCGTAGTCCATTCAGATCACACTTGGTTTCACACCTACACCCTGAATGCCCAATCGAGCTACCCAGTTCCAAGTAGCTGTTCACATTGACAGCACCCCCACACCTCAAGTTCAATTTTTATTCATAGTTTACAGTTGGATACCAATAAAGGCTTCTATGGTATACAGAGAAGAAGAGGAGACCAGAGTTATACTCCACTCTTCATTCAGAGTGATTTACAGTCCCCCTCCCATCCAGTCTCCACAAAAGACACCCCATAAAGTAGGTGAGGTCAAGAGAGCTCTGAGAGAACCACTCTTAAGAGAACAGCTCCAAAAGAACTGTAACCGACCCAAGGCCACCCAACTGACTGCATGTGGAAAAATGTGGAATCAAACCCAGTTCCCCAGACTAGAGTCTGCTGCTTTTAATCACTACACCGGAACTACATCCCATTGCCATAGGGCCAAGTATTGTAATCTGAAAAATTGGGAATTTATAACATATTCCTCCGCATAAAACCACGTCAAATTGCTATAGCATAAAAATCCCTGTCCCTAGTCTCAAATATAAATAAGCCCTGCTGTATAAGTAGGGAATCCATTTTTATGTATTTTTTTTTATATATATATATATATATATATATATATATATATATATATATATATATATATATATATATATATATATTTAATTATGTATTTTAAATAAGTAATAGCCCCTTCTTACGGCACTCTATGCTTTCAGGCTTGCTGAATTGAGGATTGTTAACTTAGACTAGCAAAGGCTCCCCAGATCATAAGCAGAGGTCTTTCATATCACCTGCTGCTAAATCCCTCACTAAAAATGCTATGGATTGAACCCGGACCCACTGCACTCCAAGCAGATGATCTCACACTGAGACACATCCCCTCATGGAATGCCCTCAGGCAGTTAATACAGAGATCAGGAGTAGCTATTGTCTGAAGTATTAAGATAATGGGGGACATGGGGGGAGAGGCAGTAGAGGTACAGTGTTGGAAGGGGAGATGGAGAATGTGAGAAGAGTTTATGACTCTTACTGATACTGCACTGCCCCACATCTCTCACTCAAATATTCAAGCTAATTAAATACAGTGGGGCTTCACCTTTGCAATCAAATGAGCCTGCTGTGTTTTGTTGTTTAAATTAAAATGTCAGCCCCTGTCATTGGCTGTCTAGAAGGGACCTCTGCAAAATGGCTGACACTAGCAAGTGCCACCTAAAATGGCCACTACCTTCACCGTGGCCCCTCAAAAAACCCAACAAAGGTGGCCACCCCCTGCACTGCCTTGAAATAGCCACCCCGGCAGACAATAAAATTCACCACCACCCCGAGCCCCCACCTGCTGGCTAATTGCTCCAGGTCTCCTGGGTGGTGGTGGGGGAGTCAAGCAAAGGGAAGACCTGAACTGGAGCCTAGCAGCCTCACCCAACTGCCACACTAACTAAGGGCCTTAACGCGTAATGAGTGTTATGTGTCTTGTTTAACAAAGAGGCGCCGTGGCAAGCCGTTTGCCAGCGCAAGCCACCTCCAAGGTGCTCCAGAACTGAGGTCGCAGTCACAGGCTGCTATAATCACGCCACGCCACTCCACAGGCCCGTAAACCGGCTGCTGTCTCCAGAGATCGCCTCCGTGCTCAGCAAAGCAGGGTCGCCACTGGTCACTGCTGCTGCGGGAAACCCCCCCCGGCCGGCTCTGCTCCGCAACCGAATGCTCTGGCTGGCTCTGCCCCATGGCCCGAAACTCCTGCCAGCTCTTTACCACGGCCTGATGTTCCAGCCAGTGCCACAGCGCGACACTCCGGCCAGCACAGCAGCGCTGATGCCCCGACCGACACCCCAGCCTGCTGTTGACTTGGCCCGCTGCTTCCCAGGCCTTCCACAGAGGCCCTGGACTTCGCTCAACGAGCCTCCAGGCCTAAGGTAGGTCTAACAGCTCTGTCCTGTGCTCCGCTCCATCGAGCACATTGGAGCAACTGACAACAGGTGGGAGCAGAGCCTGGCTGTCTATCATAGCCGGCTCCACCCCCTTGCCCACGTCACGAAGACAGACGTCGTGACTCTGTTGCTGCCTGTCTTCCTGAGGGCGGCAAAGCAGCCCCCAGTGACCAGCGGCGCTGCTGGGTCGCCGGGAGCTTCGTTCCTCTTACTTTCCACTGACCTGCCTGTGACTGTGGGACAATCACACCCTGTACTCTCTTTCCCTGCCTAAGGAATTTTTATCCCTTGCATTGGCAAATTTTCAAGTATTATTTTGTAAAAGTTGCTTGGTAGTGATACATTGCTGTAAGAAACCATAGGAACAATCACTGCTCTTCTTACATGCTTGCACCACTTGGTACATTTCACTTTGTCCTGTTTGTTTTTTTGCTGTGGCCATTCGCTTGCAATTTCAGATTTCCTTCAAAAGAAATTAAAACCAAACCAAGTGGTGTGTGTGTGTGTGTAGATCCTCACCAGTGGGACTCCTGCTTGAAGTCTATACTTCATTGCTGGAGTAGGCCTCTGTCAGCAGTTTCTGTTCAGGAGACAGGATTGCATCATCTTCTTTCCCTGGGCTTCTGGAACAAAGCCTGGATTCCTGTGGGAGTGCCAGTGGTTGGGGTATCACTTTGGTGGGAATATGAGGACAAAGGCCTGTTTATACAGCCAGAGATACTGGAAGTGCTAAAGAACTCATGAGTTGGTTGCAGGGTGGGAATCCTAGTCCTAGGTAGAGGGAAATATGGTGGTGGGATACAGACTGGCCATTCCAGAAGGAGAAGGCCTGGCCACTAGCTGGCCACTCCTCCTTCAAACCTGCCTCCCACAACAAAGACCTGGTTGTGCCAAGGTTAGGCCCTTGGCCTTAAAATCCTGCTGCTGAATGTCAGGTCAGTAAATGGAAACCTACTGCCATTCAAGATTTGATTCTGGATGATCAGGCTGACTTGGCATATATTACGGAGACCTGGCTGGATGAGGCTATTGGTATAAATATTACTCAGCTCTGTCCTCCATGTTTCTCTGTACAGTAGCAGGATAGGCCAGGGGGACAGGAAGGGTGGATCATGGTGGTCTAGTGTGATTCCAGCCATCTATCGAGGTGCTTCATCTAGCAGTCTGCCAGTTTTGAGTGTGTGTTCCTGATAGTGAATGACTGGACAGGGTAGGGAGTCTGCTGGTATACCATCCACCCCATTTCCCAGACATCACTCTTTCTGAGCTAGCCAGTCTGGTTTCAGGCATGCTAGTTGAGACCTCAGGACCAATGTTCCCTCTGAGGTGTGCAGTCTCGTGAGCAGAAATTTTACCTTGTGAGCCAACAGTGGTGCGAGTTTTAAAACTGTGAGTGGGCTGACATTTTTTTTAAAAAATTATTTAAGTGTACAAACATACAAACAACATATAAACTATCATCATTTGTATTACAAGCCATATATTTATATTAAACTTATTTATATTTATATGAAACATATTTGTATTACTTAACCTCCCAGGCTTAAGGGCACACAGAGTCTCTTTGCAAAGCACCAGAACACACCAGATCACCTCTAGCATGCTGCTGAGGCCAGCTCCCCACCCCCAACTCAAGACAAAACAAACATCCAGGCATACTGCTGAGTTTCTGTGATCCATGCTGCATGGCCATTGAGAAGGGAACCTCCTGCCCCTGTGCTGTGGTAAAAATTGCTGTGCTGGCCAGGGGAAATCAGTGCACCAGTGCAGCCTGGTGCAGCTTAAAGGGAACCTAGCTCAAGATTGCTCATCCTGGGTGACTTTAACATTCATGCTGAGGCTGGCTTCCAGTTCATGGTTCAGCGAGCTTCCAGTTCATGGCGCAGCAATGGTGGTCACTCTCCCCAACACTCGGGGGAGTGATTTGCACACTAGCAGTAAGGAGGGAAGCCACTGATGTGGTTTCCCCACAGAACCCTAGGGCTTTGAAGGGATAGCCTCTTCGATGGCGCAATGCTGGACGATTGAGGTGTTCCTCTGCCCCGACAGTCCCACCACTGTGTGGCCATACGGCACCAGCTGAGTTGATCGGATCAAGCACTGGAGACCAAGCAATTGATGAAGAGACAAGCGTGGGCAAAAGTGACTGACAATGAAAGTGAGTTTGATGTAAATGAATCTTGAAATAACCGAAGAATTCCTTATCCCCCCCTATACTAGAAAATGGAGAGAGGAGGGACTCCTCCCACGAGCACGTCAGAGAAGTGGAAAAAGAGAGGGGGGAATGGGAAAATCAAGCATTTGAATTGTTTTGAGAGACTTACCAGAGCAGACTTAAATCAAAAGTGATTTTCAGAGGTTGTGAATAAGTGGTTGGCTTTTGTAAACAATTGGCAAAGATGGCGGGTGCAGAGAGGAAAGGAGTGAAACCAAAACTTATGGGCAGTCAAAGTCTGAGACTGGAAGAAGAGGGAATGGATGTCATGAGACTCCTAGCGGATACGCTCAAGCCGGTGATGGATCAACTTACTGGTATTAACCAGCAGTTAACCACTCTCAATCAAAACTTTGCAGCACAACAGCTGCAGCTGGTGGAAACAGTTAAAAAGACAGAGCAAACAGTGGAAGTAGTGAAAGAGATGCACACCTAGAACAAGGTTTTGAAGAAATGGCTGGATGAATTAGCGAATAAGCAAAAATACCAGGAAAATAGACTATTGTTTCTACAAATGGAAAAAGCAAATATGATCCTCAGATTCCAGGGAGTGCCTGAATCACTGAATTAGGATTTGAAGAAGCTACTCAGTGATCTTATCGCACCAGTAACAGGCTTGAAAGTGGAAGAAATTATGAATGACATGGAAGCAGCGTATAGGGTGTATTCCAAATACACCAAAAAAAAAATAGCCTGCCTGGAGAGATCTCAGTCAGATTATCAAGGAGACAAACGAGGGATGCAATATTAAAAGCAACATCAGTAACTCCACTGAAACTGGGTAATTCAACTATCAAAAGTTTAAAGGACATTCCATTTGAAATTCGTCAAAAAAGAAAGCGCTACAAGGACTTAATCCTTTTTCTTCAAACTAATCAAATCACATATAAATGGGTGGTACCAGAAGGGGTCATCTTTAAACTCCATGAAAAAAGAGAGAAGATTGACTCTGTGTACAAAGCCAAAGAGTTTTTGAAACTCCAACTGGGAGCCAAAGAAGATGGTGAAACTAGTTCAAGTGGCTCCACACCCTCGGAGACAGACGAAGACTTGGCCGTGGAAGAAGGCGCTGCTGCCCACAAGACAACTTATGGCCTTAGAGATAGAAAGCTTAAGTAAAGGCAGAAGGACTCTGTAAATTGCCTTTATGAAGTGAGCTATGAGAGATGCTCTGGAACGCTCTCATAACAAGTAATTAATTAATGATTTATCAGAGATAGACAGGAACTCACTGTTTGCATTGTTTACTAACAGTAGTGTACTAATATAGATTCTAACTGGGGTATGATCTCCTACTCTTGGGCTTTTAGTTTAGTGTGGGTTTGCTTTTCTTTCTCCTTAGTTGTTGTTCCCCCTTCCCTTTTTTTCTTTGTAGTTTTAGTTGTATATCAAAAAAGCAATAAAAAATCCCCTTTGGGGGGCCAAAAAAAAAAATGCTGGGGCCAAACTATCAGGATTTTGTAGCCTCCATGATGACCATGGGTTTACCCCAAGTGATTACTGGCTGCAACAGAATTCAGACTTACAGCTTCATCCTTCCTCTGCAGGGACTCTCCTTTCTAGGTGCCTGATGGATCCTGATGGGCTTCTGTTTGTATTTGGGGATTTTCCCACCTGGTTGCTGATGAGTCTGACAAGGCTTTGGCCCCTCTCTAGAATAAGGAGATGACCCAGGTTGTTAGCACAGTCACCCATTGGCACCCTCTCCCCTTGGACATAGCCAGGGGTCTTTTGGGGGGGGAGTGCACTGGAGCACAGCTCCGGGAGCTCAGGAGCCAAGCCCCGCCCCCAGCCGGCATCCCGAAGAGTCTTTCAGGCAGCCGAATGTCAATTTCAGCTCCATTATATCCTATATAGAGCTGCGGTGGCTCAAGTGGTTAAGACGCTGAACTGCAGGCTGTGGAAGGTCAGTAGTTCAGCAGTTCGAGACCCGGGTGCTGCATGACAGGGTGAGCTCCTGTCTCTAGTTCCAGCTCCTGCCAACCTAGCAGTTCGAAAGCAAGAAATTGCAAGTAGATAAATAGGTACCACATTGGTGGGAAGGTAACAGCGTTCCGTGCACCTTGGTGTTTAGTCATGCCGGCCACATGACCACGGAAACGTCTTTGGACAGCGCTGGCTCTTTGGCTTTGAAACGGAGATGAGCACCGCAACCCTAGAGTCGGATTCGACTGGCTTTCGAGCAAGGGAACCTTTACCTTTACCTTTATATCCTATGGGCCATTGAAATCAATGGTGAAAACATAGGGTATATTCTGGGGGCTGGAGGGGAGGGGGTTTGAAGGAGAGGCTCCAAACTCACAGGATAGCTGATGGAGCCTCTCCACAAGATACCCACCAGGTTTCAAGAACATTGGATCAGGGGGTCCAATTCTATGGGCCCCTAAACAGGTTGCCCCTATTCCCTCCATTGTTCTCTATGGTGGGAAAACAAGTTAATTTTTTCCCACCATAGAGAACAATGGAGGGAATGGGGGCAACCTGTTTGGGGGCACATAGAATTGGACCCCTTGGTCCAATGCTCTTGAAATGGACATAGCCCAACAATCTCCTTGGTTCACTGGGGAGCTGATGGCTATGAAATGGCTGGGATGGCAGCTACAGCACCACTGGCAGAAAACTTGGAGCAAGATATGAACATGCTCTGTGGCAGTGATGATGACACTCTCTGCCACTATTACATCTGGATGTAATTTTCCAGCTAAGCTGTTCTGTATGGTTCAGTAACTTCTACATCACAGCCCCAAAGATTTGGATTTTGACCACATGATGGCCCACTTACTGTGATCAATTTGCCACTTACTTTGCTGACAAAATTGCTCAGGTGTGTTCTGGGTTAGCTGGTGACATGGACGCGTGTCCAGAAGCTGTCCCTTTGGCATCCAGTTGTCCAATTTATGAGGACGCTTTTCAGCTTGTGGGTTCCAAGAATGTGGGCAAGATCTTTGGAGAGGTGAGACCTACTACCTGTATGCTTGACCCTTGCCCTTCCTGGCTGACAACGGCTGCCAGAGAGGGAATGGCTAATTCAGTAAGAGGAGTGGTAAATACTTCTTTGAGAATGGGAGTTGTGCCACCAATGCTCAAGGAGGCAGTGATTAGACACACTTTTTTTGGGGGGGGGAATCATCCCTGAGCCCCACTATGTTAGAAAATTCCCTGCCAGTCTCCAATTTTCCATTCTTGGACAAAGTGCTAGAGTGGGTTGTTGCCTCTCAGCTCCATGGATTCTTGGGAAAGCCTGGTTTTTTGGACCCATTTCAATATGGCTTTAGGCCAGGATTTGGAACAGAAGCTGTTCTGTTCATCTTGGTAGATGACCTCTATTGAGAACTAGACAGGAGGAATGTGAACCTGCTAGTTCTGCTGGATCTCTCAGTGATGTTTGATACAATTGACCACATTATTCTACTGAGCCATATCTCAGGACTAATGATTAATAATTATCATATGGCAGCATGTGCAGTATAGCTGGGAGATCCTAAGGTTGTCTGGCAGCCAGAAGTTCTAACTCTTTTAGCGTTATGCACCACTAGGTGGTGAGCTAGGCATTTTTAAAGCAAGAGACATTTCAGAGGTGGTTTGCCATTGCCTGCCTCTGTCATGCCACTGGTATTCCTTGGAGTTTGCCTATCCAAATACTAGCTTCTGAGATCTGAGAAGACTGGGCTAGCCTGGAATAGCCAGGTCAGGGCCATCTCTCAGCACTGGGACTAAGGAGCACCATATTACAGTGGTTCAAACCCTATCAGGGAACGTTGGTCCCAGATAATAGTGTTGGGAGATCTTTGCTCTGCTGTTGACATGGGGTGCCACAGGGTTCCATCTTATCTGCCCTCACTATGTTACATCAATCCAAAGCCACAGGAGAGGTCATTGAGCAGTATGGGCTACAACTTCACCAATATGCCAATAGTATCCCACTCTACCTTTCTTTTCCATCTGATTCCAAGGATGCTGCTGATGTTCTGAACCATTGCTTGGAATCAGTAATGGGCTTGGATGAGGGTGAACAAGCTAAAATTTAATGTTGACAAGACAGACCTTTTCTGGGTTAGTAGGAAGGCAGATCAGGGACTCTGGATCCCCCCTGTCTTAGATGGGGCTATACTCCCCTTGATAAGCAAGGTTCACAGCTTAGGAGTACTGCTTGACACATTGCTTACTTTAGAAAACCAGATGGCTGCTGTAGTTCAGACTGCATTTGGCCAGCCCCAGCTGCTATGTCAACTGCATCCATTCCTGGGTCAGTCAGGAATCTATCCATAACGATCCATGCCTTAGTTACATCTAGACTGAACTATTGCAATGTGCTCTACTTGAAGAGTGTTTGGAAGTTGCAGTTAGTGCAGCATGCTGTGGCAAGACTGCTGGTGGTGGCCAGCTATCAGGAGCACATGTCCCCAATACTACAGAAATTATACTGGGTACCGATCCACTCCTGAGCCTAATTCAAGGTTTTGGTTGTGTCCTTTGCAGGGGTCTTTTCATAGAAAAACAGCTGCAGGAGCTCATTAGCATATGGTATGCTAATGAGCTATTAGGCTATTAGCATATGCCACACCCCCTGACATCACCGGAAGTGATGTCAGAAGGGGAAGCAAAAGGGGAGGAGGCATCTTCAAAAGCCTCCCCTTCCCTTCCCCAGCTGGTCTGGGTGGGGGAGCTAAGAGAGAAAGGGTTTAAAGTTTAAACTCCTTCTCATGAGATTTGGGCTACAGAAGGAGGAAAGAGGGAAGGAAAGAAAGAGAGTAGAAAGAAGGAAAGAAGGAAGGAAAGAGGGAAAGAAAGAGAAGGAAAGGGGAGGGAAAGAAAGAGAGGGAAGAAGGAGGGAAACAGGGAAAGGAGGAAAAAGAGAAGAGAAGAAGGTGGGAAAGAAAGAAAGAGAAGAGAAGAATGAGGTAAAGAGGAAAAAGAGAGAAGGAAAGGAGGGAATGAAAGAAATTCGGCGGCAATTCGGCCCCATTATATCCTATGGGCCATTGAAGTCAATGGTGAAAACATAGGGTATATTCTGGGGACTGGAGGGGAGGGGGTTTGAGGGAGAGGCTCCAAACTCACAGGGTAGCTGGTGGACCCTCTCCCCAAGATACCCACCAAGTTTCAAGAACATTGGACCAGGGGGTCCAATTCTATGTGCCCCCAAACAGGTTGCCCCTATTCCCTCCATTGTTCTCTATGGTGGGAAAAAAGTGATGACATTTCTATATCTCTATTTATGTTTATAGCCCATTTCACCATTTGTTCTTTTACAGTCTCATCCTCTGTATACCATTTTAACAAAATCTTATACATTCTAGAAATCATTTTTTTACCTTTTTCTATCCAAATCATTTCAATTTCATTATTTTCTTTTCTAAAACCATATCTCGTTTTGTCAGTTTTAAATAAATCATAAATCTGTCTATAGTTTAGCCAGTCGTATTCAAAGTCCAATTCTTCTCTAAGTCTCATCGCGAAACTTCTCCCCTCAGTTTTCAGAATGTTTCTATAGGGTAACCAGACTTTCCCTTTATGCCTTGAAAGTGGTTTAATTACTTCTGCCAGAACAATCCACAATGGTCTTGCTTCAAAAAAAAATATCTTGTATCTCATCCATGTCATGAATAGTGATCTCCTTATGAAGTGGTGTTTGAAAAGGTTATCCACTTTGGATTTCTCATACCATAAATAGGCATGCCAACCAAATTTTCGATCATGTCCTTCTAATGCCAACAGCTTTCTATTCTCCAAATTAATCCATTATTCCAGCCATGTCAGACACACCGCATCATGATATAGTCTAAAATTAGGAAGTTGAAAACCTCCCCTTTCTTTCACATCACAGAGAATTTTCATTTTAATCCTTGGTTTCTTTCCCGCCCACACAAAATTTGAAATTTCTTTTTGCCATAGATTCAACACTATACAGTCTTTCACAATTGGGATCGTCTGAAATAAGAATAACAAACGAGGTACTACTGAGACTCTGCTCAAAAGTGATACATTCAGGGTATTCCATTTTTTAATATCTTGTTGAATTTTATTTCAGGTCTTTTCGTAATTGTTCTTAAACAAGTCTATATTTTTTGCTGTAACCTCAATTCCCAAATATCTAGTTTTTTTCACCACTTCACATTGGATTTTTTCTTGTAAGTCCACTTGATGTTCTTTTCTCATGTTTTTACAAAGTAACTTTGTTTTATTCTTGTTCACATAAAATCCAGCCAAGTCTCTAAATGCTTTAATCCTTTCCATCAATAACGGTACATTCATTACTGGATCCTCAATTATAAACATTACATCATCTGCAAAAGCCCTGTATTTATATTCAAAACTTCCAATTGTAAGTCGTTTTATATCTTTGTCCTCTTTTATTTTATTCAGCATCACTTCCAAAATCCAAATAAATAGCAAGGGAGATAACAGACATCCTTGTCTTGTCCCTTTTTGAACTTTAAAGTATTCCGTCAACTCTTTATTCACATTCAGCGACGCTTTTTATTCACAATATACAGCCCTAATCATATTTGAAAAGGGCTGCCCGATGTCCATTCTATCAAACATTTGAAACATAAATTCCCAGTTTAAATTGTCGAAGGCTTTCTCCGCGTCTAAAAATAGAAAGGCAATTTCTTTTTCTGGATGTTTATCGTAATATTCAATTGCATCAATCACAATCCTTAAATTGTCTCTGATTTGTCTATTTGGCAAAAAACCAGCTTGTTCTTCTCTAATGACATCTTTTAAATAAGTCTTCAATCTTTCCGAAATTACTTTGGCAAACAATTTGTAATCATTATTAAGTAGTGAAATTGGTCTATAATTTTTTACATCTGTTAAATCTTGTCCTTCCTTGGGTATAAGTGATATGTTGGCTTCTTTCCAAGATTCTGGTTTTGACTTAGTCCGCTGAATTTCGTTAATTAAAAGTTCCATAATCGGGGTCAGCTCCTCCTTTAATTTTTATAAAATTTTGTGGTAAATCCATCTGGTCCTGGAGCTTTCCCTAATTTGGCATCTTCTATTGCTTTATATATTTCTTCTTTTTGTATTGGGCCATTCAGCATTTCCTTAGTTTTACTATCAATCTCAGGTAAAATTACTTTGTCCAAATAATTTTTAATTTTCGCTGGTTCAGTATTCTTTTTTTGAAATAATTTTGCATAATATTTGAAGAAGGCTCTTTTTATTCCCTTCATGTCTACAATTTCTTTACCTTCTTCCATTATCTTGGTTATTGTCCTTCTCTCCCTTCGATTTTTCAATTGCCACGCCAAGTACTTCCCTGGTTTGTTTGCTCCTTCAAAAGATTTTTGCTGCAATTTCTTCAAGTTCCAATACATTTCTCTATTCAGCATCACCTTTAATTGTTCTTGTAAAATTCAAATTTCCTTAAGAAGTTTCTTTTTGCCTGGTCTCTGTTTCAACTCCTTTTCTTTTTGTTGAATTTTTTCCTGCAACTCTTTCTGTTGTTTCAAATTATTCTTTTTGTCGGCTGCATTCATTGAAATCAAAACTCCTCTCATCACCAATTTATAGGCATCCCAAACTGTCTGTATATTAACATCTTGGTTTAAATTCATTTGAAAAAAAATGGGTTTCTTTCCGCAATGTCTCTACTAATTTCGTCTTATCCAATAAATCCTCATTGATTCTCCAATGGTATTGCTTTGCCTTTTCTTTTAATATCCAAATTAACGGGTTGTGATCTGAATTAGTCTTTGGCAGAATTTCCACCTTCTGGGTTTTTAATGCAATTTCACTCGACATCCAAATCATATCTATTCTTGAGAAGGATTTATGTCGGTTAGAATAAAAGGTAAAGTCTTTAATTTTTGGATTCCATTTTCTCCATACATCTTCCAACTTTTCTTACTCAATCAACTTGAAAAAGATTTGAGGTTACTTTCCAATCTTCTCATTCGCCTTTTGTGATTTTCTGTCCAATTTATTAACAGTACCATTGAAATCTCTAGCTAAAATTATCTGATCATAATGCACCTGGTCCAATTCCCTCAACAAGTCCTTTAAAAAGTTCTCTTTAGCTCCATTAGGAGCATATAAATTAACAACCAGCGATTTTTTTTGAAGTAATGTGATCTCAACAGCCACATATCTCCCTTCTTTGTCTGTGAAAACTTGTTTAGGTTCCAATTTTTTATTTACGTAAAACACGTAAATGTGTTTTCTCTGCCAAAGAATAAAATTCTTGTCCCAATTTTTTGTTGATCAAATATTTATTGTCCCGACTTTTTATATGGATTTCTTGTAGACAGATGATATTAGATTTCTACTTTTGTAGCCAATAATTCACTACTTTTCTTTTATTAGGTGAATTAAGTCCATTTACATTCCACAATAGTAATTTGTAATCCATCATAGAGTGTTTTTTAAATATCTCCGAAATCTTCAGAGTTTTCCGCTTTGAACGTATACATATCCCCTGATGATTTGATCGTGTGTCTTTTCGAATTATACGTAAATGACAATCCTTGTGGTATCTCCCATCTGAATCTAATACTCAACTGTTTCAGCTTGTCCACCAATTTCTTATATTTCTTTCTGTCTTGCAAAATGGACCTTGGGAGTTCTTTCATTATTATTATCTTTTTGCCATCGATTTTGAGTGGTTGTGTAAACTGCTTCTTGAATACATCCTCTTTCATTTTCCTTGTCACAAATTGAACAATAACATCTCTTGGTAATTTTTTTCTTTGTGCATAAGCAGAATTCACTTTGTATACAAGATCAAAATTCTGATCTAGCTCCCCTTGGTCTTCTCCCATATATTCAGTCAAAATTGCCATCACTTGGGTACGTATATCTTCTCCCAATTTTTCTTCTATTCCTCTCAGTCTCAGATGGTTTGACATTGCTTTATATTCCACAACTGCCTCAAGATTCTGGTTGCTTTGTAAATTCACTTCAATTTTCTTTTCCAAGTCCTGTGTCTTTTGCAGCATTTCAGTTGATTTGGTCGCCAAAGCTTTAATTTGGTTACTTGTATTTTCCACTTCTTTTTTAAACTCTGCCACTTCTGCAAATACTAACTCTCTCAAGGCTGCCACATTTTTTTCCTGAACTTCTTCCATCTGTTCCAGCTGTTTTTCCATTTTCTCCTCAAATTGCTTATCCATTTGTTTCATCATACCTTGGATCGCATCGAGCATGCGCTTCTCCATTGCTTCCATTGCTGCCTGTCTTTAGACGACATGCCTGGACTTGCAGCTGACACTGCTCTCTGCCGAAGTTTTGATTCCGTTTTGAAAATTTGTCAATAGACTTCGACTGTCTTTTTCCTTCCCTTCAAATTCCACTTTTTTCGCTATTACTGACAGTCTATTTTGTCTTAAAAATACATTTTAAAATTTAGTCCTCCACAAAATGGTGGGCGCAATTTCTCTATGGTTTTCTTGGCTAGAGTAGGCTCTCTCTTAACTTCCTGTTTCCGGTCCCACGTTAAAAATGACCTACCGGAAACACATACAGTCCGCCTCTCTCTCGGTCCTCCAACACAGACTCTAGCCAGATTCAAATTTCAGCCAGGCACAGTTCAATGTTACACCGTCGTCTCGCGATCTCTCCAGTCGCATTCGCTCATACGCTTATCACTCAGTCTCTAACTGCAGGAATGTTAAACAATGTCAGTTTACTCCATTTTTAACACTTTAACGAACTCGTCTGATTTTAACGATGGAGCGATTATACAGCTTAAAATCTCATGCGCTTAACCACTGTGTTCAAATTTCATTATCTCTTCTCCCCGGTAAGCAAATCATTTTGGTTACCTTAGATGTTTATCTTGGGACTTCGCATCGCTTCTCTTTGTCTCCAACTGTAGATCGTTTCTTAAGAGATCGGGAAATGGCGAATTTAAGCTGATTCTTCAGCTTGGCTAGCTTCTGTAGTGCTGATTTGCAAACGCCCGCTTCTGAGAGGAGATCAAAGCGTAAACAAGCCCCCTCCAGGACTTGTGCACACCGATCTCGACTCTCACTTGGACCTTGCTGCTTGCTGGTCACCCCTCTGCCTGGAGGATGCTGCGTTGGGCAGTAAAACTGCCCAAACTGTCAAAAGAAGCTGCCGTCCACCCCGCTCCTTTGCAGGGGTGCATCATTTCGCCATTTTACTCTAACCGGAAGCCAAATTTTTAAATCAGTTTTGTGCTGCTGTGACACCATCAAGCATAGAGAAAGACAGCATTACAGCAGCACAAAACTGATTTAAAAATCTAAATGCAGATTTGACATATATGTCATTGGCCATTATGTCACCATCAGTGAGCTCCCCCCCCCACCAGCTGCCAGGCCCTGTCTGGCCACCCAACATTTCCCACATATCTCTGTTATTAATATAGCCTGTACAGGACTTTTTTTGCTTGAACTATATAAAAAAAATGAAATGGTTTCAATTCACAAAAGCCTTTTATTTGATAGTCTGTTTAGCAGAAGGATTACTAAGAGTAACCTTATTCCAGTTGCCCCAGTTTTTATGTCTGGCTGTGCCTCTATTTTATCAGGTGCTATTTGTTCCAGACAAGTTTGTCCAAACATCCCACCCTTAACCCGCCTCACAGCACACTCACTCCATGGCTGACCATGCAGGTATTGCTGTGCGGTAACTATGGAGTGGGTGGTTGGGTGACATTGTTTTTTAAAATTGTCTTTCACATATGTGCAGAAGCATTCATTCAAAGCACCACTCTGTTTTAACAGCTCCACAATCCCTCTGTCAAGTATTCCAGCCCCTCTCAGTCTCTGTCGCTTCACTTCTCTTCCTTGGAATAGATGGGGGGAGTGTAAGCATCATGCAGATTTGAGAGTAGCCCCATTGACTTCAGTATGTTTACTCTTATGATAATTATGGGATGCTCTCAAGCAGCAACTCTGAAGCAGATTTGCATAGGTGAATGTGGAACGGAGAGTAGGTTTGCCAGCTCCAGGCAGGGAAACTCCTGGAGATTTGGGGATGGAGTCTGGGGAGGACAAGGACCTCAGTGGGGTACAATGTCATAGAGTCCATCTTCCAAAGCATTCATTTTCCCTGTAGTCTGGTTGACTTTAGCCAAGGTCCATGCCCAGAAAGGCCTGCACAGACATTTGGGGCAGATACTTAGCCCAAGTTTACTCAGAAGCAAGGCTGCCTGGATTTTTAAATTTTTCTAGTTTTACCCAAGTCTGCTTGAATTAGGGATGCCAGCCTCCCCAGGGTCCCTGTCAATATGGGAGCCTAACTAGGGACTATTTCCACTGCTTTCAAACCCCAAGAAACTGGGGAGAGGGTTCTGGGGGGGGGGTTGTTACTCAAAAACAACTCCCCCAGGGGCTCCCAATCCTGAAAGAATGTTTGGGTGCAGAAACACACAAGCAGCGATTCAAAACCCTGGGGCAAAAATCCACTTATGCACATATTGTTAACGGAATGTTTAAAAGATGCACAGATGGAAGTGAGCGATCTGACTTACCAAATGGCTTGATTTCACAAGAGAGAGTTCAGACATCAGGAAATGCACAGTGAGACCACTTAAATCTTGCAGCCGCCCTGCTATAAAAACAGAATTTAAATGGAACTGTTTAAATGCTGTTCTTCTAGTGGGGGGGCACACATTTTCCCTGATCTCCAAGGGGCAATTTTGCTGCTTGGAGATCAGGTGTGGGCAGCCACTGCTAGAAAAATTATCCTTGCATTGGCAAGGATAGTGTCTGAAGTGACTCTGTTGTGTTATGTACCATACTCAGAAAATGAGACTTCAAATAACATTTTAGCAGGGTTGTGAATACTCATTTTTAATATTTATATGTTTGTCACTATATTTGGTTAACTGGGATTTGCTCTTAACATAAGAACATAACATAAGAGAAGCCAATGTTGGATCAGGCCAATGGCCCATCTAGTCCAACACTCTGTCACACAGCGGCCAAAATATACCAGGTGCCATCAGGAGGTCCAGCAGTGGGGCCAGGGCACCAGAAGCCCTCCCACTGCTGCCCCCTCCAGCACCAAGAATAGAGTGCATCACCTGCCCCAGACTGAGAGTTCCCATCTATACCCTGTGGCTAATAGCCACTGGTGGACTTCTGCTCCATATGTTTATCTAATTTCCTCTTGAAACTGTCCATGCTTGCAGCTGCCACGACCTCCTGTGGCAGTGAATTCCATATGTTAATCACTCTTTGGGTGAAGAAGTATTTCCTTTTATCTGTTCTAACCCGACTGCTCAGCAATTTCATAGAGTGCCCACGAGTTCTTGTATTGTGAGAAAGGGAGAAAAGTACTTCTTTCTCAACCTGCTCAATCCCATTCATAATCTTATAAACCTCGATCATGTCATGATGATACTGGCTGATTTGTTATCAATTCCCTTCCTAATAATCCCCAGCATAGCGTTGGCCTTCTTTATTGCAGCTACACATTGTGTAGACATTTTCAGCGAGTTATCCACTACGACTCCAAGATCTCTCTCTTGGTCCGTCTCTGCCAGATCAGACCCCATCAACGTGTATTTATATTTAGGATTTTTGGCTCCAATGTGCATCACTTTGCACTTGGCCACATTGAACCCCATTTGCCAC
Source organism: Gekko gecko (assembly GCA_029375565.1). Taxonomy (NCBI): domain Eukaryota; kingdom Metazoa; phylum Chordata; class Lepidosauria; order Squamata; family Gekkonidae; genus Gekko; species Gekko gecko. The sequence continues at coordinate 82,552,827 of JAPDNY010000004.1, forward strand.
GTTGACGCCCACTCACCCATCCTCAACAGATCCCTTTGGAGTGCTTCACAATCCTCCCTGGTTTTCACCACCCTGAACAACTTTGTGTCATCTGCAAATTTAGCCACATCACTGCTTACTCCCAATTCCAAATAGTTAATAAACAAGTTAAAAAGCATGGGACCGAGTACTGATCCCTGTGGCACCCCACTGCTTACCACCCTCCACTGAGAAAGTTTCCCATTTATACTCACTCTCTGTTTCCTATTTATAAGCCAGTTTTTTGATCCACAAGAGGACTTGTCCTTTTATCCCATGATTATTGAGCTTACTTAGGAGCCTTTGATGAGGAACTGTATCAAAAGCTTTCCGGAAGTCAAGGTAAATAATATCTATTGGGTCCCCCTTGTCCACATGTTTGTTCACTCCCTCAAAAAACACTAACAGGTTAGTGAGACAAGATCTTCCCTTACAGAACCCATGCTGAGTCTGCCTCAATAGTTTTTGTTCATCAATGTGCCTACTAATTCTTTCCTTAATAACAGTTTCCACCAACTTACCCGGTATCGATGTCAGACTGACTGGCCTGTAATTTCCCGGATCTCCCCTGGAGCCCTTTTTAAAGATGGGAGTGACATTAGCTACCTTCCATCAGTCGGAGGACTTCCTCTCTTGTTACCGCAATCTGATTCAGGTCTTTCAAACCCCCTCCCGAAATCGGTGCTTCTGGAGTGGGCAAACACTTCTCCTCTTCCACAGTGAAGACAGAGGCAAAAAATGCATTCAGCTTCTCAGCCATTTCCCTATAATCCTTCACTACTCCTTTTACCCCTTGGTCATCCCTGGCTGGCTTCCTACTTCTAATGTATTTGAAGAAAGTTTTATTGTTGGTCTTTATGTTTTTTGCGATATGCTCCTCATATTCCCTTTTTGCTTCCCTGATCACAGACTTGCATTTTATTTGCCATAGTCTGTGTTCCCTTTTATCAACCTCACTAAGACTAACTTTCCACCGCTTAAAGGAATCCTTCTTACCTTTTACAGCTTCCATTACTTTATTTGTTAACCATGCAGGCTTTTTTCTATACCTATTTGTACCTTTCCTAACCTGCGGTATATATTTTTTCTGAGCTTCTAGGATTGTCTTTTTAAATAGTCTCCAAGCTTCCCCAATGGTTTTGACCTTCTCCACTCTTCCTTTCAATTTCTTCCTCACATGTCCCCTCATACCAGAGAAGTTACCCCTTTTAAAGTTAAAAGTGGTCGCGTCAGTCTTTTTGGGCAACTCCCTATCTGTACAAATGTTAAACTCAATGACATTATGGTCACTGTTCCCAAGTGGTGCAATCACTTTTACATCTCTCACCAGGTCTTGGGTGTTACTTAGGACCAAATCCAGGATCGCCTCTCCCCTGGTAGGATCTGTGACCATCTGTTCCATAGCACAGTCATTGAGAGTGTCTAAGAACGCAATCTCTTTTTCCCGACTAGAACTCATATTGACCCAATCAATGTGTGGGTAGTTAAAGTCGCCTATTACAACACAGTTATTTCGTCTAGCCGCTATCTTTAATTCATTCATCATTTTATAATCCTCCTCTATCTTTTGATCTGGTGGGCGATAACAAACTCCCACTGTTAAGCCTCCTTTTGGACCCACTATTTCAACCCATAGCATTTCCAGAAGTGAATCCAATTCTCTTACCCTCTCAATCTTACTGGACGGTATACCCTCTCTGACATACAGAGCCACCCCCCTCCAACCCTTTCCCCCTATCCTTCCGATATAATTTATAACCAGGAATCACCGTATCCCACTGATTTTCCTCATCCCACCAAGTTTCTGAAATACCCACAATGTCTATTTCCCCCCAACACCAAGCATTCCAACTCCCCGATTTTACCTCGGAGACTTCTAGCATTTGTGTATAAACACTTATAGTTTCCCATGTTTGTTAAGCCCACAGCCTTCCTCTTGCTGCCTTGAGACCTTGCCAGGCAGTTCCTATCATTAGCCACAGTCTCAGTGGACAATTGTAATCCATTTCCTTGTACAAAAGTAATAGCCACCCCTTCATCTCTTTGAGATGAGCCATCCCAAACCAGAGATTTTTCATCTCCTGCCAGCTTTCCCCCATTATTCAGTTTAAAAACTGCTCTGCCACCTTTTTGATTTTGAGCGCCAGCAGCCTGGTTCCTTGTTGGGACAAGTGGAGACCGTCCCTTTTGTACAGCTCCCTCTTGTCCCAAAAAGCATCCCAGTGCCTAACAAACTTGAACCCTTCCCCCCTACACCACCGTCTCATCCACGCATTGAGACTCCTGATCTGTGCCTGTCTCTCCGGCCCTGCGCGTGGAACAGGTAGCACTTCCGAGAAGGCTACCTTGGAGGTCCTGGCCTTGAGTTTCCTGCCCAGCAGCCTAAATTTCTCCTCCAGGATCTCACGACTGCATTTCCCCACATCATTGGTGCCGACGTGCACCACGACCACTGGCTCCTCCCCAGCACTATCTACCAGCCTATCTAAAACACACGTAATGTCCGCTACCTTCGCACCAGGCAGGCAAGTCACCATACGGTCAGTACGCGGGTTCGCCACCCAGCTGTCTACCTGCCTAAGGATCGAATCACCAACTACCAAGAGCCCCCCTCCCACCCTTCCTAGGGACGTTTCCTTGGTACGGAAGGATACCCGTTCACCAGCTGAAGAAGAGGTCCCTTCTGAGGGCACATTCCCCTTATCCTCAGCATGGTGCCCCTTTTCCCCTTGACCCTCATGCTCCCTGGCAGCAGCCGGGCTGCCAGATCCAGAGTGGGACATATCTAACAAGTCCCCGAGAGTCTTCCCCGTGCACCCCGTGCTTCTCCAGGTCAGCCACCTTGGCCTCAAGGGAGCAAACTCGCTCCCTGAGAACCAGGAGCTCCTTGCACCGAGCACACACCCAAGACTTCTGACCAGTGGGCAGATAGTCATACATGTGACACTCCATGCAAAACACTGGATAGCCCCCAACCCCCTGCTGGCATTCTGGCTTCATAATTGTTTTTAAACTAATACTTTTCTATAACCCCCCTTTTAAAACCCTTTGTATTTATATGGCTCCTGTTGTAGGAGTCTACTTACCTTACCAAGGAGCCAAGGTCCTGGCTTTCTGTCTCTTCCTGGGCTTCTTACAGAGCCCCTAGGCCAAGAGCCACAGGCAAAGAGCCTCGCCCTTCGGCTCGTGCCAACTCTTGGAGTTGTAGATTTATTTGTACTGCTATATGATTTCTATAAACAATTGATATGGTGTATATATATATATATACAATATATATTACTGATAGAGTATAATAAATAATGTGAGAATAGTACATTTCATGATAAAATTCAGTTATGCAGGCAACAGAAAATGATGCCCATATAAAAACAGGTTCAGTTTACACAAATGAAAAGTGAAAGCAATATGGAAACTTTAGGGCTGAAACAGTAGGGATGAGAAATTTGAAATAATAATCTCTTGCTTTTAGTTATGAAACAAGCATAGGGTATAAACATTTGGACCAGCCTGACTGGAGAGCAATTCCTTTCTCTGTATTCTCTGTATTTGCTTTATACCACTTGCTCTCCTTGCCTCTCTCATACCTCGTCAAAGAACAGCTTAATTTGAAATAAAACCTCTAAAATCAGTGCTATAACTTGAGGACAGAAATGAAGGCAAGTGTTATTAGAATAACAGATTTTATTTTGGGTTCGTTTTTGTGTCTTCCTGTATGCTTGTGCTATTTTAATACAATATTTGGCTTTTGAAATATAATTAGACTAGGAACAAGACCCGTTGTGGAAATAAATACAACGGGCTCTAGAAAGAGGCTCTGGGAGACTGCCCCGGCTTTGGGCACTCAGTGACAATTTGCTGTGGCAATCTCAGCAGGGTATAATGACAGAGTCCACCATTTTCTCCAGAGGAACTGATCTTTGCTACCTGAAGAGCAGTAGTAATTTTGAGTGATCTCCAGCCCACCCCCAAGATTGGTAACAGTGGTTCCCCAGGAGGGAGTGGCTGGTTTGGAGGGTGGAGTCTATGGCATTGTACCTGTCTGAGGTCCCACCCCTCCTCAACACTCACCCTCTCCAGGTTCGACCCCTCAAATCTCCAGGAATTTCCCAACTGGGAGTTGATAACCCTATCTCCCTCCCAGCCAACCATCAACCTACCTTTAGTTTTCCATCTCCTCCCCCCTCTCTCCTAGAGGGCAGTTGTAATTTTGAGTGATCTCCAGCCACCACCTGGAGATTGGCAACAATGGTTCCCCATCAGGGAATGGCTGGATTGGAGGGTGGAGTCTATGGCATCATACCTGTCTGAGGTGCCACCCCTCCTCAAACCTCACCCTCTCCAGGCTCCATCCCTCAAATCTCCAGGAATTGCCCACCTGGAGTTGGCAACCTGATCAGGACTGGGCCCAATGAATTTTCTTCCTAAGGCCAACATAGGTGTGGAAAGGGCCTTTTACTGACAGAGGAGAAAGTACAGGTGCCAACTTTGATTAGGGAGATATCTGGAGATTTGGGGGGGTGGATCCTGTGGAAGGCAGCATTTGGGGTGTGTGTGGAAGGACTCCGCAGGGTATAATGCCATAGAGTCTACCCTCAAAAGCAACCATTTTCTCCTGGGGAACTGATCTCTGTCATCTGGAGGTCAATTGTAACAGTGGGAGATCTCCAGGTCCCACCTGGAGATTGGCAGCCCTAGAGGAAAGTCAGCCACACAGCGGGGAGTTGAAGAAAATGGTCTGATGGTTGCTGGCCCACCTCATTAGCCATCCATCCATGCTGAAGCTAAGCAGGAGAAAGAGCTTTTTTCCATTTATTCTGACAGGAAAGTGGCCATTGGGGAGGGGGTTATGGGTGGGGGATGGGGTTAAGCTGAAAGTCCTTTGTTTTTTTACTCATGGAGCTAGCAGGCCTGGTCCCAATGACTCCTCCCTCAGAAGACAAAATAGGCCTGGAAATGACCCTGCCCAGTCCCCCTGCCTTCCTACTCACTGAAATCCAGCCTGAAATGCTGTGGTTGCCTACCAACAGCCACTGAGGGGACAGTCCCCCACAGGAGTCAAGAGAACTGTCTTCCTCAGGAGACAGAGTTGTCTGCCAGGGGGAGTGGGTGGGGAAGAGGAGCAGACCCAGCCCCCAGCCAATAGCACGCGAGTACTCTTGAGTGGCGGCTGATGGGCCAATGGCTGAGGGAGGGCATTTTACAGCCAATAGGAGTGCATGGAATCTTGCAAAACCAAAAGATAAATATTTATGAGGAGAGATTACTGTTGGCAGCTTTCTGGTTTTATGCCTAGACTAATGGATCAGTGGCACTGATCTTTGTGAGCTTTGCTTCGTACTCCTGGAGGGACGTGCTCCTCCAAATACTTTGAACCTCTAAGGAGCACATTGTAACTTCATTTGGGCTAAGTGAATTCATTGCAGGATATAATTTATTCTTGTTCTCTTACTGAACAACAGAGGATTTGCTCTTTGCCCCCCCAGTCGGAATGAAGAGACAGACACCAATATGGATTTAACAAGGGCCACTTTATTAATTATTTAATAACGACAAATACTAGCGAGGGGTTGTCAGAATGTACTGAGGAATATGACAGGTGTCAAACTCCAGACCACCTGCATTTCCTTCTGGGCGACGCACCTGCTCCGATCACAAGCCACCGAAGGTAGCTTTTTGACCAGCAGCTTGGCATGTTGAAAAGAACCCCTGACCCACCACCCCAGAAGCCGCAAAGGCCCGCTAAGGTAGGCCGGGCCAGATTGTTCCAAGGAAGATCACCCCTTCCCGGCCTTGAGCCGCAAAGGCCCGAAAGCCGTTCCTGGAGGACCCTTTATTTCCTTTATAACAATGCCCCGGTGCTCACCATTTCCATCCAGATCGCGCTACCCCGCCACAGCAAAGGCCAAGCCTCTGCTTAGGCCTTGGCCCCCACCATGCGATCCAGCGCCGCCAGGACCCCTCGCTTCAGATCTGAAAGAAAAATGTCGTTGCCCTTGTTAGAAAGGTGCACCCCGTCCCCCCTATACAGGTCAGGGAACTCGACCCGTATATCAGGGTGCAACAAAAAGATGCCCAAACCGCCCTCCATGGCATTCTTAAACTGCCGGTTGGCATTCCGCCTCGCCCGGTCCAGACACCTAGGGTCACCGATACTGCGCCACACCTGACGCGGTAAAATCGCTGACAGGACCAGTTGCACCCCAGGCCAACGGTCCGCAATGCCAGCCAAATCTGCCTTGGCCTGAATGACTAGGGCCTTACCTTTCATGAGACCCAAGTCATTACCACCAAGGTGTATCAGCAGTACATCAGGCGGAGGACCACGTCTCTCCCCAAACAGTAGCAGCATCAACTGAGGCCAGTGCATGCCTCTTCGGCCAAGCCACTCGACCTCTGCCCGCTCACTGCATCCCAACTGGGATCCGATGGTCGTTCTCTTGGCCTGGTGCGCGGCCCAGAACACCATACTGTGGCCACAGATCAGCACACGGCTCCTTCTCCGGCCACTAACCGCACCTGAAACAGAAACTAGTTAACCAAAACAAGACAAGAGCACTAAGGCTCAAAAACAACATGCTCCATTCCCGTTATAACAAAACTGAATGAGCAGCTCAGACTTTGCAGGTCCATACATATGTCCTATAACGCGCTGACCGCCACCTGCCAATTCTTTGGATGTCAGGTCCCTGATAGCCCATAGCTGCAGCCGTGGAAGCTGCCCCAATTCTGAAAGAGTGAGTCCCAAATTGGAAACCTCCAAGGCCCAAAGCCACCAGAGCCTTCTTGGTAATTGCCCAAAATTGAAACCTGGTCAAGGGCGATCCATCCCTGTGTATAAACAGGAGACCTATACTACTCCCCCTCAAAGCCAAATATGTGCGGAGTGCTACAACTGGACAAAGGTCAGAATCAAAACAAGGGCCCACTGAAATTAAAGTGCCCTTGCCCAATTGGTCAGTCTTAGAACGCCGAATTGTAATTTGTAGGCCCTCATCACTTACCCGAACATCCCCTATGCTTAACGCATAGCCCGACTTGTCCTGTCGGGAGCGGGCTACCAACTCACTAATTCTAAGAGCCCCGAAAAATGCAACCAAGGCTGCTGAATGAAACAAGGCAGCCTCGTATGCATCCGAACACAAAGAAACCCATTGGGGTTTCAAACCCTTAAGTACAGAAGGGGAAAAAGGTTCTCTTGTGTCAGGGGGAGCACCATCCTCTCGGGCCCAGCCATCCAGCATTTTCCGAATACGGAAATCCCCAGTGTCATCCCTGAAACCCCCGGCCTTACTTGCAAAGGCAAGGGCTGACAACTTGCCCCGGATGGAACGGACAGACAGACCCTTACCTTTCACAGACACGCAGAATTGGATCAGGTGTGACACTGGGATAGGCCAGAGTTGCTGAAGACCCACCTTCTGCCTAAAAGCCACAAACTGCTGGCCGGCCCGCTTATAAGCCCGGCGTGTGCTGGGTGCAAGAGCTAAGCCCATTGCCCTCTCGGCTTCAGCCCTCCAATCTGCCACAGGTCTTCGGGCATTCTTACCGCTACTCGGTCGGAGTCCGGGGCCAACTGACGAAACCTCTCCATCTGTTTCCGAGACAGAGCGTCAGCGACCCCGTTATTGACTCCTGGCCCATGCCTGGCCTTAAACAAAATATTGTAGCGCAAGCATTGGAGGGTAAAGGCCCGGACAAGCGCCATTACTCTGGGTGACCTAGACGTTAAGGAGTTGATGACCTGAACTGTTGCCATGTTATCACACCAAAAGTGAACTGTCTGGCAAGCAAGGTCATCAGCCCATATGTACACAGCTGCCACTATGGGAAAAAACTCCAAAAACGTCAGGTCACGTGTCCACCCGGCCTGAATCCACTCAGAAGGCCAGTCTTCTGCACACCAGTGACCCCTAAAGTAGACACCGAAACCCAAAGAGCCTGCTGCATCAGAGGTGACCTGCAGTTCAGCCTCAAGTTGGAGATCGGTCCTCCAGAAGGACACCCCGTTATAAGAGGCCAAGAAGTCCCGCCAAACTGACAAGTCATCTCTAATCCCTTGCGTAACCCTTGTCCTATGATGTGGACGCCTTAAACCTATTGTTGAGTCGCACAGCCTGCGCAAGAATGCCCTCCCTGGGGCCACCACTTTACACGCAAAATTAAGGTGCCCAATTAGCTGTTGCAACTCCCTGAGTGTCAATTTAGTTTTAGTACACGCTTCCTCAACTAACCGAAGAAGGTTAGCTAATTTATCAGGAGGCAAGCGTGACACCTGCAGCACAGTGTCCAATTCAATACCTAGAAAAGTTAAGACCATACCAGGGCCTTCCGTTTTCTCGGTGGCTAAAGGAACTCCAAGTTCCTGAGCCAGTTGCTCAAAGTTGGACAATAACTGTGCACAAATTCCAGATCCTTCGGGGCCGGCAAATAAAAAATCATCCAAATAGTGGGCAGTACTGGACAAGCCCGTGCGTGCACGCAGAGCCCATTCCAAAAAGGAACTGAACCTTTCAAATGCAGCGCAGGACACAGAGCATCCCATTGGGAGGGCCCTGTCCATATAATACTGCCCATCAAAGGAGAAACCCAAAAGGACAAAGTCATCTGGATGGACCGGCAGAAGCCGAAAGGCCGACTTGATATCGCATTTAGCCAATTCGGCCCCCCGCCCGCAGCTACGGACCATACCAACTGCCTCATCAAAAGAAGTGTACCTAACTGAGCAGAGTTCACTAGGTATGGCGTCATTCACCGAGCTGCCGTGAGGATAAGACAAATGGTGAATGAGGCGATACTCCCCAGGTGCCTTTTTTGGCACTACACCCAAGGGCGAAACCCGCAGGTTAGGCACCGGAGGAAAGGGAAAAGGACCAACAACCCTGCCTTCCAAACATTCTTTCAGAATCTTGGCTCTAACCACCTGCTCCATGCCACGAACTGAGGGCAAATTAGGAGCTGAAAAGGAACCTCTCTCACCCATATAGGGAATGTGAAAGCCAAACTTGAACCCCTCCAACAAATACTGCCTATCGGCAAACTTAGGGTAAAGGCGCAACAGGCGCTCCAACACTGAGACCTTAATTGGACTGGGTCCCTTTGTCAGGTAAGGTCTGACCGCCCCCCCCCCTCCCTGACGTCTGCCACCTTTGCCATCCCTAACAGCGGATCTGAACTTTGACTTGGGGCAGGATGGAAAGGAATGGGGGCCGGCACAGAGGGGGCATTCGTGCCGAAAGGGACATGGTCTACGGCCACAGGACCCAATTGAGGAAAACTCCCAACATAAAGGGCGCCCTTGCACTGCCTGGCCACCCGGGGACCGAGTGACCCCAATATTGGCTGCATTAGCCTTTTTTACAACATGTCCACTGTCCGAATGCTCGCCCCCCATCGGCTTGGCTGGGGACATCGTCTGCATCCAAATATGTGGATGGATCAAATCCCAACGGAGAGCCGGATACATAGCTGCCTTCATCCTGAAGGTCCTATCGTACTCCATCCAGGCAGACCCAGCAAAATCTGAATAACCCTTATGGATTATATCCATATATTGGAGCAACGATGAGGCCCTTTCCGGTCTTGCCCTAACTAGCACCCCCGCATAGATTAAAAAGCCAGGGTACCAGTTAGCATAAATCCTGTCCACCCTACGACGCTTCAAGCGCTCTTTATCGTGTTCATCAAGGTCCTCGCGATCCTTCTTATCTAATTCCCTATATAACAAGGAGAAGACATCTACATAATCTCCCCGCAGAATCTTCTCCCTGGTAGCCGCAGTGAGGTGGTCGCCTAATGGCATGGCAAGCTCCCCTGATGGCAACTCCTTTGCTGGCACCATCTCATAAGTCCTATTACCAGGATCTGGGGGAGCACAACCAGTCCACACCCCGCCCTGCAGTTGCACACCTGAGCCGGCCGGTGGGGCCGTGCCCGCTGTGGCTAAGGAAGATTCACCAGCCGGTAACGTCAGTAAACCATCACCGGTGGGAGGATCCACCAAAGTGCCAGCCGCTGTTACCCCATCAGCAGCAGGCTGAACCTGTATAGCCTCGACTGATCTCGATAGAGCAGGCGTACTGACTGCCATAGGCAGAGGTGCCTCGCCTGGCATGAACATAGGCGACACAGTGGGAGCCTGCAAGCCCACCGGGCCCCATGGCCAAGTGATGTCCTGTGTTTGAGTCACAAGAGGCCTACCTGACACCTGAGATGGGACACTGCGGACATCCACCTGCTGATCCTCGCCCTGTCGATCCACTGCAGCAGCCGCCATCGGAACCGGTCGCGCGTCATCTCTCACCGGTACAACAGCATGACTTGGAAGACCTGCACACTGGCTCTCAATAGCAGAAAGACGAGTCAGTACCTGGGCCTGAAAAGACTCCATAGAAGACATAGCTGGCGGCGCCGAGGGCAAAGGCCCATCCAGATGCCGTTCAATGCTAGCTAATCTATCCAGAATGGCCCTACTGATTGGACCATCCCAGAACGCTTCCAAAAGCGCTGGTGAAATAGCACCAGTGGGCACCCCAGGAACCACAGCCAATTGCACAGAGCCAGACGATGGAGCAGGCGCCAAGAACCCTGGTGATGAAACTACACCTGTCACAGCTTCTGCAGATACTGGCTCCTCTGCCGCAGCATATGAAGGGACCAACGCAGGCCTTTTTTGAACAGGCTGCCTGCCCTGTACAGGAACTACCCCAGCCCGTTTAGGAGCGGGTTGTTTCCCCTTAGAAACCCCAGCACCCTTCATAGAAGCCATGCTTAGGTTACAGGGCCAAATATATGTCCACCTGGAACAGACCCACCAAATGCTGCAGTAAAGGAAGGCACCAAAATGGCCGCCGGCAAGAAAACCTAAAATGGCCGCTGACAAGGAAAGCCTAAAATGGCCGCCTGCAGAGAGTTGAACAGAGCCACGAGGTGTATTCAAAATGGCTGCCTAATTCAAATATAGAAAACGGCCACAGAACTTCTCCCACCAAAACAGCCGGCGCCCTGTTGCCAAACGTTCTATGGGCTTAGAAAGCAGTGTAACAGCCCATACACCCCACCCTGTATTACTTTCAATAAGAAGGGGGGGGGGAAGCAGAGTGAAAAAAAAAACGCAGCCCACCGTGGCCTCACCACACCACGTGCCACTGCCACTCTGCAAACAAGGGGGGGGGGAGATACCTCCCAACTAACCCCTGTAAAACTAACTACACAGAAAGGGACACCAGCCCACCAGCACCAGAACCTCCCCAGGCAGCCTCTACAGCCAAACGGAGTCGGCCACACTGTCAGAGCCTCGATCCAGGGCAGCCCAGGCAGCTAAACATTGCCAAGGTGGGAACTAGAAAGCCGCCGCTGCCGCCGCCGCCGTTCAAAAGCCGCCGCCTCCAAGCTGCGACCCAAAGCCGCGGATAAACGATTCACCCCCGAAATAGACGCGATGCCGCCGCTGCTGCTGCTATCAGCCTAGCCTGAAGGCCTCCAGCCTCCAGCAGCACAGCACTCGCTCTCCCGACTATCAGGACCGAGCGCGCCGACAAACTGGTGAGGGAGGGGGCAAGAGCCAGACCTAAATAGGCTGGCTCTGCCCCCTATTGGCGTCTTCCTTCTCCATGCCTCTCGCGGAGGCAAATCAGCCCCTTCCCGCCAGCGCGGGCTCGGCGGGGGCCGGGGCTCGCATTCTTGCACTAAATTAATTTGAACACTCTTTTCTGTGAGCTGATCTGGAACCTTCTCGTATCTGTCTGCTCACATTTATAACAGGATTCCAAGACAGCTAATGTCCCGCCTAGCAAAGTGTTAGATGAAATGTTTTGGATTAATAAGCAATAAGTGTAGGGAATATAGTGAGACACGAGAGCTACAATAAGTAGAATTTCTAAAAAGTGATGAGGTGTTAAAAAAGATTTTGAGATGATTCATTGAGGACAATTAGATTGCACTGCATGATATCTTTTGTTCTCACTGTACAATGGAAACTTAACTGGAAATCAGTTACTCAGAACTGTTCAATTGAAAATGGCTTCTATAGCCACCAAGTTTTGGACCCACTGCAAAAATATAATGTAGTGGCCACAGCATTTATACCATGTACTGCTTCAGTGTAGATTTCTATGGAGAAAAAACAATGTTTCTTTATCAACTCATATGCTCACTGAGAATCTTCAGCCAACAGTTCTGAGGTAAATCATACATCTTCTTTTTATGGTGTGTAGAAAATTTTGAGCTGTCCTCTGGTAACTTGAAACTTGGACCTCCAAGCCATCCAACATTTTCCTCTTCCTATTCTGCCTTGATTCTTGTGCTATTTCTGAGCTGAGTTGAACCTGGATCTACTAATCTCATTCCCAGTAGCATATCTATTTAGCCCATTTTGTGCTGCTATTTTTATCAGTTCAAAAACAATGTTAACTCAATAACTTTTCTCAAGGAAGGGAATATATTTGCAAACTGTTTTTTCCACTTGTTCCCTTGTGTGTGTGGTTGTTTTTTTTTGCAATGTGCAGTGAAGTAGTGTGGCTTGCAATAAAACAATAAAAGGCATCAAGTGGTAGTGGGGATATCGGTCCACCACAAGTGTCAGTGAAGCTTGAGAAAAGATACTCTGAAGAAGTAAGCAATGACTCACAAAATCTCATCCTCTGCCACAATTTTTTGTTTGTCTTTAAGGTGCTACTGGACTCTTGCTCTTTTCTACTGCTACTACTAACATGGCTACCCATCTTGATCTATCTCCAGTGCAGGTTGAGAATAAGTTTTCCAAGTACACCTGTGAAATGTCTTTCCAATCCTACTAATTTCTGAATTGCTCTCCTTGGACAGCACAGTAGCAACTGAAGTAATAGCCGACTATATAGAAGAAACACTGGTGATTGGAGCTCCTTAGCAAAGCTACTTTTCAAGAACATAAGAACAGCCAATGTTGGATCAGGCCAACAGCCCATCCAGTCCAACACTCTGTCACGCAGTGGCCAAAAATACCAGGTGTCATCAGGAGGTCCAGCAGTGGGGCCAGGACACTAGAAGCCCTCCCACTTTTGACCCTCCCAAGCACCAAGAATACGGAGTATCACTTGCCCCAGAGTCCCAATCTATACCTTGTGGCTAATAACCACTGAGGGACCTCTGCTCCATATGTTTATCTAATTCCCTCTTGAAACCGTCCATGCTTGTAGCCACCACCACCTCCTGTGGCAGTGAATTCTCTGTGTTAATCATTCTTTGGATGAAGAAGTACTTCCTTTTATCCATTCTAACCTGACCACTCAGCAATTTCACTGAGTGCCCATGAGTTCTTGTATTGTGAGAAAGGGAAAAAAGTACCGCTTTCTCTACCTGCTCTATCCCATGCATAACCTTATAAACCTCGATCATGTCACCCATCAGCCGTCATTTCTCCAAGCTAAAGAGCCCCAAGCGTTTTAACCTTTCTTCACAGGGAAAGTGTTCCAACCCTTTTATCATTCTAGTTGCCCTCTTCTGCACTTTTGCCAAAGCTATAATATCCTTTTTAAGATGTGGTGACCAGAACTGTACACAGTACTCCAAATGAGGTTGCACCATTGATTTATATAGGGACATTATGATATTGGCTGTTTTCAATACCCTTCCTAATAATCCCCAGCATAGCATTGGCCTTTTTTATTGTAGTTGCATACTGTCTCGACATTTTCAGTGAGTTATGTACTATGACTCCAAGATCTCTCTCTTGGTCAGTCTTTGCCAGTTTGGACCCCATCAACGTGTATGTATAGTTAGTATTTTTGGCTCCAATGTGCATCATGCACTTGGCCACACTGAACCCCATTTACCACGCTGACATCCACTCACCCATCCTCGACATCCCTTTGGAGTGCCTCAAAATCCTCCCTGGTTATCACCACCCTGAACAACTTCGTATCATCCACAAATTTAGCCACTGCTTACTCTCAACTCCAAATCGTTAATGAACAATTTAAAAAGCATTGGACCGAGTACTGATCGCTGAGGTACCCCACTGCTTACAAGCTTTAAAGCAAGTCCAGCTCCCTTTTCCAGATATTTAACTTGCAAACCCAGCAGTACAGCCATAAAGAGAGTTACATTCTTCTAAGTTCATTAAGATCAATGGGCTTAGGCTGTTACCACACTGGGTTTTACACTGTGCTCACAGCCGTCATGCGTCATGGCATTTTTTGCATTCCACATTGCCTCCCTCTTTTGAGTTGCCCTATATTTTTATTTCTGCATCACCTCCAGTGTCCGCTCTCCATTATCATTGAGTTATTTTTCAATTCTACATTGTTCAGATGTCAGTTCAGCTCCCCCCACCCCGCTGTTTCTGCAGGGTATCTGAAGGTTTTTTTGGGGTTTTTTGCAAACTTTAACCCCACCCCACCCCACTCCATGCTGGAGTAATGCAATGTAGAATCTATCCTTTGAAGTATTCATCCCCACCTCTTTTCTGGCCCCCTTGGAGGCCACTCCTCACCCCACCTCTTTTCCAGCCCCCCTCAGAGGCCACTCCTCCACCCACCCCTTCTGCATTCTCCCAGAGAAGCAACAGGAGTCCTTTGTTGTGCTAAATTGCACATGAAGGGAAAGTATTGCATGGGTGGGGCATGTGCTTTAAACTGGTTTTGGTTCTAGATGCAAAGTGCATCATTCACATACTTTGTGATTCCTGGGCGGGGGGGGGGATCCAGAGGTGTAGAATTGCAAGCACTTAATCCAGAGAAAAGGCAAACAGAACTGGTTACTGAGAAATGGTGGGGTAAATATGCATGCAGAAAAGGCCTTAGAAGGCTGTAATTCTAGTTGTAATGGATGATGAATGAGACATACTAAGGTATATTTAGCGGGAATTACTCCCAGGAAAGTGTTCTTAGGATCGCACTGTAAGTCTAGAGAAACTATAATTAATCTAATTTTGAGCTAATATTGGAACTAAGTTACCACAGGACATGCTTTATGGAGGATTACTGATGCCTTCAGTTGTTTTATTTTACAAAGGGTGAAGACTTATCTTACCTATTTTCTGCACTGTTGTAACTGATATATAATAGACAAGAAGAAAAAAAAAGCAGTGCATCCATCACAATTATATATAAACAACTCACAAGAATTTGCAGGGAAGCATCTCATTTCCCCTCCCTCACTATTTCCTCTTTCCCTTTCCTTAAATCCTCTATAGCCTCTCTCCTTTTCTTTTTTCTTTTATAATATTTATTTCAGGTTGTCCCCATCAACAAAAGCAAAATAAAAGGTATATACAACTTATACAATCGAGAGATTTTAAAAATAGGGTCTTAACATTTCAAAGTATCTTACTATAATTTCCCAATAGGACTTCAATAGTTACATTCAGTAATTGCCCTTTTAGATAAAACATATTCTTAAACAAAGCTAATATATAGATTCCTTGGAATTTCTTTATAGCATGATAAAAAGTTAATATGGGTTGCCAGGTGTTTTCAAAAGTGATTACAGCTCTAGAGGAGGGTGGATTCATAGTATTAAAGGCAATCTTAGCCTGCTCATATTGCTCCCAAATCTTTTTACACCGCAGATCCCGGGTAGGAGACAAAGACACCTTCCAAAGCAAGGCAATAGAATATCTGGCTGCCAAAAGCAAAATCATTAAAATACATTGTTCTATATAAGAATAGTGGTCTCCCACCAACTCCAAACCTAATAATAAGTATTCAGGCAAAAAATATAGAGAATGTCCAGTAATTAACATTATGTTATTCAGAACCATCTTCCAAAAAGTTTGTAGAACTGGACAGAGGAGCCAACAATGTATATAGGACCCCTCCACCCCACATTTTCTCCAACACATAGGACTCAGTTGGGAATTTGAATACACAAGTGTTTTGGGGGTCAGGTACCACCTTGTTATAATTTTAAAAGATTGATATCGTATTACAATAGTCGAGGATTGGAATGTTATTGAATTCCAAATATTATTCCAATCCTCATCTTGAAGCAGGGTACCACAGTCCTTTTGTCACATTCTTTGGTAAGGTAAGGGTGTTGATAAATCTAGTCCATCAAGCATCCTATAAATCATGAAAATCAATCCTTTATTTTTTCCAGAGTGTTGTTGGAGAATGCACTCAAAGCTAGTCAAAGGCTGCTGCAAAATTCGCTGAATATCAATCTGAGAGCACATGTGTCATAGTTGAAGGTAAGTATACCACTTCATCATACTGTGTAACTTATTTTCTAGAGAGGTCTTGTTCAATAACTGTTTACCATCTGTAAGATTCTTTTCCAACTACAGAGCTCAGTTCCCTCTTAGAGTTGCCAGCTCCAGGTTGGGAAATTCCTGGAGATTTGAGGGTGGAGCCTTGGGAAGGTGAAGCTTGGGGAGAGAAGCAACCTCAGCAGGGTATAATGCCATAGAGTCCACCCTCCAAAACAGCCATTTTCTCTGGGTGAACTGATCTCTGTCATCTGAACAACAGTTGTAATTCTAGGCAATCTCCAGCCCTCTCCTTGAGGTTAGCAACCCTAGTTCCCCTTTCTCATTAGCAGCCCCTTTATCCTCTCCATTTCCCCTGCCTCAGTGTCTCCTTCTCAGCCATTTACCAGCCTACTTTTTGGCTGAGTTCAGACTGGCAGTTTGCTCCGGTAGCCAGTCGTGGCAAAAAAGCCCAGAATGATTGGGGGAGGACCCTGCAGCACCGGCACCGCATTGGGCAGTAGAGCGGAGCACAGCCAATCATATCGCTGCTGCCTTCTGCCCAAAGTGGGTTGCTCCCGGCTTTTCAGCTGCGCGTTCAGACTTCCTGAAAGCGGAAAAAATGCGTGACACACGCGGGCTTTCGGATTTGCTACCAGTTTTATGAGGTATCTTTTTAATCCGTCGGTGAAGCGCAACAGCACGGGTTGGCTACGGGTGGGGGACGCCAGGCAGATGTGCCTGTGTGAACGCCCAATTTACTCCGGAATTGAATCGTTGCTGGCCTGGGTCCCTACCGGGGCAAATTGCCAGTCTGAACTCAGCCTTCATCTTTGTTGTTGTTCAGTCGCACAGTCGAGTTCAACTCTTCACAACCCCATGGACTACATCATGCCAAGCCGTCCTGTCTTCCATTGTGCTTCAGAGTCTGCTTAATTTCATGTTCATTGCATTGATAACACTATCTAACTATCTCATCCTTTGCCATCCCCTTCTTCTTTTACTTTCAGTCTTTCCCAGCATTGGGGTCTTCTCCAGTGAGTGCTCCCTTCTCATTTGGTGGGCAAGTATTTGAGCTTCAGCTTCAGTATCTGGCCTTCTAGGGAACAGTCATGGTTGATTTCCTTTAGGACTGACTGATTTGATCTCCTTGTAGTTCAAGGGACTCTCAAGAGTCTTTTCCAGCACCATAATTCGAAAGCATCTATTCTTTGGCACTCAGCCTTCCTTATGGTCCAACTCTCGCAGCCATACATTACTACTGGGAATATCATTGTTTTGACCATATGGACTTTTGTTGACAGGGTGATGTCTCTACTTTTTATTATGCCGTCTAGGTTTGCCATAGCTTTCCTCCTAAGAAGGAGGAGTCTTTTAATGTCATGGCTGCAGTCACCATCTGTGATCTTGGATCCCAGGAATGTGAAGTCTGTCACTTCTTCCATGACTTTCCCTTCTATTTGCCAAGGAGTGATGGGGCCAGATGCCATGATCTAGTTTTTTTTATGTTGAGTTTCAAGCCAACTTTTGCGCTCTCCTCTTTCACCATGAGCAAAAGGCTCTTTAGGTCATCTTCACTTTCTGCCATTAGAGTGGTATCATCTGCATATCTGAGGTTGTTGATGTTTTTCCCGGCAATCTTAATTCCGCTTTGTGATTTATCCAGGCCGGCATTTCGTATGATGTACTCTGCATATAAATTAAATAAGCAGGGAGACAATACACATCTTTCTTGTTCTCCTTTTCCTTTTTATCTGTGCAATAACCCTGTGGGACAGGTCAGGCTGCAGGTATGTAACTGGTCCAAAATCACCCAGTGAGCTTCCACAGCAAGATAGGGATTCAAACATGGGTCTCCCAGACCCAGACTGAAGCTCTAACTGCTATACCACACTGACTTTCATATGGTGGCTGCTGTTGAACAGTAGCAAGCAGCCAGGCCTACTTGAATTATGCAAATTGAGTGGTATCAAGTCACCCAGAGGTTGTTTCTAGGCCTAGGGTTGCCAACATCCAGGTTATCTTCCAGAATTACAACTGCTTTCCAGACAACAGAGCTGTGTCTTCCTGGAGAAAATAACTGATTTGGAAGGTAGACTCTATGGCATTATATTCAGCTGAGGCCTCTCCCTTCCCCAAAACCTGGACTCCTCAGACTCTACCATAAAACATCCAAGAATTTCCCAACCTGGAGCTGGCAACCCTAGTCATACCTGGCTTCAGTGAGTCCTCCCTCAAAGGCCAAAACAGGTCTGGAAAGGCCCTGACCCCTTCCTTTGCCTTTTACTGACAAGCCTGGAATACTGTGGTTGCCTAGCAACAAACACTGAGGGAATCTATTACTTAAAGCTACAGGAGTTCCTTTTGCCATTTTTTTTTTTTAAAAGCCCCAGATGTACGTTTTTTAAAAAAATTTCACATTTTTCTGCCAACCTGGGACTCTTTTCAGGATTGTAGAAAGATCTGTCTTGCCCATTTACAGTTCTAGCCACTGGATTTTTAAAAAATCCCAAGATCTGACCAACTTTGCTATTAAAATATAAGATACCGATGTGAACAGGAAACAATGCCTATTTGAAATTGTCCAGGGCCATTAGTGCAATCAATAATTTCATGAGTAGTTCTTGCATTACAGTCTCAAGAAGAATGCTATATTTTTATGAAGAGGTGTGCCTTGCAGTTCTTACAAATTTCAGTAGGCATATTGTAGACTTCAACATAAACACAATTGCCAGGTAAAATCACTTTGCTCCACTCTCTCAATCAGTCATAAGTCCAGCTCTTGATAAGATTATCCCAATGGCTGTTGTCAAAGATATATGAAGCAGCTTTGTTGCTGAAAGGCCTGAGCTGAAGAAGCAGTAGGCAGGAGTTACAAAGAAAGCATGTGTCATTAGACTGCCATTCTGGACCTTGTTGCTGAGCTGATTTCCCCTGGTGTGGGCCCTCCTTCCTATCCTCTCTTCACTGAAATCACTTCCTTGGGAGGAGGTTGGACCCCAGGTAATCTCTTTGGACTCAAGCTGATTTCTTCTGGTGTAGGCCTTTACTCTTAGCCTCTGTTGGCTGAATGTTCTTCCTCAGGAGATGGGTGGCCCTCAGAACTTCATTTCACCTTGGAGGCCTGGATTGGAGGAAATGTGGCTGGGCCAGATTCTACAAGAAAATAGCACTTCCAGAACCACAAGCAATACCTTCTACTGGACTACATTTTGCTAGTGGACAGTACTTTCAAAACCCAGAATATTAGTGGAGAGCTGCACTCTTAATGAACAATGAGTAAGGCCCTGACTTGATGGGTCATCACTCTTCTTCAGACACTGGGCCTTTGTTTTGGGAAGGGAAAGGCATTATGGGGGAGGGAGTACCATACCCACTAAATAATAGAATCATAGCACCATAGAGTTGGAAGAAGCCACACAGGCCATCTAGCCCAACTCCCTGCTCACTGCTGGATCAGCCTAAAGAATCCCTGGCAAGTGTTTGTCCAGCTGCTGTTTGAAAAATGCCAGTTAGGGGAGCCCACCTCCCTAGGCAGCCAATTCCACTGCTGAACTATTCTTACTGTAGAAAATTTTTCTTATGTTCAGCCAGTACCTTTCTGCCCCTAATTTAATCCCATTACTATAAGTCCTTTCATCTGCTACCAACAGCTCCCTGCTCTCCTCTAATTAACAGCTTTTCAAATACTTAAAGAGAGCAATCATGTCCCCCCCACCTCCTCTACTCCAAACTGAACATTCCCAAGCCCCTTAGTCATTCCTCATAGGGCTTGTACCAGTACCAGTACCAAAAGTTATAAAGCATCTATTACAAATACAAGCACACTCTTAGCACAGCACCAGAATGAGCAAGGGAAAAAGAAAAGAATAAAATGTGATTTCTTTGTCCCTCCTTCTATACTTGCCCTAGCAGATGGTAAATATAAGGCAGCTTAGAAAGTACAGATATTCTACAGGGTTACCAGTCCCTTGGAGCATCTTTCAGGTATGCAGGTCAGAATGTGGCAATGGCTGCCTCCCATGGACCTCAGGTAAGAGTTCTGTCTTGCTTTGATAGAATCAGCACCAAAAGAGCCCCTCCTTCTCACTCCCAGTTTTATCATCCCTCTTTTTCCACCCATGAACCAAGCTGGGCCAAAGAAATTTTTCCTGAAGTCTCCAGGTAACTTTTCTTGTAGTCTTTCTAGCTCTTAATTCCTCCAAATCTCTGTTCCCTGCTAGAAATCACCTATCTAGCTGGTGGTGATGAGCAGTTTCACCATCTCATTGTTTCTAGCTAGATTGATTAGCATTTCTAAAAGGGTAGATGAAGTAAGGCTGGAAAGCAATTAAACTGACTTCTCCCCTCCTGCCTGTTCTGCCAAGAGAGAAAAAAGGTTTAAAACTCAGTGTGAAGGTTTTGGTCAGTTCAGACCTCCAAAGAAAAATGCATTTCTTCACAATCACTGTCAAATGTATTTATTTATTTACTTTATTTATACTCCACCTTTCTTTCCAGTGACTCAAAGTGGCTTACATTGTTCTATTCTCCTCCATTTTATCCTCAAAACAACCCTGTGAGGCAGGTTAGACTGAAATGTGTGACTGGATCAAGGCCACCCAGAAAGGTTCCATGACAGAGTGTGGATTCAGACCTGGGCCTTCCAAATCCTGGCCTGATATTAACCACTATACATGCCATGTGGATGACCAGGTGTACATTTTTAAGGTCCCACCTACATCCATGCCATTTTCCTTTCCTCAACCATAGATTTGGGGGAGATATATTTTGTTTTAAGATCAGTAATTACTAGATTGTTTTCATTGCAAAATGGGTTAGAGACCTTTTTTAAAGTGAACACTGGGAATTCAAAGTACCTTACAGATCATGGCAATAGATCATTAAAGCATTGTGATGCTATCAATATCTAGAAATTACTGTTTTCAAAAGGCCAGAAAAAGCCCTTTGGTTACATGAGATGAGTCATGGGGGGCAAATGTTGGGTGTGGGGTAGTGAGGCAAGAAAAATGTGGGGAACACTGCCACATGGATGCTCTGTTGCTGCTGTGAATGCCTCTACATTCACAACAACAGCAGCAGCTACACAGCACAGAACTTTCATCACATGAAGCTTCCAGATAACCTGAATTTCAAATCATATTTTTGTTTTCTTTGAACTATGTACCTTTTAAAAGTGAAGCTATTTGCGGATGAGTCATCTGACAAAGCAGCATAATCATGTGAAACAGAAGATCCAAACAGCTCAACGTATCATCTCATTGTTTGTGACTTGGGAGAAAGACATGAGCTGAATGCGGGAATGCTCACTACACCACTGTTTGCTGGGGAAAGTGGAGGGGATGGATTTCAGGGACATGATTAAAAAATCACTACCATCTCTTAAAAAGCATCTTGCCAGGTAGAATTGCATGCATACACTAGAATTTGAACAGTCGCCCATCATTATTTGCTTATGTAAACTGGGACTCACTGTACTTCTATTAGCAGATTGTTTTATGGCTTAGCAAATATATATCAAATAGTCGGAGATGTTTAACATTTATATTGCAGATTTCAAGATAATAAAGTGAGTGCTTTGTATACCTTATGTCAGTAAAAAAGTCCTGTACATTTGTCCAGGGTTGTTATCTGGCCTCAGATTCATTGCATTCCAGTTTGCAGTGGGCATGATTCAAAGTAGTAGCTTTGATCCATAATGCCTTATATGATGTGGAACCAGGATATCTTAACCATTGCTTGTTCCCCCTGCGAATCTTCCAGTCAGATAAGATCTGTGTAGGGAGAGCTTTTATAGGTCTGAGGGGTAGCAACTGGGAAGGTGGTAGGCATTCTGATTATGGAATTCTGTTTTGTCTGGCATCTACTTTATCATCACTTAGGTGTAGGTGGAGTCCACTCTGTTCAGCCATGCTTTCAAGAATATATAATTTAAAGGGTTGTTTTACTGTGTTTTGTAGCTGGATAGTTGTAAGCTATCTTGGGTGTTTGTTTTTAGAAAGACATGATAGAAGTACCTGGACAAAACAATCAAATGGATAGTTCTGTATATGACTTTAGAAATAGCCTTCACTCAAATGCCTCTTTAATATTTGCATCTACAGAACAGAATGAATCCTTTTAAAATGGCTTTCCCAATCTCCAAAATAAAGCCATTGGTAGTAAAAGAGTAGCAAGAAGAATCTTAGATATTCTTCTGTGAACAATTATGGGCTATAAAATATATGCATGTAGTGTGGCCATTATGTCTGCCTGTATAAAATGTCTTAAATCATAAGCACAGCATGTTTTAAGTGATACTGATTGGTGCAGAGATATAAATGTTAAAATATGTGCATTAAGGTTGGCTGCACTGTTTTGATGATGAGGGAAATTTCTGATTTACTTTTTGTTATTTTAAAGAGAGTTTTTTCAGAACACTAAAATCCTGCTCCTCACCTGAGAGCCCACAGGAATTTAGAAAGCCAATAGCATGCATCTATGTGTACTACTCATTGTGTGATCTTATTTTTCAGATGTGGCCTTTCTGTTCTCAAAAGGTGGAAATTATGGTGGAGTAAGAAATCTTGAGCAATTAATAGCTAACTGAAATAGCTAATTGTCAGGTTCAGGGTGGTTTTTTTAAAACTTGAGACTGAGGGTGCAATTGTAAGAACACTTTCCTGAGAGTAAGATGCTCAAAAAGCAAACGTAAGCAGTTCAGCTTCTTAGTAGGCTTTTTTCCCTGAGTTCCCAGATTTCAAAGGCAAAGTATAGAAGACCTCCTTCAGGGCTGTATATAAAGTCAAGAAACAAACATTTTAATAAACAGACAAGGCAATCTCCCTGCATGTAAAAAGCAAGTTTTAATACATAGCAAGCAATATAATCTTCATAATATTATAAGAGTCAAAAGTTAGACAGAACCAGGTATTGTTCAGATATTGACAACATTCATTTGCCCATGTACAGTAGAATGAAAGCACAAGGCTAATGTTGTATTAAACTAGAGTCAACTTTTATTAATAGTTGATCTTCAGCAACAAAATCCTTCCTTAGTCCTCAATGTGTGTTGCCTTGAAACTGAGCTCAGGAGAGTCTGTCTTCTTAATTTAAACAGCCCAGCCTGGTTTGAAGCTAAACTGCCTCACTTTTTGCTGTATGTGTATCAACAGGTGCCTAGAGGCAATCAACATTATGACATATCCCATGGTTGGTTGGCTTATAATTTAATGTTACTGTCATGCCCTGCTCTTTCCCATTCCTGCCTACATTTTCCCTATATAAATGTTAGGTTCCCAGCATGGATCCTGTTTCCTGCTGCTGCTGTGGTGGCCAGTAGGAGGAAAAAAATTAAATTGGCATTGGTGTTACATCCTGGGAAAACCTGGAAGTCTGTCTAGGAATCTCTGAAATCTATGGTTTTACCATAAACTTTCTGGAGATCCCTGCAGCAGAGTGATGGGATTTCTGTTGCCCCCATTCCCTGTCTCCAGATTCTCAGTGGTTGCTACCCCAGGAATCCTGAAAGTAGCAAAAATTACTTGAAACAGCTGCCATGTTAACTCATTTTTACAGGCCAGTGTATTTTTCTACCCAAGGATGGCAAAGCAGTTGGAGAGAGGTGAGTTTGATTGTAAAAAAGGGCCTGCAGGAAAAGGTGAATTTAAATGATGAAATCAGCAAATTTGAAATCAGACTTATTGAACAGAAAATCATGCTTCAAAATTTACTGGGCACATATTTTTAAAATTTGGGTTAACTAGCAAATGACCAGTACCAGATAAGCACTGAATTATCTCTAAGCCACCTTACAGCATACATAGATGGTGCACAATATAACTTTGATTCAACAGCTGAGTTATTTTTACTTAAGGAAAGATTCACATAACCCCAAGTTCACACATCTCTGTTAAACCTCTTTGGCATCTGGACAATCCATTCAGCAATCAACTTTCAAAGCAATGACAGTTTACATTAATTTTCATGATCCCATACAGAAACAGCACCTAGATAAACATTTCTTAGATTTTTTTAAGTTCAAGAGCATTTATTGGGGCCTGTTCTATACTGTACAAAAGTAAAGCTGACACTTCGTTTTCCAGAGCCTCTTTTTCCTACTTATCAGTAATAAAAAAACCAACCTCCTCAGGATTATTTTAATCACCAAGCTGCCGATGTCTACTTTAAAGAACTTCCTTGGATTATTTTTCTTAAAGTGTTTTCTTTAAGTATCTTGTGATGTCTTTCCCCTTGACTCATCCATTTACATAAAGCATAAAATTTGTGTGCTTGTGAGATCCTCTTGCTTAACTTCAGAATTACTGCTATTTCTATGGCTGACAACTTTTATGATCTTCTTTCCCAAACAAATACTCCATCTAAGCAGTTTGTGCTGGCTACAGAAAGCCTCAATGAAAGACCAAGTTTCAATCAGAAATTTCTTCAGCAGTTTAATCCATAGTGAATTTATCTGACTGTTACATGTAGAGAGAGATGTCCATTGTTAATAGGCAACACAGACTAGCATTTCACATAATGGCACATTTTATCACTGACTTTGGCACAATGGAACCCATATTTATAATCACAACTAGCAAGAATTCTAGGATTCTGTAGTATAGCGTTGTCTCAATTATGTTTCAAGACTAAGAGGAAAATTAAGTTGTTTAGTGACCACTGAAGAGGAGGGTGGGGTAAAAATTTGTCAGTCAGTCAGTTAGCCTTCATTGGCATAAAACAATCCCTTAAAAGAGGACTACTATAAGAAAATATACATATAAACTATGCATATAAAACCAAGTATTTTGCAAACCACATAGTATTGCATAATGTTACAAAAAACAATTTGTTACGAAGTGATGCTCATTTTGATAGTTTTTCCTGACGTAGCTTTATAGCTGATTGTAAAAACATGGCTACCTTCACTGATATTTCAGTAGTGGAGTCATTCAGAAGACAGTGCACTTTTAAAGCATCAGGAAGGTCCATCATGTTGGCTAAAATAGGGTTTAAATATCTAAAATGTATATCTACATAAAATTGGCAGTGCAAACAGATATGTGAAACTGTCTCAATGCATCCAGAGTTACAATGGCAAAGTCTAGACACATATGCTATATTATTATATCTCCCATGCAATATTGCTGATGGTAGTGCATTGTATCTTGCTAGTGAAAAGGCTCTGCACTGCTGTGGTGCTTGTATATCAGATAGATATGGAGCCATTTGGCTTACCATGGGGGGAATCTCAAAGTTCAGAGGGGAGCAAGATTTGTTGGCTAAACTGTATAGCCTTTATGTTTCAATGTCAAGGACTCTGCGTTTAATCATTTGAAAAGCACCCATAAAAGGGAGCATAGCAGTGAGTCCAATGGGATGCCCATGGCAGTTATTTAGTTCTCAATGTTTGACTCTGTGAGCATTTGTTGTTTAAGGCTCCCTTGGTTTACATTGTAATGTAAACACAGCCAATATTTTATTGTCATTAGCCATGCACCAGATTCCACAGAGTTTAACCCAGTTTCTAAATACAAGGCTGCATGAGGTACACAGCTTGGCATTCCCATGATCTTTCGAAGAAATTTAGATTGAACACATTCTATTGTGCTATTAAGTGCACTTATCCATATTGGAATACCATACATGAGTCAGGGGATTACTTTGGCCTTGAAAAGTTTTAATACAGCTGGTATGAATTGATTGCCTCTGGTGTAGAAGAATCAGGAAATGGCAGAAGCATTTATGTTGGCCATATTTATTGCTGAATTATGCTGCACAGACCAAGATGCATTATACTGGAAGTACAGACCTAAGTATCTAAAATTTTTAACTTGTTCAATTGGTTTGCCTCCAATTGTCCATTTGAATGGTTTCCAAGTTTTGGAAAAGACACGTATTTTTGATTTTTCATGGTTTAAAAGTAATTTATTTGTTATAAAATATGAAAGACATCTATTTAGTGAAAGCTTTAAGCCAGCTTTGGAATAGGACGATAGTAGCATACCTGTAGTTGCTGCTGTTCAGTCGCACAGTCGAGTCCGACTCTTTGCGACCCCATGGACCAGATTATGCATATCATCCACATATAATAGTTGAGGTACGGACAGAACCCAGTTTAGGAGCATGGCAATCGAAAGCTTTGAAGTAAGGGGAGAGATCATTAAGGAACAGGTTAAATAGAAAGGATGCTAATATATAGCCTTGTTTGACTCCTTTATTTGATGGGATTTTTGAAGTTAATTTCCCTGTCAGTGAACATTTGATTTGGCATTTTGTTGATGTGTATAGCTTTTTTATAAGGTTAAGGAGTCCCTTATCTATGTTTAGTTGTTGTAGTTTAGCCCAGAGGAGTTCCCTGTCAATTGAGTCAAATGCCCCTTTAAAATCTATGAAGGCAGCATATAATTTTACATGCTTCTTTTAACATACTTATTAATCAGGTGCTGTAATACAATGCAGTGGTCTAAAGTAGTTTTCCCTTTACAGAATCCCAGCTGTTCCAGACCTAAGTCTCTGTTCTGTCATCCATATGGTCAGCTTAGGTAGTAGATGTTTGGCATACAGTTTGCTCATAATGGAAATCAAGCTGATTGGTCTATAGTCGGAAGTAATTGAGCAATCACCTTTTTTGTAAATTGGTACAATGATTGCATTTAACCATGCATCAGGAATAAGGCCAGATTTATCAATCATTGTAAAAAAGGATGCAAGAGGGGCCACCGACCAATCAGGGTCTAGTTTTAAATTTTCCAGGAGAATTATATCAGGATCAGCTGTTTTTCCTGGTTTTAATTGGCCAATCAGTTCTTTTACTTCATCAGGTGTTACTTGAGGCCAGTCAGGTAAGTCCTCAGACAGAAAATCTGAGGGTTCCATAGTGCAGACATCATCCTGATGGAATAATGTCAAAAAATATTGATACCACACATGGAGAGAAATAGCAGACATAGAGGGGTCCCCTGCAGGACATGAACCTGAGACTATGGCCCAGAATATTTTTGTATTATTTAAAATCGTGGTCTGGTATAATTGTTCCCATTGTGTATTAATACATTCAATCTTCTTTTTGTTCATACTCTGTTGTAGTTGGCTCTTAAGTTTAAAGTATTCTATCGGAAAAAATGGGTCAGCAGACTCATGGTATTGTCTGAAGACATTGCATAATTGGGTTTTTAAGTATCTACATTCCCTATCAAACCAGACATTTATAGGTCTACTACTCCCCATTTCCAGTCTCAAGTTCTTTGCCCAGTGACATAGATATGTGAGATGTTAAAGCATTATAGGCTATGATCATTGATGAATGTTCATTTGAATCAATTAAGGAGGATCTATACTTTAGAAGTAGGTTTGATTTGAGTAATTGTTGGTTTTTTTGAATAATTAATTAATTAATCATTTAAAATAGTTTTGTTTAATTGATTTTGAGGTAATAAGGCAGCTTTTCCAAGTAACGTGTGCTACCAACAATGTCTTCCATTTCCTTCCATTTTAAAGCCCAAGAAAGAAAGGGGATTGTGCCAATTTATACTTCCAACTGCCAGTGGTCCAAATGAGAATTTTAGTTGCACATAAAACAGAAACATGTTATCCTATCTGCCCACTGTCTAGCAGAGAGCACTGGGTAGGATAAGGACACCAGCACTATCCTTGAAAATGCAAATCCAATATGGTGGGGAAAAGAAATTACTGGTGAAAATGTGTTTCCTATTTAAATGAATAAAGAACAAAATGAAATGAATGTGACCAGAATAAAAATTCTCTGTACATCTCTCTCTAATTAAATGAAACTACAATCCTGGCTGAAGACACAGAACCTGGTGGGCTACACCCTAGCTCAATCCTATAGTCCTATAGTCACTCATAGCATGTGAAGATATTGTAACAGTATAATTGACTTTGATGCAAATTAAGCAGATATTGAATTCTGTTGAGAAGCACATCCAAACGTATTGACTCAAGTGGTAAATATTGATTTATGCCAAAGTGGAGATTAATATTTACCTCAAGGGTCAATACATTTTGATGCCTGCTGCAATGTGAAGTCAATATATGTTTTGTTACTACATTCTGAGTATATTCAAAGAGAAATCTCTAGGATCACAATTTTGACAATGAAGAGCTTAAGACAGGTTTCTTCATCCCCTTAGCTATGAACTGAAGCTGAAAATAAAGAAACAGGGATATTATTTCTATGAAATGGACATTGTGAAATTGACATTTTAACATCATTTTGTAGTCTTTAACTTCAGTTTTCCTTAAATTTGGATTCTAGCCACAGAGCAGATATTTGACTGCATCTCACAGATTGCTGTGTATAATAGGTGTGATATAGCCAACTAAGGATTTTTAAGTCTCATGGATTCCCAAGAGAGTGATTTAACAAAAACATGCCTAAATTTTCCATTCAAATAAATGGTATTTATATTAGTTTAACTTTGAGTGATAAAGACCAATATAAGGAAAATTAAAATATCACACTTACATGTTGATATCACTATCTTCTAAGTCCAAAGTTTTAGTTTGCCAAGCAGAAACTGTTATTTTCTCTTAATCAAAGTCGAATGCAAGACAATATAGAAAGTGCATCATAATTTTTTAAAATGGAAAGGAACCAGCATAAATCAAAGATGTAGCGTGGTGTAATGACTACTATGTCAGATTAGGCTCTGAGAAACCAAGGTTCAAATCCTTATCTGCCATGTGATTTACCTGGTGACCTTGGGCCAAACACATAGTCAACTTTACTTCACAGGGTTATTGTCAGGATAAATCTGAGATGGGAGAGCTGTGCATGCTGCCCTGAACTCTCTGAAGAAGTAGACTAAAAAAAAAATCTAAATAAATAAATAAATACAAATTTTGTTGATTATATTGACTCATTAAGTGTAATCTGCCTAGAGTCCCTGTGAGAAAAGTGAACTATAAATAATGTAAATAAAATTAACAAATTAACAAAAATAACAGAAATAAACACATTTTGACATATTAACTATCCTTATTTTTCCAGATTTTAACACTATTTTATAACCGCCACTGATAGAAGAAAGACTAAACTTGCAGCTAGTTTTGCCTTTCCCTAATTGCTATGCAAAGATAAAATTGGCCAGGCGTTTATGAAGGAATGACTTTGTTTGGCAATAATATGAATATCTTTATAATTTCCACAAATAAATGTTAAAAGCAGATTTCTAGACTACATTGTAAGATTATATTGGTATTTCAGCATTTTTCAAGAAACTGCTCTAGCAATCTGTGGCTTAAAAAAAACAAGGAAGCACAGTGTGAAGAGCCAGCTGCTGTAGAACTTGAAATATAACATATTCCACTCTGTTTGCTTAAAGGGGCGTGGAGGCCACAGTGGAACACAGCCTCAAAATAGCTTACACAGGAATCTTTTCACAGAGCTTCAGAGAACTTTAGAAAACCACACCCTTAATATTGTTGGGTGAAGGCATTAAGTCATTTTATGATCAGTTTGTTTTCAATTGCCCATGGATTTGCCATATGCATTTAGAGAGAAAGACAAGTACAGACAAGAAACACTAGAGACCATGAACATTTTTATTCCTTAAAATACAGACAATGCTTACCATTGAAACATTTGAATTCTTGGAGCTGTGAACTATTTGAAATGATTGATATGGGCTGCATGTGACTGGGCTGGAAAAAGTGCAACAGTTCTTAATGGGGTTTCTGCCTTATAATAGTGCTATGTTCACCCCTTGGAGGGAGGGAATCACATGAGACAGCAATTGACAACTAGCATCATCATATTGACACTATCCAGTTCCAGCTAAAAGATTTCTCTGCTTCATACATTATTTGATCAGTGTGGAACAGAGTCTCAGGGAAGCAGACATCATCTGGCATGAGTAGCACAAGCATTGACCCTATGCTTTTAACTCCTTCTCTTTCCCCCTGTATGAATGAACTGCCTGTGGAGACAAATCAGCCCCTAGTATTTTGCATAGAAGAAGGCAATTTAGGAAACGCTTATGTAAAAAGTGTTAAAGAACAAGTAAGAGCATTATCGAGGTCTTTGCTCCAGCACCCCATCTGTGCTGAAGACGTGAGGCAACAGAAAAATATGTTTATCTAGTTTTTGTTTATTTAAAGTTATTTAAATCAATTAAATGGCTAATCCATGTCACTGTTTGTTTCAGTTATTTCAATAAACTGATGATTTTTGAGGGTATGCCTTTTGGAAAGATCCACCCTGGCTCCAAACTGATCTGGTGCTTCTGCTGGACTTGTTTATCACCACCTGCACAGCTGAATGTACAGAAAGGTGCCCAGCTTCATCCCTCTCCCTGGTGTGCTGTAAGGCTCCTATCCAGTTCAACAGATGCTGCTCAGCACCAAGGGTGCTCCTTTGCAGCACAACCAGCTGCAAGGCACATGATGGCCTGTTCTGGACACCCTTCCCATTACCAAATGCCTCAGGGTGATTCAACCCATCCTATTCCTGCCAACTAGTTGTGGCCTAACCAGTTTACAACCAGACATATTTAATGAGGGGGAAACCCCGTCCACAGAGACAACATGGAGCAAGCAAAAAAGGAGGGAGGGGAAAGGCTTTGCAATTAGCCAGTCTGGTGAAACCACAAAAATCCCTGCTTGGCCCTAAATATAGTGACCAGCTAGTCCTGTGCTGCCCATAAGGAGGGAGGGTGGGTCAGCTGCAGAAAAAAATGTTGTAGGTGAGTAGGTATGGCTGAATAAATCAGTCTCTCACTCTCTCCTGACTGGCTAATATGTTACGTTGTAGCAGAATCTAGCATGTATACAGGATGACCTTGTGAAAATTAAGGGCATTTAATCTCTTGTAAACAGAAAACTGATAGCAAGTTTATAAAATTTGTTAAATTCAGTGACAAGAGACCCATAGAACTCAATAAATATTCTGTCATGTACATTATTGGGGGCAACATATGTTTCTTACCTCCTTATTTTAAGTATAATTACTGCAAACAGAACTGGTTCCCAAATTTTCAAGTGACATTGTTTGATGTTACTTTGTGCCCCCCCCCATCTAGTCATGGATAAACAAATTGTTGGGACTTCCTGTTTATGAAGCAGTGCTGTCGGTCATGTCTCAGAGAAGCTCCAGACATGCCGAACTGGCCCACTTTTGGGGAGATCTAGAGGACTCTAGACCCAAGGAGGCTCCTAGAGGAAGCCTCTGAAATCAGATGGGTACATTTTGGGGTCACTTCTCTCAGTGAATCTAGGAGCAGAGAGACCCGAAGACAGCCTTGTTTGCCCGATGAGTACAGCAGCCATCTGGCTCTCAGCTGCATGCAATGGAATGACCTAAGATAAAACAAGAAAAAGAATCTGCCTGCCATTTTCTCAAGAGTAGACTGTGAATTATAACTAAAGGTTTTTTAAAGTATTTTTTTATTTTATCACAAACAAACATACAAAATATTAAAAAAAACACATACAAGTTGGGGAGTCTTCAGAGTCTATATAATAATAGTCTGTTCAATTACTTCTTACAGTTAAAATGCATACTATAAAGCAAAAAAACATTTTACCCATAGAGTCTGAAGATAACTGTAGATAGTATTTATAATGTCTCTAATAAATGCTAAGGATTTATGTAGGTCCTTTATTGTAATATTCCAACCAAGTATAAAATCTTGACCATATATTGTGAAATTTTCCTTCTTGTCCTCTCAAAAATAAAGTTAATTTGTCCATCTCCGCTGTTTCCAAAATTTTACTTATAATTTCTTGTTTTAAAGGTATTTCACCTGTTCTCCAATACCTGGCATATAATATTCTCACAGTGGTTAGTACATGTATAATAAGATAAAAGTTATCCTTTTTACAATTTTCTGGTCTTACATTCAGTAAAAATAACTCAAGAGTAAAAGGTACACTACAGTTCTGGTCCCCTCCAGCCTTTTATCATTCTAGTTGCCCTTCTCTGCACTTTTTCCAATGCTATAATATCCTTTTTGAAATGTGGCGACCAGAACTGTACACAGTATTCCAAATGAGGTCGCACCAATGATTTATACAGGGGCATTATGATACCGGCTGATTTGTTTTCAATTCCCTTCCTAATAATCCCCAGCATAGTGTTGGCCTTCTTTATTGCAGTTATACACTATCTAGACATTTTCATTGAGTTATCTACTATGACTCCAAGATCTCTCTCTTGGTCAGTCTCTGCCAGTTCAGATCCCATCAACGTGCATTTATATTTAGGATTTTTGGCTCCAATGTGCATCACTTTGCACTTGGCCACATTGAACCCCATTTGCCACATTGATGCCCACTCACCCATCCTCGACAGATCTCTTTGGAGTGCCTCACAATCCTCCCTGGTTTTCATCCTCCTGAACAACTTCATGTCATCTGCAAATTTAGCCACTTCACTGCTTACTCGCAATTCCAAATAGTTAATAAACAAGTTAAAAAGAATCGTACTGAGTACTGATCCCTGTGGTACCCCACTGCTTACCACCCTCCACTGAGAAAGTTTCCCATTTATACTCACTCTCTGTTTCCTATTTATAAGCCAGTTTTTGATCCACAAGAGGACTTGTCCTTTTATCCCATGACTATTGAGCTTACTTAGGAGCCTTTGATGAGGAACTGTATTAAAAGCTTTCTGGAAGTCAAGGTAAATAATATCTATTGGGTCCCCCTTGTCAACATGTTTGTTCACTCCATGTATATTGGACCCAGCTGAGCTCTGAGAAGGAGCAAGGTGTTAGAGCTGCCAGAGGGGTGAGTGGTTTTTTTAATTTATTTACTTTCAGCTGAGGTGCTTTAGCTGAGAAGGTACTGTGTGGGGGACTGTATTTGGGAGTGTGTGGGTGAGTTGTCGCAGACTCCTGGCTGCTGGAGTTAGGGTGTGAAAGGGTCGTTGTTTGCCTGTAATTAAGTGCCTGGGTGAAATTGAATAGTAGACTCCTGGCTGCTGGAGTTAGGGTGTGAAAGGGTCATTGTTTGCCTGTAATTAAGTGCCTAGGGTGAATTTGAATAGCTGCCGGCCACACCCTCTCCTGGGGGACACGTCTATTTAAGGCAGGAAGCTTGCAAGAGGCATGAGCCTCTGGGTGAGAGCCAAAGGGTGAGGCTCTTGGCCTGTGGCTCTTAGCCTAGGGACTCTTAGGCTAGGGGCTCTGTAAGAAGCCCAGAAAGAGCCAGAAAGCCAGGGACCTAGGCTCCTTGGGTTCCCAGTAAGGTAAGTAGACTTCTACAACAGTAACCATATAACACAAAGGGTTTTTAAAGGGGGGTTATATAAAAGTATTTGTTTAAAAACAATTATGAAGCCAGAATGCCAGCAGGGGGTTGGGGGCTATCCAGTGTTTTGCATGGAGTGTCAAATGTATGACTATCTGCCCACTGGTCAGAAGTCTTGGGTATGTGCTCGATGCAAGGAGCTCCTGGTTCTCAGGGAGCGAGTTTGCTCCCTTGAGGCCAAGGTGGCTGACCTGGAGAAGCAGAGACAGTCAGTTAGGTGCACAGAGAAGACTCTCGGGGACTTGTTAGATATGTCCCACTCTGGATCTGGAGGCCCAGCTGCTGCCAGGGAGCATGAGGGTCAAGGGGAAATGGGGCACCATGCTGAGGATAAGGGGAATGTGCCCTCAGAAGGGACCTCTTCTTCAGCTGGTGAACGGGTATCCTTTCGTACCAAGGAACCATCCCTGGGAAGGGTGGGAGGGGGGCTCTTGGTAGTTGGTGATTTGATCCTTAGGCAGGTGAACAGCTGGGTGGCAAACCCACGTACTGACCGTATGATGACTTGCCTGCCTGGTGCGAAGGCAGTGGACATTACGCGTGTTTTAGATAGGCTGGTAGACAGTGCTGGGGAGGAGCCAGTGATCGTGGTGCATGTCGGCACCAATGATGTGGGGAAATGCAGTCGTGAGGTCCTGGAGGAGAAATTTAGGCTGCTGGGCACGAAACTCAAGGCTAGGACCTCCAAGGTAGCCTTCTCAGAAGTGCTACCTGTTCCATGTGCCAGGCCAGAGAGACAGGCACAGATCAGGAGTCTCAATGCGTGGATGAGACGGTGGTGTAGGGGGGAAGGGTTCAAGTTTGTTAGGCACTTGGATGCTTTTTGGGACAAGAGGGAGCTGTACAAAAAGGACGGTCTCCACTTGTCCCGAGAAGGAACCAGGCTGCTGGTGCTCAAAATCAAAAAGGTGGCAGAGCAGTTTTTAAACTGAATAATGGGGGAAAGCCGACAGGAGATGACAAGTCTCTGGTTCGGGATGGCTCATCTCAAAGAGATGAAGGGGTAGCTATTACTTTTGTACAAGGAAATGGATTAAAATTGTCCACTGAGACTGTGGCTAATGATAGGAACTGCCTGGCAAGGTCTCGAGACAGCAAGACGAAGGCTGTGGGCTTAACAAGCATGGGAAACTATAAGTGTTTATACACAAATGCTAGAAGTCTCCGAGGTAAAATCGGGGAGTTGGAATGCTTGGTGTCTGGGGGGGGGAATAGACATTGCGGGTATTCCAGAAACTTGGTGGGATGAGGAAAATCAGTGGGATATGGTGATTACTGGTTATAAATTATATCGGAAGGATGGGGGGAAGGGTTGGAGGTGGGGTGGCTCTGTATGTCAGAGAGGGTATACAGTCCAGTAAGATTGAGAGGGTAAAAGAATTGGATTCGCTTCTGGAAATGCTATGGGTTGAAATAGTGGGTCCAAAAGGAGGCTTAACATTGGGAGTTTGTTATTGTACACCAGATCAAAAGATAGAGGAGGATTATAAAATGATGACTGAATTAAAGATAGTGGCTAGACGGAATAACTGTGTCATAATAGGCGACTTTAACTACCCACACATTGATTGGGTCAATATGAGTTCCTGGCCCCACTGTTGGACCTCCTGATGGCACCTGGTATTTTTGGCCGCTGTGTGACAGAGTGTTGGACTAGATGGGCCATTGGCCTGATTTAACATTGGCTTCTCTTATGTTCTTATGTTCTTATATTAAGAAGAATAATCTGCCTGGGGAAATTGTTGTGAGATTCTCAGAGACATTTAAGAGATCTAATTTTAAAAGCAACTGCAAATACACCCCTGAAAATTGGAGGCAACAATGTAAGGATTCTAAAAGACATTCCATTTGATATAAGACAAAAAAAGAGACAGAAGTACAAGGAACTAATCCTTTTCTTACAAACAAATAGTATTGCATACAGGTGCTTAATTCCCAAAGGCAGAATAAAGGAAAGAAGAGAAAAAAATGACTCTGTTTTCAAAGCTCGAGAGTTTTTGTGGCTGCAACTGGGAGATCTAGAAGGGGAGACGAAAGAAAAGAAGACAGCAAATCTACTGGCGAGTTGGACTCTGTATCCTTGGAGGGGGACTCAGATGCAGAAAATTGGGCGGCTGCTCCCAAACAAAGCTATCAACTGAGAGATCATAAGGAGAAGCAAAAATAAGGACTGAGACTTTGAAAACTCGTATAAAACTATATTTTATGAGATGACTTGGGGAGGGTCCTGGAATTGGGAAAATAGTTAAGCTGATGCAGAACTGGGACTAATAGATCATGCTCAATGCTTTTTAAAGCTTTTTATGGACTACCACGGATATAAGCATTATTGAAGATCTCCATCTCTTGGGGTTTTAGTTAGTCATGCTTCTCTTTTCTTTCTCCCTAGATTAGATGTTTCCCCATCCTATTTTCTGTTATAGTTTGTAGTGTTTAGAAAATGCAAATAAAAAAATCCCCTTCGGGGGGCCAAAAAAAACAACAACAATAGAGGGCAGACACAGCACACAACATGGGCCTACCCGGCACCAGGGCTTGCAACAAGGTGTGGGGGGGAGCAGAAGACAGCTCAGCATCTCTGCTTTTGGAGGGAGGCGGGTCGCAGGAACAGGAGGAGCCAGGGGGTAATGAGGGGGTAATAAAAGGAAGAAGGGAGGTGGCTGGGGAGGAGGAAGACTGGGCTGGCTCAGTCGAATGAGAGTCAGGACAGAGAGAAAAGCCCTATATGCACAGTAGTGACGGTGTGGAGGCCAGACCCAGGATGGGCAAGAGTGGTGCAGAAACCCCCTGAATACCCCATCTTCTGAGGCCGCTTCTCCCTCTTCCACTGCAGGACTGCCCTCACTCCCCTCCACCTCATCGTCCAGGCTTGGATTGGCGGGACTCAAGGTACCCAAGCACCCTGGGGCAGTACCAGCAATGGCCACTGGAGGGCAAGCAGTCACAGACACCGAGGGGTGTGACAATGTGGTGGAGGATGTGGGCAGGGTTGACCCTCTAATGAAGCCCTGCCAAAATTTGCCAAACCCCCAGGGGTGGAGACTGCCAGCCACAAGTGTGTTGGGTGCCCAACCCTCTGGCCAAGCCAGACTGGACTCCTCCTCATCAAACGAGCACTAGCACTTTATATAACTTTTGCTACTGAATTTTATTGTATAGATTGTATTTTATTGTTTTATGATATTTTAACTACTGTACACCACCTTGAGCCAGTTCCTGGCTAGGCAGGATATAAATTGAAAGTAATAAATAAATAAAGGCCACTGACTCAGATGACAGTCATGCCTCCGTCAAGGTCCGGCCAGGCCCTGTGAGCCCAAGAGCCTCCATGATGGACCTGACCCAGTTTGGGCAATAGATGGCTGACCATCAAGCCCAATTGTTACAGGACATTACATGGCGGCAGCAGCAGATCCAAGCTACTATGATGCAGGACCTGCAGCAAGCCCTGCACACAGTGGGGCAGGCCGTTACCAGAACAGGGGCCCCCCTTGACCAAGATGGGCCTGGAAGACGATGTTGAGGCATTCTTGGAGGCGTCTGAGCAAGCCGTTGAGGTGGCCAACTGGCCGGCAGACCAATGGGTGTTAATTCTCAGCCTGTATCTAACCAGGGAAGCGCAAGCCGCCATGAAAGCATTGGAGAAGGCGGACACTGCCAACTATAAGCAACTCAAGGCATCCATCTTGGACAGGTATGAGATTACCCTGGAGGCCTATCGCCAGCAGTTCCACTCCCTGTCCATACCACCAGCCAGCCAGCCACAGGTGACCATTGTTGCCCTTTGAGATGCCACCACCTGATGGCTGAACCCAGCTTCCAATGATGCACAGCATATCATGGAGCTGGTGGTCATTGAACAACTCCTGCCAATGCATACCCGCCACTGGGTGGCATGCTGGAAGCCCACACACCTAGCTGTGGGAGCCCAGGAGCTGTGGGAGAACTACCAGGTGGCAGAGGGAAGAGACATCCCGCTCAGAACAGAGCCCCCTCGCCCAAGCAAAACCCCGCCTCTATGGGGTGGGGCACTTCTGCCCCGGGTAGTAGGCACCCCGGGGAAGTGATCAGGGCTGGCCTCTCCCATTTGTGCTCTGTGATTTGCTGGGGGGGATTGGCCCAGGGCCAGGGGCAGCCCACCCATGCAGTCTGGAATGGAGATGCAATCCCCGGGGCCCAGGGACAGTGGCAGCTCAGTATCAATTATCCTCACCCGCCTGCTGCCTCCTGGTCTGCCAGTGGTCAGATGGGCCACCATTGTGTCCTTCCACAGGCACACAGAGAGGTGTCCAGTCATGGCCATCCCCTTGAGGTAACTCAGGCAGGAAGAAGAAGTACACCTGGCCCGCATGGAGAAGTTGCCCTGCCAGATCTTGCTCAGCCGTGACACCCCAGGCATCCGGGAAGCTATCGAGGCCCACCATGAGGGCCTGTGGCCCCTGGGGTGGCCAAGAGGAATGAAAGGTGACCTGGCAGTGGCAGCAGAGGAAGAACAGAGTGCCACCCGAGCCTGTGAAGTGTGCCAACACATGTCCGCCCAAGCTGCTTCCAGGACCCCACTGTCCCCTCTTGAAACAGTCACCAGGGCTCCATTCGACAAGATAGCCATGGACTTTGTCAGGCCCTTACCATGGACCCCCTGCAGGGCCCATTATATCTTGGCGATAATGAATTACACTACGCATTACCCCGGGGTGGTTCCCCTCCCCAGCCTAGAGAGCACAGAAGTTGCCCGAGCCTTGATGCATTTGTTCGCACACGTGGGTCTCTCATGGGAGATCTTGACAGACTGAAGTTCACCTTTCATGGCCCAGTTGATGAGGCAAGTCTGCGAGATGCTACACATCCAGCAGTTGTTTACATCCATCCTCCACCCCCAAATGGATGGGTTGGTGGAGCGGATGAACCAAGTGCTAAAGGGGATGCTAAAGAAAGTGTCGAGAGACCGATCAACAGCCTGGGACCTCCTTATAGACCCTCTCCTGTTCGTCATCTGTGAGATGCCACAGGCCTGCACAAGTTTTGCCCCCTTTGAGTTGTTATACGGTAAAGTCCCGGGGGGCATCCTCAAGGTGATGGAGGAGTGGTGGGCCTGGCCAGCCCCCCCAAGATGGAAGAGGAGGTGGGGGAATACGTAACCCATTTGTGGGAGCAGCTGGAGTGGGTGCAGGTGGAAGAGCAGCAGAATTTGCAGTGGGCCCAGCAGGTCCAGAAGCAGCGCTACAACAAAGGCGCTGTTCCCCGGTCCTTCCAGGAGGGCACCTCAGTGCTCATGTCAGGCCTTAGCCCGTGCCCACAGGGACTTGTGGCAGGGCCCCTTCCGCATCAGCTGGGTATTAGGCCCCCGCTCCTATGAGGGGCAATTTGAGCCACAGGCAAACACCTCCACATTAGTGACCTGAAGGAATAGGTGGCCAGTTCCAGCGAAGAGACCACGTGCCTAGAGGTGGACCCCTCCTCCCTACAAGAGGGTCCATTGCCCTGGACCACCGAAGCAGGAGACCCAGGACTCTTGACCCCGGCCTGATGCCCACTCAACAGACCCAGGTGCACCAGGTATTAGACCGAGTACCTGGCATGTTTGTGACCACACCTGGCTGTACCCACTTGGCTACACATTACATCCTCACGCCAAGGGACAAGGTGGCCCAGACACATTGGCGCCCGGTCCCCCAAAAATAGTGGGACGTGATCGGCTGAGAGGTGCAGGAAATGCTGCAACTGGGGGTCATAGAACCCTCGCAAAGCACATGGTGGATCCCGATAATGCTGGTGCCAAAGCCCAATGGCTCGGTGTGTTTTTGTATGGACTACAGAGGAGTTAATCAGCTCTCGCAATTCGATGCCTACCCCATGCCCCGTGCTGACATCCTTATAGACCAACTGGGGCAGGCCTGCTATATCTCAGCCATTAACCTGCCCAAGGGGTACTGGCAGGTTCCAGTCCACCCCCCCAACAGAGAAGACAGCATTTGCAATCCCACAGGGGTTCTTCCAGTTCCAGTGTATGCCATTTGGCCTCCAAGGGGCTGCGGCGACATTCCAACGGTTGGTAGATAAGGCCCTGGCCAATTGTGAAGGGTTTGCAATGGCCTACATATAGTGATCTGTAGCCCTGATTGGTCCATGCACCTGCAACATCTGCAAACAGTTCTGCAAGCACTTAGGGCAGTGGGGTTGCAAGCCAACCCCAAGAAGAGCAAGTTGGGGTTTCAGGAATTACACTATCTGGGGGACAGCTACGACCCCTCCCTGAGAAGGTTGTCATGGTGGAACAACATCCAAGACCAACAACCAAGTGTCAGCTACGCCGATTCCTCAGTGTTGTGGGCTACTATAGTAAATTTATCCCCCACTTTGTATCCCGGGCCAGCCCCTTTATGGATTGCCTGAGAAAAACCGAGCTGAATGGAATTCGGTGGAACGAGGCTCGGACACGGGCCTTCAAGACGTTACGCTACAGTCTTTCACAGGCACTGGTCACTTGACCCTTCACACTGCACACTGACTCATCGGCCTCCGGCCTTGGGGCAGTGTTAACGCAAGGGGACCCAGGCAGCGAGTGCCCTGTGCTTTTCATCAGCTGCAAGCTGTAGCCAGCCAAGCGTAATTACTCTACGGTCGAAAAGGAGGTGCTGGCCATCAAGTGGGCGCTGGGATCCCTACAGTTTTATCTAGACAACAACCCATTCCACCTTGTGGTGGACCACACCCCCCTTCTGTGGATGGAGAGGATGAAGGACCATAACCCCCGAATCCTAAGATGGCATATGTCTCTCCTTCCTTTCCAGTTCATGGTGCACCACCAGGCAGGAAGACAGCACCACGTGGCCAACTACCTGTTGAGGCTCCATGAGGACGGCCCACAGCTGGAGTTAAGGAAGGGTGTGTGTCCCAGCTTCCACCAGGATGGCACGACAGGAGGCGACCATGGAGGAGGGGTGGCCCCACCCAAGCCCCCCACTGCCGCCAGGACACACCGCCGGGACACACCGCCACAACCCATGAGACCCAGCCAGGGAAGTTGCCAAGGCTGAGGGGGGCTGAGATCCACAGATAGGGAGAGCAAGGCCCGGACCCCAGTGGGGGCAGTGTCCCAATGCAGCAGCATCAGCAATGAAGACAGACGCAGTGCACAGTATGGGCCCACCTGGCACCAGGGCTGGCAACAAGGTGGTGAGGGAAGCAGAAGACAGCTCGGCATCTCTGCTTTTGGAAAGAGGCAGGGCACAGGAACAGGAGGAGCTGGGGGGACTGAGAGGGTAATAAAAGAGGAAGAAAGGAGGCAGTCGGGG
This sequence comes from Gekko gecko, assembly GCA_029375565.1. Taxonomy (NCBI): domain Eukaryota; kingdom Metazoa; phylum Chordata; class Lepidosauria; order Squamata; family Gekkonidae; genus Gekko; species Gekko gecko. The sequence goes on from JAPDNY010000004.1 coordinate 82,593,555, forward strand.
AGGAGGAAGACTGGGCTGGCTGGGGTGAATGAGAGTCAGGACAGAGAGAAAAGCCCAATATGCACGGTAGTGACGGTGCAGAGGCCAGACCCAGAATGGGCAAGAGTGGTGCAGAAACCCCTGAATACCTTGTCTTCTGAGGCCACTTCTCCCTCTTTCACTGCAGGACTCCCCTCGGCCCCCCGCCCTGTCGTCCAGACCAGGATTGGCGGGACTCGAGGTACCCAAGCACATCAGGGCAGTACCAGTGATGACCACTGGAAGGCGAGCGGTCATGGACACTGAGGGGCATGACAGGCAGTAACCAATCAAGGCGTAGGACAGTGCTGCCAGAGACACAGTGAGCTTGGAGCCAAATAACAATAGACCAACAGGATTCTGGCAGTAACCAATTAAGATGTAAAGTTTTGTAAATAGCCTATCATTGGGAGTGGGGTGTGTTGCATGCAATATAACTGAGCTGAGGCTCTGGTCTACAGTCTTGTTCTTGCTGAAATCACTGAATAAAGTAGAGCTGATCACTAGACTGGGAGTCTGTTCACCCATGGAATTCACTATTTAACAACACAACACCAGGCTAATGTTAACAATGCAGAAGAGTTACCTCTGACATCCCTTCCTGGATGTCCATGGAGGAAATACACATCCTAATGGATGTTACCAACCTTTTAACCCTGCCTGCCATTGCTGGCATAAAGCATCTTACCCAGTGCAGATTCAGGGAACTCTCTCCTATGTGGGAAGGTGGAGCCCATTCTCTCAATCAACTCATGGCCCACGTCCCACATATCTCAATACCCAGATCATGTTTTACAACAACTATCCATCTTGCCCTTCATGGCAGATAGAGCAAATGGGAATGTTTCTGCAAAGATACATTTCTGCTTTCTCTGACCCTTTGGTGCATTTATGCCTGTCTTTCCTGGCAAAACAAGCCACTGACAGGATCCCAGGAACTCCCTGGTGCACTTCAAGGCAATTTACATCTTCAGGGCATGACATACTTATCTGTGGACAGTACTTTAGGCATAATAAGTAGTGTTGATAGTTTTAGTGAAACCAACAATTTTCAGAGTTCAGTACACTAACAGTCTTTTTAGCACCTTCATATTATCAGTCAAGTTTTTTATCTAAAGATAACCAGAAGAATTTCTGGTTGCAGTTGTTAGTGCTGAACTAATTTCTTTATCTTTTGAATTTGAACCGTTTGGAAATGGTGAAGCTAAATTAAAGGAAGGAAGGAAGGAAAGGAAGGAAGGAAGGAAAGAAGGAAGGAAGGAAGGAAGGAAGTCTAGAGGAAATGGTACACAGTTTCTAGTCAGACTTTGTGAATCGTAGGTTAAAACGCCAGAAAAAGCCTATTATGTGCTTAGTGTCAAAAATGTAAATGCATTTCTTTCTTAGTCCTACATTATGTTATATTAAACCTTAGAAGTGTGGTGTTATCTGGATTTTTAGTTTTATGCTGTTCTTCTGATTTGTTGATACAAAATGCAGGCAGCCTGAAGTAAGTAGAAACATGTATAAACAGAGTGGAAATTCAGGCACTGCAGATATAATCCATCTCCCTGACATATCCAACACCTCATTGTGAGACAGCCAGCCACAGCCTGCTGAAATGAGAATGTCACAGAATACCAAAATAGGCAGGGATGTAGTCATCATCATCATCATATTTATCTGAGACCATCTAGCTAAAGAAATTTTGGGAGAGCAAGAGAAACCATCACAGCAACAAGCATGGAGAAGCCAGAATAACAGTTACAGATTGGTTCAATGTGAAATGTATTCAAATTGCTTGCACTTCAAGGAATATTTGGTGTAGGTGCCAATTCACCAACAAAGTAGCTGCCTAGCAGAGATCTGTGACATGTCCATTTTTAATAATCCACCAAAAATCCATTCCTGAAAGGGAAAAAAGGAAGTGCATTGTCATGACCAAAAAGAATGGACAAGAAAGGAAGGAAGGCACTCTGAGGTGAATGCAACATGGTTGGAGTGCTACTTTTGCTTTATACTCCCTTTCATATATGCACGAACTCTCATTATCTGAGGTCAGCATTTAATAAAATAGTCTGTGGTTATGATTCTGCAAGAAGATAATCAGTGGCTACAGTGTCTGAGTTCTGCAGCAAGCAAAGATTTATAGTGTTATCAAGATAAATGATTGCAATTAATAACTGCTTAATTTTATATTTTGCTTCCCAGACTATGAGATTCCCAAGTGCATTGACAAACTAGGATCGCGATGAGGCAACAAGAGCATCCTATCAGACGTTTATGAGGTTGTATGAGATGGCAGTCAAGGCTGTGAAGAGGGAGTTCTATGCAGCCACAATTGCATCTGCAAGCTCATGCCTGCCACAATTGTATAGAACGATTTGGTCTTTAACAACTCTGCCACAGGGCAGACAAAATACTAGGGAATTGGATATAGGCTGTGAGGCTTTTGCTAACTATTTTGTAGACAAAGTCTTGTTGCTCTGCCGTGACCTCCTGGCCACACTTGAAACAGTGAGTGAGCTCGAGGCTCCATGCACATCTTCAGATCCCATTCTGGATTATTTCAATCTACTTAGCCTAGAGGAAGTTGACAGACTGATCTTAATGGTACACCCTGTACAGGTTTCTTGAACCTTCTCACCCCCAGTCCAGGAGATAAGAAAGGTCCAATTCCTGATACTCTGCCAGCATGTGCAAGATCTTACTTCTCTCCCATGCCAGTCCAGGAATGAGAGATAGCAAAATCTCACATGCTTAAACAAACCCAAGAGTATGTCTGCACACCTGGCTGGTACAGTAGACTGCCACCAAGATCTCTTACATCAGTGCCCTCACCATGGTTCAGAAGCAGAGATCTGAGCTTCTCCTGGTCTAGAGGACTTATCAGGTTTACCAGCTCTGTGTTAGAGCTGCAGATAATTAATGCACGGTAGTAGCTTTCTAGGCGAGCAGCGTAGACTACCAGATCTAGGCTTAGAGATCAGTTACATTTACATGAACACAACTCAGATAAGATTAATCTATATAAAATCATTATTCAGCAAAGCATATATATGACAAGAGACTTGCAAAGATTAAAAAGCAAAGAACATCTATAGCTTGTCCAGCTCTGACTTCACATTGAGGTGGTTCATAATTACCAGTTATTCAGAGTCCATTGTCCAGGCAGTACAAAGTCCAGTGTCCAGGGAATCTTAAGGACGAACCACATGCTTGCAGTAGGCAGTTAAGGCCAGCTTGCTGCCCACTAGCAAAATTCAGTGTTGCAAGTTTTTAATCCAAAAGGGAACTAACTCTTAGAAAGGGACCCTTCTTCCAAGAGAGTTCTATTTCTATTTCCATAGGGTGACCACAATCCCCTCCTACTCTTGTCATAACTGAGCATGGCCATTTACCCAATCAGACAGAATGGAAAGGCGTGTCCAGCAGCCATTGCTTATGCTACTAAAGGCACGTCTGCTGAGCTTTGAAGTGTAGATGGCTTGGGACATCTGTGTCCCCTCAGCCTAAGAAGAGCCTCAATGTCTGGTCTTCCTCTCAAAGGTGTCAAAGTGGCTTTGTATCTGGATATCATGCTTCGCATCTGTGCAGGCCATCTGCTCACATGTCAAAAGTCACAGTAACATGTTATCTGCTAGACCATTTGGGCCTAACAGGAATGAAACAGGAGAGTCTTTTCCTATACACACCCAACAACATGCAGCCTTGATCCGTGCCCCTCCTGGATAATTAAAGCAGGCCACAAAGGGTTTCGAGGCACCCTTAGGGACATTATCAACAAGTCCCTCTCAGAGGGGCTGTTCCCAGGGGCGCTCAAGGAAGCGATGGTCCTCCCTCCCCTAAAAAAACCATCTCTGGACCCAGCCGAATTGGCCAACTATTGGCTGGTCTCCAATTTGCCCTATTTGGGCAAATTAATAGAGAGGGCGGTGGCGATACAGTTGCAGAGCTTTCTGGATGACACTTCTGAGCTAGATCCCATCCAGAACGGCTTCCACCCGGGTCACAGGATGAAGACAGCACTGGTCGCCCTCACAGACGACCTCTGGAAACATCTGGATCGGGGCAGTATGGCAGTGCTGCTGTTGTTGGACCTGTCAGCGGCATTTGACCTGGTCGATCATCAGTTGCTCACCCACCGCCTCGCTGATGTGACTTGCCTTGCAATGGCTTTTCTCCTTTCTCCAGGGTCAGGGACAAAGGGTGGCACTTGGGGAGAAGCTGTCCTGAAGGTACCCACTAATCTATGGAGTACCACAAGGGGCGGTACTCTTCCCAATGCTATTTAACATCTATATACGCCCCCTTGCCCAGATTGCCCAGAGGCATGGACTAGAGTGTCACCAATATGCGGATGACACCCAGCTCTATCTGTTGTTGGGCAGTCAGTCTGGCTCTACCCTGGAAGATCTGGACCAGGCATTGCAGGATGTGGTGGGATGGCTTAGACTGAGCTGATTGAAATCGAAGCCAACAAAGACGGAGGTCCTATGCCTGCATCGGAGCGGCTTGGGGTTAGGGGTCCCACTACCGGCCTTCGGTGGGGCACCACTGGTGCCAGCACCAAGGGTCAGGAGTTTGAGAGTGCTCCTGGCTGCTTCCCTGACAATGGAGGTCCAGGTAGCAGCCACTGCCAAGGCAGCCTTTTACCATATTCAGCTGATTAGGCAGTTGGTCCCCTTCCTCAAACACAATGATCTGGCTTCAGTGATCCATACTATGGTCACCTTGAGGTTGGATTACTGCAATGCTCTCTACATGGGGCTGCCCTTGGGGCAACTCCAGAAGCTGCAGCTGGTGCAAAATGCAGCGGCCAGGCTGTTGATGGACCTTCCTACGTGGGAGCACATCCAGCCTGTGCTAAAGTCGCCGCACTGGCTGCCAATAGCATTCCAGATCTGCTTCAAGGTGCTGGTTTTGACCTTTAAAGCCTGCCTACCTGAGGGACCACCTTTCCCTGCATGTTCCCCAGAGAGCACTGCGATCTGGAACACAAAACCACCTGTCCCCCCCAGGCCTAGGGATGCCAGGTTGGCATCAACTAGGACCAGGGTGTTCTCCCTGGTGGTGCCGATGCTCTGGAATGAGCTCCCCAGCAAGATCAGGGCCCTGCAGGACCTCCAGCAATTCCGCAGGGCCGTGAAAACTGAGCTTTTTCACCAGGCGTTTTAGTAGGAATGATACTATATCGGCTGAGCTGCACTTGCACTTTACTTATTATATGACACTGCCACATTTAAATGGTTTTAACTGTATTTATTTTGGAATTGAGTTTAGTCACTTTATGTATGTATTTATGTTGGTTTTATGGTTGTATGTAAGCCACCCTGAGCCGCTTCAGTGGGAGGGTGGGAAAGTATGCTGGTTTACCTTTAGCAGCAATGGAGATTAGGAGTATGCACCACAAAAAATTGTAATTTTTTGGGTTTGGATCTACCAAACTCAAAAAATTCAGTATTTGCTGATATTCCTGAATCCCAGTATCAGTATGATACTGTATGAGGTATGATACTGGCGTTTGGGAATTATCAAACTAGCTGAATAATTTGGCTCAATTATACCCTATGCAGACTGTCCCCATAGGGTGCAATAATCCCCCCTTGATGGGTGTGTGTGTGTTTTTCCCATCACTGAAGGGAAGACAAATTGCCTTCCCTTCAATGAAGGGAGTGTGCCCCCTCTGCAGCATGACTCCAGAGAGGTTTTGATTGCAGAGATTATTCCCAGCCATGAAATTTTTAATTTTTCTATCTGGATAAATCTGCTTGTATGAATTTCCAAATCTTCTGGTAATTGTTTTAAAAAGATTATAGATTTGCCCAGCTCTAGGACAGGTGATTGAATTTGAACAGCTACTTATAAAACAAAAAGACCATTTACTACAATGGATATATAAGTTATTACTTCAGCTAGAAACAGAAGAATAAGTGAAAAAATGTATGATTACATGGATGTAGAATTTTAGAGAGCGGATACCTATGCATCAATGGGAAAAAGAAATTATGTTTACAGCCAGACAGGCATTAAGAGAAAACTGGTAATGGAACCTTTTACCTTAAATGGTGGACTTGTAAAAAAGCAAAACAATGTTGGAAGGAAATATATGGAACAATGCAGAGTATATTAACATTTAAATTCCCTACGGAAGCTAAGAATATACTACTAGGTATAGTATATAGCCTAATAGATTACCCCAAAAAATGGAAGAAATATTCAAATACATGGTGACAGTGGCTAGAATTATCTATGCATCAAAATGGAAATTAGATGTTTGTCCACACTTCGATAAATGGGAAAATAAGCTTGCCGATTATGCAATAATTAATAAAAAAGATACTCTTTACTCCTTCCCATGCTTCTCTGCTGCTTGAGTGACTATGCAGTAATGGCAAAATTAATGACCTATCTGAGAAACAGTTCAATTATGAAATCTGAGGAGAGATGGAGTATGCATTATGAAAGCAGGAGACAAATTTACAATGAGAAACAGTTCAAAAATTGTATATAAATGTATTGTAATACAGAAGCAGAATGAGAACAAGTTTTAAATGCAACATCTTGAATATAAATGTATAAGGCAGTGGATTCTGAATAGAAACATTATTTTTCTTATTATGAGATATATAATAAACCTTCCTTTGTACTTTGATACATACCTATTAAAAGTTATAGTACATATGTAGAAGTGGTGAAATATGTACTATTGGATATGTAGTAACACTGGATATGTAGCAATGATGAAACTAATAATATAGTTGCAAAATAGATCAGTTATGAAATTTGAAATTTAAAATGTTGAATATAAATGTACCCCCACAGAAGTAAGGACCATTGTATTTTATAGACAATGTCTTTCAAATTATAATGAAGGGGATGCTGGGGAGAAATATTTTCTGTTTTATGTACTTTGTTATATATAATTATCCTTGATATATATAATTATGTTATATAATTCTTTTCCCCCTTTTTGTATCCACTCTATACTATTATTGTGTGTGTGTGTTTTTAAAAAGACCTTAATTAGGAATTACAATCGTTGGATTGGATTCCATTGTCTAATTAATGGAAGTAAATGGCTATGTATTTAAAAATACATTTAGGGTTCCATATGTTCCAGTTCAACACATCTCCCTCTCTCCCCTCCCAGCTTGCTGGCTGCCTTTCTTCACATTAACACCCCCTTTTTCTTTTTTAACTGCTTCATTATCACCACTAACACTGAGTGGATTTTGCTCAGCCTGAAATCAACACATTATGTCACTTGGAGAGATCCCCTGTCCATTTCTAACAGAGGAAGGAAGGAAGGAAGGAAGGAAGGAAGGAAGGAAGGAAGGAAGGAAGGAAGGAAGGAAGGAAGGAAGGAAGGAAGGAAGGAAGGAAGGAAGGAACTCAACAGCACAACTTGCAATCTTATTAGTGGAAGAGATCAAGAGTCCAATAGTACCTTAACGACAAACAAAATTTGTGGCAGGGCATGAGCTTTCATGAATCACCGTTCTTTTCTTCAGATACATCTAGAATGTGAGTCTAGCTGTCTTTTTATCTTGGAGAATGGAGTGATTTCAGATGCTGAATGACAATAGCAGGTAATGAGACAGTTGCAATTCAGCAGTCTCTCTAATCTCCTTTTGATATTCTGTTGTAAGAGAACTACTAGGTCAGCAACTGAAATGTTGTGGTTTCTAATTATGTCCATTTATTGTTTGCATCCTCCTGGACTGAAGCCTCCTGGATCAAATTGAGACCTAGATCTCATTACCAATGCTGATCTCTCCAAACCTACTAATTCTCTGCATATCACACCTAATTCAATCAAACCTGCTATTATCATTCATCTGCTATTCCCTCTCTTAATTTCTCTTCCTCTTTTCCAAATGGTTTGGATTTGTTTCTGTCTTCCTTCACTTAATATTTCTGTGCCCCCACCCCAGATCTCAGAAGTAAAGCAAAGCTGATGCGGAGGCAGGCAATGGCAAACCACCTCTGAACATCTCTTCCCTTGAAAACCCTTTTGGGTAGCCATAAATCAGCTGTGACTTGATGGCAAAAAAGAGGAGGGGGTGTTAAAAAATTATCCACCTCTGGTACCAAATAGGCTAGGTATGCTATTGGTCAAGCCATTTGCAGCATCATGTAGTGGCTGTGGGTGAAAAAAAAAGTTAATGCTCTTCTGTGTATATGCAAATACAGCAGTTATCCAATTAAACAGGTTTGAGGTTAGGAATGCCAACCTCCATGTGGGATCTGGGGATACCCAGGAGTTACATCTTATCTCCAAACTACAGAGATCAGCTCCCCTAAAGAAAATGGATGCTTAGGAGGGTAGACTCCATAGGGTTGTACCACACTGAGGCTTATACCCAAATCTCCAGGAGTTTCCCAATTGCATACCTTTGGGAGCATCTCTACTGGCATGATCCTTCCATCTTCTCTGATCTTCATCACGGCATTTATTGAAGGTCCCTGGTTCACGAACTGTCTGCTTTGTGTCAACAAAGGCAAGGGCCTTCTCAGTAGTGGCCCCTGTCCTGTGGAACCAGCTGCCTGAAGAGGTGCGTCTTGCAGGACCTCCCTATGTTCCACAGGGCATGCAAGGCTGCTCTTTTTTGGACAGCCTTTGAGAGATTGTGATCCACCAGGCAATTGGCATGCTTCAGCTGTGTATTCACCATCCACACCTCCTACCCCACTTGATAGTGGATAGATTTTTAATCATTTTATATTTTTAAAGTTAAACGCTCCTGCAGAGTGCAAGGGGTTGGACTAGATGACCTGCAAGGTCCCCTCCAACTCTAACATTCTATGATTCTATGATTGTATCTTTTGCATTGTTTTTATTGGGTGTATTTTATATGCTTTTAGCCATCCTGAGTCCCATTTGGGGGAAAAGAAGAGAGATATAAATTTGATGATGATGATAACAATTATAATAGATGGATCTGGTAACTCTATATGAGTTTTTTGTTTATGACACAAACTGCCTGGCAAACATTCATCTCCCATAATCATGACATTCAATCATGACATGAGCCAAATCAAGTAGTGCTTGAACATTTCTAGTATCCCAGTGAAACATTAACTAACAAATACAATGAGATTCAATTCCAACATGAAACAACTGGATTCAAGCCCCCCACCCACCCAATTACTCAGACTGCAGCCAAATCTGACCTTTTTTCCTACACACCTAATGAAGGAGATTCCTCAGGTGAGGCAGAAGTGGACTGGATTATAGTAAACTGATGCTTGTAATGACATAGTCTGTAATCCCCAGATACATATCAATACATTTCAGCTGTGATTAGAAAGGAGCAGGGACCTTGACTTAATAGTTAGGGAAATAGTGGTTTTTAAAATAAGACATATAAAGATAGAAAACATACATGACAATTCCTGCTTTTGCCCTGGCTCCCCCCCTCCCATCTCCCATGACAACACTAAACAACCAAGTGTTGGGTTAACCTAGTTTTTATTTATTTCAATAAATATATACATTAAATAAAATGGCTGATCTATATTACTGCTGCTTTATGCCCTGAGCCAGTCTGTTGACCCCCCAGCACAGAATTCCTGTGCAACAGCAACCAGCTAATCTTGCACTGTCCTTAGGGAAGGTGGGTGAGTCAGCCACAGCAAAATGTCTGCAACTGAGAAGGTGCTGCAGAATAAGCTGCCTGCTGCCCTGTCCTGATTGGCTGACCATTCTTCAGCCAACCCAGCAGCATCCCATGCTTCATATGAAGTTAATAGGGCCAGGGCAAATTGATCGACAGCATTTTCTGCCATAAATAGGGGCGTGCACTGAAAAAAAAATTCAGTAAAATTTGGATTCGGGAGTATTTGGGGGCATCATATTTGGGCTCATGAATACCATTTTCGGCAATGCTAGCTGATCTGGTTGATATTCAGGAGATTTGAATATTCAGCCCCATTATACCCTAAGGGCCATTGAAGTCAATAGCAAAATCTCATCAGATATAATCGGGAGCTGGGAGGAGGGGGTTTGAGGGAGAGGCCCCAAATTAGCAGGGCAGCTGCTGGAGCCTCTCCCCAAAAGAACCACCAAGTCTCAAAAAGACTGGACCATCACCTCTGCTAGCTTTGTTGTTAGTAATGCTTTCTAAGGCACATTTGACTTTGCACTCCAGGATGCCTGGCTCCAGGTCAGTGATTACACTGTCGTGGTTATCAAGGACACTGAGGTCCTTTTTGTATAGTTCTTCTGTGTATTCTTGCCATCTTTTCCTAATTTCTTCTGCTTCTGTTAGGTCTCTACCGTTTTTGTCCTTTATCCTGGCCAACTTTGCATGGAACATTCCCTTGATTTCTCCAGTTTTCTTGAAAAGATCTCTAGTCTTTCCCATTCTATTGTTTTCCTCTATTACTTTGCATTGTTCATTCAGGAAAGCCTCCTTATCTCTCCTTGCTGTTCTCTGGAAATCTGCATTCAGTTGGGTAAATCTTCCTTTTTACCTTTGCCTTTTGCTTTCCTTCTTTCCTCTGCTTTTTGTAAAGCTTCATTAGACAGCCACTTTGCTTTCTTTCATTTCTTTTTCATTGGGATGGTGCTGATTGTTACCTCCTGTACAATGTCACGAACCTCTGTCCATAGTTCTTCAGGCACTCTGTCTATCAAATCTAGTCCCTTATATCTATTTTTCATTTCCATTGTATATTCATAAAGGATGTGATCTAGGTCAAACCTGAATGACCTAGAGGTTTTCCTAACTTTCTTCAGTGCAAGCCTGAATTTTGCAATGAATAGCTCATGATCTGAGCCACAGTCAGCTCCAGGTCTTATTTTTCTGACTGTATAGAGCTTCTCCATCTTCAACTGCAAATGATATAATCAATCTGATTTTGGTATTTCACATCTGCTGATGTCCATGTATAGAGTTGCCTTTTAGGTTGTTGGAAGAGGGTATTCACTATGACCAAGGTGCTCTCTTGACAAAACTTTGTTAGCCTTTGCCTGGCTTCATGTAGTTCTCCAAGGCCAAACTTGTCTGTTATTCCAGTTACCTTTTGACTTCCTACTTTAGCATTCCAGACACCTATGATGAGGAGGACATCTTTTTTTGGTGTTAGTTCTATGAGGTGTAGTAGGTCTTCATAGAACCAGTCCAGCCTCTTCTGCGTCAGTGGTTGGGGCAATGTTGAATGGTTTGCCTTGGATCATAGAATCATAGAATGTTAAGAGTTGGAAGGGACCTTGCAGATCATCTAGTCCAACCTTCCGCACTCTGCAGGAGCATAGCCAAAAGATAGCCCTACATACCTACAACATACCCAAAAGATGGTCATCCAGCCTCTGCTTGAAAATGTCCAGGGAAGGAGCATCCATCACCTCCTGAGGCAGTCTGTTCCACTGCTCAACCACTCTTACAATTAAGAAGTTTCTCCTGATATCTAGCCTGTAAGGACTCCCTTGTCATTTCCACCCATTAGATCTAGTCTTGCAATCTGGAGTAAGAGAGAATAGATCTGCTCCACCTTTTACAAGACAGCACTTCAAATACTTGAAGACTGCAATCATGTCCCCTCTAAGTCTTCTCTTTCCCAGGCTAAACATACCCAACTTTTTCAGCCTTTCCTCATAAGGCTTGAATTCAAACCCTCTCACCATCCTAGTTGCCCTCTTCTGGACATGTTCGAGCTTGTCAACATCCTTCCTAAAGTGTGGTGCCCAAAACTGGACCAGTACTCCAGGTGAGGCCTGACCATAGCAGAATAGAGCAGAACTACCACCTCCTGTGATCTGGACACAATGCTTCTGTTAATGCATCCTAAGATTGCATTAGCTTTCTTCACACCCACATCATACTGCAGGCGCATGTTGAGCTTGTGATCAACCAGAACACCTAGATCCCATTCACATATGCTGCTGTAAAGCCAAGTCCCATTCTATATCTGTGCCTTTGATTTTTTGTGCCTAGGTGTAGGACTTTGCACTTATCTCTACTGAATTTTATTTTATTTGCCTCAGCCCACTGTTCCAGCATATCTAGATCATTTTGAATCCTGACTCTGTCTTCTTCAGAATTAGCAGTTCCACCCAGCTTTGTGTCATCTGCAAATCTGATAAGCATCCCCTCTATGTCTTCCTCCAGGTCATTTATAAAAACATTGAACAACACCAGGCCAAGGACCGAGCCCTGTGGCACTCCACTTGAGACTTCCCTCCACGTAGATGCAGAGCCATTTACAAGCACTCGTTGGGTATGATTTTTCAACCAACCATGAATCCATCCAACGGTTGCACCATCCAGCCCATACTTAACCAGTTTATCCTCAAGGATATCATGAGAAACTTTGTCAAATGTTTTACTGAAATCTAGATACACTATATCCACAGCATTGCCAGAGTCAACCATTTTAGTAACTCTGTCTAAAAAGGAAATAAGGCTGGTCTGGCATGACTTATCATTGATAAACCCATGCTGACTACTATCAATTAACTCATTCTGTTCAAGGTGTTCACAGACAGAGTGTTTGATAATCTGCTCTAGAATTTTTCCAGGTATTAATGTCAAACTGACAGGCCTGTAATTTCCCGTGTCCGTCTTTTTTCCCTTCTTGAAGATCAGGACAACATTCGCTCTTCTCCAGTCTTCTGGCACAACACCAGTACTCCAGGACATCTCAAAGATTAGAGCCAGAGGCTCTGAAATAACATCTGCAATTTCTTTTAGCACCCTGGGATGCAAGCCATCTGGCTCTGGAGATTTGAAAGTATTTAAGGCAGCTAGATGCTAACTATTTCCTTACTTGCTCTGGACTGGCAGTTCCTCCTTCCTTCATATGTCCTGCATTCTTCAGTTTGTACACAGCTCGCCTTACGGTTAAAGATTGATGCAAAGTGAGAGTTGAGTAATTCCACTTTGTCTTCATCCTTTATTAAGACTTGACTGTCTTCCCCTAGCAATGAGCTTACCCCATCCCTGTTCGTCCTTTTGCTCCAAACATAGGCATAGAAACCTTTCTTGTTATTTTTAGCATCCCTCGCAAGCCTCAACTCCATCTGCACTTTAGCCTTTCTGACACTATCCCTACAGATCTGAGCCTGCTTCTTGTACTCACCCTCAGTAATTTTGCTTTCTTTCCATTTCCTGTACATTTCCCTTTTTAATCTCAGCTTTTCAGAGAGTTCCTTGTTCAGCCACCTTGGCTTCATTACCCATCTCTCACCTTTCTTTCTTACTGGACCAGTTTGCGATTGTGCCTTAAGCACTTCATTTTTCACCATCTCCCATCCTTCCTGTGCAGATTTCCCCCTCAGCATCTCCAGCCACGGGATCCTACCTATTATTTCTCTGAGTTTTTTTGAAATCAGCCTTCCTGAAGTCCAGGATCCAAGTCCTACTATGTCCTAGTTTCACATCCCTCACTATGTCAGATTCCAAGCTGACATGGTCACTATTCCCCAAGGATCCTACAACATTCACCTCATCAACCAGTTCTTCCCTGTTAGTCAGAATTAAATCTAGGATATCAGATCTTCAGGTTCCCACCTCCACCTTCTGAGAGATGAAGTTGTCCATAAGACTATTCAGGAATCTGCAGGATGCCCCATGTCTAGCAGTGTTAGATTTCCAGCAAATATCTGGATGGTTGAAATCTCCTATAACCACAACATCCTATCTCTGTGAAGGTTTAGCAAGCTGTTGTACAAATGCATCATCCTGTTCCTCCGGTTGGTTCGGAGGTCTGTAATATACCCCCACAACAATATCCCTTCTCCCCCCCCCCCCGCTCTATCCTTACCCACACACTTTCAACAGGGCAGCACTCAAAATCCTGAATTTCCATGCAAGTGTATTCATTCTTGACATATAGTGCCATTCCACTGCCTTTTTTGTTTATTCTGTTCTGTTTGAGCAAGGTATATCCTTCAATCGCTGTGCTCAATATATGAGATTCATCCCACCAAGTCTCAGTGATACCTATCAGATCATAATTACTTTCTAATATTTGAAGTTCAAGTTCCTCCTGTTTATTTCCCATACTCTGTGCATTAGTATAAAGACATTTCAGATTACAGACATCAGACCAAGATCATTCTGTCATTTTTGAGATTGTATCCCATTACTGCCCTTTTCACTCTCTTGTTGACTATAAAGGCCACACCATTTTTTCTATGGGATTCTTGGCCACAGTAGTAGATATAATGCTCTTCTGAGTTCAATTCGCACATTCCCATCCACTTTAGTTCACTGATTCCTAAGTTGTCAATGTTCAGTCTTGCCATCTCATTTTTAACCACGTCAAGCTTACCTTGATTCATAGATCTTACATTCCAGGTTCCTATGCAGTATTGTTCTTCGCAGCATCTGACTTTCCTTTCACCATCAGACACATCCACAGCTGAGTGTCCTTTTGGCTTTGGCCCAGCCGCTTCAGTCTTTCTGGGGTTACTTGTACTTGCCCTCTGCTCTTCCCCAGTAGCATAGTGGACACCTTCTGACCTGAGGGGCTCATCTTCCAGCGTCATATCTTTTAGCCTTTTGTTACTGTCCATGGGGTTTTCTTGGCAAAGATCCTGGAGTGGGTTGCCATTTCCTTCTTCAGTGGATCACATTTTGTCTGAGTTCTCTGCTGTGGCCTGTCCATCTTGGGTGGCCCTCCACGGCATAGCCCACAGCCTCATCAAATCATGCAAGCCCCCTCACTACATTAAGGCAGTGATCTATGAGCAGGAAGTATCTTCTTTATCCCTTGTCAAGTAGCCCTGGGAAGGACTGCTTGTCTGGCCAATGGTCCACTGGGAAGTATGGATGGGGGATCTCATGATTGCCTACCTGAGGGATGTTCTCACTCTTTAGCATTCCCCAGGGTGCACCATGGGGAGGCAAGCTAGAGTAGCACCCCCCAAAAAATACTCAAATTCTAGGTAGTAGTATTTTGTGGGACTGCTACCCAGTCAGTCCACAAGTATACCCTTACCTATTGAGTCAACCCAGGGAAGGCCTCAGAAAGTGAGAGAGAGGGGTGTTGTTTGTCCACCCTGATCCATCTCTTTCTCCAGCAATGCACCAGCTCTCACTGTCCCATTTAGGAAACAGCCTAGGTGCAGCCAGCTGCCCCTCATCATGGGTCCTCCCTCACCAGCCATCAGTGTTTCCTCTAAGCTGAGTTAGTGTGAGCTAGCTCACAGTTTTCTTGCCTCTGGTTCACACATTTTTGTCTTAACTCAGGAAGGATAGCTCCAGAGCAAACTAATTTATCCAGTAGCCAAATCACCTGCTCACAACTTCAATGCCCGTAGCTCAGAAAGTAGAATTTTTGCTCACAGGACTCCATGGCTTAGAGGGAGCATTGCCCACCACAGCTACTGGGGTTCTATGGAGGTGTTCTGGGGAGGATGGCCTGGTTGAGAGAATGCCACTGGGGGGGGGTTAGGTGGAGCATCTATCTGTCTCTCTCTGGTCTCTCTCTCTACTTTTAATTTTGGGAAGCATGTTTCTCCCCAAACTTCCCAGCACAAACTGAGAGAAAATGCAGTCACAAGACTGTGCTCATTTCAGTCACCCTCAAAGTCCAGGTCCAGGAAGCCAAACAGTGGCAAGTTGACCTTGAGGAAGACCAACTGGTCTACTGTCCAGGGGTTCAGAAAAGAACAATGTGGGCTGATGATGTGGCCCACATGTGAAAAAAAATGTGCTTACTCTGAATGCTCATCAGAGGGCAGGAGGGGAGCCTCTGGGCCATGACAGAGAGGGTTGGCCAGACTGACTCCTTCATGGCCCAGTAGCTCAGTGGGAAGGTGGACTGTGACTTCTAGGTCTCCAAAAGATAGTCCGTCACCATTAGAGCTGCCATGTCCTGTCTCATGGGCCTACTGCTCCCAGAGGGGCCAGCGAGCCATCCCAACAGTGCCACCTCTCCACCCTTCATGGTGGGGGCTGTGGGGGGATGCTGCCTAGCTGGGGTGATTGGGGAAGAGCAACAGCTGTGCTGCTTTTACCCCTCACTTCCTCAGCTCCCAGCAACATGACCCTACTGCCCTGCCTGCATTCAATTTGCTGGGAGAGCACTTTTCTCCAGCTATCAAACTCATTGACCCACTTGGTGATCCTGCCATGGATGCATGGGTCACACATAGTCACCAACATGTATGCCTTCTGCTCATTGAAAACAGGCAGAAAGTGAGCCTCGAGCCCTTCTTTCAGACTCCTCACCAGCATGCGCACTGCTGGAACACAGTCTGCACATCCTGTGCCTGGCTTCAACAGTGAGGCTAGTACCTCACAAGCCATGTGGAACATGGGGATGACCAGAGCCAGACTTGCCATGTCAGATGAGAGCATATCTGTGTGGGTCTTGAAGGGCGCAAGAACCTCCACAGTCTGGGAGACAGTCACCCACTCCTCCTGAGTGAGCCGGCTGTCTTCCCAAATGACCCCGGTCTCTGAGATCAGGGCAATCAGGGCTCTCTTCTGCTCCACCAAGCACTCCAGCATGGCACAGGTGGAGTTCCAGCAAGTTCTGATGTCACTGAATAGTGGTGCTCCAGCACACCCAACAGTGACTGTTTTTCACACAGCAGGTAAGTGTCCTTATTGCTGCATGAGAAGTGGCCCGCAATGTACCAGCATTTCAGGAGGAGATGCCAGTAAGTGTGGTACTCGGCAATCCCTGGCCCAAGGCATCCCTCACCACAAGGTGGAGAAGGTGGGCCACTGCCTCAGTCGCCACCCTTATGTTGAAGCCACCATCTGTCACCATTAAGCCCATGATGACATCACTATCTACCCACTCTTCTTGTGGCCTGCTGATGATGGTTCCAATGTTGGCCTCCGTGTGTGGCATGTTGAGTGGTTTGGTGTGTAGGAGAGCCTGGGGGTAGCCAGCCCGGGAACCCTGTCCCTGCCTATCAGCTATTTCCCATCCCCCACCACAATGTCACTGGGTTGCCACCAGTGGGCAGTAAGCGAGAGATATGCTTCATGCCCCTGCTTGGAGGTCCAGATATCCAATGTGAAGTAAACAGCCCTCCCTGCAGCACAGGACAAGTGCTCCTTCATGAAGTCCCTGGCAGCCCTGTAAAGCAAGGGCACCACAGTCCTGCTCATCATGGTGTGAGAAGGAGTAGTGTACCAGGGCGTGAGATACCTGAGCATCCTTCACAACACAGGACTCTCAGCCACTCAGAAGGGGAACCTTTCTAGGATGATCAGCTCAGCAATGTAGTGAGTGACCATCCTGCTAGCATGCTCCCCCCCCCAGGCACTCTAGTGCCACCCTCACCAAACATCTTAGTCAGAGATGCCTGGCATCCCTCTCTTGCTGCAGAACTCCATGGGAGAGCTTGGAGGTGGGTGCTACAGGATTCACCTCATGGTTGGCTGGTGGTGGCTGCTTGGGCACCCCAGTGGCATCAAGTCTCTCCCCCAAAGAAGCTCTGCCTGGTGGTGCTTCTTCAGGTGGTACCGCATCCTGGCAGGCATGAGTAGGCACAGGTCCTTCCCATGGTTTTATAGATTTATTCTTAATAAGGTTTTATTGGGATGGAATGAAGGTCTGTTGTATAAAAGGCCTTTCTTTGTAGGTTAGGGTATTTTTCTAGCTGATGCTAGCAGACAAGACTATAACATTCTTTTGGTAAAACATAAAGTTCATGTTTTTTTAATTGTTTAGGTTACAATTTCTCAGTGTCTGGGTCAAAAAAAGGATTTTTAGCTCCGTATCAGAGAAAAACACCTTTGTTTGGGTGCATAGAAACCTCACTCAATAGTATTTAGGTTAGATTACGTAAACAATTGACTCTGTTGCATAGACACACCTTTCTTTATATTTGGCCAATAAGGGAATTTTTATTCAGATGATCTTTAATTTTTTGTAACCAATTATGCTTTTTGAATATTATTTTCATGATGATGGTGTGATGATGTCATTTGAAATATAAAATTTAATGTATTTCCTGGTTGTGCTCAAAAAGCATTGAATTTTGCATAGGCTGTCTGGCCTAGCTGTTTTCAGGTGTTTTGGTTGCAATTAATATACTAAGATCTTCCTCCTCATTTTTTACTCCATTTTTTGACTGGAAATTATTTTGTATAACACTGCTGACCAGCAGCTTCAGTCACCACTTGAGCTTCCTCCTGTGAGGAGCTCAAGGGAGACACACTGTGTCTTGGGGGGACATGAGAAGATTGCTGCCTGGGAGGAGGGGGTTGAGATGGCAGCATCCTGGGGTGCATCTCTGCCATCTCTTCCTCCATCCCTTCAGCCGCCCCTCTTGTTCCTCCCCAGAAAGCCTGCTTGAGCCTAGAGGGACTGCAGCAGTGGGCTGGTGGTGGCCACCCAGCTCTCCATAGCCCTCTCAGTCCATGGAGTGATCTCTGGAGATGAACCATCCCCAGAGATCAACCCCAAAGACAGCCCTTGCTGCCTCTCCTCCTGCAACTGAGTCTGAGCAGGAACGGTTTGAGGAGGGACCGCCTCAGCAGCAGACCCCTGCCCAGTGTCAGCACCTGCAGGTACCTCTGCTGGGGCCACCCCAGAAGTATCCTTAGGGAAGAGAACCACACATGGCTTCTTCATTGCACCACTCTGGCCGGAAGTCATGGTAGTGCTAGGAGGCTCTGGAGTGGTCCTGCACAGAGGTGGGGAGAAACTGTAGTCCTCCCCCTAACTGTCCCCTCCACACTTCTAATCTTCTCCTTCACCTTGCCCCCAGGGCCCCTCTGTGCTCCCTTCCTGCCACTCATTGTGTCACCCTGGGCCAAACACTGACTAATCTGTGGGTAGAGTGTTTAGGCACCTAACTAACTGCACTGTAAGCTGAACCTGACAGAGCCTGACACCTTTTTAAGAACCCTCCCACCAAATATTTATTCTGACTTTCAGAGGACCCTAAGCTATCCTTTCCTCAGTTTTTTTTTCTTTTTTTGGGGGGTAGAGGCTTAAAACTTGGTGATCCTACTTCTCCTTAGCTGAAGGTTTTATAAAGCTGTCCTTGAGATGGAAACAAACTTTTTTAGAAGTGCTTGGGGTCTCTTTATTAAACTTCTCCTGGCTAGGATCTACTGGGTCAAATATGATTCCCTGTAGGAAGGAAATACAGGTGTCCCCTATGAGATGAACTTAAAAGCTGGCGTTCACCTAGGTAATGTATTTCTGATAGAGCACTGGCCTTCTATGAAGGTCAGGTGCCCAAAACACTGTTTTGTGTGAGGCTACTTATCAGCGCTGCTTTTAAGAAAATCCTTCCTCACCTCTTTTAATAGTATCATATTCTGGCCTACTTAGGTATATGAACTACAGCCCTACACTAGATTACTTAGAAAAGTTTTAAAATAAAAGAATTCCTGAGCAGACCCCTATTAGAATGACCTATTTAAATTAATGTCCCTAACAAACCAGAAAAACTCACCTACCAAGCCTAGCAAAACCTTTTTAAACCAACAAAAACTCAAAGCAATGCCACACAACAGAACTAACAGCAGGGCAGACCAGTGCCAAGCCTTATCAAAGAAAGAGCAACCCATACTTGACCACCACCCCTCAACCAGAAGGAAATCTCAATCCATCTATCCATCTATCAGTCTATCAATCAATCAAACAAACAAACATGCAGGAAGGAATCTATTTAACCAGAAGGAAATCAATCACATTATCTATTTATTAAACAGAAAAGCTATTAAACTATTAAACAGGAGAACTTTCCAAAATGAAGAGGAAAACCAGGGCATACACTGCAATTAACACAAACCACAAGAATGCCTACAACTGAAGGACAACCAGGCCCCCCCCCAGCAACCAGAAGGAACAACCAGGGCACACACTGCAATTAACACAAACCACAAGAATACCTACAACTGAAGGACAACCAGCCCCCCCACAGCAACCAGAAGGAACAAACAAGAAAAAACTGGTAAACTTTCCTAAACTCACCCAAACTTCACACAACAAAACAACAATTCAACAAACAGGGGGGAAAAACAGAGGGGAAAAGACAGTAGTAAACAAAGGCACAACCATAGAAAACCCCACACCCAAGCAAGAAACAGTCAAACTTTTAAAGAGAAAAAAAAATAAAACTTTTAAAACAGTCAAACTATAGCAGTCCCTAACCCTCTAACACCCCACCCAAGAAAACCCACAGAACTCATCCACTCAGACTAATTCACCCAACCCAGAGAAGGAAAACCCTTTCTCAAAAACCCTTTAAAATAGAGAAAACCCCTTTAAAAATTTCCCACTTTAAATCTAACCTAGAGATGTCTTCTTCTCAGGAGTCCAGAAGTCCACCGACAAGGCAGGCCAGACACAGAGAGTAGCCAGCAGCTGAAGCCAGCAAGGCCAGCACAGCACAATCTCTCAGCCAAGCAGCATCCACCATGCAGGAAGGAAGCAATCGAGTCTAGCCACTAGGCAAGACTCCTTATATTCTCTCTGCCAAAAAAGAACACTGTCCTGTGATTGTCCAAAGAGGATGCAACTCACCCCTATTGGGAGAGTTGCAAGTTCTCCCTCCCCCCTCACAAGCAAGGTAGGTGGTGTGCTGTGCTAGCACAAGCAACACCAACCTTGCAAGGGCTGCACAATACATTTACAACTTGCAAATGCATGGCAGTGATTGGCTGTGACTGGTCTCTTCCCCCCTCCCCTCCTCCCTTGGCCCAGGGAAGAGGTGGGAAAAGGACAGTTTCAGCAGGGAAGACAGAAAGAGGGTAACTGAACTTTCACTTTCCCCCTTCCTACCTTTCCCCAGCCATTTTTCAGGCCTCCGAATAGCTGCCAAATATTTGCTGAATACTTTATCAAGTATTCGGCAGTTTCTATTCTATTCAGCATGCCAAATCAGATCAGAGAATCTGATTTGGTGTTTGGCCAGGCCGAATAGAGCCAAATCAGCAATATTTGGCCAATCATTCAGCTTGGTCAAACTGAATGCCCATCCCTAGCTGTAAATGTCTCTACTATGGAAAGAACTAGAAATGCAATATTACAGATGTTGAAGCTATCATTTTACTAGCAGTCACCGAAAAATCTGTGATTATCCACAAGGTTTCATATTGGCTAGGAAGGCTTAAAACTCCTCATTGAAAATATTCAGTTTATTCATTGCTTGATACTATATGGCACTGAAAGAAGATGAAGTTGTCTGAATTTTATGAGACATTCGTGAACTTATGTTCCTATTGTCAGTGGTAATTTTATTCCTTTTCACTAGACTTTGAAATGTTCTTAAAAATTTTATTTCTCCCTATAAGTTTTATAATGTATTGCCTGATTGCTGTTAATTGAATCACACAGAAAGGGATTTGTTTCACAAAATAAAACAAAAGATAAAGTTCAGATCATTGGATGACGTTCACAGCCTTAGATCTACCTTGGATTATTTGTTGCTTCTTCAGTGAATACAGCAAGGATGGTTAGAAGACTTCTGTCTTGTGCTGTTGCTGGGTTAAGAAGTGAAAAGGCGGTCTCCTGTCCTGATGTAGTTTTCCAGTCATTAATATTTTGACCACACATGAGAATGCATTCTTGTTTACTGGAAAATACAGGGGAAGTACAGAAGTATGTATGTGTACAGCACCAGAAAGAGAAATTCAGACATCATTGCTGCAGTGCTTCAAAATGAACAGAGACTTGACTGGCTGCCTTATTCATGGAGTTGCCAGTCCTGGTTTGGCCTGGGAACCAGTGGGAGACAGGGGATTACGATAGAGTGTTGCCCATTTCATAGAGAGGCATGACATTATTTCTGTGTTTTCATGGAAAAGATGCCATAACATCAGCTGATGGTCATTTTCTTTATTTTTCTTCACTACTGGGAAATGCCAGCTGGGAGCAGAGAACGCCCTGCCCCACTAAGGGAAGGCTGGCAACTCTACTCATTTACTCATTTCATAGTCAGTTCTGGTCACCAGAATGAAGAGCTGGAAGTGTACCACACTGTATACGTATATTCACAATTATGTGGATTTGAGAGAAAGACTATTTACCACATGCACAAAAAAGTAAAATATATGTCCACAGCCCAGACTAAATTGCAGCTCCTATAGGATGACATAGGCAGTGGCAGGGGCAGGTGGTCCAGCATCCCTGGATAGATCCCTGCAGCAAGTGAAGGCATGCCCACAATAAGGTGACACTATCTGAAACTGCAGCTGCCACAAGAAATGCTGAGGCTGCCCTGACAATGAGGAAGGGGGTAGGATTGTCAGAGGGTGAGTCCACATCGGGAGCCACAAGGAGGCTCGGTGTACGCCAGTGAAGCCCGCATAAGATGCACAGTCCTATTTAAGGATCTGGAAGAGGGTGGCTATCTGGATGAGGAGGGAGTTTGCTGTTGTCAGGGGAGCCTTCAACCACCCTTCTTCTTGCCTCAGAGGATATGTTAGTTAAGGAAGAGGCAGCACCAGAAAGAGGCCAGACTCTGGTGGCAAGACCCTCCCTCCCAAAAGATTACATGACAAATAACTATGTGCTAAAAGATGCCAGTAGATGTATGGGCTACCTGAAGGCCCTGAGATTTCAGCTCAGACCCCTTGAGAATTGTCCCCAAAGCCTGAGTCTCAGATCCAAAGCCTGAGACCTTTGAATGTAAGAGAGTGTTAATTTTTTGTTTGAAAGGATATGAAAAATTATATTTCCTTGTTGGAAATAATTGTTTCCTTTAGCAAAGGACTGAGTAAAGTGTCTAATTGTTGGCATTGTAACCCACAGGATGTGTCCCTTAAGCATATGCTTTGGGCGTGTCCAGTCAATCAGTTTTTCTGGCAAGATGTTATTACTCATATATTTTGTATTAAAATGTTCATTGAATTTTGAGAACACCTATGTACTTTTAAATTATTTGTCTGTCTCTTGGAGGCTAACCGACAGTCAACAAGAATTGACTTTCTGCACCCGTACCACAGCTAAAAGACCAGTACCACAGCTAAAAGACAACATTGGATAAGCTCACCTCCAGTAAATCAATGGATTGAGGATCAATATTTGAATGCATGTCATATAGACAACAATTCTTCATGGACTTATTTTTAGATATTTGGGAATTGTTTATAGAAACTTATGTATAGATCCACACCACCATTGCTATATTTTGTCTTTATTTTATGTATATCTTTTTTAAAAAGTTTTTTCCCTTTGTTTTTTCCTGTTTTTTTTTTTTGGGGGGGGGGAAGACATAAGAACATAGGAGAAGCCAATGTTGAATCAGGCCAATGGCCCATCTAGTCCAACACTCTGTCACACAGCAACCAAAATATACCAGGTGCCATCAGGAGGTCCAGCAGTGGGGCCAGGACACTAGAAGCCCTCCCACTGCTGCCCCCTCCAGCACCAAGAATAGAGTGCATCACCTGCCCCAGACTGAGAATTCCCATCTATACCCTGTGGCTAATAGTCACTGATGGACTTCTGCTCCATATGTTTATCTAATTCCCTCTTGAAACTGTCCATGCTTGTAGCTGCCACCACCTCCTGTGGCAGTGAATTCCATATGTTAATCACTCTTTGGGTGAAGAAGTATTTCCTTTTATCTGTTCTAACCAGACTGCTCAGCAATTTCATGGAGTGCCCACGAGTTCTTGTATTGTGAGAAAGGGAGAAAAGTACTTCTCTCTCAACCTGCTCAATCCCATTCATAATCTTATAAACCTCGATCATGTCACCCCTCAGCCGTCGTTTCTCCAAGCTAAGGAGCCCCAAGTGTTTTAACCTTTCTTCATAGGGAAGGTGTTCCAACCCTTTTATCATTCTATTTGCCCTTCTCTGCACTTTTTCCAATGCTATAATATCCTTTTTGAGATGTGGTGACCAGAACTGTACACAGTATTCCAAATGAGGTCGCACCAATGATGTATACAGGGGCATTATGATACTGGCTGATTTGTTTTCAATTCCCTTCCTAATAGCGTTGGCCTTCTTTATTGCAGCTACACACTGTCTAGACATTTTCATTGAGTTATCCATTATGACTCCAAGATCTCTCTCTTGGTCTGTCTCTGCCAGTTCAGTCCCCATCAACGTGTATTTATATTTAGGATTTTTGGCTCCAATGTGCATCACTTTGCACTTGGCCACATTGAACCCCATTTGCCATGTTGACACCACATTGACATAGAAAAGGAGGGGGTTAAAAAGTTTTCACGTGTGTATGAATGGGATAGTGTAAAACACAATGGTTAAATCATTTATCAGTTAGTGCAAACTAAGAAGGCCTGAAGTCTTTGACAAAATTGACTCTGTGAATGACCTGTTCTACATGTGATTTCCATTCTGTTCCATGGATTCACTTGAATTTGTGTCTGTGCTAGTTTACTTGGTTGAATTATTTGCTGTGCATTCATTTTGCATGGTCTACATGGGTACACTTCATCTATAGCTATTAGTTTGGTTCAGTTATCTGCTTTGCATTAATTTCAAAATCTGGGACATGGATTCATTAATTGTCCTCTTAGTCTTAGTGTTTCCCACCTGAGCAAAGGATAAATGCATTCCAGAATTTATTATTCATTGATCTCTTAGTAACATACTTAACACATGTGATTTTTACATCTAGACTGCTGCTGGCTGTGCTGCTTGGCAGTGCCATCCTAATTTCCTCAGATTAAACCCCATTGAACAGATTTCAATAGAATACCAAGTAGATCTGGCTAGGATTGGTTTCTGAATCCTTACTTTTAATGCTTGCTTTGTATTTGTGGCACAGTTGAAGTGTGGATTATGCCAGATTGATTTGTTCTGGCTTAGTATCACATATGAATGATGCATTTTGGTAGCAGGAAATGTGTAAGCATATGGAATAGTGTTAAATCTTAGAAGAACAGAAGGTTTTTTCCTCCTGTATAAATTCCATTACTGTAATGCTGGGCTGTGCCCCCACACATACACATTGTGCTGTTTTACCATTGGTTCTTTCTCTGAGTGCAAGGTTCCCTGAAACTCCTGAGCTCCCTGAAACTCCATAGCTCCCTGCTAGGGCTCTTCAGCCTGGGGTCCTGCCTGAGTACCAAAATGTTGTATTTTGGGAACAAGAGTACCCAGAGTTTACCTCTCTAGGGGTAGAATAACAGTTGAGGAGCAAAAACTGGGGCATCTCTCAGCTTTATCTGTGACTCTCACCAAATGCTCATTATTGTACAATCATGTTTCCATGCTACAGCAAGAGTAAAGAGTGGTCCATATCAGATTTGAAAGCTGAGCACACAAGATAGTGTTACTTAGGAACCACAGGGAGTGGTATTACATAGTAAGTCTATTTCAAATACAGACATATAGAATTCCCAACTACTACAATATTAAAGGTGTCTGTCTTCCTCAAATGAGGTAATAGTTAAACATATAACAATGTTATTGACTACAGAATCATTCAGGCCATTGAGCCTACATTTAGATATGTTTTGAAGTCCTATCGTGCCTTGATTTTTTAAAGTAAGTCCCATTGAATTCATTTAGGCTGATATACAAGTAAAGATGACTAGTATTTATCTCACTGACTTCAGTAAGATTCAGTCAGTTTAGATTCAGGTGCAGTAATGTAAATAGTTTAAGGGTCACTCTGAACTGCTGAGCTCTTTTGTAATGATCTAGTAAACTAGCAAATAATACAGGCTTCTTACTGGGAACATAGGTGGGGTAAAAATATGTTTGAAGAAAAAATAAATTCTTTTAATATGATTGTTTTTATCATGCTAATAGATTCAGGTCAGTGGAATCCCCAGGACTTAACAGGGATATTGGTTTCTTATCTCACTACTTATGCTAACCTCATTCTGTCCTTACATCTGTATTCTCACCAATCCCCCAGAAGGGCAATACGTCCTTTTTATTTCTCATTTGGAATAGTAGATTGGAATAGTAAATTGTAATGTAATGTAAAGAACAGTAGAAGGTAATGTAATTTGGGATTAGAATGTACTTCTTTGGTCTGGGGACAGAGGAGATACTCTACACAGCCAATTGCTCCACTTCAAAGAAGAGGATGCTGTAAGGCTGCCTCCACGCTTGAAAGGAGACAGATGGAGTGTAATGGCCCTTAATTACTCTCCGCATTCCACAGTTAAGTCTGTGAAGGCAGGAATATACACATGAGTTCCAATTTTCCTTCTTAAACACTTTATGGGGATCACCCCTCTTTACTAGGAGCCATTTCCATCAGGGAAGGACTACCAATCCCACTTCCCTAATTCAGAATCCTCTTCTGGTCTTTCACCCTGATTAACAAAAACTTCTTAACTGAACTAACTGCCACTCTCAAATGCCACTCTTAACTGTAGAATTCCATTTGAACCTCTTGTCAGTCAAGGTTCTCAGACTAGGCTAACACATTAACTGTCTGTTACAGATGTCCTTTGTGGAATTTGAGAAACGTGTGGCTTTAAGCCAAACTAACCTGTCAGAGAAAGCTAACCCACAATGGATCTAACACATTAAGTAGTCAAGGTAATACAAAGCAAGCAAATTAACCATTTAAAAAGTTCCCATGGTTGAGGTTTTTTCTATTACTGTCAGAAATCTGGCCTCCTTGTGCTATAGTCTCCCTTTAAATAAACACTTTCAAGACTATTTGATCTACTTTTCAGAGGTGAAAATAATATTCTTGCATCTCATTGTTATGACATTTGTAATGTTCGCTCATATAGATTGGAAATCTGAACCCTTTATCTTAAACAGTTGGCTTTAGTAGCCGAAAAAGGAAGCAGTATTTAACACATAACCTGGTTCAGTAAAATAAGCCACAGCAAATGTTTGAAAAAAATACTTTACTGATAGATCATTTGCACTGTGCAACATCTGGACTGTATCAATTATAATTTCACCTTCAATACTCTATTAGCATGCAGAACAAAGTTTGAGTCCAGTGGCACCTTTAAGACCAACTAAGTTTTATTCAAGGTATAAGCTTTTGTGTGCACGCACAGTTCTTCAGATACAATGAATTGGAAGTTACTGGTCCATACATATAGGTATAGGTATACATATAGGTAAAGATAGAGGTTATCCACCTGGATCAAATTCTAGATCTGTTTCAAGGTGCTGGTGCTTACATTTAAAGCCCTATATGGCTAGGGGGCAGCATACCTTAGAGACCACCTCTCCCTATATGAGCCCTGGAGATCACTGAGGTTCACAAATCAACGTCTCCTAGCAATCCTTGGCCCCAGGGACATCTGACTAGTGGCGGCCCCCCAGCTATTTGAAAGACTATGTGTGCGGGTGTTTATCGGACCAAGGGGGGAGGGGTGTAATGTATCCACTTGCTTGTCACCAAACTCCTCATCCTCAGGCTCCTTCACATATCCTGTAGACATGGGTGTTGAGACACTGTGTGTGTCAAGCATGCCATATTTTTCCAGCAACTTAGTTATTTTGCCTTTCTGACTGAGCATGTAATAACCTTTGCTGTGTCTGGTAACTTCAACACCCAAGTACTGACCCACTTTGCCCAGATGTTTAACCTTAAACATACTCTGGGCTGCTTCTTTAAACCATTGCAGTTGTTGGTCAGTTTGTGATACAAAGCACAGGTCATCGACAAAGACAATAAGGTAGCATACATTGTCACCAAGCTTTATATGGAATAAGCAAGGATCTGCAATAGCTTGCTCAAAACCAACTCCTTTTAGTGCTGTACTCAGACAATCAAACCAATTTACTACCAAGGGTTTCTATGCGCAGTACTAAGGGCATACCTCCTGTAAGATATGGCTATGATGTCAACCATGTTTTCATTAAGGAGCCTCAAACCTATCATGAAGTATTGCAAATGCCTACAGTTGAAAAGGAGGCTTGGTTTCAGGCAATGAAAGCAGAGCCTGACTCACTGGTTGAAAACAAAGTGTTTGAGTTAACTGCTTTGCCTAAAGACAAAACAATTACTGGTTGTAGATGGGTCTACAAGGTTAAACATTTACCTGATGGCTCTGTTAAGAGAAAGGCGAGATTAGTCGCTTAGGGCTATATGCAAATAAAAGGTCAGGATTATGATCAGATCTTCGCCCCGACTGTAAGATCTGACACATTCAGACTGGACCTCATAAAAGCAGGGCAAACCAATATGAGAGTGGATCACTTTGATTTTGCAAATGCATACCTGAATGCACCCATTTCTGAGGAGGTTTACATGGCACAAATTCCTGATTTTGAGGCTCAGAATGGGCAGCTGGTATTAAAATTAAAATTAAAATGTTCTCTCTATGGCCTCAAACAGAGTGCCAGAAATTGGTGGGGCATCTTAACTTTGCATGTAAAATGGTTGCCTCCAGTAGGGCCTTTTTGCGCAGGCTATGTGATACCATGGCAGAGTTCCACCCACCGCACCACCAAGTGCACATTAGCTGGGCAATGAGGGCTGACCTAATGTTGTGGCAGGATTTTCTGACTTCCTTCAATGGAGTCTCTTTTTGGCAGGAGGACTTAAAGCTGGAGGTGGAGTTCCAGGTCATGTCAGATGCCTCTGGGTCCCTGGGCTTTGGAGTTTATTTTCATGGACATTGGTGCACGGAGGAATAGCCTGAGGATTGGATTTCAGCTGGGTGGACTAGGGATCTGACATATTTGGAGTTCTTCCCCATTCTTATGGTGGTTTGGCTGTGGGGGAATGAGTTGGCTGATCACACGGTGCGATAATTTGGCGGTGGTTCATGTCATCAATTCCCTCACATCTAAATCAGCCAGGGTGATGTGCTTGGTGTGTGCATTTACACTGTGATGCCTTCAATACACTGTTTCTAGCTAGGCATGTGCCGGGGGTGGATAATAGAGTAGCTGACGCTCTCTCTCACAAACAGATGGCAAGGTTTCATCAGCTTGCTCCAGATGCCAATCTTCAGCTGGCAATAATGCCCCTGGAGCTATGGCAGGTTGGAGGGCCAAGGCTTGCAGGGCAATAGGCCTTGCCATTGCTCCTAGCACACGAAGAGGGTATGAATAGTCTGTTCGCCAATTCAAAGAATTTAGGAAACAGGAGGGGTATCCCAAGGTTTGGCCCATCACGGTGGAGCAGCTGATTGTCAAGATATTGCCCTTTAAGAACTGTAAGTATTTGCTGAAGCTAGATAGAGAACATGCTTAGCTGGACAAAGTCAGTATAGCAGCACAGCATCTGTTACCAATTATCAGCTAAGGTAACCTGATGCAGCTGTGTACTATCAGAGTCATCATGACTCAGGGAAATCTTGACAGTAGATCATCTAGACTTGTCATGTGCTGACCACTAATTAGCTAGTAATTGGTGACACCTAGACTGCTATTTAGTGAGAGGCAAGGCAGGGCAGAAGCAAGAGAGGTTCATTGAAGGTTAATGATTGAGGACCAAGAAGCTGCTGTTGTATCTGCTCAAGGTGTTGCTGGAGTGAAAGGTTGGGATGTCTGCTGCATTTCAGGCATCTTTCTGTGAGACGCATGGGACCTTGGTGATAAGGCTGTCAAGCCAGAGAGAGGACTGCATTCCCTGGCCTCAGCCCAACTTCTCCAGTTGCTGCTGCTTGAAGGGTTTGTTAGGATAAGTATCTTAGTTAGCTAGATAAGCTTTTTCTTTGTGTTGTACCTTGTACACTCCCTACTCCCCTACTTGTTTGATTTTATTTGTTTTGTAATAAGTTATCTATTTTTAATGGGATTGAGTCACTGACCCATGAATTGTTATTGGTACTAATTGGGCTAAAGCATTACAAACAATAGCCTTTTCTCTCTTCATGCTGGTTTGGGAACATCCCTGAGTAAGGAAAACAACTCTGTAGTCTCTGTGGATACCTGGAGAGGGGGTGATAATACAGAGGTGGAAGGGTGGGGTTGTGACACTGATCCATTATTCTGTTTTCTTGAAGGAGGCAGGTTTAGCCATCAGCTCCATTCGGGGACGTTTTTCTGCCCTGACATTTGCCAGCAAGGCTCCAGGTTTTCAGGAAATCACTAGTGACTTTCATATTAGAAAGATGTTGGAGGGTTGGGCATGGGAAAAGGGGGCCGTGAAGGACCAGAGGCATCCTATTTCACCAGCAGTGCTCAAAGGATTACAAGCAACCCGGTCCAACGTTTGCAGTTCTGGTTACGAGGCCTGCCTTTTCCATGTGGCATTGTTGCTGGCATTCTTTGGGGCACTTAGAGTAAGTGAATTGGTAGCGCTGTCCAAGACTGACCAGTTGGGCAGGGCATTGCACAATCAGGACCTCCAATTTGCAGGGAAGGAGGCACACATCACTATTAGGGGCTCCAAAACTGACCAGTGACATAAAGGGGCGGTGGTTAAGTTGGGTGTCTGTTCTGACTCTGAGTAGTTATGCCTTGTATTGCCTTTGTCTTAATACAGGGCTTTAAGGAGCAATGTGGAGGGATACCTCTTTATCCATGCAGACAAGAACCCGCTGACAAAGCACCAGTGTTGGGCTGTTACAGCCTGGGCTTTGAGGTTATTGGGCCTTTCTGAAGTGAAGTTTGGCACTCACTCATTCAGAATAGGTGCAGCATCCACGATGGCAGCTTTAGGCTATCCCATTGCTGACAGTTAGCGGGTGGGCAGGTGGTGATCATTTGCTTATAAGTGTTATGTGCGCCCTCTTGCTTTTTGCAATGCTGTGAGTTGCTTTTTGCAATGCTGTTTGCAATGTTGGGTTCTGAATTTCACTGTTGTTTCTTCCTGGGTGCTGTGTTTTATGGCAGGAGACCGAGTCTCATCTCTGGGCACAGCTACACCTTTTGGGTGCCTCATCAGGCCAATAGATTGGCCATTGGCTCGCAGCTGGACCTCAGTCAGTGGGCTACGGTGGAGTGGAGGGGGCGCCAGGGTCTACGCTGGCCGGGCCTACTCCCTCTTGTTTGGGGACAGTTCTACCTTGCTGCCAGATGTTTTGGTCATTCACCTGGGAGGTAACTACTTGGGATTCCTGAATGGGAAGCCCGTAGTGTTGCAAGCCAGAGATGACCTGAAGTTTATTCAGCGCCAATCGCCAGACACAGTAATTGTGTGGTCGGCCATGATTCCATGCCTTGTGTGGTGTAGTGCTTGGGATCCTAAGGGGATTGAGAGAGCTCGGCATAAAGCCAATGGGGAGCTCCAAAATATTTTAAAGGTTGGGTTGGGCCACTACTTGCCTCACCCCCAGATTTGGCTTGATTGCCTGGGCCTGTACGGGGTGGTGGTGTTCACTTTTCCTTCAGGATTTGCGGGAAGGGCTTAGGCTAGTTCTAGGTATTTGAGTGGGTGCTGGGGCCTAAGCAGAGGCTTGGCCCTTGCAGTGGCAGAATTAGGTTTTGATAAAGTTCATGCAGCTACATAAGCACCAATCAATAACCCCCGGGGGAGTGTATAGGGGTCTGCAGGATCAACCCTGCGGCCATGCAGCCAGGGATGAGGCTTGCAGATTGCCTCTGCAGATGGCCATGATGGAGCCACTGCGCTGGGTGTGCGGTGGTGTTGGAGGGCTCCTCAAGGCGAATCCTAATCATTGGCTTGGCTGGGTTTGCAAGCGACTTACAGTTGGCTCCAACCCGGGGCCTTGGTGTCTTGCCTGTTATACGGTAAGGATGAAGTCAAAGCGACATCAGGCCTTGACTGTGCTGCTGTTTGTTTGCCCTTGCTGTTACTTTCAATGTGTTAAATAAAGTGGCCCTAGTTTCATCCAACCTTGGTTGTCTGACTCTTTCTTCTGTCTGAGGGGACAATTAAAATTGCCATTCAGAACCCTCTGAATAACTCATCTGCAGTTCATTTGGTTCATGAATAATGTTGGATTGGATGTGTAGGTGGTGTTCCTATCACAATGGGACTTATTGTAGCACAATGGCAGAGGAGATACCAATTTTTGTCAGTTCCCCCTTCTAATTTAGATACCAACTTTGTTTCCTTGTTGGTTTTAGAGTCACTTTTTTGTTGACACAGAGAGTACTCCATCTTTCTGTGTTATACCTCTGAGGATGCCAATCACAGTTGCTGGCGAAATGTCAGGTCCTACAATGCCAAGACCATAGCCACACAACCCAGAAAATCTACAGCAGCTAACTTTTTGTTTTTTTGTTTCATTTTATTTCTTACAGTGGCTTTATTTTGGACAGGGGCTTGCAGAAGTCACTGGAGAGGCAGCGAGTTTGTTACTGGGCAGTAATCTTTTATTACTGCTGTTGGCTTGGTTGGTGTTTTCTTAAAATGTTTTCCTTAAAAACCAGACACACAAGTGTGTTGATTCTAAAAGGAATATCCCAGGACTGACACAGCCCTCCCCAAAGCCCCAGTGCCCAGAGCAGAGAGGAGGGGGCTGAGTACCCCTCCCCAGCCTTCCAGACTAATCCAGCCCTTTGATCCTTCAGGTTTTAGAGTCTCTTGACCACCAGCAGCAGAATCTCAAGAGCCTGAATTGGCTGCAGCAGGAGAAGAAAAGCTAAACCATCTCATTCCAGGAGCTTCACTCCATTAGAAGTAATCTGGATCCACTGTCTTCAAGGCATTCATTTATGGGCAAATGGCATCTCAAATGATATTAGAGTTCTCCATCTTATTTACAAGAATGAGTAATAAATCCTACATTGGTTTAATTACTGTTGTAAAGTTATGTTTATTAGGAAGAACTCATATCTACTTTGACCTAGTGAAAAATAAAGAACAAATTTGGATGCCCAGACCTGCAAACATATTTGTATAACATGATAGAAATGGTGCACAGAATAGTGTGTACAATAACAGTACATTGGCATGTGATTGCCATGTTGATCCTACAAAATAAGACATGGTTTCTAATGATATTGTTCACATTCCTCAAAAGCACAAAGTGAGGCCAGAAAGGGCAATGTCTTTTGGCAATTCTCCATGATACCTCACAAAAATTGACATGGGAAGCAAGGTTTGTTTTAGTTTTAAAAATCAAATATATACATATGACACCAGTGGGCACAATGGTATGGAAAAAAGTTGAGCATAGATCTTATAAGTATTATCCCAGGCTAACGTTCCACTGCAATGGGGTACCAAAAATGCTGCAAAAGTTGAACAGACATAATATTTACATTAGAGAAGCTGTCAACACTGTGGTAAAACAAGTCTGTCTAACAGTTTTCTAGGGCTTGGTTCATGAAAGCTTCTTTCTAACTCAGTACCAGTATGGACAGAGCCAACAGTTCCCAGTGGAATGACAGCAACAGTAGTTTATATGTGAAAAAGCACTGTAAAGTGCTGATAAAGTTCCTGACTGTGATCAAAGGAACCACAGAAGCTCATACCAGAATGGCTTCTCCTTTTCTCTAAGAGAAGTGTGTCCAGGAACTCCATCACAGTAAGCACTAATCTGAGGAAGTGTGTGTGCACACGAAAGCTCATGCCTTGAATAAAACTTTGCTGGTCTTAAAGATGCCACTGCTTCAGACCAACATGGCTTCCCACCCGGATCTATCAGTAAGCACTAATATTTTGCTGCTCATAAACAGAATTGCAAAACCCTGTTTGAAGACTGCAAATCATGACCAGTATTTTATCTACTAATTTGGGATATTTGTATTTTTATTTAAAAGCTTTATTCAAGCTATGTTTTGGTTACAAAAATATTCCCCTTCTGTTCCCATTTTTATTTTTAATATAACTTGAGGATACTTGGCAGCATAACTTTGTATAACTTAGAATCTTAGTCTAATAAAGTGAGACCAAAAAGCCTGTTTAAAGCGGAAACATCCAGTATTTATATCAAAGCCTGTCACGACCAGTCTGCCTGACTCCAGTGAGATTAGAAGCCAAGTGGCAGGGTATTATTGGGAGTTCAAGGATTTTGCTATATACCATATACACCCCCTGAAAGAATATATTTCTGAAATGTTTTTTTATTTGACATTTTATAAACACACACACATACATAAAATCAGTCACAGAAACAGAACTGGGATCTTTGTACTACTATGTTTCTGAATAATCTCCCAGATTAGTTTCTTCTTTCTGTCCATGACCATGTTGTAAGGATTAGTGCCACCTCCAACCTGCAGGGGGAGAGTACTTGGAAAAAAGTTTCAGACTGTGCTATTCTGTAGTAGTAGAACAAAATCTTTTTGTATCTGATGAAGTGACTTTTGATTCACAAAAACTTATACCCTGAAAAATTATGTTGGTCTTTGAGGTGCTACTGGACTTGAATTTTGTTCTGCTTGGAAAAGGTCTCACCAGTGCATCCCTTGCATATGGATGATCTTGCCCAGCTCTTCTACTGGTGGCTAGGCAAAAGGAGCATGACTTGGCTTGGCTAGAGCTGATGGCATGGAGGATTGGTACAGAAATTATGAATGAGGCTTCTTTGCCTTTACGCAAGCTCTCTAAAACTCTAATCTGTGCTATAAACTTCAATGTACTGTGACTGTGAGCTGTGGGACCAAAAGAGGTATCAGGACATATTTTGGTGAGTACCCATTGTCTGTTATTACTTCAGGGAATCATCCATGTCACCTCAAAGGAAATGAACTGCAAAAAAAAAATGCCAGCAAAGCAAATACTTCCAAATCATCAGGCTGCCAAGCCACACATTACAACGGAAAGCATAAAGCCTATGACACCATTAGGCAAACTGCTCTATGGAAAAACTCCTTCCCAGCCAAATGTCATTCTAAATAAGAAACCTGAGCAAAACTCATCTATCAAATCTCTCTGAGAGAAATTATGTCTTGTTACATTCATACTTCCTGACAGTCTTTATCTATGATGTTTTCTTTATTATTTTTATTTACTGAAAACATTTCCACCCTATTGTCAAAGGTGCCATGTGGCTAGCCCACAGTAGAAAGCAAGGGAGTTTGAGTATCCAATGAAGACTTAAGTCCAAATAGCTTAGTGTAAAACTATTTACATTTATTTACACCAGCCTTGACCACAAAATTGGACACAGTGACAAAATGCTCTGCGGACACCAGGTTTCCCATCAAGGGTAGAACTGTACAGAATATGATTGCTTATATACAGGCATTGACCAATCATATTACAGTGCTGAGTCGTAGTGAGTAAGTTAATTAGTGCTGCACAGAACTGCACTGAACCTGCTGGAGTCAGCTAGACTGACACTCTGAGCTGTCAGCTCCTGTTAAGTAGATCAAACTCATCTACAGCTAGACTTAAGTAAACATAGGATAGTTGACACTCCCCCTAAAGTCTGTGCTGTAATGCCCAGTTTATATCTCAATGCCATAAATTTATTCGCTTCAAGACACTTTGTGAACATGTCTGTGACATTATGCTCAGAAGTACAATATTGCAACTTAATTAATCCACGTTGCAAGACGTCCTTTACATTCATGTACCTGATATTGATGTGTCTGCTTCTCATTTTCACACCTTCAGTATCAGCTAATTGTAATGCAGCTGAATTATCACAAAATACATCTACTGGTAGATCATAAGTTATTTTGAAATCTGTTAATAATTGTAACAACCACTCTAGTTGTACACAACATTGGCTTAGTGCTGAGAATTCTGCTTTGTACGTGCTTAAAGCCACAAACTGTTGCTTCACAAAGTATGAGAGCGCTATTGAGATATATTACAAACCCTGTTGCTGACTTCCCGTCTTGTTGCTCTCCCCAGCTAGATTTGCAAAATGCAGTTACAACACTTTTGTCATTTGCTTCCAACATCAGTTTGGTATTCATGGTACCTTTAAGATAGCACAAAACTCTTTTTGCTGCAATCCAATCTCTTTCAAAAGGCTTGTTGCATCTCTAACTTAATAAGTGTACAGCAGCGCTAATATCTGGTCTACTCCAGTTGCTGATATAAGAAAGAGAACCAATTAAAGATTGATACAATTGCTTGTCCTCAAATTCTCTACCATCTGGTTCCTTTATGTACCCAGTGATCATAGGAGTTGTGACACTATGTGCATCTAGCATGCCAAATTTTGCTAGTAGCTTGGTTATCTTGTCACTTTGACTTAACATAAAACCTCTACTGTTCCTTGCAATCTCCACTCCTAAATAATGACCAACCTCACCCAAATGCTTGACTTTAAACATTTTCTGGGTTGTTTGTTTGAACCAGTGCAACTGTGATACATGATGGGTAAGAAAACACAAATAATCTACAAACAGTATTACGTAACACTCACTGTTACCAAGCATTACAGTGAACAAACAAGGGTCAGCTACAGCTTGTACAAAACCAACTTTCTTTAAAGCAGTGCTCAGACATTGATACCAGTTTTTAGCACTCTGCTTTAGACCGTACAATGCTTTCTTTCATCTCAATACTAGTTGCTCATCAGCGTTTTCAAACCCCGGTATCTGTGCCATATAGATTTCCTCTGTGATAGGTGCATTGAGGTATGCTGTGGTAAAATCAGAGTGGTTTACCATCATGTTATTTTGCTCTGCTTTGATGAGAGCAAGCTTGAAAGTGTCTGACCGAACAGTAGGAGCAAAAATTTGGTCATATAGTCTTCTCCTTGTTTGTTTGTTTGTTTTTTTAAAGAGCCCCTAACGGCAAACTTTTATTTATAGAATACCACTACAACAAAAAATACAATACACATACAAACACGACATACACCCTACTCATCTAAAATACAATCACCAACCTGCAACTCTGTCTTCCCCTTGTATTTAAGCATAACCCTGGGCAACCAACCTTGCTTTCCTTTTCACACAACCATTTGGTAACTCTTTTATTTTGTAGACCCAGTGACAATCAATAACATATTTGTCCTTTGGCAACCTTGTTAGGGCATACACATCATTTTCTAACAATAAGTTGTGCTCTTCCTCCATTGCCATAAACCAAGCCTCTTTTTCGTCAACAGGTAGCTTTAACACATCCTTTTAAGTTTGAGGTTCTTTTACATACATATGGTTTACCTTATAACCAAACCTCACAGGCGGGACACCTTTAGTGCTACGTGATGAAACTCTTGGTAACACTCTGTCATCCTGCACATCTTCAGAGGATTGTTCACTTTTCAACACAGGTTCCTCTTTTACACTCTCAGTGCTTTCTGTACAAGGTAGTGCAACCATTTGAGGCAACTCATTAGCATGAATTCTGCTCCAGTTTTCATGCTTGCAGAAGTTAGCTGACCTACTAAAGCTTAGTTTTTGATTTTGGTCAGCAAACCTGTATGACTTCATGCCAGACTGATACCCTAAAAACACAAGCTTTTTAGCTTTAGCTCCCCCTTTCCCTCTGAGCTGTCAGCTCCTGTCAAATAGATCAAACTCATCTACAGCCAGACTTACATAAACACAGGATAGTTGACACCTATCAGGGTCCACAAGGTGGTGAACATTTAAAAAACAACATTTGAGCAGTTAAAGAGTACATTTAAAATCATAACATAATTCAATTAAAAACACATGAACATACAGTACTAGAAGGAGGACCAGTAACCAAAGTTAATGTCCCTGACAAGAAAAGAAAGAAAAAGCAAGATTCTGGTTTAAAAAGTCCATCCTGATCCTAGTAAACTGATTTACTAGAGTAAAAGCAGGAGATAGCCTTCTTAAATAGATGCTGCCATACATTGATCATAAAATCAGTGATGCCTGATGTTCAGATAATCAATTCAAGAACACTGTTCTAGAATCCTACACCTTTCATATCCTCCAAAGCTGCTGTACATTCATGAAATAAAAGAAAAAATCATAGTTACCAAATTTCAAATAACTTTTAGTTGGTGTCCATATGTTTTGAAAGAAAGAAGCTGTAAAAAATTCTCTGAAGGCCAAGTCAGTGCCATTGGAAACAAGCAGTCCATGGTGTTCTAATATAATTATATGTAAGTAGAAAACCTGGGTTAATTACATTTTTTCTGCCCTTCTTCCAAGGTGTGTGTGACCATTTTATCCTCACAACTATATAAGGTAGGCAGGGCTTAAAAAAAAAAAAAAGAGGTGCTGAAACTTTCAAAAGGGATATGAAGTTTTCAATCTGTATACTGAAAACTCATTAACTTTTAAACATTCTAAAAGGAATTTTGTTGAAGAGGTTCTAGAAATCTGTTCTAGCGTGTTCCCCCAGAAAAAAAAAAGCCCTGGAGGTAGGGTAGATTTAGAATAACTGACACAAAATCACTAGTCAGGTTGGTGACTATGTGGAAATTTGTACCCCAGCCTTTCCAGTTCTAAAACATTTAACCACTATACCATATCTACAACTATGCTGTTATTGTTAAGTTATTCACTAATTTCAGCTAGCACCAGCCCAACCAATGAAATTGATGAGCAATACATTCAAGACAGGCAAAAGGAAATACCTCTTTGCTAATGGGGGATAGGTCCATCAATGACCCAAAGGAACCTCCATATTCAGAGGTAGAAGATCTCTGAATAGTGGTGCTAGAACATAAGGGCAACATCAGTTGAAGGCCTTGAACTCTATGCCCCCCCCCTTTTTGTCAGCTCTTTGGGGCAACTGGAGAGATGATGGACTAGATATACCACTGGCCTGATCCAACAGAAGTCTTATGTTCTCATCTCTTTGGAACAACTATTATCCTTTGTAAGCATGGCATTAGAACTGAGGTCCTGCTTCCTTTATTATTTTCCAGTCTTTCAAAGTACTAATTATTAGAAACTATGTGGCAGGCAGACATAAGTTGATTCTGTCCTCAAGAAGAAGTAAGAAAGAAAAAAGATACACTGAAATGGAGCTTTCATTGCAACAACACATTCCAGATGCCTTCAACTGATTGCAATTGGCTTTTCTGATAATTTTATAGATTTCATTTATTCAATTAACATATATTTCATACTTCTGAGAGTACAGCTTAGTTGAGTATCCTCATTAATATCCTGTCATATGATTTGGTAAACTTAAATGCACTGAATATATTGTTAATAAATTAATTAATCAGTTACAGCAAGTGATTAACTAGCTTTATCAGGCATGTGTAATTGCTGTCTGATTGAATTATTTAATGGACATGTTCCAACTAAAGTCAAGTGTTTTCAGTTCTACTAATTGTGTGTTCAACAAGGCTTTATATTTCTATTTATTCTATTTAAATTAGTGCTACAAAAGAGTTTAACTTTGGTCTGGATTTTGTCTGATGAGTACTCAGTCTAAAGTGAGAAGAAGTTTAATAAATCAATACCTTATTTAATTAAAATATACTTATTGAGTAAATAATCAGTGTCTTACTCTAGAATAGTATCCTAAATTTGCAGTCATGTGCTATTGTTATCTCAAAGTGGTTCTGGAATGGGTTGAGGTGAGGTATTATCCCAGACAGCAGACACAGATTTTGTGTAAGCCATTAGTGACATTCTAAGACAATAAGCATACAAGAATAACAAATACATACAGAACTGGAATGCAGCTACAGTACAGTTTTTTTTGATAAATGATTTATCTTTGTGAATAGAATGAAGAATTTTAAAATCAATGTTAAATTATCTGGTGATGTATCGGTGTCAAAAATGCATTTTTTCTGTTTTGAGTTATTTGTAAATTACAGGAAATATAAGCAAATTTAAGGTAAATGGATCAGAAATTAAATTTAGGGGGGGAAGCAGATCTCTGTGGCTCAATCCACATAAATTTGAAATGATTTGCCAAATATTGAAAGCTTGAAAGTGTGACATGGACGTGAAAGAAAATGTTTGAACTATGCGGCAGTCAAGCTTTGAACTCAGAATGTGGCTTTCTCAAGTAATCCATTTCAGGAGTTGTTATGTTGGTCACACAAATAATGGTATCCTAAGAAGACTTAAAAACTTCTTAGCAGACTGACTTCTGCTATCAAAATATCCCAGTCTGCCCTTCAAAGGAACAATGTGAGATTAGCTGATTGTTTCAGGACTAAGCATAGATGTTTCAGGTTCTGTTTCAAATGGGCTACAAGTACAAACTGTCTCCTGCTTCATGATGATCTTGAGCCATGAGCATTGAATTAGGGCTAACCTAAGTGGGATTAATGAGACCCTAGCTGGAGTAATTTGCAGGCTATGAGCTTGAAGTTTATCAAGCACCCTAAGCATCATGTAAGGTTAGGGATAGGCGTTCATGGGTGATCAGGCCATGGAAAAGGGAACTCTTTGGAATCTGGGCAGGATTTCCCAAACAGCTGTTTGGAAGCTGTATAGGGAGTCTGCAGTAAAACAGTGAGGAGATTTAAATAGTTCAATTGTTAATTAATAAACCCAATTTTGAGGGTCTTGCATCTTAATTTAAAGATCAGGGGGACTTCATAATTGTAATTTTTTGTCAAAATAAAGATGTGGAGCTAAGTACAATAATGTTGCTAGTGGGAAAAGAGTTGCCCACATACATGATCAACTCTTAGAAAGCAAAAAAGAAAAAAAAAGTTCACATGAATTCTTCAACAAAAGAATTTTTTAAAAGGTGCAGTACCTAAAAGTATTGTTTTATTTAGGTGGGCAGCCATGTTGGTCTGAAGCAGTTGTACAAAATTAGAGTCCAGTGACACCTTTAAGACCAACAAAGGTTTATTCAAGGTATAAGCTTTTGTGTGCAAGGCACACTTTTTCAAATACATTGGAATGATGTGTAAGGTTCAAACTTATAGACAGGGAAATTAACATGTAACATGATGTTTAAGATATGCAAAGTCCAAAATAAGCTAAGGTTATAAGGTCAACAGCTATAAAGCAATAAATATGTCCACAGGGCCTGCAAGACAGAGCTCTTCCACCAGGCTTTCAACTAGGAGCCACCCCTACTATCACCATCAATGAGCCTGGCCCTTGGCTTACCATCTGGCTCATTCCTTCAAGTGACTCAGGACAACACTGAGCCAGAACTCAGCAGTTGTAGACATCTCTAGTATGCCATCACAAGTAATGAACTGCATAACTAATATCACCTTACGATCTATGATTTTATCTGTATTTATACTGTTTTACATTGTTTTATACGGTTTTATTGGCAATTGATGCCAATGTTGTAAGCTGCCCTGAGGCTGTTCATGGGGAGGGTGGGGTATAAATTGAATGAATAAATAAATAAAATAGCAGATAAATGTCCAAAGATGTCTTTTCTAATTGTGGGAAGAGTCTCAGTTTGATTCCCACCAATAGAGACTGCCCATTTAAAGCATCTAAAAAATTCACACTGGCACCAGTCATACGGGCCAGAAAATGTGGGGGGGAGGCGTGGCAGTTCGCCCCATAGCAAAATAAGGTGCGGTAGCCCGATCACATGGGCCACCGGGTTGCCACGCTCCAGTGCCCAGCACCGATCACACAGCACTGCTACAGCGTGGCAAAAAAGCAGCGCAGCAGAGCAGCAAGCTGCGCTGTAGCAAAGGACGCATGTCCCGTTGGGAGGGGGCGGGTCGCTGTCGGTGTCTTGCGTATGCACATGCCTCATTCAGCGTTGGTGCGCATCCCATGAAAACTTACAACATCTGGAAACCCCGGGACATGGGCCAGCGTCAGAAGCCGCGGGATACTGGTGCTCCCGCGATCAGACGCTGGCCTTTGCCCCGGGGTTTCCGGAAACTAGTACTTTGATCCTAGTAGTTTTTTACTCTGCGTTTTCCATGGGAAGCTGCTGGTTGGCCACGGGAGTGCTATGCCTCCCGGATGTGCTGGCATGATCGCGTACGGAAAGTCCGCAGGGCTACCATGCCTTCAGCGGGGCAAATGCTCCGTGTGAACATGGCCACTATGTTGGATCCAAAGCTCCCCTAATGGTGGAATCTTGCTCTGGTGGAAGAGGCTCTTTGCACTGGCAAGAAGGCTCAACTGTTAGCAGAACAGAAGCTTTCAGTTCAAGTCATTATCTTTATAGTGGTTCACAGTTTCTTATTTTTTATATTTATGAGTACTTGAGTAAGCTTCACACTAATTAAAATATTAAGTTTGAATAAATAAAAGAACAATAAAACACTTGATATGAAACAATTGAAATGAAAGAATATTGAAACATTCTTAAACACATGAACTGTCATAATATGAGCCACAGCTGAGAGAATAATATAAAAAAGCACTAAAAAGCTTCAATATTCTATGCTTAAATAGCTTGGTAATAGCAGGAATCAATGGAATAACACACAACTATGATATGAAAACCAGGGAGTATGTGGAGGAAGCAAAAATAAAATGGAGGAAGATGGCACCTGTAGATAAACTTGACACCAAAATGGAAAACATCCAACCTGGTGCCAAATAGTATTTATTCAAAGCCTTCAAAATATTTCTCATCTTCAGTTGGGCATCATATTATTTAGTGTTTGGAGTCTACATAGCTAGAGAATACAGGCTCATTATTGCTTCTCTGACAGATAGTTGAACTCAGAATACATTCCTAGCCTTGAATAAATCTTGTTTTGGACATTTTCCTTCTTTCCATTGTGAAAGAATAGAAAGAAAAGACAACAGGGCAGAATTAAAGGGAGAGAAAACAAACTGAGGAAAAACTAGAACAGAAAGAAAAAACAGACATTAAATCACAGCCAGGCATGCAAACTAGAGAACACTTGGGTTTTTAAAAAAGAAAATTCAAGAGTTTTAACATAAGGCCTTCTAAAACAAGATTCATTTTTACTGCTTCTAGCTGTGGTTGGGCCTGGAGCCAGAAATACATCTCAATTGATCAGTGAAAGAAAAAAACTCTATTTGCAGTATTTTGAGCATATAAACTCACAATCTTTGGAAATTCCACAAGACATCTAATACAGAAAATATTAAATCTCATTGTCAAACCAAATATATCAGGTTAAGCTTCCAGTCTTTGAAACGAATGTCAAAAATACTACGCTTCTTGTCTTTCAGGACTGCTTATTGTTAGCAGTTTTTTTGTCTTCAGAGATATTCCTTCTGGCTTCACAGCTGTGGAGGCTATTAAGTGCCACATGTGAAAAGTAAAATGCCAGACTTTCTACAAGGGAAATTTTTTATTTCATTAATAGAAAACCATCCCAGAAGTGAAGACCTGGGGCAACTCCACGGCTCATATATGAAGAGATCCTCTTACAGGAAAAACAGAAAAGTGGTGGCGATTGTTGGCTTGCAAGCAGTGTCTTCTCTAAGCTGAGTTAATGTGAGGTAGCTCACAGTTTTTTAGCCTCTGGCTCACATATTTTTGTCTTAGCTCAGGAAGGATAACTCCAGAGCAAACTAGTTTATACAGTAGCCAAATCTCTCACTCACAACTTGAATGCTGGTAGCTCATAAAGTAGAACTTTTGTTCACAAGACTCCACAGTTTAGAGGGAGCATTGCTTGCAAGTAAAGATGAAGAGAACATGGAGATGAATGGTGTTGCCAAATTATGTCTTAAGAATCCTTGCACCAGAGTTTCCAAATGTTCAGGGGGGTTTGCACATAGCTCATATGTAGGGACAGAGAGAAAATAGTTCCTCTATCCCAGTGGTGTCAAACCTATGGCCCCCAGACCAGAATCAACCCATCCAGAGCTTTAATCCAGCCCACCAGTGAGGCTCTCTTCTCTTCCCCCTCCCCTGCCCATAAGCACCCTTCTGAGCTCAAGCTGCCTCTGAGTGCAGGGAGCAGAGGGCAGGCCTACCAATCTTCCCAGCAAACTTGGCTCCCCAGCCTCCACCGTCCTCCTCAAAAGTAGGGCCCCCGAGGAGTTCTTTCTGCTGTGTGATCCTTTTGCTTCTTTCTGATTTTTTTATTTTAAAAACTGCATTGCCAAATCCCACTTTTCCCCCACCTTTCCATTTTAGGCAGGCATCTTTCAAGGGTGGCAAAGGAGA
The DNA here is from genome assembly GCA_029375565.1 of Gekko gecko. Classification (NCBI taxonomy): domain Eukaryota; kingdom Metazoa; phylum Chordata; class Lepidosauria; order Squamata; family Gekkonidae; genus Gekko; species Gekko gecko. Next base: position 82,637,146 of record JAPDNY010000004.1, read on the forward strand.
AGGAACTCCAGTCTTGCAGAGAAATATTAGTTTTAACACACTCCTTCCTAATGTGGGGCTCCAATGGAATATCTCCACTACTTGGTATTACATTTTATGACACACATGGCCTGGCCTGACAAAGTCCCATTTATGTCAGATCTAGCCCTCATATCAAATGAGTTCAACACCCCTGCTCTATTCTGATTCTGCCCTCACCCTTTTCATTCACACCAGCACCACAAGCCACTTGACTCAAGGAAGTGTTTTGGTGGAACACAGCTGCCACCTTTCTCAGCAATTTCTCAGTTGAGGCAACAGCAGTCCCCAAATAACTGCCATCTCTCATGTCTATCAATTTCCCGCTTCTCTGCACTCATGACTTTTTCACTCCACTCATGAAGCAGGTGCCAAGCTATCTCAACAACCAGCTTTCCCACAGCCTCTCACTATTGCTGTAGAATCACTGGTTCCCAATGTGGGCAATACTGCTCCCATCCACGTGGGCTGGAATGATCCAGGTGCAGATCCACAAATTGCATCTTTTTGTCCACTTCTTGAAGGTAGATTTCCATGGGGGCACTGAGTAATTTTTTTTTCTGAAAAGGAGGTGGTAGGCCAAATTAATTTGTGAACCTCTACATGTAGTTTCAATTTCAGAGGAAGGAAATACACAGTAACCCACCCTCCAGTTTTGTCAATTTACGAAAAAGAGCAAATTTATACTCTCACAAGCCCTCTAGCGTATGCCTCTATTCATATTTTTGCTTGTTACTTATGCTAGGAACTATCATTTTGTTAACCTCCAATGCCAAAATTACTTCCACTGCTGCAATGATTCATTTAAATAAAAGGCATCTTATCAATAACCTGAAAGACAGGGGGTATGCCTGGTGAAATGCTGGCTGAAAATATGGAAGTCTTACAGAGGTGCAGGGCTCTTTTTGTAGAAAAACCCCAGCAGGAACCCATTAGCATATTAGGCCACACCCCTGACAGCACAGCTCATTAGCATATTAAGCCAATGTTCTCTCTGGGCTGCACACGGCAAAAGGAAATTTTAAAAGGACTCTGATCTGAATGTCCCCCCCGTCTTGTTCATGCAGATCTGCTTACCATTTACCTTACTTACCCTGTGAGGTAGGTGTGGCTGAGAGAGCTCTTTCGAGGACTGCTCTTGAGAGAACAGCTCTGAAAGAACTTGTGACTGACCCAAGGTCACACCACCAGCTACAAGTAGAGGAATGGGGAATCAAACCCAGTTCTCCCAGATTAGAGTCCATGCTCCTAACCACTGCACCAAATTGTAACTCAAAACCTTTAGAAGCAAGTATAAGAAACATAGGACACCCTCTCCACCACATCAGAGCCTTTAAGCAGATAATTTCCAAAACAGTCCTTCAAAGCCTAATTACATGAACTAAGCAGCAAGCAAGATACACTGTTTTGAAAAGTATTTCCCCCATAAATGCTCAGAGATCCTGTGGTCTCCCCAGCAGTGACATTCACAAGCAACCGACAACCCAGAAGACTAAAGATGCATCAGAGTCCTCAACATGATGCTTAAGCAATGGGGAGGGGGGAGAGAATGAGAAGGCACTTATGTAAACCAAAAACACTGGGACACACTTCAGCAAAGAAGAGGTAGAGCTTGTAGCTGAATAAAATTTGGTCTTAAAGGAGACACTGGACTGTTTTGAATTGCTAGCTGGGGGGGGGGAGCAGATCTGCCCTCACAGAGGAGGGAGAGTTTGCAGCTGAATAAAACTTGGTCTTAAAGGTGATACTGGACTTTTTTTGAATTACTACCTATGGGGGGGGGAACACAGAGATGTGTGCAGAAAGAAAGAAGGAAGGAAGGAAAGAAGGAGAGAAAGAAAGAGAGAGAGAGAGAAGGAAAGGGCAAAGAGATGACCATCAAGCTCCTGCCACCCCCTGCGGATCCCTCACTCACCCCAATCAGGCTCTTCAGGTGGCTCTTTGGGCCTTCCCTGGGACCCAGTACCTTGGTGTGGGCCCGGGAAGGCCAGCAGGGTGGCTCTTCAGGCCTTCCCCGAGACCAAATGCCTCAGTGCAGGCCCGGGAAGGCCGGCGGGGTGGCTCTTTGGGCCTTCCCCGGGACCCTGTGCCTCGGTGCGGGCCTGGGAAGGCCGGCAGGCAGGGCTTGCTATATGTGCCTGCCCCTGGGCTCAGAAGGCAGCCGGAACACTGTTCCGGTGCATTCCGTCCCCAAAATAGCCCTGCAGAGGTGTAACATTCCTCTTCAAATTCTCAATGCAAAATGTATTCATAGAAGACAACTGTATTTCATCTGAGACTTTCCCCTATTACCAATGCTAAAAATCATGATCGCCATGCTAGGAATTGCCACTATGTTGCCCTGCCAGAGAGTGCTGAGTAGTACTAGCTAACAAAGAATTATATCAACATATTTGATTTTCAAAAGAGTCAAATCTGTGGATATTTAAATCTAGAGTCTGGGCCTTTCAACACACAGGGCAGATTTTTCTACAAACCTGAAGGGGGAAAAAAACACATTGAGGTTTAACCACCCCAAAGCCAAAAGAAGCAGTGTCTGTAGCCTTAAGAAATGAATGCCCTCAGAGGCCAATGTTAGATAATCACAACAGTTTTGTCAGCCTACCAGCCTTGGTTTCTATCAGTAAAAGGCAGGGAATGGAACAGGGCCCTTTCCAGAGCTGTTTTAGCCTTTGAGGGAGGACTCATCAGGACCAGGACCAGCAGCAACTGCTGGGTGAGTTGATATGACTCACCCAGGCCAGGCTGCTTGCTAGAATGGCAGTCACCCCACAAAAGTGATTGTGAGTATAAATAAAATAATAAATGCAGCTGAAGATGGGTGGCAGGTAAAAGATAGGTTGGTGTGTCAGTGAAAAGGAAAGAAGGAAGCAGGGAAAAGTGAAGATATGTGGGGATTGACAAAAGAAGGGAAAGAAGAAACAGTATGGGGGAGGGGATACAAGAGGAAAACATTAGAGTAGCCAGGTCTACTTATGTGGCTGGTGGAGGGTGGGGAGGGAACCTTCTGGGAATGGGGAGGGTGGGGCTTTCAAGGAACAGAAAGAATTAGTGGGGGCAGGAAAGTGACACCTCTGCAGGTCCCCCACTTGCATATATGTAATTACTTGCAATTCATCCCTATTTTGAGCCTGTGCTGTCACATTTATCTTTTAAATACCAATGCTGGATACATTGCCTGCACAATTAGTGAACATAAGGTTAGCTAAAATTATAAGATGACCCAAAAGGCACACAGGTATCTACATCGTAAGTCTCAACCCAAAAATCTCAATGAATTTTCCTACCTTCAACTATGTACCTTTTAACAATATTCATTCATTCATTCATTCATTCATTCATTTATTCTGATTCACCATCCCCTGCTGGTGCAGGCCTCAGGGTGAGTAACAACATATTATAATAACAATAATCATAAATTAGTTAAAAAGTTATTAATCATAGCAGCAGATAACACATAAAAGTACAATAAATACATACAATTTTCCCATCAGGGAAATTTTTTTTGTCATGCTGGGGAAAGGCCAGAGAAAGGGGCAAAGAAGGGCCCATCAGAGAGTTTTTATTCTTCTCTGGCAGAAGCCTCAGCCTTAGGCTTGGTGGAACAGCTCTGTTTTGCCCTGCATAACAGTGACAGGTCTCACAGGGCCCAAGTCTCAGCTGGAAAAGCATTCCACCAGGCCAGGGCGAGGGTAGAGAAGGCTCTGATTCTGGTCGAGGCTAATTGAACATTTCTTGGCCCAGAAACCATTAGCAGGTTTTTGTACATTATGCTCTTGGCATAAACTAGGCTACTGCAAACAGTTGGATGCTTCAAAACAATGTGGTGAATGACAGGCTTCCCTATCCCAGATGATGAATTTGAGGCAAATGAACCATGCCAAATATAGGATCTGAATATGTGAGGGCTCAGTTAACATGCATAGAATTTTCCTCTACATCTTTTATTAGATTAAGCTCTGCAGATTCTAAGATCATTGGCCCAGAACAAATGGGATTTCATAAGGGACATAGTATGCTTGATCAGTATCACACATTATTCCACTTGATTAGTAGGTATGCCATTTCAAGAAAGGGCTTTTCATATGCAGCCTTCATAGATCTTTCCTATGCATTTGATTCCATATCTAGAACCTGTCTATGGGTTAAACTGAAGCAAAGTACAATTGACAGGAGATTGTTGTGGTTAATTAAAAATCTCTGTACTGATACTACTGCCCATGTGCGGTGTAATGGTGAGAAACACTTAACTATTTCCTTCCCTGTCATCTGGGGGGGTTTGACATGGATGCCTTTTATCACCATCTTTATTTAGTTTGTATCTGTCTGATCTGTCAGGGTTTTTTTACTGATCTTTTTCTGCATTCCCCTAAATTACTGAATGTTTCAGTCCCTCTTTTACTTTACACAGATGACTCAGTTTTTCTTTCCAGAACCCGGGTCAGTCTTCTTTGAGCTTTGAAAAGGTTCCATGCTTATTGTATGCATGAAGAATTATCTATTTATTTTACTAAAACTAAAATTATCAGGTTTGTGCCTTGTTCTTAGACCAAAAAGAGAGACATGAATAGTTAGAATCTAGTGGGTAGCCATGTTGGTCTGAAACAGCAGAACAAAGTTTGAGTCCAGTGGTATCTTTTAAGAACAGCAAAGTTTTATTCAAGGTGAGCTTTCAAGCACACAATGAAATGGAAATAGAAATAACAGTCATACATATAGAAGGTGGGCACTTAACTAGCATGCAGAATAATGAAGGTTTTTTTAACAGATGAAGAGAATAATAAGCTTAGTTTATGGCTACTGTCTGTTCAGGTTCAACTAGGGAGGAAAACAGAGCTAAGGTGATAAGTATGTCAGAACTGGAGATTGATGTATCCTTAATTGTGAGAGTCTTTCATTGGGTTCTATCCATATCCTCTCAAGCAAGGAGGCAACATGGATAGTTAATGGGTGGAAGATTTTGCAGGTTTCATCTTCTAGGTATTTGGTTGTTTTATTTCATTCCAGCTTGTCCTGGATATGTCATAAACAATTGGTCACTCAGAAATCTATGGCTACTATGAAGGCAATTTTGCTGGGGGGTTTTCTAATGGGATTAACTGTATTCCAGCTGCTATTAGAATTTTTAACTCAATGGTGATTTCACAACTTTTGTATGATGTCCCTATATGGTTTCCTGCTATAAACAATTTTATAAACAGAGTTTTTATAGCAGAGATTTTCTTCATTCCTTTAGCAACAGAACGGCTCCTCAGGTGCATTTCATCAGTGATCCTTTGTTATGAATTTGATCTCAGCTCTATAGAAGCCTGTGCCTGTGTACATGCCTCTAATTTTTTTTTGAGGGCCCTGAGAGTAGCTTGAAAAGCCTAACCCTCAGGGACGCTAATAAGGCTCCTTGCCTTCAGCTTTTTGAACAGAATTTATCTCTTGTAAATTTTAAGGTGGAGGATCTTTTTTTCTTCTTTCATAAATCAATGCAATAAATGTAGCCAAACTGATTTATGCCAGAGATAAAGAGTTATACTCCTTTTGATGCTCAGAGGACATGTTCTCTGCTTGCCCTGGGCCTTTCGTCTAAGGGTAAACTCCCTTCTTATTTAGATTCTTTGGTTAGCACAAAGTTATGTGGGACCTTTATCCATTCACTATTCAATTTCCTCTTCAATGGTATTGCAGGGTCATGTGCTAAGGATCACCTTTTTAAATCGGTTATGTCCCTGCCCCCTCCAGTCAGTGGACTCTCTTGTACATATTCACCTGCAGTGTCCTTATATGCTCCAGTTTAGGCTAAAATGGTTTGTGCCATGCCTTGATAAATGGCCTATGCTTTCTCTACTGATATTAGAGCAAAAGGTTCAATTTCTCTTAGAGGATTCTGATTCACAATGTACTTATTTTGTTGCTTAATTTCTAGAGGCTGCAGAGAAGTGTCAAAGGGAGGTGTTTTTAGACATGGGTTTTATCGTTCATGACCTCAGTCTAAGAACATTGAATGAAAGAAGAAGTAGATTGAGCATAGTCATATAAGGGTCATACAAGTATAACAGTGAAAGGATTTGAATTATTCACTCAACTAATTTCTTCATTTATTTTAATGTGACTTTATCATATGGAGACTTTTCAAAAATGTAATTATAATAGCAGAGCTCTTGACAAGAAAAACTCATATTCTGCATTAGTAAACACAAAATAGGAAGAAATTTGTAAATAAATGAAACTAACTCATTCATACCTTGAGGAAATATGTTCAACTGTTAACGTAAGAACATAAGAGAAGCCAATGTTGGATCAGGTCAATGGCCCATCCAGCCCAACACTCTATCACATAGTGGCCAAAAATACCAGGTGCCATCTGGAGGTCTATCAGTGGGGCCAGGACACTAGAAGCCCTGTTAGGTTGTTTACTTAGAGTTACGTGATAATAATCAGGTATGTTGTCAAAGGTGTTTAGATGGTGGGATTTTATTAAGCAAGACTAAAACACATGACAAAATCCTAGGAACATATTCCAAGGGTAATTTTATTTCCAAAACTATTTCTTTTTAGGAGTATATTAAAAGATACATAGTATGAAGTGGTTTTTCTTTTTGTCTTCCTTATTGTAGTCTCTACACAGCCCTGTAAAATGGGTATTATGGGGAGCAAGCTGAGACTGATGATTCTTACTAAGGATGCATTGATAATGTAGGTTACAATGCAGTTCTAAACACACCATTCTAAGCCCATTTGTTTCAGTGTAGTTAGGAGGGTACAGCTCTGCTTAGGCTTGTACTGTCAGTCTCTTACAGTGCAATCCTAAGCAGAATTACACCGTTCTAAATCAACTGAAGTCAATGGACTCATATGGTTGAACTCTCTTTAGGACTGTGCTGTTAGCCTTTACACAGGACCAGTTTACAGGGGTTTATGTGGATCAAGCTAATAAAAAAGCTAAAACACGGCCATGAGCGGGTCTGCACCAATGTCAGTGACGGGGACTGTGAGGAGGATCAGACGATCGTGGCAGTGAGCCGTTGGGTACCATGAGCCAGGTGGGAGGAGTGGAGTTGGGATCACCATTGAATCATGGACCCTGCCCCTGAGCCTGCAGGGTAACAATGGGCATTGGGGCTCTGAGTGCTTGAGGAGGTCAGCGTGCAGCCAAGGAGAGTGTGGAAACATGGAGAATGGAGAGAGCGGAGCACCCCTAGCAGTGGGCCCACAGAAGATCAGCCAGCAGGGAGAAGGTCTGTTGTGTCCTGCTTCCCCTGGCATCTATGGACCCAGACACTAGGACTGAACTGGACCGGCAGCAGCTCTTATTTGTGTGGATGTATGAGTATGAGAATGGAGTGAGGATTATTATGCTATTAGGTTGATGAATGCTGAATGATTGAATTTTGTGATTGCCAGGTAGACTTGTTGTAACCACTTATTGAATGGTTAGGTGATAGGATGTTTGTAGAATTTTCTGGTACGCTCAATTAAATTGTATTTTGTATTTTTGTACAGCAGATGAGTCAGAGTTATATTTGTATAGCATTTGAGTGGATTAGATTGGGTTTGCAATTTTAGGAGCGGATAGTGCGGCAGCTCCTGCAAGGAGGACTGCCTATTTAGTTAGCCCACCAGCAGTCTGGAGCCACGGCATGGACTGGCCGGTGCAGCAATGCCAGGGCAGCAGATTCCAGTGCTCTTTGGGAGGGGAAAGTATAGTAGTGCGTCCAGGCAGTGTGTTAAAGGAAGGGCACTGAGAAACAAAAGGGCTCAGCAACCTTCCAGCCTGCAACTCATCCCAAAGGATGTCAGCAGTGGGACTAGGATTAGTAACCCCCCTCTGTCATTGGTGTTGTGCAATGCCAGGTCTGTTAATAACAAGACTATAGTCCTTTGGGACTTTGTCATCGAACAGCAGGTAGACCTGGCGTGTATGACTGAGACATGGGTGCGGGATGCGGAGACTGTAGCTCTCTCCCAACTTGCCCCACCTGGGTTTTCAGTCCTTCACCAATCACAGACTAGAGGGTGGGGGGGGAGGAGTGGCAATATTCATATGGGAGGCTTACTCCTTCAGGGCGCTCCCCTCATTGGAGATTGTGGGCATGGAGTGTGTCGGTCTGGTGCTGGAGGCCGAGGAGAGTTTGGCAATCTGGCTAGTGTACCAACCGCCTAACGCACCAACCAGTAGCCTGCTGTCCCTGCTGGAGGCTGGGCGCTGGAGCACCCTAGGCTTTTGGTCTTGGGTGACTTCAACTTCCATACCAATGACGCGGCCTCTAGTCAGGCAACGAACCTAGTGACATCCATGGCGTTGCTAGGACTCTCCCAATATGTTCGACCCCCACACATCAGGCCGGGTACATGATCGACTTGATCTTCGCAATGGGGATTACAGTGGACCGGATTACTGCAGTAGCAGTGCCATGGTCAGACCACTGTGCCCTGAAGGCCCATGTGAAAGTCCCACCCCAACCCTGTATAGGCGGCAAGAAGATTTTGGCTTACCCACAGAGCCAAATGGACCCTGTGCAGCTTCAAATGGCCCTGCAGGATCTGATGCCCCCTGGTGGCTCATTGGATGAACTTGTGGAAGACTGGCATAGCCAACTTTCCACAGCCATCAATGAAATTGCTCCCAGGCACCCCCTGCGTGCTCGTTCTAGACTAGTCTCTTGGTACTCCCAGGGATTGCGGCTTATGAAGCAAGAGCTTAGACAGCTAGAGAGACAGTGGTGCCATGCCCATGACAAGGCAACAAGAGCATCTTATAGGATGTTTATGAGATCCTACAAGATGGCAGTCAAGGCCGCAAAGAGAGAATTCTATGCAGCTACGATTGTGTCTACAAGCTCACGCCCAGCCCAATTGTTTAGAACGATTCAGTCTTTGATGGCTCTGCCACAGGGCAGACAAAATAGTAGGGAATTGGATATCGGCTGTGAGGCATTTGTGAGCTATTTTGCAGATAAAGTCTTGGTGCTCCACTGTGACCTCCCTGCCACAGTTGAAACAGTTAGTGAACTTGAGGTCCCAGTTAGTGAACTCGAGGATTTTGGGTTTAGAGTGTTTTGACCAGCTCAGCCTGGAGGAACTTGATAGATTGCTTGTATCTGTGTGCCCAACCACATGCGGTCTTGATCTGTGCCCCTCCTGGCTCATCAAAGCGGGCCATGAGGGGTTTCGAGGTGCCTTGAGGAAGATTGTCAACAAGTCCCTCTCAGAGGGGCAGTTCCCTGAGGCACTCAAGGAAGTGATGTTCCGCCCTCTCCTGAAAAAACCAACTCTGGACCTGGCTGAATTGGCCAGCTATTGGCCAGTGTCCAATTTGCCCTATTTGGGCAAAATGATTGAGAGGGCAGTGGCGACTCAGCTACAGGGCTTTCTGGATGATGCTTCCATCCTTGATCCATTTCAGTCCAGCTTCCGCCTGGGGCATGGGACGGAGACAGTGCTGGTCACCCTTACTGACAATCTCCGGAGGCATCTGGATCGAGGTGGTGTGGTGGCTCTGCTGCTCTTAGATCTGTCAGCCACATTTGATACGGTCGACCACCAGTTGCTGACCCACCGCCTCACCGACGTGGGGATTCAGGGGCTTGCCCTTCAATGGCTTGCCTCTTTTCTCCAAGGTCGGGGACAGAGGGTGGTATTAGGGGAACAGCAGTCCCGGAGGCACTCACTCAAATGCAGTGTGCCTCAGGGGGCGGTGCTTTCCCCGATGCTGTTTAACATCTATATGCATCCCCTCGCCCAGACAGCCCAGAGGTATGGGCTGGGGTGTCATCAATATGCAGATGACACCCAGCTCTAAATGATGTTGGGCGGCCGGTCAGATTCTGACCCAGAAGATATCCACCGGGCCTTGCAGGCCATGGCTGGATGGCTCAGGCTGAGCCGGCTGAAACTAAACCCGGTGAAGACGGAGGTCCTGTGCTTGGGTTGGGGTTGGGGCTCCTGCTTTTGACCTTCGATGGGGCACCTTTGGTGCCAGCGCCAGAGGTTAGGAGTCTGGGAGTGCTCCTGGATCATGCCTTAACTATGGAGGCCCAGGTGGCAGCCACTGCCAGATTGGCCTTTTTCCACCTTCGGCTGATTCGGCAGTTGGTTCCTTTCCTCGACTGTGATGACCTGGCTACAGCGATCCATGCAATGGTCACCTTGAGGCTAGACTACTGTAACACTCTCTACATGGTCTTTGTCACAAATCCAGAGGCTGCAGCTAGTGCAGAATGCTGCGGCCGGGCTGTTGGTGGGCATCCCTAGGTGGGAGCATATCTGGCCTGTGCTGAAAGCACTGCACTGGCTGCCTATAGCATACCAGGTTCGCTTCAAAGTGCTGGCGCTTACCTTTAAAGCCCTATATGGCCAGGGTCCGACATACCTGAGGGACCGCCTTTCCTCACATATGCCCCAAAGAGCACTTCGGTTGGGGACACAGGGAGGCCAGGCTTACTGCAACTAGGGCCAGGTCCTTTTCAGTGGCGGCTCCTACCTGGTGGAATGAGTTCTCAGAGGAGATCAGGGCCCTGTGGGACCTTTTGCACTTCTGCAGGGCCTGCAAGACAGAGTTTTTGAGTAGGAGCCGCCACTACCACTACCACCTCTGTTAGACCTAAGGGGTGGCCCTATGAAGATCAACCATGACTTCACTGTGATCAGTACCGCTGGATGGGGCCAAGTAACATCGAGTAGCATCCTTTTTGCTATGTAAGGTACTGGGAAGTCCATCTGTGAATTTGATCCCATCTTGTTAAATTTTGATTGTAACTACTGAGCACTTTAACGTTGATTGTTTTATTGTGTTTTTATGTTGTTTTATGCTTTGGCACATGGTGCCCTATTGTAAGCTGCCCTGAGCCCATTTGCAGGGAGGGCAGGGTAAAAATGTAAATAATAATAATAATAATAATAATAATAATAATAATAATAACAACAATAACAACAACAACAACAACAACTCTTTTATATACAGGTCCACAACAGTGATAACTGCAATAGTGACTCTAATCTACTTATAGTATGACAACAATTCTGCATGAATGCCAAAACATTAAGTGATGTTACATTGTCTAAATTGTTAACACAATATTTTTGCCAAATTCCATTTTCACAGATAAATCTGCAATTTTGACTATTTTATATTTCTTTGACAATTAGTTTGCTCTGGAGCCATCGGTGAGCTGGAGGCTAAAAAACTGTGAGCTAGCTCACACTAAGTCAGTTTAGCGGGAACACTGGTGCTCATGAATTCTTGTATTGTGAGAAAGGGAGAAAAGTACCTCTCTACCTGCTCTATCCCATGCATAATCTCATAAACCTCGATCATGTCACCCCTCAGCCATCATTTCTCCAAGCTAAAGAGCCCCAGGTGCTTTAACCTTTCCTCATAGGGAAAGTGTTCCAACCCTTTTATCATTCTAGTTGCCCTTTTCTGCACTTTTTCCAATGCTATAATATCCTTTTTGAGGTGTGGTGATCAGATCTGTACACAGTATTCCAAATGAGGCTGCACCATTGATTTATACAGGGGCATTATGATACTGGCTGATTTGTTTTCAATTCCCTTCCTAATAAGCCCTAGCATAGTGTTGGCCTTTTTTATCGCAGTCACACATTTTCAGTGAGTTATCTACTATGACTCTAAGATCTCTCTCTTGGTCAGTGTCTGCCAGTTCGGACCCCATGAACGTGTATTTATAGTTAGGACTTCTGTTCAAGTGCACCTGAAGTATCAATCAGCCTCCAGCACTTAGAGTATGCACTCTCCCCACTTATCAAATTAATTTTTAAGCTAAATCAATTAATGCAATGATGGTTTAATCATATTAAACCACACAAAATGCACAATAAGGAAGTCTGCTCATGCAGATAATCACTTGGGTGCCAGATATTCAACAAACAGCAATGAATACATTAATTATACTTTAATTAATTAAAATATTTTTCTATTTCTTTTTTCATAAAATTATATTATCACTCTTGGTAGATAAATGACTTGAAAGAGAACTAGAAAAATTATAAGCTAAAATAGCTTCCCCTCTTCCTTGAGGGCACCAGGTGTATGAAATGTGGGTGCTCCAGGCAAAACTTCATTGTCCAAAATAGCTTGGCATAGATTAGCAGAAAGCTTTTGTGTCTCTGGCAAGTTCTGATTAAAGGCCAATGTTGTAAATCCAGTGGGCTTTCATGGGGCACATTGTAGCTCATATTTATTTTAATCACTACTGGCAGTTAGGATGATTATATTTTAATTTAAATTGGTAATATTATGCTAATTTACTGTCAGTAGGGATCCCACAAAGGATTTGAAAAGGTTTCTGTTCTCCAAACTGTGGTCACTGTGCTATCTATAGTAGTCCAGTTTTCGCTACAGTCCAGTAGAAAATTGTTTAAATTGGGGAAATGTTCATCTTCTTCACCATCATGTATGACCCACTAAATATTCGGACTAGGACTAGTGGCTGTTTCATTTATATAGTCCACATGCCTTGGTTTACTGAGAACCTGCAGACAATCATACTTATGGCAGCCATCTCAAAATGTCAATGGAGAAAAAAAATTATGATGCCAATTAAGCAGAGGCATATATGCCTACTGGATGGAAGTGATGGTAGTGAAACATTTGTACTTCTCTGCAAAGCAATTGAGATTAATTGATCTAGCTCATGAAGAGGCTTTCTCATCTCACCCCTGATAATATAAACAATTATTTCTCTCTCTTTTATAGGCATTTAAGTAATAAATTTGCTTTTATTTTTCATTATGTAGACTCCCTTAGTTCAGTTCAGTTGCAGGATATTTTCAGAGCACAATCTAAGTGGAGTTGCTCAGTGAAAATATCCTAGTAGTGTGGATAAATTGTAGGGAGAGTGGCAGCTGCCAGCTGCGGGCCTTCCCTGGCAGCCATGCATGTGACTCATGTTTCCACTGGGGCTTTGCTGATTTCCCCTAATGGTGCTAAGACAAATGGACAAATAGGTGGACTCCTTGGCACAATTCTTTGCTTACACTGGGGTAACCCTTGAATCTTTGCTTAACTTCTAATGGTGGGGAAAAATACTTTGATATGCCTTCCCCAGAACTTGCCCCCCCCACCTCCTGCAAGAGAGAGGGGTGGCCATAGGCTTTCCCTGATCTCCAAGTGGCGATCAGGGAAAGCATGCGACCCCCCCCCCCGCCCCCTTGAAAAACAGCATTTAAAGGTTTCTCTTTAAATGCTGTTTTTCTAGTGGGGGCTGCCCGCATCTAATCTCCAAGCGGCAAAATTGCCACTTGGAGATCAGGGAAAGCGTGTGCCCCTCCACTAGAAAAACAGCATTTAAAGGGTTCCTTTTAACTGCTGTTAGCCTTGCCCAGAGGCACTCCCACTTCTTTGATGATGGCTGAATTGGGACTTCCCTGTCTTAAGGCCCAGACACATTTGAGAGTTATAAAATATTGGAAAAAGAACATATATCAGAGCTCCAGCTCCATAAGCCATCAATCAGATAACTCACACTTTGATAAAGACCCTACCCACTCTAATTTTATCAATACCATCATCCAAAGATATACCATCCGAGATGACCTCCTTAGGGCATCAGCTGATAACACGCAACTTAGGGATTGGATATATGATACTGATGCTTTGATTGATTTTGCTCTATTTCTGATATCCAAAGTGGCTCCATGGTATAAATTCTATAAATTGAACCATCGCAGGTTGAGCTACTTAGTCAACATCTCCAGCTTTATCCTCAGAGTTCCCTTTACAGCCTTATGATTTCAATCTATGCAAAAAGCACCTTTGGTTGGCCACTATTTGCATACTCCAAAAGAGGACTGTCTCTGCATATATGGTATGTCAGTGGCGGAGAACCTTCCTCACTACATGCTTTACTATCCGTTATATAGTATCCCAAGAGAGAAATTTCTAGCAGGAATCCTATCAACTATGCAAACATACACAGAAACTGAGAAGATTACATTCCTGCTCTCAGATAATGATGCATATGTATTTTATAGAGTTTCTTTGTTTGCTTTAGCAGTATCCAAAATTAGATCTAAGGGGTTGGTTACCTGATTAAATCTGTTTTAGCTTTTTTATTAGCTTGATCTGTAGTCAATTTTAATCTGATTCTAACGGTAGTAATTTTTATTATTGCTGTGGTGCCTTTTGTATTTTGTTATGGCCAATGGCTTAATACAACAAATTTACTTGTACTTTCAATGCTGTTTTGGCCTGATTTCCAAGCTGCAAATCATGGCTTGGAGATCAGGGAAGGCATGCAGGCACCCCTTTCCCTCCCCCTCCCCCTCTTTTGCTGCCCCACAAAATTTCCCCACGTCCCATCAACCAAAAATTTCTGGCTGTGGGGCTGATGTGGTTTGTTTCATTTCCTGACCTGCACCCCTGAATGCCCATGGGCCCATAAAAAGATTATTTTCTTCATGCAACTGAACTGATCTTTTAAACCCTCCTATCCTGTCAAGTGACTGTGTATCATCCCCAGAATGTACTTAAGGATAAGTTGGATCCAACTTGAAGTTGGATCCAAGCTCCTGATTGTTTGTGAAAGCAGATTCTTTCAGCCTTCTCCTTTGCCCAGCACTCTCCTGCATCTCCACCCATAAATTTTCTGTTGAGGATTACAGTTCAGTATCAAGAACAATATGTCATGTGGCATAGTATCAAGGACAAAATTGTCCCTTCACTCTTGTATCTCCATTCACACAGCTTACTCTGCTTGTACAAGGAAGATGATTTTATGCCCACATGTTGCTTTTTCCCCCTGTACACCATGGCCTATTGATCTTAAAGGTCCTGCTCCTCAGTAGTACTTTACATGGGATGTAGGATGCTACTAGAGGAAAAGGTAAAGTCATTTCCACAAAATCCCCCATTGTGGGAACTTGGATTTAACCCAGAGGGCACGATCCTGTCATGTATACAGCACTGAGAGCATGGTAACCAGCTTTCAATTCTATATCCATGTCTAACCATATACCACTTTCTTTATCATTCTATTTATGAGAAATATGAACAGACACCAGAAACATTCTAATTTACAACATTTGCTCTATTTCTTTTTCACTAACAGAAGTGTGAAGAAGCTGGTTGAACTGAAGCCAAGATTTTCTGTCTGCCACTTAAAAAAAAGTGGCACACAAAGATGCCTGGCAGCACCAACAGGCTGCTGGAGAAGCAATTTCTCTTTGTTCAGCATGAAGCCAATGTGTACGAACATTTACATAATAAAATAGTTGCACAAGTAACAGATGGTGAAGAAACACTTATTCTACCACATATTGGAAGCATGATACAGTTCCTTGATGAACTCATTTTTCTTACTTTTGCCTGCAGATGTCTACCAGTTATTAACCCACGGGGGTTATGTGACTGGTGAAAGCTTTAAGGGTTGAAGCTCAGCAAGGATAAAACAAAACAAAAGAAGAATCTGTGTACAGAATTTTTTCATCTTAAATCAAGAGCAAATGTTTGAATCTGATGCAGACTTTGCCATTCATCCATAGTGAGCTTTTACATTTTTTAACTATCAGAAAAAGTAAATATTAATCCCCTTTGCTGGTGACACTTCCTGGTCTGAAATTTTGATAAAGGAAGATAAATCCCACCATTGCCCCAGGTCTTAAATCTCTTTTCCTCTGGGGTTTTTTTCTAAAGAGGAGAAATGAGAACCAGAAAGACCTAACCATATTAATACTGATTAATAATAATTAAAAAATCACTGCTCTGATGAATGCCATTAATTTTCTTTATGCATTAAATTCCACTAAATAAATCTTTATTAGAAGGAATGGCAGGCACACAATCTGTGTAAAACCACAGTTCAGTCATTAAAGAAAAAAACAAAACAACCACGCTTGATTCCAGACTGCGCTATTCAAACTGGACTATGCATATTCTCTACATCAGTGGGATTGCCATACATAAACTCAATATCTAGCCTGGAATATCTGTTTTTATTTTAAAATTTTAAAAGGGTTCTAGTCCATGTGGGTATAAAATGAAACTTTGTGGTCAGTTTGGGTGGAGGTCTCAATAAACACAAGTGAGCCTCCCACTGCACTGTGGTCAGCAGGGCCAGATTTAGATAAAGAGAGGCCCTAGGCTACTCCACTTGTGAAGCCCCTCCCAATCCCCCACCCTCATGACTAGAAGAAAATGGAAGAGTGTTATAAACAAAATTGAGTGAAGCCAAGGATGATGACGGGTATTTAAAATTCTGTAATTCACAACTTCTTCTCTAAAGGACATAAGATGTTACTGTTTAACATCATAGTGATTTAAAAAATGCATAAATATTAAAATTAACACTGAAAAACTTTTTGCAATAACTGAACTTTGTAAACCTTTTGTGGAATAAGCATTAATTTTTAGGAAAACAAAGTTGTAATGTTATTTAAAAAAAACTTTGAGTTTACAAATTATATTGCCTGGGAAGTGTAAATAATATGATCATGATTACCTGACAGTGTGGCAGTTTTAGAATCTACTTCATGTTGTCATTAAACAGTCAGTTTTAAAATACATATTAAGAAATAAACTACAACCATCAAATACAGTAAGACTAAAAATGTTTTTTTCTAGCCTTCCTCATAGTGAAATCATCCAAAACTTCATCAAAATTTGTTTGTCTAAGTTTGTCACTTTCAATGTACAGAATACTGACTTTGGACAACCTCTCTTGAGACATCATGGCCCTTAATCTTGAAAAACTCCTCTCTCCTGAGCAGTTCATGACCAAAAAGCTAAGAAATAGCTACAAGATTACTTCCACATTAGGAAAGGCCATCTGAATTTCTTTCCTTGTATATAATTTGATAAAGGTATGAGACAGAAAGTGCTCTTCTGTATGCCCATGGCTTTGTCTCATGTACAGGTGAAAGTGCAAAAGTTCATCAATAAGTTTCAGGTCAATATCTTCTGGGTATGCTTCCATCAACAGTTCAACACCTTGCTGAATTTCTTGTTTAGATGCTGTCAGATTAGCAAGAATGGAAAACAATTGTGCAACATCACTGTACACAGTACTTCTTTTTAAATTGGCTTCAAGTGCATCTAATCTCTCCTTATAAATAATTATCTTTTGGTTTCGCAAGATTCCATGAGCTCCCATTGGCTGTAAAATGCCCTCCCTCAGCCATTGGCCCATCAGCCGCCACTCAAGAGTACTCACATGCCATTGGCCGGGTGCTGGGTCTGCTCCTCTTCCCCACCCACTCCCCCTTTTGCATGTCAGATTTACTGGCAGACAGCTCTCTCTCCTGAGGAAGACAGTTCTCTTGATTCCTGTGAGGGACTGTCCCCTCAGTGGCTGTTGGTTGGCACCCAAGCTTGGTGAGTAAAAAAAACAAAGGACTTTCAGCATAACCCCCTCCCCCGCCCATAACCCCCTCCCCAACGGCCACTTCCCTGTCAGAATAAATGGGAAAAGGCTCTTTCTCCTGCTTAGCTTCAGCATGGCTGGCTGGCTAACAAGGTGGGCCAGCGACCATCAAACCATTTTCTTCAACTCCCCGCTGTGCAGCTGACTTTCCCCTAGGGTTGCCAATCTCAGGTGGGACCTGGAGATCTCCCACTGTTACTATTGACCTCCAGATGACAGAGATCAGTTCCCCAGGAGAAAATGGTTGCTGTGGAGGATAGACTCTATGGCATTATACCCTGCTGAGTCCTTCCACACACACCCCAAATGCTGCCCTCCACAGGATCCACCCCCAAAAAACTCTAGGTATTTCCCTAATCAGAGTTGGCACCTGTACTTTCTCCTCTGTCAGTAAAGGGCCCTTTCCACACCTATGTTGGCCTTTGGGAGAAAACTCATTGGGCCCAGTCCTGATCAGGTTGCCAACTCCAGGTGGGCAATTCCTGGAGATTTGAGGGATGGAGCCTGGAGAGGGTGAGGTTTGAGGAGGGGTGGCACCTCAGACAGGTACGATGCCATAGACTCCACCCTCCAATCCAGCCATTCCCTGATGGGGAACCATTGTTGCCAATCTCCAGGCGGGGGCTGGAGATCACTCAAAATTACAACTGCTCTCTAGGAGGGAGGGGGAGGAGATGGAAAACTAAAGGTAGGTTGATGGTTGGCTGGGAGGGAGATAGGGTTGTCAACTCCAGGTTGGGAAATTCCTGGAGATTTGAGGGGTCGAACCTGGAGAGGGTGAGTGTTGAGGAGGGGTGGGACCTCAGACAGGTACAATGCCATAGACTCCACCCTCCAAACCAGCCACCCCCTCCTGGGGAACCAGTGTTACCAATCTTGGAGGTGGGCTGGAGATCACTCAAAATTACTACTGCTCTTCAGGTAGCAAAGATCAGTTCCTCTGGAGAAAATGGTGGACTCTGTCATTATACCCTGCTGAGATTGCCACAGCAAATTGTCACTGAGTGCCCAAAGCCGGGGCAGTCTCCCAGAGCCTCTTTCTAGAGCCTGTTGTATTTATTTCCACAACGGGCCTTATTCCTAGTATAGGAATAAAGGATTTTATCCTAAACTTATCGCTTGAAGAAAGTATATCTAAGGCATCAGGTGCACTTCTGTCATTTCTTTGCTGTTCCCTTACTCTTTGTCTCCTTGTTTTGTAGTTAACATTTGGCAAGGTGGCTTTTGCTTGTTTCTCAAGCTCTAATTTTCTTTTAAAAATCCAGAAGTGAACTGTACAGACTTGCACAAGAACTCAATAACAGGCCTGATTTCTGAAGGGCTTTGCTGACCTTGTGAAAATGACCTAGCACACGGGTCCAAAAATGCAGCATAAACACAAATTCCAGTTCTTCCATTTTCTGCAAAAGATTGTTAGCTTGAAGCCTGGTCTCCCCCTTCCCATTAATGTCAGAGTATGAATGACTGAGGGCATCAGTGATAGAACTGTAACTTTCCAAAACAGCTTCTGTGGCTTTTGCAGGTGCGTCGCACCTAGTGTCTGACAAATATTTAGGCACCTTAGACTGAGGTGGCAAAAATGATTTCAGAACTGCCCATCTTTTTGTGGAGGATGAAAAGAAGGTATAAATTTCAATGATAATGCCAAAACAGTTCACTGTATCAAGGCAGCAATCCACAGCTGAATGGCCCACCAGATTTAAAGAGTGACCTGAGCATGGAATAAATCTTGCAAACTGGTTTTTTTCAATGATTTTTTGCTGCATAGCATTGTACTTACCAGCCATGTTGGCAGCACTGTCATAAGACTGCCCGCGGCATTTTCTAAAGTCAATTTCAAGCTCAATAGTGAAATAGTTGAACACTAAATCAGCCATGCTTTCTCCTGAGTGGTCTTTTAGCTCAAGGAAAGTTAAAAATCTCTCAGTTGGCAAACCATCTTTTTTTTTTAGCCTCCTGTAGGGAATTTTTTATTGCTGAAAAGGCAATATTTATAGAAAATATAAACTACAAAGAATAAAGGAGAGGGTAGCCATATACTACAAGAGAAAGTAAAGAAAACCACTAAAAACCCAAGAGATTGTGCTCATACATAATGCTTATAAAATTAGCTCATAATTAAGTACTGTTAAAATTTGCTATGTCAAGTGAGTATACAGTTGTTACTATTTAAATTGAGATCACCAACAAGTGTCACTAAGTAAAAAGCCTTAGAGAAAAATAAATTGAATACATTTTAAACAGGATCTAGAGAGAATCACAACTCATTTTTTGCTAAGTCTGTCTCTTATTTTGGGAGCAACTGCCCCCCGTTCTGAATCTGAATCCTCATTGGAGGATGCCAGTATTTCTTCTTCTTCACTTCCCTTCATTTCCTTCTTTATCCTCTTTGTCTGCTGGAACGGTGTGTTGATGAAGAAATTCATGTGCCTTCGTAACAGAGTCAATTCGTTCTTTCTTGTCTTTAAATTTGAAAATTAATTCTTCTGGTGTAATCCATTTGTAGGAGATGTTATTCTTCTGTAAGAATAGTGCCAAATCTCTAAATTTCTTTCTCTTCTTCCTTATTTCAAATGGAATGTCCTTCAAAACTCTTATTTCTTTGTCCTTGATTTTCAGGGTAATTCCATTTGTTACTTTCAATACTTGGTCTCTTGCATGTCTTCTGGAGAATCTCACCACAACCTCGCCGGGCAGATTATTTTTTCTTATACAGTCAGAATACAACCTATAGATCACATCTACTTCGTTTTGTAGAAAATCCGCTTTTAAATCTGTCACCGGCCCCAATGCATCACACATAATGCATCTCAGGACTTCTCCTTTTGCTTCAGAAATTCCCTGAAATCTTAAGACATAGCTTGCCTTTTCCATCTGCAGCTGTAAGAGTTGGGCCTCATTAACTGCTCTCTTTTTTCCATCTCCTGCATTTGTTTTTAAGCTTCTGTGTATCAGCGTCTACTACTTTAAGTTCTTGCTCCATTTTATCAGTCTTTTTGGTAGTTTCACTCAACTGGCTTTGCTGAGCATCAAATTTCATGTGCAATGATGTAATTTGCTCCAGCAAAGGGGGAAAAGCCTAAGTCAGCATATTTTGGAAGTCTCTGGTAGTGTCCTGTCTGGCAACAGAGCTCACTGGGCTGGCATTTCTGGGAGGAAATTTCTGTTTTGGTTGCTTTTCTTTCTCCTCCCTCTTCAGAGTCGCCATTTTTTGAGGAATAATTTACTTTTTTCCAAAAGTTATAAAAGTCTCAAGATCCTTTAACAATGCCTGGTAAGTTCTCAAAAGTTCTTTACTATAGTTTAAATCCCCTTGCCTTCCGCCCCCCCTTGCAATTCGCTTATAAAATTAGTTCAGCTTTTTCTTCCTTACAAGGGGGCGTTCCCCCTTGTGTTGTTGGGGTGGCTTTTTATTCACTTTCTGGTGTCTTTGCTTAACAATCACTTGCATTTGTGCGTAGACTCACCTAGGTTTCATTTTCATCACCTGGCCACCAAGTGCTTGTCCCGGCATGTGTCCCTGCATCCATTACTGGAAATCAGTGGTGGGACCATCGGGGCAGGGAGTAGCCCCCCTTTGCTGGCTGGTTGCCAGAGTAAGGGCTCTCTGAGTGCCCCATGGTTTGGAGCCCAACGCAAGGGCTCTGGGGAGGGTGCATACACTCGCACCCCCTCCCGTCCTCTGATTCACAGCACGATCCTCCCGGAACTCTGGGGGATCATGATAGCCATTAAGGGAGCCAAAACCGTCCATCTTCAGGTGATACATATCTGATAATTAAAGTCAACTGATCAGTATGTGAAATGACAGGAGTGGAATCTACTGAAAAGCTGAAATATCCAGCCTTTCTCACATCAGCCAGAATTGCATCCTTAACTTTTTTTGCCATGAGTTGAATCATTTCCTCACATATAGCTTTTGACAAATAAGAGGGATTGCCTGATCCAGAATGTCCATACCAATTGATATGAGCAAGTAAAAATGGATCAAATTTTGCCACTGGTTCTAAAAGACCAAGATAATTGCCATTATTTGGAGATCCAAAGTGTTTATTGTCTCCTCTGAATGGTAAGCCTCGTTCTATAAGAGTGCATATTACAGCAATAATTCTCTCCATGACATGCCACCAGTACTGCTGTTCTGCTTTTATTTGTTCTTCTAGCTTGGAAGTTAACATTTGCCCTCGATTCCTTATAGGTAGGCCAACATGGCATTCCTATGCTTCTCTGAGTTTTCATGAGTTTGGATAAGATGGGGGTTTTGCCAGTCATCAAACCCTTCAGTAGCTAAAGCTGTGGAGAAGATGCAAGGTTTGAAAAAAGTTTACAAATAAAGCAATAAATCCAGCCTTTTGAGGGAGAATATACAAGCCACTCTTGACTATATGTTTCCCCATTTGCTTTTGTTGAATAAAAAAGAGGTTTTGTGCAAAACCTGGACTGCTTTTTGTACACTCGCTTGGAATTTGAAAATGGTCCACAATGATGCAGAACTTGAGAAGGACCCCTCTCTACCTAATAGGATACTTCCTCATGTGATAATTCTGACCACAAACCAACACCTGTTACAGTAGATCTATGTTTGGCATTATCTTTATCTGCATCTGGAACACCTTGGACTTGGCCTATCTTACCAGGTGTGAACTGCAAAATCTGACTATTTACATTATTTTCTTGTGGCTCTTTAGCCTCTCCCTGTCCAGTAAGTGACTCTTGATTTATTTCTATATTTTCAGTTTGAGCCAGCATCATGGCTGCTTCCTCATAATCAGCTTGCTGTTCCATATCCTGCTTCGCTGTTTCTCTTTCAGGGAGGTTTTTGTCTGGTTGCATGCTAGTAGTTGGCTCAGCCTGGATAGCTTCACTGCTGGCTCTTGTTGCTTCAATGAGTGGTTGGTGCACAAAAGCAGTGATTGGTCTTAACTTCATTACCATAGCATTTTCAAGTCTCTGTCTCTTGTGCTTGCTAGCACCACTTTCAAATCTTTTATTCATGCTCAGATTAGAATCTAAAGATAAAAAGTAAAATTAATCTTCAACTGGATAAACACATGGATCAGAGGTCCATCAGTGGCTATTGGCATAAGGTATAGATGGTTGCTGCTGAAGGGTTACAGAATTCAGTTTTCCATTATGGTAAAATGGGTGCCTGCCCTCAGCCCTCGGGGACAGAGTAGCCGGTTTGTGGCTCGTGAGCCCCGCTTCGCCTTCCCACCTCCTTGGTGGGCTTCTGTCACTCTTCAGTAGCTGCCACCACTCACTGACTTCCCTATGCCTTTCTTGAGGGGTAGTGAGACCCCTCTGGCTGACTCCTGGGGTTTGGAGATGAAAACCCATAATTTTGGGTTTCTCCTGGAGGGTTGGCATCTGCACATTTGGGGGGCATTTCCCTCCCAGGACCCTTCTTAAGGCACTGGTAAAGGGCAGAGCAAGGGAGACTCCATGGTCAGAGCACCAGACTGGGGTTTTAAACAAAGAACAAAGATTTTATTGACTATTTACAAGTAACAGGATTTTAAACACAAAAAGGCCATCAAATCAAACACAGAAAGGAAAACACCACTGGGCACAAATAAAATAAGATAAAACACAGTTCCTCTGTCCCTGAACTGATCCCTATACTTATTTTCCCTCAGGATGAGGTTCAGTTACCAACCTGCAGCCTGGCCTCCTGCCTTCTACAGGTAGTTCTGGATCCCTCTTAGGATCCCTTCCCACTGCTGCCTTCCTTGATCCCCAAGGCCTCTCTCTGCCTGTGGGCAATCTGCAGCAAGAGCCTCCTGGCCTCTCTGAGAATTGCAGGACAACTCCCCAATCCCAGGCTGGCTGGAGCATTTATATCTTCTGACTCCACCCCCTGGCTTTCCCGCACTTTTTGGCCATAAAGGCATCTGGGATTTGTAGGCCTACCCTGGAGTTTTGCCCTACTTCGTAGGGTGGGTGGCTATTTAAACTAAACAACCTAAACTAAAGCAAACATAAGATGGAGTCGTTCTGTCACATCCAACAAGCCAACCCTATAGCACAGCATCATTTTCCAATCTAAACATTTTCAAAAGTTTATAAACTCCCAAAATTGCCAAAGGGATTCAAAATAATTTTCTCCAAGATGCATGCAATTAGGAGGCTTGAAAATGATGTTAAAACATAGGTTAATAATTAACTATAATTTCTCATCTAATAATTCCAGCAGCAAACACCAGGCTTTCATCCAACAATCAATACTAGCCATTTAAAGAGCCAACTGCCAAAAATGTTATATAAAATAAATATGTAAAACGTTGATTAGATTCTGCAATGGCTTTAGAACAATTAATCTACTATTAATGTATGAAACAGTATTGTTTGTATCTATTGGTATGACAATTGACACCATCAGTACTTCTTTTCATATCCAAGAAGTTCTGAGAAAGGGGTTGCAAGTGCATGCTGCAGGCACCGACAGGGCTCTGTGAAGTGTGAAAGACAGACTTCCCTGCCTGGGAGGGGTGAGGTCAGTGCCAGTCACATGTGCTTGCTCTGTTCAAGCCAAGGAGGAGGGAAGGAATGGAAGGGACTTGGGAGAACTTGTTTGCCTGGTCTATCTGCCCCAGCCGGCCCCCCACTCACACTCTCCCACTGATTAAAGTGCAGCATGTACTACTACTGACCTGACCCTTGAGCTGGGGAAGGCTGTGCAGTTGTTTGTTGACTCTGGGCTGCTGGCTCTGGAGTCCCGGAATCTGTACTATGAATAGTGGCACCAGGGACCTAGAAGGGGCTGGGCTTGTCAACCCAACCCCTGCACAGTCTCATCAGGGCTGGCCTTAAGGCAATTGGATCAATTTGGCCAAATTGGGCCCTGTGGGTTGCTCCTAAGGGGCCCCCTGCACCAGGGCCTTCTAGATGGATTTTATTTATATCTCTAAGATTTTGCAGACTTTGGCTGTGAACTAGGGCCCCACAAAAATGTTTCCAGTTGGGCCCCAGAGTTTCAAATTGGGCCCCACTGGCTGGCCCTGAGTCTCATAGTTGCTGGGCCCGAGTTGCCCTGTCCTCACATGAAGTCTTGGGTTTGCAATTTTGGGAGAGGGGAGACTGTCTATTGCGGGGGTCAGGGCTGTGGAGGCCCCCTAGATTTAGAGGCCCTAGACTTCGACCTACCCAGCCTATACATAAATCCAGCACTGGTGGTCAGTGGTCTTTGAGCAGCTCATTTTGTATGGTATGGTATTGTGTTATTTACAGCTCCTACTACAGGCTCTCCTTCCTTCCATTACCATATTTCTTATTAAAGAAGTAATATATTTTAAAATATAGAACTCAGAAAAAGAATTTAGATTGTAGAGTTTGTATTTTGAGGGGCACATAAGTTTATTTTAGTGTAGAATGGGGACTGTCAAAAAGCAAAATTCCACTGAAATACTTTCACTGTTTCTATAAATAAAAATATTTATTAAACCAATGCATATCTTTTTAACATAATCAGGACTGTGTCATTTTTTAAAAATTATCTCTCTGTTCCAGCTATGGTTGTGTGCATCTGATCACACTCTGGGCCAGATAAGGATGCACTCTTCAGTCTCCACTAAAAGGTACAGACAGCCATTCAACAGGGGTAGGATCATTGTGGTTCAGATCCATCTTGATGCACATTTGAATCAGCATTTCTTATACACATTGGAAATCAGTTCAGTGCATAGAGCTTCCTCCAATGGGATGATTTTCCCCCTGTCATCATGGACTGGATGTTGTAAAGAAGGGTATAACTAGGTTTGCACCACAAATTCTTTTTTTCAGAGATATTACAAAGTCCCCTGTGTAGTAGTGCTGTGAAAGTCAGTGCATTAAACCTGAAAATATGTCTCCATCCATCAATTTGAAATGCCTAACACCAGGGGTCATTTGGAGCAGGAGCGCGCAGGAGTGGAGCTCTGGTAGTTAGAAGCACAGGCGGTGCAAGCCTTGCCCCCAGCTCCCAGCAGGAGTGCAAAGCAGCACATGTAGCATTCCCCCTGGGCCCAGATAGACCAGTTTGGTGTAGTGGTTAAGTGTGCAGACTCTAATCTGAGAGAACCGGGTTTGATTCCCCGCTCCTTCACTTGCACCTGGCTGGATGACCTTGGGCAAGCCATAGTTCTGATACGAGCTGTTCTTGAAAAAAGAGCAGTTTCTGTCAGGAGCTCTCTCAGCCCCACCTACCTCACAGGGTGTCTGTTATGGGGAGGGGAAGAGAAAGGAGTTTGTAAGCCGCTCTGAGACTCCCTTGGATAGTGAAGGGCAGGGTATAAATCCAGTCTCTTCTTCTTCTTCTACTGTGGGACTGGAATGACAACCCCCAGAGTGGAAAGACAGTTCCTAGGGCTGGAGCCTGAGTGGTGGGTGTTGCTTTCTGACACACTTCCGATGATGTCAGGGGGTGTGGCATATACAAATAAGTTATGCAAATGAGTTATGCTAATGAGCTCCTGCACCTCTTTTTCTACGAAATGACTTCTGCCTAACACTAAATTAGAATCTTATTTCTTGTCCTAATCAATGAAAAAATCAAACTTGTTTTTAATAGGGTTGGCTTGTATCCTTTCTGCAGATACAGGGACTGAGGGTCATATCTCAGAGGGGGGTATTGAGAGAGAGAAAGAAGGCAGGAAGAGAGAAAGAAGCATCTTATTTCTGAAATAGAGAGCAAAGGCACATGGAGTATGTTTTCAAATCTCCAGATGCTAATACGGAGTTCTAGGAATGATAAACACTTGTAACTGTAAATAATAGATGAAATAGCATTGGACGAGGTGATAACAGTCACCAAATGGACCAAGAAATTATCATAAGGAAGGCTTTAGAGGTTTGATATTTATATAATGATACAAGCATAACAGAGGAAAGAAATCCCACTGGTCATGTCTAAGCTCTTGGGTATGCCAAAAGAAACTCCTGGGATTCCAGCCATGTAAAATAACAAGAAAAAGATGAACGCGTCATTCTCTCTTGGAGGAAAGGAAAGTGGAGGAAAGAAGAATTATATAAACCACTTTGGGTCTCTATTCGTGAGAAAACCTGTTGTGTACTAAATGATTATTTATAGGAAAGGTTAAATATCTAGCAACAAACAATTATAGACCAGCAATGTTGTGAATGAAGGGAAAATAAAATTCTAAGCCAGAAATCAATCCATAAATATTGGTTGAATATTTATTTAGCAATTTTGGAAATAGTTTATGCACAGTTTTCATCTTGTATGCTTATCCAAGATTGTGCACCTCACTTTTTGTTGTTGTTATGTACAGAGAAGGGGCATATTTTTAAAGACCTGGAGGAAATCCCAGGTGTTCCTCCCCCCACAATATAAGGAATGTGTAATGTATAGGTAAAAATTGGGAGGAAAAAAAGCCTGGAAAAAAGAGAGAGGAAATTGGAGGAGGGAAGCCTGAAAAGAGAATGAAGGTGTGGAGGTATAATCCCCCCCCCTGCCTTGTACGTGTACATTATCACTATCCACTACATGCCCTTTGAGGTTGTTTTTGCTGCCCCAGATTATCATGGTCAGTCTTCTGGAATATGTTTATACACCAGTATTCATTGACACTATGTATACTGTAAATGTGATAAAATAATAAAATATAAATAGAACATGCATTGTTTGCATTGTGTTTTGTTTAGAGTTCTTTTTACTACCTTTGGGGTTTTTTACGTATTTTTTAATTGGTTATAGATATTGATTTTGTTGCCAGCTGTTGTAAATTATTGCAGTTGCACTGAATTTTTATTTATGTGTTCTGTTCTCAATGGTTGGCACTTCTTTACTACGAAAGAGTTGGCTAACAGTATTGTGGGTCACTTTGTTGTCTGCCAGTGTAATAAGTTTAGGGTTATCTTATCTCTGCATTGCTCATTAATAAGAACTGTCTACTCAAGTGACTAATATAACACAAGGGAGCTTGCAGTTCTTACAGCATATTATGTGACTGTACGAGTACATTTTGGAGTGTCAGAATTCATGGAAGTTTATGTAGCTAAGATCTCTCAAGTAATATTGCATGACCTCCTCTATGATTTTGTTTATATGGTGGTGATATATGGTAAATTACACTTATTAAGGGTGAAAGATGCCAAAGATAACACCTGTCCTTAATAGAGTTTAAACACATGCACACACTTACATACATGCAAGATAACAATTTTCAGGAACATAACTGTATGAAAGAAAGAAAAGCATTTTATTTCCCAGAAACTTTAGCTGCAGAATGTTAGCCAATCCCATAAATAATCAATATATAGCTCAGATTTTAATCCCTTTGAACTCAGTTGGACTTGCTCTTGAGTCTGCTTATCAAATTTTATCTCCATCCTTCCTCTTGGGGAGCTCAGGGTGGCACACCTGGTTATCTTCTCCTGTGAGGTAGGGTAAGCTGAGAAAAAGTGATAGAGCCAATGCCAGCCAGTAAGAGCCATAGCTAAATAGCAATTTGAACATGAATTTTCCCAGTTATAGTCTGACAGTCTGTAATATGTCATGCCACACTGTTGGTATCCTTAATGTCAGTTTTCTAAGCAATATGTTTTGTACCTCACTGGGCTGAGACCTGAGGATCCTCAAGTGTACCTCAGATAAGGAAGAGGAAATGTTTAGACAGCACTTTGGTTCTAATTCTTTTTTCCTGAGATGAGCTCTGCAGCCTGCTCACGTCTCTAAATAGTTCTTCTGCAAGACAAACTTAAACAGGCTCATGCAGGACTCATGCCAGCCTAGGCCTGTCTTCCTGGATCTGCCTCTTTTTTAAGCTCCTCCCCCAGGTGTTGTGAGATGTATCACTGTGATAATAACACTTCCATCTCCATGACTGTCATATATCTGATGACATGGTTTTGCTATGGCAACAATGCAATCCTTGGGCTTCACCTCCTTACATCATTTTTTCCCTGACTCTCAGTTCTGAACATGTATCTTTTATCCTGGTTTGCTGAGAAACAGGGGCAAAGACTCTCACATAAGACACAAAGCACATTACATTTAATCACTCCTGTTTAACTGATTTGTAGAGTAGTGTGGAAAAACTGACTTCAGCCTGGAATTTACTCTAACAGTTCAGTCATTGGGCTACACTTAGGGTTGCCAAACCCCCTAGTGGAGGCAGGGGTCCTCTGCTGCCAGGCCCCACTTCCCCACTGCCGATCAGCTGGCTGGCAGGAAGGGACTTATCCCCCCCAAAAGGGAGAACCACCCAATGTGCAGAAATGTGTTTACGTCACTGCCCACGTGACCTGCACGTGATGTCCTCACATCCAGGATGTTGGGGTGGCACTCTGGTATTTGGGCAAAAACTGTATGGTAGAAGCCAAATTTAACATAGAGTTTTTGCCCAAATATCAGAGTGTCACCCAGACATCCCAGGCATGATGATGCCACTTCTGGGTCACATGGGTAGTGTCATAGACACATTGCTGTATGTGGGCTGGGCATCCCTGATGCTTCTAGTAAGCCCCCCATCACTGCTGGTTGCTAGGAGGAACCTGGCAACCCTAGCTACACTGTATCCATGTTGTAGAAGCCCCTCTGCAAATCTAAAGATGTCAGAGAGAACAACTACCGGGAATGATGCATCCATTCCCAAGGACAGAGCACTCAGGCTCTTAGTTATGCAAATGGAGCACTGGAGGGAAAGGGGGGCTTGCTATTTCACACCATGATAGAATGTGACACCTCAGAATATAGAGTCATGAACAGTCAAATAGTTTTCTCTTTCTTCTTGAAGCAGGAAGATCAGAAGACAGAAAGGAGGGATGGACTCTCAAGGGGAGATTATAAATTCCAAGGACTCAGGAGAGAAGCTCTCTTATCTTATTCCCAGGACACAGAAGAGAAGCCATAAAGAACTAAGCCTTTATCTAGGGACTCCACCTCATCCATGTGATGAGGAACACTGCAGAGAAGTCCCAACTCTGACTTCTAACTACTCTGAGAACACAGGCAATGTATGGTGGTGGTCACACGCATGACATAACGTGGAGGGGAAGCGAAGCTATTTCCTCTGGAGGAATTTGACCGACAATTGCACGATCACACAATCCTTTGAAGCTGCGGAGGCAGCCCACCACTGCATGATCAGATACAACCATGGGTAAGTCGGGGGGGGGGGTGTTTGGCCATTTGTTCCTGATGTGCTTAAACGGGGAATCAATGAGTTGCATCTTAGCACTGAGGGCTCCCTATGGAGAGTGCAATGATGTGTATACTGAGAAGGGGGGAAAAACAACGGCATGGAGTTGGGATGGCCTAAATAGACCATCCCAACATCATGAGAGTGAGCTGGAGTTATCAGATAGGGAAAAGGCCATCTGTGGCCCATAGCAACCTGTTTGCTACCGGACTTTCCCTGGTCTTTTTACTCCACTTCTGGGGTGGAGCAAAATGGGTTGCTGATGGGTGCAGGGTGCTTCCCAGATGTTTGTGTCTGATCACGCCCTTTAAATCTGCCTGGCATTCATGCCTATGGCACAGCTAATTGTGTGTGCAATCGCACCCGAAGACTTCTAACTACCTAAATTGCAAGAAATGCTACCAAGCCCTAATTAAATAAGTATGGAGAGTAGAGTGGGAGGAATGCATGTTTTCACTTTCCTCAGACTTAAGCTTGGACCTTGTACACTCTTTTTGTTTTTGTTTATTAAACTTTTAAATACTTTGAATACTCAAAGCCAGATCTCTGTAAACACCATCTCTATTTGGCCTTGCTACTTGAAGTGTGATAATGGGGAGAAGCAGCGAGCAAGCTCAGCATCCTTTGAGCATGATAGATCAAAAGGTCAAAAGTGTGATCAATTGTCCCTACACTAGCTTGTATGAATGATGTGGGAGAGGCAGCAGCTAGGCAGAGCCTCTATACAGCAATGCAGTTGTAGAGTGCTGGATGTGTAAATCCATACAGCTGGAGATGTTCTTTGATTAGCTAGTAATTACTACTCAGTGTGATTTTGGATACACACATGCACACACCAGAGAGAGGGGAAAGGGTTTTCTGAACTACCAGGGACCCAGAAGAATGCATGGTTGTTGTTTCCCCCCATTGAATCTGCCCTTTTATTGCTTTGGTTTATCCCTTGATTTCTGCAATCATTTTTGTACCTTTAGTTTTCACTTTGGTTTTTGTGTATCCCCCCCGCCCCCCATTTTTTCCCCATTTTCTTTTGAGACCACCTTTACCCCAATCTTTTTTCTGGAAGCTGATTTAGAGCTGGTCCTTTTCCTTATGTGTAATGTTTCTGTCAGTTTTCTTTGTCCTGAACACTTGCATGTACCTCAAGCCCACTTTTTGATGATAATGATGATGAGGAGGAGATTGGATTTATGCCCCGCCCTTCACCCGGAGCCTCAGAGCAGCCTACAGTCTCCTTTCCCTTCCTCTCCCCACAGCAGACACCCTGTGAGGTAGATGGAGCTGAGAGAGCTCTGAGAGAACTGCTCTTGAGAGAACAGCTCTGAGACAACTGAGACTGACCCAGGGTCACCCAGCTGGCTGCATGTGGAGGAGTGGGGAATCAAACCCAGTTCTCCAGATTAGAGTCCGCTGCTCTTAACTACTACACCAAACTGGATCAGACTTTCATCTTTGTCAAACCACTCCCTCTTCTCTTTCCCTGCCCTGAAAACAAGTGGTTTCATTTAAAAATTTATTTTAAAAGGCACTAAAGTGTTGCTATATTGATATACTGCTGTAATGATGGGTCAAGCAGGTTCTCTGAGTTCCCAGCTTTCATTTTTTTAAAAGTAATTCTCCAGACCTTTTCTGTCCCCCAGAGATATAAGGGAAAAGGCATATCTCCACATGGGAAGGTGCTAGAGACTTTTATTTAAAATGAAAGCTGGAAATTCAGAGAATCTGCTTGATCTCTCAGTACAGCAGTATATTGATTTATTGTCATTTTTGTGCATTTTTTGAAAAAATGAAGCCATGATATTGATATTGTTATCAATATAAGCATGTGCAAAAAATTAAATGGGGAGAGCTGGGATGCCATGGATGCCACAATCAATGAAGACAACATCCTCCTTTGAAAATCCTGAATATTTAAAGTTTATACGGAAGAAAATAAACTGATTCCACAGCTGTGAAATGCAGAGGGAGGGCAGATATGAAGAACCATACCCAAACTGATTCCAGTGCTTGACTATCAAGAAAATCAGGAAAGAGACGACCATGAAGAAAAGTCCATTCTTTCTCAACTACCTAAACCTATTATATTCTAGGATTGCCTCTCCAAAGCATCTTAAAATAGTCCTTTTTTCATTTTGCTCTTGTAACCATACTGTGACATGCTAGGCTGAGATAGTAAGTGTTCCAAGATTATCCAATAAGCTTCATTGCTTAGTGCTAATTGAAAGCCTAGTAACATGTGTTGGAAATGTAAACAAAATGTAGATACATACTTTCACATGTGGTGGCTCTGTGAGAAAGCAAAAACAATACTGGAAGAAGATACAGTCAATAATACAACAATAATAAAGAAAAGTGTATCCCTTAAGCCAGAATTATTTTTGTTAAGTATTATCCCTGACACGTATACTAAACCAGACAAACATCAGATTTTACACGCAGTGACGGTGATGGAAATGATAAAATACCTTCAAGGGAAGAGTATATACAGAAATTGTTAGGAATAGCTGAAATGACCAAATTAACA
Organism: Gekko gecko; assembly: GCA_029375565.1. Taxonomy (NCBI): domain Eukaryota; kingdom Metazoa; phylum Chordata; class Lepidosauria; order Squamata; family Gekkonidae; genus Gekko; species Gekko gecko. Next base: position 82,669,194 of record JAPDNY010000004.1, read on the forward strand.
GCCTTGTTAAAAGAAAAAGATGAAAATACTTTTGAAAATCTGTGGTCAAGATTTTATGAGTGGCTGGGTTAAATGTTTTCTTTTAAAATAAATAATATGTTATATAGACCTAAGATATTCTATATGAGCTGTAAATAGGTGGGAGATCTTCTGTAATTTTAAGAGGTACTATATGTATGTTTTTGGTTGTATATATAGAAAAATCCTTAAATAAACTTAAAAAAAAGAAAGCCTAGTTATCTCCATTTTAATTTCAGCACTTCCCATTACATTTTCTAAAGGACACATGTATTTTCAAAGGGGTTAATTTGCCTACAAGCAAGTTTTTGGTATACTGTTGAAGTATACCAAAGTTTTTAACTTGCTGTGGATAATTATTGAAGAGTTGAACCGGCTAAAGGAAGACTAGCTTCAACAATGCCCATCATGCCGCTGAAAATGATACTACTCTCAACATTTGTTATCTGAATCCACTGTCAAGTGTAGCTGTAAATGTTAGGCTTCTGTCTCTGAAAGCATCTTTTGAAATGTCTTCAATGTTTGTAATACACATAACGTAATCCAGGAATAGTCACTTTTTATAATGGAATGGTTCATAAAGGCACTTTTTAAAAGGGTACTGTGTTTCAATGTATATTGTATGCACTTTTTGGCTTTTCTAATTTTTGTAATCCTAGCCCCACTGAAAGCTAATTTTGATTCCAACATTGAAAGCAAAGATTATTTAGTACAGCCTTAATATTTATTGGCTGAATTCACAGAATCAGTGTGTTAATTAAACAGTCCCTTAATTTTTTTTAATAAGGATATATGGACATGCTAGCCTGAGAATAACTGAAGACTCACCATTGCCTTAATAACTAAGCTTTATTTCATTTGATTCATTATTTCTCTTTGGTGCATGAATCTTGGGACAGAGATTTCAATTTTTTCAATCCAGGGTCCTTCTCAAGGTACAAACAGGTTATTTTTAAACTACTTACAGCTAGAAGTTAACATGAAAGACAAAATAAAAATATGAAGTTATCGTATCCTTGATAAGTGAGACAAAAAACACAGCAAATTTAAATATAATATATTTGGGGAAAGTGGATTGGATAACTTAACACCCCTCCGTCAATTCAGTTCCTAACTGATAAATTCAGCAAAAGTTGACAATAAATTACATGAGTTTTAGTTGTGGCTAGTGACCTGATTTTTTAAAACATGTTCCATTTTTCCCCATTAGAAAGAACAAAACTGTAACTGGAAAGGGACAAATTAAAGCATGTGAATATATGTGAGGTCAAATTTCCATCCCAAATTTGTAATTAATAAACAGTTTTAACATTAAAAATGTGATAAAAATTTTTCATAACTTGATAAAACATGTATTTTAGCTTGTGATGCTTCCCCTGGTCAGGGTTGCATTGCCCTTGCTCTGTCAAGACCTTCCCTGCAGTAGAGGACCTACCAGGCCTCAGACTGGAGAGGGAAGAACGTTGCTCCTCTGCTTTTTGGTATTCTCTACTCTACTGCACTGCCTAAGCAGAGATACTTCATCCTCCCTGGCCTACAGCAGATTCTCCTTAAACAGGTCATCCTCCCAATCACCTCCCCTGGCTAGCTTCTCCCCTCTCCCCCTCCACCCAAAAAGAAGAGTTCTGAAGACGTGTGGCAGCTGCAGCTGCCTCCCAGGTTGCATCCTTTTCCAGGTAAGGCTTGAGGTAGGGCTTGATGATGTGCCTGGCTCCATCTGGCTGCCAAACTCTATTACTGAACCTAGAATCTGCAGCCCCACCCTACCTGTTCTGGGCACACCCGAACCTGACTGCTGCAGCTGCCAATTGCGTATGGCTTATTTCACCCAATGTAATGTGCCCTTGCAAGTCCTGCACAAGTCTCATCACTGGACATAGCAGCAACCAAGCAGAGCATTATAATTTTGTACCACTTCTACAGTTCCTTTGCTGGATGGCAGCAGGAACTGTATGTAGAGTTTGCATAGTGCTTACTGGATTTCAGGGCTTGGATTGCTGCCTTTAATCTAAGATTGAAAGTTCTTTTTTTCCAGTGCCCAATACGAGGGGGGAGGGTTGCATTTTTTGAAGGAAGATAATTTTAGAAGTGCTTGGGAGAGGGATGTAGTTAATAGGCTTGAGTTTCTTGGTCTTTCCTTCCATATGCTCAGGAATATGGATTATCAGGAAGCTTTGAGGATAATTAGGACAACTCAGTTCCCAACTCTTTCTTCTCAACTGACGCTATCCAATGGAATCCATTTGAGCAGTCTGTCATTCAAAGATTCTCTGGCTCTGTGAAGCATTAACCCTTCATAGTCCATCACATGTTTCTATAACACTTATGAGCTTGTAAAGCGCAGTCTGTTCAAAACCCTCTGAAACTACCGTCCTCCTATAATGATGTAAGGAAGAGGATAGAGACTTACTTTTTAAAATAAGCTGGGACTTCAGTAATCATGGTAATACGGTGATCAAATGTTAGTTCACAATAGGACAATAGGAATTTCCAATTTTAAAAATAAATAGAAACTTTCTAGTGGCATGGCAGGTGAAAAATATAGGGAAAATAGTGGCTTACTGTGTGGATTGGATTGGCTCACATGTTGTTGTTGTTCAGTCACACAGTTGAGTCAGACTCTTTGTGAACGCATGGGCCACATCACACCAGGCCCTCCTGTCCTCCATTGTCCTCCAAAGTTTGCTCAACTTCATGTTCGTTGCATCGATAACATTGTCTAATCATCTCATCCTTTGCTGTCCTCTTCTTCTATCTTTAGTCTTCTTTTACATTCTCCAGTTAGTGTTCCCTTCTCATTTGGTGGCCAAAGTATTTGAGCTTCAGCTTCAGTATCTGGCCTTCTAGGGAACAGTCAGGGTTGATTTCTTTTAGCATTGACTGATTTGATATCCTTGCAGTCCAAGGGACTCTCAAGAGTCTTCTCTAGCCCCATAATTCAAAAGTATCTATTCTTCGGCACTCAGCCTTCCAACTCTCGCAGCCATACATTACTACTGGGAATTCCATTGCTTTGACCATATGGACTGTTGTTGGCAGGGTGATGTCTCTACTTTTTATTATGCTGTATAGGTTTGCCATAGCTTTCCTCCCAAGGAGGAGGAGTCTTTTAATTTCATGGCTGCAGTCACCATCTGCACTGATCTTGGATCCCAGGAACATGAAATCTGTCACTTCTTCCATGACTTCCCCTTCTATTTGCCAAGGAGTGATGGGGCCGAATGCCATGTTCTTAGTTTTTTTAATGTTTAGGTCCTCTTCACTTTCTGCCATTAGAGTGGTATCTGCATATCTGAGGTTGTTAATGTTTTTCCCAGCAAACTTAATTCTGGCTTGTGATTCATCCAAGCCAGCATTTCGCAAGGTGACAATATACATCCTTGTCATACTCCTTTGCCTATGCTAAACTAATCAGTTGTTCCATATCCAGTTCTAACTGTTGCTTCTTGACCCTTATACAGGTTTCTCAGGAGACATGTGAGGTGGTCTGGTCCTCCCATCTCTTTAAGGACCTGCCATAGTTTGTTGTGATCCACACAATCAAAAGCTTTAGTGTAGTCAATGAAACACAAGTAGATTTTTTTCTGGTACTCCCTTGCTTTCTCCACAATCCAGCAAATTTGGCAGTTTGAGCTCTAGTTCCTCTACCTCTTTAAAATCCAGCTTGTACTTCTGGAAGTTTTCTATCCACATACTGCTGAAGCCTAGCTTGTAGGACCTTGAGGATGACCTTGCTAGCATGTAAAATGAGTGCAATTGTGCTCACATAGGATTGCTTTATTCAAGCATGGCAAGTTTGACTATCTTACACATTCAACACAAAATTTGTGGTATCCATATTCCTGCTTCAGAATTCCAGAATCTCCATAGAACATCAGGGGCTTTTCACTAGACAATTGCCAATGGCCACAGAATGCTGAATACTAGAGTGGGAAAGTTTTCCTTTTTTATGTCTTCTATAAATCTTAACTGATATAAAACATATACTCTGTCACATCTTTCTGTATCATTTATATAAGCTGTATTCAAATATCATGACAAGCTGTAATTAAAATGTTTATTGCAAAGCTCAGACACTTACCTTGCTCCTCCCACTTCCCTTTTCTTCTTGTATTGAGTAAAAATTTGCAGTTTGCCATGATGTCTTAATGCAATGAAGCCAAAAGGCAAAGACAAATAAAAATATGAAGTCATCATGTCCATGATAATTGATTGAGACAAAAAACACAATCAATTTAAATGTAATGTATCTGGGAAAAGTGAGTTGGAGAACTTGGCATCCTTTGGAGGCTTAGGACTGCCACCATCATTTCCTGGGGGTAGACCCAGCTTTTTGAGCCTAGGAAACATGCATGGCTTCTGTGAAGGAGGGAAATTACAGTGTTTCCCAACATATGACACACAATAGAATCACTAAGAGGATGTTCAGCAAAATGTTTATGAATTATGTGTATATATCATCACCATTTTGAGTATTTTACTGTCTCTACGCAACCATGTCAAGTGCTAACATTTTAAAAAATTTCCCGTAAATTCAAAATGTGCATTATACTACATTTATATGACATGTGCCTACATATATAATGCTGGGTTCTGTATGTCTCCTTGTGATCGCTGAAATAACTGGAAAAACGTTCTTGAGTGATCTTTTCAGCTATAAGTTCAGACAGGAAGCACATAGTTCTTGGTGAATCTTCCACACCTCTGGAGTATCCTTCCTTGGAGGGTTCGTTAAAAGCTGAGCATAAGACTCCTTCAGAATAAAATAATAAACCCCCTCTCTCTGGTCCTGGTTTTGGTTGCTACACTTAATCAGTGAGATTTTCTGTTTGAGTTTGCCTGATTTTATTTGGATATTTTGTATGTGTGTTTCCAATATAATCCAATATAAGCCTTCCAGAAGAGACCAACTAATGAGCTGAATAAATATTATTATATTTGGGGAACTAGGTAGGAGAGTTGTTATTCTCTCAGGCTGTTTGGTGCAGACCATTGTTGGCTTGATTCATCTCCTCTAAACCATTATTTTATTGCTTGTTCCATTGAGTATGGAAATATGAGCCAATAAATTTCTGTCTAGAGATGTCAATAAATCATTTTGTTTTGTTTGTTTTACTTTGACTGATTTGTTTTCTAATGGGATAGTCAGAAGACAGAGATGTGTTAATGACACTAGCACTCCATTTATTTTGTGTACATTGAGGGATTATCGCAGCTTCAATAGCAGTGGTAACAGTATGGTCTTGATTGACAATTTCTCTCCAAAATCAAGAAATATGATGTCTTCCCTAATGGTGAGGCACCTGTGGTTCAGAATGCCAAGGAGATCATTCATCATCATATTTCATTGAGTCAAAATATAAGATGCAGGGGGGGCTCTTGAGCATCATCTGTATAAAGTAATAGTTATGTGTTTTTTGAAAATCAGATTTTGAACATCTATGGCCCCAGTCACATGGGAGGATTTGCCCTGTGAAACGGATGGGTTGAGGGCACATCAAATGGGTGTGATCATATGGCAACATCTGGGAAGCATAGCACACCCATCACCAACCCGTACCATTGGCCCGAAGAAGCAGATTTAAAAATTACCAGGAAAAGGGTAGTAGCAACCGGAAAGTGAGGGTCACAGGCAAGTGTCGGATCGTGGAAGCGGAGTTAATCTGGTGAGAAAATGCTTTAATATAGCAAATGTTAAAAGTATCACATTCCAAAAGGAAGAAACTAGATTTTTCTTTGCTCAGTAATGTCTGTGGAATTTCAAGGGTGTCAAACATGTATAATTTCAACTTCCGGTCTTGGTGATTCCCATGGCAATCATCTTCTCCCAGGGCTCTGGGAGAAGTCTGCCAGCATCTGCGGCTGGGTGGGGGCACAATGATCCGTGCCACCCTAGGAGTCCTTGGGTTGGACTCCCAGCCATGGGGTGCTAGAGAGGCCCCCAGCACACCAAGCCGGAGAAGGGGGGCTCCTCCAAGCCACGATGGGCCCACCGTAGAGCGTCCTGAATAGGAACAAGATCAGCACACCAGAGCAAGTGCACGGTAATCTAGCGATTATGAATGCAGAGAGACAATCACTGAAAATGTGCATCGAGTTTAAGTTAGAAGCACCTGCGCATTTGTGCCCTCCCTAAAGAAAATTAGGGGGGGAGGGGACTTCCCCCCGAAAAGGACTGCATGCAAGTGGTTTTAAAGCTAGAAAAGGGGGGGGGGCAGTAAGGGAAAGTGGGCAAACTGAAATAAAGAGGCTGCGAGAGTTTACCGGCTGGATTAAGAATGCCCAGAGACTTTGACGAACTTTTACCAAACGTACACATTCCCAAAACATGGCACCTCTGAAAGACATGAAGGATAAGCTACTGAAAGTTAAACCTTCCGGAAGTTCCAGTCCTTCAAGTTTAGTGCCTAAACAGGACTCTACTGTGGAACTCCAAAGGTTGCTGTCGGAGGTGCTTTGCCCTCTGCTGGAGAAAATTACAACTATTGACAATAAGCTTGACGCACAACAAGCGCAAATGGTGGCCAACACACAGAAAATTGAAAAAGTGGAGCAGGAACTTAAAGAGATTGGTTCCAACTAGAAAAAAGTGGCTAAAAAACTGCAGGCACTTGAGAAAAAGTGCCAAATCGAAGAGTCTCATGTACTACAGCTACAAATGGAAAGGGCAAGTTTTATCTTGAGACTTCAAGGGAAGGGGGAGAACCTGAGACAAATCATTGGTGACTTGTTGGCCCCTTTGGCAGAGATGACATTGGATCACCTTCAAAATGAAATAGATACGGTCTTCAGATCGTATTCTGAATTTACTCAAAAGCATAACTTGCCTGGGGAAGTTTCTGTCAGATTCTCCCAAAGGAGAGTGAGAGATCAACTAGTGAAATTGGCTAATGGAATTACCTTGAAGTGGAAGGATAAGGAAATCAAAGTTATGAAGGACATTCCATTTGAGATAAGAAGAAAGAGAAGGAAATACAGAGACTTAGTGTTATTTCTACAAAGCCATGAGATCACGTATAAATGGTTGGTTCCCGAGGGACTAATCTTTCAATATGCAAATGGTAAAGAAAGGATTGATTCTGTGGAAACAGCTTGTGAATTTTTGCGTCAGCATGGTCGACCACCAGGAGAAGGAGAAGGCACCCCGGGCGGCACCAGGGAGAGTGAAGAAGGAGAGACTGGATCTTCCAGAAAGGACTCAGACTCTAAACTGGGGGCTGTAGCCCCCAAATCAAGCTATCATTTGAGGGAGAAAAGAGGGGGGAAATAGATTGTTATTGTTCTCTGGAGTATCTTAGAAAGAATACTTGTAACAGGATGCAGCCCTTTATGAAATTGTAATTGTGAGTGGAAAATGGAAATGTTACATTAGCTAGATGATCATTTTCAGTGAAAGTCAATCTACGTTTAAAAGGCAGCTTTTCAATTTAAACTGATTGTATGGTCACTGACTCTTGGGTTTTTAGAGGTTATCTTTTCTTTCTCCTGTAGTATGTAGTTCCCTGTTGTAGTTTTGTAGAATATAGAAAATGCAATAAAAAATCCCCTTTGGGGGGCAAAAAAAAAAAAAAAACTTGTATAATTTCAGGTGGGCAGCCATGTTGGTCTGAAGCAGCAGAACAAAGTTTGAGTCCAGTGGCACCTTTAAGACCAACAAAGATTTATTCAAGGTATAAGCTTTTGTTTGCATGCTTTGTTATGTATAATCTCAGTTTGTGAAACAGGTGTTGATTGTTGTTTAACAAATCCATTAGTGTGCCTGGGACTTGTAACAGAAAGCTTGAAGCATTAAAACTATTTACAGGCTGCGGTCACACACGCTAAATAATCCACTTTCAATCCACTTTCAGTGTACTTTCCAACTGGATTTTTACTGTGTGAACCAACAAAGGTTGAACCTGTATTTTTAAATCAATTTCATGCAGTATTTGCATTTTTAAATCAGTTTCGTGCTGCTGTCATGGCCGGCTTGCCCACTAGGTGAGCTAGGTGCTCGCCTAGGGCACACCAGCTGCAGGGGCGCCAAACCGCGCCCCGGCCCCTCCCGCAAAAAGCCCCCCTGCTGCTCCCGCCACCTCCCCGAGCGCCCCGCCGGGGCTCAGGAGGTGGCAGCGGAGCTTGCCCGCCCTCTCCCCAAAGCCCGGGGGGAGAGGAGGCAGGGGCGGCGACTGGTGCTGCCAGTGAAGAGCGCCCTGGCAGGCGCTCAAAACATAACCATCACTGAAAGGGAAGAGGCGGCTGGAGGCAGGGGTGGCAGCTACCGACGCCTGTAAAGAGCGCCCCAGCGGGGTGTAGGAGGCGGCGGCGGAGCTTGCCCACCTTCCCCCTCGGGGACGGAGGTGGGGAGAGAAGGATGGACAGAGATCGAAGCACCTTAGCAGCCCAGTCCTTGGCATATTTGCTGGGGTTTATTCCTGGAAGGGCAGCCTTAGTTGGAAATCGCGGAGAAAAAACCCAAACATCCATGGAACTAACCTCTGTGTTAGGAGGGCTTAGGAACAGCTGTTAGCGATTAAGGCCTTCCTCCAAATCACAAAGCTGCTGCCGCTCCAACTGCAGTGCCTACATTCACAGGAGCTTACTTCTGAGGAAGGGGATTGGATTGCACTGATTTATGGCCATGGTTCTTGGAAAGAAAATTCATAAAAATCCACCTGGTTCGAGTCCCAGCAAGCGTGATTTGGCTCTCTAAACCTTAACCCAGCTGCCTTGGGACGGTTCCCCTGGGCCTTCCTGGGGGAAGCGTGGTGCCAGGTCCATCTCAGGCTGGTAGGCAGAGAAGAGGGAAGTCGGCCGAGACTCCAACAGGCTGCAGGAAGAGGTTGGAGAAGAAGACGCAGGGCGGTGGTGGCGCTTCACTTCCTCAGCCTCGTCTGCACCTGCATGGCAAGCCCCGTTGCCCTCTTCCCCAGCCCCGGGGTGGCTGAGGCTGCTGCTCTCATTGCTGCCTCCTCCCCATCCTCACCGCAGCTTCTGCCTTGTCTAGCTGCTCTGCTGCTCAGTCCTTGCTGAGATTCCAGGCTCAGGCAGACAGGGGGGCGTCGGAAAAAGACAGAAAAGGCTGAGCGGCTTCGGCACTTGTGAGGGTGGGGAAGGGGGAGAAGGGAGAGAGTCAACCATTGGCGGATGCCACTGGGGGAAAGTTCTCCAGAGGGCCATGCGCCAGCTCCGCTCCCGGGGAGGATGAGCAGCTTGCAAGCACAGAAGAAAATGTTGGAGCGGGTCTTGGTGGGGGGGGAATGTTCAGGCGTGGTGCGAGCACTCCCACCATGAGCCGAGGAAGAGGCCTTTGTGGTGTCAAGTGGAGGGGAGGAGTGGGTGGTGCGAGCAAGGCAAAGTTTAAGGCAGGGGAGAGAAGTGAAGTGCTTAGAGGGAAGAGACAGGGTTTAAACCCCCGCCTCTTCCCTGGCTTGCCGGCACCGCCCGCCATCTCCAGGCCCCACCGGGAGGTTGGCATGGTTGGGGGGGGTGCGGTGCCACAAGCTGGCCTAGGGCGCCGGGACACCACAGGCCGGCCCTGGCTGCTGTGATGCTGTCTTTCTCTATTTTTGACAGTGTCACAGCAGCACAAAACTGATTTAAAAATGCAAATGCAGATTCAACAACTATCAAGTTGGAAAGTGGACTGAAAGTGGATTGAAAGTGGATTATTTAGTGTGTGTGACCACAGCCACATTGACTCTTCACATCTCAGAACTGTATTATCATACCCAAATACTATGGCCTCTGATATCATAGCTGTCAAATTAAAGTGGGATATCCTGTAAATATATGTAAAGTCATTCTTTTAAAAAGTCATTTGTATAAATCAAACTGCACTTGGCTGTCTCATATCCTCTACTCTAATTGTCCTAATCTGTCAGCTATAAATTATGGTGTGTAGATCCATATCCTTCTCGGAATATTTATTTACACTGGTTGATATACTAAGGGGTCACAATCTTTTTTTAAAATTATTTTTTAACAGAAATAGAAAACTTATTTGTTGGTTTTGGTGTCTGCCAGCAGGATGCTATTCATATGAAGGAAAATATGCAACAGAGGAATTTCCTGTTCAAAGTTGGAGAATAGTGTTACATTGTCATCTCTGTATGGCCTCAGACCAGGGATCCTTGGCTTCCATCTGCTAGGATTGCCCTCCCAGGCTCCTTTCAGGCCACTAAATTATCTATTAGCAACTACAGCTACAGTTTCTTGCTTCTTGCTGTTCTAGCTGCCTGCTCTACCACCACAGAAGAATATGTGCATGTCCACTGGTTGACTTTCTAAATGCAGTGTCTCCTGCTCAGTCTGCATCTATGTATCCCACTTGTTTGGGATTGTCACTTGTTGGTAACTTTAGTTTCAGATGTGCAGTACCATGCAGGTACTTTGCACATCTTTTGACTGCATTCCAGTCAGTTTTGCTTGGTCTTCCTGTATAACATGCCCAGAGCTGCTGTGATGTCAGGATTCATCAATATGTTTATGTACATCAGTCTCCAAATTGATTCTCTGTATTGCTTGTTGTCAGGCAGAAGTTCACTTCTTCCTTGATGGTTTAGGTAGTTCATTTTCGTAGGAATGCTTGCTGGTTTAGCACCTTTCACGTTCATGTAGTCCAGAAATTCTAGGAGTTTATGCTTCAGGTTGAGACAATAGTTTCCATCTTTCTCTTGTTCTATTTGTATTCCAAGATAGTAGTTGATGTTTCATCATAGTCCTCCTTGTCTTCATAACAAAAAATCAGGTCATCTGCATAAGTTAGAACGTAAGTGCATTTGTTGTCTCTATATCTTGAGTATAGGCAATGTTCTGCCTTGCCTTGCTCAAATTCTTCCTTGGCTAACATTAGATGAAGTTTCGCATTCCAACATCTCAGAGCCTGTTTCAGCTCATAGATGCTCTTTTGCAGTTTACACATGAGTTGTTTCTGGATTGTTCAGATCTTTGTGGATGCCCCATGTAAACATCTTCAACCGGCTTTCTCAAGCTGATGTCGACAGGATTCTGGGTGCCATTAGGCCAACCACATGTCTCCTAGACCCCTGTCCTTCGTGGCTGGTGAAGGCTGGCACAGAAGGTATACCCTTCTGCAGCCATTATTAATCTGTCCCTGGATTCAAAGGTCTACCCAGAGGGGCTGAAGGAGGCTGTGGTTGTTCTGCTCTTGAAAAAGCCAATCTTGGATCCTATCAATCTGGCCAATTACTGCCCAGTCTTGAATCTCTCATTTTGGGGTAAGCTTCCTGGATGAAACATCAGCAATGGTCCCATTCCAATTTGGTTTCTGCCCTGGACATGGGACAGAGATGGCATTGGTTGCCCTCACGGACAATCTTCATAGGCAGCTGGATTGATGTGGGTCAATGCCGCTAAGCACGCTATGGCGGGGAGGGAGGGATGTAAATAATAATGATGATGATGATGATGTTAGATCTCACAGCATTGCTTGATGTGGTCGATCGTGATCTTCTGATTCACTGCCTCACTGATGTAGGAGTTCGCAGAACAGTCTTGAAGTGGCTGATCTCATTTCTCCATGATTCGGGACAAAAGGTGGTGATAGGAGGAGAGATGTCATCTAGACACCCACTAATATGTGGAGTGCCTCAGGGGGCAATTCTCTCCCCAGTGCTCTTTAATATCTATATGCACCCCCTCACTCAGCTGGCTCAGAGTTTCAGGCTTGAGTGTCACCAATATGTTGATGACACCCAGCTATATCTATTGATGGGCAGCTGCCCAGACTCTGCCCCGAAAAATCTGACTGAGGGTTGGAGGCCATAGTTGGTTGAAGCAAAGCCATTTGAAACTGAATCCAGCTAAGGCAGAGGTTCTGTGGCTGGGGGGGATGATTCAGGATTGGGGAGCCTGACACCAGCATCTCTGACACAAGCACCTACCATCAGAAGCCTGGGGGTGATCTTGGACCCCACTCTATCTATGGAGGCCCAGATCACCAGTGTTGTCTAGCAGGCATTTTTCCAACTGCACCAAGTCAGGAAGCTGGCTCCTATCTGTCTCACCCCAGCCTTGCCACAGTAATCCATGCAAAGGTCACCTCCAGGTTGGACTATGTAACTCGCTTTACGTAGGGCTACCCTTGAGACTGACTCTGAAGCTCCAACTGGTACAAAATGTGGTTATGTGGGTCCTTATGGGGATCCTGCAGAGGGCACATATGCACCCAGTGCTGCGTGAGCTGCACTGGTCACCAGTGGAGCACCAGATCAGATTCAAAGTTTTGGTACCTACCTTTAAAGCCCTTAACAGTCAGGGACCTATGTCTTTCGGTATGTTCCCTGAAGGGCACTGAGATAAACAGATAAGAATCTCCTGGTGGTTCCCGGCCCCAAAGATATCTGGCTGGTCTCGGCCAGGGTCAGGCCTTCTCAGCCTTGGCCCCAGCCTGGTGGAACTCTCTGCAAAATGACATCCATGCCTTGTCTGATCTATTAAAGTTTCACAGGGCATGTTCCACGATGCCTTTGGATGAGGCCAGCAACAGTTTCCTACATCTGCCCAGCACGCTCCCTCCCTCCCCCCCAAATATTTGAATGCTAGACATGCCATCTGTTCTTGAAATATTTTAAATACGTATGCTGAGTGTTTAATATTGTATGCTTGTGGCTTTAATTTGTTTTATAATTGTATTGAACTATTCTGTTGTAAACTGTCTTGAGCCCCATGTAAGTGGGGAAGGGCAGTCAAGAAATCTAATGAAACAAACAGACAGATAAATAAATTTATTTCTTCATCTAGAAAGGCAGTCTTTATGTCCAGATGCTCCACATGCATTTTTCTTGCTGCTGCTATACTCAAGAACATTCTTATTGAAGTATATTTCACCACTGGTATGAAGGTTTCATCATAGTCTTCTCCATACTTCTGAGGGTACCCTTTGGCAATCAATCTGGCTTTGTATCTTTGTATTTCCCCTTCTGCATCATGCTTGGTTTCAAAGATCTACTTGCATCCTACTGCATTCTTCCCTGGAGGTAGTTTTGTAAGTATCCATGTTTGGTTCTTCATTAGAAATTCAATCTCTTCTGCTCAGAGACAGTGTTTCTATTTGCTGTGCTTCATTTTTCTCTGTTGGTGTAGATTCACAGATATCTGCTTTCTCCCCTTTCTCCCCCCTTTCTGTCCCTGGGTTGAGGATTCTGTATCCTTTGTATCCCAGTGCATAGCTAACAAAAATGCCTTCTTCTGCTCTAAGATCCATCTTGTTCCATTTTTCTTTAAGAATATAAGGCTGTGGTCACATGGTCAATTTGATCGGGTTTCACCACTGTTCCCTATCACATTTAAAAGGGCTGATAAGACAGCCACATCCATCTCCTGTATCGAAGCGGGCTCACCTCTGCAATCCTCCTAGTTTTCAAGCGCATTTTTTGACTTGGGGAAAGTTGAGTACTTTCCAAATATTTGCGTTGCAAATCCAAAATTTCTCCTATCTGGACAGCCATCTCTCACTTTTAACACAATTAGGTCATCTGCACATCCTTCTTGCAGTCCCCCCCCCCTAGCTTTCACCTTTGTGCGCATGATCAATCCTGTGCTTAAAATAAAGTGCATAAACGCTCAAGTGCACATATACAGACCAGTGCTTGGTTGCATGCCACTAGTTAATTTTTATTTTTTGCTATTCGGGGAAAAACCACTGCCCAAACCAACCCTCTTATCAAAATTTTTCAAGCTGAATGTTGATAAAATAGTCCCTAGGACACAGTTCTCTGGAAGCATAGTTCCAGTAGTACTGTACTTCCTGTTTGGACAGGAATGGGAAAGACAACATGGCGGAAGTAAGAGGTGTCTCATGGAGAAGAGATGAGATCTTGTACTTGCTTGCCCTGTGAGGTGAGCAGAGGGTCCAGGATGCCATCTGGCAGTCTCACCGCACCATGGACACCTACCAAGAAATAACGAGCAGCATGGCAGCAAGGGGGCATCAGTGGTTGGCCATTGAATGCCGGAACAAGACCAAGGGACACTGCTCAGATTACAAGCAAGTTCTCCTTCACAATAACACCTTCACAACAATACCTCTGGTAATAACAGGATCACCTGCCCCTACTATAATGAACTTCATAGCATACTGAAAGGGGAAACCTAGGCATGTGGCCAACAGCTATCAGTGTAGGCTTTTGATATAAACTTTCTTAGATGATTCAGGCTTGGTTTGTGTACTGTTTGCACCTTTAGTAGGTAATCTGTTTTGCAGGTAGGTAGCAGTGTTGATTGCTTCTTCCCAGTACCTGTCAGGTAGCTCTATCTCAAAGAGCATACATCGAAGCATTTCAATGAGAGAGTAGTTTTTGCTTTCTGCTACTCCATTTTGCTCTGGAGTGTTTGGGACTATAAACTGATGCTCTGTTTCTTGTTCAGTCAAATAATTCTTCATCTCATATCCCACATATTCTCCACCATTATCAATGCAGATTGCTAGTGGCTTTCTTTGGAATCTGTTACTGACCATTCCCACATATGCTTTAAAATTTTCCAGCACTTGACTATTCTCTTTAATTAAGTAAATCATAGTGTATCTTCAGTGGTCATCAATAAAGGCAGATATTTATTACTATGAGCACATATTTATTAATACTTGGGATCTGAGTTTTCATTGGTCCACAAATATCACTATGTATCAGCTCTAGGGGGCATTGAACACAACATAAGAACATAAGAGAAGCCAATGTTGGATCAGGCCAATGGCCCATTCAGTCCATCACTCTGTGTCACACAGTGGACAAAAATATCAGGTGCCATCAGGAGATCCACCAGTGGAGCCAGGGCACTAGAAGCCCTCCCAGTGTTGACCCTCCCAAGCACCAAGAATACAGAGCATTACTTTCCACAGAGTCCCTATCTATACCTTGTAGCTAATAGCCACTGATGGACCTCTGCTCCATATAGTTATCTAATTACCTCTTGAAACTGTCCATGCTTGTAGCTACCACCACCTCCTGTGGCAGTGAATTCCATGTGTTAATCACTCTTTGGGTGAAGAAGTACTTCCTTTTATCTGTTCTAACCCAACTGCTCAACAATTTCATGGAGTGCCCATGAGTTCTTGCATTGTGAGGAAGGGAAAAAAGTACATCTTTCTCTACCTGCTCTACCATGCATAATCTTATAAACCTCGATCATGTCACCCCTCAGCCGTTGTATCTCCAAGCTAAAGAGCCCCAAGTGCTTTAACCTTTCTTCATAGGGAAAGTGTTCCAACCCTTTTATCATCTTAGTGCCCTTTTCTGCACTTTCTCCAATGCTATAATATCCTTTTTAAGGTGTGGTGACTAGAACTGTACACAGTATTCCAAATGAGGTTGCAACACTGATTTATTATGATATTGGCTGATCTGTTTTCAATACTCTTCCTAATAATCCCCAGCATAGCATTGGCCTTTTTTATTGCAGTCACTCGACATCTTCAGTGTGTTATCTACTATGACTCCAAGATCTCTCTCTTGGTCAGACTCTGCCAAATCAGACCCCATCAATGTGTATTTATAGTTAGGATTTTTGGCTCCAATGTGCATCATCTTGCACTTGTCCACATTGAACCCCATTTGCCACATTGATGCCCACTCGCCCGTCCTCAACAGATCCCTTTGGAGTGCCTCACAATCCTCCCTGGTTTTACCATCTTGAACAACCTTGTATCATCCACAAATTTAGCCACTTCATGCTTACTCCCAACTCCAAATCATTAATGAACAAGTTAAAAAGCATTGGTCCAAGTACTAATGCCTGTGGTACCCACTGCTTACCACCCTCCACTGAGAAAATTTCCCATTTATACTCACTCTCTGTTTTTGTCCTTTTATCCTGTGATTTTTGAGCTTACTTAGGAGCCTTTGATGAGAAACTTTATCGAAAGCTTTCTGGAAGTCCACATGTTTGTTCATCCCCTCAAGGAACACTAACAGGTTAGTGAGACAAGATCTCCCCTTACAGAACCCATGCTGAGTCTGCCTCAATAGTTTTTGTTCATCAATGTGCTTACTAATTCTTTCCTTAATAACAGTTTCCACCAATTTACCCAGTATCGATGTCAGACTGACTGACCTGTAATTTCACGGATCACTTCTGGAGCCCTTTTTAAAGATGGGAGTGACATTAGCTACCTTCCAGTCCTCAGGAATGGAGGCAGATTTTAATGAAAGATTACATATTTTTGTCAGGTGATCCACGAGTTCACATTTGAGTTCTTTCAGAACTTTTGCATGTATGCCATCCAGGCCTGGTGATTTATCAGTTTTCAAGTTGTCTATCAGTCTTAGGACCTCCTCTCTTGTCACCTCAATCTGACTCAGGCCTTTTAACACTCCTCCAGAAATCAGTGGTTCTGGAGTGGGCAAGCACTTCTCATCTTCCGCAGTGAAGACAGAGGCAAACAATGCATTCAGCTTCTCAGCCATTTCCCTATTATTCTTCAGTAATCCCTTTACCCCTTGGTCATCCAAGGGCCCCACTGTCTTGTCAGCATATGAATGCTGCTTGGTAAGACATCAGGCAGGTGATCTATCTGACAGTTCATGACAGTTACATTATCTAGTTCATACCGGTTCTGACCAGAGCAGGGTGCCTGTACATAATGACTCAGCACTGAATGCTGATTGGTGTTTGTTCACCACTGATATGTATATAACTGTGAATATGTAATACTGTCTCTTTCTGCTCTCAAACATGTTGTTTGGCAAAGCACTTTGTAAGTGTATACCAGCTCAGTTATAATTATGTAAATAAATGTAAATAGCTAGCACAAGATTATTGGGACTGTTGCTTTCTGTAGCTGAACCTCACTAACCCAGAGCTTATCAGCCAAAGATACAGACATGCCTCCCTGGCTGGTTTCCTGCTTCTAATGTATTTGAAGAAAGTTTTATTGTTGGTCTTTATGTTTTTTGCTATATGCTCCTCATATTCCCTTTTTGCCTGTTTGATCACAGACTTGTATTTTATTTGCCACAGCCTGTGTTCCCTTTTATCAGCCTCACTGAGACTAGCTTTCCACCACTTAAAGGAATCTTTTTTTCCTTTTACAGCTTCCATTACTTTGTTTGTTAACCATGGAGGCTTTTTTCTATACCTGAATTTGTCTTTCCTAACCTGGGGTATATATATTTTTCTGTGCTTCTAGGATTGTAGTTTTAAATAGACTCCAAGTTCCCCCAATGGTTTTGACCCCTTCTATTTTTCCTTTCAATTTCTTCCTCACATGTCCCCTCATACCAGAGAAGTTACCCCTTTTAAAGTTAAAAGTGGTTGTGTCAGTCCTTTTGGCCAATTCCCTATTTGTACAAATGTTGAACTCAATTACATTATGGTCACTGTTCTCAAGTGGTGCAATCACTTTTACATCTTTCACCAGGTCTTGGGTGTTACCTAGGACCAAATCCAGGATCACCTCTCCCCTGGTAGGTTCTGTGACCATCTCCTCCATAGCACAGTCATTGAGAGTGTCTAGAAACTCAATCTCTTTTTCCCGAATAGAACACATATTGACCCAATTAATGTGTGGGTAGTTAAAATAATCTATTACAACACAGTTGGGTTTTTTTTCCTAGCTGCTATCTTTAACTCATTCATCATTTTATTATCCTTCTCTGTCTTTTGATCTGGTGAGCGATAAAAAACTCCCAGTGTTAAGTTTCCTTTTGGGCCCATTATTTCAACCCATGGAATTCCAGAAGCAAATCCAATTCTCTTACCCTCTCCATCTTACTGGACTGTATATTCTCTCTGACATACAGAGCCACCCTACCTCCAACCCTTCCCCCTCATCCTTCCAATATAATATATAACCAGGAATCACCATATCCCACTGATTTTCCTCACCCCACCAAGTTTCTGAAATACCCACAATGTCTATTTTCCCCCCTAATACCAAGCACTCCAACTCCCCGATTTTACCTCGGACACTTCTAGCATTTGTATAGAACACCTATAATTTCCCATACATGGTAAGCCCTCAACCTTCCTCTTGCTGCCTTGAGTCCTTGTCAGGCAGTCCATATCACTAGCCACAGTCTCAGTGGACAATTCCAATCCACCTCCTTGTAGAAAAACAACAGGTACCACCTCATCTCTCTGAGATGAGCCATCCTGAACCAGAGACTTTTTATCTCCTGTTGGCTTTCCCCCAATATTCAGTTTAAAAACTGTTCTGCCACCTTTTTGATCTTAAGCACCAGCAGCCTGGTTCCTTCTTGGGACAAGTGGAGACCATCTCTTTTGTACAGCTCCCTCTTGTCCCAAAAAGCATCCCAGTGCCTAACAAACTTGAACCCTTTCCCCCTACACCATCATCTCATCCATGCATTGAGACTCCTGAGCTGTGCCTGTCTCGCTGGCCCTGTGTGTGGAACAGGTAGCACTTCTGAGAAGGCTACCTTGGAGGTCCTGGCCTTGAGTTTCCTGCCCAGCAGCCTAAATTTTTCCTCCAGGATCTCATGACTGCATTTCCCCACATCATTGGAGCCAACATGCACCATGACTACTGGCTCCTCCCCAGCACTATCTACCAGCCTATCTAGAACATGCATAATGTCCGCTACCTTTGCGCCAGGCAGGCAAGTCACCAGACAGTCAGTAAGTGGGTTCGCCACCCAGCTGTCTACCTGCCTAAGGATCGAATCACCAACTACCAAGAGCCCCCCTCCCTCCCTAACCAGGGATGGTTCCTTGGTGCTAAAGGATACCCATTCACCAGCTGAAGAAGAGGTTCCTTCTGAGGGCAGGTTCTCCTTATCCTCAGCACGGTGCCCTGTTTCCCCTTGACCCTCATGCTCTCTAACAGTGGCGGGGCTGCCAGATCCAGAGTGGGAATATCTAACAAGTCCCCGAGAGCCTTCTCTGTGTGCCTGACTGTCTCTGCTTCTCCAGGTCAGCCACCTTGACCTCAAGGGAGCAAACTTGTTCCCTGAGAACCAGGAGCTCATTGCACTGAGCACACACCCAAGACTTCTGTCCAGTGGGCAGATAAGTTATAGATGTGACACTCCATGCAAAACACTGGATAGCCCCCAACCCCCTTTTTAAATAATTAAATATAATTCCCCTTTTAAAACCCTTTGTATTTATGCAGTTCTCCTTGTAGAAGTCTCCTTACCTTTCTGGGAACACAAGGAGACTAGGGCTTTGGCTTACTGGCTCTTCCTGGGCTTCTTACAGGGCCCCTAGTCTAAGAGTCCCTAGGCAAAGAGCCCTTTAGCTCTCACCCTTCAGCTCATGCCAAAGGCTCGTGCCTCTGGCAAGGTGCTGCCTTAAATAGAGGCCTCCTCCAGCAGAGGGTGGGGCAGCAGGTATTCAAATTCACCCAGGCACTCAATTACATTCAAACAATGACCCTTTCTCACCATATCTCAAGCAGCCAGGACTCTGCAACAATTCTAATCCCTTCCACACACTTCCAAACACAGTCCTCCCACACAACCCCCTCAGCTAAATACCCTCACCTGAAAGCAAGTAAAAAACACTCACCCCTCTAGCAGCTCTGTCTCCTGCTCCTTCTCAGAGCTCAGCTGGGTCACTGGTTTGTGCCACACTGCTTGTTAAAGCTAGGTCTCATCCCCTTAAATTTGACTCAGCACACACATTTCTCTTCAGCTCATTTGCATGTCTGTTCAGTTCAGTTTATTTAATTCAGTACATAACCAGCACATTTAAGTTTTAAAAAATTCAAGGGTGCAATCATTAGGATTTAAAACATATATAAAGCATTTAAAACATAAATAAAAAGATTGCACAAGTAAGAATCCACCGTAAACATTTCCATGTCTCTAGTTAAATTCTGTTTCTCAAGTTGACTATTTATGTAATTGTCCCTGCATCCCAACCACCAGTGCCACACCCCGGAGCATTTTTTGTTATTGCATTGTTGTTCAAAGTTTGCTTTCTGCATATATGCTTCAAGAGAGTACAAATCCCAGTTGTGATTAATTTCCCTCTCTGACTGATAAAATATCTCTTTTCAAGAGATGCTGTCATTCCTTTCTTTGCCAATGCTCTTACAGAGATAAGGTTATTTTCTAGCTTTGGCACATGCAATCAGTTTCTAGCAAGGACATCTTGCATTTCACCACCAGGAAGCTTTCATTTCAAAATAAAATATCTTCATCATCACATATATGCGAACTAGCACCGGAGTTAATAAACCATATCTCACTTTTTGTGGCTCCTGGTGATAATATAAAACATTTCTTTATTGGTTGTTTCTTAACTTTAATCAAAGCTTTTTAGTATCCCCCTCTTCCTGCTTTGGGTAAGGTTTTCCTCTGGTTAACACCTGAGGGACTAGAAAAGATATTAGCACTGGTTGTATGTATTATTGCTTTAGCTTTCCTCATCAATCCTTCCTCTTGGTTTTTAGTATTTTGTAAGTGTTGACATACATGTATCCATGTACTTTTTTATTTTGATCTTGTTGTCTTTTTGTTTATAATAAAATAAATACAATTAAAAAAAAAAACACCTGAGGGACAATTTCTTCTAATGTGGCCTAGTTTCCCACAAGAGTGGCACACTATCTCACCTTTGTCATTTATAGTTGGAGCCATTTGGCTAGTATCTAATCTTTTGAAATCCTGTCTATTGAATTCCTCTTCTAATTTATTGATAATGCCTTGGGGGGTATAAACTATCCATAGCTTCAATTGTATGGATAATATTTTATATGATTCTAGCAGGATGATTAAAATTAACACAAGCATAGCCTCATGTAGAATTTCCTTTCTTGCAGCTCTCAACTGTTCAGCTAAATCTAGCATTCTGTCAAGATTTTCTTGGAGACTTTCACTTTCTTGCATTCTTATGCTAAACAAGTGTTTCTGAAGGTACATCTAGGACTTAATGAGGATTTTACATGCAGCCTCTGCAATTTTGTCCATAAAGACTTGGCAGTTGGCATCTGAATGACCCTTAATAGCCACGGACCATCACATCTCTTGACTGATCATTTTTCATGTCCCACACAATCTGTTGCTCTGCACCTTCAGCTGGATGGTCAGCCTGGGCAACAGTCCAAAAGCCTTTTTCAAATAGATGCATCTTCATTCTTTTTCTCCAAATCTGATAGCTGCTCTCTGTGAGCCTGTATATCCAGTGCTTATGCTGTGTACCACAGGAGATCACATTCTACGATCCTTTGTTTTCACCTTCTTGGGCATAAGAGCCTTGGGCAATCTTTCTACCTTTAATCAGAGATGTTCTTAATCTGGCCAACCATAACCCCTGTTGGCAGTGTAATTAACACAGCAAAAGTATAGAAGCACATTAAAGTATAGATAAAGCTTTACTCAGGAACTAACGTAATTGATGGTAAAGAGGAAAGACAGAGATAGTGTCTTAACTACATCACTAGCTGAGAGAGTGAGTAAATGTGAAACTTCCAAGAAGAAGGAGAATATTGCCCTAAAAGTAGAAATCTGGAGATAGACAAGGAATTACACTTAATAGGAGAGAAGGTGCTGACTTCACTATTCTATCAAATCGTTTTGCAGGGCCTTTTTCTCTTCTTCTTTGTATAGCAGACATTGCCGATTCCAATACTGGTAACATTCCATTACTGGTAACATTCAAAAATCCAATATCATATGCCCCACTCACAGTCTTTAGACTCACATTGAGCCCTAGAAAGTGCTCCTGCAAAACTCCCTGTCATTCTGGCTGCTGCAGAGTCTGGAGCTTCATTCCATCTAGTCTCTGCCTCCTGCACTTGCCATGCTCTGGCTCAGTCCTAGGTCTTCTGGTCTCCTCCCTGTCTCTGCATTGCTGCCCCATTCAGTCTCCTTGCCCAACTCCTATAGGCCCTCCTGTTCCCTCTGAGAGCCAGTTTGGTGTAGTGGTTAAGAGTGGCACACTCTAATCTGGGGAACCACGTTTGGTTCCCCAATCCTTCACATGCAATCATCTGGGTGACCTTGGGCCAGCCACAGTTCTCTCCAAGCTGTTTTCTCAAGAGCAGTTCTATCAGAGCTCTCAGCCCCACCTACCTCACAGGGTGTCTGTTGTGGGGAGAGGAAGGGAAGGAGATTGTAAGCTGTTCTGAGACTCTGATTGAAGGGTGGGGTATAAATCCAACTCTTCTTCTCTCCCCAGTTCCCTCCCCACTTCGAGGGTCCATCTCCCCCACAGATGATTGAATCAGTTTGAAGGTGTGCTCTGCATTTATTCCTCTGAAGGAATAAATTATTCCTCTGAAGGAATAAATGAGGAAAGAATGATTGACAATGGTGAAAGAAAATGAAGGTATAAAAGCAGGCTTTACATTTGATAGGGAAAAATAAATCAAAACTAAGACAAAAACTAATATCTGGTGCAGTTTTAAGTGTGTGTTGTTATCTGCAGAACTGCTTCTCCCTGTATTCTGTGCTCTGACACCCATGCTCATCTGATGTGTTTTTGTGTTAGATAAAGTCCCTTACCTATGCATAGCAGTGAAAATTTGAGAGGTGCTGGTGGGTTTCTCAACACCTTCTTGTCCTTGGCAAATGCCTGATGTTGCCAAAAGCATTCTCAATTGCCAAATAAATTTCCCAGCTGTCTCTCAGGAAACTCATATAATGTTTTGACAGTCTCTTGGGTTGGCTCTGTTACAGATAGATGGATATGATTTTAGGATAACACAACTTCTCTAGTAGATTCCAAGCTATATTCCAGGAAGGAAGGTTAACACTTTTATTCATTAATCTGCTGCATTATTCCACCTGTCTGTGGATTTCTAGAATATATGTGTGATAAGAAAACTCTAAAAACCTGATTCCTGGTTTAGGCCTCTTGCATTAAAAATACACCCATGGCCCAACTACTCAAATTTCAGTCATTCCAGGGGCCACATACCTGAGGCACAGAGAAAGAGAAGGTGGGGGAAACAAAAGGGGAACTTCCACACTGCCTCATACATTTTCAACAATGGGGAAATGGGCAGGCCAGAAGGGACCTGAAAGCAGTTCTTACAGGTACTGGTCTAACCCTGACATACCTTCTGGTGGTGGCAAACTGCCTGAATTTATCCTGAGGGGAAAGGGAAAATTAATTTTTAAAGAAAAAAACATGTCTTGCTCCAGTGCAGCATTGAGACCTCAAGATGGGTGTGGAGGGAGGAATGAGTGTCTGGCAAAGCCTGGAGTAGGAGAAATGTTAAAAAAATCAGAATCATAAAGCTTATTACTCCAGCTGCCCAAATTCCATGATAAGATCTTTGTCATTCTGTGGTTGAAATCTTATTCAGGTCTTCCTCAGTATCTAGGAAGACACAGTGGTTTTTGTATGGTGAAATTGCTTCTAGAATCTTATGACTGCTCAAATTGAATTACTGGATGTTATTAGATGTTTTGTTATCAAAATTCTCTTGCTGGAGGCTGGTTGTGCTATCTTTTATATTTCTTGAATCTGCCAGATTTAGAGATGGTAACTTCTGGGAAGATTACTTGAGTTCATGGGTGCCTGAAAGGGTAAAGAAACAGCTGAGGGTGGAACCTGTTGAAGTAGGTCACTTATTGTACTTAAGAGATTTTGTCTTAGATGTTCCAGTTTTGTGGTAATCAATGATTGCTCTGATAAAGGGAGGGCTGAAAATGAATTTAGTAGGTTCTCTTCGATTGAATTTTCAGGGGGGAAATGTGACAATGGTAAATTACAAAAGTAGAAGAGACAGGCCCCTGAGCATGGTCCTGATGGGCAATCTCCATCAGGTCATTACTGAAAAGGTCATCGGCATTCTTCATGTCCTTCCCATTCTTGGCATCCTTTTGTACTTTGCATCCTTTACAGAACCAAATTTTTGCAAGTTAGAAATAAGGGGCTTTACATTTAAATTATTGAAAATCTGAGCTGGAAAGACGCCCTTGGTATGCAAGAATTCTTTCTGTTGCATCATTGTTCTAGGACCCCTGGAGCTTCCAAAAATAAGCATTACTCTTTGTGCTTGGTTCTGGTTATGAAATGACACTGCCTGGATTAAGTCTAATGGAGGCTTTGCTTTGCCAAAAGGGACTTTTAGATGGTAGGCAGCATGCCGAGTTGAGTTCCATGATGGTATTTGAGCTTTGTATTTGCAGACCGTTATACATATTTTGCAAGGCTGCAGTTTTAGCTGGAATTGGACTGCATCTGCTTGGTGTCTCCAGGAGCTTGACGAGGCTGAAGTTGGTTCCTTATTCCCAATTCCTTATTCATTCCTTATTCATGTTTTATTCATGAATTCATCCAAAAACACTGAGGAGAGTTTGAAAACTCTGAACCCCAAAATAAGATTTGGACCCCTAAACTTCATACACCTCCAAGTTTAGCGGACTCTCCTGGTCCAAAGTGTGGTTCTTCTGCCAGTTGCTCCAAAGTGAGGCACCCCGAAAACAATCACACAGGCAGAATCTGGGGCCAAGCTGTCCCCCAAAACAATCTTTGGACCATCCCAAAGGACTCATCCCCATGCTCTGGAGACTATCTGCTGCAAGATGACATACAGTGATGCCCGGTCCAAACACTGGTTCCAGAGCGACAGGCTTCCATTTCGGTGCATGCAAGATGCCTGTATTTTAAAAAAATCTTTGAATAAGGAACTGGTTTGACTGTTTGCCCACTACATCCCAGAATGAGGTTTGGACCACAGCATGTCATACACTTCCATGTTCAGTGAATTCTCCCCTTCAAGGAGACATGTGCTGTGTACAGGTTTTGTGAACCCTCTGACCCCCAGTTCAAGGGATAAGAGGGCACAAGTCCTGATACTCTGCCAGCACGTGCAGGATCTTCCTCCTCTCTCACGCCAGTCCAGGAATGAGAGGTACCAAAATCCCACATGCTTACACAAACCCAAGAGTATGTCTGCACACACAACTAGCTTACCAATAGACTGCCACCAAGATCTCTTACATCAGTGCCCTCACCAAGGTTCAGAAGCAGAAATCTAAGCTTCTGCCTGGTCTAGAGGACTTAACCAGTATACCAGCTCTGTACCAGAGCTGCAAATACTGAATTAACTCACAGTGGTAGCCTTCAGCTGAGTAGCCCCAGGCAACAGAATTTAGCCTTAGATATCAGTTGCAATACAGGACTCAAACTCAGATAATATTAATCTATATATTATCTTTATTCAGCAAAGCATGCATATAATCAGACTTTCAAAGATTAGAAAACAATGAACAAGGCCTATAGCTTATTCAGTTCTGACTACACATAGAGGTATTTAATAGTTACCAGCCCTTCAATGTGCTTTGTGGAACCAGGGAATCTTCAGGATGAAACACATGTTTGCTGTGGGCAATTAAGTCCAGCTTCACTGCCCACTAGTGAACTTCCATGTTGCAGGAAGGTAATCCAAACAGAGACTAACTCTTAGAAAGGGGCCCTCTTTCCAAGAGAGCGCTGTCTCTCATCCCATAGGGTGATCACAATCCCTTCCTTCTCCTGTCCTAATTGAATATGGCCATTTACCCAATCAGGAAGGATGGAGAGGTGTGTCTAACTATGTAGGTACAGACATTGCTGACACGACTAAAGGCACGTCTGCTTGAGCTTTGAAGTGTAAATAGTGTGAGAAGGAGCCTGAATGTCTCCTTGCTCAAGCAAAAGGTGTCAATATGGGTATGAAGCTTGGCCATCTGTGCAGGCCATCTGCTCAGGAGACAGAATATGTTAGCAGCTAGACCACTTGGGGCCTAGTAGGAATGAAACAGGAAAGTCTTTTCCTATACATGCTGTGTTCTGGTCCAAAGGGCAGTTCTTTTGCCAGCTGCTCCAAAGTGAGGTGCCCCCAAAGAAGTCACACAGGCAAACAGTGGGACCTGGTTGCACCCCAAAACAATTTTTGGACCACCCCAACTGAAACAACCCCATGCTCTGGAGACTATCCCCTGCAAGATGACATACAGTGATGCCCGGTCCAAACACTGGTTCTGGTGTCATGCGCTTTTATTCAGAGTGCCTCCCAAAGGCCTGCATTTCAAAGAAGATTTGAATAAGGGAGTGCCTTCTGTACCCAAAATGAGCTTTAGACCTATACACTTTATATACCTGCATGTTCAGTGGACACTCCCCTTCCAGGGAACATATGCCGTGTTCTGGTCCAAAGCACTGTTCTTGTGCCAGTTGCTCCAAAATGCAGTGCCACCCAAAAATCACACAGGCAGACACTGGGGCAAAGGAATACCACAAAAAAAATCTTTGGATCACCCCAAAGGACTCATCAGCATGCTCTGAAGACTGTCCCCTGCAAGAAGACATATGGAGATGACTGGTCCAAATAGTGGTTCTGGCACCATGACCTTCTGTTTGGAGTGCCTCACAGAGGCCTGTATTACAAAGAAGATTTGAATAAGGAAGTGCCCTCTGCACCTATAATAAAAATTGGACCCATACACTCTCGTGTTCAGCAGACACTCCCCATCGAGGTGACATATGCAGGGGTCATTTCCAGCCAGAACATCCCAGTGATGGGCCCAATGATGAGCCCAAGGGGCAGGCACATGCAGTAAGGCCCACCCCCTGGCCTGCCTGCCAAGGTGGGTGAGCTGGGGAAGGCCTGGAGAGACCCCCCCACCTTCCCTGGCCTGCCCACCAAGGTGAGGAAGCCGGGGAAGGCCCTGTACAGTGCGGGGGAGACATTTAAATGCCTCCCTATGCCTTCCCTGGCCTAACGGTAACTCTAAACCCTAAAACTAACCCTAAGTCTAAACCCTAAACCTTACCCTAACCCAAATAACCCCAACCCTAACTTAAATCCCTATAACTAACCACAACCCTAACATTAATCCCTTACCCTAATAATCCTACACCTAACCCTAATAATCCTAACCCTGACCCAAATAACCCTAACCATAATAACCCTAACCCTAATCCCTAATCCTAAACCTAATAATCCTAACCCTAACCCTAAACCAAATAACCCTAACCCTAACCCAAATAACCCTAACCCTAACCCAAATAACCCTAACCCTAACCCAAATAACCCTAACCCTAAATTAATCCCTAACCCCAACCCCTATCCCTAACCTTAAAAATCCTAATCCTAACCCCTAACCCTAACTCTAATAATCCTAACCCTAACCCTAATAACGCTAACCCTAACCCAAATAAACATAGCCCTAACCTTAATCCCAAAACCTAACCCAAACAACCCTAACCCAAACTTTAACCCTTAACCCCAACCCTAACCCTAATAATCCTAACCCTAACCCAAATAACCCTAACATTAACCCAAATCCCTAACTCTAACCCTAACTCTAATAATCCTAACCCTGACCCTAATAATCCTAAACCTAACCCTAATAACTCTAACCCTAACCCTAACTTTAATCCCTAACCCTAACCCCAAACCTAATTACTCTAATCCTAATACCACTAAATTTAACCCTAGTAACCCTAACGCTAACTTTAATAACCGAAACCCTAACCACTGATCCTAATCCTTTATCTCTAACCCTAACCCTAATAACCCCAACCCTAACCCTAACCACCCTAACCCTAATAACCATAAACCTAACCCCTAACCCTAATAATCCTAACCTTAATAATCCTAAACCTAACCATAACCCAAATTTTAATCTGTAATGCTAACACTAACTCTAATAATAATCTCTAACCCTAATAACCCTAACCCTAATATCCCTAACCCTAATTCCAAACCCTAACCCTCACCCTAATAACCCTGACCCTAAAAACATTCACCCTAACCTTAATAACGTGAACCCTAGCCCTAATAATGCTAACCCTTACCCTAATAACCCTAAAAATAACTCCAACCCTAACCCTAATAACCCTTACCCTAATCCCTAACCCTAACCCTAATAATCCTAACACTAATAATCCTAACTCTTACCCTAACCAAAATAACCCTAACCCTAACTTTAATCCCTAACCCTAATAATCCTAACTCTAAAACTAATAACCCTAACCCAAATCCCAAACCCTAATAATCCTAACCCTAACCCTAATAACCCTAACCCTAACTTTAATTCTTAACCCTAATAACTCTCACCCTAATAATCCTAACCCTAACCCTAACCCTAAAAACCCTAAACCAAGCCCAAATCCCTAACTTTAATCCCTAACCCCAACCCTAATGACCCTAACTCTAATAACCCTAACCCTAGCAACCCTAACCCTAACTTTAATAACCGTAACCCTAATCCTGATAACCCTAACCCTAATATCTCTAACCCTAACCCAAATAAACCTAACCATAACTTTAATCCCTAACCCTAACCCAAATTACCCTAATAAAGATAACCTTAACCCTAACTTTAATAACTGTAACCCTAATCCCTAACCCTGATAACCCTAACCCTAGCCCTAATAACCCTAATCCTAATAATCCCAATCCTAACCAAATAATGCTAACCCTCTCTCTAACACTAACCCTAACCCTAATAATCCTAACCCTAACCCTAATAACCCTAACCTTAATAACTGTAACCATGACTTTATTCCCTAACCCTATCCCTAACCCTAATAACCCTAACTCTAACCCTAATAATTCTAACCGTAACGCTAATAACTCTCACCCTAATCCAAATAGCCCTAACCCTAACATTAACCCCTAACCCTACCCTAATAACCCTAACCCGAAAAACCCTAACCCTAGCCCTAATAACCCTAACCCTAATAACCCTAATCTTAATAAAGCCAATCCTAACCCTCATAATGCTACCCTATCCCTGACCCCTAACCATAATATTACTTTACTTTAATCCCTAATCTTATCCCTATCTCTAACCCTAATAATCCTAACCCTAAATAACCCTAACCCAAATAACCTTAACCCTAACATTCACCCCTAACCCTACACCTAACCCCAACCCTAATAACCCTAACCCTAGTAACCCTAACCCTAAATTTGATAACCCTAATCCTAACCCCTAACCGTAATAACCCTAACCCTAGCCCTAACAACTCTAACCCTAATAACAATTCTAATAAAACCAATCCTAACCCTAATAACCCTAAGCATATCCCTAACCCTTTATCTCTAACCCTATTAACCCTAACCCTAATAACCCCAGCCCTAACCCTAATAACCCTAAACTTAATAACCCCAACCCTAACCCTAACCACCCTAACCGTAACCACCCTAGCCCTAACCCTAATAGCCCTAACCTTTTTTTAAAAGATAATTTTATTTTTTTTCAGAAAGCAAAGAAAGAACACTACAAAGAAAAACACAATACATACAAATAAAGAACAATCAACAACTACAAAAATAGAGTCTGTACTATATATACGTTTAAGATAACAACTTTAAATGAATCGTATCTAATGCACCTTACTCTGTTTATAACATATTTCTAAAAGCAATTCTTGATTTCTTTTGAGTTGCTATTATTGTAATTCTTGTGGATAAGGATCTTGACCAAATCTTATCAAAAGTTCCTTCTTGTTTTCCTTGAAACTGTAATGTTAATTTGTCCATTTCTGCAGCTTCCAACAGCTTGTATACTATTTCTTCTTTTCTAGGTGTTTCTGTTGTTTTCCAATATTTTGCTTATAATATCCTCACTACTGTCACTACATGTATAATCAAGTAAATATATTGCTCTGTAAAACTTTGTGGTACAATATTCAATAAAAACAATTCCAGGATCAAATGGTATATTTTTTTCTAATATTATTTGTAAAATTTCATGAATCCTTAACCAATATGATTTAGCTATCTTACATGACCACCACATATGGTAAAAGGAGCCAATTTCTTTTTTTACATTTCCAACATAGATTGATGCATTTGGATACCATTTAGTGATTTTTTCTGAAGTTATATACCATCTATAAAACATTTTATATACATTTTCTTTATATGAAACAACTTTTGTGAATTTCATATTTACTTTCCATATTCTAGATCAATCCTCCAATTGTATATTATGACCTAGATTTTGTGCCCATTTAACCATAGATTCCTTTACAATTTCATCTTGCATTTTCATATCTAATAACGATGTATAGAACAGTTTTATATGTTTCCCTTCTGCTCCTAGCAGTACTTTGTCAAATTCTAGAGGTGTATCATGGAAACCTATTATCTGGACTTTCATGTATCTACAGTCCAGTTGTGCTCTTTCCCACCAATTCAAGTTTATATCATTTTTAAAAAGTTCTTCTTGGTTGTATAACTTGGTTTGGTTATTTAGCAACTCTTCATATGTCGAGCTTAATTTTTTTGTAAATGTCTTAGGATTTACAAATGCCTCCAAGATTGAAATCCATTTAGGAATTTTAGTATAGCAAAGCTTCTGTGTTTCTTGCCACTGTTTCAATAGGGAAGCTCTTACCCAATGGTTGTTAAAGTACTTATTCATTTGGGTTTACCCATACCAGGTAAAGGCATGCCACTCTAATTGTAAATCATGACCCTCAAGTTTTAATAGTCTTGGATTTTCTAGTGTGATTCATTCTTTGATCCATGTCAATGCTGATGCTCTGTAATATAACCTCCAATATGGTACTGCAAAACCTCTTTCTTTAAAATCTTGCAGGACTTTCAGCTTAATTCTGAGTCTTTTCCCTTGCCAAATAAATTGTTTCACCAGTTTATCTATTTATTTAAAATATTGTTGGTTTTTAATGACTGGAATTGTTTGAAACAAAAAAATAAACCTTGGTAAAATATTCATTTTCACTGCAGCTATTCTACCCATGAAAGAATTGTAAATTCTTCCAGTTTTCCAAGTCATTTTTGACTTCTGTCAGAAGTTTTATGTAGTTTCCTTTAAATAGAGAGCTGCATTTATTAGTCTACTGTATTCCTAAATATTTAATAGTCTTCTGTACTTCAATCCCTGCATCCTTCTCTAATATTTGTATTTGTTCCTTAGTACAGTTCTTTGTTAAGCCTTTAGTTTTTCTAAAATTGACTTTTAATCCAGCAAATTGTCCATATTCTTTTATTGCCTGTGAGTGGGTTAACTGTTACTTGCAGGTCTTCCAATATGAATATCAGCTCATCAGTGAATGCTTGTAGCTTAAAACCTTCTCCTTTATTTTTAAGTCCCTTGATTTCATTTTGACTTCTTACCATATTGCATAATGTTTCTAAGGCAAAAATAAATAAGAGTGGAGATAGTGGGCAACCTTGTCTAGTTCCTTTCTGTATCTCAATATTTTGCAAAAGGTCTTCATTTACTATAATTTTGGCTGGTTGTTTCGTATATACTGCTTTTATCTTTGTATAGAAAGATTCACCACATTTTGAGATCAAGAGTTGTTCCAACATGAAAGGCCAAGCAAGATTATCAAAGGCCTTCTCTGCATCAAAAAAAATTAATGCCATTTGTTTTTCAGGATGTGCTTCAAAATATTCTAGTATATTCAGAATTGTTCTGACATTGTTTCTCATATGTCTCTTTGGCAAAAATTCTGATTGATCTTGATGAATCATCTGGTTTAATACCTTTTTAAATCTACTTTCTAATATAGATGCAAAGATCTTATAGTCCACATTGAGTAATGAAATTGGTCTATAATTTCAGATTTCTTTCTCATCTGTGTCTTCTTTGAGGATCAATGAAATTAGTGCTTGGTTTCAACTTTCTGGTATTTTTTTTTCTTCAGTTTTGCATAGTTAATTTCAGGGGGAGGGCAACTTGGTCTTCAAATACCTGGTAGAACTCTGCTGGAAAGCCATCCAGCCCTGGTGATTTCTTCTTCTTCTGGTTTTTAATTGCTGTAATTATCTCGGCAAATGAGATTGGATCATTTAAAACTTTTTTTTGTTCTTCTGTAAATTCTTACTTGTTACATTTCCTTAAAAAGTCTCTGAGCTGGTCTAAATTGGTATTTCCCTGGGGATATAAATTTTGATTAAAAAAATTAATATTTTTTTCAACTCATTATGGTTGTTTTGTTCTTCATTATTATCATTCTTCAAAATTCTCATTTGCTTCTTTCATATTCTTTTCTTAATTTGTATGCTAGCCATCTAGTTGGTTTATTTGCATTTTCAAAATAGTTTTGTCTTGTAAGCATTATTTCTTTGCAATCTCTTAATAACCCTAACCTTAACCCCTAATCCTAATAATCCTAACCCATCCCTAATAATCCTAACCCAAATAACCATAACCATAGCTTTAATCCCTAACCATAACCCAAATAAACCTAACCCTAATACCCTAACCCAAATAACCCTAACCCTAACCATAACTCTAATAATCCTAACCCTAACCCAAATAAACCTAACCCTACTAGCCCTAACCCAGCTTTAACTCCTAACCCCAACCCTAATAACCCTAACCCTAACTTTAATATTTATAACCCTAATCCCTAACCCTTATAACCCTAACCCTAATAACCTTGATCCTGACAATGCCAATCCTAACTGTAATAACCCTAATCCTAACCCCTAACCCCTAACCTAATCCTAATAACCATAAAGCTAACCTAATAACCCTAACTGTAACCACCCTATCCCTAACTTTAATAACCCAAACCCAAAGCCTAACCCTAGCCCTAATATCTCTAACCCTAAAAACACTAAACCTAATCCATAACTCTAACCCTAATAACCATAACCCTAAACCTATCCCTAACTCTTCATCCCTAACCCTTAGACCCCTAAACATAACCTTAACCCTAATAATCCTAACTCTAACCCTAATAATCCTAACCCTTATCCCAACCCCAACCCTAATCCCTAAACCTAACCTTAATAATCCTAATCCTAACCCAAATAACCCTAACCCTAATCCCTAACCTTAATAATCCTACCAATAATTTAAATAACCTGAACCTAAATAACCCTAACTTTAATCCCTAAACCTAACCCTAATCCTACCCCTGAACCTAATAACCCTAACCCTAATAACCCTAACCCTAATCCCAACCCCAATAATCCTAACCCCAAACCTAATCCTAATAACCCTAACCTAAATAACCCTTACCCTAATAATCCTACCCCTAAACCTAATAACCCTAACCCTAATCCTAATAACTCTAACCCTAATAACCCTAACCCTAGCCCAAATTACCCTAATAAAGCTAACCCTAACCCTAATAACCTTAACTCTAACCCTAACTCTAATAATCCTAACCCTGACCCTTATAATCCTAACCTTTACCCTAATAACCCTAACCCTAATAACCCTAACCCTAACATTAACCCCTAACCCTTACCCTAACCCCAACCCTAATAAACCCAACCCTAGTCCTAGTAACAATAATCCTAACTTTCATAACCGTAACCCTAATCCCTAAACCTAATAACCCTAACCCTAATAACCCTAAACCTAGCCCTAATAACCGTAACCCTTATAACCCTAATCATAATAAGGTCAATCCTAACCCTAACAACCCTAGCCTGAATAACCCCAACCTTAACTCTCACCACCCTAACTCTAACAACTATAACCCTAACACTAATAACCCTAACCCTGATCCCTAACCCTAATAATCCTAACCCTAACTCTAAAGCCAATCCTAACCCAATCCCTAACCCTAATAATTCTAATGATAACACTAATAACCCTAACCCTAACCCCTTTCCTTCACCCCGCTTGGAGTGTAAGGGAAGGGAGAGGGGGAGAGGAATGGAACCCAGATGCTTCTTACAGCCTCTACAGGATAACGGCAGTACTCTTTCAGAAGTACTGGGGGGGGGAATCCATTTCTTGTGCACAGACAGCCCCCCAATCTCAAACAACTCCTCACCTACAATAATACAGCATCTTATTTGAACATGGTACTGGTACCACAGCTTTCAACAAACCCAAATGCTAACTTTGCTGCCACATACACCCGGACAACACAATTACTGGACTTAACAACATCAACTACACCACCTCAGGCTTATTCACCTGCTCTTCTTCTAACATTGTATATGCCATTGTGCCACCAATGCCCTTCAGTTCTCTACATAGGAGAAACAGCTCAAACCCTTGTCAGTATGGAGTGTTAAGCACCTGCTAGTGTGCAGCAGAACAGAGCTCACTCCAAAGAAGTCCACTGTCCGCACAGTGTGTCCCACTGTCCACACAGTGCGTCCCACTGTCCACACAGTGTGTCCCATTGTTTATTTTGCAGTAGAGACTCATCGTTGCAGAAACTGAGGGATGCTCCTGAGTCTAGCAACCAGACTCCACCAGCCGTTGTCTGTGACGCAGTCACTAAGGAAGCCATCTGGTCATGTGTTGATTTATGGAACAAAGTTATCAGCTTCCCTTGCTTGTCTCTCTTCAGACAAGCGTGTTGTAGGTGCTGTGTAGAGCCACAGCTAAAACATTTCCTTATTTTCGAAGCGACATGCTGAGAGCTTCCTCTCTGCTTTGAACTGGAACTGGGAGCGTCTTTGCAGCTGGCTGCCAGCAACTCCTCCATGCTGGACTGCTGCTATCTCTCTGAAGAATGCAGGTCTCTCTGCCTTGCTTCTTCCTCCAATAATCTGCCCGTCACGTAAGGCAGAGTCAAAGTAGTGGCATCAGCTTTCTCCAAAGCAGTTATCAATAAGTTAAAGTCCTTGTTAAGCGAACTTAGAATGATTAACGTTATATCATCATCACTGAAAGTTTTTCCCCTCTCCTCGAGCTGCTGGAAGCAATCAGCCAAGGCATTTAGTTGCATTCTTACTGACTCCCCCGGCTTCATGGCAGTTCTGTACAAATGCTAGGTCAGAGCAATCAAAAAACCTGCGGACATAGTGACATAAACTGCTTTCAAAGTGTCCCACGCAGCTTTTGTCGTGGTCTTGTCTGAGATTGCTGAGGTCTCTGCTACCAGGCAGGATGGCCCTCATTCCCTTGGAATACAAGCCCAGGCTTGTCCAGCTGAGAGTTAACTGTAGCAATCACACTGACACCGTCTTGTGGTTAACTATGTACAGTTTATTTACAGATATGTACAGCTCACCAGCAAAGTGCTCCGCAATACACTGCATAAGGACAGAAGGGGATAAGATACAGAATACATGCACATATATACAATGAACAACCAATCAGCTTGCTGCTGAGTCACTATGAGCAAGGCTTTGCCAGCTCCTGCCTGAACTGGTCAGAACTGGCTCCTGTTGGCTGTCATCTAATGTCAGATTAGAGCAGCATGATCACTAGCTCTAAAGTCTTCCAGGCCAACAGAGTTATGAATAAGCTGATCATCAGACACAGTTAACACAATACTTGCCAGCGCTTTCTCATCTCTGGTGGTCTCAGCAGCCATTGGTGCTGCTGAAGGAGCCTCTACACACTGCCACAAACCTTCTCTCTTCAGGTAATGCTTCATGCCCAGAGACCAGACACTGTAGTTAGACGAGGTGAGCCTCTCCACCACCTGGATAACAGGTACCTGTGCCATTCTGCTTTCCTCAGGCTCAGCAGACTCCTGGTCACTTTCACTGAATACCTCAGACTCAAGATCACTGGCAGACATCCACTGTGGTGCTCCTTTGGTGCTCTGCTACTGGAACTGACACACAGCGCAACCAGTAGTGGGTTCTGGGCCCATAACCCTGTCAGTATGGAGTGTTAAGTACCTGCAAGTGCACAGCAGAACAGAGCTCACTTCAAAGAAGTCCACTGTCCACACAGTTAAGTGTAGGAAGTATTTACAAGGCTTTATTTACAAAAGTCTTTTAGTTGATGCTGGTATACACAGTCCACAAGCAAAGTGCTTCACCAAACTTCTGCATATCAAGAGGGATTTTTACATACTGTACAAAGCACACTTATATACAATATTACAACCAATCAGCACTCAGTGCTGAGTCACTCTGATACCTTGCTTAGAGTGCTGGTTTAAACTGGTTTGCTCCAGCTAGAGCTTTCAGCCTGGAGCTGTCACTGTCAAATAGATGTGCATGATCAGAACCCTTAGCTTATGTCTTACATACACTGACAACCCTACACCAAAGGATAAACAGATATAAATCTGTCCTCGAGAGCTGCAAAACTGAGAAATCTGTAGGAGAACATTTCAAACTCCCAGGGCACTCAATGGGGGACCTCAAAGTAGCTGCTTTATTTCAAAGGAATTTCAGAAAGGGACTGGAAGGGGAGATTGCTGAATTCCAAGTTATTGCAACACTCAGGACAATGGAATCCCCAGGGCTTAACAGAGATATTGGCTTCTTATCTCAGTACACATGCTAAGTCATTCTGTTCTTATGTATACCCAGAAATAAAACTTTGTGGGTCTTGTAGAGGCCACTGGACTCACATCTGTTGTTAACTTCTTTATTATCTGTATGCCAACTGGTACAAGTGTCCATGGGATGCTTTTGGCCCTGAAACAACTTATTTAACATAACCCACATTGGCTGTTTGAGGTAGGATTACTTTTTCGGACCTTTTTCAGGAGCATACTGAATGCGCATTTTCATATATGTAGGTTGGCTCTTTACTGAATTGTGACATCATCATTGATTTGTAGAAATGCTTTCCTTGACCAAATAGAATTGGTCTCCCGATATCTATCTTTCTGTAGCAAAGTATAGTGTTGTAAGAATGTATTTATGATGTTGTCCTCAAAGTCAGGACCATTCTTTCTGGCTTTCCAAAAGCACCAGTCACATGTGGCTTAGTCTCCAATCACTGAGCACCTTTCCACAGTAGCACCTTTAAGATCAATTCAGGTGAATAGCTGTGTTGGTCTGAAGCAGCAGAACAAAGTGAGTCCAGTGGTACCTTTAAGACCAACCAAGTTTTATTCAAAGTACTAGGAATAAGGCCTGTTGTGGAAATAAATACAATGAGCTCTAGAAAGAGGCTCTGGGAGACTGCCAAGGCCTTGGGTACTCAGCATCAATGTGCTGTGGCGACCTCAGCAGGGTGCAATGACACAGAGTCCACCATTTTCTCCAGAGGAACTGATCTCTGCTACCTGAAGAGCAATTGTAATTTTGAGTGATCTCCAGCTCTCACCTGGAGATTAGTAACAAATATATACACTGCAAAAACCATTTTTTTAATAACTTAATGTGTTTTTTTATCTTATCTAAGATCTTATAAAGTGCATTATGTGCTATTATAATATCCTAAAACAGGTATATATACTCATTACATGCAATAAACAATAACAATCAGTTCATTCAGTATAATAACTACCAGTCAATTTACATCATTATTTTCAAAGTCAAACCCCAACGGAAGTTTCCAGAATTATATGCCCGCTTCTCCTTGTTTGAAGTCTTCCAAAGGGGGAAAGCTTTCTTTTATAGTTACATTGATGTTTGTTGCTGGTCCCACAAAAGGCACACTAAGCAGGTGAAGTTCATAGACGGAGTGCTCCTGTCTTTCTTAAGGCTGGTTTGGAGGGTGGAGTCTATGGTAGTGTACCTGTCTGAGGTCCCACCCCTCCTCAAACCTCACCCTCTCCAGGCTCCACCCTTCAAATCTCCATGAATTTCCCAACCTGGAGTTGGCAACCCTATCTCCTTCCCAGCCAAGCATCAACCTGCCATTATCTGCCCTTCTGATTTCAGCCTTCCATCTCCTCCCCCCTCTCTCCTGGAGATCAGTTGTAATGCTGAATGATTTCCACCCCTCTC
This sequence comes from Gekko gecko, assembly GCA_029375565.1. Lineage (NCBI taxonomy): Eukaryota > Metazoa > Chordata > Lepidosauria > Squamata > Gekkonidae > Gekko > Gekko gecko. The sequence goes on from JAPDNY010000004.1 coordinate 82,706,662, forward strand.
CTGAGACTGGCAACAGTGGTTCCCCAGGAGGGAATGTCTGGTTGGGAGAGTCTATGGCATTGTACCTGTCTGAGGTCCCACCCCTCCTCAAACCTCACCCTCTCCAGGTTCCATCCCTCAGATCTCCAGGAATTTCCCACCTGGAGTTGGCAACCCTATCTCCTTCCCAGACAATCATCAACCTACCTTTATTTCCCCCTCTCTCTTCAGCTTTCCATTTCCCTCCCCGCACACCCACCCACCTGCAGTCTCTTCCATGCTCTGAAGCCCTAATTGCCACAGAGTCCATGATTTTCTCCAGGGGAACTGATCTCTGCCATCTGGAGAGCATTTGTAATTCTGTTATCCAGCCCTCACCTGGAGATTGGCAACAATGGTTTCCCAGGAGGAAAAGTAGTCTTTCTCTGCAATGGGGACCAAAGCATCTGACATCATTCTCCTCTCCCCCTTTTGACTTGCACAACATCCCTGTGAGGCAGGTTAGACTAAAAGTCTGTGACTGGTCCAAAATCACTCATTCAGCTTCTACAGCAAGAACCTGGATCTACCAGACCCTGCTCTGAATAACTGACTGCTATGCCTAGGGTAGCCAATCTCCAGATGGAGCCTGAAGATCACTGAGTATCATTACTGAACTCCAGGCAACAGATCTCTCCTCCTCACCAGAGAAAATAACTGCTTTGGAGGGTGGGCTCTATGGCGTTCTATTCAGCTGAGGCCTCTCCCCTCCCAAACTCTGGCTTCCATAGACTCTACCAGAAAATCTCCAGGAATCTCCCTACCTGGGGCTGGCAACCCTGGATGGGCTGCAGTCTGTATTGATGCCATCCCGCCCGTTGGGATAGTCCCTGTTTTCCCACACTTTTTGGCCTTGGGGCAGCTGGGAACTGTAGGCCAGCAGATGAGGAAGACCATTCAACCCAATGAGTGATACCCCTGCAGGCCCCTCTCTGGAACTACAGCTTAATTAAACATTATGGGGGAACATTTTAAACAAAGAACCACAGCCATCTTACAAACACAGGTAACTGCCATTTCGTTACACCTATCAACAACCACTGAGGGGAAAGTTAGTCCCACACAGGAAGCAAGCAGGAGAAGCATCTTCATCAAGAGAGAAAACTGTTTGCCAGTAATTCTGACAGGGCACAGTGGCTGAAGGGGGAGTGGGTGGGGAAGAGGAGCAGACCCAGCACCCAGCCAATGGCATGCAAGTACTCTTGAGTGGCAGCTGACGAGCCAATGGCTGAGGGAGCACATGGAATGTTGCCACTCGGAAATAAAATTATATATAAGGAGCGATAGATAAGCGTTCATGTGCAAAGCACAGTTCTTCAGAGAAATTGGAACAAAATCTCAAGGGCTGCTTACAGGAAAAAAGTTTGTGGTGGCAGACATCAGGAGGGGCCACTAAGAACCAAACTGTATATGCAGAGCTGAAATTGGACCATTTGGCCAAGATCAATGGATGGCAGCAAATTAGCACATAAATGCAAAAATTAACAAGGAGATGTGAGAATGAGGCTAGAGTCCAGCGGCACCCCAAGTCAAACCTGGCTGAATCCTGTGTACATGTGAGAACAGAGACTCAGCATGTGCACACTTCTTTACATACACTGAAACAGATTGCCTCAAATATTACATGCAAGTAGGAGGAGTGTTTAATTGCCAGGAAGAGTTTAATCGAGTCAATATGCATAAGTAACGAAGCAAAAAATGTAGGTAAGATTGGAATAACACATGTAGTAGGACATATCAATAGCAGCATGTTGGCATACAGATGATAAAGACCCTTTCTTACACCTCCAGGGAAATGCTGATTGCCACTTTGGGTTAAGGAAGAATTTTATCTCCAGCCCAGTTTGGCTAGAGATCTTGGAGTTTTTTTGTCATCTTCTGGGCATGCAACAGCAGTCACTGGGGGAGTGGTTGGAGGTATTGGTGAATTTCCTGCTTGATGACCCTGGAGATCCCCTCCAACTCGATGATTCTATTATTCTATGGGTGAACAACAGATGTGAGAACAAAGTTTGAGTTCAGTGGCCTTTATAAGACTAAATAACTGTCATTTCTGGGTATAAGTAAGAACAGAATGAATTGGCCAGTGTTGTGATAAGCAGCTGATATTTCTGTCAAACCCTGGGGGTCCAAGTGTCCTGAGTGCTGCAATAATTTGCAATTCCGCAGTCTCCCATTCCAGTCTGTTTCTGAAATTCCTTTGACACGAAACAGCTACTCTGAGGTCCCCTGTGGAGTGCCCTAGGAGTTTGAAATGTTCTCCTACAGGTTTCTCTGGTTTGTGATTCTTGATGTCAGATTTGTGTCCATTTATCCTTTGGTGCAGGGTTTGGCCTGTTTGTCCTATATAGAGAACTGAAGGGCATTGTTGACATTTGATGACAAATACAATGGTAGAAGATGAGCAGATGAATAAGCCTGAGATGGCATCGTTGATGTTGTTAGGTACAGTGATTATGTTGTTTGGGTGTATGCAGCAGCAAAGTTAGCATCAGGGTGTGTTGCAAGCTCTGGTACCAGTCTACATGTTTAAATTAGATGCTGTATTATTGAAGTTGATGAGTAGTTTGAGATTGGGGGGGCTGTCTGTGCACTGGAAAATGTTCCCCCCTTTCCTTATTCAAATCTTCTGGGAGGAACTCCAAATAGAAGGTCATGTCTTCTTGCAGGGGACAGTCTCCAGAACATGGTGATATGTCAGTTGGGGTAGTCCAAAAATTGTTTTGGGGTGCACTGTTTGCCTGTGTGACTTCCCTGGAGGTACCACACTTTGGAGCAGCTGGCACAAGAACTGCCCTTTGGACCAGGACACAGCATATGTCTCCTCGAAGGGGAGAGTTCACTGAACATGGAGGTGTATGACATGTGGCATTCCAAACCTTATTTCAGGATGCAGTGGGCTAAAGGTCAAACCAGTTTCACCCCCTGCCGGAGGGCGTCCCCAGTGTGATGATGTCACCCGGAGGTGACATCATCACGCTGGCCACATTGTGGGGGGGACACTCTGTGAATCGAAAGAAAACTATGGTTTTCCCTCGAATCACAGTGCCCCCGCCCCCAACGTGGGCGACGCGATGACATCACTTCCGGTGACATCATCATGGCACGCACGCAAAGCACACATGCGGGAGACTCAAGATGGAGCCAGGAATCCCCCCACTTTGCAGTTAAGTCAACTTGGCAACCCTAGGTGTGGTCTAAAGATTGTTTTGGGGTGCAGCTTGGCCCCAGTGACTGCCTGTGTGATTGTCCTGGGGGTACCGCACTTTGGAGCAGCTGGCACAAGAACTGCACTTTGGACCAGGGCACAGCATATGTCCCCTCGAAGGGGAGAGTTCATTGAACATGGGGGTTTATTAAGTTTGGGGGTCCAAATCTTATTTTGGGGTTCAGAGCTTTCAAACTCTCCTCAGTGTTTTTGGATGAGTTCATGAATAAGACGTGAATAAGGAATGAATAAGGAACTGGGAATAAGGAACCAACTTCAGCCTCATAGGAGCTTGCCTTTTCTCTGTTTAGTCTCCAGGGCAAAGAACTTGAGTATGGATGGTTTCCTATTTAAGGACTATCAAAATCTGGTCTCTCACTAGAGTAGTCTGTGACCATCTTGGTGAGTTGATTGATTTTAGTTTCAGTTGACTTGATTCTTTCAGAAATAGCATCCACAGATTTAGCAGTTAACTGCATAGTTAACTGGGCAAAATCCCCTGAGTTGTTAGTACCATTACTGATGCTGACATCTTTAAAAACTGTGTTGCCTTTATTGTCTTCTTGGAGTAGAGTAAGTACCTCTCCCTGTGTCTTTGCTGCATTAGTATCAGGCAAAAGATTAACCAAAGGTGCAAAGTGGTTTGAGGTAGGGATGGTAAAAGCATGGTGGGGAACATCTGAGGCAAAGTAATCATCAATTTTGGTCTGCTTACTAGCTGGTGGTGAGGATAAATCCCCTCTGTTATGGACCCTTTTACAGCCGCCCATAAAACGGTTCAACAACTGTCTTTTCCTTTGCATTCCTTGTTCCCTTAGGAATATGCTTGGTTCGCTGGGCCAGGCAGTTCACAGAGCAAAGAAGGTTACAACTGATTTCTTTACACCAGAAAGAATGTCTTAATTAGCTTTCAGTTGCAGACCTTACTACAAGTGGGAGGTGCCGGCATAGACAGTAAGCAATAAAATAGTAGTTCATGGCAAAAACACTTTGTCTTAAGCTTAAGATATGATAAACAAAGAACTGATAATGAGTCAGTCTCAATTAAGCTCTTTTGAGGTCATTTAAAAGTCATTAAAATGATTAAAAACCTTAAAATCCATGAAGCACCAGGACGGCGTCTGCAGCTCCCCACCAGCAGCTCAACACCAGCAGCTCAACAACTGTGTGGTAAGAATATGAGAGATTTTGCATTACCTTTTTAAACCACATGGTTTCTGTTATTAGCCCGTCATGGAGGAAACTGGTACAGGGATGGCTGTTTTACACAGCATTTCACTTCCAGTAAGGAGCCGTCTCTGAAGCACTGTGGCCATTTCAAACTGTGCCACTTTCTTTTCCCACCACTTTCCTCTGTGTGCATGATCTCCCTGAGAAGTTTTTTTTTTTTTTTTTTACAATTTATTGGGAGTGCTATGATGTTGATTTGACAGCCTGTTATAGCATTATAGTGCTCCCAAAAGAACATTTTTTAAAAAAGAGATTGCACACCAGGGGGAAAAGGGCGTGAAAAACCCATCACTTGGAGGAAGCACAACGGGGCATTTTACACAGCCCACTGTAGCAATTCAGATCCAATAGAAGGGATTGAAGACCTGAGGAAAGAAGTTTTCATCAACGACACCTCAGATATGCTTCCCAAATGGGAGACAACCAGCATTGTATGAACAGGTAAATACATTCCATTAACAGCTGGTTACTAAAAGAGGTCTGTCTGAATAGACAGGGGGAAAAAGTTAATAATCAGTTCCTGAAATGGCATAGATAGGCTGTCTGAAATCCTTCTATGTAATTGGATCTAGTCAGTCCCCACACACACACACAAACAGACAATCTCACCTAATTCACTTTCTTATTACTGCCTCCTGTTACAAATGGCTTTTGGTCCATATAAGCCCAATAATCCCCAGCAAAGCCTTTTTTGTGGTCTCTTTCCTTTTTTCCAGTGGAAAGGCTGGTTGGATTGTGTCCTGACCCAGGGCTGGCGAGCTACCCCACAGCTGGGCATGGGGAAACACCATCCTTGCCGGCTGGAAAAGGAGCTGAAGAAACACATCGCTGAGGGAGTGGTGGCAATCCCAAGGCTGCCAATGAGATGCTGGGTCCACCCAAGTCACACACCCCCCACAGGAGAATGGTGACTCACCTTGCAGGGACACCCACCCAGAGGCCTGGAGTTGGGCATAGGCCTGGTAGCAGGGGAATCTGAGGTGAATGCCAGAGCTAGGGGAACATGCGGAGCTGCCAGGATGTGCCCGCCTCCAGCCCAGAGGGCCACAGCTGGGTATACCACCCCACGGGCAGGAGGGAAACTCACCAGGCCAGATGCAGAAGGAGATCCAGGCAGCAGGAAAGGAACCACAAGCAGCGAGAGGGAGTACCGGCGTCACCCAGATGCAGTGAGACCCCAGAGGACTGGAAGAGGGGTGGGGCCTCTCTAAGAAGAAAGAGACGGCCCAGCCAATGGAGCAAGGGAGAAGGAGGAATGATGGGGGAGGACACCACTGGAATGGGGGGAGGTGGAAACGGGGTGGAAGTGAGCTGAAGGAGGGAATAAAAAGGGGAGCAGATACTGAAGGAGGATGCAGAAGGTGACAGAGAGAACTAGCTTGCAGCAGCATGAGCCAGGGAAAACAACCGTGGAGGTGATGTAACCCCTCAGCACCCCAAATGAGGCTTCAAGGGCACCCCCTTCTGACTCTTCTCCAGCACAGTGGAGGGCAGCGGCACTAAAGGGAACCGAGCGGAGCCTAACAGATGGATCCAAGTCTTGGTCATTTGTGATAGATTGTGATACAATTCCTATACCAAAATTGGAATGTCCTTCAAGGTCTATGCTTTCCCAACCAGTATCACCTCCATCTCATCACAATTAAGTTTCAGCTCGTTCATTGTTATCCATTTAACCACAGAAGTAAAGGTATTTATTTAGAACCTCTGCAGCATCACCAGGCAATTTGAATAAAGAAATATAGGGTTGAAATCTAGACTAAATTTTCCACTAAAAGGATGGATGAGGAAATTGCGGTTCCATGTCTTACCTGGGACCCCGAGGTCGGCTCCAAATACACCCCCCCCTTTTGGATGAACTCACACAACCAGTTTCTTTGGAAAATTAGGTGGATAAACTTGGCCACAACTTTTATTGGTTACAGCTGTAGAGCATTGGCACAGCATGGGTCCACCGGATCCGACCTATCGGCTGGCCCATGTGCCAACCGAGTTAACCGTTACCCAGCCAGCCGGCATGGGTAGAGAAGGCGGGAGGGCAGGTTATCGGAATTCACACGGACGCTTGCCCCTTTGTGAGCTCCCCTGCCCTCTGGCTGTGAGGGCAAGCACTGTTATTCCTTGAGCTAGCCAGCTCCGTTCAGCCCTCACGCCAAGACCCTTAAAGGGTCCCCAGCTCCGGAATTGGCTCGCAGGCCAAATTCCGCCAACAGATCCGGCCCCATGCTGTTACCGCCACAAGAACAGGACACCCCCATTAGTCCTGTTCCCGCCAACGCCCTTACAGCTGCAGCCAAGAAAGCAAGTTATGCCTGATTCCGTGCAACCAGACATCCATTCCCCAGGCCGATAGATGTACGCCATCCGCTCGGAACATGGCCTCCATCTTGTGAGATATGTCTGGATGGCGAATCCAGATACCGCCTGCCGACTCGACGACCCGGCCCAGCCTGCCGGACACTTTCCGCCTTGCCACGTCCACCTTCTTGGGATGAGCTGCGCCTCGCCACGACCTCCGTTCCAACCAATCCGACCAGAAGATGACCGTGCCGGGCAGAATCTCACGCACTAAGGCCAGGTCGGCCAGTACCTGGCGCTCGAGGGCCACTCCGGGGCACTCAGTCAAATCATTTTCCCCCAGCTGTAGCAGCAGAACATCGGGAGGGTGGCGCCTCGCTGCGACGCGCCCCAACCAGGGCAACAGGGACCTCCATCGCATGCCTCGCTGCGCCATCCATGTAATGTGTGCCGCATCTCCCAAGCCCAAGTCTTTGCCCCAGCCTGATGAGGATGCATACAAACCTGCCCGATGAACGATGCTGTGCCCAAAAATCCAGACAGTCCTGTACCTCTGTCCTGGAACTGAGGAGTCAGAGAGCCGGTCACTGGCTGGACTCCGGCTGTGGCCTGATGTATGCCCTAAAGGCCGTAGAGCGCCAGCGGCCTATAGCCCGTATGCGTACCTCCGGCAGGCCGACGTCCGCAGCCGTGGTGGCTGCCCCAATCCTGAAGGAGTGAGGCCCAAATTCCTTGCCCGGTAAGCCCAAAGCCCCCAGAGCCAACCTGAAAACCCCCGTAAACTGATACCTGGTCAATGGGGCCCCGTCTCTATGGATAAGCAGGGGGCCACCGCCTTCAGGACGCATTGCTAAAAAGGCTCGAGTGGTCTGCACGGGACACGGGCCACCCGGTAGTGGCCCCAAGTGCAGGCGCGCCCCTTTTCCCAGTTGGTCTGTCTTTGACCTCCGAATATACAATGACATCCCCTTTTTCCCGAGGTGAACATCCTGAACACCCAGGGGTGTGTTGGTGAACAAGATTTTGGAGCTCGCCACCAGTTCCCCAACCCTCAAGGCCCCAAAAAAGGCCAAGACGAATGCAGTCTCAAAGAGTGCGGCCTCGTATCGGGACCAACACAGCACTGGAAGCTCCCGCAAAATCCCCTTCAACAGCTCGAAGGTCACGGGCCGTCTGTGATCTGGAGGCCGTGCGGCTTGCCTCCGCCAGCCCTCAACTGCTCTATGGGCTTGGAATGAATGGCACGGGTCCGTAAACCCCTCCGCCTTGCTAAAGAATGTGATGGCAGCCATGCGACCCCTGATGGTACTGTGGGAGAACCCGCCGTCCTGCAGGCATGCCATATAGCGAAGCACCCATTCCCCTTCCACCGGCAAGGTCTGCGGGCCCCCGAATCCCGCAGTAAAGTCAAAAAGGCGTCGATAGCCCTCGCATACTTGGCGAGAGTGGAGGGGGCGATGGACCCATAGATGCCCTGCCTTATTGTACCTTCCCAAGTTCCCACAGCTCCTCCGGAAAGGGGTCGGAAACGCGGTTGGCTCCTGGCGCCAGTATGCGGAAACGTTCCTCCTGTTGGCGAGACAAAGCGTCCGCTATGCTATTATCCACGCCTGGCACATGGCGTGCAGAAAATGTAATGTTATCAGCCAAGCAGGCCAGAACCAGGCAGCGAACCAACCGCATCACCCGTTCAGACTTGGACGTTTGCTTGTTCACCACCCGCACCACCGCCTGGTTGTCGCACCAAAACCGCACCCTTTTGTCCCTAAAGAGATCCTTCCAAATGATCACCGCCACCAGTATTGGGAAGAGTTCCAAGAAGGTGAGATCTTTGAGCACTACAGAACCCTCCCACTCCTTGGGCCAGGGCCGTGCACACCACCTGCCGTCATAGTATACGCCGAACCCAGCGCTGCCCGCTGCATCAGAGTGGATCTGGATGGCATCCTGCAAATCCATCGGGTGCTGCCAAATGGTAACCCCGTTGTAGCCCTCCAGGAACCGGAGCCACACGCCTAAGTCCTCCTTCATACCCCTGGTCACCCGTACCCGGTGATGTGGCGCCCTGACCCCAGCCGTCGCTCTGGCCAGCCTAGCGCAGAAACCCCTGCCGGGCGACACGACCCGGCAAGCAAAGTTCAAATGCCCCATCAGTGACTGCAGTTCCTTCAACGTGCACTTCGCCCGTGCCCTAACCAAGGAAATGAGCGCTTGGAGGGCAAAGAGTTTGTCCTCTGGCAACCTGGATGCCCCAGCTACAGAGTCTAATTGAATACCCAGGTACGTTAAACTAGTTGCCGGCCCTTCGGTCTTGTCTGCTGCCAATGGGACGCCGAGCTCTTCAGCAAGCCGCTGAAATGCTCGCAGGGACTCCGCGCAAGTCTCGTCATTCCCAGGGCCGACAAAAAAGAAGTCATCCAGGTAATGAGTGATCCCCGTAAGCCCGGTCCTCGACTTCACCGCCCATTCAAGAAAAGTACTAAATGTCTCAAATGCCGCGCAGGCCACTGCGCAACCCATAGGCATGGCCTTGTCAAAGTACCATGCCCCTTGGAACTTGAAACCCAGCAACGAAAAGGAGTCGGGGCTTACCGGGAGCAGTCGGAATGCCGACTGAATGTCACACTTGGCCATGAGTGCCCCTTGCCCGCAAGCCCGGACCAGTCCCACTGCGTGATCAAAGGAAGCATATTTGACCGAGCAAAGCTCAGGGGGGATACCGTCATTCACCGAAGATCCCCTCGGGTACGAGAGATGCTGAATAAGGCGATACTCGCCTGGTGTTTTCTTTGGCACCACCCCTAGGGGGGACACTCGCAGGTGGTCCATAGGGGGCGTGCTAAATGGGCCCGCAATACGCCCCGCCGCCAATTCTTTCTGCAGTTTTGCAGCAACCACCTCAGGCATCTCCCTGGCTGACTTCAGGTTGTTGGAATCGGTAGCTATGCGCGGGCCGCAGGCGGGAATGGGGAAACCCTTCGTGAACCCATCCAGGATATATTGCCCGGCCTCCCTCGAGGGGTATTGTGCCAAGAGGGGTCTCAGGGCATCCACCCGAACCGGGGTGGCCGCCAATGACCACCGGTCCTGTGGAGCACTAACGTCTGGAAGCAGAAGGGGCTGCGGTGCCTGATGACCCCCTCCCCCTTTTGTGTTGGCACCACCGGAGAAGGGTTTTCCACCCCGAAAGGGCTGCTGGGTGCCGGCGGACCGTGGGCAATACACCCGCCCGTGCCCGCCCCCGCACACCTCGCAGCTATGGTGGAACTTGCACCGTGCCCGGCGACACCGGCCCTGATTATATTCCCAGCAGACCCCCCGCGCCCGCTCCTTGCGCACGGCCCAGCGATCTGTCTTTACCTCCCCTTTTCCTTTAATGCATGGGCCGACCTCCCTGAGCCAAACCTTGTCCTGCAGCAAGTCCCATCGAGCCCTGTCATTGAGTGACGCCAGTTTACGGCAGGTCTCGTCGTAATCTATAGCCGGCCCCTCGCCAGCCAAGACCCTCGCCTCGACCACGTTGCTCATGTGGTTGAGCAGGTGCCAGCCCCTGTCCGGGTACGCGGTGGCGACAACCCCCGCATACACCAGGTAACCGGACACCCAGTTGAGGAAGGTGCGCTCCGCTTCCTCGGTCTTCTCCTTCTTCTCCCTCTTGTCAGATTTCACCGTGCGGGCCTCAGCCCCCCGTTTGTGAAGCAACGTGAAGACATTAACGTAATACCCGTCCAGAATGCTGTCCCTCAGTTCCTCAGATAAATGGAGCCCCGGCGGCTCCTCTCCATTCAAGTACGTGGATAGGATTGTAGAAGGGTCAGAGACGTCAACGTTATCCCATACCACCCCAGGGCCCCGCCCGGCTTTCTGCCTGGCTTGTGCCGCCAGCGCCCTGCGGTGTATGGCCCAAGCTGGCAGCCCTGGCACATGGGCCGCTGCTGCCCAGTAATCGCTCGGCGGCTGCGCACTTCGCCCTGCAGTCGCACCCTCACCTGATGAGCCCGCGCCCTCTGCCTCGTCACGGGAGTGCGCGGAGGAGCCCGAGCTACCCCTCTCATGTCCCCCGTCTGCGGTGCGTGCTGCCGGCCGTGAAGCCTGGTGACTGGCCGAGCTGGAGGAAGCCCCCCCTCGCTGCTGGGCTAAGCCTCCCTCTGCCCCAGCCTTCCGGGTTCGTTTGGCCGCCGGCTCCTGGCTCATCTTGGCCACCTTTTCCGAGAGTTGATCAAAAGCCTGCTGAAGGCCCCGCATGGTGTCAGCGAGCTCCGCAACACCTTCAGACCCATCTGCGCCGCGCGAGACCGCCTTCCTTTTCGCCGTCGCTCCCACCGGTTGCCCGACTGCTGCGGGCCGTGCTCGCCCCTTGGGTGCTGACCGGGGTGTTACCCCAGCCACAGTGCCCGTGCGCCGCGTGCTGCGTGATGGGGGCCTCATACCTGCTCAGGACACCAAAACACAACACGTCAAAAACCCCCAGTTCCCTTTTACCCGCCCCCAAATGGCTAGACGGCATGTGCGAGCGGCCGGAGCGCGCCATAGATTTGTCCTGAGAATGACGCTCAGCTGCAAGTAAGCCCAAACCCTGTGAGGTGTTCGAGGCGGAGAGATGAACAGAGGTGGTTTGCCATTGCCTGCCTCTGCATAGTGACCCCGGACTTTGGTGGTCTCCCATCCAATTACTGACCAGGGCTAACTCTGCTTAGCTTCTGAGATCTGACAAGATCAGGCTGCCCTGGGCTCTCCATGTCACGAAAGGTGAGGTGAACCCTCCCCCCAGGTGGATGGCCTGAGGAGGAAGAGGCGACCTAGTCCAAAAGACATCTCATCCTTTGCCATCCCCTCCTTCTGTTACCTGCAATCTTTCCCGGCGTCAGGGCCTTCTCCAGGGAGTGCTCCCTTCTCGTTTGGTGGCCAAATGTGAGCTAGTAGGAGCTTCCTAACTTCTGCCCCTGGAAACTTCAGTCATGCTCAGACATTCACAGTACACGGAGGGGACGTGCAAGATGCGAAGCAGATGACAAACCAGGGCCCCTTGCAATGCCCCTTGCATTCACTGGATTGCATGTACAATAACCTCAAATTTATTGTTTTTTTTTTTTTTTTTTTGCAATGTTAGCCACCCAGTACTAATCAGGATTAACCTTGCTTAGCTTCTGAGGTCTGATGAGCATGGGCCATCCAGGGCAGAGCAGCATAACGATTCATCATAAGTAACTATCACTATACAGTAAAACAGTAACCATAGTATTATAAAGAGCTAGTTGACCACTTCTGCTGAGACACTAAAATCGGGAGGAGCTCTTTGAAAGAAATCCGGTTGGATTCACAATTAAAAACAGCCAACGAATTAAATGAGAAAAGTGTGCGAAGCCGGCGGGCTGAGGAGGCTGCAGGCCGCGCCCCCCCCAGGCGCCGGGGCATGCCCGGCGGCCCCGGCTGCAGCCCCGCGCCGCCCCCGGGCGGCTCGCTGGCCCGGCGGCCGACCAAGGAAGGCGGCGGCCCTCCCCGCTTCAGCCCTGGGCCCCAGGGCGGCGCAGGCCCAGGTAGGGCGGCCCCCCGCAGCCCTGGCCCGGGCGGCCCTGGCCCGGCCGACCGGGAGGCGGCGGCCCCCCGAGCTCGCCCGGGGCGTCCCGCAGGCCCGGGCTGCAGGCCGGCCCGGCCGCGCCCCATCGCTCGCTGGCCCGGCGGCCGACCGAGGAAGGCGGCGGCCCGTCCCCCGCTTCAGCCCTGGGCCCCAGGCGGCGGGGCAGGCCCAAGGGCTAAGGAAGCGGCCCCCGCGCAACCCCATGGCCCGGGCAGGCCCAATGGCCCGGCCCGGGCCGGCTGGGGGTCGGCGAAGCCCCCCTTTTTCTCGCGCCGGAGCCGTCCCCCGCCAGGCTCCGAGAGCCTGCAGGCCAGGGAGGCAACCGGCCGCGCCCCCCCCTCCATCGTCGGCCCGGCGGCCGGGCCGGGCCCGAGGCAGCCCCGCACCGGGCCGGGAAGGGTGGGCCGGCTTCCCTCCCATCCCCGACCCGGGAACGCCGGGGTAGGCCCTCCCAGGCACCGTCCGCATGGACGGCTGCCGTTCTGTGCCCCGACGGCGCGAGCGGGAGGAGGCAGGCCCATTCCCCCCCCCTCCCCCGCCGCCCGGGCAGGCGAGGAGTGCCTGGAGGCCCCTGGACCCGGCTGCTGATGGCCGGGCCCAGCCGCGGCGGCCGCACCCGGCCGCCGGGAGCGCCCGGCGGCCGCAGGCAGGATGCAGAGGGGAAGAGGCGAGGGAGAAGGAAGGGCCTACCTGTAATGGACGCGGCTGTCTTCCTTCGAACCAACCGGGCTCGCCTCGTGGTCAAGTGGGGAGGGGGGAGCAGCTTCCCTTCCCCTTTTAATGCCTCCCCCTCCCTGACCACCCCCTGCCCTCTATTGGCTGGGGAAGGGGGGGGGAGGTGCGTCTTTTCTTTTCCGGTCACGCACCAGGCCCCCCGCCCCTTCCCGGCCAGCGACCTCGCCGTCCCCGCCCGTCCCCGCAAATGGCGGGCCCGGCCCACCCGGGCCCTTCTGCTTTCCATCTTTCTCCCTTCCTGTTTATCTTTGATTTGTTTCTAATGCTCTTCTTTGTGGTTCCCTATGCCCCAGGAGCAGCATGTGGGAGAGTTGTCTTCAGTGGCAGAAGGAGAGGCAATAACATTGTTTTCCACTGACCAGAAGTGCATTGTATAAGTAGACAACTCACTATGGATCCAACCCATAAAGCTGGATGTCATTATTTTTCAGTCTGCTCCAAAACCATGAATCATTTTTCCTGAAGACTACACATACAGTTAAATAACATGGACCCTGTGGCTTGATTGATTGATTGATTGATTGATTGATTGATTGCATCAAGTGTGACTCATTCCTGACAACAGTGGGTCAGGAGTTAGGTAGATGGCCCTTCCCAAGTATTTCATTTCCTGTGAAGTCCTCATTGTAAGGGAGATACTATGAGGGTAGATTATTGTCGTTGTGTATTGACGGGATAGGAGGAGTCAAAAGAACCTTGATTAATGTGCCCCAGAGTTTTCATACAGGCTATATTCTCTTGCAAGAGTCTGAGGTGATACATGCCTTGATAGGGAATCTCTAGTTAGATATCAAATAATGTGTTCCCTCAAGCCTCTGACTGTGGAAGGCTAGAGAACCTTGGGTGGAAAGACAGCGGGTGTGTCGGGGGGTCTTGAGGCAACACAGTTTGTAATTTGTGATGAGATTGTGATGGTAGCTGAGGAGTGTTTTGTTTAGACATCACTGATTTTAACTCATCTAAATGTGCTCTTTATTCACACAAATATAAAGAGTGAAATTGCAGATTTGCCCTGCCTTTAAGGAGGCTCCGGGATTATCTTTCATGAATTATTAACAGAGTATGGCAGCCACAAAATCTTTTTATTAACAATCTTAATAAAACATACTGGCCTTACTGTAGAGACATTCTGTTAGTTACAAGCTTCCTATTAGAGCCGTGGCTTATAACGGTTTGCATCTAGAAGATGTAAGGTACAGCATATTCTCTGTGTAAATGTGCCAAGAATCTGTAAACACATCATATTTAATTTAAACGTGTTTTTAAAGTATTGCAGCCTCAAATATGCAGTTTTACATGTACTTGCTTAGGAATTCGGAAAGTACGCCTTTGGCTGCTCTCTTGTGATTCTTAATATTCTGCAAGGTGACTTTTCTTACTTGAGTCCCCACTATTACTAGTGACTGACATCTTCCCTAGTTTTGCAAGTGGGTGCAGAAGAATAATTTAAAATTTTATGTCCTTTATATCTGAGCAGTCATTCTGCTGAAAATAAATCAGACAGGATTGCACAGTTCAATTAATTTCAGAGAATCCTAAACCAATCAGACTTACATTTCACTCCAGGCAACAAAAATAATTTCTGTCTAGTTGAATTTGACCTTCTTAGTGTACAAGGAGGTCACATATTTCTTGTATTTATACATATCAGGAAGAACAGCAATAGCTTATAACAAGATGGGGGAAAACGCCACAATTCTGATCAATGAGTCTAAATAGTTTATCCCTTGTTTTAATTACTTGTCTGTGTATGAACTGTATACTGCTGTTGCTTTATAAATATTTCTAGAGCTGTGATCCAAGTGACAGTTGTAGTCAAGTAATTTCAGAGTTGGAAAGGACCAACAGGGTAATCTAGTCTAACCCCCAGCCAGCACTGGAACTACAGCTATAATATCCCTGACATGTAAGTATACAATCAATTCTTTAAAAATTCTAACAATGAAGAATCCACCATCTCATGAGGAAGACTGTTCTAGTGTCAAACTGCACTATCAGGAAATTCTGCATGGCAGGTCTTCAGCTATCAGAAGCTGGCCAATCGTATCACTTTGCAACTGTCTCTTCTCCAAAACAGAGGTTCCCATTTCCTTTAGCATTTCCTCATATGATATGGTTTTCAAAGTCCTCATCAACTTTGTTGTGCCGTGATAAGCCTTGTTCCGGCTTATCAATACCATTCCTAAACTATATGAAACTGAACACAATACTACAGGTGAGGCCTAACCAAAGCAGTGTACAGCAGCATCCATATCTCACATGACGTCAACACTACATTATTGCTAATGCAGCTATGATGGACCAACTGTTACTCTCCCCAATCTGAGGAAGATTTTCCCACCAAAATTCTTAGTTCCTTTCAGGTACTGAGCTGGCCGCCAGTAGCATGATAATATTTGTGGCTTTTATAAATCTGAATGTCCCACCCTTTGACAGAAACTAATTTGGCTTTTGCCCAGGAACTTGGCAGCAGAAAACAGGAGCTCTCTCTTTAGATCCCTTGAAATGGCACCGGAGCCTGTGTAGCAGTGAACAGTAATAAAGATTTTATTTAATAGGCAGGGATGATATGAGGTAGTCAGGTATTGGAAAGGCTGAGGGAAACATTGTTGGCAAAACCATATATTTTTCATTTGACAGACAATATGGTGTTCTGGCAGCTTATTTTTACAAATTCTTGGTTCTTATCAGTGAGAGATGGTTGACTGAGTACTTAAATTTCAGTTACAGTGTTTCTGCATATAGTTTCCTATTAACTGTTCAGGTTTTCTGGAAAGATCACTCTTGTTGTATATCAAATTCTTCCCCCTTTTCTGAAATCACAATGTGTCTTCTTTCTCCTGAGTAGTTTATAACCATTTCTTTTCACAACAGACCAGGGACTGCCTCAGTGCCAGTTCCCTGTATAACTGGACAGGATTTATATTTCTTCCCTGAAAATATAATCCTATTGGCCTGATTGGGAGCTGCAGCCTTCTACCCAGTCACTTTTTTGCCAGAATCTCAAACTGCAGTTCTTTGCCTCTGTGTGGAAACATACTTCAGCTTTAGCTGATGCTAGATTCTGAATTCTTAGATGGAATTCTTTATCAGGTTATGTTTATGTTTAATGCAGCTAAGACCAGAAGTCTCTCCCTATATTCAAAAGGTGAATCTGTCTGATAGATTTTTAGTTAGACTCTTCAGATATCCACTACTTTAGCTAAACCTTTACTTTACTGAACAGTAACTGCTGCTGGACTCAAAACAAACTATATATCTCCCTTGAGCATGCAGCTGATCTTCTAGAGCCAGTTTGGTGTAATGGTTAAGAGCACGGACGGTAATCTGGGAGAACCGGGTTTGATTCCCCACTCCTCCACATGCAGCTGCTGGTGTGACCTTGGGTCAGTCACAGGTTCTTTCAGAGCTGTTCTCTCATGAACAGTTCTCAAGAGAGCTCTCTCAGCCTCACTTACGTCACAGGATGTCTGTTGTGGGGAGGGGAAGGGAAAAGGGATTGTAAGCCACTCTGAGACTGATTTCCCACAAGCCACTGCTCTGCTCTCACTCTTCCCTTTTCCCAATTGTATGCGTCAATTTCCCACTTGCTGCATGGCCGCTTTGCCTGATTTTCCCCATGTCTTCTTGATTCTATTTTTTGAGGATCGAAAAGATGCGGGGGAAATCGGGGCGAAGCTGCAGGTCAAAATGTGGCCACACAGCAAGTAGTGGGAAATTGGTGGATACAATCAGGGGAAAGGGAAGAGTGAGGGCAGAGCCCTCCATCAACATGAAAAAGGACATGTAAAATGTCTTGATTCACACTTTTATGGGGTTCTGATTTGTACATGGACCTCTGTGCAATCAAGAGATTAGTATGTGTGTAGTATTCCTTGATACTTAAGAAGGATCACCCCATCATGATACAGAGCAATCCACATGTTCCAGAACTGCTGAACTACAGCAATATTTTTTCCAGTTCAGTTCAAAGACATTTGACAGTTCATAAAACTTGAAGGATTCAAGCAATACCAAATTTTATGTAGGTAAAGTTTAGGCAAGCATCCACTGGGATGATAAAACATAGCACATAAAACCATGGGCTGTGGTCTCCAAGGTCCCTGGCTCAAATTCAGCCCCAAACATGCTAGGTGGTCTTTGGGAAACCACCTTGTCTCAGAGTCTTCTATCTATAATGTGCCTCCTAGTGGGCTCTAATCTGGCAAAAATGCAGGATATAAATGTTTTAAATAAATTAAAATAAATACATAATGTGGGGATACTAATTCTGACTTACCTTATGGGACTGTTGTAAGGATTACGGTAACAATATATGTAAAGAGTTCTGAATGTTGAAAGTTCCGTATGTTCCGTATAATAAAAGTCATAAATAGTATTATAATTGTCCAATTTTTAACACCCCTTAACTTCAGAATAACAAGATGGTATTATGCCCATCAGAAGATGTGACACCTGGAAAGCAATGGAATCCTGCCAAAATATTCTATATACATATTTTCCTCAGTCCAACACTAGAAAGAATAGGGGTAGTATTTTATTTTCAGTTGTAATGTTAATTTCATTTTGGATTAAGAGAATGCATAAGATTTATAATCAATGCATTTTAAAGTCAGCACACTTCCTTCCAGCAAGATTCCTTCCAGAAGTCTACAATGCCACTTATAAGCATAACCTTCCCCCCACACACCAGTAAAAAATTCCAGATACAAGAAAATGCTTTGAAGTTTGAAGTAATCCCTGGAAAGAAAAACATTTAAATCCATCTGGAATTGGTTTGGTCAGAAATCAGCACTTTGCCATCATCCAGCCAGGACTCAGTAATTCAAACCCATGTAGCATCGTCTCCTCCAGTTTTAAATCATGGACAACTCTTTTGTTGCTCACTGTCCCGGCAGTATGTACACAAGTTTCAGACAGTGGATTCTACTGATAGTGAGTACACATCACTGGGTCTAAGGGAGGAGAAAGTGGGATATTGTAGGGTTCACAGTTTAGGTGTGCTCTAAATAGTTATCATTGTTCAAGTGGAATCAGCAGCACAGAGCGCCTATTTCAAATTTGAATTTATGTGTCAGTTGCATCTCATCCTGAAAAATAGGCCACAGTAGCTTATTATGTTTATGTCCCAACTTTCTCCCATCATGTAACTAAAGTTGGCATTCATAGGAGGTACTCTCTCTAGGTACTGTCTACATCACTGATGGCCACCCATTTCAGAAGATGATCTCAGCAAGCTCATATAGGCACCTTCATCTCAGATTATTTAGTGTTTTTGGCACACTTGGAAACAAACAAGTATCCAGCAAAGCTCTTACACCACTAAAAGATGTGATCAGTTGTGCATTACTGTTTTTGAACTCAATGAAGTTTCCAAAGCTTTCATTACCAGTCCCTGTACAATACACTGAAACAATCTAAGGTGGAAGCTACCATGATGAAGATATGGCTTTTCCAGGAAAGATAAAGATTGGAAACCAACCCAAGTTAGTGGAAAGTCATTTGTGGCTGGCTTTAAATGTCACTTGGTCATCCAAAGACAATGTTAGCACTAAAAGCAGCCTTAATCTGATCCTTTAAAGTGCAAGGAGACATATTTCTTTATGGGGTAGGAGTAATTAATTATCATCCAGTACAGGTTAAATCTCATCTACACTATCAACCTTCATTCCTCCCAACAGAACTTGTTTTTTTCAATATTAATTTTAATGTCTGGCACTGATTCAGCCTATAATGGTTTTAGAACTTCAGTGATTACATCTGACTGAAAAGAAAATTAGTTGGATGTCAGTTGTGTACTGATTAGGCCTTTCCCCATAGCTCTAGATGATTATCCAAAACAATTTTATGTAGATGTTAAACAACATGGAATCAGGATGAATCCTTGTGGCTCCCTGTTCTGTTATGTAAATGATTATGGGGGAATCTAGTGCAAAATCTCCACCTGTACTAGAGCTCTTGTGCAAGTGGAAATACAAGAAAGACTGGGTAGACACTGGCACTCTCAAATTTATTGTATCCTCAGCTGCATTTTCACTTGCTACCAGTTTCTGGGCACTATAATATATAGTGTGAGGTGTTGTGTACTCTGCAGACCCCCCAGTGGAGGTGGGGGTTCCCTGCCAACAGGCCCTGCCCCACAGCCACCAATCAGCTGGCTAGCAGGGGGACTTACCTAGAGAAAGAGAAAGCCTTGTCACCAGCCTGACACAGGAAGTGACATCATCACACCGGCCATGGCCAGGCAATGCTCTGGTATTTGGGCAAAATCTGTGTGATTGAGGCCAGTTTCACCATATAGTTTTTGTCCAAATACCAGAGCATCACCAAGACATTGCTGGTGTGATAATTTCACTTCTTGTGTGATGCCAGTGACAAGGCCTGGGCCTTTCTCTTTCTCCAGGAAAGTTCACTTATTCCATGCTGGTTGCCAGGAGGGACCTGGCAGTCCTGTGCATAAGTCTTGCACAAGCAGAACTGCACTGGATCTATCTGTGTCTCTACTTGGGCATTGCTGAATCCAAACATCTAAACAGAGTGGAAACCACTCAGAACCACAGTCTGAAAATTATCTTCAAGCTAGGAATGGAACCATTAGGCATACAACCCAAAATCTGATGGTATTACTGAGAAACTGAGGCGAACCAAGACTAGCAGGTTTAATAGGATGATTAAATTAGTTTCATTTCTAAAACCAGGCCAAACCTCAAATTGAAAGGGGTCCACGTAATCTGAATCAATAAACAATGTCTGATTATGAACAATCACCATGTTCCTGATAGTCATCTGGAACTAGCTGGGGGGGGGAGTTCCTTACGGTATGGTCTGACAGCTGCATCTTTTAAGGCAACTGGGGCTATTTCCTCATTATTATGGGTAATAAGCTACTTTTACTTGATACTTTTTATTTCTACCTGTTGTTTATTCTAGTTTTTTTTAAATGAAGGCACATTTATTCCATATTGACAATTCAATATATAGAATTTGTTTTAAAGCAATAATACTTCTCCTGAGCTTTTAGGAAGGGAGAATTTAGGGCCAGTGCTATATAATTTGTTCATAAATTATCTGGAACCTCCACATTCAGAGGCAGTAAACTTCTGGACACAAGTGCTAGGAGGCAAAATCTGAGGAAGGCCTTGGCCTCTGTGCCCACTTGTTGGCCCACCAGGATGCTGGACTAGATGGACCACTGGTCTGATCCAAAGGACTATTCTTACTTTCTTATGAATTCTAAATAACTAAAATGAATTAAGATGAATAAATAACATTTATTCAAAGTCAGAATATTTTCTAATGGAACCTGCTCTTATTAAAGTTAGACAGTTTGTAACAGTTCACATTAAAAACTATGTCTTATTGAATCCATTTGAGTTGTAAAAGTGTCCCGTGCTAGAATGTGACACATAGCATCAAAATTTGAGGGATTGTTTAAAAGGCCTCACATAAAAATATTATCTCATTTTCCAGCCTTATTACTTATCTCTAAAATATATATAATCAAAATTGTTTGTGGTTTCCTGCCTTTTCCTCCAAATTTTCAAAGCTAAAATGGTGCACCAAGGAAAATACTATACACAAAGGGATACCAAGTACAGCATTAATCAAAGTCACTTCTCACAACTGTGGGACATATTTTGACAATCTCCCTCAAGTACTAACAGTATTGGATAGGGGTGCTCTATGCTTGATATTGTTATTGTTTGGGCATGCTAATTATTTCCCTCAATAAGCTAATTCTGATGTCGCCATATTCAGGGTCTCAGGACCTCTTCAAAACTTTCACAAGAAGTCTCACCACTTTACCAAATATCCCTTGGTTCGTTGTGTGTCAGTCTTTGTCCAGACAGGACATGTTCCATTAACCCAGCTGAAAAAGCAAAAACAGTAGCTCCTGGGAATAAGAAGTGGCAGAACAAAGGTTTTCTTACTTCATATTTTGAAATGGGGCCTAAATTGGGAACTGGTGCCAGTCACATGGATGTGCCCCGATCACAGGAGTTTAACATCTGTCCTAGACAGTAAGAGCAACAAAGGCAGGCCTGAAGCCTATTCCAGCATGCTGGAGGTTTTAACCACTGTAAAGAACAGTCTGTAGCCAGGCTCAGTGGTTATGGTGGGTATGGATTAAGAGGATGCATGAACTATTATACGAATGGTTTCAACTTGATTGCAAAAGCAGTCAAGTTAGACCAAATTTTCAATATTCAGCATATATACCTCTGATCTTTCTAGTGGTGCTTCTTGCACTTTGAAGATTTTAAAGTTTACATTTTATCTTTGTTAAACAAAAATCAACAGAAGTGTTGGTGCGAGTAGTATCCATTGAGCTCCAGTGTCCACTTCTGGGATTGTTTGTCTTCCCTTAGTCTCTCCTCATTTTCCCTAAGGAGAAGCTTATAATTAGTCCTTGGAGATGGATCCACTTAATGGAGATTCATGACCAGAGCATTGCAGCAAAAATGCAACCCACAAACAGGCAATTTGTTAGTGTCATTTCTCCCCTCCTAACTGCAGTTTATTTTGGGTTTCTTTTCCCTAAAATGTCTACCATGATGTTTAACATTGAAAACACTTTGAAAAAGAAAATGGTAAGTTAACTACAAGTGGAGAGAACCACAAACTATGTAGTTTTAAAGGAGAGGAGAGGTATTACTAAGACAAAATACACTCAGTAGAAAGAGAAATTTAACAAAGAAGGGATGCTTTATAGCTGTTAATAAAACTGTTTCCAAGATCCTGATATATGAATTTGGTAAGCAGGAGAAGGTTGTTTTGATACTGCCATGCAAGTTGCTCACAAGCACTGGCATTTAAGAAGCAGCATATTTGGAAGAAGAGAACAGTTCTTGTTTTATACTTTACCACTGTAATATTAAAGGCCATTCAAATTTTTAAACACTTTGTAAATTATTGGATTCTAAAGACAAAATCTATGTTTCTTAAGGGTAAATGGCTTTTAAAATCTTACAAACTGTAAGGCATCTTTTGCTCAACTGTCATCAATAGCTTTCAAAAAAGCTCACACAGGAATTAATGGCATCATAATTGTAGCCTACTGTATGCTTTATTACCAGCTTGGATTGAAAAAACTGGTGTCCAGCAATGATGATAAAAATCTCTGCAGACAGAGAAAAATATTCCTGATGCAATATGCATCATGAGGGGAAAGCTCCAGGCATGGCTTCAGGAAATCTGAATCTTGCCTCCCTAGAATCAAAGATGCTTCTTGGGCAAATAGCCCTCATGAAGTTAAGGAACTTATCTTGTTGGAGCTATCCTGTTTGGATACTCCTGTATGAAGTATAACACTGCCTCAAGGAGATTAAGTCTGCTTGACCTCATTGGGGACATCACTCCTCACAGTTGGACTATCCATCTGGTACTCTTTTGGAGGCTTCTTCTCTGGTATTCATCTGTAAATGGAATGCATTAGAATATACTTATACTAGAGTGGATCCCATTCCTCTTGCAATTTCTGAAGCTAAAGACCTATGGCACATACTGCCATGAAAATATCAATTTGATCCATTTTCACATGCTATATTAATGTTATGGGCCAATCCAGACCTAAAATGGAGGTGTGACGGGTGGGATCAACCTGCAAGAAAAGACACCTGTAGTCACGTGACTAGCAGTGGTGATGTAATTCTGATGCAGAACTCGGGGAGGGGTGTTCTAATGATTTTTTAATAAGCTCTTGATAGTTAGAGTTTGGCCATCGAGACTGTCAGTTGTTTTTTGTTCAGTGGGTACTGTGCCAGGGGACTGACAGCTCATGTTGGACCTCGCTGAGTCCAAAGAGCAAATGAGATTTCTCTACAGATTCCAATATTAAGGGAATCTGAGAAAAGCCAAACGTGATTCTATACCATAGTGAAAACTAAAGAGTCTTAAAAGGAAAATAAGCTCCTAGTGGTTAAACAACAGATTCACATCCTTCTCACACAGAATTTATACCCCTGCTGGAGAAAGTTGGGTTTAGTGGATTTAATGTGCCAGGAGGGTTTATTGGACGAGTGGGTGTCCAAAAGAAACAGAAAAAAAAACCCCAAGGCACAGCAGAGATATTTCTCTGTGGAGGTGGAGAGTACCTGAGGAATCCAAACTTAAACCGGTAGCCTAGAACAGCACAGGGGTTGAGATTAGAGAGAGCATGCTTTGAATTATGCCATCTGAAGTGAAGGATTATACATGAACTGACCTAAAATTGAACTAAACCATTTGAAACAATGTATATACAAGCATCAGCTTTTCCTTTGTATCTATATTCCCTCCCTGCCTGACCTTATAAATAAAATCATCACTTGGTTTTATTGTTCCACTAGGAGTAAGGCCCATTGTGGGAAGAAATACAACGAACTCTAGAAGGAAGCTCCAGGTGAGTGTTCCGGCTTTGGCTGGTGGGGTGGCAGAGGGAAGGGGAAAATAGAGGGAGGCAAGCAATTTTTATTTCCTTCTGCTTAACTATAAGGCAGGGCTGTTCCAAGTCATTTTTCTGCCCCAAGTGGATAGTATGGGAGGACAGCCTCATGGTAACAGGTATGGTTCCCTCCACCGCTGACTTATGTTAATTTGGGTCTACGCAGTGGCAGCTAAGGTAGAAAACCACCTCCTCTTATGCCATGTCTTCTGGGTTCCGAGAGTCTGGAAAACAGTTCCGTAGCCAGTTACAGGGTTGCCAACTCTGGGTTGGGAAATACCTGTAGATTTGAGGGTAGAGCCTGGGGAGGGCAGGGTTTGGGGTGGGGAGGGACCTCAGCAGGGTATAATGCCATAGAGTCCACTGCCCAAAGCAGCCATTGTCTCCAGGAGAACTGATCTTGGTCATATGGACATCAGTTGTAATAGTTAGAGATCTCCAGGTGCTGCCTGGGGGTTGGCTTGTGTTAATTTGGGGCTATGCAGTGGCAGCTAAGGTAGAAAAGTACCTCCTCCTATGCCATGTTTTCTAGGTTCCAAGGGTCTGGAAAGTGGTTCCATAGCCATTTGCACAGTTGCCAACTCTGGGTTGGGAAATACCTGTAGATTTGAGGGATAGAGCCTAGGGAGGGGAGGGCTTGGAGTGGGGAGGGACCTCAGCAGGGTATAATGCCATAGAGTCCACTGCCCAAAGCAGCCATTGTCTCCAGGTGAACTGACCTTGGTCATCTGGACATCAGTTTTAATAGCTGGCAAATTTTCTGTAGGGGAAATGATGTGCTGTGGCTGGGGAACATGGTGGTTTCTGGGAGATCTCCAGGCCCCACAGGGAGACTGGGATATGCATTTTACCTCAAGACTCCCGACAGCAACAGCAGACTGTTTAGAATGTTAGAGGCAAAGGCCAATCAGGCCACATATGCAAATGACCTCTGTGTTCTGACTGGCTGGGGGGGGGGACAGCAAACTGTTTAGAATGTTGGAGGCAGGACTCAGGCAACTCAGCCAGTGGATAGGGAGACCCTCTGAATGACAGATCATTCAGCCAACTGATTTAGGAGTGTGTTGGAATGTTCAGGGGAGTCCATGACCAAAACAGAATTTTATATAAGGAGAGATGTCGTGTGTGCCTCAGTGTCTGACAGAGCTAAGTATCTGACAAAGTCAAACCATAAGCTTCATCCCAGGCAAAGGGCGGTGCTCATGAAAAGCCACAGAGATTAATATTTATAAAAAGGTCTCATCAATAAGTGGCTGGGTGTTTGACTGAAGGATGAACTGTGTGGGTTCCAGGTTAAAAGAGGTGGGCAGAAAGTGTCAGTGGAAAATAAGACTGCTCCAAATTATGAAAGATTACAGGAACAAATCCCCACATACTCAGAAATAAGGGGGTTCATCATGGGGGAAAATATCTTTTTTAATAAAAGGCTTGGACCTATAGGGGGATTTTTATGTTGGACCAATTGAGAGGCTGTGATGATGAGTTTTTGTCATTTTCTCAGCTGTTGAATAGCAGTTTCTACAATTGCAACATCTGTTGGTATCTAATTATGGCCCTGCCAGCACCAGCTCACCTGCTAGGCAAACTAGGTGCTCGCCTAGGGCGCGCCAGCCCTTGGGGGCATCAAACTGCCCTGGCCAGGGCACTCCTGCACCCCTGCAGCTCACACACCCTCCTCCCTCTCCCCTCGATGGCATGGCGGCGGCCAGCAGGGACTCGGTGCTGCCACCACCGCCAAAGGACGCCCGGCCAGCCGGGGCGCAGGAGGCAGCATGGCGCTGCCACAGCTTGCCCGCCCTCCCCCTCAGGGAGGGAGGAGGCGGTGGTGGCCAGCTGCCCTCAGCCCCATCGTGGGACCTGCGGAGCCGGGGCACACGAGGTGCGCCACAGCTCACTCGCCCTCCCCCTCTGCCACCCGCCACCTGCCTCGTTTCCAGCGCCCCCCCCCAAGAAATCTAATGTGACAGCGTCGCCCAGACAGGCCGGCTGCGGGAGAGCCTTTCTTCATCGCCGCTGCCCTCCAAGCGAAGCTCAGGACTGACTTGAGTCACATGCACACGCAGACCCAAGGGGGGGGACTGATCTCTGCTCTGTGAGGAGATGGATTCTCCTTCCCAACCCAAAGCCTGGCTCTGCCACCACCCCAAAACCACAGGCACCCTTTGACTGTGTGTATCTAACTACATGCCTGCACCACCTTTCTACCCAATGGAGAACAAAGCAGGTTACCTCATTTTCCTCTATTGTTATCTAAGATAAGAGGTGGGGGTGGCATGGCGGCGGCCAGCGGGGACTCCCCGCCACTGCCGCCAGTACAGAGTGCCCAGCCAGGGCGCAGGAGGTGGCGGCGCAGCTCATCCACCCTCATCGTCCCCCCTTGGGGGGGAGGAGGTGGGGGTGGCATGGTGGCATCTCCAGGCCCCACCAGGAGATTGGGATCTGCACCTGCCTAGGGCGCAGAAACACCCGGAGCCATCCCTGGGCCCTGCAACATTAAGTTCCTTGAAACTCTCATTAAATATTTGATGTCAGTTATTATATGCAGAGTCTCAGGAATGAATGGCATAAGGAGCTAGATTGTTCTATTTTGCCAAAGCAATGGGATATGACCTTGAAATTTATACCCACTCTCTCTCTGGGTCTTAAATTGTGACTTATTCAGCAAAAAAATGTTTAGGATATATTGAACACCACAGCAACTCTTTAGTAGCATCTGAGTAAATTGTCTCATGGTTGGCACTGTAACTCACAGGATTTGTCCTTTAAACATTCTTTTGGCTTCTCTAATCATTTGGTTTTCCTAGGATGAATTTATTACTCATATCAACTCTGTATTAAAATGTTCATTGATTTTGAGGATGCTTATGTACTTTTAAATTATCTGTCCATCTCTTGAAAGCTTACTGACAGTCAATGACATATCCACACCCTTACTACAGCTAAAAGGCTTGTATTACAATATTGGAAAGATAAATGCCCACTTCTTGTCAATCACTGGACTGAGGACCTTATAACTTTATCAATGCTTGAATAGATGGCATATAGAAAATTGCATATGGACATGTTTTCAGATATTTGGAAACCTTTTATAGAAACTTATGTGTAGATCTGCCACAACTGTTGTTATATTTTTGTTTCTACTTTATATATACATTTTTCTCTGTTGGATATGTGTTTTTTCCCCTTCTTTTTCTTTGCCTGTTTGACCTTTCAACTGGTCCATCAAGGGGAATTAGGTAGCTTGACTCTCATAATGGGACTACCTACCTACCATTGTGAGGTTTACCATGCAAGGGCATAAAAGCAGAGAAGAAGAGAAGAAGAAGAGATGGAATTTATACCCCACCCTTCACTCAGTCTCAGAGCAGCTTACAAACTCCTTTCCCTTCCCTGTGAGGTAGGTGGGGCTGAGAGAACTCTGACAGAAACTGCTCTTTCAAGGAGAGCTCTTGTCAGAACTATGGCTTGCCCAAGGTCATCCAGCAGCTGCAAGTGGAGCAGTGAGGAATCAAACCTGGTTCTCCCAGATTAGAGTCCGCACACTTAACCACTACACCAAACTGGCACAAACCACTACACCAATCAAGCAATCAAACAACAGAGGCAATTCACATTCAGACCTGTGATGAATGCTTACTAAAGCCTGCCATAAGCTACTCAAAGCCCAAGAGATGCAATATATATATTGAGGCCCTTCCCTCTCTCTGCTGCAGGAGGTGGGCACCTCACAATGTAATTACAAAGGGATTACATTTCTACTATTTAATTTGAGAAAATATTACCAGATCTTTGTTCCTTCCTTATAGTTTTACTTACAACTAAAAATAAACTCTTAACATACTCGTGTTTATAAAACACAGAAAAAATAATTTGGCATCTCTTGAAATGTTATAATAGGTTGTAAATTACACAACCTGAAGCTTCTGGTGACTTTTTAAAATGAAATGCATTTCAGATGTAGGTAAAGAAAAAGATGCTAACCATGTTTTAACACGAATCTTCTTTGTTTATAGGACAGTCTAGAGTTCAAATTTGGTGCCTGAGATACAGCCTAAACGATTGTTCAATTATGTTTCAAAATTAGTCCATTCATTCAGGAGCAAGAAAAAACAAGCTGACTGGCAGTATGGGGTTGCTTGATGAGGAAATACGTGAACACACACACAAAAAGCTTTAATCTTGTGACAATTCTTTTCAACCAGAGATTGATGTTGTATTTTAACTAATCAATCAGCCAAGTTTGGTGGACAAATGCTAATGAACACACAAAAAAGAATAATATTTAACATCAAGGATCAAAAATCCATTGTGCAATTAAACATATGGCACAAAGTCCTTTCCATAGTTTTATGCAGTCATTGCTGCATGACATTTATTAGAAAGCTTTTCCATGCATTCAACATGCAGCATTAAAAATATTTTTTTCTGCTTAAGCAGCCTTTCTCTGCCCCCTTGTGAAAGCAATAAGGATATGCATATATTTGGTGGTGATGTGCATTTGAAAAGTAACAGATAAAAATCTCAGCCCAGGACACTCTGTTTATTAATCTCAGAATGGTAACTAATATAAAACAAAATACCTCCAACTTTCAGATCCAAATTGGATCTGGACATTTTTTTCTGGCAGCACTAGTTTCCATTTTCACATATTGAAGAAGAGGAGGAGGAGGAAGAGGAGGAGGAGGAGATTGGATTTATACCCCACCCTTCACTGCCCAAAGGAGTCTCAGAGCAGCTTGCAAACTCCTCTCCCTTCCCCTCCCCACAACAGACACCCTGTGACATAGGTGGGGCTGAGAGACCTCTGACAGCAACTGCTCTTTTTCAAGAACAGCTGTGCCAGAACTATGGCTTGCCCAAGATCATCCAGCAGGTACAAGTGGAGGAGTGGGGAATCAAACCTGGTTCTCCCAGATTAGAGTCTGCGCACTTACACCAGGTAGTAGCTGCCAAGGGGAGGGAAGGAGGAAATATTAGGAAGGGGGGCAAATACAGGTAGGTTAACTGCTGGGTGGGAAGGAAAGAAGGAAGCAGGAAAAGAAGAGAGGCTATGGAGGCTTCAGGGAAAGAAAAGAGGAACTAGTGAGGGAGAGCAAAATGAGGTTCCCCCCTGCAACACCTTGAGGGTCTCCTGCTTGTGAATATATAATAATGTAATTAATTTTGCTGCACTAATGATTATTTTTGGGTCTTTTCATCTATTTCTCACTTATTTTTCCTTACTGAGATTATGCCTCTGCTGCTTCATTGCAGCCATTATGTCCTCTAGTTATGCAGAACTGTTCCTGAGTTGCATTAATAATATTTCTTTTTGCACAGTATGATCTTGAAAATGGCATGAGAGGAATACAAAATATAGAACCCTCTACAAGATCTGACTTAAGCTGAAATACATTTTTATTGCAACTTTACAGTCTCAAGGATGGTTTTTTATTTGCTGCAATTCTAAGCACAATTTCTCAGAAATAGATTCTATTTTAAATATAAGATTCTCCTCCTGCATAAATGTGGATGTTATTCTAGCTCAAGTTATAATAGACAGTATATGAAATATCTCTCTAGGTTATTTTCCTTTTATGGGCTTCTTGAAAATCTTTTGAATTACAAAGGAATGTCTACTGGTACAACATAGTATTCTGAGAAAGCTTCAGCTGGCTATGATTTGTATATAATGAGCTGGATCCAGACTAAATGGCCAGTGTCCACTGATTTCCCCTTCTTGCTATAGACCCCCTGCATGTCATTACTTAGGGTCCCTTAATCCCCATGGACAGCATTTCATGGACATCAGTAGGGTGGTGCATTCTGAAATTCCTCAGCCAAAACTACATGTTTAAAATCTCTGTTTTGGGTTGTTAACACAATTCTCTGGAACAGTGCCAGAAATCTGGCATTTTTAGGATTACTGTAGCCCAGAGGCACTGCCTTGCTCTCAGGTAGTCCCAACAGCAGGGCACGCCACTTCTGACTTGAACCAGAGACCCACAAACTCAGGCCAAGGAAGACACTCTTGGCCTGAAACATAGAGCTAGCCAAAACTCTAAAAAAGGGGTTTAATTTCAGGTTACACAAGGCAGCCCTCCAAGGCAATCTCCAACCTCCCCCTCCACCCAGCAGAAGTATGCTTATGGAATAACAAGGTATTCCTCCAGGTACAGTATCTACATTTCTAAAGCTATTCAGTAGCCACCTAGCAAATAGCTTCTCTGTCTCCAAACCTTCAAGTAACCCTTTTGTGTAATACCTATACCTATGTGGAAATCCCTTGTCTCCACAACTGTCCTTCCTGCTCAACCCCTCAGGATACTGAGATAAACCAATCAAACATTTAAATGTTTAACAATCCTTCCTGATGCTAATCAGGGACCTATCTCCCACCTTTTGTGTAAACCTCAGAACCTATTCAACCTGCCATGGCAGGACCATCAATGGTCATCAGACCCATTCAGCCCACTCCAGTAGTGCCATCCAGCACCTGGCTAATCTCCTCAATGCTATTGTAAATCCAGACTCTGCCTCTCTGGGACCTCATTGGTCACATCTAGGTTTTGCTTCTCCTGGTGTACCCCCTGGGTCCTCTTATTGGTCCAGGTAGCCTTTTGTATTCACCTGAGACAAGCCCCTCAAAGTCTCCCATTGGTCCATATCCCTGAGCTTGCCTTGGTGGGGAGGGTGGGGTATAAATTAAAGGAACAAATAAATAAATAAAATATATCCATCCAAGCACATGGCCATTAAGGTGTGTACTCTGACAGCACCTATACTTTGAGTACACCCTCAAAGTCTCTCCTTTGGGCCTCCTCCTTAGCACATAACACTAACCGTTGGTGCTGTTCTCTTCAAGGATGTCTGCACATCTGGACAGGTAGTATAACCCTTCTATTCACTATCATCATCTCTGCTTTCTTAGTTCTGAATTGCTTACTCTTTTTGTTGAATGCTTAGTGTGCTTGTAATTAGGGAAATACTTCAATACAAACTATTTAATTTACTCTTCAAATCTGCAGTCTTCCTACTGTGTACCAGACCTTAGTATAAACAGGTGTGTGATCCCCAATACCCCTTTGGCCTTCCCTGCCACATAGCTAATTTCCTCAACAATGAGGCAGACCATTGGCAGTAACATTATGAACACACTCACCCAAAATAGTGTGGTATTTCATGTCAGGTTGCTTATCATAATTGGCAGCAGGTGTCTTGTTTTTCTTAGATATCCCAGGCAATGATGTTTCTCTCTTCCAATCAGATCCTTGCAGTGGATCATGAGGAGAATGCTCCCAGCCAATCACTTTTGGAGACAAACCCTAGACAAGGAATTTTTGTGGAAGTATCTGTGTTGAGTTGTGAGTCCTCAGGCTACTCCATGTGTGGTTTCAAATTTATGTGAATAACTGCCTACTGGAAAGAGGCTGGAGAGGTAAGCACTTCCTGCACCTATGTTGCCCCTCATCAGAAAAATTAGCGTCTAAGGTTTTTAAACTGAGATCCTTGATGTAGGACTCTGATCAAAGTGCTGGACCCAGAAACAGCTAATAACAAACATGGCACGTAGCTTAGCCACAGCACTCCCTTTCCCTTTCATTCTCTTCCTCCTCCAGGAATTCCTTGAATAGTAGCAGTACTAATTAAGGTGCCCCTTCAGTAGATACCACCCTGACCTAGATGATCCAGGCAATCCTGATCTCATCAGATCTTAGAAGCTAAGCAAGGTTGACCCTGGTTAGTATTTGGATGGGAGACCACCAAGAAGTCCAGGGTTACTACACAGAAGCAAACCACCTGCTTGTCATCATAAGTTAGCTGTGAATTAACAGCACTTTCCACCACCACAGTAGTGGCTCAGCATGAAGACATGTGTCTCACTACAATTGTATGACTGATTCATCACATGCAATCACACACAGACAGACACAAACACACAGATATGGTCTACCTTTTTTTGAAAAAACTGAATTATTTTTGAAGATTGCAGGGATGGGGGAGGATTTCTGCAAAGGAAGTCTTCCTTACTTTGCCAAAGGGAACAACAGACCATAACAAGGAAGGATGGCAAATACAGAGTTTTTAACAATGGGTAATTTTTTTCATTATTTTCAGTCACTGTAAGATTACATTATAAAGACAGGAGTTTTTAATAAATGCTCTGTCCTGCCAGGCCTCTGCCATTCCTCCCCCCAATAGGAATCAGTGGAGAGGTGTATGTGCACAGAGAGGAACCTAATATGGGGGTAAGTAAAATCAAAATGCTTTGTCCATTCTGCTTGAAACATAGGGAGTCTTTAGATTAGAGAGAGACTCTGTTGTGGACAAATTTGGTATCATTAGCTTTAAAAACCGCTGCCCAAGATGCCTGAATTAGTTTCCCACTGACAATGATGGTCCCAAAATTCCAGTGATGGTCCCCAAAAACACATGGATTTGAATCCCAAACTTGTAATGTCCTGCCTGAAAATCAGCAGTGATAGTAAAGGTCCCCCTCCCTGAATCTTGGATCTAAAATAATTACTTTTTTTTTTTTTCGTGGAGCACACTCCCAGAGACCAGTATGCTGCACCTGGAGGGGGGCATGGAAGTTCCATTCTGTCACTGGAGCCAGCACAATTATTTCATAAGTCAATATCCAGCATTGCCATTTGTGTTGATTTAAGCTGTACATAACCTGCAATATCAATTAGCTGTAAAACTACAATTGACTTATTTATGGAGCATTTCAGCCAAAACAGCCACCTTGAACCCAGTGGAAAGGTGGAGTACAAATATTTTAAGAAATAAAATAAACAGTGAATGGCATTTCAACACCTAAGGGAATAAAATAGCCCCCCAAATGCAGGGATCAGCATTATATGGACCTTGGGCAATGTTCAATTTAAGACTCAGCCCTTTCCATATTCAGTCTTGCCTATGTCTTCTAGAGCTTTGAAGATGGGGACTGTGAATCAACAAAGTACAGAACTTTGAGAGGACCTGGTGTGCCTGATGATGATGATGATGATAAACTTTCACAAATTGAAATGTTCTAACCTAACCTGGTCCCCACTGACCTAGTTTCCTACTTTCAGGGAGTTTAAACATCCATAGGTGTTAAAAATTGTTGACTTTACTATTTTTGCAGCCGAAGTCATAAACAGCAAACCCTCATCCCACAGGTGTTAAGAATGTGTTCTGCCTGCACTCTAACGTGGTACAGTCTGTTCTCCCATCTCAGAACCCTACCACTTCATTTCTACTTCATGGGCTACAATCACACACACTAAATAATCCACTTTCAATCCACTTTCAATGCACTTTCAAACTGGATTTTGCCAGTTCACACAGTAAAAATCCATTTGGAAAAGTGCATTGAAAGTGGATGGAAAGTGCATTATTGTATGTGTGTGATCACAGCCATTGTGTTTCATATATTAACCAGGACTTTGTTGTTGTTCAGTCGCACAGTCGAGTCCGACTCTTCGCGACCCCATGGACCAGATTACGCCAGGCCCTCCTGTCTTCCGCTGTCCGCTGAAGTTTGCTCAATTTCATGTTCGTTGCATCGATGACACTGTCTAACCATCTCATCTTTTGCCGTCCCCTTCTTCTTTGACCTTCAATCTTTCCCATCATCAGGGTCTTCTCCAGTGAACGCTCCCTTCTCATTTGGTGGCCAAAGTATTTGAGCTTCAGCTTCAGGATCTGGCCTTCCAGGGAACAATCAGGGTTGATTTCTTTTAGGATTGACTGATTTGATCTCCTGGCAGTCCAAGGGACTCTTCAAGTGTCTTTTCCAGCACCATAGTTCAAAAGAATCTATTCTTCGGCGCTCGGCCTTCCTTATAGTCCAACTCTCACAGCCATACCATTGCTTTGACCATGTGGACTTTTGTTGGCAAGGTGATGTCTCTGCTTTTTATCATGCTGTTTAGGTTTGTCATCGCTTTCCTCCCAAGGAGCAGGCGTCTTTTAATTTCATGGCTGCAGTCACCATCTGCAGTGATCTGGGATCCCAGGAACGTGAAGTCTGTCACTACTTCTACGACTTCCCCTTCTATTTGCCAAGGAGTGATGGGGCCGGATGCCATGATCTTAGTTTTTTTGATGTTGAGCTTCAAGCCCACTTTTGCGCTCTCCTCTTTCACCCTGAGCAAGAGGCTCTTTAGGTCCTCTTCACTTTCTGCCATCAGAGTGGTATCGTCTGCATATCTGAGGTTATTGATCTTTTCCCCAGCAATCTTAACTCCAGCTTGTGATTCATCCAGGCCAGCATTTTGCATTATGTACTCTGCATATAAGTTAAATAAGCAAGGTGACAATATACATCCTTGTCGTACTCCTTTTCCTATGCTAAACCAGTCAGTTGTTCCATATCCAGTTCTAACTGTTGCTTCTTGACCCTTATACAGGTTTCTCAGGAGACATGTGAGGTGGTCTGGTACTCCCATCTCTTTAAGAACCTGCCATAATTTATTGTGATCCACACATTCAAAGGCTTTAGCATAGTCAATGAAGCAGAAGTAGATGTTTTTCTGGTACTCTCTTGCTTTCTCCATAATCCAGCGAATGTTGGCAATTTGATCTCTAGTTCCTCTACCTCTTCGAAACCCAGCTTGTACTTCTGGCAGTTCTCTATCCACATACTTTTGGAGCCTAGCTTGTAGGATTTTGAGCATGACCTTGCTAGCGTGTGAAATGAGTGCAATTGTGTGATAGTTTGAACATTCCTTGACATTGCCCTTCTTTGGGATTGGAATGTACACTGACCTTTTCCAATCCTGTGGCCACTGTTGTGTTTTCCAAATTTGTTGGCAAATTGAGTGCAGCATTTTAACAGCATCTTCTTTTAAGACTTTGAATAACTCAGCTGGGATACCATCACCTCCACTAGCTTTGTTGTTAGTAATGTTTTCTAAGGCCCATTTAACTTCACTTTCCAGGATGTCTGGCTCGAGTTCAGTGACTACACTGTCATGATTGTGAAGGACATTGAGGTGCTTCTTGTATAGTTCTTCTGTGTATTCTTGCCATCTTTTCCTAATCTCTTCTGCTTGTTAGCTCCCTACCGCTTTTGTCCTTTATCATGGCCAGCTTTGCATGGAATGATCTCTTGATTTCTCCAATTTTCTTGAAGAGATCTCTAGTCCTTCCCATTCTATTGTTTTCCTCTATTACTTTGCATTGTTCATTCAAGAAAGCCTCTTTACCTCCCCTTGCTGTTCTCTGGAAATCTGCATTCAGTTGGGCAAATCTTTCCTTTTCACCATTGCCTTTAGCTTTCCTTCTTTCCTCTGCTATGTGCAAAGCCTCATCAGACAGCCACTTTGCTTTTTTGCATTTCTTTTTCTTTGGGATGGCGGTGATTGCTGCCTCCTTTACAATGTCACGGACCTCTGTCCATAGTTCTTCAGGCACTCTGTCTATCAAATCTAGTCCCTTAAACCTATTCTTCACCTCTACTGTATATTCATTGGGGATGCGATCTAGGTCAAATCTGAATGGCTTTGTGTTTTTCCCAACTTTCTTCAATTTAAGTCTGAATTTTGCAATGAGTAGCTCATGATCTGAGCCACAGTCTGCTCCAGGTTTTTTACTGACTGGATAGAGCTTCTCCATCTTTGACTGCAAATTATATAGTCAATCTGATTTCGGTGTTGCCCATCTGGTGATGTCCATGTGTAGAGACGCCTCTTAGGTTGTTGGAAAAGGGTGTTCACTATGACCAGCGTGTTCTTTTGACAAAACTCTGTCAGCCTTTGCCCTGCTTCATTTTGTTCTCCAAGGCCAAACTTGTCTGTTATTCTGGTTACCTTTTGATTTCCTACTTTAGCATTCCAGTCCCCTATGATGATGAGGACATCATTTTTTGGTGTTAGTTCTATGAGCTGTTGTAGGTCTTCATAGAACTGGCCCACTTCAGCCTCTTCTGCAGCAGTGGTTGGGGCATAGACTTGGATTACTGTGATATTGAATGGTTTGCCTTGGATTCGGACTGAGATCATTCTGTCATTTTTGAGATTGTATCCCAATACTGCCTTTCTCACTCTCTTGTTGACTATAAAGGCCACACCATTTTTTCTACGGGATTCCTGGCCACAGTAGTAGATATAATGGTCTTCTGAGTTAAATTCGCCCATTCCTGTCCACTTTAGTTCACTGATTCCCAAGATGTCCATGTTCATTCTTGCCATCTCATTTTTGTCCATGTCAAGGTTACCTTGATTCATAGATCTTACATTCCAGGTTCCTATGCAGTATTGTTCTTTGCAGCATCAGACTTTCCTTTCACCGTCAGACACATCCACAACTGAGCGTCGTTTTGGCTTTGGTCCAGCCGCTTCACTCTTTCTGGGGTTACTCGTACTTGCCCTCTGCTCTTCCCCAGTAGCATATTGGACACCTTCCGACCTGAGGGGCTCATCTTCCGGCGTCATATCTTTTAGCCTTTTCTTACTGTCCATGGGGTTTTCTTGGCAAAGATACTGGAGTGGGTTGCCATTTCCTTCTCCAGGGAATCACACTTGGTCTGAGTTCTCTGCTGTGGCCTGTCTGTCCTGGGTGGCCCTCCACGGCATAGCCCACAGCCTCATCGAACCACGCAAGCCCCCTCGCCACGACAAGGCAGTGATCCATGAGGGAGTAACCAGGACTTGCACTGTAGCAAAAGATGGAGGCCAAGTTATACAAGACCCAGGAGATTTATCAACAGTCTCCCTTAAAAAATAAAATGAAGGTGCAGATGGAGGTCACAATTTTTTCTTCAAGAAGCAATTGTGCTTTATTTTTACCCTGCAAGACATTTTTCTGCTCATCCCCAGCAGCTGCTTCTCTTTCCACCCGGTATGGTTTGACCTCTTAAGACTTGCAGTAGAGGGAGAGCAACAGATGGGAGGAGGGGGCTGACTAGAGGGGGAAAAAAATGGCTTCAAAGGAAAGGGTTAAAGTACATTTCATTTTTTAAAAAGTCCTAGAGACTGTTTGTCTATCTCTTGTGACTCATATAGTTTGGTCCTGAGACAGCTGATAAAGGAAAGAGTTAAACAGTTTTTAAACTCTCAGTGCTTTTTGAAATGTTTTCTTCTTCACCAACCAATTCAAGCCTGCACCATGCAATTAGAAACTACTGAAGTGAACATATGCTTTGTAAAAACATCACTGCATAATTTTTCATGATCATTCTAAGTGACCCCTATACAGTAAGTAAAAAGGCTTCTCAGCTTGGAATCCAAGGCAACTCCAAAAGAATATTGATTTTCTCTTTACTGAGAAATGTGCCTCACATATTAGGAGTGAAAAATGCAGACACAACATAATGAGTCTTCTTCTGTGGCTTCTCCCTCCTAACACAAACAGAGTCATTTTCATTGCTGGAGTGACTATTAAACAGCAAATCCTGTATCTTCCAAGGGGATATGCTTGCAAGATCCTGTTGTGTATTTCAACAAAGAACAAAAATGCTTCGTATTAGCAGTGTGGACCGTTAACAAGAGGGCTCTCTAATTTGATTTCATGCTGAGTGGTAGTGTTCTCCTTGCATTTTAACCATGATGTATTAGTTCAGATGCAACCATTAATTTCACTAAGGCCTTAAGACCTTGACTGCCCTCTATATTTCAGAAACACCATATAGCATATCCATATCAATTAGATTTTTTCAGGATACAGACATGCCTGGATTATATTTATGGTATTAAGTAAAATTCATGACATTATTACCTCCAAAGGGCATATCCTGACCACAACAGCAGACTGGAAACAATGTTAAATACAAACATAGTGACATATTACCTCAGAGGGACATCTCCTCATAGTAAATGTGGAATGGAAAGCATGCAAAAACAAAAGCATCATTTTCCAGATTAGGTCAGCTTTTGTTTTTACACCTGCCATGTTTCAGTCTAATCACCTTTGGAGATGCTTGTTTGGAATAATATACTGGATATCTTTCCCACCATTGGGTGTTCCTTTCCTCTTGATTTAAATAATAAATGATATGAATGTTCCCCTAGTTGTTACCACTTTCCTGCAAATCTTTCTCTTGAGTCAGAACTCCTTGTGTGAATATTGTTGTATGTGCATCCCAATTTTTTTTTTAAAACTTACTGGACAGCATTTAAGGATAGATAACCATTTAATCAGAATTATGACATTCACAGAAATAGCACTGTATACTTGGAAGAATGCATAGTAAATCACTTTATTTTTATTTCTTATATTTTGTAACAAATTCTTTCAGCCCATATGTCACAAAGTGCTGCATATAGTTCATATATCATTTATCTCTCCTTATATATAATTAAGTAGTGGGGTGGCAATTTCCAGCTCTCCCATTGGCTGTGCAATGCACTCCATCAGCCCCCCAACTCTCCAAGTATTTCCCTACTCAGAGCTGGCAACCTTACTTTCCCCTCAGTGCCTGTTGCTAGGCAACCAAGCTTGGTTCTGTCAGTAAAAGGCCCTTTCCGCACCTATTTTGGACTTTGGGAGAAAACTCATTGGGGCCAGTCCTGACGAGGGTTGCCAGCTCCAGGTAGGGAAATTCCTGGAGATTTTATGGTACAGTCTATGATACCTGGCAATCTTCAGGCTCCACCTGGAGGTTGGCTACCCTAGGCGTAGCAGTCATCACTTCAGAACACAGTCTGCTAGACCCAGGTTCTTGCTGTTGAAGCTGAATGGGTGATTTTGGACCAGTCACAGACTTTCAGCCTAACCTACCTCACAGGGTTGTTGTGCAAGTCAAAAGTGGGAGAAGAGAATGATGTGAGCTGCTTTGGTCCCCATAGCAGAGAAAACTACTTATCATTGTTGCCAATCTCCAGGTGAGGGCTGGAGATCACTCAGAATTACAACTGCTTTCCAGATGGCAGAGATCAGTTCCCCTGGAGAAAATGGTGGAGATCTCCAGCTTTCATA
Source organism: Gekko gecko (assembly GCA_029375565.1). Classification (NCBI taxonomy): domain Eukaryota; kingdom Metazoa; phylum Chordata; class Lepidosauria; order Squamata; family Gekkonidae; genus Gekko; species Gekko gecko. The sequence goes on from JAPDNY010000004.1 coordinate 82,745,038, forward strand.
AGTGATCTCCAAATGACCAAGATCAGTTCTCCTGGAGAAAATGGCCACTTTGGGCAGTGGAATTTTTAACATTATACCCTGCTGAGGCTCTACCCCTGAAATCTACAGGTATTTCCCAACCCATAGTTGGCAGCCCTGTAATTGGTGGTGGAACTGCTTTTCAGACCCTTGCAACCCAGGAAACATGGCATAGGAGGAGGTGCTTTTCTACCTTACCTGCCAGTGCATAGCCTCAAATTAACATAAGTCGGGGATGGAGGGAACCATATCTATTACCATGCAGCTCTCCTCCCATATTGTCCACTTGGGGCAGCAAAATGACTTGAGACAGCCCTGCCTTATAACTAAGCAGACAGAAATAAATATGGCTCACCTCCCTCTATTTTCCCCTTCCCTCTGCTGCCCCACCAGCCACAGCCAGGATACTCACCTGGAGCCTCTTTTTAGAGCTCATTGTATTTCTTCCCACAATGGGCCTTACTCCTAGTATACAAATAATTCTCTTCTAGTTAGTCTACCGTACTGAGCATTACACAGGTGATTCACCTGTATCTTGGTTTTGCTCCTCAATATTCAGGTGGCAGCTATGACCAGGAGTTAATTATGATCTTTTCTGGAGAAACCAGAGTGGGCCTCAGTGAACCATGTCCTGATTGACTCATCTACCAAAACAAACTGTACACGAATCTGTCTTCAAAAAATGCTTGAGAGCTTCATGTGGATGAGAATGTGGTTTCCTGGTTATTGAGAAAGGCAAGGTGCTTTTACCATACTGTAATGTTATGCTTCATTGATTTTCCACTGAATCCTAGAGCAGTGTGATATCACTTCCATGCTCTCCCCAGAAATGATTACATCATTGATGCAATGACAATTTTTGCATTTATTTTCCCCACAGCCATCCCACCAAGTGGTAGCAGAGGCTGAGTGGCTGCTGACAGGGGATCTCATATTACAGCCACAGCAGAGACCTGGTAAAGCTAGCATACCGGAATATTTATGTATTCTTCAAGTTTCTGGTATTAACCTTTAAGGCCCTAAATGGTCTAGGACCAACATATCTACAGGACCGCCTCTCCTGGAATAACACCAGAAGAGGACTACACCCTGGGGAGGGAAACCTTTTGCTGATCCCTGGCCCAAAATATATACCTGTCCTCAACCAGAGCCAGGGCCTTTTTGGCCCTGGCATCATCCTGGTGAAACTCTCTACCAAATGACATTCACACCCTGCAGGACCTAGAGCAGTTGTAAATGTATTTATTGAAATGTTGTTCACCATCCTGAGCCCTATGTATACAGGAGGATGGTCTACAAATCAAGTAAATAAATGAAATATTCTACTAATGAGGCCCTATTCTATATTTCCCAGACATCTGGTGAATGTTGACATGAAATGGGGCATTTGGGATAAGAACATAAGAGAAGCCAATGTTGAATCAGGCCAATGGCCCATCTAGTCCAACACTGTCACACAGTGGCCAAAAATACCAGGTGCCATCAGGAGGTCCAGCAGTGGAGCCAGGACACTAGAAACCCTCCCACTGCTGCCCCCTCCAGCACCAAGAATAGAGTGCATCACCTGCCCCAGACTGAGAGTTCCTATCTATACCTTGTGGCTAATTGCCACTGATGGGCCTCTGCTCCATATGTTTATCTAATTCCCTCTTGAAACTGTCTATGCTTGTAGCTGCCATCACCTCCTGTGGCAGTGAATTCCATATGTTAATCACTCTTTGGGTGAAGAAGTATTTCCTTTTATCTGTGCTAACCTGACTGCTCAGCAATTTCATGGAGTACCCATGAGTTCTTGTATTGTGAGAAAGGGAGAAAAGTACTTCTTTCTCAACCTGCTCTATCCCATGAATAATCTTATAAACCTTGATCATGTCACTTCTCAGCCGTCGTTTCTCCAAGCTAAAGAGCCCCAAGCGTTTTAACCTTTCTTCATAGGGAAAGTGTTCCAACCCTTTTATCATTCTAGTTGCCCTTCTCTGCACTTTTTCCAATGCTATAATATCCTTTTTGAGGTGTGGCGATGATGAAGCTAGATGGAATTCTTTTCCGTGTGAGGTCTGTTTGCCTTATCTCTTTTGGTGTCCAGAAAATATTATATTACATTTTGAAGGACAGTTTAATGATTAAATGATGTTTATTTATTGGTTGTGTTGAGCTTAATAACCTGGCCATCTGTTTTATATTATTGTATCAATCTGTTATTATCTTCCCCCTTGTTTGGATTTTACTGTGGTGATAATGGTGTAACCTACTACAAATTGTAAGTTGCTCTGGGAGTGTCCAACTGCAAATGGGAAATTCCAGGAAAATCAAGGAAACCCTGCCATAAGTCTATGAAATGCTCCTACTTCTCCAAATTAGACTTGGATTGATGTTTGTATGCCTTTGTCTTGTGCTCTGAAGGCAGATCTCCTCTAGAGCAACACACTCAAATTTAGGAAGAGAGGTGTGTGAGCTGCAACACAGACTTGTGCTTAGTGGACCAGTTGATCCAACAAGGTAGCCTTCCCAAGCCTCAGCCTGTATATGCTTCTGGAGAACAGGTCTACCTGCCCCTTTCCATATATTGGTAGACCTGGCCTCTGGAGAACAGGTCTACCCACCTCTTTCCACTATATTGGTAGACCTGGCCTCCAGAGAACAGGTCTACCCACCCTTAAAAACTATACCAACGGGGGGGGGGCTCTTGCAGTCTACTTTGGGGGAGGGTAATGAAATAGGACAAATTTTCAGGTGGAACAATCACCGTCAGAACCCTGCCTAACCAAACAAACAGGAAGTTGCTTAAATATTATCAATCTGCCCAAACTACATTTATCCAAATATTTATATTTGACTCAAGGCATCTTATAAATCATACTGAAAAGCATAATAAGGGTGTGCAAAAAAATCTATTTTTCCAGCTTCATTTTAGCCTATGGGGTCCATTATAGTTAATGGGCCCCATAGACTATAATGGAGAATTGATCCAGGGGTATTTGGATATCTGGGGTTCGGGGGGGCTGTTTTTGAAGCAGTGGCACTCCCTAACTTAGAGGGAACACTGGACCATGCAAAGAACGATTGGTCTCACTGCCTGACTCTGGTATGGTGTTATGTGGAACCAGTCTAGTGCTTCACCTTCTTCAGGCTACTTTGTCCTGGGCCTTATCCATTCCTGCAGAAAGGGGATGGGTCCCAGAGGGTTATGGAACTTCAAAACCTGCACAGTGGAGGCATGATGGCTATCTCAGGGGCTGGTAGCAAAGTCTCACTTGCAGATTTCAATAGGGCAACCTCTGGTGCTGAGAAGGCATTGGCCACAGTGGCTCTACAGTGCTGGGCCCTTCCTGGCCCCTCTGGTCCTGACCTCTTAATTACCAACCTCAGCTCCTCCTGTACATTTCTATCAACTGAGAGCCAGTTTGGTGTAGTGGTTAAGTGTGCGGACTCTTATCTGGGAGAACCGGGTTTGATTCCCCACTCCTCCACTTGCACCTGCTGATGTGACCTTGGGTCAGTCACAAGCTCTGGCACAGCTGTTCTCTCAAGGACAGTTTCTGTCAGAAGTTCTCTCAGCCCCACCTACCTCACAGGGTGTCTGTTGTGGGGAGGGGAAGGGAAAGGAGTTTGTAAGCCGCTCTGAGACGCCTTTGGGCAGTGAAGGGCGGGGTATAAATCCAAACTCTTCTCCTCTTCTTCTTCTTCTTCTTCTTCTTCTTCTTCTTCTTCTTCTTCTTCTTCTTCTTCTTCTTCTTCTTCTTCTTCTTCTTCTTCTTCTTCTTCTTCTTCTTCTTCTTCTACATATTCTGAGTCAGAGTCACTGGAGGGGGTCATGACAGCCTATACGTTAAAGGGGGACAATAGAACCATGCATCATTTCCTTCCATGATGGCTTGGAACAATGATGCAAAGTTTCATTTCTCAGAGTTTCCACTCCATCAAGGCAAGTACAGATTCATGAACAACCAGTTCCAAAGCTTTTCAGCCACAAATTCCTAGCTATTTCAAAATATTTTTAGGTTAATTTGTGTCTCTAGTAGGAGTACACCTTTGCATATCAGTGATAATGTGCTGGTACTGATTAAACAGTCATGTATTTTAAGATGAAAGTGAATCAAGAGCCCTGACTTTGTCAGGGAATGCCAGCTCCCAGTTCTCTTCAGACATTGATTCACCTCTTGAAAGTGTAGGCCAATCATCAGCTTGTTATCCAAGAATAACTATGATCATGCTGCGCTGCTTTCCATAGAGCTGCCACAGTTCTCCACAATGATTAATACTTAAGATAAAAAAATTATTTTAAATAAGCAGGAGAAACTGAAGTTGTGAAGCAGCTGAATAATTTGATATTCAGAGCTAGCAAAGTTTATTTCTATTTACAAGCTCAAAGTAATCACTAGCCTAGTACATACAACAAAGGAAAATATATGAATAAGGACAAATTAAAAATACAACTCACCCCACCCCTGTCAACTCAGTCCAACTTTCTGGACTAACACAAGTAGAAAAATACAGAATCATTATTAGCACCCCACACACAGTGCCCGTACAAGATTCTGCATTTAATCAAGATGAAATGTGCTGAATGTATCTATGACTGAGAAAAGCATTCTTGCATATTTTTACTTACCTAAGGGTAGTATTAAGGAGCTGTGGTGGCTCATTGGTTAAGATACTGAACTGCAGGCTGGAAGGCCGGTAGTTCAGCAGTTCAAGAACCGAGTGCTGCATGATGGAGTGAGCTCCCATCTCTGGTTCCAGCTCCTGCCAACCTAGCAGTTCGAAAGCAAGAAATTGCAAGTCAATAAATAGGTATCACTTCGGTGGGAAGGTAACAGCGTTCTGTGCACCTCGGTGTCTAGTCATGCCAGCCACATGACCATGGAAAAGTCTTTGGACAGCGCTAGCTCTTCGGCTTGGAAACGGAGATGAGCACCACAACCCTAGAGTTGAATTCGACTGGCTTTCGAGCAAGGGAAACCTTTACCTTACCTTTACCTGCCCATTCACATACATTCTCTATGCTTCTATTATTCTCTATGCTTCTATTATTTCACAAAATGTGCACAACAAAATTTTTCAGGAGGTCATTCATTTAGAGGGACCAGTATTGTGGTTTAATGGAGCAGTCCAGGAGGTGACTGTGACAGGCCATTTCTATCAACTGAGGGGACCCACACATTTGATTTGGGAGGTAAACAGTTTTATTTTAAGACTAGGAATAAGGCCCATTGTGGAAATAAATACAACGGGCTCTGTTTGAGGTGCCACCCCTCCTCAAACCTCATCCTCTCCAGGCTCCATCCCTCAAATCTCCAGGAATTGCCCACCTGGGGTTGGCAACCTGATCAGGACTGGGTCCAATGAGTTTTCTCCCAAAGGCTAACATAGGTGTGGAAAGGGCCTTTTACTGACAGAGGAGAAAGTAGAGGTGCCAACTCTGATTAGGGAAATACCTGGAGATTTGGGGGGGTGGATCCTGTGGAGGGCAGCATTTCGGGTGTGTGTGGAAGGACTCGTCAAGGTATAATGCCATAGAGTCTACCCTCCAAAGCAACCATTTTCTCCCGGGGAACTGATCTCTGTCATCTGGAGGTCAATTGTAACAGTGGGAAATCTCCAGGTCCCACCTGGAGATTGGCAGCCCTAGGGGAAAGTCAGCCACACAATGGGGAGTTGAAGAAAATGGTTTGATGGTTGCTGGCCCACCTCATTAGCCAGCCAGCCATGCTGAAGCTAAGCAGGAGAAAGAGCCTTTTCCCATTTATTCTGACAGGAAAGTGGCCATTGGGGAGGAGGTTATGGGTGGGGGAGGGGGTTATGCTGAAAGTCCTTTGTTTTTTTACTCACAGAACCAAGCTTGGCAGCCTACCAACAGCCACTGAGGGGACAGTCCCTCACAGGAGTCAAGAGAACTGTCTTCCTCAGGAGACAGAGCTGTCTGCCAGGGGAGTGGGTGGGGAAGAGGAGCAGACCCAGCACCCGTCCAATGGCACGCGAGTACTCTTGAGTGGCGGCTGATGGGTCAATGGCTGAGGGAGGGCATTTTACAGCCAATGGGAGCGCATGGAATCTTGAGAAACCAAAAGATAAATATTTATAAGGAGAGAGAGGCTGGCTACTTCTATCTGTACCCTGATATTTCCCCCATTTCACCTGTGTTGATTTTTCTGCATGATCTATGCTAGTTAATAAAAACCTTTTCTCATAATGTGCCACTAAACCTCTTAGCCAGGCACCTAGCTTGCTCAAATTCACTTATGTATATGTAACCCAGCAGAATCCTGGCTACATAGATCCCTCTCCTAAATTATCTTTTCCAGTTGGAGAGTTTGAGGCAGGCAAATCAAGTCAATAAATGACAGCACTTTAGTGGCTTGGCAGGCAATTGAAGATATAGTTTTTAAAGTAACAAACATTTATCATAGATCCAACAACTTTACAGCTACGGGTAAAATTGAATCATAGTTGCTATGATCATAGCAAGATTTGTAGAGACAGGATCTTCAGTGCCCTTCAGAAAGAGCACTCAGAACAAAGGCAAATCCTAGCAAAAAGTGTCGGGTAACATGAAGACAAGATAAAGTAACTTTTTAAAAAGCGCAGGGCTGCTTCTTTTCCACATGTACTTCAATGGATTTTGCTGCTGTTGCTCGGATGCTTTCTTGCTCTGGCTTGGGCCTGCAAAGAAATGAGTGGTTCCCTCAGTCAAGCTCTAAGCTGCTGTAGGCCAGACTAAATAAGGAGATGAGGCTCTTGCAGTGGGTAATTCAGGACCAACTTTAAGTACTGCCCATTCTCTGTGACCTTTTGCTCCCTAGATCCTAAATGCTAAACCTTTTAATAGAAATAAATTAATATGTTAAACAGAAATTATATGGATCACACACCCCCTACCTTTCTGGTAAATCAAGGTATTTTGGGGAGCAGAGAACTTAATGATGGTACCTACAAGAGAAGAGATATCCCAAAACTTCAGGGAGAGGGTTGAGGGAGGAAGGAGTTTCTCAGAAGGGGTTGTGATTCCTCACAAACACAAACCTTGGACAACTGAGCTCCCTCATCTGCTTGTCTTCCCACCATAGAGACCAATGGAGGGAATAGGGGCAACCTATTTGGGGGCCCGTAGAATTGGATTCCCTGGTCCAATGTTCTTGAAACTTGGTGGGTATCTTGGGGAGAGGCTCCATCAGCTATTCTATGAGTTTGGAGCCTCTCCCTCAAACCCTCCCCTCCAGCCCCCAGAATATACCCTATGTTTTCACCATTGAATTCACTGACCCATAGGATATAATGGGGTCGAATTGCCGCCAAATTTCTTTCATTCCCTCCTTTCCTTCTCTCTTTTTCCTCTTTCCCTCCTTCTTCTCCTCTCTCTTTCTTTCCCACCTTCTTCTCTTCACTTTTTTCCTCCTTTCCATGTTTCCCTCCTTCTTCCCTCTCTTTCTTTCCCTCTCCTTTCCTTCTCTTTCTTTCCCTCTTTCGTTCCTTCTTTCCTTCTCTCTACTCTCTCTCTTTCCTTCCATTTTTCCTCCTTCTGTGGCCCAACTCTCATGAGAAGGAGTTTAAACTTTAAACCCCTTCTCTCTTAGCTCCCCCACCCAGACCAGCTGGGGAAGGGGAGGTTTTTGAAGATGCCTCCCCCCCTTTTGCTTTCCTTTCTGACATCACTTCCGGTGATGTCAGGGGGCGTGGCATATGCTAATAGCCTAATAGCTCATTAGCATACCATATGCTAATGAGCTCCTGCAGCTGTTTTTCTACAAAAAGACCCCTGAGTATTTATGATGTGAAAGTTTCAAACAAGCATACCTAGCACTGCAACCTTCATGAGTTAACCACTTAGAATTTGCTGTCTGGAGATATGCAGTACATGACCATAGAAAATTTTCACATGCTTGCTAAGAAAACTGACAGTTCAACCATGCAATTGGTTCTCTGTCATAATGCCCTGATATGCTCACCAAATCAATTGTATGCATGCTATGAACCATAAAATGCTGAGATGTTATCTCTGTAAACCATAAGCTATTTGTGTGATATTACTAGAGTTATTTTTGTGACTTCTGGTGGGAAACAATTCTTCATTTTAGTATAGCCATAATGTCAAACAATTTTCAAGAAAGAGTTCAGTTATTTTCCTCACAGCAGCAAGTGAAATTCATGATCTTGCCTCCGGGACATCTCTGAATTTGATTCCGATACATAGTAACATATTTTTCCTTTCAATAGGACACAAATGCAGGCTGAGAAACAGAAAAATAAAATAAACCTAGTTATGTTTCACTTTTTGCATGGAATTAATTCCGAAGACATCTTATGGAAGCTTGCTGGTGACCTTGGCCCAGTCATATGTTCTCAGTCTAACTTGCCTCACAAGGTTGTTGTGAGGATAAAATAAAGGAGATGTGCATGATGTAAGCCACTTTGGTTCCCCATTGATGAGAATGGTGAGGTACAAATGAAGATAATAATAAATCAATCATTGTTGCTTTAAGCAGCCTAGAATAGTCTCCCGTGTCTTTTGAATTTAGATACGTTTACTTAGGTTTTTCAAACACACTGAGTATATCTGACTTCAGAAAGAGGCGCTCAGCATTTTTGAATACCTGATATACTGTGGCCTACAGTTGCACATAAATGATATCATTGCTACTTAGATCAAAACAAGTTTACATACTAATGTGAATTAACTAACACCAGTAGAATGTACAGAGTCCCCATGGACCAAAACAGTTTACATCCCTGTTCACCTGAGTTGGCATATACAAAGTTCCCATATACAAAGACCAAAGAATGAAGGATAGAAAGATGCTGGAAAGATACTGAAGCAGCATTAGATCTCTGAAGCTTTCCTAATAAGAGAATCCTGTTCACTATGCACATTGATGCACCATTTCTTTTTCTGCTGAGTGTCTTCTCCCCTGCATCCTGACCAGTGATGCTGTCTTCTTTGCCTTTTGCTGCTCCAATTGATGGGGAGAAACCATCCATATACTGATATCCAAAGTCCCTTCTACATGTGGATATTTATTTCTGCCAACAAAGGACTCACTCTCCCCCAACAGCTTTTTCTACAGACCGTGGGTCTACAGAAAAATCCAAAAAGCAAAAACAAAATAAAATAAAAATCTTGGAGAGGGTTGAATTCCCCAGAATACCTTTCGAAATGGCCTCTACAAGGATCTACTCCAGGCATCAACAGTAAGAGATTAAAGCATTTGAGGGGGAAGGCTTCTAACTAGTTCTATCAGTAAAAGGGGGAGGGGGCAGGGCCCTTTCCAGGCCTATTTTGGCCTTTCAGGGAGGGATCCTTAGGGCCAGGCCTGACGAGGGTTGCCAGTGCTGAGCTGGGAAATTCCTAGAGATTACGAGGTACAGTCTAAGGAGGGCTGGATTTGGGGGAGGGAGAGGCCTCAGCTGGGTATAATGCCACAGAGTCCAGCCTCCAAAGCAGCCATTTTCTCCAGGGAGACAGATCTCTGCTGTCTAGAGTTCAGTTGTAATTCTGGGGGGTTTCCATGCCCCACTTGGAGGTTGGCAACCCTAGGCCTGGCAGCAGCTAGGGCTGCTTGATGCCCCCGGTCACTGACAGGGGATGGGGGGTAAGGTTGCCAGATCCAGATGGAAACTACTGAAGATTTGAGGGTGGACCCTGGGGGGGGACAGGGACCTCAGAGAGGTACAATGCCATGGAGTCCACCCTCCAAAGCATCCATTTTTCTCCATGGGACGTTACCTCTGTAGTCTGGAGATGAGCAGTAATTCCAGGTTCCACCTGGAGATTGGCATCCCTAAGCAGCACCATCTGGCTGACTTGACACCCCCTGATTTTCATGACTCAACTAGGCCTGGCTGCTTACTACTCTTCAACAGCAGCCAGTGCAGTGCAGTGCAGTGCAGTGCAGCAGTTGGAGCTTCAAAGGAGGGTCTACAAAGACCCAGGTTCAGATCTCCATTTTGCAATGGAAGCTGACTGGATGACTTTGGGCCAGTCACATACTTTCAGCCCAACCAACCTCACAGGGTTGTTGTGCAAAAGGAGGAGAAAATAATGTAAGCTGCTTTGATCCCCACTGTGGAGAAAGACTGTAATTTTCCTAGGTAGAGGCTGTGGAGAAGGGGGGTGGAGATGGAAAGCAGATAGGTTGGCTGTTGGGTGGGAAGGAAATAGTGTTGCAAACTCCAGGTTGGGAAATTCCTGGACATTTGAGGGGTGGAGCCTTGGGAGGGTGGGATTTGATGAGGAGAGGAACTTTAGACCAGTATAATGCCATAGACTCCACCCTCCAGACCAACCATTTTCTCCATGAGAACTACCATTGCCAGCCTCCAAGTGAGGGCTGGAGATCACCCAGAATTACAACTATTGTCCAGATGACAGAGATCAGTTCCCCTGGATAAAATGGCTGCTTTGGAGGGTTAAGTCTATGGCATCATGCCCTGTTGAGGCTGCTTGCCTCCCCAAGCCTCACTGTCCCAAGGCTCCACCCCCAAATCTCCAGGAATTTCCCAACCTGGAGCTGGCAGCCCTAAGGTGAATTGATCTCTGGAGCTGAAAGATCTGCTGTGATTCCCAGAGAGCTGTCACTGCTGCTGTGGGGGGAGAGGAAGCAGGTGGGTGGCTGGGAGAGTGATGGAGACAGAAAGCAGCTGCTACTGCTGCTGTGCCAAAGCAGGCAGGAGGCTGGGAGAGTGATGGGGGCAGAAAGAGAGAAAGAGTGATGAGGTGGGGAGGTGGGGAGGCAGAAAAACAAAGAGAATGATGAGGGGACAGAAAAAGAAAGTAACGTGCATGGAGGAGAGATAGAGAGTAAGAAAAGGGGGGTAGAAGGGAAAAAGAGTGTGAGAGAGGTAAGGGGAGAGGGGAGGAAGCAAAAGTGGGAGGAATGGGATAACCATACCACAAGTTTCTTGCAGGTTTCCGCTTGTAACAATTATAATTCCCATCAGCCTCAGCTGGCAAGACTGGGAATTTAGCAAGTTATTTCCCATTACTTTCAGAAAGCCCCAAACTAGGCAAAATACATGTACCCCTACTACTCAATGCTGATGACATAGTGCTGCTATCCCACTCCAGAGTTGGTCTGAGACGTCTGTTGTCCTGCTGCATTGCTTTTCTTATTAACAACAAGCTTCAGCTGAACTATGTTAAGTCCAAAATCCTAGTGTTCTCTAAAAAGTGGAGACCATATAAATGGTCCATTAATGGCAAAGAGTTAGAACAAGTCAAACACTACAAATACCTAGGTATTCATTTCCAATACAATGCAACTTGGGCCACCCATTGCAAATATGCGGTGAAGGCTGCCAGTGTCAGCACATCAGCTATAGCATGATTCTTTTATTGTAGGGGCAACCAACTCGTGCCAGCTGCAATTAAAATCTTCAAGTCCAAAATCAGTTCTCAGCTATTGTATGGTATTCCAATCTGGATTAGGTCCTTTGACAGTACCATTGAGCGAGTCCAATCCAAATTTCTGCGGAAAATTATGGCCTTGCCAAACTGTGTCTCGAATGCAGTTATATATTTGGAAACTGGCTCATCTTTGTTGGTGACCTGCGCATGGCTCATGACATTTAAATACTGGCTTCGCCTACACTACAATTTCGAACATGGGAGCCTCCTATATCACATGCTTTCAGAGCTCAGGGTATCGAACTGGTCAGCACATATAGAGGAAAAAATTAAAGTATTAGGCCTTTCTTTAGATTCCCTGTCCATGTTGTCCTGTGCGGCGGCATTTCATCAGATCAAAAATAGGATGCTAGATATTGAGCGCCAGAAATTATTCAGCCTAGCTAATAAAACCTGCTCCCCCTTGAATTTTGTGATCTCCCTAACTATAGGGAAGATGGCCTCATATCTATCCTCTCTGCAGGTTCCGCAACAACGTGGAGCATTTGCCCTGGCCGGGTGTAATGCTATGCCCTCTGCCATTCTATATGGCAGATTTAACAAGGTGTCTCATTCGGCCAGACACTGCCCCTGCAGTAAGAAATGTGTGGAATCAATCTCCCATGGCCTCCTGCATTGTAATCTGTATGCGGATGTAAGGAACACTTATCTACACCCTATCCAATCCAGTATGGTGGATTGTTCTGATGCACTCAAGATACATAGACTCCTAAATGATCTTGATCCTGGCATCACTGAGAAGGTGGCTCAGTTTCTTTGTTTGGCTTTAAAGCTGCACCAAAGGCACCCAGAAATATAATACCCTTATCAGTTCCCAATTGCACAATATCGAGTCACAGAACTCTTATAGATGTATTTTAACCGTTTTTAACTGTTTCTTAATCTGTATAACTTGCATTGATAATTTATGCCAATAAAGGCCGACTTGACTTTACTTTCAGAAAGGTAAGGCTTGCAGGAATGAGAAATGGGGGTTGGAAATGGGCATATGTATATGTATTTGTGAACATTTAGTAACCTATATGAACATCATGTTGAATAAATAACCATTGAGTATTGTTACTGTTTCACAAGGACACTCTTAAAAATGTGAGCAGCTTCATGTCAAGCACAGTATTTTTCAGTTATGACGATAGCTTCCAGTTCTGCCCTTCAGGTATCCCCAAATTCTTAGTGACTCCAGCCAATGAGAGGCCATCAATACTCTGTGCAACAGGTGAGGACAGGAGTTAGAGGGGGAGGAAGGCTGTCAGCTTCTTGTATGGGGCTTAGCCAGGGATAGAAATAGGGATAGGGATGCTATGCTAAGTGTGGGTATGTGGGCTCAACTATACATGATGATATCTCGATGTCTGCCTCAGAGACACTGCTGCCATTTTAAGGGTGGGATTTTCTTTTTTCAAAAATGTTGTGGGCACCCAGTCCTGGAAGCCAACCTGACAGTACCTTGGCTGGGGAAAGACCTGGATGGGTCTTCCTAAATTTGAGGAAGCTTGAAAAATGTGCAGAGGTATGAGATAGAAGCCACAATGGCAACAGAGGTGAGGCTATCCTCATCAGCACCCCTAGATGCTTCCTATCAACTGAGAAGCACTTCCCTTCACCTCTGATGCCCCTTGGGCTATCTCCTCCCTGTGCCATTTTGAAGCCTCTTCAATTGTGGGAAGACCACTTGGGTCTCCACCCAGCCATCATATTAACTTTCAGGATTGGCCTCTGCAGCACGAAAATCCCAGCCTTAAAATGGCGGTGCTGTCCTTGTTTTGGGCATGGGGATACTGTCACATCTAGTTGAGCTCTGTGTCTGACACTGTAATGATTCTCAAGGGAATGGCAATGCAGCTCAGCTGTGAAAAGAGATGCTTTTATACTATCTTACTTGCCAACCAAAATAAGCCTTCTAGCCCTTGTGTGGAAGAGAAAAAGTTATTACTGTTTAGTTAAAAGAGGGTCCCTTTGTGAGTTCAAAGGGGAGAGAGAAAGTATAAATCACCTGAGAAACTGATGCTGCTCCACCTGGTAACTTTAGCAAGCTACTCAGCCCTCTCAATAATTACATTTAGCTTTACTGACCACTCAGAACCCAACATTTATTAAATGCTACCCTTCATTAGTCAATCAGTGGGGACTTAGGTTTCTGTTACTGGACTGAGGGAAAAGGTTAAGAAGAGCTGTGTGGAATATATTATTGGATTACCCTAGATCAACCTCCTTAATTTGTTCAGGCTCCAGATCTACATTCCCTGAGCATCCTTTATAATAGAGAAAGAAAAATCAGCCATAACCGTTGCAGGAGGTGACAGGAAAATGGGGTTAAAAAGGATCCCAGCCATCACATTCACCCATTACTATTGCTGTCCATCTCACCCCTTTGTGTTTACTGTGAAACTGCCAGCAGTTGTAGACTATGCCTTATCAAAGCAGTTGTGAACAATAAGAGGAATACATTTCTCAGACAAATAGCTATTCTACATGCTTACAATAATAATCAAGATTTTTTGTTTCTGTTGCATTATAGATATATCTTGGCTGAGACACCAATTATTTAGAGAAACATGGCTGGTCAGTCTTCCAAGAAATGAAGGGATTACAGTGGGAAATAATCTAATATTCTATTCACACTACAAGGAAATAGGAAGGAGCCTTTGATTACACTGCCTCTTTCATGACACAACTAGTTTTGGCATGTAAGGGTTTTGCTATTCTGTTCATGAGATGAGAAAAAGATTTCCTTTTCAAGTGTATCCAGAGATTCAGACTATTCTCCAAAGGATAATGCATTTATTCACCTTTGGCAGGACTGTAGGTCAAAGACTAATATGCTGCCTCTTGGCCTAGTTCTGAGATACAATACAATTAAATTTAGGAAATCAAATTGTGGACATATTTAAACAATCTCTAAAAAAATTACTCAAACGAGGACTATTTGATGTCAGAGTCCTGCAGCAATCAGTCCCCACAACTTTCTTTCCAAAGGAGTAACGTTTATTGGAGTCAGTAGAGGCAAGTCATCTGCACATGCATACAGTGTCTGGAATGAAAGTAAGCGCGCATAGCCAAATAATATACAAGATTCAAAGGGGTCAGGGGGATGGTCTAGAGCCAATCAGAATAATTGCAAAAGCCCGTCTAAGCTACTGGCTAAGAATTCCCAGAGAATAGAGTAACAAGGCACCAAGGTCACAGGCCTAAGCTGGAAGAAGAGTAACAAGGTCATAGGCGTAAGCAAGGAGGATCGAAACTTAACATTCCAAGTCAGGCCTAGACTGAGACAATGCACCCACAGCCAGCATCCCCCTCCTCAGCCATGGCAGCTGCATAGCTGACATTTGACTGGTGTGATTATTTGACAGTTTTTTAGAAGTGATTTTAAATGCATTGTTCTATTTTTTAAAATGATCTGTTGAAAAGTAAATTTCTGGGTGTGGTTTTTTTTGTGCTTGCCTGGAAGTCATGGTTGACTTCTGCTGACACATATTGGGGGCTTGGACATTTCTCAAAAAGGTGACTTGATTAGCCTGCTTTGTGTCCCGCCTCTGGTATTCATTGGAGGTTCCATTTCCAAGTACTTGTCAGAGTCAGCACTGCTTAATTTCCAGGATCTGACATTTTACAATTGTTTTTCCCTTGTTCATTTAAAGCAGATTAATAATTAAATTTCCCTCAGTAGATGTAACACAGTCAGTTTCTCTTCCCATGCTGTAATCTTCTTTCTTCTTGAACACTTTCCTTGTGGCATTATCTTGCTGGAACTGGAACTGGTCATCTCAAAACAGAGTCCCTTTTTCTTTTTCAAGGACTGTTATCCGCTTGAATTCTTGCCTTCAATCTTAGGGATCATTCTATTTGCTGCTTTTAAAAGCCAAACTTACAGAGAGTCTATCCGCCCTTTTGCCCATCAGACTTATTTTGGATATGTCCATGGCATACCCGTTCACTTTCAGCTTTGCTTAAATGTCTGCATACAGGCCCCACTACTTGAACCTACTCATAGACTCTCCTTTTTAATATTGGATCAAAAGCTAGTCGCTTCTCCAATGTTAACACAGCCCCTTGAAAATAACAGCCAATATATAGTACAATTCTTGTGAAGTACCTCATTTTTGCCAGTAGGGGGCAAAAGTTTAGCATACAGACTGAAAGAGTCTATGGTTACTTCTGGTCACATGGACCAGGTGCTCTTCCACTTCCTGAAGAAGGCTTGAATCTTGCTTGCTGCTTCTACTGCATCACCGATCACAATTCTTAAACATGTTCACTTTTTACAAAATTTGCCAAAGTCCCCAAAACTTGTCCAAATGCTTATTTGGCTCCTAGAGTCTCTCTAATACAGTCTATTGTTGCTTAAAACTCCGTCCCCACTACAAAGGCTTTTCTTTAATCATTTATTTGTTCTTTCTGGGGGAGAGTCCCCTCCCCCACCTCATTTTTAGTAAAAGGGGACTCGCTCGTTCTCTGGTGTTCTTGCTTTAATGGACTCACTCTTCAACGCCTGATCACTCAGATCTCGCCAGGTAACGATTTAAATGCTGTACCTCCAAGTGCTTGTCCCAATGTGTGTAGCTTAACCCCATTTGGGAACACAGCGCAGAGACCTTTGGGGCAAAGGGAAGCCTCTATTTGCCGACAGCGTGCCAGCAGAGTGGTGACCCTCAGTGCCCCATGGCAAGAGACCCATCACAAGGGTCCCAGGGGGGCACAGACATTCGAACCCCCTCTCAATGGTCTGGTCCACGGATTGCCCACCAGGAGCTCCCCGGGGATGCGGCCGCCGTCAGCCCGCCAAAAACCAGAAGTCAAGAATTTTGAATTTCTTCATGGAGCAGTTATGTATATGATGAAGTTATTTAACAAAGGCTGTTCTTTTTAATTAGACAAATAGTATATAATGTGACAGTTTCAAATGCAAGCTATGCAATTTTCTTCTGGTTGCAGAACTGTAAAACAGCTGGTCATTTCCTTCCATTTCAGGAATCTGAGGATATAAACACACACCCAAAAATTTAAACACTCTCAATAACTTCTTTTATTAAGCATTTTGCAGATAAAACCACTTGCATCAGTCATGACTTAGACACTACCATTGAATCAGTTCAGTCTCATAAGTCTGGTTATGGTTCTGTGGACAGATTTCATTTGGTCAGGCTAGATGAAATGAACATATATCTTAAAAGTGTGTGACCCTCCAAACATATGCTCAGCAGTTGATAATTAACATTCTATTACCTGGATAGCTGTGCAATTTCAGGTAGTTTTGAATGAGATTAATTTCAGTCTGGATGTAGACCTGATTTTGCAAATGATTATGGTTATGATAGGAAGGGGGGAATGGTGTCTTCCCTTGCTGCGAGACTCCCCTAGATCAAGGGTTCCCTGGCAAATACACTGATAACCTACTGTCACTGCTCAAAACCTCCTGAGAACATCTAGACTGACCCACTGAGAAGGCACCCTTCCAGCACAGTACTAAAACAATAACAAAGTGACAGGGTAGAAACTCTAGAAAAAATCTTATAACCAAGTCAGTAACACCTGTGCAGTCAAGCATGTGAGGAAGAAATGAGCAGTATAATCCTAAGGGGTACACCATACCAAACCGGCTGGGCAGCAGTCTAATCACGGAGCTGCCAGTCAGTCAGTTTATTATTACAGTCTTCAACCAGTACAATTCAATCAATTTGAAATACAATGAAAAAGAATCCTCAGAATTCTAGTCTGCTCCCTAAAGGGTTCTGGCAGAGACCAGGAGGTAGGCAAAAGACTGAGAAGCAGGGTTGCAGAGGCCGCAACCCTGTCAGTGTCCCCAGCAACCACACTGATGCCTCCCTTACAGTTGCAAGGTGTGACAGCTGAGCTATGATGGACACAGCCAACAGAACTAATTGTAGGTTAGCAGGATTGGGGACCCAACTCTGCAAACATCACAGTCCAGGTGCAGGAGCACAAACCACGGGGCTGTGTCCACAGCACATCCCCTATCCCCTTAAAGGACAAAGTAACTGGGCAGCTGATAGAGTTGGCAAGAAACCTCCCACCAGCAGCAACCGCAAGCAAGTCCATGGCCCATACAGTCCAAATGCTGCAATCACCAAGAAAGAGGCATAGGGAGATGATAAGGACCGTGTGCCCAGCCAGGAGAGAGGAGAAAGTTGCAAGCCCAAAGGGAGCCCCAGCCAGGAGGCAGCAGAGGAAGGGACCATGTCAGTGCGGTTTTGAATCTGGTGGTAGCCGGATGCGCTGCCATGGAGCCTTGTGGGAGGTGGTAAAGGGAGAGCAGTTGGAGGGCAGGGGGCCCTCTGCAGGGTTCCTGCAGGCAGGCCTGCGGGGAAGAAGCAGTGAGCCTGTGCGGGGGAGGGAGAAGGAGGCTCCTCTGCATGTGCTTGGTGACAGCAGGGCTGGAAGGGAGCCAGCTTGTGGCTCCCCTTCTATACTTTTTGTTGTTCAGTTGCACATTCGAGTCCGACTCTTTGTGACCCCATGGATCACATCACGCCAGGTCCTCCTGTCTTCCATCGTGCTCCGGAGTTTACTTAATTTCATGTTCGTTGCCTCGATAACACTGTCTAACCATCTCATCCTTTGCCGTCCCCTTTTTCTTTGACCTTCAATCTTTTCCAGCATCAGGGTCTTCTCCAGTGAGTGCTCCCTTCTCATTTGGTGGCCAAAGTATTTGAGCTTCATCTTCAGTATCTGGCCTTCCAGGGAACAAGTCAGGTTTGATTTCTTTTAGGATTGACTGATTTGATCTCCTTGCAGTCCAAGGGACTCTCAAGAGTCTTCTCTAGCACCATATCTCAAAAGAATCCATTCTTCAGCGCTATGCTAATTTAATTTAATTAACACCCCCAGCACCCCCCTCCTAAAATTCCTGGCTACGCCCCTGCCAGGAGTCTCTGCTGCTTATTGGTAGGGGCACCTCTTGGCAGCCCAGCCACACTGCTGAAGGCACCACTGGGCCACCCATGCCACAAGTGGAGCAGGATAGGGGTTACTGTAGTAGGTGCTAGTGTGGGGGCATGCATTACTGCCATCAGATCCCCCAATAGTCTCCTCAATAGAAGAGAAGTGTTCTGGAACTATAATGACTGTCATTCCACTCTGGGCACTGCCATCCTTCTCCTAGAGCACTAATTCCAGTCCAGAGGCTGCCATTCCAGTCCCAAAGCACTGATTCCAGTCCCAGAAGCCATCATTATATTCTGGGCACTGTCATTCCAGTCCCAGAACAATCTATCTGTGCCCAGAGACTGTCATTCTAAATCCATTCCACATTCATGGTAATTTGTATGTGCAGTAATGTATTTCAATGGAGGCCATGAAAGTCAGTTGGCATTCCTGGCTCCCATTATATGCAATGGGCATTCCATATCATATCCCATTGTTCCCAATGGCCGTTCCTATCATTTATTTCCATACTTCCCCTCTTGAAGCACACCTGGCTGTCCCTGATGTCCATTGTGACAGCTAGCAGCCTCTCTAGTTTCCTGGCAGCTGCCACCACAGATACTGCCAGCCCCTGCATGCCCTGGGACAAAATATCCTTCACTTGTGACAGGTCTCCAGCAACTCCCACTTGGTTGCCTCTTGGCCAAAATCTATATGAAGCCACTGAGGCAGATTACAAGGAATTTGCCTATGACAGCCAACTTAAGTTCTGTTTAAGCTGATTTAGATCTGTATAAATCATCAGTTCTGGACAAAGTGATGGGTTGGATGAGGGCCAATAAGTGAAGCAGAGCCCAGTTATAACTGAGATGCTATTGGTCAATGGTGGAGATAGTTGGGGCTCAGCCTGTTCTTTTAAAGCTGAATCCACTCTGAAGGAACAGGTTCAGACATTGAGAGTGTTGCTCAATCTAGGCCTACAGCTGAAGGCACCAATGGTCTCTGTGGCATGTAGGCATGTAGTTCCTTTTACTAGTATTTAGCATTTGTGAGACATTCTCATCATATCCAGGTGATATTATTATAATTTATTCTTTGTGGAAATGTCTTTTAAAATGTTCAGAAGTTTTAACTGGTATAAAAAGAGGAGTCTGAATTATTGTCAAGGGTAGGTTATATAAATCATAAATTACTTGTAGGACACAGTTCAAAATGCTGGTTCTTGTTTTCAAACACCAGTGGACTATGGTACCTACAGGACCACCTACTCACATATTTTCTTGACCCCAATTAAGATCTGCTTTTCAAGTCCTGCTCTGTGTGCCCCCATCAAAGGAGATGAGGCAGAGTAATGGCACCCCTTTTGTGGAATGCTGTCTCCCCAGGTCTGCCAGGTGAAGATAATATTATTTGCTTGGACTTAGAGCTAAGCATTTCTGATTATTTTATTGACCTCTCTGTAATGATTTTAGCTATCCCACTGTTTTTATCTATAGTTATTTTATTGGTCTGGTTTTGTTTGCGTTCAATATCTGTAACTGTTATTATTTTATATCTTCTCTTTTTGTCTTTTAAAAGAGAAATTTTAATTCTTCTTTGATTTCTCTTTGAACAGAAATTAGCACACCTTTTTGTAACTTCAGTCTTTTGAGTTCTTTTAAGTCACACACCACATGGGGTGCTCTAGCAAGAGGACAAGGCGGTTCAGAACAATGGTGTGTTGGTAAATGTTTAACAACCAGCTCTCCAAAAAAAAGAGTATGTATATATACACCTACATACATTTATTATAAATTGCACTGATATAAAGGATATGTCGCACACAATTTACAAATAATAATAAAATGTACAATACTGTTTATTGTAAATCCCATATAGCCGATTGATTCTCACAGAAGGCTTCTGTTGATTTTTGCTGAACTCTTGTATCTGAAGCCAACCTATGGTTGCAATCGAACCACGATTTGACAAATGGAGTTGAATCTGAATCAGCTAACTCTTTCCCCAATAAATTTATTGTCATTAAGTGTGATATGTGATCTACTGTTAAACTATTGCTCACCCTCATACAAATTGTATTCATTCAATTGAAACCACGTTCAGCTTCAGCACTGGGGATGCCCTTTTCTGTACATCACCCCCTCCCCAGTACAACTTTGTGAGACTGGCCAATAAAAGAGTGGAAGAGAAAAGAAGTACTTGCACCTAGCACAAAGTTGATATGGGAAGAGTACCTGGTCTGTTCTGTTAGAAATAGGAGGATAGTTCTTTGCAACCATTATGGATTCCCCCCCTTGCAAGGTATAGAGAGAATAAAGAGGGAAAGATTCTAAATAGGCATTTTATTTTTTGCCAGAAATTCATGCTTGTCCAGCAGGAGCAGTTAGGCTGTGGTTTTGTGTAGGCTTGCTCAGGAGGAAGCCTCACTAAATTCTGTGGGACTTTTCAGTAAACATCTGAAGAAAGAAATGCATAGAGTTTTATTTTCTCCTCTTTAACATCAATTTTTTGGGAAAAAGAAAATTAGTCAAAAATAAAGCATTCACCAAAGGCCTCTCTGCTTGAAAATAAGCAGCCTTTGAACTGGCTACGGTTTACTTCTTGGTCAGAGGCTCTGTGACACAGACTACCCTCGTGGGGGCCCATTGGGGCCCCCGAGCATAATTTTGGGTGTAGACTGGGTCCTCCAGAAAGAACCCCCAGGGCACCTCCTGCTCCTCGGGGCTGGCATCGTGATCCAGGGCCTGATCCAGGTGGAGACAGTCCAGTCTGGTCATCAGGCAGTGGCCCAGCAAGAGCTCAGCCAGGTGCGGGGAGTGTGCTGGCCAAACAAGAAGGCGGCCAGTTTGAAGTCCCAATCCCCTGAGTCCATGTGGCCTAGCACCTCTTTGGTCATCCTGACCATCTGTTCATCCTGACTGTTGGTTATGGGGTGGAAGGGAGCCAATTGGATGTGTCTGATGCTGTGGTATTCCGTAAACTCCTTGAACTCGGCCGAGGTGAAAGCCGAGCCATTGTCTGTGACCAAGGAGTCGGGGAGGCCATGGACACTAAAGATCCACCACATGGCCTGTATGGTGGATTGGGAGGAAGTGGAGGGCACTGGAACTAACTCTAGCCACTTGCTGTAGGAGTCCACAAGAATGAAAACAGTTGACCTCTGAAGTGGCCCGTGGAGTTCAGGTGCAGTCTGGCCCAGGGTTTCTGCGACGATTCCCATGGGTACACAGGTGTGTGAGGAGGTGCTGGTCGCATTGCCTGGCACAGCTGGCACCATTTGATGGTGTCCTCAATATCCTTGTTGATCCCGGGCTACCACACATAACTCCTGGCCAGTGCCTTCATCCGGACGACCCCTGGATGAGTTTCATAGAGGGCTGTGAGCACTCGGTGCTGTAATGGGGAGGGAATCAGCACCCAACCACCCCATAATATACACCCATTGTAGCTCGAGAGCTCATCCTTCCAGGAGGTGAATGTGGAGAACTCCGCCCCCCAGGCCCGTAGGCCATCCCCTCCCCACCCAGTCCAAGACCCAGGTGAGGACGTGATCCCAGCCCATCAGGCAGGCGACTTCCCGCACCTGAACCGGCCAGTCTGGGAAGGCCTCCAGGACAGCCACGTGATGGGCCAGGGGCAGATCGGGGGGCAGTGGGAGGTGGCTCAGTGCGTCCACATGGCCATGGCCTTACCGGGGTGGTGGACAAGTGCACAGTTGTATCCCACCAGGAAAACCGACCAGCAGAACACCCTGGGGGACAGCATTTGTGGGATCGGGTGGTCGAGAGCCAGGAGACCCAAGAGTGGCTTATGGTCAGTGACAACTGTGAAAGACTGGCTGTACAAATAGTTATGGAATTTCTTTATTCTTGCAATGATAGCCAGGCCCTCCTTGTCTATCTGCACATAATTTTGCTCTGTCGATGACAAGGTGCGGGAGTAATAAGCCACAAGAACCCCGCAGCCATCCGCCAGGTGGTGTCCCAGAACTGCCCCCACCCCATACAGGGAAGTATCACATGCCAACACCACCGGAAGCTTGTCATCAAAATGGGCCAGAACCGCATTGGACATCTGGAGTCCCTTAACCGCCCAGAAAGTGGCATCGTGTGATGTGTCCCAAACCCAGCAGTGTGCATGTCCAGCAACCTGTGGAGCAGCTCTGCAACTGCTACCTTGTGTGGCAAAAAGGAATGATAGAAGTTCAACAGGCCCCTTAAAGCCTTTATATTCCACCCTGAACTTGCCCCAGCCCTTAATGTTCACCGAATTTTTTTTGAAAGTCCCTTAGCAATGGTCCCTTGAGCTTCCATAGATGGGGTCCCCCTCATGGGCAAAGGTGATGGAGGGTGTCATCAGAAATGATAGAAAAGGATGACCGAGTGTCCAGTTCCATATGACATGGGGACCCCTCAATGAGCACCGTAGCGTGCAACTTATTTGGGCCATCAGGGGGCAAGTTCACTACCTGGTGGTGGTGCTGGTGGTGGACCAACAGGGTAAGCAGCTCTGCCGACTCTTGGTGCACGGATGCCTCCTTCTGATCCCCCCAGGACCAGCAGGCCTGAGCGATCTGCCCTTGTTTCCCACAAGTCTGGCAGATGGCGTCCCTCAGGCGGCAGGTCCAGTTCTCATGCTCGTCTCCGCAGCTGGCGCAGGATACTGTGGGCTTCTCAATTGAGGCATGGTCCTAGATGAGCTGCTTGGCACACTTGTAGAACCTCCTCTCCGTCCGAGATGTCGGGGCTCCGGGTTGCCGTGGTGTGGTGGATCGCCCATCCAGAAGTGCCTTTGTGCAACTTCTCACAGGCCGCTGCGTCCTTCAGCACCTGGTAAAGCGTCCTCGTGGCTGGTGAGTTTCTGATGCAGTTTCAGCTCTTGGAGGCCCACGAGGAACTGGTTTAGAAGCGAATTGTCCAGGCTTGGGAACCCGCAGTGGGTGGCTGCCCGTCAGAGTCCTGTCAGGAAGTTGACAGCAGCCTCGTCTGGGCCCTGGATCCATGCAAAAAAGTCAAGGTGCTCCACAAACTTTGTGGGCTTAGGCGCAAAGTGATCATTGAGTGCCTTTTTCAGGACTTTGAAGGACTGTCTTAGTGGATTTCGGGGTGATCAAGTCCTTCAGTAGCTGCAGCATGTTGATGCTACACGAGCTGACAAGCAGGGCCCCCTTCTTACCATCCTCAGAGACATCATGGAACTCGAGATATCCCTCCAAACATTCGAGCCAGGTCTCCCACTGCTTGGGGCAGGTGATGTCAAACTTGGGAATGCTTCCCTGTGTGGTGGCCATTTGGTGGGTTCCACGTGGCGGTGCTGCCAGCATCAGAGAAGCAGGGCTTGATGTGGGGCTGGAACTGAGGTCTGCGCTGATGGGCAAGGTGTGGGATGGTGGAGCGGCATGAGGCGCGGTGACCAGGGGAGCGAGGCATGATGCGATGCTGGAAGCGTTGTCAGCGGTGCGGGGCGTGGTGCTCGGTTCTTGGTTGGTGCACGAGGCAGCGTCTTGTTGGCTCATCAAGTCATGCGGATCCCATCCTCATTGCCAATATAATATACTGGGTTCGAGGCATGATGTAGTGAATCAGCTCATAGTTTATTCGGGAACAAGACAACTTTAGCTGGCTCACAGGCCAGCTTATAACTCCAAGACAAAACACACCCCAACACACCCCAACACCCATGATAGGTCTATTTACAGTATGAGTTGAGTCTAGGTTGAGTCTAGGATCCTAGCCTCCTGATAGGAGTGGGGCTAGGATCCAATCGTCTATTGTTTGTTTGTGTAAAGTTCAGGCCCTTTTCTCGACAACATGCAGTCATACCAATGCACATGGTGGTTTCAGTACACAACAAAGGGAAAGCACTGCCAGAATGGGGCAGGTAGCCAGGGAAGCTGGGTGTCCCTGCAGCTGAGGAAGGTTGCCTTGGAAGGGGTTTGTTTCTGACACTTCCTGCAGCAAGGCAGAAGTGGAGCTGAGTGAACTGTTCCAATTGCTCACCCTTGGCAAGTGCCAGAGCAGGTAGCGCAATGCCCGGCCCTGCTTGCATCTGAGCTTGGTGATACCAGAAGAGGCATCTGGAATTCGGCCCTTTAGCTAGATTTGTGCAGTGCATGCAGCACCATAATTTTGCACAAGCTGCAAAGCACTTGAAAGGACGTGAAACTCAGTGGGCGGAAGTCTTCAGGAAATCATGGCTGCAAATGTCTGTTCACTTGCAATGAAGGGAGAGACTCCAGTCAACTTGCCCAGGATGGTATTTGTCAGAGTGGGGAAGGGGGGGGCATCTAAAACCTCCTGACCAGTTTTCAACCAGCTTGCAAAATTCCCAAAAGAATTAACAATCCGAATCCCTGCCCTTGGTCCACGACCATTGGGCGGGGAGACGCCTTTGCCTCCCAGATGGAGAGAGGCTGTGCTGTCTTTTAGCGCCAAAAGGCACTTCCGTCGGTAGGCGCGAGGGGAGGGGGCATAGGGCTTAAAGCCGGGCCCCTCCTTTGCGTGCCAGCAGTCTCCTCGGGTTCACGGCTTGGGAGGGAGCTCTTCAGTGCGGCTATGTTCTCAGTTGGTTTAGCGGGCCCCTGTGGCGAACAGCTTCCCCCCGGCCATCTGAGGATCACCAGGCATTCGCCTGTTGGAGTGGGCACTGCAGAGCGCCAGGGCAACGTTGGTCCTGGAGGAGTGCAGCAGCAAGGCTTTTCCCTCCATGGCTGCTGCTTGGAGGGCGAGGGTGGCTCCCTCATGTGGTTTGCTCCCCGACTGGTGGTAGGGCGGTGTTGGGCCGGGCGGGTGCTGCACGGTGCAGTGGGATACAGGCCAGCAGGGGTCTTTTTAGGGTGGCCTTCAGTGTAGAAGGGGTGTGTGCATGTGTTTGCCCCCCCTCCCTTTTTTCACCCTGACTTGGATAGCCCAAGCAAGCCTGGAGTTTCTCATATCTCAGAAGCTAGGCCGGGCTGACCCTGGCAAGCGCTTGAAGGGGAGATCTCCTGGGAATACCAGCCATCAAGAACAGTGTACTCTCTAAACTGAGTTAGTGTGAGCTAGCTCACAACTTTTTTTCCCTCTCTCATAGAGGGGCTGGCTGGTTCCATTGTATTTCCCCTCCTCCCCCCATTGCCATAGTTTGCAGCCTTTCTGGGGTTTGGCGTTTCAGTGTCTGGATGGTTCAAGGGAGTGGTTTTTTAACCTGCTTGGCATAGGCTTCTTAAACTTGCATTATAAGTTTGGAAGGTGGGCCACCATTTCGTGGTGCACATGCGGCGGCCATTTTGTTGCACACACCTGGTGGCCATTTTGTATTTTGGGTGCAGTGGCCATTTTGTTGAGTGCACACGGCAGCCATTGGTACGGCGCCTAGGCTAGCCATTTGTTCCTTTGTCAGTAGTTGTTATCTTGCGGTTTGGTTTGCTTAGTTTTGATTTGTGGGGCTGCAGGAGATAGCTGCTCTGCTTCTAATTTTCTGGGTGGACCAATTGGTATTGTTATGGCTCCCAAGAAGGGTAGTGGTCATGCCAAGGGCAAGCAGCCTGCCCCTAAGTTCCCGCCAAAACGTCCTGCCCCGGCATTGTCCTCGTTGGATGAAGAGGATGATGGGGTGCAACAAGCTATTTTGGAGCGCTTGCAAGCAGCGGAGTTAGCCATGGGGTTGGTGGCTCCCCCACTGAGGCCCGCTGGTGGTGCTGGCGCGCAGAAGGAAACGCGTGCTGCTGCCACTAAGCGCTTTCAGGCTGAGGTTTTAACACGTTTGTCTGTTATAGAAGGGTGCACTACAGCTCCTGTGGCTGATACTGCAGGAACTTCTGGGACTCAAGAACGTGGCATACCTTCCACACCAATGCCTTCTGGGCAGACTGGCTTGGCTACTGTCTTCACAGGCCCTTCCTCGGCAGCTGGTAAGTGTAGTTTGCACCACACTGGGATGGGATGGCCATGGGGCAGCCCTGCAGTTGATGGGGCAGCCCCGGCACAACCAAGCACACTGGCTGGCGGGTTTGAATGCAGGCAGGCAGGCAGCTGTATGCCAACATGGGGCATGCCTTCACAGGCATGCAATCAGCAATGTTGCTCATCTGGTTCGCCTTGGTGGAGTGGCCCCTCCCCTTGCAGGGTGTCTTATGCTGCAGCTCCCGCTGCTGCCCTTCCCTTTGGTGATTTAGCACTCCCTCTTGGGGACCATTTGCTTCCGTCCTCTCGTGAGAAGATTTGTAGAGGTGAATATGTGGATGTCTTCACCCTTTTATTTCGTGAAATGGAAAAGAAGGAGAAGGAAGATCTTGAGGATAGAGATAAGGAGAAATACAGAAAGATGAAAGTGGATAAGACATGGGCCAACTGGGTGGTTGGTTTTCTGGTTTATGCCGGTGTGCTTGCTAAGGCGCAACCATACCGGGCAGCTTCTCTGTTCCAATACTTTGATATAGTTTACAAGAGGTATACTGGCTTTACTGGCCCTGCATGGCTCAAATATGATGAGGAATTCTGGATGCGGGCTGCCATGAACCCTTCTTTGAGGTGGGACCAGATTCACCCACATTTATGGTTGCAGGTTATGGCCTCTTCTAGACCTAATACAGGTGATTGGTCACATAGCGCACATCTAGTAGAGCGTGTCTATGGGTCCTTCAGTCCCCGCCCTGCGGCGGGGTGGGCGGTTCAACCCCGTCAGATCTGCTGGGAATTCAGAGCCCAAGGGGCATGTAGCAGGAAAGCTTGTCAATATCGACACAAATGCCCCTTATGTTCGGGCCCGCACCCCTTTTCTGCCTGCTTCCGGGGAAAACCCCGGCGCGGCCGCAGACGGCCTGAAGGGGGTGGCCCTGGGCAACCGCATGGAAAGGGGGCCAATACCCATAAGGTTGAGAGTGCTTGAGAAATTGTTGAGTTCTTATCCCAGTCAAGTTGATAGTTTATATCTGTTAAAAGGTTTTTCCGAGAGTTTTTGCATCCCTTTCCAGGGCACAAGGGTCCCATGTATGGCCAGTAACCTCCGTTCCTTAAGGGGCATGGAGCACGTGGTCAGGGTTAAGATTGAGAAGGAGCTTAGGGAGGGGAGGGTGATTGGACCTTTTTGTGGTCCCCCCGTTCCTAACCTTCGTGTTTCCCCATTAAGTATTGTTCCTAAGAAGGCGCCCGGCGAGTTTTGCCTTATACACCATCTGTCCTATCCCAGGGGCAGCTCAGTTAATGATGCCATTCCAGAGGAGTTATGTTCCGTGCAGTACACGTTCTTTGATCAGGCGGTGCGAATGGTGCGCCGTTGTGGGAAAGGGGCAGAGATGGCAAAGTGCGACATTAAGTCGGCCTTCTGCCTCCTCCCAGTGCACCCGGACGATTTCGAGCTCCTGGGTTTCTGTTTCGATGGGCATTTTTATTTAGATAGGGCGTTACCCATGGGTTGTTCTGTTTCATGCGCTGCTTTTGAGCGCTTTAGTTCATTTTTGGAATTGGCCCTTCGCAGGTGCACAGGCTGCAGGGAGGTAGCACATTTTTTAGATGATTTTTTGTTTGTCAGTCCCTATGGCTTGGGCCAATCCCAAGATTTGTTACGTTCATTTATATCCTTGGCTGACAAGTTAGAGGTGCCCTTAGCTCAGGAGAAGACTGAGGGTCCGGTTCAAGTACTTACTTTCTTGGGCGTGGAGTTGGATTTGGTGGCACAGGCTTCTCGGCTGCCTGTGGACAAGCTGGTTTGCTTGCATAGCCGCATTCAGGAATTTCTGGGACATCAAAAGGCCACTTTGAGGGAGCTGCAACAGTTGGTTGGCCACCTGAACTTTGCGTGTAAGGTGGTTGCCCCTGGCCGGGCGTTTTTGTGTAGATTGTGCACTGCCATGGCCGGATTGCGGCTCCCTCACCACCGGATTCGAATTAGTGCTTGTATCCATCAAGACCTGGAAATGTGGCTGGAGTTTCTTGCATCTTTTAATGGCATTTCCTTCTGGAGAGAGGACCTTAGATTGGAGGCTGAACTGCAGGTTCACTCTGATGCTGCCAGTTCCTCTGGTTTTGGAGTTTATTTTCATGGGAGATGGTGTGCAGAGGCATGGCCTGCATCTTGGGCATCAGATTGGATTACAGCCGACTTGACTTTTCTAGAATTTTTTCCCATTCTCGTGGTGGTCTACTTGTGGGGCAAGGAGTTGGCCAACCACACTGTGCACTTTTGGTGCGATAACCTTTCTGTGGTGCAGGTCATTAATTCGTTGTCCTCCAAGTCCCCATGAGTCATGCATTTACTTAGGGCTTTTACATTTCGCTGCCTCCAGCTGAACATTTTGCTTTTTGCCAGGCACGTGCTGGGGGTTGACAATGTGGTGGCTGACGCTCTCTCTCGTAAACAGAAGGAGAGTTTCTGTCAGCTGGCCCCGGACGCCGACTTGCTGCCGGTGCGAATGCCGCCCTGGATGTGGTTGGTTGGAAGGCCGAAGTGCGCAGGGCTATAGGACTGGCCATAGCGCCAAGCACCAAGCGTGCTTATGACCATGTGGTCTCTCAGTTCTCAGCATTTAGATGTGATGTAGGGCATCCTAGTTTATGGCCAATTCCGGTGGATCATCTGTTGTATTTTTGTGTAGCATCTAAAGGTAAGGGTTTAGCAATTAGTTCTATCAAGGGTTTATTGTCTGCTCTGGCGTTTGCCAGCAAGGCGTGCGGTCTGGCCAAATTTACAGGAGATTTCCAGGTTCGTAAGTTGTTGGAAGGCTGGGCATGCAAGGCTGGGAGTAGGAGGGATTTAAGGCAACCTATTTCACCTGAGATTCTCCGTGGCCTTCAGGCCTCGTGGAGGATGATTTGTTCCTTGGAATTTGAAGCCTTATTGTTTCATGCAGCAGCCTTGGTGGCCTTTTTTGGGGCTTTTAGAATTAGCGAGCTGGTTGCCCAATCTAAGGCGGACGCTTCTGGCTGGGCACTTATGGCGCAGGATGTTCGGTTGACTCCTCTTAAGGCATCCGTTACTTTGAGACACTCTAAAACGGACCAGAGGCAGCGAGGTGCACTGATCGAGTTAGGGGTATGCAATGAAAAGCAGCTTTGCCCTGTATCTGCATTGGCTGCTTACATGGCAGTTCGGGGTATGCAGGCTGGGTTATTGTTTCAGCATCAGGACGGTTTTCCCCTTATGAAACATTAGTTTTGGTCAGTCACCTCTAGAGCTTTAGTGAGGATTGGGCTGGCAGGGAGGCGTTTTTTGTACTAATTCTTTCCGCATAGGGGCAGCCTCCACTGCGGCAGCCAAGGGGTACCAGGGGCGTGATATTCAACGTCTGGGTAGATGGCGTTCCACAGCTTATAAATCATATGTGCGACCCCTGGGGAACAGCTAACTGTGTCACGATTTGTTGTTGAACTGTGTGCACCTGCTTACTTTTCTTTTTGTTTCAGATGTTGTTTGCCAGCAGGAAAGGAAGACGGTTTTGATTTGTGGGCACAGTTATATATTTTGGACGGCTCATCGTGCCAAGAGGACGCTGATGGGCTCGCAGTTGGGTCTGAGCTGTTGGGCTACAGTTGAATGGAAAGGGCGCCGTGGCTTGCAATGGCCAGACTTGTTGCAGTTGCTGTTTCATGACACGGCAGGCCATTTTTTAGTTATTCATTTAGGTGGCAATGATTTAGGCCTGATTAAAGGAAAGGCCTTTATTCTTCAGGCTCAGGAAGATTTTAAGTTAATTCGGAAGCGATGGCCGGGTACCATCATTGTTTGGTCTGCCATGATACCTCGGCGAGTTTGGTGGTGGGCTGCTAACCCGCTGGCCATTGATAAAGCTCGCAGAAAGGCAAACAGAGAATTGCAGCGTTTTCTTGAGGGCGGTTTGGGTATCTTTTTAGCGCATCCCAGTATACATGCGGGTTGTGCTGAGTTATATCGACAGGATGGTGTTCATCTCTCTGAAAAGGGCATGGACATCTTTCTGGAAGATCTTCGGCAAGGGCTTCATGGGGCCTTGGGCTTCCCGATGGGCGCGAAGGCCTAAGCAGAGGCTTGGCCTTGGTGGTGGCAGGGTTTTATGTGGAATACAGTTGCAGATCGGTGAGCACCAGCCGACACCCAATTGGGGTTTGAAGGGGTTCAGTGAATACAGTCTTTGTGGCACGGGGCCGGGAAAGCGGACTGCCTTGGGAACCGCCCCGATTGGCTCCTCCCTTTGAGCCTGGCGGCCCGGAGAAGGGGCTACGGGGTGGGGGAACAATGGCTAGCTGCCCAGGCAGAAGCCGCTGTGGTGGCTCCCGCTTGAGGCAGGGTGGCTCGCCCTATTACATCAGGTGAGGAAGGGGTGTTTCACCCCTGGCCTTAACCATAACGCAACTGTTTTTTGCCCTTGCCATTTTATTCCAGTTAAAGGTTGTCAGTTAATAAAGTGGCCCAAGAGTTAAACCCATCACCTGTGTCTGCCTCATTATTCCGTCTTGGGGGGCAATCAGCTCTTGGGAGCCAGTGCAAGCTGGCTTCAGCAAACATTTTCTGCCAGTGAGCACCTACAGAGTGAAATTCTGAACTTTCCTTCCCCTCCTCTCTTTGCTTTGATCTCCCCCCCCCATTATTATTTTTATTATATTGATACATATAAAACAAACTAACATACAAACATTTATGGGGGGAGTAAATATAAACACATTTACATTGTCCCATCATATTTCTAACATTTTTCTCTATGCCATTTACAAAAAATTCCATTTTATAGTTGCTATTAGATAAAAATTCTCCTTTTTTTGCCTTTGTATTAGACTAAAGGTTGTTCATCGTTTTGAGTTATCAAAATTTTCATACCATCTGTAAAATCTTACCCATGTATTTTCAAATGTATTTTATATATGTCCTTTCATTAGTAAAGTTAATTTATCCAGTTCAGCCACTTCCAGAATCTTGTTAATAATTTCTTCTTTATGTCATCGAAGGCTTTCACGGCTGGAGTTCATTAGTTACTGTAGATTTTCTGGGTTGTGTGACCGTGGTCTTGGTATTGTAGGACCATAGCCACACAACCCGGAAAATCTACAGCAAGTAATTTCTTCTTTGGTTGGAACCTCAGGGCTCTTCCAATATTTAGCATATAAAATCCTGGCAGAGGTGATCATGTACATTATAAGGTAACAATAATCTCTTTTACAAGTGTCTGGTAAAATGTTCAATAAAAAAATTCTGGGATGAAAGGTATTGTACATTTTAGGATTTTTTGCAAAATCTCATGAATCCAGGCCCAATATTTCTTTGCTTTATGACACAACCACCACATGTGAAAGAAGGATCCTACTTTGTTTTGGCACTTCCAACGTATATTGGAGCATTTAGAATCATACTTAGCTAATTTCTCAGGTGTAACATACCATCTATAAAACATTTTATAGCTATTCTCTTTATACAGAATTGCTTTTGTGTTTTTTATATTTTTTTCCCATATCTGTGACCATTGGTCTAATTCACTATTATGTCCCAGATTTCGTGCCCAGTGAATCATAGCTGTCTGAACAGTTTCATCATGCATCTTATAGTCTAACAACAAAACATACATTTTTTTTTTTATAACATTCTGGTCAGCAAACATCAATATTTTTTCAATTTCTAACAGATTTTCATTAAATCCTACAGTTTTATCTTTAATATATCTGGACTCTATTTCAGCCTTTTGCCACCATGATAAATCGGATATTGGTTTCAAATTAAATCGTGAATTTAATAAATCCATGTATCGTTTTGTCTGGTCTTCTTGATATACCTTTGGGTTTGTAAAAACCTTCTAAAGGAGCTATCAGTCTCAATGTCTTGCTAAAAATTGCTTTAAAACTAGTTCCTATACTTTCATTAATGCAGTTCTAAGCCAATGTTGCTTAAAATATTTATGGGAAGCCATTTTCCCATACCATAAAAAGGTGTACCATCCGAGTAACACATCATGGCCTTCTAGTTTTAATAATCTTTCATTTTCCAATGTAATCCATTCTTTAATCCAGGCCAGTGCATCTGATCTGTAGTATAAAAGCCAATTTGAATGTGCAAAGCCATCACTATCTTTGGTATCTTGTAAAGCTTTAAGTTTTATTCTTGGTTTTTTCCCTTGCCAAATAAACTGTGTCATTATATTGTCCAGTTCTTTAAATTAGGTTTGTTTTTGAACAATCGGTATAGTTTGGAAAAGAAACATGAGTCTTGGTAAAATATTCATCTTGATGGTTGCTATTCTACCCATAAAGAAAATTTGCAAGATTTTCAATTTTTCCAGATCTTTTAAAATTGTTTTCAGTGTTTCCATATAATTATTTTCCATTAAATTCCATTATTTCCCATTTATTGGTCAAGGTTATTCTTAAATATTTAACTTTTTTTGTAGTTCAAACCCTGATTTTCCTTGTAATGCTACTGAATATTTCTCAGTCATATTCTTTTTCATTATTTTTGTTTTGTTGACATTGATTTTCAAACCTGCTACTGTTCCATTTTCTTGTTGCAGGTTAATAAGTGTATTTATAGAATCAAGAGGATTCTGTAAGATAAAGACTAGATCATCTGCGTATGCCAGCAATTTGAATTCTTCTCTTAGTTTAAGGCCTCTAATTTGTTCATTGATTCTAATCACCTCATTCATAATTTTGAGCATGAAGATAAATAGCAGAAGGGACAAGGGGCATCCTTGCCATGTCCCTTTCTAAATCTCAATATTCTGAGAACGGTCCCCATTAATGGAAATCTTAGCTAGCTGCTTCATATAGATAGCTTTAATCATTTTAAAAAATTCTATGCCCACTTGTGAATAAGTAAGCATTTCCAACATGAAACTCCAGCTAACATTGTCAAAAGCTTTCTCAGCATCTAGGAAAATTAAGGCCAATTGTTTTTCTGGGTGAGCTTCATAGTATTCTAACACACTTAGAATGGTTCGTACGTTATTTTTGAGTTGCCTTCTGGAGAGAAAACACGCTTGATCTTTGTGTATCGTTTGTGACAAGACTTTTTTCAATCTTGTTGCTAAAATACAGGTGTATATTTTATAGTCCACATTTAAAAGAGAGATGGGTCTATAATTTTTAATTTCTTTCTCATCCATACCTTGTTTGTGTATTAAGGATATTAAGGCTTCATTCCAAGTATCTGTTATTTTCTGTCCAACTGTTATGTTCTGACATACTTCTTTTAGGGGAAAAATTAGTTGGTCTTGGAAGATGTGGTAAAATTCTGCTGGTAGCCTGTCCAGACCTGAGGCTTTACCTTTCTTTTGTATTTTAAGGGCTTCTGTCAGTTCAGCTAATGAAATAGATTGATTTAATAGTTTCTTTTGTTCCTCTGTGAATATTTTTGGCTTATATTTCTCTAGATATTGTCTAACTTGTTGTGTAGATTCAGCTTTATTGTATAGCTTTTGATAGAATTGTTGAACAATAGCTTTCAAGTCCTGTAAGTTCTTTTTTTCTTCTCCCTTTTCATTTCTTACTGTTCTTATATAGTCCTTTTCCTTGTGCAGCTTGTATGCCAGCCATCTGGTCGGTTTATTTGCATTTTCAAAATAGTTCTGCTTAGCATACATCTTTTTTTTTTTTTTTGCTAATTTTTGAGTTAGAGAACCATGCTGCAAAAACTTAAGCTTAATCTTCCTCTGTTCACTGGTTGGTTCTTGTTTTATTTTTTCTTGTTGTTCTTTTATTAATTTCTGTAAATATAGGTACTTTTCTTGTCTTTGTTTTCCAGAGTTTGCTGATTCTTTTATCATACATCCCCTTGCAAATACTTTAAAAGCATCCCATATTATATGGGATGTCTGTTTTTTTTCAAAAAAGAACTGAAATTCTTTCTTAGAGTTTTCTATAAATTTCTCATTTTTTAGAATTGCTGAATTTAAAGTCCATCTATTTCTTTTGGGAGTATCTTGCAGCTCAAGCATAATCGGGTTATGGTCTGCAAATGTTGAAGGTTGAACTTCCGCTTCTAAAATTTCATTGGCCATAGTAGCTGACATTCAACACATTTCTATTCTTGACCAAGAATTGTATCTTACCGAGTAAAAGGTATATTCTTGCTTCAAAGAGTTTCTTAATTTCCATACATCTATACAGTTACATTCTTCTATTAGCTGGCAAAGGCTGGAGGGAGTTCATTTCCTCTTCTTCATTTCTAATTTCCCTTTATAGTTTTTCTATCTTCTTTTCTGTCAAAAAGTGCATTGAAGTCACCAATTAACGACGGCTGAGAGGTGACATGATCGAGGTTTATAAGATTATGAATGGGATTGAGCAGGTTGAGAAAGAAGTACTTTTCTCCCTTTCTCACAATACAAGAACTCGTGGGCACTCTATAAAATTGCTGAGCAGTCGGGTTAGAACAGATAAAAGGAAATACTTCTTCACCCAAAGAGTGATTAACATATGGAATTCACTGCCACAGGAGGTCGTGGCAGCTGCAAGCATGGACAGTTTCAAGAGGAAATTAGATAAACATATGGAGCAGAAGTCCACCAGTGGCTATTAGCCACAGGGTATAGATGGGAACTCTCAGTCTGGGGCAGGTGATGCACTCTATTCTTGGTGCTGGAGGGGGCAGCAGTGGGAGGGCTTCTGGTGCCCTGGCCCCACTGCTGGACCTCCTGATGGCACCTGGTATATTTTGGCCGCTGTGTGACAGAGTGTTGGACTAGATGGGCCATTGGCCTGATTCAACATTGGCTTCTCTTATGTTCTTATGTTCTTAATTATACAAATTTCTTGAAAATCTTGTTTGGGAATCAGGTCTTATAATGTTTTATAAAAAAATTCTTGGTGTTGGTTAGGAGCATAGATATTTACTAATAAAGTCTTCTTAATTTGTCTTTGCAGTTGAACCATTAAAATTCAGCTGTCTCATGAGGCATAAATCAACTCAGATTGAAAATGTTCCTTTACATATGTCACTACACCCCTTTTCTTTTTTTGCTTGTCTGATGCCATAAAAGTTTTACCAATTTTTTTAACTTGAATGTGTTTTTGGTCATCTTTTCTAATATGAGTCTCTTGAAGACATATTATATTGAGATTATTTTTTCTAATTGATGAAAAATACATCTTCTTTTTTGGGGTGAGTTCAATCCATTAACATTTATTAAAATTATTTTATTTTTACTCATTTTGGTTCTGGGTTTACTGGTCCTGAGTGTCTCTTGTATGTTTCCTTGTAACTACTGGAGAGGTCCGTGTACTTCCATGTTTCTTAGATTCTTTCTTGTTTGTGCCTGATGTACCTGAAGCTCCTTGAAGGGAATCTTCCTCTTCTTATTCCTCTTCATCTTCTGTCTCAGGATTTTTCTTTTCTAATAAAAGGTCATCTCCATGTGTCCTTTAAAAGTCTTCTGCCTTGAAAATCGATGTAATTCTGTGTCTTTTGCCTCTGTGGGTAAAGATTAGGCCCTCTGGAAGAAGCCACCTGTAGTTTATTCTGTTTTGTCTCAGTATAGTCATGAGTTCCATATATTCTTTTCTTTTTTCCCTGACTCTCCAGGGAATCCCCTTTAATATATTTATTTATTTATTTATTTATTATTAATTCAGCTTATATACCACTCAAGCCCCGAGGGGTCTCAGAGTGGTTTACACGGTATATGATCCTTCCCTAACTAGGGCCATAATCAATGGGGGAGGGACATCCTACCGGCACCCTGAGCAGGGCTTCCCGTTCTCTTTCGGCGGGGCTCCAGGTGTCCCGCTGCAGCCTCGGTGCACTTCGAGCCCCCAGTGAAGATCTTCCTTTCCTGGGCCAGGAGACTTCCACGGCAGGCCTCTTCCCGATGCGCAGGCCCGTGTCGGCCTCGGCTTCCGGTCTGCGTCCAACAGGCTCCACCATGCCACGCCGTCACGCCGCCCACACATCACGGCTCTGCCCACAGCCAGGTTCGGACGTCTACTTCGCCTGCCGCCGCTGCCACCATCACCGCTGCCGCTGATGTCCACCGCCGATGCCGCCGCCGCTACACCCCCCTGGAAGGGAGGGTGCCCCCCGCCTCTCTACAGGCAGGTACCCATTTATCTACTTTCGAACTGCTGGGTGGGCAGTTTATTTATTTCCGTATTGTCAACCACGAAGGGTGTTTTATTTGAAGCTTTCAAGATTTCATCTCTAAAAATTCTTTTGTGGAATTTTACATGCACTTCTCTTGGCAATTGGTGTCTCCTGGCATATGATGAATTCAAACTGAAGGTGATGTCTATCTCTTCCAATACTTTCTCTTCCTCTTCAGTTTCCATATATTTTGCTAAATTATGGGCCATTTTTTCCTGATTTCTTCATTTTGTTCTTCTGGTATGTTTTGAAATCTTAGTATGAAGGCCGCTTTATCTACCTGAAGTCTAATTAGGTCTTGTTCCATAAGAAGTTGTTTTGCATCTGTTGCTTGTACTTTAGTCTCCAGTTCTTTTATCTTCAAATTCATTTTCTCAGTAGTTTTATTAAGGGCTGTGATTTTCTGAGTATTATCTGCTATTTGTCTTTGTAAAGCTTCCATATTGGTTGAAAACTGTTGCATGAGCTCCTTCATTGCTTCTTTAATTGGATCAACAGCTTCAGAGATTGCTCCTTTAATCGGATCTTGTATTAATGTTTGAAATTCTTTGGTTGGGGTGGATGGTATATTTGAAGTCACTGATCTGGGTACTCCAGGTGAGCTTGAAGGTATTTTTGGAGGTTTGTGAGTACCAGTCATTCTGTATGTTCTCTTCAATTGTAGTTTTTACTTCCCCCCTCTAACAAATTGCACTCCAATACGCTTGTTTAGAAACAAGCTGTGCTGTAAAAGATACAGGCTATGCTATAGAAGATATTGCCAAGGACACTGCTGTATGATAAGCCCAACACCAAGAACAATGACTGGAATACTGTTGTTATTCTTATATCTGTTATCCGGGGGGGGATGGGGGGAAGGAAAGTAACTTCACATAGATCCAGAGACACAGTTTATAAACTGAATAAAAGAAGAGAAGCTTTACAATATAGTCTGAGAACAAACCAAGTTCTTATAAATCCAATTCAGAAGGTCTAGAAATCCAGTCCTTTCTAATTAGTATTTATAAAGAGTGCCCTGAGGGATCCACACTCTACTCCAAATAGGGGAAAAATTGGGAGAAAATTCTACTGGACTTTCCAGGTTTCCAATCAAGAGTTTACAGGCTGCAGGAATCTACAAGTTTCCAATCAAAAATTGAGAGCATTGCAAAACTTAAAGGGGAAACCAGCCTCTCCTTCTCAGCTTAAGCCCAAAGGTAAAGATAGAAGTCTAATGCCAGTCTTTCTAGCCACCATTTGGTAGAGATGGGAGGGAACCTTCTGCCCTACCTTTAAGAGCTGTTCGAAGATTAAAGGGGCTAAAAACAGTTTATTTAAAAAGACAGTCTTTTCTTATTTGAGCAGTTGTTGTTACTCATAGTCTAGTTGTCATTGATTTTGGCTGGGTTTCTACCCCCCCCCTGCTCTGGAAGCGACAGCTAGAAGCTTATGTCACCATGGGCGTCATCTCAATCTCCACATTGGAGACAATCCAGAGCTCTCACCCATGTGCAGCTGCTGCACTGGGGCCCCCAAATCAAGCCTCTTGCTCTGCTCCCCCTTCCTGGGAGGGCAGGGGGGTCTCGGACGGTGTCGGAAGGTGTTAGATGGTCCAGAAACCCCTTGGAAGGATCAAAGAAGTGGGCACGCTGTCCATTTTCAATGTGCTGCAACCCACATCCTCCTCTTTGCTTTTATCTTTGATCAAAAGGGAAATGATTAGAAACTGATTCCAAATTCCTAAACAAGGGAAACAAACACTGTTGGATTTCAGGGATAAATTAGGTAGAGAGGAATTAAGAGAAATTCTCTTAACAAGACTACGTTGTTGTTGTTGTTTTTGCTATTGCTGTTGTTATATCATGGTTTAATCACCTATGGTGATTTTTATTGGGCTGGATCCAAGGTGCAGTTTGAATAGCTTAATGGTAGTTATACCATTACACCATAAAGACCCTCACTTTATTTCCCACATTGCTCCTGAGGGCCCCTTGACTCTCAAAACCAGAACTTCAGGAGGTCATTGGGCTTCAATAGAAGTGTGGTACGCCATTTCATTGGTGGTAGTTTGGATACAGCCATTGTATTTTTGCTGCATTGCTACTGTTAATATTTTTATTAATTCTGCTTTGAATCATATTAGTAGCTGCCTTGAGAAGATTCCTGGAGATGTAGCTAACAAACTAAATAAATAATCAGTCAGTCAGTCAGGCATTTATTACGGCAACAAGCCATAGAAAAATAAATAATAAATAAAATGTAAGTTAGTAATAAAAACAACTTGACATGACAGAGAAAAGCAATCATGACAGCATTATTCTAAAACACTGAATTCTCAGACATTCACTAGCAAGAATCATACTTCAAAACAGAGTGAATCAGAATTTATTATTACAGTCACTAGACCAGCCATATACATATACTTATAATAAAAATTTTACATACAGAATATACAAAATAAAAAGATAATAATTTAGAACTTAATTAAAATGCGTTTCAAGAATCATACTTCAGAACAGAGTGAAGCTATGTAGAAAAATGCTTGCTACATCATTGGTAAATTTAATTATATCAGATGTCCAAAATTTTGGCTGACATGTTGGCTGACAAAAATAATGAGCACAGGAATAAAAATGTATGGTTAAATTGTTCTACAGTTAGACTGAATTGTTAATTTCTTTGAAATACATGGATATTTAAATAACCTATTTAGTCACCCTTGTTACATATTAATTCATATTGGTTAAACCTTAGGTATGCTTTCTCATTAAGGTCATTTGAAACACTATTTTCATTAGTTAATATTCTCTCTCTGATTACTGCATATGCAAATAGAGGCTTATATGAAATTGACAAAATTGTCTTAACATTATTGAATTTGCCAAGTATACAAGCTGTTATATTAGACTCCTTATTTCCTGGAAAACTTTCTACATTTTTCTTTTATATTTTATTTTGCATTTTGATTCTATAACCCAAATTGCCCACTACAGCTAGAAATCCCTTTTTGTGCTGTTATAGTTATGTAGTTGACTGACATGATTGATATCAGTTTACCTTCATTGTTTATAAAAGGTAGATATATACTGTGCATCTGTACAAAAAATGCCTATAACAACTCAATGGCTGAAAACTCCTTCATTTTGATCAAAAATGCAATTTTATGGTTAACTTGTATCAGATAGCAACTAAACCTTATACACTGGGGGTGGGGTGCCTTGAAGGTATACTTGTATCAGACACAGTACTCTGGTGTAATGCTGCTGTTGATTCATCAGGACAGTATGCTGATGTGATGCTAGTGACACTTGCTGGCACAGTGACCACAATTGGCCAACATTAGCGCTATGCTGGGAGGAAGGTGAGACTAAATTGTTCTGTTCATTTCCCACAGAGCTCAGTCTCTCACCAAGTGATGGCATAATTTACTGCTGGCAAAGGTCAAAATACTTCCATTGAATTAAATGAAAAAGACCCTCCCAAAATGTGCTGCTCTGGAAGAATAACTAACTCTGTTTTAGAGCCGATCACAGCCTAACAACAGCAGTGCATCTAACTGTTCATCTATGTGGTTACCAACCCTCATGTCCTAACAGCATGTAGGGTGATTAATAGAAAATTATGTGGCCTATAATAATAGGTCAGATGAACAGATCATATGATAAGGAAGGTATGGCTGGATGAGAGAGTGCTAGTTAAGATGATGGGCAGTTCCTGCACTAAGGCAACTCATTAACTCACTGTGACCTGGGAGGACTATAAAGTGTTGTAGGTCAGGTTTGGACTTTGTCTGCACAACTGCAGTCTCTATTGTGATTAGGATATTTAGATCCTTAGACTTTCTTTGTTTTGGAATTTATACATCCATTTCTTTGAAAATAATCTTGACTAGCGTTTATGCCCATGCAGAGCAACACAGAAAACAATTCCACATTTATTTTAAATGGGTTACAGTTACTTTTGAACTTAAAAAAAAGGCTTTCCAAATGTCATACAAAAATGTCACAGTTGGTAGGCCCCCCCGCATTAGTGTCATCTCCTTCTTCACTTTCTGTCTGGTCTACTTGTGGCAGGAGAAGGAGGGAAGAATAGCTTCCCTATACAAAATTCTCTTTAAGTACTCCTTTATAAGTGCTTCAACCACCACAAGAGCACTAGTAGCTCAGTCTGTGAATCACTACACCAAAGAAACACAAAGAAAGACTCTATTTTTCAACTAAAGAGCTAACAGGCTAATTAGAGGGGAGCCATACAAAGAGCTCAACATAAAATCTGGCACCAGCAAACTTTTATAGCACACAATAAGCACAATTTTATTTGTTTGATGAAAGCCAAAAAAAGGTCAATGAACACTATCTACTGACAGCACATGAGATATTTGTATATATGTATCCAAAGGTATTTCCTCTAAGAATATCCAGTAAATAAGTCTTTAATGAGTAGGAGCAGAAAACAGGGCAAGAACAGTAGAACTATAATGAGGGTGAACAATGGTCTTTGGACTGGTAATTATGTAATGTTCTCTAACGATAAGTCTTCATTTTTTATTTAACTTCAGTACCAACTGCCTTATCAACCCATGATTAAAAGCAACACTGGCAATTTGGAAAACAAGTTATTTTATTTTTCAGCTGCCTACCAACTGAATAAAAAACCCTATGTGACTAGAACATTGTCTGTAAATACGCTCAACCTCTGAAGCCAGGAACCTTTCTTTCCCAGGGTTATCAACAATTGCTTTTACTTTTCAGTTGGTATGTTGCAGAAACCACCACTTCAGAAAATTGCATGTGGGAGTGCTATAGTGTAGTTCCAAGGAAACATGATGGGATGAATGTTTGACTGTGAAATGGAAACCCAACCAGGTGTGAAACCTAACTGGGGATTATACTTTTTATGGGAACATCCAGTGGTTTTTTGTGAAAAGAAAAAGAAAAAAGTGCCAGTACTCATATATAAGTTTGTGCCAGTCTCTATCAATCCCCTCTCCCTCCGCAGACACCTACTAGGCTGTTCCTGAGGGTCCCTCTGTCTGGCTGAGTAGGGCAAGCTGGTGAATGAAGATCAGGACTGGGGAGAGTCCATCACACACAAAAAAAAAGCCCTGGGAACACCAGTGGGTTCTTCTCAATAAAATGTAATCTTTGTGTGGATGGATGTTGATGTTGTTGTTCAGTCACACAGTCGAGTCCGACTCTTCGCAAATCGCGACCCCATGGACCAGATCACGCCAGGCCCTCCTGTCTTCCACTGTCCTCTGAAGTTTGCTCAATTTCATGTTCGCTGCATCAATGACACTGTCTAACCATCTCATCCTTTGCTGTCCCCTTCTTTTTTGCCCTTCAATCTTTCCCAGCATCAGGGTCTTCTCCAGTGAGTGCTCCCTTCTCATTTGGTGGCCAAAGTATTTGAGCTTCAATTTCAGGATCCGGCCTTCCAGGGAACAGTCAGGGTTGATTTCTTTTAGGACTGATGGATTCACTGGTGTGGATAGATATTCACCCTTTTCTCACATTACCAACCCCTAGCTTCCATATGGAATTCACAGTTGAGAATTTTTTTTGAATGTCTCGCAGCCTCAGTGTTAAGGATGCCACATTTTGTACAAACAAGTTTCTGTATCATTTGCAAAGGCAGCCCCATGTAGAGTGCATTACAGTAAACTAACCTGGATGTAATCAGAGCATGGATTATTATGTCCAGATCATGTTTTTCAAGGAACGGCCATAGCTGGTTTATCAGCAGAAGCTCATGGGATCCACCAGCACACCCAAGCTATTGAACCTGCTCCTTCAGGAGGAATGCGACCATCTTCAGGACAGGCTGACTCTGTAGTCCCCAAGTCAGTTCTCTATTGACCAATTGACCAACAACAACTCAGTCTTGTCTAGACTGAACTTCAGTTTAGTGGCTTTCATATATCCCATTACCTTCTCCAGGAACTTGTTCAGGACTTCCACGGGTCCACCTGACTAAGCTGTTAAGAAGAACTAGTGCTGGGTCATCCTCATACTGGTGGCAGCTTACTCCAAACCACCTGATGATCTCTTCCAGCAGTTTCATATAGATACTGAACAGCATGGGGAATGTGGGACACTGTAACACCCCACGGTATAAATGCAATAGGGCTGAGCAACAGTTTTCCAGCCTCACCTTCTAGAATTGTCTGGTCAAATAAGAGCAGAACCACTGAAGAATGGTACCGTCTACTGTCAGCTCAACCACTCTCTACAGAAGGGAACTATGGTATTGAACACCATGGAGAGATTGAAGAGAATCAACAGGGACACACTCTGTTACCCAAATGGCATACATGTATATGACCCCCAATGTTTGGAGCTTCCCCTTTTGAGTGTGAAGAGCATACACATGTGTATCCAGGTAAAATCAAATTAGGAACTACTGCCTATGTATATCAAGATCAAAAATTTTGGTAGTAGCACCTCACTATGAGAATGTGGATGTTCTCAGAAATAAAACAGGTAGGAAATGGAACTTGATTTGAAATCTTATTTAGGAAAATATATCAAGAAAAGCAGGAGTCACTCAGAAAGAGGCCCCAAGAAAAAGCCCACAGGAAAAACACCATAGTCATAAATGCTCACAAGAAGAAAGTCCACATGGAAAATTGCCTGCATGAAAAAATGCCCATGGGGAAAATGCCTACATGGAAAAAAGCCCATATGGAAAGAAGCCCACATGAAAAAAGCCCACATAGGAAAATATCATTTTTTATTCATCACAATTACAAACACCATTTTTTATTAATCACAATTATGTTTATTGATTTCTCTCTTACAAATACTTGCCAGAGTCAGCCCTGCTTAGCTTCATAGATCTACGAGACCTTTACCTGCCACATTTCCAGATGAAGACAGATACAATTAGGTGCTCACATACTTCTTTTCAACATATATTGAGAGTGCAGCAGGTAGAGATCCTCCGTTTCCTATAAGAATATGGAATCATCATGATGCAGCCCTGGAACTGTTGCCAAAAACTACAAACCGTTGTAAGAGATTTCACAATGCTCTTAATTCCCTGTTCCACTGCAGTCATCTCAGTGTGTGGTCTCTATTTGATGGACTGCAGAGGGACCTGGCTTGCCACAAACTAACACTGGCTAATGCACAGGCAGGTCACCTAGAGGTGAAAAAGAGGAAATATGAGGCACTACATGACATGGTTGCCACTTCTGTGCAGCAATATGAGCAGGTGGAAGACAAACATAATTACTTAAGGAGATTGGCTAATTTGCAATGAAGAATTGCATCTGAGTTGTTATTATTGTTGTGATTAAATTATTGTTATTGTTGTTGTTATTGAGTGTTGTTAAATAATTGTTTCTTTTACTATTAGGGTTAGGTAGTCTTTTGTTGTGGTCGCGGGCTGTACCACACTGCATTTGTTAAAATACAAGTAAAGAGAAATGAAGCTAGGAAATCAACTTATTTTAATGTTATCTTATGGTTTTAACTTTTAATAACAAAATAAGTAATATTAATTATTTGAAGAATTTTAAGCCATATAGTTGTTCAAAAGCTGTGTATACTAGACAGTCTATACATAATTTAACATCTCTCTCTCTCTTTACTTTAGAAATTACTTCTTACCAACATTACAAAGGTTGACATATGGTAAATAAATAAATTTAAAGTATTTAATTTTATTTAAAAATATTTATATAGAGAGTTTAATTTCTATTGTTATTGTTTTTCCTTCTTAATAAAAGTTTGTTGATAACAAAATGGTCACTTTTATTTCCTGTATTTTCTCTTCCAAGCCTTTATACTCAAAAGCATTAAAGCCTTCTTCATACAGGTCACTTTTTTATAGTAATGAAGTAATTTACTAATAATATAACAAAATTATTATTTAATTATACTTTATAAAATTATAACACAAATTGTTGCATGTGA
This sequence comes from Gekko gecko, assembly GCA_029375565.1. Classification (NCBI taxonomy): domain Eukaryota; kingdom Metazoa; phylum Chordata; class Lepidosauria; order Squamata; family Gekkonidae; genus Gekko; species Gekko gecko. The sequence continues at coordinate 82,789,255 of JAPDNY010000004.1, forward strand.
ATATTACATGTAATCCTAAAATAACAATATAAAATACTAGGAGTAAGGCCTGTTGTGGAAATAAATACAACGAGCTCTAGGAAGAGGCTCTGAGAGAGTGCCCTGGTTTTGGGCACTCAGCGTCAATTTGTTGTGGTGACCTCAGCAGGGTATATTGACAGAAAGTCCACCATTTTCTCCTGGGAAATTGATCTCTGCCATCTGAAGAGCAGTTGTAATTTTGCATGATCTCCATCCCTCCCCTGGAGGCTGGCAACAACAGTTCCCCATGAGAGTTGCCAGCTTCAGCTTTCCATCTCCTACCCCTCCCTCCTAGAGAGCAGGTGTAATTCTGAGTGTTCTCCAGCCCCCACCTGGATAATGGCAACAATTGTTCCCCATGAGAGATTGCTGGCTTGGAGGGTGGAGTCCATGGCATTGCACCTGTCTGAGGTCCCACCCCTCCTCAAACCTCCCCCTCTGCAGGCTCCATCCCTCAAATCTCCAGGAATTTCCCAACGTGGAGTTGGCAACCCTATCTCCCTTCTAGCCCACTGTCGGCCTACTGTTATCTGTCCCCTGGCTTCAGCTTTCCATCTCCTCCCCCTCTCTTCTAGAGAGCAGGTATAATTCTGAGTGATCTCCAGCCTCTGCCTGGAGATTGGCAACAATGTTCCCCATGAGGGAATAGCTGGCTTAGAGTGTGGTGTCTATGGCATTGCACCTATCTGAGGTCCCACCCCTCCTCAAACCTCGCCCTTTCCAGGCTCCACCCTTCAAATCTCCAGGAATTCCCCAACCCTATATTGGAATTGGCAGCCCTATATCCCTCCCAGCCAACCATCAGCCTATTGTTATCTGCCCCCTGGTTTCAGCTTTCCATCTCCTCCCACTCCCTTTTAGAGAGCAGGGGTTATTCTGAGTGATCTCCAGCCCCTACTTGGAGATTGGCAACAATGGTTCCCCATGAGGGAATAGCTGGCTTGGAGGGTGGTGTCTATGGCATTGTACCTGTCTGAGGTCCCACCCCTCCTCAAACCTCACCCTCTCCAGGCTCTACCCCTCAAATACCCAGGATTTCCCAACTGGAGTTGGCAACCCTGTCAGGACTGGGCCCAATGAGTTTTCTCCCAAAGGCCAAAACAGGTGTGGAAAGGGCCTTTTACTGAAAGAACCTGGTTGCCTAGCAACAGGCACTGAGGGAAAGCAGAGTTGCCACCTCTGATTAGGGAATACCTGGAGATTTGGGGGTGGATCCCGTGGAGGGCAGCATTGGGGGTGGTGGTGGAAGAACTCAGCAGGGGATAGTGCCATAGAGTCCACCCTCCAAAGCAGCCATTTTTTCCAGGGGAACTGATCTCTGTCATCTGGAGGTCAATTGTAACAGCAGGAGATCTCCAAGTCCCACCTGGAGACTGGCAACCCTAGGGGGAAGTCAGCCACACAGCAGGGGGATGAAGAGAACAGTTTGATGGTTGCTGACCCACCTCATTAGCCAGCCAGCCATGGTCGAGCCAAAAAGGAGAGAGAGCTGGTTTAAATGTATTCTGTCAGGAAAGTGGCCAAACAGACAGTGGGCAGAGAGGGGGTTATGCTGAAATATCTTTTTTTTTTTTAACTGACAGAAGTTGGTTGCCTACCAAGAGCCACTGAGGGGACAGTTAGTCACAGTTAGGCCCACACAGGAGCCAAGAGAATTTTTCTTCCTCAGGAGAGCGTCCAGCTCTCCAGGAGCCGCAGCTCGTTTCCTCCAGGCCAGACCCTCCCTGGTGCCACCGCCGCTACTGAATGAAGGTGGGGGAGCCATTGAAAGGTGCTGGACAGCCTTCTCTGTGGTGCAGCCTGCTGAGCTATCACCCTGACAAAGCACTGGCCTTGCAGCCAAGAGAGAGGGGCCATGAGGGGCAGTGAAGGTGAGTGCTTCCCCTGCTTGTTGCTGCTCGCTAGGTCTGCCTCCTTCTCCCCCGTGGAGGGTTTGCTGCTCCCTTGGCAGAACATCCATCCCCTTCGCCAGCTCCCTCCAGACTGAGAGTGAAAAGCTGGCTGCCGGCTCTGTAGGCGGGGCAGAGTCAACGCAGCAAGGCAATGCAGCCAGGGGATTGGGAGTCTGTGTGATGGGCAGCTGAGCGGGCCAAAGGCTGTGGAAGTGTATCACACCAGAACTCAATTATATATAAGGAGAGATAGGTAACAATTGTTCATTCTCATAAATGGAGGTGAATGGTTATCACAATTATAAATATCTATGGTGCTTTACGTGGTATTTTTCCATGTGGGCTTTTTTCCTGGGAGCTTTTTTCCGTCACCTCAGAAAGCCAAAGGCTTGCACATACACAAGCACCCACACAAAGAGCAAATCTTAACCCTAGATTATCTAACACAATTGAAAACACACAATAAAGGGGAGCAAGTAAAAACATATAAGTCTGATGCAGTGAGAGAGTCCTGAATGGTTCAGAATGGAAGGACAGTGAAAAAGGAAGAAGCAAGGCAGATACTGAGGCTGGCTCAAGATGTCTGAGGGTCCTGTGTTCAAGCTACAAAGGGGCAGTAGGAAGGAAGATCAAGAGAATGGCTGTTGCAAAGTTCCTGAGTTGGAGTGGGCTATATTTATATTCAAAAATGTTAGAAGGTGAGCAGCCAGTAGGCTCCAAAGACAGGATTGGTTTGGAGCTTGTTATGTATTGATAAAGTTTCCTTGCAACACGGGGCTGCCAGAGAAGGGCGAGCTTGGGGAAGAAATCAATAGACCATCTGGATCCTGGCGGCCACCTATTAGGATGCAATGTCTGTGTAAATAGCCTATTGTTGGGAGTGTGTGTGTGTTGGGTGTGTCATTTGACAGGCTTATAAGCAGGGCTCTGGCCCCGCTTGAATGTTCATAGTTTGAGCTGATTCACAATAAAGTATGAGCTGATCACTAAACACGTGTCGAACCCCGTATATTTCACTGGCGATGAAGGTGGGATCCTGATGGCTGAGCCCGCTCAAGACAGCACCGCACCGCACAATGAGCCCCTGAGCCCCGCAGCTTGCACCACTCCAGAGACCATGGCTGCCACATCAGGACACCTGCCAGAATTCGACTCTGCACACCCAGAACTATGGGAAACCTGGGTGGAATGGCTGAAATACTTCATCTTGTTCCAGGGCATCACCAACACTGACAAGAAGAAGGCCCTCCTGCTCAGCTCTTGTGGGATTACCACCTGAAGGCTAGTTCAGGGCCTCGTTGCACTCCCCACCTTAGAGGCATCCACATACGAAGCTCTCTTCAAGGCGCTCATGGATCATTTCGTGCCTAAGCCCACAAAGATGGCATGCCACATGGACTTCTTCATGCATCACCAACAGCCTAACGAGATGGCCGCCGACTTCATGGCTGACCTACACTGGCTGGCCCTCAATTGCGAATTCACGAATCTGGATCAATCCCTCTAGGACCGGTTTGTGATGGGCCTCCAGGAACCAAAGCTCCACTGCAAACTAATCGGGCTGGAGGAACTCACCCTGGTGAAGGTACTACATGAAGCCACTGCCTTTGAGAAGTCCTAGCGAGACTGCCAAACCCCCACCACACACTAGGCATTTGTTCCATCGGCCTTGGAGGTGTCAGACGAAGACAAAACCCACCAGGTCCACCTCCCAGCCCACTGCAGCTCACGACCAATGGCCACTCCTGCTCAACCAGCCAGGATCACTGCATTGCATCTCTGTGCTAGCTGCAGAGAGGCCCACAAATGTTGCTCCTGCCATTTCCATGATGCGACCTGCAGGGCCTGCAGCAAGACCAGCTATATTGCATGCACTTGTCACTCAAAAGGAACTGGGAGATGCATTGCCGCCCACCAGGAGACAGAGAATCTACACACAATGGCTATCCACCAACATCAGGTACTGCAAGATGGGAGCTGGACACTGGGTCCTCCATCTCCGTTATATTGGAAGAGACTCTCTGGAGGCTCTGTCCACAAGGGGGTCCCCGCCTGAGACTGGCTGGCTTCACCCTCCAGGACTTCCAGAAGAATGAGGTGGCCACTAAGGGTTAGGGCAAATTCTGCATGAAGTACCGGCACTTTGAGGGACATTTGGACTTGGTGGTTGTGGAAAGGCAGCTCACCAGCTTGCTTGGACTGTCTTAATTCGCACCCTTAGGGTTCAAGATTACGGAGGTGCACAACGTGTGGTCCACAGATTTCATAAGCGTGTGTGATGAATTCCTGGCCATCTTTGATGGGATATCTGGCCAGTACACTGGTCCCCCGGTATTACGCCAACTTAACCCCAAAGTGCGCCCAGTCTGCCTCAAGGCCCATAGAGTTCCATTCGCACTCAAGCCCAAAATTGAGGCTGAACTGGACCATCTGGAGTATTAGGGCCAGTCCCCGCCCAACATGGGAGACCCTCATTGTAATCCCGATTAAGCATGATGGGGATGTCCACATCTGCGCGGATTATAAATGCATGATCAACAAGGCACTGGTGGACCATGCTTATCTAGTACCGGTTGTCAGCCATGTCCTTGCAACATTGGCTGGAGCCAAAGACTTTGGAAAGTTAGATTTGGCCCAAGCGTATCAGCAACTCCCAGTGGATGAGACTACTGCGGAGGCCCAAACCATTGTTACACACCAGGGTGCGTTCAGGGTCAAGCGATTACCGTTTGGGGTGAGCGTGGTTCTGGGGATCTTTCAGAATCTGATGGACTCTCTTTTGAAAGGAATTCCTGAGGTCCAGCCCTTTTTCAATGTTTTAATTGCCGTCCCTTTGGAAGAGGACTGCGCCACCCGCCTGTGCACTGTGCTTCAGCGTTTCGACACTGCTGGCCTGAAGGTGAAGTGGGAGAAGTGCCTCCTGGGAGTTCCCCATGTGGAATTCCTCAGTTTCTCCATGGACATGGACGGCATCCACCCCACACCCGATAAGGTACGTGCCAACAAGAATGCCCTGGCCCCCACGTCCAAGGCAGAGTTGCAGGCTCTCTTGTGGTTTCTGAACTTTTATCACTCATTTCTGCCCCCTAAAGCCACCCTCGTGGAACCTCTCCACCTGTCAGGTTCAACTGCAAGTAAGTCCAGGCACTCTTCATGAAAGATATGCTTTATTGAAATACCAGTAAGTTGCCTTTATTAGCAGAGTCATTGTCAGGAATACTCCACCAGGCACAATGGCCTCCAGATATAGTATGATGCATAAGCTCTATTAGTGAATGAACTCTGAGTGCGAGCACAGGAATACTCCCGGCGGGAGAATACATAATGACCGGGAGAAGGGGCCCCCTCCCTACCCACTAACTAAGGCGTGAATATTTCCCCCATTGATTTCCATGTGCCTGGCAGGCTGCTGCCTCCTTGCCTGCCCCCCCCAATTAATCAACTGTGTAGCTCAGAGTTCTGAGGTAAAACCTGCCTGCTTACACCCACCTCCCTCTGGTTGTTCAGCTGTGGATCTCAATGTTCTGAGGTAAAACCACAGTTAAAAGAGACTGCAGACAGTTGAAGATAGTTACAGAAATCAGCAGTTCAAGACTCCTGAATAGACATTTCCCATAATAGCCAGCATGGCAATCACAGAGAAGTCCTTCAGTGGGGACACACACACACACACACACAAAACAGTATGTATGTCTAACTTCATTTTTTACACTACAGTCTTCTCCACTATAATTCCTACAACAAATGTTACATTTCAAACTTCAAATTATCAGTATTATAACTGGATTTACAGAACTTAAATACTGTAGTGAAACACAGGTGTCTGACTAGTACATAATAAACTCTTGTGTGCCTTTTGCTGATCCCTGTGAAACTGATATGATGAAATGGCCATATCAAAATGAGAAATAGGCTGTTGAGTGTCTGTTGTGAAAGCAAGCAGCATCTAAGTTTAACTTTCTAATTCCTATTGAATTTTATGTTGGAAACTCCCACCTTTAGCAAGATTAAATTAGGCACACAATAAATTCTGACTAATGAAAGAAAAATATTCCCTTGCACCAAACAAGCTAGAAATGGGCTGCTAAAATGCCTTGTTTCAAGAGCAGAACTCTTGATGGTCCAACTCAGCTTGATGACTCTGCATTTGGCTCACCTACAAGACAAGCTGTTGAAGCTGTGCGAGTCTCTTGATCTTAAACTTCTGCAGCTATTTTGGCATTCACTGAAGCTTGGAATAGCTGGGAGGTGAAGACCTGCAATAAAAGGGGAAAGTGGTAACCCAGAATACACATTGCTGAAGGAGTGCAAGGGGAACAGAAACATTGTGCGCTCCCAAATATCATTAAATTAATGCTACCCTATGGATACAGAATGAGAATGTGTCCTTTTCTGGCCTGAAAGAACCTTTAGGAATGTGCTAGCCCACAAACCAAATACACTGTAAAACCTGTTCTCACATTTTTCCAATAAAACCATGCCACTGCAAATCTGCTTTTGTTTTATTTTTAATGGCAGAAATCTGTTTGTCATAATATTTTTTCATTCAAAAATTGAAACCATAGCATTATTTTGCAAAAACTATCCACCTAGTACATTGGGTTCATGGCCTCTTGTCTGAACAATAAATTGTAATGTGCTTTTAAACATTTTATTCATAAAATGCTTCATAAAAAGCAATGTGTATGCCATTCTGCATCACAATGACTGGAACAATGGTAATTCAAAGCATACAATCAGTTAATCTGCAGACATTATGGTGAAACTCAATCACATGGCATATTTATGAAGAGCTAGTGTGAAAATTCAGGGGCAAGGAATTGAGAGCCAACCAGAATATAAACTAGAATTTCACTAACCAATTGTTTTAAACAGCCATTAATAATGTTTAGGATATACTAATGAAAATATACTAATATACTAATGAAAGACCTTTTCCTGCTTACAGACAGCCTGCTAACCTAAAACAACTTCTCACACATAGTGACAAACTACTTAACAGTAACATGGACTTTGCAGCCAAGGCCTGCAAGAAACCAAGATGCCAACTGTACTCTCATATAGATCCTAGCAACACTATCAGTGGACCCAGGAACATCAGCCATATTATCTCAGGTTCATACTCCTCCTGCTCAACCTCTAATGTAATTTATGCCACTACGTGTCAACAATGTCATTCCACCCTCTACATTGGACAAAGAAGGCCAGTCCCTTCAACAAAGAATTAAGAACATAAGCCTGACATTAGAAACCACAACATTCAAAAACCAGTGAGGGAACATTTTAACCTTCCAGGACATTTAGTTGCTGACCAAAAAGTAGCAGTTCTCTTGCAAAGGAATTTCAAAGGAACATTAGAAAGAAAGACCGCTGAATTACAATTGATAATGAAGTTCAAGATAAGGCATCCACTCAGACTGAATTGAGACCTAGGTTTTCTGTCTCATTGTTGCCCTGCAAGGCTTTTTCATGCCTTTTACGACTGTAATAAAGTATGGACTGGGCAAAGTATGCTTAAGAACATAAGAACATAAGAGAAGCCAATGTTGAATCAGGCCAATGGCCCATCTAGTCCAACACTCTGTCACACAGCGGCCAAAATATACCAGGTGCCATCAGGAGGTCCAGCAGTGGGGCCAGGGCACCAGAAGCCCTCCCACTGCTGCCCCCTCCAGCACCAAGAATAGAATGCATCACCTGCCCCAGACTGAGAGTTCCCATCTATACCCTGTGGCTAATAGCCACTGATGGACTTCTGCTCCATATGTTTATCTAATTCCCCCTTGAAACTGTCCATGCTTGCAGCTGCCACCACCTCCTGTGGCAGTGAATTCCATATGTTAATCACTCTTTGGGTGAAGAAGTATTTCCTTTTATCTGTTCTAACCCAACTGCTCAGCAATTTCATGGAGTGCCCACGAGTTCTTGTATTGTGAGAAAGGGAGAAAAGTACTTCTTTCTCAACCTGCTCAATCCCATTCATAATCTTATAAACCTCGATCATGTCACCTCTCAGCCGTCGTTTCTCCAAGCTAAAGAGCCCCAAGCATTTTAACCTTTCTTCATAGGGAAGGTGTTCCAACCCTTTTATCATTCTAGTTGCTCTTCTCTGCACTTTTTCCAGTGCTATAATATCCTTTTTGAGATGTGGTGACCAGAACTGTACACAGTATTCCAAATGAGGTCGCACCAATGATTTATACAGGGGCATGATGATACTGGAGCTCCTGGACTCCCGCCGAAGGCAATGGAGTCCGGGGGCTGTTTTGCCGCCCCAAGGAATGACGGGGCAGCAGTATACGTCGGGCGCAACACGCCATGATGTGGGCGGGGAGGAGCCAGTCCTATTTAGGACGGCTCCGCTCCCGCCCAAAGCAGTTGGAGCCTCGTGCTTGGGCTGGACGGCTGGAGGACTGTGGTGCCTGCAGACCGTTTAGCTCTGCAGGCCTTGAGGCGGCACGGGCTCAAAGGAGCATTTTGGGGTTGGAGGCTGGCGTTGCAGACGCGGCAGTACTTCTTCCCAGGACGGCGTCGGGGGATCGGGCGCAGAGGCTTTTGACGCGGCGGTTCTTTGATGACGGCGTCGGTGGATCGCTCACTGAGGCTTTTGGCGCGGTGGTTCTTTCCCTGGAAGGGGTGGTGGTGGTCGTTTGAGGGGCCACGCATTGTTCCTCCGCGTCCATTTTGGGGGTGGAGTCCCTGGCATAAGCGCCCTCGGGGGATAGCATTTCTTGCCAACCCAAGGGTTTTCAACCTATATTTCCCGTTCGCCGCATGCAGGTTGAGGGCGCATTTTGGAAGCGGGGTGCATTCTGTGCTGGGGAAGGGGGTGTCTTCCTGGCTTAGCTTGGGCATTTAATTCCCCTTCATTCCAGATATTTTGAATTATCGGCTTCCAAATTTGGTCGGTGACACTATCACTGGTGGTTAATTTAATTGCTGGTCGAAGCAGTTAGGGTGGCCATCTTGGGTGGGGCTGAGCAGGGGCTCTGGCAACTGCAGTCGGGTGGCCATTTTGGTTGCTGCCTGGGGCTCTTTGTGTCAGCGGCCATTTTGTTCAGTGTTTCTTTGTGCTGCTGTGCAGAGCAGCCATTTTGTGCATTACATTGCAAGGAGGCCATTTTGGGCTGATAGTGGGAGGTGGTGTAGTCTACCCAATCCCCCCCCTTCTTTCAATACTTTGACACCTTGGCAGGAATTTCGCTACTTACATTCATTTAATTAGGATGGCTCCCAAAAAAGGTCAGGGCAAGCCTAAAGGCAAGCAGCCTGCACCTAAGTTGCCTCCAGTTGCACCTGCACCCCCGACCTCTGACGATGATGATGGTGATCCCATTAATGCCGCTATATTGGCTAGGCTAGATGCTCTGGAGAAGCAGAGGGTGGGGCCTTCGCAGGTGGATCCTGCCCCATCTTTGGCCAAAAAGTCCAAAAAATCCGGTATTTCTTCTTTTCAGGCACAGGTATTGGCTCGACTGGCACTGCTAGAGGATGGGCAATCGTCTGCTTCGGAGTCTGGTGATGTGGAGACCGGGACGGCACGTGATGGTGATGGGTCTCAGCAGGTGGAGCTTTACAAGGGTCCTGTATGTCCTCCTCGGCAGGATGGTAAGGCTGGTGCCGTCAGTCACGACGATACATCGTGGCCTTGGGGTTCAGGTAATCAGGATTCAGCTGGGGCTTCTTCTTCAGGAAAGGTTTCCTCAACTGGAACTGGGGCTTCCTCATCGCTCGGCGGCTGGCACTTTGTGCCACCTCCAGTGGTTGGGGGAACCTCACAATATTCTGGACAAGGTGGGTGGTATCCATCCACTCCATCTGCTTCGTCGGGATATTCCTACGATCAAGCCCCAGCCAAAATGATGCCTGTGGGTGATATAGCTTTGCCACTGGGAGATCACCTTTCCCTGGCTACTAGGGAAAAAATCCTTAAAGGGTCCTATGTGGATGTTTTTACTTTGTTATATCGAGAATTGGACAAAAAGGACAAAGAAGACCTAGACGAAAGGGATAAGGAGCGTATTAGGAGGCGTAGAGTTGACAGGACCTGGGGTAATTGGTACCCGGGTTTCCACATTTATTCTAGTGTAATAGTGCGTCACCAGCCCTGGCGGGCATCGGCGCTTTTGCAATATATGGATATAATTTACAAAGCCTTTACGGGTTTTTCAGGACACGCATGGTTGGAGTATGATGAGGGTTTTCGCACAAGGGCGGCTATGAATCCGTCTTTGCGCTGGGACCTTATTCATCCCCACCTCTGGCTACAAGTCGTGTCTGCACCTAAATCTCTGTATTCTGAACACTCTGACAGTGGTCACGTGGTGCAGCGGTTGCAGAGTCAGAACCCTACACGGGTGCAGGCGGGGACTGTAGTACAGAGGCGTCCCCTATGTTGGGAATTTACATCAATGGGTACATGTGGAAGGAAATCTTGTTCCTTTCGACATGAGTGCCCTCTCTGTGGGGGACAGCATGCATTGTCTGGTTGCCCCAAGCCTAAGGGACGTCTCGGAGCAAGGGGAGGAAGGCGTCCCGGTGGAGGAGGAGGTCAAGCTGCATCTAATGACAAAGGGGCCCAGCCCAGTTAAGACGCAAGTGTTAGATAGATTTTTGAGAGGTTACCCGAACAAAAAAGATAGTAAGTATTTAATTGATGGGTTTTTGTTTGGATTTCGGATTCCTTATCAAGGTGAGAGGGCCCCATTTTGGGCCCCTAATTTAAAATCAGTCATAGGGATGGAAGACATAGTACGAGCTAAAATTGGAAAAGAATGTAAAGAGGGGAGAGTGCTGGGCCCTTTTCTTGCCCCCCCAGTGCCTAATCTACGGGTGTCTCCTTTGGGCGTTGTACCAAAGAAGGCTCCTGGTGAGTATCGCCTCATCCATCATTTATCGTACCCTCGGGGCAGATCTGTGAATGATGCTATACCCGATGAGCTTTGTTCGGTTAAATATACTTCCTTTGACCAGGCCATGAGAGTTGTGCGGGGTTGTGGACGTGGAGCACTGTTAGCTAAATGTGACATAAAATCAGCCTTCCGGCTCTTGCCTGTGCATCCTGCAGATTTTGAGTTGTTAGGTTTTGCTTTTGAGGGTCACTACTATATGGATAGGGCCCTCCCCATGGGTTGCTCTGTGTCCTGTGCAGCATTCGAGAGGTTTAGTTCCTTTTGGAATGGGCCTTGCGATTTAGGACTGGATTGGGATCTACAGCTCATTATTTGGATGATTTTTTGTTTGTAGGAAGGGAAGGGACTGGGCAGTGTGAATTTTGCTGTCCAGTTTCATAGACATAGCGGCTGAATTGGGAGTTCCCCTGGCAGAAGAAAAACGGAAGGTCCAAAGGCTATTTTAACCTTTTTAGGTATCGAGATAGATACGGTTCAGCAGTGCTCTAGGCTCCCTATGGAGAAGTTGGATAGCCTTCAGGTTTTGATTGACAAGATTATAGTTTTGAGGAAGATATCCCTATTATGCGGCCACAGTATGGTTTTTGGGCGGCTCGCCAGGCCAGGAGGACGTCAGTTGGTTCTCAGTTAGGTTTGAGTGAGTTTGCTGTTGTTGAATGGTGGGGACGGAGGGGCATGCATTGGCCCAGATTGCTCCCACTTCTGTTTGAGGAACGGCATGGGCCGCCTCCTGACGTTTTACTTGTGCACTTAGGTGGCAATGATCTTGGCCTGATGAAAGGCAAGGCCCTGGTGATTCAGGCTACACACGAGCTTTCAGTGATCCAGAGAAGATGGCCTGGGGCTTTGATAATTTGGTCGGCGATCTTGCCGAGGCAGGTATGGCACAACCTGGGGGATCCCAGGTGCATTGACCGGGCTCGCCGCAAGGTTAACCGACAAATGAGAAAGGCTATGGAGGGTGGCCTGGGTCAATTTTTGCCACATCCTGGAATATTGGTTGGAAATACTGACCTCTACCGGGAGGACGGCATTCACATGTCAGACAAGGGCAATAAATTGTTTTTGGAGGATATTCAGCAAGGGATTAAGGCTGCACTTGGTTTGGTGGCCGCGTCGGACAAAGCAGAGGCTTGTCCTCGCTAGTGGCAGAATAGTGCAGGGATTAGAGAGCAGAAATTGGTGAGCACCTCAAGCCATTCCTAGTTTGGGAACATGGGGTCATCAGGAACGGCCTACGGGTTATTATGGCTCTGGGTGGTGAATGATGATCCCCTCTGGGAACCTCTTGGGTAAGCTCCTCTCTGCAAGCTATATGATTTCAGGGGTAGGCGCTCCCGGGAGGCCACCAGTGGCTGGGCTGCTAGTCGCAAGCCAGATGAATGGCTTAAGATCGGGGTTGGTGGCTCGCCCGTATCCTGGACAAGGAGGCTGGTCTTTTCGACACCTGCCTTGTCTTTTCTGCTGATTAAAAATTGCTCCCTTGCTGTTTTTAGTTGGTTAATTGTTAAGTAGTTAATAAAGTGGCCCTTGTCTGATCCAAAACTGTTGTCCGTCTCTTTATTCCATCTGGGGGGGCAATGGAGCTCCTGGACTCCCGCCGAAGGCAATGGAGTCCGGGGGCTGTTTTGCCGCCCCAAGGAATGATGGGGCAGCAGTATACGTCGGGCGCAACGCGCCATGACGTGGGCGGGGAGGAGCCAGTCCTATTTAGGACGGCTCCGCTCCCGCCCAAAGCAGTTGGAGCCTCGTGCTTGGCCCGCCCGCCCGCCCTGTTTCTAGTGTAGGCTTAGGCCGTTTGCCTATTGGGGCTAGGTAGGAATTTTTCGCCATCTCCTAAGATTGGCAGTGTTGGAGATGGTGTTTTTGCCTACCTTACACTGGTTGACAGTGGAACACTGGGTTGGGGCATGGCATCTAACTAGGTTGGTCACTTTGGCAGAATAGTGCAGGGATTAGAGAGCAGAAATTGGTGAGCACCTCAAGCCATTCCTAGTTTGGGAACATGGGGTCATCAGGAACGGCCTACAGGTTATTATGGCTCTGGGTGGTGAATGATGATCCCCTCTGGGAACCTCTTGGGTAAGCTCCTCTCTGCAAGCTATATGGTTTCAGGGGTAGGCGCTCCCGGGAGGCCACCAGTGGCTGGGCTGCTGGTCGCAAGCCAGATGAATGGCTTAAGATTGGGGTTGGTGGCTCGCCCGTATCCTGGACAAGGAGGCTGGTCTTTTCGACACCTGCCTTGTCTTTTCTGCTGATTAAAAATTGCTCCCTTGCTGTTTTTAGTTGGTTAATTGTTAAGTAGTTAATAAAGTGGCCCTTGTCTGATCCAAAACTGTTGTCCGTCTCTTTATTCCGTCTGGGGGGGCAATGGCTGATTTGTTATCAATTCCCTTCCTAATAATCCCCAGCATAGCGTTGGCCTTCTTTATTGCAGCTACACATTGTCTAGACATTTTCAGCGAGTTATCCACTACGACTCCAAGATCTCTCTCTTGGTCCGTCTCTGCCAGTTCAGACCCCATCAACGTGTATTTATATTTAGGATTTTTGGCTCCAATGTGCATCACTTTGCACTTGGCCACATTGAACCCCATTTGCCACGTTGATGCCCACTCACCCATCTCAACAGATCCCTTTGGAGTGCCTCACAATCCTCCCTGGTTTTCACCACCCTGAACAACTTTGTGTCATCTGCAAATTTAGCCACATCACTGCTTACTCCCAATTCCAAATCATTAATGAACAAGTTAAAAAGCATCGGACCGAGTACTGATCCCTGTGGTACCCCACTGCTTACCACCCTCCACTGAGAAAGTTTCCCATTTATACTCACTCCCTGTTTCCTATTTATAAGCCAGTTTTTGATCCACAAGAGGACTTGTCCTTTTATCCCATGACTATTGAGCTTACTTAGGAGCCTTTGATGAGGAACTGTATCAAAAGCTTTCCGGAAGTCAAGGTAAATAATATCTATTGGGTCCCCCTTGTCCACATGTTTGTTCACTCCCTCAAAAAACACTAACAGGCTAGTGAGACAAGATCTTCCCTTACAGAACCCATGCTGAGTCTGCTTCAATAGTTTTTGTTCATCAATGTGCCTACTAATTCTTTCCTTAATAACAGTTTCCACCAACTTACCCGGTATCGATGTCAGACTGACTGGCCTGTAATTTCCCGGATCTCCCCTGGAGCCCTTTTTAAAGATGGGAGTGACATTAGCTATCTTCCAGTCCTCAGGAATGGAGGCAGATTTTAAAGAAAGATTATATATTTTTGTCAGGAGATCTACAAGTTCACATTTGAGTTCTTTCAGAACTCTCAGATGAATGCCATCCGGGCCTGGTGATTTATTAGTTTTTAAATTGTCCATCAGTCGGAGGACTTCCTCTCTTGTTACCGCAATCTGATTCAGGTCTTTCAAACCCCCTCCCGAAATCGGTGCTTCTGGAGTGGGCAAACACTTCTCTTCTTCCACAGTGAAGACAGAGGCAAAAAATGCATTCAGCTTCTCAGCCATTTCCCTATCATCCTTCACTACTCCTTTTACCCCTTGGTCATCCAAGGGCCCCACTGCCTCCGTGGCTGGCTTCCTACTTCTAATGTATTTGAAGAAAGTTTTATTGTTGGTCTTTATGTTTTTTGCGATATGCTCCTCATATTCCCTTTTTGCTTGCCTGATCACAGACTTGCATTTTATTTGCCATAGTCTGTGTTCCCTTTTATCAACCTCACTAAGACTAGCTTTCCACCGCTTAAAGGAATCCTTCTTACCTTTTACAGCTTCCATTACTTTATTTGTTAACCATGCAGGCTTTTTTCTATACCTATTTGTACCTTTCCTAACCTGCGGTATATATTTTTTCTGAGCTTCTAGGATTGTCTTTTTAAATAGTCTCCAAGCTTCCCCAATGGTTTTGACCTTCTCCACTCTTCCTTTCAATTTCTTCCTCACATGTCCCCTCATACCAGAGAAGTTACCCCTTTTAAAGTTAAAAGTGGTTGCGTCAGTCTTTTTGGGCAACTCTCTATCTGTACTAATGTTAAACTCAATAGGAACTGTAAAGCAAGGTGACCCACTATGATGCCAGTTGAGACTGCACCCTGAGAGAAGGACACTTTCCTTTCTTCACTGCTGTTCCAGCGGCCATCCAAGGTTGCCAGCCCTCTTTTCTGATAGTGAATGGATCAGTTCCACAGTATGCACAAAGCACCAAACGCCATGCCATGCCAGAGCATGAGGACAAAAAACTCCAAAATGCCATTAAGAAATCTCTCCAACACACGCAGGCAACCCCTTTCCTCCCCCCTCCATACCTGCAAAGCTAAACGTAGCTCAGAGGCTCTATTCATAGTTGCTTAGCAGCTAATCACTTGCTCATCAACGACCCGGCTAAGACCATCAAGAAGACAATGGCCTTGGCCCGATGACTCATCTCACCTACACCCAGGTGCCAGCCACAAGTTAAGTTTCTAGCTCTCAATACTGACCACTCCTTAGCTCCCCTCCCCTATTCCTTCCAGCCAATAGTATGTTTTCAGGGATGGACTAACCAGGAGGTGTGACCAGGGGATATGGCCAGCCCCCACACCCCCACACAAAAGGGGAAACCCTACCACATGTTCGACCCCTCTGCTGTACGATCCCTATCTAAGCCTTATCCCTCTTATGTCCAGCTTGCTATCCCAATGCCCTTCCTCAATCTTTAAACTCTAGGTCTGCAGCTAGAGTTCCATGTGTTGCTTGCTGGTTCAAGCCACATGTCCCTTTTTCCTTTCTTCCCCTCCTTCTTCCATTGGAACGGCTCACTTGACGAGGAAAGGTAATTATTGACCCACCAACAAATTACTGCTCATGCAACTGTGCTGAATATCTCTATTTTTCTAGCCTTGATTAATTGTGTGTGTATGTGTATTGTTTGTGTGTGAAGATTTCCAGTAAAGGACTTTAATTTCAACCTAATACAGTCTCTGTGTCTGTTACTGGCATCTCTGGAAGGGGGGACCTCTGTATAAACAGGTGATCACTCCCTTAGCTGATTGCATATTGATAATAACTCACAAATCCCCTAATTTTGATAATAACTAAGAGCAATCAGGCTAACAAAGTGGCTAACATCATTACCAATGCTGATTTCTCCATGCCTATTACCTCTCTGCATATCTCACCTAAATTCAATCATGCCTGCTATTGTCATTCACCTGCTAATGTCATTGGGCATCTGAAATCACTCCATTTTCCAATAAATAGGACAGATGGACTCCCATTCTATCTGTAGCTAAAAAAGTGAGCAGTGACTCACAAAAGCTCATACCCTGCCACATATTTTGTTAGTCTCTAAGGTGCTACTGAACCATTACTGTTTTCTAATGAAAGTGAAATATGCTTCAGAAATCTAAACAGAAGGAAGCAGAAAACATTGACACCATGACTCAATACACAAAAGCATCTGATTGGAACATCTGTGATTTGTGTGGAGCTGGTGGTCCCTATATAGTTTTGATGTGTACAAAGTTACATAAGGGTTCCCTTAAAGTTGGAAATCAGGGAGGGAAAGTTTGGGACGATCTCTTCCAGCTGCATACCATCAAAGCTGAGCTTCTGTCTCCCTTCTTATATGCAGATATTGAAGTGTGGATGTGGCCAGAAATGCAAGCCTTTTGGTAGGAGCCAAAGGGCTCTTGGTGTTTGCTTCTTAGCGCAGGGGTGTAAGTCAGTTGCCTAATGGATAGGGATGGGCATGAACTGGGAAAATGCAGTTCAGTTCAGTTCATGGCATGCCCAGTTTGTGAACCATGAATCATGAACCAACTGGTTTGGTTTATGAGGTTCGTGAGGTAGTAGAACACCCCCTCTGGCTTGCTTAAGACACCAAACTTGCAGGGTGACTGACTGTCTCTACCTGCCTTCCAAGTTTGGTAAGGATTGGATTTACAAGGTCCAAGTTACAGCCCCCCCCCCCAAGAAGGTGCCCCAGGAAAGTGCTTTCTGGGAAAGTGACAGGTACAGGTTCAGAAAATTCAGGAGTATACAGAATGGACCCTGTGCAAGCTACAGACATCAAACTCACAGGGGACCTCCTTCTGATGCTCCTCTACATCCCTTCAAGTTATGTGAAGATTGGACTTAGGGGGTCCAAGGGATGGCTTCTCAAAGATGATGCCCCCAGGAAAGTGCTTTTGGGGAAAATGTTAGGCACAGGTTCAAAAATGCATGCTACACACATCAAACACACAGGGAACCTATTGTTTTTCAAGCCTGGAGAATTCCACACACACACCCTGTTACTTTGAAGGTGCTTTGAAGTTTGGTAAACATTTTGTTTGAGTAGAGACTTTCTGGAAATATATCCATTCATGAACCATCACAAACTGCTTGAAAGTTCATGGAAAGTTCATATTGGTTGATCTGCCACAAACTTCCATTCACAAACTGGCCAAAATTGATCACAAACTTTAGTTTGTAAGCTGGTTTGTGCCCTTCCCTACTAGGGGATCTAGGACCAGCCCAGGAGGTGGGTGGGGTTGTTTTGTGTTCCATTCTTTGTTTATTTGTTAATATTATATTTGTATGTTTTGTTGTAAGCTGCTTTTTATTCAAATTTTTAAATTAAAAGTTATTCTAATCTTTCTTTTGCACACTGCTGTTTGGAGAAATTCAGTTAATGAAACAATAGATCAACCTTTCTTTCAGTTTTTACAAAGTTTGCTAAATGTTCCAGGTGCATTGCAGGTGTCTGTCTTAAAGCTAGGACATGATTGTTTGTTGTTAAGCTATGGTTTATGTTGATTATTTTTAGCGCAGAGGGATAATTAGCTCTTTTGAAGCAAGATTCTTATAGGTCCTCCTGGCAAAAAGCTCTTGATGAAAAATTGTTGCTGATTGGTTTATCATCAGATATGATTAGTGAACTCAGGAATTTGTAGATTTCTACCATAATATAATAATTAAAGAGATTAATTATGCTAGCATGGTGACTTGTGCTCTTTATGCTTGCTTATCTCAGTCTTTTGGTATTCCTCAGACAAAATGCTTGCCATCATTTTTTAAAAAATTCTATGCCTTTTAAGATTATTTTTCTTGGCAGATTGAATGCTAGCCCCCCCCCCCAACTATGGTTATTTAGGATAGATGTATTTCATTACTTTATTCAGAAACAGCCCTGACCTGGATAGCCCAGGCTAGCCTGATCTCATCAGATCTTGGAAGTTAAGCAGGATCAGCCCTAGATGGTATTTGGATGGGAGACATCCAAGGAATACCAGGAGTGTGACGCAGAGACAGGCAATAGCAAACTATCTCTGAAAAATCTCTTGTCTTAAAAACAAGTCTAGCTTACCACCTAGTGGTGCATAATGCTTAAGGAGCTAAAACTTCTGGCCACCAGATAGTCTTAGAATCTCCTGGCTGTACACACTGCCATATGATAATTAGTAATTATTATTCAGAAACAACCTGCTTGTGTTCCTCTGGTTCAATTGATTCTCTAGCACATATGCTATTGTAATGTCCTTTTTATGAGGTTCTTAGACTGAATTATATAACTCCTCTTTTAACTGATTGTCCTGGATTCTCTGTGTCTGAATCAAATTATAGGAATCCTAAAGTTGCACTGGCAGTTGAAAAATCTATTTTGATCCTTTTATCTGTTAAGCAACAGGTTTAAATAATTCCACTGCTCAAATTCTATGTATTAAGGAGCTTTTGAGGGATAAAGGAATGCATTTAAATGCATTTATATGCTGCTTTGGATATCGAATAGAGAGAAAAGCAGCATATAAATGCATAGTGCTCTAGAGTCAGGTGTGAGGTGGGAGTTTTTCCATCATGCACTGCTGAGATAGACAGACAGACAGACATATATACTTGTCGCTGGCTGGCATCCATTTTGTGTCATATCAGGGCCAGGCAGTGTACATTTATGGTTTTTAGGTGATATTGTATGAAGGATGTTTATGCCTTTTTCTCTTTAATCACTAAACTGCCCCTCTATGGAAGGAGGGGTCTGACTGCTAACATTGATAGGAACTTGCTACTGGCAATGACTTGCTATCACCCAACTTGCATGACTCACCTAGGCCTGGCTGCTTCTTACTGTTCAACAGCAGCTCCCACATGAATACCATTGTGGCATAGTGGTTAGAGTTTCAGACTAGGACCTTGTATTCCTATTCTGCTGTTGAAACTCACTGGGTGACCTTGGGCCAGTTCTACAATCTCAGCCTAATTTACTTCACAGAGGGGGGATGGCCATTGACAGCACCTGGATGCCTCCTGGTGAACTGATGGCCTGTTCTCCCACCTGGCCAGTGACCTTTCTGACTAAAGGGATGAGCCCAACCCACCAAAGTCTGTGCTAGATGGGAGAAGCAGCACCCAGTCAGCCTGAGGCAAGGCAGGGAAGACAGAGCCCAGCCCACCAGGCCCTGCATGAGATGGGAGACTGTGGCAATGCTTGACTCAGCCCATGTGAGGTGAGCCAGAAACTGGTATCTGGCCAACCACCACACAAGGTGAGCCAGATACTGGTGCCCAGCCCAGCCAAACCCTAAGAAAGTCAATGTAGATATCAGCACCCAGGCCAAACCCCATACAAGGTAACACAAGTATCTGGCCTGGCCAAACCCTGCACAGGACAAGGCAAGGCTGATGGTGGCCAGCCAAGCTTTGTGAGAGGTGAGACAGACAGCAGCACCTGGCCCAGCTGAGCCCCATGCAGAGTGAGGCAGATGGTGACACCCAGCTGAGCCCTGCATAAGGCAAAGTGAGGCTGATGGCATCTGATTGAACCCTGCATGAAGCAATGCATATGGCAGTGCCTGACCCAGCCAAGAACCAGGTGAGACAGACAGTGGAGCCCAGCTGAGCCCTAAGTGAGGCAATGTAAACGGTGGTGCCCGGCTGAACCCCAAACAAGGCAAAGCAGACAGTGGTGCCCAGTCCAACCAAGCCCCATGTAAAGTGAGGCAGATGCTGGCACTCAGCCAAGCCCTGCACAAGGTGAGTCAGACAGCAACTTGGAGGGCATGTGGAAGAGCATCTGGGGCAGGTCATTGACACATGGTCATTCTGACAGGTGCAAGTTTGGGTTTGGTGAGGATTGGATTTACAGGGTCTGAGTTATGGTCCCCCAAAGAAGTTGCCTTCAGGAAAGTGCTTTCTGGGGAAATGACAGGCGGTCATTTCCCCAGAAAGCACTTCCCTGGGGGCATACTCTTTGGGGGGCTATAATTCAGACTCTGTAAATCCAATCCTCATAAAACTTGGTGGGCAGGTACAGGAAAGTCAGCCAGAGTTCCTCTGTGAGTTTGGTGCCTCTAGTGTGCTGGGGGGGGCATTCTAGTGAACCATGAACCTTATAAACCGAACCAGTTAATTTGGCTGCTAAAAGTGAGATATTTCAGTACCCAAAAATTTCTTAGAAGATGCTGTCTATCATTGCCTTGCAAATAACTCAGGGTTCGATATCTGATTTACTTATCACATCCTCAGTAAATATACTTCCACCTATGAATCATAGCAAATCATAGCCTTTAAATCATAGCCTTTAACTCATAGCCTTTAAAATGTTCATTTGATTTGAATGTCAGGAGACAGCATATGTTTTTTTAAATTATTATTTCTGAAAGCTTGATATTAGGGGGGTGCATTCAGCTAAATGAGAGCTGAAAAAATATCTGGAAGATACCGATAATTCATTGGATATTTATTGGTCATTTTTCAGCTATCTGAAAATACTCATGATTTTACAGGACTGCCAAATAGTTGAATGTAAAGGGTGTTTAAAGGGATTGTTTTCCCTTTAAACATCTTCCGAGTGAACTCACCACTTGGAACTTTCGAGGGTGTAATAAGGGACTGTTATTCCAGAACAGGGATGGTTCCCCTCTCAAGAAATTTCAGTTTTGGACTCTGACACAGAAAGCTGTTGATCAACTGGGCCTGGGAGAGTTCCATTTTGGGACTCACTCCTTGAGGATAGGGGCTGCATCTACCACAGCTGCCATGAGGTACTCTGTGGCAGAAATTCAGGGTATAGGTCATTGGCATTGTTTCAAGATTATGTACAGAAATGCAAGTTTTAAGTTGGAATCAGTTACTAATGTAGTCCTTTCTAAGGTTCTGAGGGCCGTCAGGTGAGACAAAGAGTCACCATCTGCGGCCACAGCATGGTTTTTTGGGGCCCTCACTGGGCTAGGACGATGTTGGTTGGTTCTCAATTGAGCTGGTTCTCAGTTGGGCCTTAATGAGTGGGCAATTGTTGAATGGCTGGGTAAGAGGGACATGCATTGGCCCAGTCTCCTTCCATTGTTGTTTGATGAATGGTGGGGGCCATCTCCAGATGTTCTGGTTGTGCACCTGGGAGGTAACAACCTTGGTTTGATGAAGGGCAAGGCCCTTGTTATTCATGCCACAGAAGACCTCGCAATGATGAGGAAAATCAGCGGGATACAGTGATTCCTGGTTATAAATTATATCAGAAGGATAGGGGAGGAAGGGTTGGAGGTGGGGTGGCTCTGTATGTCAGAGAGGATATACAATCCAGTAAGACTGAGAGGGTAAGAGAATTGGATTCGCTTCTGGAAATGCTATGAGTTGAAATAGTGGACCCAAAAGGAAGCTTAACGCTGGGAGCTTGTTATTGCCCACCAGATCAAAAGATAGAGGAGGATTATAAAATGATGAATGAATTAAAGATAGTGGCTAGACAAAATAACTGTGTCATAATAGGTGTTTTTAATTACCCACACATTGATTGGGTCAATATGTTTTCAAGTTGGGGGAAAGAGATTGAGTTTCTAGACACTCTCAATGACTGTGCTATGGAACAGAACCTACCAGGGGAGAGGACCCTGGATTTGGTCCTAAGTAACGTCAAAGACCTGGTGAGAGATATTAAAGTGATTGCACTGCTTGGGAACAGTGGCCATAATGTTATTGAGTTTAACATTTGTATAAATAGGAAGTTTCCCAAAAAGACTGACTCAACTACTTTTAACTTTGAAAGGTGCAACTTCTCTGATATGAGGGGACATGTGAGGAGTAAACTGAAAGGAAAAGTAGAAACGGTCAAAATCATTAGGGAAGCTTGGAGACTATTTAAAACTACAATCCTAGAAGCTCAGAAAAAGATATATGTGATGCACATTGGAGCCAAAAATCATAAATATACATTGATGAGGTCTGAACTGGCAGAGACTGACCAAGAGAGAGATCTTGGAATCATAGTAGGTAACTCAATGAAAATGTCGAGAGAGTGTGCAACTGCAATAAAAAGACCAACGCTATGCTGGAGATTATTAGGAAGGGAAAACAAATCAGCCAATATCATAATGCCCCTATATAAATCAATGGCATGACCTCATTTGGCATACTGTGTACAGTTCCGGTCACCACACCTCAAGAAGGATATTATAGCACTGGAAAAAGGGCAGAAAAGGGCAACTAGAATGATAAAAGGGTTGGAACACTTTCCCTATGAAGAAAGATTAAAATGCTTGGGGCTCTTTAGCTTGGAGAAACGACGTCTGAGGGGTGACATGATTGAGGTTTATAAGATTACACATGGGATAGAGCAGGTAGAGAAAGAAGTACTTTTCTCCCTTCATTCATAGCAGGAAGATTCTTAAACAAGCTTAACTTTCCAAATAGTACTTCATTCTCTCTATAAACACAGAAACTTTACTTTTTTTACAGATAATATCATGGCTGAACCTAAGAAAAAATGCAGACGATATAGTATTCAATATTTGAACTATGGCTTTATTCAGTTGCCTACAAACAGTACATTACCGATGTGCCTGATTTGCCAAAAACTTTTATCGAATGAAGCTATGAAACCTTAAAGACTACAAGAACATTTGACAAAAGTTCATGCTGATAAGAAAGATAAGGATTTATCTTATTTTCAAGGACTTAAAGAAAACTTTTTGAGACAGCCGACATTGGCAAAACTCTTTTCAATAGCATCCAAACAAGATGACGATGGGCTGCATGCTTCTTACAACATTTCGTTACTGATTGCTAAATTGGGAAAACCGCATTCTGTTGGTGAAGAACTAATTCTACCAGCTATAAGTGAGGTAATACGCACCATGCTACACAAGCCAGCATCTGATATTACCAAGAAAATTTCTTTAAGCAATAATACAATGCAATGAAGAATTGATGAAATGACTCAAGATGTTGAAGACTCATTATGTGAATATTTAAAAACATCTCAGTTCTCTATACAGCTTGATGAGTCAACTTTGCCAGGAAATGAAGCTTTGCTATTAGTCAGGATTAAATCCAGGATAGCAGATCCTCTGGTTCCCACCTCCACCTTTTGAGAAATGAAGTTGTCCGCAAGAGTATCCAAGAATCTGCGGGATGCCCCATGTCTAGCAGAGTTAGATTTCCAACAAATATCCGGATAGTTGAAATCTCCCATAACCACTACATCCTGTTTCTGTGAAAGTTTAGTAAGCTGTTGTACAAATGCATCATCCAGTTCCTCTGGTTGTCTTGGAGGTCTGTAGTATACCCCCACAATATCCTCTTCTTTTTTCCCTTGCTCTATCCTTACCCACACACTTTCAAGAGGACAACTCT
Source organism: Gekko gecko (assembly GCA_029375565.1). Classification (NCBI taxonomy): domain Eukaryota; kingdom Metazoa; phylum Chordata; class Lepidosauria; order Squamata; family Gekkonidae; genus Gekko; species Gekko gecko. The sequence continues at coordinate 82,812,675 of JAPDNY010000004.1, forward strand.
CAAAATCCTGAATTTCAGTGCAAGTGTATTCATTCTTGACATATAGTGCCACCCTGCCTCCTTTTTTGTTTATTCTGTTCCATTTGAACAAGGTATATCCTTCAATCACTGTGCTTCATATATGAGACTCATCCCACCAAGTCTCCAAAATACCTATCAGATCATACTTACTTTCCAATATTTGAAGTTCAAGTTCCTCCTGTTTATTTCCCATACTCTGTGTGTTAGTATAAAGACATTCAGATTACAGACATCCTTTCCTACCATAGGTCCCTTCAAATTTACCTGAAAATTACTAAACTCACCTCTCTCCCATTCATTTATTCTCTGGTCACTCCCTTTCTTGAACTTAGTGTTGGGGATGCCGCACAACATCAGTTTTTTTCTTCCCACCCCCAATGACTTCAGTTTAAAACCCTTCTGATCGGGTTTGCAAGTTCCATGGTTGTAGGCTTATTGCTTTAGGATCTATTATAGTAAAGATTCTTGTGTTGGGCCTCTGTCAGCGCAAGCAGGCTCTTGGGGATTTACAGCTATTATAAACACATTTAAAATATAATCCTGTCCTTATTAATATTTGAATTTTGGTTTCACCACATTCTATGCGTGCCATAATTGATTCGGCTCAAGAACTGGCAGTTAGAGGACACTGGCCAGGGCTGACTGGCTGCTTCGCAAAGTCCCGCCCACGTCAGCCCCGGTCAGGGTTTTCAGCTCAGTCTGCTCCAGTCCTCCGACAGGAGAGGACCGTCTGGAGCGCAGGGACAGGCCCTCAAGGCTGAGGCAAGTGAGAGAAGCCCTTTTCTGCCCCCCCACCATCCCCTGGGCCTTCTATGAGGGGACTAGGCCCGGAGAAGGCCTTTTCCGCCCCCCACATGCCATCCCCTGGGCCTTCTGTGGGGGCAGTAGGCCCAGAGAAGGCCTTTTCTGTCCCCCACACACCATCCTCTGGGCCTTCTAGGGGGCAGTAGGCCCAGAGAAGCCCTTTTCCCACACACACTGCCTACTGCCCCCATAGAAGGCCCAGGGGATGGTGTGTGGGGACAGAAAAGGCCTTCTCTGGGCCCAGAGAAGCCCTTTTCTGCCCCTCTTTCCTTCCTTTTCCCCCTTTCCTTTCTTCCTCTCTCCTTTCTTTCACTCTTCCCCCTCTTCCTTCCTTCCTTCCTTTCTCCAACCCTCTCTCCCTTCCACCCTCCCTCCCTCCCTCCCTTCCTTTCTAGGGCCCATTGTCTTCCACCACAGTGGGCTTTGCTCCCTAGTCAGTATATATAATAATTTAAAACCAACCTAAGATAGCAGTATAATAATCCCCCTTTACTGGCCACACCACTGTCCCACACGGCAGGGCAGGGTACGTGGGGGCCATAGAAAGGAAAGGAAGGGTTCCACTCTTAACCTGCCATTGCTTTCTGCAACTAAAAGCCTGGTGGAACATCTCTACCTTACAGGCCCTGCACAATTGTATCAGATCCCGCAGGGCCCTGATATTATTTCACAGACAGTTTCACCAGGTTGGGGACAGAACCAAAAAGGCCCTGGCCCCATTCGGGGACAGCCAGGCCTCCTTAGTGCTGGGGATCACTAGCAAGTTGTTACTAGCGAATCTCAGAGTTCTTTGGGGACATATTGAAGAAGACGGTCCCAAAGGTATGGGGGTACCTAACTGCCCAAGGCCTTGAAAGTCAACACTAACACCTTGAACCTGACTCAGTATTCCACTGGCAACCAGTGTAGCTGGTGCAGCACAGGTCGCACATGTGCTGTCTGTGGCGCTCCCACCAAGAATGTCTCTATTTTTGGCAGCAGGAACAAATGTTAGAATTTATCAGTAATTTTTCTTTTTGAAAACTATTTCTGTAGAAAAATTGAATACCTGGGATTTTTAAAAACATGAATCTTTCAATTATGAACTTATTAAAAAGTATTTTAAAAAGAAAATCATACCATACAAATGTCCTGGACAAACTATTCCAAAGTACTGTGGGATTGGTGACAGCATAAAGAGTACACTTGGAAATAGTTTCTAGAAAATTACATTTTATAATTTTTTTTTACTTACCTTACAGGTTATTGGGGAACTTATATTTGTTTCCCAGCAGGCAGGCCAATTTAATCTTTAAAGAACAGTCAGATTTTGGAACCGTTTGTACTCATATCAATAGCCAAACACAGTAGCTCTATTTTTTCATTAAATAAGTTTGAAATTCATTTTTTTCTGATTGTTGTAACATGCATTAGTGCTTATATATGTGAAATGTATCACAATGAGGTATTTCCACTGTCAGAATGAGTTAAGCTATCAACCCATTGGGCATTGATGCTCTATAATTACTAAATCTTGCCTGACATTGAAAAATAACACTGCTGTTCCTTAGTCTCTGGAGCACCCTTAGCTCCTAAACAAATCAACAAATGAAACCTCTAAACACCCCTAACAAATGGCAAGCTATTAATGGTTAACTTTCTTTCTTTAAAATACTCAATTACAAAAAGCTCATGCAACTTTCTGATGCCATTTACCTGGGAAAATATATTTGAAATCATTGTGAAGATAATTAAAAGAAACCTCCCTTTTAAAACACATTTTAACAGATACAGATAATCACAATGCATTTTTGTGGAGTCCTTATCTTGAAACCATTTATTTCAAAGTGATCCCATTAATTTTAGTCAGATTTTACTAGATCTAAGGAACAGCAAAAGTTCTGACCTTGGCTTTTCAAACTGGAGAACTGTGGTTCCTTCCTGAAATTCAAAGCCAGTAAATGTACTAGATGAGTATCAAACTACCTAAAATAGTTATCACAGATTTCCAAGTCTTTTGAATGTATATGGATCAGAAGTATGAAAAATGGAAAGAGGGGGATTAATCGTTCAACTTCAACAAGATTTTATCTGTCAAAACTGCCCCCCACCTCATGATGAGCACTGGAAGGAAGATGGACACCTAGTTTTTGACAGTGAATTAACACTATGATTTGGTGAATTGGGGGGGGGGGGGAGTTGAACACCTATCTCCCATATGATCCCAGTTTGAAATGAGAACCTACACAACTTCTGCTTGCATTTTTAAAACCCTGGGATGATTGGCTATGGATTTCCCAGCATCTTGTGTGTTTTAAATGCAATACAATAATTTTGAAGACAATAAAGCATTGTTAGTAATGGCTGGTCCCAAAGTTGTATGGCTACTGGTAATTTTAAAACCAAATACAGCAGTTGTTATCTAAGGAACTAAATTAACATGTGTGGTTTTCTGAATCCAAAAGGTCTTTTCTTCTTTTTCCCCCAGTGTAGCTGTACCTTTACTTCATGCATCCACCATGAACAATGTATGAAATTGTGCTAATTTAAAATTTGGTAAGTAAAAATCCCCAGAAAAAAAAGGAGGCTGTTTAAAAGGAATCAGACTGCCCATTTCATGCCAACTGCTGTTGCCTTCTCTCAGTTCCAGATCTGTAGGTTTGGTTTTAAGATTCTGACCACCTTTGCCAGGGGTCAAAACCATATTTTTTACACATTCTTCCTTTTCTTAACTGTTAGTCTACTGTAATGAAAAGACACCAAAAAGAGTTTAAATATGGGATTTTTGACTTCTCTGAGATGAATAATTTGTGCATACATATTTTTCTTAGAAAAAAATATGCCACATAGAAGTTTGGCCTTTTCTTATGCTTAATGATAGCATAATATTCTGGGTCAGAGTGAAGTCCAAGCAGGCATTTAGCACAAAAGGAACAACCACATTTACTTCCCTTTTTCTGAGCATCTGAAAAGAGCTGAGCAATGTATAAGCAATCTGGCATTTGATACAGACACTGAATTTATTGGTTGGTATTTTTCTGTTATATGAGCCTAGTTTAAAACGGATATGCAGACAAAGATGAAGACCATCACTTTTTCAAGTCGGCCCAAAAGCTATATTGGTATTGGTTTGGATCCAGTAATTCCATTCCTACAAAGTAGTCCTCTAAGAGAGAAAGGCTTCCTCCAACAGATAAAGTTTCCCTCCATTAGAACAGGTTTTCTCACTGTTGAGGAAAATTTTGTCTGCTGAAGAAAGAAAGACTTGAATGAAAGGAATCATGAGACCCAGCTAAATAAAAGGAAGTCACTGGATCTGACCAATAGAGTTAACATACAGCGGTTAAAATACCTACTGCAAAATAAATATACATAAATGTCAGATCTGAGTTAATTTTGAAGAAATGTCCACATTCAATTTTTCTTAATGTAAGATAAAGAGAGGGGAAATTGTGATAGTAGAGTAGAGGGCCTGAACATGGCAGGAGCAGGAGTTGTGCCACCCATGCTCACAGAGGCAGCAGTTATACTGGTTTTGAAGGGGGAAACACACACATACCCTTTTCACTACACTGGAGAACTTCTGGCCAGAGTCCAATCTTAGAATCATAGAATTATAGAATGTTAGAGTTGGAAGGGACCTTGCAGGTTATGTAGTCCAGCCCTCTGTACTCTGCAGGAGCACAGCCGAAAGATAGCCCTACAACGTACCTGAAAGATGGTTACCCAGCCTCCGTTTGAAAACATCCAGCAAAGGAGCATCCACCACCTCCTGAGGCAGTCTGTTCCATTGCTCAACCACTCTTACAGTTAGGAAGTTTCTCCTGATATTTAGCCGGTAAGGACTCCCTTGTAATTTCCACCCATTAGATCTAGTCTTGCAATCCGGAGCAAGAGAGAATAGATCTGCTCCATCTTCTACATGACAGCCTTTCAAATATTTGAAGACCGCAATCATGTCCCCTCTAAGTCTTCTCTTTCCCAGGCTACACATACCCAACTCTTTCAGCCTTTCCTCGTAAGGCTTGGATTCCAACCCTCTCACCATTCTGGTTGCCCTCCTCTGGACACGCTCGAGCTTGTCAACATCCTTCCTAAAATGTGCTGCCCAAAACTGGACACAGTACTCCAGCTGAGACCTGAACACAGCAGAATAGAGCGGGAATACTACCTCCTGTGATCTGGACATAATGCTTCTGTTAATGCATCCTAAGATTGCATTAGCTTTCTTCGCAGTCATATCACACTGCTGGCTCATGTTTAGCTTGTGATCAACCAGAACACCTAGATCCCTTTCACATGTGCTGCTGTCAAGCCAAGTCCCTCCCATTCGATATCTGTGCCTTTGGGTTTTTTGTACCTAAGTGTAGGACTTTGCACTTATCTCTATTGAAATTCATTTTATTTGTCTCAGCCCATTGTTCCAGCCTATCTAGATCATTTTGAATCCGGACTCTGTCTTCTTCGGAATTAGCAATCCCACCCAGCTTTGTGTTATCTGCAAATTTGATAGACATCCCCTCTACGCCTTCCTCCAGGTCATTTATAAAAACATTGAACAGCACCGGACCCAGGATCAAACCCTGCGGTACTCCACTCGAGACTTCCCTCCACGTAGACACAGAGCCATTTATGAGCACTCATCGAGTACGATTTTTCAACCAACCATGAATCCATCCAACAGTTGCACCATCCAGCCCACACTTAACCAGCTTATCCTCAAGGATATCATGAGCAACTCTGTCAAATGCTTTACTGAAATCTAGATACACTATGTCCACAGCATTGCCAGAGTCAACCAGTTTAGTAACTCTGTCAAAAAAAGCAGATAAGGTTGGTCTGGCATGACTTATTCTTGATAAACCCATGCTGGCTACTACCAGTTAACTCATTCCATTCAAGGTGCTCACAGATGGAGTGTTTAATAATCTGCTCTAGAATTTTTCCAGGTATTGATGTCAAACTGACAGGCCTGTAATTTCCCGGGTCCGTCTTTTTTCCCTTCTTGAAGATTGGGACAACATTCGCTTTACTCCAGTCTTCCGGCACAACACCAGTACTCCAGAACATCTCAAAGATTCAGAAAAATTTGCCAAGAATTATTATTTGCTAAAAATTTGCAAACTGATACCAAAGGAGAATCAATATTTCATGTATTGGAAGAGTTTTTTTAAAAGAAAAATTCCTCTGAGTAATATATTGTCAGTTGCTACTGATGGTGCTCCAGCGATGATGGGGCACTACAGGGGGTTTCTGGCATATTTAAGAAAAGTGGTTCCCAATGTATTCACTGTACACTGTGTCATTCATCGTCAACATCTAGTTGCCAAAAATCTGAGTGAATGCCTACATAAGTCATTATATCATGTCATTAAAGCGGTCAACAAAATCAGAAGCAATTCACTGAATGACAGATTGTTTAGACAACTTTGTATTGAAAACGATGAAGAATTCAATCGCTTGCTGCTTCATACAGAAGTTTGTTGACTCAGTGCTAGAGTTCCTAGAAAACAAAAATGATGCTTTACGAGCCAACTTGATTGATTCCAAAAAAGACACAGCTTATTTGATAGACTTGTTTAATAAATTCAATAAAACAAATCTACAGCTCCAAGATGATGAGCTGAATTTAATCAAAACAAAAACTATCATTTCTGCATTTGTGGCAAAACTTCTGTACAAACGAAATTTAGGATGAGGGGAATTCAGCCAGTTTCCAAATTTATCAACAGTAGAAAAATATGATGAAGACTTGCTTACCTATTGTCAGCACTTAGAGGCTCCTTATTCTAACTTTAATAAATGATTTGAAGATATTCTTAAAATGAACATACCCGACTGGGTTTTGAACCCTTTTTCAAGGACAGACACAGAAGAATCTCCAGAATTACAAGAAGAACTTAAAGAAGTAACAACAAATGAGGAACTGAAATTTAAATTCAAAGATGGCTACCAACAGTTTTGGTGGCAAAAGCAGATACCTACACTTTATCCTGGGTTATGGGCTATAGTACAAAAGTTTCTAATTGCATTTCCTTCAACATATTTAGTGGAACGTGGGTTCAGTGAGGTCACAAATCTGTTAACTAAAAAAAGAAACTGACTGCAAATAGCTAATTGCAGTGATTTAAAATTACTGCTCACAAAAATAGAGCCAAACATTAATAAATTGATATCAGCACACCAGGTTCATCCTTCTCATTAGGATTATTTTAGTGTCATTTGTGATTTTTATTTTAATATTATCCTTTGTTATCTTAATTTTCTGTGTGTATGCAAATGTTACTATGGTTGATTTTATAAAATACTTTTATGATTTCAAGCTTCAAAGTGTTTTATTTACAACAATATCTTTCTTTACTATGTGCAAATTTGTCACTGCATCTTTTTGTCCACTTCTTTAAGGTAGATTTCCAGGGAGACGCTGAGTAATTCTTTTTTTCTGAAAAGGAGGCGGTAGGCCAAATAAGTTTGGGAACCACTGCTTTAGATCAAGATGTAGTCATGTTAGTCTGTCTAGAGCAGTAGGAAAGAGAAAGAGTCCAGTGGCACCTTAAAGATTAACAAAATTTGAGGCAGGGTATGAGCTTTTGTGGGTCACTGTTCATATCTTCAGATAAGTGGCAATCAATGACAATAGTGGCAATCAATGTATGATATTGAACTGTATAGTGGGATGGATTGGGAAATGTGGATCTAACAGTACCAGAAACTTCAGCTTGCTACCAGCAATTATACAGTGAGAGCATCTTCATCAGCCCCACCAGTGGGTCTGAGGCTAACATGAAGACTGTTAGGTGCAGCACTGCTTGGGCAAAGGATTCCAGTGCTCCTGGGGAGGGGAAAGTATAGTGGTGGGACCAGGCAGGGAGTTAAGAGAAGGGAGTGGAGAAACAGAGTAGCTCGGTGTCCTTCCAATCTGTGTCCCATCCCAAAGGTTGTTGGCAGAGGGGCTAGGATGGATAACCCCCCTCTGACATTGGCATTGTGCAATGCCAGGTCTATAAATAACAAGACCATGGCCCTTCAGGACTTCCTGCTGGAGCAGAATGTAGACCTGGAGTGTGTGACTGAGACCTGGGTGTGGGAAGGGGAAACCATAGCTCTTTCTCAGCTTGCCCCTCCCAGGTTCTTGGTCCTTCACCAATTGCAGACCAGGGGGTAGGGGGAGGAGTGACTATTTTCATTTGGGAGGCTTACTCCTTCAGGATGCTCCCACTGCTGGAGATCGCAAGCATTGAGTGTACTGGCCTGGTGTGGGAGGCTGGGGAGAGTTGGGCGATTTGGCTGGTGTACCGTCTGCCTAACATACCGGCCAATAGCCTGCCATCCCTGATGGAGGCTGTATCAGGCTGGGTGCTGGAACACCCCAGGCTAATAGTCTTGGGTGATTTCAATGTCCATGCTGATGAAGTGGCCTAGTGTCATCCATGGCAGTGCTGGGACCCTTCCAATTTGTAATTAACCCACTCCCTGGGCCGGACATACACTCCATATGATCTTCACAGTGGACTGGATTACTGCCTGGGCAGTACCATGGTCAGACCACCATGCCCTGAGGGCCTGTGTAAATGTCCCACCCTGACCCTGTTTGAGCAGCGAGTGTATTTTAGCGCACCTGCAGAGCCAAATGGACCCAGTACGGTTCCAGACAGCTCTGCAGGATCTGATGCCCCCTGATGGCTCACTGGATGAGCTTGTAGGGGACTGGCATAGCTGACTCTCAACAGCCATCGACGAGATTGCTGCCCAGTGCTCTCTGTGCCCCTGCTGTAGGCTTGCTCCCTGGTTTACCCAGGAGTTGTGGCTTATGAAACGGGGGCTAAGATGGCTAGAGAGACAGAGGTGGCATACTTGTGACAAAGCTACAAGAGCATCTTATAGAGCCTTTAAGAGATCCTACGAGACGGCAGTCAATGCTTCAAAGAGAGTACTATGTGGCCATGATCATGTCTGCAAGCTCATGCCCAGCCCAATTATTCAGAACAATCTTGTCTCTAACTGTTCTGCCACAGGGCAGACTAAATTCTAGAGAATTGGATATTGGCTGTGAGGCTTTTGTGAGCTATTTTGTAGATAAAGTCCTGTCGCTCCACCACAATCATCCCATCACAGTTGATACAGTTACTGAACTCAAGGCTTCAGGTCAGGTTTTGGATTATTTCAGTCCACTCAGCCTTGAGGAAGTTGACAAATTGCTCTTAGCCATATGCCCCACCACGTGCTGCCTTGACCCATGCCTGTTGTGGCTAATTAAAGCTGGCCACAAAAGGTTGGGTGGCACCTTAAGGGAAATTGTCAACAAATCCCTTGCAGGCTTCCAGTCTTGGCGATCGCCATGGCAGTCATCTTCTCCCAGGGCTCTGGGAGAAGTCTGCCAGCATCTATGGCTGGGTGGGGGCACAAACGACTGCATCACCCCAGGAGTCCCAGGGAGGGACTCTCAGCCAAGGGGCACTAGAGGGCCCTCCCCCGGCACATCTAGCCGGAAAAGAGGGGTTCCTCCTTGCCCCAATGGGCCCGTCGTAGAGCATCCCAAATGGGAACAAGATCAGCACACCGGAGCAAGCGGACGGTGATTGAGTGAGCATAATGCGGAGAGATAACCACTGAAAGTGTGAGTTGAGTTTAAGTGAGAAGCACCCACGCAATTGGATCCCCCCTAGCAACAACGGGGGGGGAGAGAACTTCCCCCCGATAAGGACTGCTTGCAGGTGATTTTAAGAAACCGGAAAAGGGGGGGCAGCAAGAAAAAAGTGGTGGAAGTGAAGTAAAGAGTTTGAGTGAGCTTACCAGTGGGATTAAGATCTTCCAGAGACTTTGATGAACTTTTGCTAACAGTAAACAATCCCCAAGCACGGCGCCGCCAAAAGATGTGAGGGACAAGATACCGAAAGTTAAACCTTCTTCAGGAAGTTCCAGCCCTCTAAGTTCGGCGCCCAGACAGGACCAAACTGCAGAACTCCAAAGGTTGCTGGCAGAGGTGCTTCACCCTCTATTGGAGAAAATTACAGCTATAGATAATAAGCTTGATGTTCAACAAGCACAGACAGCAGTAAATGCAAAGAAAATCAAAAAAGCGGAGCAGGAACTTAAAGAGATTGGTTCCAACTTGAAAAAAAATGGATAAAAAAGCTGCAGGCGCTTGATAAAAAGTGCCAACTTGAAGAGTTTCGTGTATTACAGCTGCAAATGGAAAAGGCAATCTACACCTTGAGACTTCAAGGGATTAAAGAGGAGAAAGGGGTGAATCTATACCATATCGTGAGTGATTTGTTGGCCTCTTTGGCGGATATGACACCGGACCAACTCCAAGGTGAAATAGATATGGTCTTTTGATTGTATTCGGAGTGTATTCGAAAGAACAATCTGCCAGGGGAAATTACTATTAGATTCTCCCAAAGGAGAACAAGAGATCAACTCCTGAAAGAGACTAACGGGACTACCTTGAAGTGGAGAGACAAGGAAATTAAAGTTATGAAGGACATTCCATTTGAGATAAGAAGAAAGAGGAGGAAATACAGAGACTTGGTGACATTTTTACGAGGCCAGAAGGTCGCGTACAGATGGCTGATCCCCGAGGGACTAATCTTTCGGTATGCAAATGGCAAAGAAAGGATTGGTTCAACAGACAAGGCTTGTGAATTTTTGCGCCAACATGGTCACTCACCAGGAGAGGGAGAAGGCACCCCGGATGGCACCAAGGAGAGCGAAGAAGAAGGAGAGACTGGATCTTCCTCAGAGGACTCAGACTCTAAATTGGGAGTGGTAGCCCCCAAATCAAGCTATCATTTAAGGGGGAAAAGAGGAAAAAAATAGTTTGTTAAAGATCTCTGGAAGATGCTAGCAAGAAATTTATTAGTATAGAAGGCAGCTCTTTATGAAACTATATTCGTAGTAGCAAGTGAAAAGAATAACATTTTAGTGAGATGATCATCTTTAGTGGAAGTCAATTCACATTTAAGAGATAGATTTGTATTTAAACTGATTGTATGATCACCGACTCTTGGGTTTTGAGAGGTTATCTTTTCTTTCTCCCATAGATTGTGGTTCCCCACCCTGGAATTTTCTGTTGTAGTTTGTAGTAAATAGAAAAGGCAATAAAAAATCCCCTTCCAGGGGCTAAAAACAAGCAAGTCCCTTGCAGAGGACTGTTTACTGGTGTGCTTAAGGAAGCAGTGGTACGTCCTCTCTTGAAGAAACCATCCTTGGATCTGGCTGAATTGGCCAACTATCAACTGGTGTCCAATTTGCCCTATTTGAGCAAAACAATAGAGAGGGCCATGGCAATGTAGCTACAGAGCTTTTTGGATGATGCTTCCATTTTAGATCCCTTCCAGTCTGGTTTTCGCCCGGGACATAGGATGGAGACAGCACTGGTCACCCTCACAGATGATCTTCGGAAGTGGATCGCCAGTACTGCTGCTGTTGGACCTGTTGGTGGCATTCAACACGGTCGACCATCAGTTACTGATCCACCACCTCACCAATATAGGAGTTCAAGGGCTTGCCTTGCAATGGCTTACCTCCTTTCTCCATGGTCAGGGACAAAGGGTGGCTTTAGGGGAACGGCTTTTCCAGAGATACCCACTAGAGTGTGGAGTGCCTCAAGGGGCAGTGCTGTCCCTGATGTTATTTAATATCTACTTGTGCCTCCTTGCCCAGACTGCCCGGAGTTATGGGCTGAGATGTCACCAGTATATGGATAACATGCAGCTCTATCTGATGTTGGGCGGCTGGTCTGGCTCTAGACCGGAAGATCTGGACTGGGCATTACAAGGCTTAGACTGAGCTGACTGAAATTGAATCCAATGAAGATGGAGGTCCTGTGCAGAGGCTGGACAGGAGTCAACAACTGGCCTGGCAGAGGAGCCTTCAAAAACAGTGGAACAGTGTCATCAACCTCCTCCCAGCAGAGGCAGCCAATTCCTTCAGATCTAGGTGAAGTGAATCTTTCTCAGCCGAGGCTTTCAGCTTACCCTAAAACAAAATTTGGAAGCAAGGAGAGCAGTTTTAATGGCAGCTGGTATGCTGGCTGGCCCTGGCTTGAATACTCAATCAAGACTGACAGAACTTTCTGTTTCCCATGCAGAAAGTTTGCAAAGGTGACTGAGTGAGACAACGCATTTGCAGTTATTGGCTTCAACAACCGGAAGACAGCTTTAGAGAGCAAGAAGGGATTTTGACATTCCACAAGTAAAAGCCACGTGGTGTCAAACGCCAAATGGGAAGAACAATTGGCTCAGTCAAGACAAGGAACAGAGATTCATACACTGTTGGGTCCTGAACATATAAAGAAGAATAGGTATTACATCAAAAGTATTGCTCAAACAATCCAGTTCCTTGCTGTTAATGAGCTGCCTTTTTGTGGTAGCAAGAGACCTGATCCAATAAGTGAGATTGAGGAAGAGGTGTCAAGCCCTTATGGACTGTTCATGGCACTGTTTCATTATACCATACTGAAAGATCCAGTGCTCAAAGAAATAGTGCAAGGCATACCTGGAAATGCCTCTTACACTCCCCAGAGATTCAGAGGCTGAGTTCAGACTCGCAATTTGTCCCGCTATAGCCACATTTCAGCCATGTTTCCCAAGCAGATTAAAGGGGGTGTTCACACAGGCACATTTGCCTGGTGTTCCCTACTAGTAGGCAACCTGTTCTGTTCTACTTCACTCCCGGGATTAAAAGATACCTGTTGAAAGTGGTAGCAAACCCCAGAAAGTGCCTTTCTCCCACTGCATTCCACTTCCCGGAAGTGTGAACTCTCAGCCGAAAAGCCGGGAGCAACCCACATTGCGCATAAGGCAGCTGCTATATGATTGGCTGTGCTCTGCTCTACCGCCCAATGTGGGGCTGGTGCAACGGGATCCTCCCCAAATCAGCTGGATGTCTATGCGTGTAGGAGTGCATGAGCACATATGCTCATGCGCTCATACACACATAGGCATCCAGCCAATTTACCAGGAAAAAGCTGTTTATAGCCGCGCCTCCAGGCCAGCAGTCTGAACGCTCCTGCGCGCCTCCTCCCAGTATGCTCTCGCATCAGTCGGCCCCGTGTTACCGGGAAAACCCGGAACAGTTTGTTCTGGGGCTTTTTTGCCATGACTGGCTCCCGCTTCAAATTGCCAATCTGAACTCAGCCAGAATGAGGTTAACTCTACACTGGCCTCAATGATGCTAGAGTAAATTGCCAGTCTGAACCTTTTACAAAACTAGAGAGGTGGACTTTTTCTGTGTAAAAGCCAGTGAGACAAGAGACGCAAGTGGTACTGAAAATCTAGCTGTTGTTGTCAGATTTGTAAAAGACGGCAAGCCATCAGAATACTTATTGGGTATGTATGAACTTCACCAGTTAACAGCAGACTATATAACTGAACTTCTGTTTCAAGTTCTTACTGACTGTGGATTCAATCGTGGGGAGCTCATAGTGCAGTGTTATGATGGAGCTAGTGTGATGTCTGGTAGGACAGGTGGAGTTAAAAAAAAATGCAAGAAAATCATACCATACATACATTGCTATAATCACCAATTACATCTTGTGATTGTGAATGCCTGCTCAAAAACAGCACCAGTAAGGCGGTTTTTCGAGACATGTAACTGCTTATATAATTTCACCAGAAAACATTGGGTGAACCAAATGTATTCAGGTACTTAGCTAAAGAGACTCCTTGAACATAGATGGACAGGATATTTGGCCACTGCAAGAGCCATAATTGAGAACTTCTCTGAAGTCATGTCAGTGCTCTGTGACACTGTTGATCCTGACAGGAATGCTCCCACAGATTTGCAAGTGGAGGCAAAAGGTCTACATGGCTCATGTGCAACTGTAAGATTTTGTTTCTTAGCACTATTAATGAAAGATGTATTGTCTGTATTTGAGCCAGGTAATGCAGCACTTCAAGACAAAACCATGCATTTGGGGAGAGCTGCTGAAATTGTGAATCACTGCATTTTTGCCCTTAAGGACAGGAGAGGTTATGCAGACATGCACTTTGAACTGATTTTGGCAAAATCCACTGACATCTGTGAAGCAAACAGCATTGCTTTTGAGAGACAAGAAACAGCAGAAAAGCATGGCAAAAGAAAAAGGAAGGAGAAACATTTCGAGGATTATAGTTCTGAAGGTAGTGCTGGATCAAGCTGTTCTGGCAGTAAAATGTCCCCTCATATGCACTTAAAACAGGTTTTCATCGAAGTCCTTGACCATTCAATTTCAGAGGCTGAAGCTCGATTCTCTAAACGTAATGTGGAATACTTATCAGCTTTGAACTCACTAACTCCAAACTCACAAACCTTTTTGGATGTAAAAGCAATAAAGCCTCTCATACGATTAGTTAATGCTAATGAGGATGCCTTTGCACAAGAAGCAAATCTCTTAAAAATGAGCCTTTTTGCACCAACAAATCCACTTTTGAAAACAGAAGACAGTATCCATAATGCTCTTTCAGTGCTGTTCCCATATAGAGGAGGATACTGTAATGTATACAAAGTCCTTGCAGCTGCTATAACTTTTGGAGCATCGACAGCTACATATGAGGCAGCATTCTTTTGCCTAACTCGTGTGCTAAAACCACAGAGACTATCAATGTCCCATCTTCGGAAACACAACCTAGTACTGCTAAGTTATGAAAAAACACTCACAAAAAAATTGATATGGATGCTTTTATAGAAAAATTTCATGCCCAGTCATGCCGGCTTCAACTATAATGGGCTGAGCCTGAGAAGGGTAACCAGGTTCTGTAACCAGAAAATTTTTTGAATGACAAATATTACAAGTTCTGTAATTGTTAGTGTTTTTGTGATAAACCAGAAACATTTTTATGTGACAAATCACAAGATCAGTAATGTTTAGTACTTAATGGTTAGCATTTTTGAAATAAACCTGAAACGTTTTTGAGTGATAAATGACTTAACTTTATTATTTACTTATTATTTTAAAGTATAAACATAATAGGTGCCCCACAAGAAAAAATGTGCCCCACAAAATGAAAAATCCTGGCTATGGGCCTGACTATAGTTCACCCAACATAGACCTTAAAGACAAGTCTCAGAAACAAACCCAGATGCCAAGAGTGCCTCAATACGTATTCAAGTAATTCTAATGGGCCTAATCATTCAGGAAGGAAGGCTAGCAAGCTGGATAGGGGGGTGGAACATCACAGAGCTAAGGTATAGGAAAGCCAGAAAAAGGAGGGAGCACCAGCAACTGTGATGTTTGTGTACCATGGATGTCAGGAGGGGAAAAAAACCTTTGGGTGTAATCTAGGGCTGTGGTCAGATGAGATATTTGACTTTATTGCTGTTGCCCTGCAGATTTAAAATGCAGGTTCAGACATCAACATCAGCCTACCATCCCCCAGTCACTGGCACCCCATACGCACCCGTGTTCCCTCTAAGCTGAGTTAGTATGAGCTAGCTCACAGTTTTTTAGCCTCTGGCTCACACATTTTTGTCTTAGCTCAGGAAGGATGGCTCCAAAGTAGACTAATTTATTCAGTAGCCAAATTGCTTGCTCACAACTTTAGAATTTTTGCTCACAAGATTCCACAGCTTAGAGGGAGCATTGCATCTTCGAGCTGGAGTTCTTAGGCACCAGGGAAAGTCTGGTCTTTATGGATCTTCATGGACTCATCCTGCATTTCTGGATGCATGATCATTCCACTGCGAAATGAAGCCACATGCACAGTTCTGTCTGGCCACCATTTTTAAAACTTCATTTAGTGATGTGCACATAAGTACACATTTGTCCTGAGCTATTCTGTCAGTATCAGGAGCTCCTGAGTTGTGTTGTGTTTGGGTGATGACTCCCCCCGAAGAATCTGTTTCTCCTGTTTTTGGGGTGGCAGAGGGTTGAAAATACTCCCTGTTAAGGCTCCCATATCGGTGGCCTAAACTTCCTGGTTTGCTTCTGCGCATGCACAATTTTCTGGATGTCATGCAGCGGGCATCTGGATGGTCACCAACCAGGGTGAACATGTGGTGAAGAGGGCAGAGAGTCGGATGTCTGATCAAAAAATCCCTGGGATTAAAAAAACCTGGATCAAAAGAGAGGCATGGTCACAATATGATAGCACGCTGTCTGACTGCAGCCTAGGGCTGCTGAAGCAACCTCAATTTTTTTATTTATCTTTATTTTATTTATTTTGAGATTTATACCCTGCCCTATCCAGTAGCTCAGGTGCCTACCGATGGAAGGAAGTGAGTAGGAGGTAGCAGGCCTGGGGAGAGGAGAAGGGGTAAAGGAGAGGCCATGGGAGTAGTTGGGAGGAAAGGAGAGTGTGACCTGACAAGAGTGGGAAAAGTTGGAAAGGAGATGAAAAAGAAGATTAGTTTGAAGGGAAACAATACCAGAGAGAAATGGGAGAAAATGCTATGGCAAGCTGTGAGGGGAGAAGGGGAGCTGGCTAGGTGGAAGAAGGACCAGGGAGATGGTTGGGTGAGGGTACAAGAAGAGAGAAATATTGTGAGAGTGGGTGAGGAAACAGAAATAGTATTGAGTGGGAAAGAGAGGACAGACAGCTGAGGAAGAACATGCAAGCAGAGCTGTAGTAACAGGAGGCAAGTGAAAGTCAGCAGAAGAGGAAATGGAATTTTCCCTCCCTGCAAATCCTTGTGCATCCCCTCTTGTAATATATATCATCAATTGATCTAATTGTCAACAAGACCCTATCTGTGGATGCTAAAATCCAGATACTGAAGCTATGAAAAGACAACAGATCTTTCCACAAACCTGAGAAAAGCCCCAGGTTTGCAAAATAAATAAATAAAAACTCTACATCTGTCTATCTACACAATGAGGGATACCCCTTACAGAAAAACCAATAAAAGCAAAGTCTGTAGCTTTAAGAAATTAATACCCTCTCAAGACTACTATAATTGTTGCTAGGCAACCATAACAATATTGCCAGCCTTCAAGCTTTAGTTTCTGTCAGTAAAAGGCAGGGGGAGGGGCAGGGCCCTGTCAAGTGCTGTTTTGGCCTTTGAGGGTCAGGACTAGGCTCTCAAGCACCATTGGGCAACTTGCTACCATGTCACTTACATTAGTTACATAGGCCTGGATGCTTGCTTTTGAATAGGAATTCAACAGCAGCCACCACATGAAAGCCAGCCTGGTTTAGTAACTGTGGTCTTAGATAAGGTTCTGGGAGACCCAGGACTCTACTATGGAAGCTTGCTGATTGACCTTGGGCCAGTCACATACTCTCAGCCTAACCTATTGTTGTATCGTGGATTAGATGCATAATGAAACCAAGGACAATGACGTAGTGATCAGCATGGTTCACTATTATACAACACAAGCCAAAGTTACCTGGCCAGGAGGCCAACTATATACAAGCAAAGGGGACGCCCCCTGGTGCCATTGGCAGGTTTGAATTCCCGCTGCCATTCCCATTGGTTCCCCTACGTGGGAGCCAGGAGCCCCAGTCCCATTGTTCACAGGTACTCAAGCTCAGGCTCCTTCGCTGATGGCCCATAGTGGTCTGCGGACACAACACCCCTCCCCCCATAGTCCTGACCCTGTCTAGGTGACATAGTCCTTCAGGTATGCGGAGGCTCTGCGTTGCCTAGTGGATCGCCACGGTGCTGGCATTGGGGTTTCTCCACAGCCAAGTTGTGGGTGTGTGGCGGGGCGTGCCGCTTCACTTCCTTCCTCTGGGGGAGGGTGTGCCATCGGGCCCTCGGCTGTCATGGCCTCTGGCGTTGTGAGCTGCCAGTCGCTAGGGCCTGCCTCCCTGAGGTCCCATTCCACTTTGGGTTCTCCCTGGGCTTCTCGTGGGGCCTGCTCCACCTCCCCTTGGTCCCCCGGATCTCCTACTGTTGGAAGTAGGCGCCACCTCAGCTGGTCCACATGGCGCCGCAGAACCTGCCCATCATTCGTCGACACCTTGTAGGAGACGGGGCCAGTGGGGTGGATTACCTTCCCTGCTAGCCATTCCGGGCCCCGGCCATAGTTCCTTGCGAACACTGGGTCCTCCGGGAAGAAGCCCCGGGGCGCCTCCCAGTCCTCAACCATGTTGTGCGCCATTGGAGCCCTGTCGGGGTGCAGGCGGTCCAGGAGGATGGCTGGCCTCCGGTCCATGAAGATCTCCGCGGGGCAGCGGCCACTGACCGGATTGGGTGTTGTTCGGTTCGCCAGCAGGAACCGGGCTATGCATGACTCCCAGTCACCCTCCATCAGGCAGCTTAAGGCTTCCTTAGCCATGCGAACCATGCGCTCCACTTGGCTGTTTGTGGCGGGGTGGAAGGGCGCTGACCTGATATGACGGATCAAGTTGTTCTGCAGGAACTGCTGGAATTCCTCAGATGTGAACGCTGAGCCTTTGTCTGAGACAATAGTGTCTGGCAAGCCATGCGTGGCAAAGATCTTCCGGAGGGCTCGGATGGTGGCGCTTGCAGAGGTGGAGGAGACTGGACTCACCTCCAGCCACTTGGAGTATGCGTCCACAGTTACCAGGAATGTTAATCTGTGGAAGGGCCCGGCGAAGTCGATGTGGAGCCGGGACCACGGGGACCTTGTTGATTCCCATGACTGTGTGGGTGCGCATGGTGGGCTTGGCCAGACCTCTTGGCCAGATCTGGCAACGCTTCACCCAGGCCTCTATTTCCCCGTCCATGCCCAGCCACCAGACGTAGCTCCAGGCGAGGGTCTTCATCCGCACGATGCCGGATGTGCCTGGTGCTGGAGCGCGCTGGGGACTACGACCCGGTCCCCCCACAGCAGGCAGCCCTTGTGTGCGGATAGTTCCTCGTGCCGCGTTGTAAATGCACTGAACTCCGGGCCCTCTGGGGCTGTAGGCCACCCCCTCACCACCCAGCCAAGAACCCGGGAGAGGATGGGGTCACAGGCTGAGCGGTGGGTGATGTCTATGGCCTGGAGGGGGGTGTCCAGAAGACTCTCCATCTGGAGGACGTAATGAGCTGGGTCCGGGTCCTCCCCTTCGTCCAGCAGGGGAAGGCGGCTCAGCGCGTCTGCATGGCCCATCGCCTTGCCCGGCTGGTGCTGGAGCGTGTAATTGTAGCCCGCCAGGAAGATGGACCACCGCAAGACCCGAGAGGAGAGTACCTGTGGTGTCCGGCGGTCCACTGCAAAGAGGCCCAGCAGCGGGCAGTGGTCCGTGGTGATGGTGAAGGGACGACTGTAGATGAAGTCATGGAACTTCTTCACCCTGGCCACAACTGCCAGTCCCTCGCAGTCTATCTGGGTGTAGTTTCATTCGGCCGCAGATAGGGTCCGCAAGTAGTATGTGACTGGGACCTCCCGGCCATCTGGGAGACGGTGTGCCAGCACGGCTCCCACCCCATAGGGAGACGCATCACAAGCCAGGACCACGGGCAGGGACTTGTCAAAGTGGGACAGGACCGAGTTTGAGATGAGGAGGGCCTTGACGGCCCGGAATGCGACGGCCTGGTGTGGCCCCCAGACCCAGGGTGCTTTTTTGTCGAGTAGCCAGTGCAGGGGTTCAGCTATTGCTGCCTTGTGGGGGAGGAAGGTGTGATAAAAATTTAAAAGTCCAAGAAAAGCCTGGAGCTCAGCTTTTGAGGTTGGGGGTGGTGCTTCCACAATGGCCTTGACCTTGTCCCCGGCTGGGTGGAGACCCTCCATGTCCACTGTGAAGCCCAAGAAGTCCACAGATGCTGCCACGAGCTGGCACTTTTCACGCTTGACCTTGAGGCCGGCATTGTGGAAACAGCTGAGGACCATGCGGAGGCGGGTGGCAAACTCGTCTGGTGTGGCAGCGACGATCATCACATCATCGAAGAATGATGTGACGCCGGGAATCCCTTTGAGGAGAGACTCCATCATTTGCTGGAATATCCCGGGTGCCACGCTCACCCCGAATTGCAGGCGGTTGACCCTGAAGGCCCCCCAGTGAGTTACAATGGTTTGGGCCTCTGCAGTCGGCCCGTCTACTGGCAGTTGCTGGTAAGCTTGGGCCAGATCTAATTTGCCGAAGATCTTGGCCCCTGCCAAGGTAGCCAGAACGTGGCTCACCACCGGAACCGGGTAGGAATGGTCCTGCAATGCCCGGTTGATCGTGCATTTATAATCCGCACAGATGCAGACATCCCCATTAGGCTTAATTGGGGTCACGATCGGGGTCTCCCACGTGGGAGACCAGCTCCAGGACCCCCTGGGCCACCAGGCGGTCCAGTTCCGTGTCAAATTTTGGCTTTAAGGCAACGGAACTGACCTGGCCCGCATGTGGATAGGGGCCACTGTGGGGTCAAGTTGCAGCGAGACCGGGGGGCCTGTGTATCGGCCCAGAGACCCATCGAAGACAGATGGGAATTCGCGCCACACCTCCTGGAAGTTGCAGGTTGCACATTGCTGGATCCCCTTGATCGCGATTCCCAGGGGTTCAAACCAGGCCCTTCCCAGGAGGCTGACTAGGTCTCCCTCAACTACTAGCAAGTCCAAGTGACCCTTGAAGCTGCGGTACTGCACCCTGAAACTCCCGACCCCCTTCACTGGCACTCGGTTCCTTTGAAAGTCCATGAGTGTCATGGGTGATGGCCGCAAGCGGGGGCCCCCCTTTGGGCAAATCTGTTTTAACGTGGCCTCCAAAATGATGGAGCATGCGGAGCCTGAGTCAAGTTCCATTTGTAAGGGGACCCCCTCTACTTTAACCCGGACGTATATTTTGGGGGTAGAGGCCTGACTGGGGAGTTTCAGTACCTGTGCCTGGGCTGCCGGGGCATTGGTCAGGAGGTAGTGGTCCTCTTCTGGGGCTGTGCAGTCCTCAAAGTGCACCTCTGTCCTGCGGCGGGGTGGTTTTTGCGCTGCACGGGATGGCTTGGAGTGGCAGACCCTCACGATGTGGCCCGTGTGGCTGCAGTCCCGACATGTGGCGTCCCTGAACCGGCACGATTTTCTCTTGTGCTGACCGCTGCAGCTGGCACACTCCTGCACTGCCGAGCTGGGTTGCTGGCGGGCGGTGCTGGCGGGCGATGCTGTGCTAGCGTGCAGTGTACCTCGGGGTCGTCGGGGTCGCTGTTCCTGAGGGAGGCCACGCGGTGAGTAGTGGTGGCGGTGGCTAAAGCTGAGGCGATGGTCACCTTCTCGCCCTCCATTATTCGGTGCCGGAGTTTCTCCTCCCTGAGGCCCGTGACGAATCGGTCATGGAGAGCCATGTCCAAGTACGCCCCAAAGGCGCAGTCGGCCACCAGGCGGCAGAGCTCCCCAAGGAACTCCACAGCAGTCTCTTTGCCCTGCTGGTTCCGATGCTGGAAGACCACGTGGCAGGTCATCTCCGACGGCTTCAGGGAATAGTAGTTCTGCACAGCCTTGACAATCTCATCAACTGTGCACTCCTCCACCTTCTTGGGAAAGAGAAGGTACTGGGCCAGTTCTACGATCATGGGGCCGCAAGAGCAGAGCAGCAGGCCTCTCTTTCGGTCTTCGTCTGTGATCTGGTAGAACATGAAGGCTTGCTGCAGACCCGTAACCCAGGCTCCCCATCGCTGGGGCTGGGAGGCGTCGAACAGCGGCAGCAGCCCAGATCCTGGGGCAACGGCCATTGTGCTAGTCGGCAGCCGAGACACGGCTCTTCGTTCACCCTCAGAGGTGCTCATGTACGCAGCACATGGAGTGGTGGAGCGAGTCTTCGGTTGCGTTTTCCAACAGCCTGGCTAGAGCGCTCAACAGGATCCCATCCTCGTTGCCATTGTTGTATAGTGGGTTAGACGCATAATGAAAACATGGACAACGACGTAGTGATCAGCATGGTTCGCTATTATACAACACAAGACAAAGTTACCTGGCCAGGAGGCCAACTATATACAAGCGAAGGGGACGCCCCCTGGTGCCATTGGCAGGTTTGAATTCCCGCTGCCATTCCTATTGGTTCCCCTACATGGGAGCCAGGAGCCCCAGTCCCATTGTTCACAGGTACTCAAGCTCAGGCTCCTTCGCTGATGGCCTGTAGTGGTCTGCGGACAGAACACCTATCTCACAGGGTTGTTGTGCAGATAAAATGGAGGCATATGATGTAAGCTGCTTTGGGTCCCCATTGTGGAGAAATCTGGAGTATAAATGAAGTAAATAACAAATATAGCTGAAGCTGGTGGGCAGATAAATGGTTGGTTGGTGGTTGGGAGGGAAGGAGAAAAGGAAGCAAGGAAAGGTGAGAATATGTGGGCTTTCAAGAAAAGAGGAAATTGTGTGGGGAAGGGGATACAAGGGGAAATGATGTGCCCCTTGCAAATCCTTGCAATTCCACAATAAGCAACTAGCTAAATCTGGCTGCTGACATTGCTCAGCTGCACCCAGCTCAGCCAGCATCACCCAACTGGCCCTGACCTGGCAGCAGCAGCCCCCACACTGCTGGGCCTGGTCTGATGGCTGGCACTGTGTGACAGTATAGCACAGTGGCCAGAACCACAATTTTTCCAAGGACAGACTGCCAAGGGGAAGAAAGGCAGAAAAGCTGAAGGGTGGGGGGTAGATAAAAATAAGCTGGCTGGTGGTTGGGAAGAAGAGAAGAAAACAGAAAAACAGTTTTCAGGGAAGGGGAAAAGGAAATTATGCATGGGGCAGAGAGAGCAGACAGAACTTTTCCTTCTTCTCCCAGAATACTAGAACTCGGGGGCATCCAATGAAGTTGAATCATAGCAGATTCAGACTGACAAAAAGAAACATTCCTTTACTCAATGGATGATTAAAATATGGAACATGTATTGATGACCACAGGCATTTAGAACCGGATTCATGAAGGATAGATCAGTCAGTGGCTACCAGTCATGGTGACTAAAGGGAACCTTCACATTCAGAGGCAATAAACCTCTGAACACCAATGCTAGCAGACACCATCAGGGAAAGGCCTTGGCTTCTATGTCCTATCGTTGGCCCTACAGGATAACTGGTTGGCCATTGTGTGAGTCAGAATTCCAGACTAGATAGACCACTAGTCTGATCCAGCAGGGCTGTTTCTGTAAGGAAATCAGAACATGTTGGCCCTGATTATCACCAGAACTCTCCTGTCCCCTTGCTAATTCCAATGGCAGATAAGGTTTTCTGTCTGCAACAGGCATTAATTCATCAGAAAATTAAGCCATGAGTCTCAAAACTGGCCATCAGCTTCAGGATGTTCATGGGGGTTGTAGTCCCCCCAAAAAGAGAACTGGACCTAGTTCATTGCCAGAACTGTCACCTCCCCATGCCATTTGCAATGGAAACTAAATGTGTCTGTTCATAGTAGGCAAAATATTTATCATTTTGTCACTGCAAGTCTCATAAACATCTTGAAAATAAAGCTAGGAGTGTCAAGCTTGACCACCAGTTTTAAGAATCTTCCTATCACAGCCAGTATTTTAGTGCAGGAGTGTCTCATTAGGAACTGAGAGACCCAGGTTTGAATTCCCAGTCTGCCACAGAAGCTTGCTGTGTAACCTTGTGCTACCCACACATTTTCAGTGTAACCTACCTTACAGGGTTCTTGTGTTATACAAATAAATTCCCAGTCAAAAATTGGAGTCAAAATGAGGAGGAAGATCTTAGTGTTTTAATTGCAATCAAGACACCTGAAAACAGGCCAGACAAGCCTATCAAAAATTGACTGCTTTCTGAGCACAATTAGGAAATACCTGAAGTTTTATACTTTAAATGACATAATCATGACACCATCATGAAAATAACATTCAAAAAGCATAACTGGTTACAAAGAATCATCATTTGAATAAAAATCCCCTTATTGGTCAAATGTAAAGAAAGGTGTGGCTACATAGTATCTAAATGTTTACTTAACCTAACCTGAATAATATTTGGCCACTGATATACCCAAACAAAGGTGTTTTTCCCCCAATATGAAGCTAAAGTCCTTTTTGACCCAGACACAGCAAAGTTTTCCCCTAAACAATTGAAAACCACGGACTTTATACCTATCTTTTATGTCAAAAGAATGTTTATTTATTATTTATTTTATTTGTCTGCTAACATCAGCTAGAAAATTAATCTAACCTACAAGACAAAGGCCTACTATTTAACAGGCCTTCATTACACCCTAAGGAAATCTTACTTAGGAGAAATATCTATAAAACTGGGAAAATATGAATAATCAGAAGAAGAAAAAATCTTTACAATCCCATCTATACTACACTTGTGATGATAAAATGGAAGGGAGGAGAAAAATGTATCTGCTTTCAGTCCCCACTGGAGAGAAAGGTGGGATATGATGTTTACTATAAATCTAATTTTGGCTACAGTTCACAAAAAAGAATGGTTGATCTTGCTGCAGAGATCCCCATGAATGAAGGTCCTGTAGATTCTGCGACACCATCTGCCGCATGTGTGGCAAACAGGGCCACATCGCCTGTGCCTGCTGTTTGTGGGGGAATCACTGGAACACCTTGGTGCACCACAGAATGACCGAACTCAACTCCACCACGGTCAACCAAAATCAGGTACATTACTTACCCCAGGGGTCAGCCCACAAACTGACTGTGTTAATAGAGGGGACCCCGTGTGAGATGGAATTAGATATGGGATCGTCTCTTTCCATTATTTCTGAGGATACCCTCAGGAGGATATGCCCAAAAAGGGGACCCTCTCTAGGGAACACCAGCCTCAGGCTAAGAGACTTTCAGAGGAACCTGGTTGAAATCAAGGGGGTGGGCCAGTTTCACATACAGTACAAGGCCTTTGAAGGCCTCTTAGAACTGATTGTAGTGAAGGCTTCCCTCTCCAGCTTGTTGGGCCTATCCTGGTTCGATGCACTCAGATTAGCGGTAACCAGGATCAATCAGGTGGGGCGCTGGGACTACAGTCAAGTGTGCCAAGAGTTCCCAGCCATCTTTGATGGTGTGCTCAGTCGTTATACCGGGCTGCCTGTAACACTGGCCCTGGATCCAAAGGTGCACCTGTCCAAGTGAAAGCCAGGCATTCCCCCATTAGCGCTCCAGCTGAAGATTGAAGTGGAACTGGATCACCTGGTCAGCCAAGGGGTGTTAAAGCCTGTTCTTTATGCTGTGTGGGAGACGCCAATAGAGACTCTGGTGAAACCCAATGGGGATGTGAGATCTGTGCAGACTACAAATGCATAATAAACAAAGCACTACAAGACCATGCATACCCAGTTCCCGTGGTCAGCCATGTCCTTGCGTCCCTGGCCGGGGTGAAAGTTTTTGGGAGGTTGGACTTGGCCCAGGCCTACCAACAGCTACCGGTTGACAACACCACGGCCGAAGACCAAACTATTGTTACGCACCGGGGCGCCTTTAGAGTGTGGAGATTACAGTTTGGGGTGAGTGTGGCTCCAGGAATTTTTCAAAATCTCATGGACTCTTTGCTTAAAGGAATTCCCAGGGTACAGCCATTCTTCAATGACATTCTAATCATGGCACCATCATTGGAGGTCTTTGCTGACTTTGCTGAAGGAGGTTCTACAGCACTTCGCCACCGGGTTGAAGGTAAAGCACAAAAAGTACCTGCTCGGTATCCCGAGCGTGGATTTCCTGGGATTCCATGTAGACGCGAGTGGGATCCACCCTACTCAGGAGAAGATCGCAGCGATCACAGATGCCCCAACTCCCTCCTTCAGGCCTTCTTGGGCCTGCTTAATTTTTACCACGCCTTTCTTCCACACAAAGTGGCAGTGACCGAACCCCTCCGCAGGCTTCTGGACAAGAACGCTCCCTGGACATGGGGCTGTAAACATGTTGCCACTTTCTGAGTGGTCAAGGACTTGCTTGTTTCAAACGCGGTACTAGCACATTTTAATGAGAATTTCCCAGTTGTGCTCACGTGCAATGCATCGCCCTGCAGGGTGGGGCCAGTGTTTTCAGGGCCGGCTCCAGGTGTCTGGGCGCCCTAGGCAGGACAGCCTGGGGCGCCCCCCACTGGGGATGCCAACCTCCCGGTGGGACCTGGAGACCGGGGCGTCGGTGGGGCACTGGCTTTCCTGGAGGCTCCGCAGCTGCGGGACCCCCAGAAAAGCCGGGAAGGGGGCGGGGGGTCCAGCCTCCGCCCCCTCCCTCCCGCGCCGGCTTTTCTGCAGGCCCCGCTGGGAAGGGGGTGGGGGTCTGGCGGTGCCAGCGGGCGCCGGGTTAGGACGGCGGGGGGAGCAGTTTTTTGGGGGGGAGTGGGGTGCCATTTGGCGCCCCTCAGGCCGGGGCGCCCTAGGCGGGCGCCTAGTTCGCCCTATGGGCGATCCGGCCCTGAGTGTTGGGACACCAGTTGCCAGATGGGTGGGAGGTGCCGGTGGCATACTATTCCAGAACACTCTCATCCACAGAGCGCAACTATGCCCAAATCAATAAAGAAGCTTTGGTTATCATGGTGGGTGTTCGCAAGTTCCACCACTACCTCTACGGCCGCCCCTTCTCTGTCATCACAGACCACAAGCCGCTCCTGGGTCTCCTGGCTCCTGATTGCCAAATGCCCCAAATGTTGTCACCGCGGGTGTTGCAGTGGTCAATTTTCCTTGCAGGTTACCAATACAGGCTGCTGCACTGGCTGGGCAAGGCCATGGGACATGCTGATGCACTCAGCTGCCTTCCTCTTCCAGGCTGTGCCCTGGACCCAGACCTGGCACACCAGATCATGCTCCTGGAGGAACTCCCCAACCAACCAATCCAGGTCCCTGAGGTTGCCAAGTACATGGGGAAAGACTGCGTCCCCTTCAGGGTGCTGGACTGGGTGGGGAGGGGCTGGCCCACAGGGAAAGTGGGCCCGGAATTCATAGCCTTCTTGTTCCACTGGGATGAGATG
Source organism: Gekko gecko (assembly GCA_029375565.1). Taxonomy (NCBI): domain Eukaryota; kingdom Metazoa; phylum Chordata; class Lepidosauria; order Squamata; family Gekkonidae; genus Gekko; species Gekko gecko. The sequence continues at coordinate 82,839,184 of JAPDNY010000004.1, forward strand.
TCCACCCACAAGGGATGCCTCTTGTGGGACAGCCGGGTAGTCATCCCCGCTCCCCTACACAAACGAACACTCACTGCGCTGCATGAGACCCATCCAAGAATGGTGTGCATGAAAGCCCTAGCACACAGCTATGTCTGGTGGCCTGGTTTGGATGGGGAGATAGAGGACCTAGTCAAACTCTGACAGACATGCTAAGAGTCATGGCCAGTCCCCCCCCCCCAGAGCTCCCGTGCATCCCTGGGAGTCCTCCGGCAAACCCTGGGCTTGCCTGCATCTGGACTTTGCAGGTCCATTCCAGGGGCAGATCTTTTTATCCTTGTAGACGCATACTCCAAGTGGCTGGAAGTCATCTCGGTATCCTCCATGTCATCACAGGCCATGATCAAGTCCATGTTGAGGATATTCAGTACCCATGGAATCCTGAATACATTAGTGTCCGATAATGGGGCAGCCTTCAAGTCTGCTGAATTTGGAGACTTCATACGGTACTATGGGATTCGGCACACCCTCTCTGCGCCCTTCCATCCGGCTACCAACGGACAGGCAGAATGGATGGTGCGGACAACAAAAGGAGCACTGCGGCAGATTGTGCAAGGCGAAGGGGACCACAGGTTAGCCACCTTCCTATTCAGGCAAAGGACGACTCCCCATAGCACCACCAGCTGCTGCCCCACAAAGCTGCTCATGGGCAGGTGACTGACGACCTGGCTAGATCACCTTCACCTGGATCAAGCACCCGAACAAGCTCCAGGCTCGGAACACCAAGATGCACCCCACAGGTTCTTCCCAGAAGACCCAGTGTATGCCCAAAACTATGCATGCAGGCCAACATGGATCCCAGCCTGGGATGGGACCTCTATCCTATGAGGTCTTGACAGAGGATGGCCAGCTACTCCGCAGGCATGTGGACCAGATATGCCACTGCCTGCTGCCTTTAGACAAGCCATAGACGAGGAAGGCAGGCAACAGTGAGACAGAACTGGAACCTGTTGTACCTAGGCCATTGGGGAGGATGCAGAAAACAGGCCAGCAGTCGAGGTGACCCTGGCGCCCAGCCCCATGGCAGAAACAATGCCGGCAGTACAGTCTGAACCAACGGCCCTGTCAGAGGTCATCAGGCACACCAGAGCAGAGCCATGCAGATCTAATTGGGAATGGCGGCAGCCTGAATATTTAAAGGACTATGTATGTTAATACGTCTGAACTATGGGGGAAGGGGTGTTGTGTATTAAAATGTAAAAGATGGCCGTGGCCTGTGAGCCAGGCCATGTGGTCGGACAGACCCTCAGACCTTTGATCCTAAAGATAATAGCCACCTTGGAACCTAGGGCACACCAATGGGCTCGCTCAGATCCAAAAGGGAACCTCTTGAGACAAAGACTTGTAAATAGAGCCAATTACGGGTGATGGATGTGCATAGGTGTGGTACTGGGGTAGGCATATAAACCGGGCATGGACCAGCAAAAAGAATGCTTCGTTCTGCTATGTAATCAATAAACGTCTTGCTGATTTCACCATGCTGAGCCTCCAGCCTCAATACTTTTCAGCTTCACACTGGAAATGACAATGAGAGACTGAAATCTGACCAGATTATCTCCTCTTAATTTGCCTGTGTAGCAGCTGAACTCATCTGATAAGTGGTGTCACCAAGAAGCAGAATGTCTTCTCACATGATATGGAGTTCTGAAAAAGAAATCACCTGGGAGTTCATAAAATGCATCAATTAACTCATTAACTGGCTAAAAGACCACTGCCAAAACAGCAAGGGGCTAGAGTCAATTAAACTTTTGCCTTTCCCCAGTCTTTTCCAATGATCTTTGAACAAAGAACAGCTGGAGGTTCCAAAGCAGTTGCAGTTCAACTTTTTAAATTTTTATTTATTTTCAAAAACATACACAGGACAAACATACATAAAACATAGATGGGGGGATAGATTCCATGTGAATAGTAATTTTGGTGCCTTCTCATAAAATTTTCAAAATAAACTGTTTAAAGCTAAAAGGTTCTTTTTGCAAATGTTGAAAAAGGAAAAAAAAACAATTTTTCTAGTCTATGACCTCTATTATAAAACACTGCTTGATTATAGCCTTGTCTTGTTTCTGGAGTAAAGGGTATATGACATTTTAATTTTTTTTTACAATACTTCATGGATCCAAGCCCAGTATTTTTTTTTTTTGCTTTATCACACAGCCACCACATATGATAAAAGGATCCCACTTTGTTTTGACATTTCCAGCAACTATTTGAACATTTAGGATCAAATTTAGCCAATTTCTCAGGAGTAATATATCATCTATAAAACATCTTATACATGTTTTCTTTATAGGAAATTGCTTTCGTGATCTTAATATTTTTTCCCCCAAATCTGGGACCAGTGGTCTAACTCAATATTATGACCCAAATTTTGAGCCCAGTGTATCATAACACTTTTAACGGTTTCATCATACATTTTATAGTCTAATAACAAAACATACATTTTTCTTATAAAATTCTGTTGCACTTCAACTTTTTCAACCCTTTGTTGCTCCCCTTGGTAGCATATGTATATGGCTAAAGGACTGCAATCCTAGGAGGCATAGCATAACAAACTGCCAGTGTGGCCATCAGTGTTCCCTCTAAGCTGAGTTAGTGTGAGCTAGCTCACAGTGATTAGCCTCTGGCTCACACATTTTTGTCTTAGCTCAGGAAGGATGGCTCAAGAGCAAACTAATTTATGCAGTAGCCAAATCACCTGCTCACAACTTTAATACTGGTAGCTCAGAAAACAGAATTTTTGCTCACAAAACTCCACAGCTTAGAGGGAGTATTGGTGACTACTTGTTCGGCCATAATGCGTTTAAGAGGGTTGCCCAGCACATTACTGATAGGATGCAAAAGCAGTAAATTAAATCTTATATGTCTCTATGAAAGAAGTTAGCATAGCAGGAAATACAGCAACTACAATATCCTGTGTTATAACACAAGGCTACTAAACCCACATGCAATGATTCTACTAAAAATAAATTAATTCATGTTCAAAGGAGACTTAGAGAAAATAGTAGTGTAAAGAAATGAACACTGGAAGAAGAAGGTTTTTGAATTATGAGAAATAACAGAATTTCAGTTACAGAACACTGTTTCCCAAATGGAAAGTATTGATCCACACTTGTGCCTCACACATTTTCATTTCACTTTACAGCATTAGTTTTAAGCACTGTAGATGGCCAAGTACACAGATGAGAGCCCATAAATTAATTTAGCTGAGTCACTGCTCCCTTTTAGTTGTAAATTTTGGGGTGCTTCAACATTTCTGCATAAAGCTCTTTAATATGTGGTAATTGATATCTATCTCTGTGTTAAGTGCTGTCAAGTTGCTTCCAACTTATGGCAACCCTATCGGTTAATGACTCCCCAAACATCCTATTGTTAACAGCTTTGATCAGGTCCTGTAAACAGTCTGCATGCTTATCTGTAACATCAACTGTCTCAGCCTTTTGCTCTACTCCAACCCCACCCACCCTCTGGGTGGATAGTCTCCCCTCTACTCTCAGTTTTGAATTTTTTCAGCACACACAAAGGGATATCTCACATGCTTTTTGATTTTATTTTTGAATAAAAAACCTTTCATTTTTACTGAACACTCCTTTTATATTTCATGCACACTTTGCATGAAAGAGAGTCCAGCAGCACCTTAAAAACTAGCACCGCTACACATCTTGTACATCCTTACTGCAAGCACCATGGTGTGCAGCATTCATGCCTTCATAAATTGGGCCCTTCCATGACACAGCAGTCCCAGCAGCAGCAGGCCAGCCGCAGAACACTGCTTTCCTCTCCCATTTTAAAGACAACACCCCCTCCCCTACCTAAGAAGCTATAATCATTTTACTTTATTTCACCAGGGCCTGCTCTTTTTTCTCTCTCTCTTCAACAGGGAGGGGAGGAAAATAACTAGAAAAGGGGTGAAAATGACTAAAGAAGGGAGAGTGTGGGTGCAGTGGCTCCTACCAGAGCCCTATCAGGCTTTGCATGTTAGTCAGTTTCACTCTACAGCTACCAGTACAGGCTATGGCACAGAGAAATGATCTCCCTAGCAGGGCTGGCATTGGGCAAAAAAATGGCCAAAACGGTTCCTGCTGGTGCCCAAATTCCCATATCTGCTCCTCCCACCTCTCAGAGAGGCCCCCAAGCCTCACTGAGGAAACCCCCCTCCTTTTTATCCTGAAGAGTATGACTTTTATTTCCTTAAGATTTCATTTCCCTGCCTGAAAGAGAATTTGTTGTGCTATGTGTCTCTTCCTTTTGGGGACAGGTGGAGAAATGATGAAGGAGGATCTGACAGACCTGGCTCACTTGCAAAAAACTAATTTCACCCAAATTGAATTGCCTTTTATTTAATACATCCAGACAGGGAAGACTGAATTCTTTCACAGCCACAGAAGCTGGTATATATATGGGGGGGAACTCTTGTGGAGTATGAGGCTCCATATAATAAACTTGGCTGCTGTGTGACATAGCAAAAAAAAAAAAAAATGCAGAAGCCTGTGGGGCGGGGGGAAGGAAATTGGTATGCTCTTTGACAGCAGGCCTCTGTGTGGCACAGCAAAAATGTCAGGTTGCTTTGGAGGAAAAAAAAAATGGGTTTCAGACATGCCGTTCAGAAGTTCTGCTGAAGAAACTCTCCCCCCTTCCCCCTCCCCTCCTCCCACCACCTTCAGAGACAGCTGTGGATTGGATGATGTTTGCCTTGCCTCCCTGCCTGCCTCCCAGCAGCAGACTGCTATCTCTATTGGGAATTCAGAAGGTTGCTGACCTCCCTTCAATATACAGTGGGAGCCTAAAAGTCCCCCCCCCTGCTACTTTTTGTTTTTAAAAGGGAAGAAAAATCACCTTTTCTTATTTGCTAGTATATGTTGGATGTTTTTTCACACTCTTTATTTCTTTTATTAAAAAGGATGGAAACTGGGGTGGTATGTAAAAGCATGACAAATGCTTAAAATCGGGCATACCGATTACTCCTGATCTTTCCTATGCTAACCCCTGGTGCTAGCCCTGGTAGACTACTCAAGGAGGGATTGAAATGGTGAGTTAAAACCAGCCTGAAGGATCCAGGCAAGGAAAAAGGTGACAAGATACAACAATACTGAAGGAGGAGACACATTGACAAGCTTCGGTTAGTAACTTCCTTAGTCCCTACAATCTGGCAGAATAGCATAAATGTAATAATTTAGAAAGAATGCATGCAGACATAGGCTGTGATCACATGAGCAGTTTGTGCCGATATTGTTGTTGTTGTTGAGCTGCACAGTTGAGTCCAACTCTTTGCGACCCCATGGACCACATCATGCCAGGCCCTCCTGTCTTCCGTTGTGCTCTGGAGTCTGCTTAATTTCATGTTTGTTGCCTCGATACCACTGTCTAACCATCTCATCCTTTGCTGTCCCCTTCCTCTTTGACCTTCAATCTTTTCCAGCATCAGGGTTGTGGTACCTTTGCAGATTTAAAGACCAAGATCAGACAGCAACATCTGCTTTCTGTGCCTGGTCATTGCCACCTCGTTCTGCCCAGCTTTGGAAATGGAGTAATCAGGCCCCAGGGGAAGTCTGGTGTTTATGGATATCAGTGCTTTCACCCCGCATTTCTTTATGTCTGAGCTACACTAGTGCAAATCCAATCTGGTTTCATTTTTGCTTCTTTTTTAAAAAGTCAGTTAGCAATGTGCACATAATCACATCTTCGTGCACACCAGTAAGCTTACAGCTGTCCCCTGAGGTGAGGGGAGGAAGAATGGGCAGGCTGAGAAACCTTTTTTGTCTTCTTTCATGCCAGTTCCTCTGCCTACAGCTTTGCAGCACATAGGTTGGGGAAGGGGTTAATTGAAAAGATGAGTTTTTTCAGAGGGGGAGGCAGCCATCTCCAGCTGTGAAAATGGAGGAGTGCTTTGAATAAGCAGTTATGCACATATGCAAAAGATAAATTAAATAAACTCTGTGGTTGCCCTGCAGCAATAATCTGAACTGTCAACTATGGGGTAAGCACGCTTTGATATTGCTTCAGGGTGTACTATCTGGTCATCCCTTCCCACAATGATTTTAACCACCACAAACAGAGGTGCCCTCAGATCACGCCAAGTCTACACTGTGACTGCAGCTATAGTTTGAGATATTCCTGATGTGAAGATAAAACATTTCAAGAGAAGTGGAATTTGGGGCATTAAAACTAGGGATTGATTTGGCTCAGCCCACTTAGAGACAAGGAAGGCAAGGGGCTTGATTGGGTTGCCATGTTTGAAGCAGCCAATTAGGAGGTGTGATTTTGCCATATATATTTTGGGCATGCCTCCTCCACACTGCTTTTTTCTGCTGGCTGCTAAAAAGGATGGTTTTGCCTTCATCTGCTGAGTTCTGGAGTCTTGGAGCATTTAGTGAGAGTCTGGGGGCAATTTGTGTTGGGTGATAGCCAATGCTCCCTCTAAGCTGTGGAGTCTTGTGAACAAAGATTCTACTTTGTGAGCAATTGGCATTAAAGTTGTGAGCGAGTGATTTGGCTACTGCATAAATTGGTTTGCTCTGGAGCCATCCTTCCTGAGCTAAGACAAAAATGTGTGAGCTGGAGGCTAAAGAACTGTGAGCTAGTTCACACTAACTCAGCTTAGAGGGAACACTGGTGATTGCAGAGCTGTTTGTTGCTTGTTGGTGTATGCGTCTGCTTGTGTGTTAGGGTTCCCCCTCTTCTTTTGGTCTTTGTCTTTTAAAATGGGATGGATATGTGTAGTGTGTGTTTAAAACAAAATGAAAGAAATGGGGGTATTTAAGGGGGGGTCTATTTTATGTTACTTTTTTCCCACCATAGAGAACAATGGAGGGAATAGGGGCAACCTGTTTGGGGGCCCATAGAATTGGACCCCCTGATCCAATGTTCTTGAAACTTGGTGGGTATCTTGGGGAGAAGCTCCATCAGCTACCCTGTGAGTTTGAAGCCTCTCCTTCAAACCCCCTCCACTCCAGCCCCCAGAATATACCCTATGTTTTCACCATTGACTTCAATGGCTCATAGGATATAATGGTGCTGAAATTGACATTCGGCTGCCTGAAAGACTCCCCCGGACACTGGCTGGGGGCAGGGCTTGGCTCCTAAGCTCCCGGAGCTGCGCTCTGGTGCACTCCCCCAAAAAAAGACCCCTGCACTGCATCATTTCTCCAAGTTTCTTTAAAGGTCCAGTAATTTCTAGAGCTAGAGAATGTTCTGGGCTCCAAGCACCTGGTGGCACAACTTCTTTGGGGCACTCTGGAGGATGTTCTTGAAGCCTTAGTGACATGTGGCTGACACAGCTGGCATTTAGGTGCAGAGTTGCCATTTTTGTGAAGAGAAGAGGCAGTTGTTTTGTAAGCTCAGACATAGGCAGTGAGTAGCAGCCATTTTGTACGGGTTTTGAGCTTTGGTACTGCTTCACTCACACACACCCCATTTGTGTAGTATATTGGGAGAGGTTTATTTTTTAAAAAAAGAAAGAAAAAAGACACTAATGAATACATAAAGAAGTAATGAAATAAACTATATAAATAGAATTTATTATATTTTATGTTCTATACACGAGTAAATAGGCATTAATAGATACATAGATTAGGTGTAGGAATAGGAATATATAGGGAGCACCTTTGTTGGTGCTTTGGTTGGTCTGTGCAACAGCAGTGGATGATGTCAAAAGTCTTCTACCTGAGCTACACAAAACAGGAGGAGTTTTAAGTAGGATAGAGGTTGTTTAATACTAATATATCAGGTGAAAGGGAGCTTTGGGCAAACTATTATTGGTACTCGTAGGTGTGTTGTTGACCATCAAGTCTTTTGGTACCAAAGAAAGTTGAGGTGAAGAAGGGAGGTCTGGCCAAGCAGCCGCCTCCTAAACGGCCTACTATCCAGCTGTCTTCTGATGAGAAAGAGGAGTAGGCTTTGATTGTACAGATGGAGTTTCTGGTGGAAAGGGCTGAAGGCAACCTCAAGTTTCCACTGGCCAATCAGCCATTGTGGCTCCAAAGCCTCATGAATATTCCACATGTGCAGCTAAACTTGCTTCTCAATTACTCACCTGATGGCTACACCATTTAGCACTATGGGGGTGGAAGCATTAGACTCATCTGGGTCTGTGACTTGAAGGTCTCAGCTGGCAACTAGAGTGTCCAGTAGTGCAGCTGTGGCACTGTTGGTGAGTTTTGGACCTAGCACATCTTAATCTAGTGACACTGAGGTAGAGCACGCCTACACTCACACAAGACAGTGAATGATAGGGGCACCAGACCTCACGGTAATGAATGGGTGGCAAAGTACAAGTAAATATTACCAGACATTTGTAGAAACTTCATCTACACCCCTGTTTATGGCAATAAATGAGATATACCATATAAAGGAATTACCAATTTCTTGGACAACAGATAAAGTTGTATTAATTCTGAAACCTGATAGATAGTAAAGAAATTGGTTCATATAGGCTGGGAACATTGTTGAATAACAATTATAAGAGCTCAACAAAATTGTTGGCATAGCATTTAATACAGATTATCCTAATATTGATCAAACTGGCTTTATTTCAAAATGTTCATTAACACTGAACGTATTGAGAGTCTTTAATTTGATGCAGTTTGTTATGAATGAAAAATTGGAAGCTGCCTTTTTATTTCTTGATAAAGAAAAATTGTTTGATGATTTGGAACCAATCTCTTTTTTTAGCAGGATTGGAAACTTTGGGCTTTGGAAATGGCTAGAATTATTTTTTGAGATTCCCTTGCTAGGATATTGGTCTCAGGTTTTTTGTCAGCACCAGTTAAAATTTTGAGAGGAGTTAAACAAGGTTTTATCTCAGCTGCGCTTTTTGTACTACTTATTGAACTTTTAGCAATCTTTATTCACCAGTCAGGGCCCATAACCAGAAGTGAGGTTGGGCCCATAGCCAGAAAAGTTTCAGTAGGTGGACTGTTAGTAACTAATCTAATTAGTATAGTCTAATTAAGCTCCCCGCTCCCAGTCTTTGCAGCTATAATGAAAATTGTCTGGAGGGGAGTGCCGTACTTGTTCATCTACCTGCCAAGCTCTCTTTCTCCAGGAGGGCAGTGTACTGGTGTAGCTTCCCCAGGAGACATGGGCAGGGGTCAAGCAGGGTAGGTCACAGGAGTTCCAGGCAGCAGGTCCAGTCCAAGGTCAGGGGTTCCAGAAAAGCTGGTTGTCAGGTCCAGTCTGAGGTTCAAGGTTGCAGAGGTCCAGTAGCAGCAAGATTGGTGGCTCAGTAGCAAAGTGCACTTGTTGCATCCACAGACTGCTGCTTCTCCCAGCTGAATTTATAGCCAAGAACTAAAAACTCCCAGCCAATTCCTTGGCAGTTATCCCAAAACTACCCATTCATCTCTTCAATTGACTCACACTGCTTCTCCTTTCTTGAAACTCTAAGCATCTCTGACAGAGTCAGCACTGCAAGGGTGTGGGTGAGCTAGGTGGGCTGGAAGTTCAAGCCACAAATGGACCACAGTGATTAACCAAAGGTACACTCCACCAAAGTGCATTTGGAACAATTTTGTGAACTCAGTCTAACCCCAGTCCTCCAAGAAAAAAATGTCAGCCTCTGTCATTATGCTTCTTTGAAATGATCATTGTTTGACAGAATCAACATAATTAGGATGCTTATTCTCCTGAAGTTTGTTTTTTTTGTTCCAAATCTGTCCATTCCATATACCTGATGCTGAATTATAAAGTTCTCAAAGAGTAATAATGGATTTCATATGGGAAAAGAAAGGGCCTAGGATTGATTGAAAGAAACTAGAGCAGGAAGGAAAATCAGGAGGACTTACAGTTCCTAACCTGCTTCTTTATTATAATGCTGCTAAAATTCAACGGATGACTGGTTTAGTGAGTCTCTTGCCCCTGTAATTTTAATCGAACAATCACATTTCTATCCCTTTAAAAGGCTGGATTTTTTTTTAAAAAAGTAGGCAGAAGTTTTGTCTACAAAACTCTTTTGTAATTGATACCATATTAGCAGCTCAGGATAACTTTTGAAGGAAACCTTTTCCTCAAATTTCCATGTTGGCTTCTGTTGAGACAGATCTTGGGTGTAAAATTTGTTGGATTAGGGAACAATGTAAATATCAGTCTGATGCAAATTTAGACCACTTCTAACAGATGATTAAAGATAATACAATAATTTATGATGTGGTAAGCTATCGTAGTAACTGTACTGTATCTTTTACAGTTATGGACGGCCTGTAAGATGGAGCTCTTCCACCAGGCTTTTGATTAGAAGCCACCTTAAACACTGAGGAGTGACCCTGTGCCCTGGCTTTACCACCTTCAACCTATCTCACCACATAAATTAGTTGATCAAACTGAGCCGATTTGAGCATACCATCAGGACTATCACCTAAGTAGTGGTATGGTTTAATCTAGAATCTCTGCTCTTGCATTTTAATTATTTCCAGCACTTTAAGAAAATGGATAATTAATTGTTTGTATCCCTGTTTTATGTATGTTTTTTCTGTATTATATATGCATTTTATGTTTTAAATTGATTTGTCTTGTGTTTTAAATGACTTGTTATATTTTATTATGTGTAAATTGTATACTGTGTGTCAGTTTTTGGAAGCTGCCCTGAGCCCGCCTTGGCGGGGAGGGTGGGGTAAAAGTTAAAACAATAATAAATAAATAAATAAATAAATAAATAAATAAATAAATAAATAAATAAATGTAAGCTGCCCTGAGCCCGCTTTGGAGGGTAGAGCGGGGTATAAATCGAACAAACAAATAAATAAATTTACTCCAATACAAACAATTATGTAGTTTCATTAACAAAAAAAGGTGTAATGGAGAACTGAAGCTGGAATTGAATACATTTGAAATCTGTCTGTCAGAAAACCAAGGAAGTATATCATCGTATTATTGCATTCTACTGGAAATTAACAATAATTTAATTCCCTGCTACATTAACAACTGGAGCAAATTAAGTCATAATATAGATCTAAATGTCTGGTCTCATTTGTTTATGCATAGTTCCTCCTTTTCAGTGTCTTCCTTGTTCAAGGAAAATATTTGCAAAATGATTAGCCAGTGGCATCTATCTCCTGTTCAGATCTCCAGAATTTATGGAAGTAGCAATTATAAATGCTCGTTCTGTGGAGATCCAACAGCTGCTATGGCAACCTAGCCCACTTCCCTCCCTCAGAGGCAAGATTTTATCTCACTTTTTCTCTTCATTTCTGACTGAACAGCCCTATTTATTAATTTTCTTCTTTTTTGAAGAACTATGGCTGTCCCATCCTGTCCCAGTATGAAATTTTACTCCTGGCTCAGCCCAGAAAGGGAAGGGACTGAAATGGCACTTGAGGCTTTTTAAAGTTCAAAAAATAATGACACATTTTATTCAGCATAGAAGGGAAAAGTCAGGTGAAATCAGGGTTAAAATTTCTGAGGTAAATCAATATAGGCAAAGTCTACAGTTCATATGTTTTAAGCAGTTGAGAGTTTCTTAAGCTTTTCACAGTGACTTAGAATCTTTAAAATGAGAAGCTTTTGTTTTTATAAAAATAGTAAAAAGCCCAGTAGCACCGTTAAGGCTAACAAACTTTATTGTAGCGTAAGATTTCAAGAAACACAGCTGTCTTCATCAGATGCATGGAAGGTATGTGGTGACCCTGAGGTGGCAGGAAAGATGATTCAGGAGATGGACTTTCAAAGGGCACCCAGCTCCAAGTATAAAGTGACCTGATGAAGCATTGAGGGAAACAGATTGTTTACCTGGGAAATCTGTAGTTGCATGACAATTATTGGAAGCAGCAGCAGCACTGTGTGATGTAAAATAAAGAAACCAAAAGGAGCAGCAGCAAATTTGTGGACTGTAATTGGACTTGATTCAATTTTTTCACAGTGAACATTGGTGGGGTGCAACCTTGGTTGAGTCACTGTGGTCCATTTGTGGCTGGAAAGAATGAAGGGAGGGCAGGATTGCTGGCCCCTTTTCATAGGTTCCATTACTAGGCAACCCTGAGTTGTGGGGTTCCTCAGGAGTCACTCCTATTCCCGATGTTATTTAATATCTATATGTACCCTTTTATGGAGCTTGTCAGGAGGTTTGGAGTTGGGTGTCACCAATATGCTGACGCCTCCCAACTCTTCCTCCTGCTGGGTAAACAGCCTGAAGTGAATTCCTCAGCCCTATCCCAGTGCCTGGATGCTGTGCTTGGATGGTTGAGACATAGCTGGCTGAGATTAAATCCAGCAAAAACAGAAGTTATGTGGCTAGGGAGAGCTGGGTCATTGGAGGGGCCAGATCTTGACAGGGGCCAGCTATTGCTGGTGGATTCTGTGAAGAGCCTGGGGGGTTGGCTGGATGCCTTTATTGTCCTGAAGAAACATGTGCCTTCGGTGGTGAGGCTGGTATTTTTCTATCTGTTGTATATTAATATGAACTAAAATGGCCACGCCAGCACTAGTGAGACCATGTGGTCTAGCGCACCTTCGGGTTTTAAAACAATAGCCACTGCGGTTCCTAAGGCATACCAATAGGGTCGCCCAGATCCTAGAAGTAACCTACAGGGAACTCTTATAATGTATAATAGCCAATCACAGGGAGTGGGGCGTGTGTTGGGTGTTGTATGCTGCATGGATAATAGCCAGCTTTGGGACTGGCTAGATTGTCTTGAGTTTTGAGTTAAAATAAGCTATGAGCTGAAATCACACATCTGAACCCAGTACTTTATACTGGTGATGAAGGTGGGATCCCGATGAGCGAGCCTGATTCTGACCTCGACTCGAGCACCGCACTGCACACTGACAACGAGTTTCAGGGCTCCATGCCTTGCTCTGCTCCCCACACCAATGACCTCCGGGCCTCCACTCCACGCATCGTCACCCGAGTCATGGCTGCCGCTCCAGGACATCTCCCTGAATTCAACACTGTTCACCTCAAACTATGGGAAACGTGGATAGAAAGGCTCAACTACTATGTCCATTTCCAAGACATCACCAATAAGGGAAAGAAGAAATCGTTGCTGCGTAGCTCCTGTGGGATCACAACCCTACAGCTGGTACAGGACCTCCTTGCACCAAAGTCCCTGGTGGAGGTGGACTATGACAAATTGGTCAAGGTGCTAACCGACCATTTCACGCCACAACCAACAAAAATGCCAAGGCACTTAGACTTTTTTGCATGCCTACAGAAGACCGAGGAAGCGGCCACCAAATTTCTGGCAGGATTACACCAACTGGCCACCAAATGTGAGTTCCTGGACCTGGGAGATGCTCTCCTCAATCAATTTGTAGTAGGCATCCAGGAGCTAAAGCCTTGCCGCAAGCTTGTGAGCCAGGACAAGCTGACCTTCAAGAAGGCCCTCCACGAGACCACCGCATATGAAAAATTGCACAGGGACTGCTGTGCACATGAGGCCCACCATGCATGCGCATTGCCACCAACCTCCAATGCCTTGGATGAAGATGAAATCCATCAGGTTCATTCGACTCCTCGACAATACACAACAGATAGAACTAGACACAGGGTTGTCATTCTCTATTATTTCGTCAGAGACACTGAGCTTGCCTGCGGAAGCCATTCTCCGGGTTCACACTGAGGGACTTCCAGAAGAACCTGGTGGCTGTGAAGGGGTGGGGCAACTTCCAGGTCTCCTACAAGCAATTTATGGGCCCTTTAGAGTTGTTGGTGGTGGAAGGGAGGCTCATGAGTTTACTACGCCTGTCTTGGTTTGCGCCTCTAGGCCTGAGATTAACCAGGGTGCACCAAGTGCAACTATTCAATTTCCAAGATGTGTGCTGGGAGTTCTCTGAGGTTATCAATGGAACGCTGGGTCAGTACACCGGTCCACCCGTGTCCCTGGACCTAGATCCAGCGGTGCAGCCCACCCGGTTGAAGGCCAGAAGTGTTCTGTTCACCCTCAAGCCAAAAATAGATAGTGAACTGGATTGCCTGGTAGCCCAAGGGGTGCTGGAGCCCATGCCACACACCAGCTGGGAGACTCCCATAGTTACGCTGGTCAGACCAAATGGTGATGTCCGCATCTGCATGGACTACAAGTGCACAATTAATAAAGCCCTCCAAGACCACATATACCTGGTCCCAGTCATCAGTCATGTCTTGGTGGGCGCAAAGATTTTTGGAAAATTAGACTTGGCACAAGCCTATCAGCAGCTTCCCGTGGACAATGTCATGGCTGAAGCCCAAACAATTGTCACTCATAGGGGCACTTTCCAAGTACAGCGGTTGCAGTTTGGGGTGAGCATAGCCCCAGGGATCTTTCAGAACTTAATGGACTGTCTTCTTAAAGATATCCCTGGGGTCCAACCATTCTTTGATGAAATTCTAATCGCCGTCCTCACACCCAATGTCTTCTCTGACAGACTGTGCGCTGTCCTGCAGTGTTTCTGCATGGCCAGGCTGAAGGTAAAAAGGGAGAAGTGTCTGCTGGGAGTCCCGAGGGTTGAGTTTCTGGGTTTGCTGTCAATGCCCAGGGCATCCATCCAACGCTGGACAAGGTCAAAGCCATAGTCAACACCCCACCTCTGATGTCCAAGGCAGAAATTCAGGCTTTCTTGAGGCTGGTGAACTTCTATCACAACTTCTTGCCCCACAAGGCCACCATTGTAGAGCCCTTGCACCGCCTACTAGACAAGCACACCCCATGGGCCTGGGGCCCGAAGCACGCCACTGCCTTCAGGGGTGTCAAAGACCTGCTAACCTCGAACATGGTCCTGGCACACTTTGATGAAGCACTTCCAGTTGTCCTCCCCTGTGACACGTCACCGTACAGGGTTGGGGCCGTGTTGGGACACCAGCTTCCCAAAGTCCAGGTGGCCTACTACTCCAGGACTCTCTCTTTGGCCAAGCGCAACTATGCTCAAATTGACAAAGAGGCATGGACAATTGTAGCAGTGATCAAGAAGTTTCACGGGTATCTCTATCCAGCCCTTCACCATAGTCACCGACCACAAACCCCTCTTGGGCCTCCTCACACCAGATCGCCAGATGCCTCAGATGCTGTCTCCCAGGGTGCTCCACTGGTCGATTTTCCTAGTGGGCTATTGGTATGCGCTGATACATTGCCCCAGAAAAGCGATGGGAAATGCAGACACCCTCAGCCACCTACCACTGCAGTCCTGTGACCCAGACCCGGCAACCACACGCCAAATACTCCTCCTCAAGGACCTGCTCGACACGCCCCATCAGGTAACCAATGTATCCCGCCACACAGCTTGAGACCACGTGCTGGCCTGGGTTCTCAACTGGGTGGGGAGGGGGTGGCCCATTGGGCAAGTGGGCCCCGAGTTCTCAGCATTTACTTCTCGCCAAGATGAATTGTCTGCCCACAAGGGCTGTCTGCTGTGGGAAAGCTGAGTGGTCGTGCCCGCACCTCTATACCAATGAGTCCTCACAGCTCTCCACAAAACGCACCCCAGGATAGTGAGGATGAAGACTCTGGCCCACAGCTATGTCTGGTGGCCTGGGATGGACAGGGAGATAGAGGACCAGGTTAAGCATTGCCAGATGTGCCAGGAGTCCAGACTGCCCCCCCCGGGCCCCAGCATGGCAGTGGGAATCCTCCGGGAAACCCTGGGCCCAGTTACACCTAGACTTTGCTGGACCCTTCCAGGGCCAGCTCTTCTTCATCTTAGTGGACTCCTTCATGAAGTGGCTAGAGGTGGTACCAGTTCTATCTACATTGTCCTGAACTGCCATCCATGCCATGTGGAGAATCTCCAGTATGCACAGAATCCCCGACTCCCTCACGATGGACAATGGGACAGCCTTCATGTCAGCAGAATTCCAAGATTTTGTAAATTACTATGGCATCCACCATATCCGCTCGGCATCTTTCCACCCAGCCACCAACAGCCAGGCAGAGAGAATGATGAGGATGACCAAGGAATCATTACACAGAATAGTACCGAGTGAGTGGGACCACCAGCTGGCCACCTTCCTATTCAACAACAGAATAACTCCCCACACCACCACAGGCTGCAGCCCCATGGAACTCCTAATAGGTCAATGGCTGACCACCCTCCTGGACAGGCTACATCCCAACAGGGCCCCGGAGCACAGTTTGGGGCAGGAGAGCCCATCACGGATTCTTCCCAGGAGATCTGGTGTATGCTCGCAACTTCGCCAGGGGTCCGGCGTGGGTCCCAGCCAAGATCCTCAGGGTGACTGGACCAGTGTCCTACAAGGTATCCACAGAGGATGGCCAGAGGCTTCACTGGCACCTTGACCAATTCTGCAGCCACTTCCTACCAGCGGAACTGGAGTCGGCTGGCCAGGACGACAGTGATAATGAACAGACGTGCCCGGAGGAGACAGAGCAGGCAAGCCCCAAGCCAACCAACGGAGTCTGGCAGGAGCAGCCAGTGAGCTCCACCGAAGCTCCAGTGCCAGTCACCACAGATACAGACACACACCGCAACATGGACACCCCAGCACAGGCAGCCGCCCAGGACCCTGAAGGAAGCCCCTCCCTGGTCATCATAGCAGATACAGCAGCCCCCCAAACAGAATCACGCCACTCAAACTGAGAACAGTGCAGGCCCGCATATCTAAGAGACTATATGTATTAAAGGGTTCTGAACTATGGAGGAAGGGGTGTTGTGTATTAATACGAACTAAAATGGCCACACCAGCACTAGCAAGACCATGTGGTCTAGCGCACCTTCGGGTGTTAAAACAATAGCCACTGCAGATCCTAAGGTGGACCAATAGGGTCACCTGGATCCTAGAGTTAACCTACAGAGAACTCTTATACTGTAAATAGCCAATCATGGGGAGTGGGGCGTGTGTTGGGTGTTGTGTGCTGCATGGATAAAAGCCAGCTTTGGGACCGGCTAGACTGTCTTGAGTTTTGAGTTGAAATAAACTATGAGCTGAAATCACGCGTCTGAACCCAGTACTTTATACTATCTCTGCCAGGCTTTTCAGCTGTCCCCCTATCTGTCTCAGTTGGACCTGGTCAAGGTGATACATGCCAGTCACCTCCAGGTTGGTCTGTTGCAACTCACTTTATGCAGAACTGCCCTTGGGGCTGCTTTGGAAACTTCATACTATACATTCAACCTGTATTTTAGCAGCTGCACTGGTTGCTTGATGGTTTCAGAATCAAGTTCAAAGTGTTGGTTGTAACCATTAAAGCCCTAAATGGTCTGGGACCTTTATTTATTTATTTATTATTAGATTTATAGCCTGCCCTCTCCGCAAGCAGGCTCAGGGTGGTTAACAAACTGGGCATGTATGCCAATACTTAAAACAGTTAAAAACAAGATAAAACAATCATTTATAATCATTTATAACAGTACAAAGTGCTCTTGCTGTCTCAAAAAGATCTTCAGTAGCAGAATGGCATCCTGGTGGTGGTGGTCCCTAATCGATGATATCAGTTCCAGGCAGCACTGTCGTTCATTTGTCAGAGGGCCAACAAATGGGTGTTGTGTGCTGCACGGATAAAAGCCAGCTTTGATAAAAACCTTCATACCTACAGGATAAAAACCTTCATACCTACAGGATAAAAACCTTCATACCTACAGGACTGCCTCTCCCTATATGTCCCCCAAGAATGATTCATTCTTCCTCATGCGGTTTGATGGTGGTGGCCAGCCCACAGGTAGCTTGACTGTCCTCAATGAAGGCAAGAGCTTTTTCTATATAAATGGAGCTGTTCTGCCAGGCTTTCCACTGAGGACAGTCAAAGTCAGTTTTTCTACCATCTATTAGTACTGTTGCCTGGGTTTTTTACAACAGTCTGGGGTGTTGGTTATTAGATGCCAAATGATTATATTTTATTCTGATGCCTGAGCTAGGGTGCTACTTTATAAATTATAATTTAACATTTTTATTATATGTTATAAACTTTATTTATATATTATTTATTGGATGTTGTGAGCTGCCCCAAGCCCTGTGACCCAGGAAAGGAGTGGGATATATATAAATAGAATAAATCAAAGCAAAACCTTAGGATTTCTCCATTAGGTGTAGTTCCAAAGTAAGTCCAACCTGAGAACAGGATTATTCAGGATTATTCATCAACTGTTTTACTCGAGGGGAGAGTCAGTTAATGAGATTTGCTCTGTGTGATTTGCATCACTTGGCATAGCAGTGGCTATTACCTTGTGGTCCGGGGGGTATAATGAGGAAGTATGATATAAAGTCAGCTTTTAGACTTTTATCAATTCACCTGGAATAGTTGGCTGGCAGGGCATAGCTTTCAGGTACTGTCACATGCTGCCAGAGCTCATGGGTTGGGAATCTATTTCCAGGGCCACTGCCCACTGGTATGCCCAGCACTGGCCCACAGGCTAGGAACATGAAGGTGTAATTAGGATTAATTAGGGACCTTACCTTCTTGGAACTTTCCCCCATACTGGTAGTGGTACCTATTGGGAGTAATGTTTTGAGGAATTCTGTAGTTTTGTTTTGGTGTAATAATAGCACAGTAGTTCAGGTTATCAACAAGCAGACATCTCAGAGTGTTAGGGTGATGCAGCTTTTACAGATTTTCATTCTGCACTGTAATATTCTGTTCAAGACCAGGCAAATTCCAGGTCTGGATAATGGTACTGCTGATGCTTTGTCTCAGTTTCAGGAAGAATGATTTCAGAAAATGGCACCAGGAGTGGATGGCAGCTCAACATCACTACCAAGTGAGTGATGGGTCCTTAGGAACTTGAGCATGGCAGACCATGATGGTAGCTTTAGCTCCAGGTACAAAGGTGACTTATGCTAAACAGTGTCAGGAGTTTTTCACATTTTGGAAGAATGCAGGCTTGGCTGAGACCTGGCCTTTGCCAGTGGAACACCTCTGGAATTTTCTAGTACTGTTAAAAGGTGGTTAGGACCATTAAGGATTATATACCTCCATTGGCTTTCACAGCTAAACTTGATGGTTACAGGGATATAATGGGGGATTCTACGATTTGGAAGATGCTTGAAGGCTAGGTACATGTGGCACCAGTGCAAAGGGATGCACATTGCCCATTTACACCTGATCTCATAAGTCTTTTAGTACAGGGGTACGGGGAGTGGTTTGTTAGCCTTGAGGAGGCTGAACTTTTTTGTGCAGCAGCACTGACTGCCTTTTATACAGGGAGCTCTTGGCCACATCTCAGTGGGATGCATCTCAGGCAGTACTGCAAACTGTGGTTGGGGCTGGATAGGGCACAACTGGATACATAAGTCCAAGATGGGCCAGTTTTGCAAGGTATCATGTGGATTTAGGAACTGTCAGGAATCTTCAGCTTTGCCCATTGCAAGTACTGAAGGCATTCATGAGAACACAGGGCTACAGCCTGGGCTGCTTATTCCAAGATAATGGTGAGTTGCCTTGACACAATACCAGTTTGTAATTCATTCATTTAGAATTGGTGCTGCATCCACTGCTGCTAGGCTTGGAATGCTGGGGCAGGCGATTCAGGGAACTGGAAGGTGGCAGTCACAGGCATTTAAGGCTTACATGTAGATAAGCTGACAATTTTGTCTTTTGCGGGTATATGCATATCGAGAAGTCCAATCAAGGTGCTGGTGGTTCGCTATTCTATCATCTTCTGGGTAAGAGAGCAGCTGCCTGCAAGATGGGATTGCATGGCCAATGTCTAGTTGTGGGCCTTGGGGGTATGTTATGGAGCCAGATCCTGGCCTCCCTCCACCAGCTTCTGTGAGAGGGCAGGTACCTCAACATTCTTGTCTTGCACCTGAGTGAAAATGACTTGGTGCAGACAAAAGGAATGGTGCTAATGAGGAAAATACTTAGGGACCTAAAAAAGGTAAAACGTTTGTTTCCTAGGGCCATTATTGTTTGGCCAGATTTCCTACAGAGAAGGATTCTGCTTGAATTGAGTGAACAAGGGCCAAGATTAATAGCTATGTGCATATGGTTATTTTGGATGGTGGAGGTGTGTGCATTATGCACAGCTCCATTAGATATAATATGACCTCTTTCTGAACTTAGTAATGGCCACATGGTGGATCAGGGAGGGGATGGCACTGCATACCTCTCAGCACATTGTGTGCAAGCAATGATAAACAATACCAACAGAAGACACAGGCCTAGTTTAGAGTCAAGGTAGATCTGCTCAGCAATGGCAATCTACTCAACAATCTGTCTCCTTGTGTCTTCATGGGGTGTGTGTGTGCCTGGGGCAAATCCTTTACTTCTGTTAAGCTTTGCCAGGAAAAAAATGCTGGCTTCTATTTTCACCTTTTAGGAACGGACTAAATTTGGCTACATTAGAATCCTGTTGATTACAGGGAAGTCCTCTTCAACAGTGGTTCTGATTCTGTGGAAATAGCTCAACAAAGAGATTGACTGGATCTAATATTTTATTAAAACAAACAACTTTTTTTTTAAAGGAAGGGTTTTGAAGACTCCTGATCAGAAGGACTTAATAACATTTTATTTTGTTTTCTTTTTGGTCAACCATTATTTAAGACTATTTTTTCTTATGTTTTCATAGGTCAACTTGTGTAAAAAGCTAGGTTACGATGCAGCATAATATTAAGCTGTAATTGGAGATGCCAATTCAAATCTCTTCTAAGACCACAGACTTACTGGATGGCCTTAGGCAAGCCATTCTCTTTTTCTGATTATTTAATTTTGGTAAATCAGACTCTTGAAAATTTATCTAGCATGCAAGGCTTATTTTCTTTTGGTTTGAGAACCCCTTAAGAGCACACATTTCACAATGTAAAAGGAGCAGATTATCATATTGTTCTGCATCTACACAATTGGTGGCATTCAGCATTATGGCTTGCCAAGCAGCTGCTGATAGTGCATGCTTACAGTTTTCTGGCTTGGTTTGATTATGTATACCTCAACATGGGCAGGTCATGCATCATTTAAAACCAACTACATTTTGAGCATATGTGCTAACGTTGTTACCTGCCTGGTCATAGCATTATTTCAGCATTCAAAGGATTTACAGTCCAGTGTGGAATTCTCAATTAATGCAAACATACTCAGCTTTGGGAGGCAGGCAGGCAACCTAGGCATGTTTGGAATACTAGTGAAAAGCTTTCTGGCTACCACCATCCAAGGAGGATAAAGACAACCAAGAAAAATGCTTCAACCCCCCCCTTGCTTATAGGTAGATTCAGGAAATAGTGTCTGAATCAGTAAGACAGAGACATCTGTGAGAAAGCTGAAAAATATGCAAGTGCACAAATTGCTTTATAATTTAGATAATTTCAAATGTGTAACTAAAAAATAAGCATATTTTTAAATATTCAGTCATGTTGATTCCAAATTATAATCCATGCTATTCATACTGAGGACTCTTCATACATCATGGTTCTCTCCCATCCTCATTGTTACCATGATGGTAACAATAACAATACTAGATCCAGGTGGGCAGCCATGTTGGTCTGAAGTAGTAGAACAAATTTTGAGTCCAGTAGCACCTTTAAGGCCAACAAAGCCTTATTCAAGGTATGAGCATTTGTCTGCACACACACTTTTTCAGATACATTGAAATGGAAGCTAACAGTTCAAATATATAGGCAGATGCTTCTACATAGGTGAACAGTAAATTAGCATACAGCTTAATGAAGATGTTTTGACATATACAAAGACTAAACAGCAATAACAAGTTAAGTTCATATGGTCACCATTTGTTGGGATTTAATTAATGGGGAAAACGGTGATGCAATAAATATGTCAAAACAGGAGACAGACTTGTAAAAGTATCCTTCTTAATTGTCAAGGGTAATAAACTGATTCTGTTATTATGTACCATTTGTTTCCTCCCAAGCATGGAATTAATTAAAAACATCCTTTTCCCAGAGGGGGGGGTAGAGTGGCATGTCAGAGAAAAGTTGGCATTTGGGTTTACTGTAAGCTCTGGTACCAATGTTCACATTCAAATTAGATGTTGCAAACAGGACAAATCCCAAGCCAGAGTATAAATGGACACAAATCTGAGATTAGGAACTGTAAGACTGAGAAACCTGTAGAAGAACACTTCAACCTTCCAGGACATTCAATAGGTGATCTCAAAGTAGCTGTTTTATTAAAAAGGAACTTCAAGAACAGAATGGAAATGGACTTGCAAGTTAATATTGGTTTCTTACCTCATTAAGGTCCAGGTCACACAGAGAAATAGCTACGCGGATGGGACGGACTAGGGGCGGATCAAACTGGCACGATTAGATTCCAACATCTGGCAAGTGTCGCGCACCCGCCCCTAACCTGTCCCATCCGGCCGAAAATGCGGATCAAAAAGGTACTAGGCAAGCTGAACATCCACAGCAAGGGCACGTGTGAGATCATTGACGTGCCCGACTCCTGTTGTAAGCGAGGCTCTGCCACAAATGCGCAGTTGCCTCACCTCGCCCGTCATCCCGTTGCTTCCCCTTCAGCATGTGATCGTGCCGGGGAGCAACTGTGCGGCGGCTCGGGGGATCTGTGTGATCCTGCTCCCGCACTTCTTTTTGCCATGCCTCTGAAAAGCTGCACTTCCGCTGCGGCTTTTCACGGTAGTGTGACCGGGGCCTATATATGCTAAACTCATTCAGTCCTCGTATATGTGTTCTCACCAAAAAGTGCTATACATCCACTGTATTTTAGTGTATTTCTTTTTTGGAATGGTATATTGGAATGGTGAATATAATGCAAGTAATATTGGAGTGCATTTCTCTGACATGGCACTGTACTCCATCTCTGGGGAAAGGCTGTTGTTAATTAACTCCATGCTTTAGAGGAAACAAACAGTGCATAACAACAGAATCACTTTATTACCCTTGACAATTAAGGATACTTTTACACATCTATCTCCTATTTTGACATATTTATTGCCTCACTGTTTTCCCCCTTAATTAAATCCAAACAGATGGTGACAGTATGAATTTAGCTTGTTATCACTGTTTAGCCTTTGCATATGTCAAAACATCTTCATAAAGTTGTATGCTAATTTATTGTTCACCTATGTAGAGGCATCTGCCTATATATTTGAAGTGCTAGCTTCCATTTCAATGTATCTGAAGAAGTGTGCACACACACAAATGCTCATACATTGAATAAAGCTTTGTTGTCTTAAAGGTGCTACTGGACTCAAAATTTGTTCAATAACAATAATAATATGCCTTGCTAGGCTATTGTAAGGATTACAATAATATGTGTGAAAAGATTTGAGCACTGGAAGTGCTATACAAACAAATATGTGAATTAGTGATATGTTGGTCTTTAGGAATATAAATAGATATAACTATTCTAAAAATGTGAATATTCATCATTGCTCTTTGTTATTTTATTGAAGCCTTTTGCTCTCCTAAATCTCTGTAGTCTGAAATAGAATCTTCCCAATTCTGGATGTCCTTCATGATCCTCACTATTGTATATTCCACTGTATTTTATTACTGACAAAGTACACAACAACAAATGTAGAATCCAATAGCACCTTTAAGCCCAACAAAGGTTTATTCAAGATATGAGCTTTTGTGTGCACGCTCATACCTTGAATAAACCTTTGTTGGGCTTAAAGGTGCCATTGGACTCTAAATTTGTTGTACTGCTTCAAACCAACATGGCTGACCAGCTGGATCTATCTTCATGAAAGTACATGACACTTAGGGTTGCAGAAAAAAGGGACTGATGAATTATACTGTATTGAAATGGAACCCACATTTTCAGAGATATCTTTCTCTTTTTCCACACTGAATCTCTTTGGAAGCTGCTCAGACAATGAGACAATACTGATATACAAGCCTGCTTTGGACTGACAAATTGAAAATCATAGCATTCTACTTTCAATATAAACAAACTTGTTTAAATTCAAAGGAAGTCTGTGTTTAGGCTTTTAAGAAGGCATGCAACCTGATCAAATACATTCTTCCTCTTAGACTCAATAGCATGGGTTAAATTCTAACAGCTTTTCAGCTCAATCTCACAATACCCCTCCTCCCTGCAGACCTTTCTTTATATCATTTTGTCCATACTGTCCCACACTCCCTGGCATAGCCTTTTTCATGGTCAAAAGGGACCTCTTCTGTCTCCTTCATCAGTGGATACCTCCCCTTTAATATATATCCCCTTTATATATATATAAATCCTGTTTTTGAAACACTTTGATTCAAAGCTGTTATGTTCAGGCTACCTTTAACCTGACTGGGGCTGTGATCACACCCACTAAATAATCCTCTTTCAATCCACTTTCAGTGCATTTTCCAACTGGACTTTATAGTGTGAACTGGCAAAATCAAGTTGGAAAGTGGATTGAAAGTGGATTATTTAGTGTGTGATTGTAGCCTGGGATAACTGAGAAAGCTGTATGTGACATAAAACAAAAAAGCACCTGCAGCAAGGACCACTATAAATGATAATATAAAATCAGATGCAATAGATTTAGAAGCAGTTAAATCTCAAACAGCAAAAGAAAATTAGCTGCACAATTGTCAGGCAACAACTTTAGTGCTGCTGTACAAGTCTCTCCTTTCTCCTCCAAGACAACAGCACACAGCCAGGACAACCCTCTTGCATCACCATCAAGGCTGTGCTCCATTGGGATGGCATCAGTCTGTCCTCAGTTGGTCAGGAGTAAGGCTGGCTGGGCACCACCCACCTAGGCCACAGTGGAACCAAGGCAAGCTCTCAGTGGACAGGGCTACTGGCAGGCTGCAGTGATCACATCTGAAGAAAGATGCAAACTAACAGGCCTTTGGTGCGGGCAGGACTGGCCTCTGAGATACGAGACAGCCATGCAGACAGGTGCTGGGGAAGGGGGACAGGAGGAATCTGCCCAAGCCAATGAGGACTTTGAAGGGGTTCCTGATCACATGGGTGGGGTGGAAACGGCCAAGAAGGTGCAGCATTCCACTGGGCTGGAAAGAGGCAAAGGACGCTATAGCTGATCCTGCTCAGAGTGCTGGGGAGCAGAGGCCAGTGGAGAAGAGAAGGAAGAAGAGGATTCTGTTGTTGCAAACTCCTCCTCTTTTCTCACTGAGGTCTCTTGAGCCTTTTAGAAGTAAGAGCAGTCACAATGGAGGTGTGAGTGGTGAACCAGGAGCAGTCCCACAACAATAAAAAATGAGCTTGCATATATGCATTCATCCATGTGTGTGTGTGTGTGTGTGCATAGAAGGAGTTTTGTGGAACCTTAAAGACTAATTAAAAGTGGCATTGGCTATCATGGGCCAGAAACCACACTGTCAAATGCATCCAGCAAAGGGAACTTTGGCCCACAAAATTTTATTACTTAATAAATGTGTTGATCTTTAACATACCACAGCATTCTTTTTGGTATGGTTTGCAACAGACTAAAAGTGTACATCTCTGCAAAGTCTCTTTTAGTATTAACTTTTATCCTTTGTTGACATGTGCACAGATATATCATTCTAGCAGACTCAATAGCTTGTATGAAACCAGACTTTAGATTCTGCTCACCTTGGAATAAACACAGTTCAGACAAGACCCAACCAATTCTCTGGCTAGCTTAAAGCAAACAAATCTATTTTTATTTTCACATGGTTCCATCTGCTGTATGTTTTTTATTCTTGCATGGTGAATGTGCTCTGGATAAAATTGTTATGCAAAAGGTTTAGGAATCAAACATGGCTGAGGACAATGCTGAGGCAGTATGCCTTCAATGGATATAAAGAAGGGGTTGTGTTCATGTGTATGTATAGTCGGAGGATGTGATAATTGGAGGTCTAGCACACCTTAGTGGACATAGCTAGTATTGCGGCATGTAGCATTTTTGAAACAAAGACAATGTCGTCATCATAGGCTTGGGATTTCTCAACAATTACTCTCCACTAATTGTATTTAGTTTTATTTCTTAGAAAGAGTGTGCAACTGGCACTCTTCTGATTTAATTATACAGACTTTCAATTACATACCTGATTCTGCCTCAGATGTATCACATCTAATCAATAGCAATGGAAACTTTATTTCCTAGAAAAATTAGGTAGTCAGAGCACCTACTGACAAGTGCTTTGACACTCAGTATTATAGTAGCTTAGTATCTCACAATTACTAGTTGGCTACTGAACGTAATAATATCCCTATGAAGTTTGCATGATACCAGTCCCCATTTATGTACAAGAATATACATTGTTTAACCAGCTAGGTGATAACATAGGCAGAATGCAAGGCACAGAGCTCCTGTATCCTACTTCAGAATGTTGTTCCATGGGAATTCTTACACAGTTCCATCAGTGCTAGGTCCACAGAAGTGAACAACAGCTGAACTGACCAAGATGGCCTATTCTCACAACTGCAGCAGTATATGATGATTCTGAGAATAGGCTGTCAGCATATATGCAGGAATAAAGAGTGGTTCATGTTGATGTCCAGCTTATGCTGATGCTATATACTGAATTCAACCAGAATGTTTTTGGTATACCATCAAAAACATTCAAAAAAGCTATATCTGCAGAAGATACGATGTTACAAAATCTACATCCTCATAGTAGAACAAAAGTACTTTTGGGTCCCCTTCTGCCACATTTACTCTGAGCATGAGTCCAGTAATGCACCAGCAGAAACATAAACAGACTTAGTACAGTTCCCCTTGTGCAAAATCTTGTGCAATACCTAGCAATTTCCTATATGTTATGGTGCTTAGAAACTGGCTATCTAAGGGACTGTTTCTTCCCATATATGCCTTGGAGACAGTGACACTCTGAGAGTCAATATCTCCTGATGATCCCTGGCCCAAAGGGCGTCCGCCTAGCCTCAACCAGGGCCAGGGCTTTTTCTGCCCTGGCCCCCATCTTGTGGAACATGCTCCCTATTGAGATCAGGGCCCTGTGGGATCTTATGCAATTCCACAGGGCCTGCAAGATGGAGCTGTTCTGTCAGGCCTTTGGCTGAGGCAATGGGTGTCCACATATGCCCCCCGAGGTTGCGATCTCCCACCAACTGATAACCGGCCATACCTAGTTACACCAATGGGCCAGATTCTCCCTACAGCAAGCATGACTACTGATTTTATATGTTTTAATGTGTTTTAAATGCTATTGTATTTATTAAAATGTTGTAACCCACCCTGAGCCCGTTTACGAAAAACCATAAAATGCAAAAAACAGATTATGTATTTTGTTTTCCTTTTTTAAAGGACTGCTTCCATAGGGAGATAAAAATGTGATAGATGGATAGATGGTCATTTATCCTTCTCCATCTAAAAACTCTTTGAAAATTCTAAAATCTGGTGATGAGTATTATCTTGTTAAGTCATGTTATGAGAGCTGAACAACAACATTATACACAAGTTAACAGAAACACTAGTAAAGCTAGCAAGGGGAAGAACTGGATGTTTTGTAGTTTGAGAAAGGCTTGATGGAAGCAAATATTTCAGTATCCGATCTAAGCACTACAATGGCACACAGATTTACCAGCTTCTGTATATAATCTAAGATGCAGTGCAACAGAGCCAACTGATATTTTCTTTTTTTAAAAATTACTGGTGAAATCACTGGACAGATGTCATCTGAATTTTGCTTGAAGAAATGAAGCAAAACTCTTGGATTCAGACATCAATTTCCTATATGTTATTTTATTTAGAGTTCTGTTTTTCTGGCATCTTACACATATTAAGATGTAAACATTGTAGTTTTTACTAAAATGCAATGAGAAACACATATGGTTTTCATTATGGCTTACCACAGCTTCAGATAAAACACAGCCCAGTGACCCAGTTGTTCTCCTGCCTGCTATATCTTGTTAACATAGGACAAAGCATGGAACAATCAGACTTTGGCCCACTGCTATTTCCCATAACTCAGGAGCTGTGTTGTCTTTGAAACAGTCAAAGATATCCATAATAGATGTGATTTCTAAGATGTTCTGTAGGAGTCATTTTTCAAAAGCTATATTGTTTCCATGGATGCTGCCGTATAATCTAATTATTCCTGATGGGTTGCCTATTGTAGCATAGGAGTCTTCAAAGGAAAGGAAAACAGCAAGGTAGATCATTTCAGCAAAATTCTTTTATTTGTTTGGGACAATGTGTCACAAAAGCTCTAGCTAGGAGAGGACAGAAATCTCTTCTGAGCCTCTTTTTTTGTGAAGTTAAGTTTCTATAATCATACAAAGCAGTTCTATGTATATTTTATTCCTTTCTTCCATCAGATGATAGAAAATATTTCAACCCCATATCTCCCCCCACCCCGTGAAAAATTTAAGCATTTCTATGGTAAGATTTACTGTAGCCAAGGAAGAGTAAAACAATCTCAGGCAAGAAGAGAATGTAGCCTAGGCTCTACACCTGCCACTCATGAAAGGGATAATTCCATTCATCCCAGCAGGGAATCTTTTCTTGATAAGATATGAAGTGGTTACAAGGGAATGGATAGACATCCACCTCATTAAAGTTAATCAGCTTTCTTTTATTAACACTGGGGTCTCAATGGCCTGATGAAACTCAGTGAGGAAATCTTGCTATCCCATTGTACTGCCTTTGACCACCATCACTCTCCTAGCTAGTCTTAGCACTGGCTGGATGCATCAGGCAGCCCTTGGATACAATGATATGCTGGACATAGTCAGTAATGACATCTGTCAACATGCTACTCCTGTTGTTTAGGATCATAAAGAATTGTCAGATTCTCATTTCTACACATTTTATCATGGGTGTGCAGGATTATAATAAATACATTGCAAGATACAATCTCCTTTGTGATCTTGACCATCTGGACATATTAACTTTTACAAATGAAAAGGTTCAAACTGTTCCCAAATGCATGATAAATAGCATTTTTTTCTCTCTCTCTAATAACTACAGCATGTACAAATGATTATGGAGATGTTTATATACACTTTGGGGGGGGGATTTTTAAAGTAGTAGTGACAGCATGATAAAAAGGCCAGAAGAGTGGCTTTAAAAAGGAGAAATTAGTGTCCTGCTAAATAGCAGCTGTTTTCAACTCTTAAAATTACCTGATCTCTAACAGTGCAAGCTTAGGTAGAGCTACATCCATTTAAGCTCATGGACTTCAGTGGACTTAGAATGCTGTAACTCTGTTCAGGATGGTACTGCAAATTTCATAATAACCCAAGACCTGTTTATTGCCTAGAGTTAGCGGATAGGGTGTCAGACTAGAATCTTGAGAGACCTGGGTTCAAATCTAGGGATGGGCACAAATTGAGAAATTGTGGTTCAGTTCGTGGCATGTGCAGTTTGCGAACCATGGACCATCATGAACTTTTAGATGTCAAATTAACTGTTTCAGTTCATGAGGTTTGTGACCCAGTATAACACCCCCCGAGCCTGCTAGAAACACCAAACCTGCAAGGGATCTCTGGCTGATTCTCTTCTACCTGCCTTCCAAGTTTGGTAAGGGTTGGATTTACAGGATCTGAGTTAAAACCTGACAAAAGAGGGTGTCCCCAGGAAAGTGCTTTCTGGGGAAATGACAAGCACAGGTTCAGGAGGTTCTTTCCCTCCCCCCCGTCTCAGGGTTTCTCCACTGCTCTTGTCCATTTCAAATTACTCTTGTCAGTTTAAAGAGGGTACCCCCCTTTGCTGTCAATCCCCACACACACACACTTGGATTTCTTGTGACACTGTGCTTTGAGATCACTCAGTCCTTTTAAGCTTGCATTGTCATGGTGGTATTGGATTCTGCTGGGCATTCTGTACACTGAACTGGTTGTACTGCGCTTGAAAAAATGTCCCCCTGTTAGTTTGTATTGCAGGATTCTGTGATTTGACATTAGATCTTGTTATGTATTAGGTCTGGATCATTCCAGGACTATCTACCAGAGACTGGCTGAGCTTGAAGCTCTAGAACAATAGCCCACCAGGACTCTGGAGATGACCAATGAGGAACTAATGTTATGTAAATAGCCTATTGTTGGGAGTTGGGTGTGTTTGTGTGTTGTTTTTGCATGCTATTTAAACAGGACTGTTGCCCTGAGGTTTCAATCTTGTTCCTGAAATCACTTAATAAAGTAGAGCTGTTCACTGCAATGCATCTTGAACCCAGTATTTAATAAGCCTCTTTTGCTTGCATTGCTGCAGTTACAGGAGTTTATGGAATGGTGCAGGAACAAGACAGTGACACCAAACTCACAAAGAAACTTCTGTTCCCCCTCCCCTTGAAGTTTGGTAAACATCTTGATTGAGAGGAGACAGTATGTCTGGAAATGTATCCATTCATGAACTGCAACAAACCTCCACAAACAGTGTCAAATTTTGCGGAAACTTTGTGCCAGTTGACATATCACTGTAGAGGTTTGTACTGAAGCATGAACTGGTCAGAATTAATCACAAACTTACATTCATGAGCTGGTTCATGCTCATTCCTATTCAGACCCCCACAGAAGCTTACTGGGTGGCCCATTGCAAACTCTCAGCCTGACCTACTTCCCAGGGTGGTTGTTGTGGGAAAATGGCAGAAGGTAGAATGATGTTCTAAGTTGCTTTGAATCCCAGCTGGCAAGAAAAGTGTGATATTTGATATATATAATTGTCCTAACATGTTGGCACTTTCCAGCTCTCCACCAGCCATTGGCCCATCAACTGCCAATCAAGAATACTTGCATGCCATTGGCTGGGTGCTGGGCCTGCTCCTCTCTCCTGACCACTGCCACCTCAGCCACTGTTCCCTTTCAGAATAAACTGCCAAAACGGCTGTCTCTCCTGAAGAAGACAGTTCTCCTGCTCAGCTCCTGTGGGACTAAATTTCCCTCAGTGGCTGTTACTAGGCAACTAAGCTTGATTTATTCAGTAAAAAGGCAAAGCCAGGAGGCCTTTTCCAGGTTTTTGTGGGGAACTCATTGGGGCCAGCCCTGACTAGGGTTGACAGCTCCAGGTTGAGAAATTCCTGGAAATTTTGTGGTGGAGTCTACAGAAGCCAGGGTTTGGGGATGGGAGAGGCCTCAGCTGAATAGAATGCCATAGAGTCCACTCTCCAAAACAATTATTTTCTCCTGGGGAACCATTGCTGCCATTCTCCAGTTGAGGGCTGGAGATCACTCAGAATTACACCTGCTCTCTGGATGGCAAAGCTCAGTTTCACTGGAGAAAACAGCTGCTAAGGTTGCTTCCCTCCTGCTTGAGACCCCACTGGGGAGAAAGAGAGGTAGAGGCTGCAGATGGTGGTGGGGAGATGGAAAGCTGAAATCAGAGGGGCAGATAAAGGTAGTTTGGTGGTTGGCTGGGAAAGATAGGGTTGCCAATTCCAGGTTGTGAAATTCCAGGATATCCAGGAGAAATGGCAGAAAGACTGTAAAGTCACTTTAAATGAAGAGGTCTGAGGAAAAAATATGGGCATCTATAGATTATAAGTCATCGGTTTTATCAATAAAGTTTCAGACCTTTAAGGTTCTTACTAGATGGTATTATACACCTAAAAAGCTTTCTTATCTAAATACTGATATTAACCCATATTGTTGGAAGCAATGTGGATGCACAGGTTCCTGTATCCACTGTTGGATGGAGTGTAATATAATTAATTTTTTTCGAATATAATTATACAAAAAATAGCTTTAACTACAGGTCATACTCTTGAGCTGACACCTGAATCTTTATTTTTAAGTTATAAGATAGACAAAATTTGCCCATATCAACGAAGGGTGACAACCACAATATTACTGGCAATAGCCAAAATGACCATAGCCCATTGCTGGAAAAGTTCGATAGCTCCTCCACTCTCTTTATGGCATAGTAAATTATGGGAACATTACATAATGGCAAATATAACTGAACAGTTGAATTTTAAATCTGTAGAGAAGTATAAATCAGATTTTGAGTCTATTTAGTACCCTATATTGAACTATTTAGAGCAACATGATTTTTTTTTAATGCTGGATCTATATAGATTAGTTGCAATTTTAATTTTTAAAGTATAATAGAAATAATATATGCATTTGAAACTGGACATTATTTCTTGATAGTTTTTTTGTTAATTTGTTGTACATAATTTTAACTGTTTGTGATTATTTGTGCAATAAAAAACTTTTTTTTTTAAAAAAAGGAAATTCCTGGATATTTGAGGGGTGGAGCCTGGATAAGGTGGGGTTTGAGGAGGGGTGGGACCTCAGACAGGTACAATACCATAGACTCCACCCTCAAAACCAGCCATTCCATCCCGGGAACCATCGATGCCATTCTCCAGGTGAGGGCTGGAGATCACTCAGAATTACAACTGCTCTTCAGAGGGCAGAGCTCAGTTTCCCTGGAAAAAAATGGCTGCTTTGCAGGGTGGACTCTGTATCATTATATCTTGCTGAGGTTGCTTCCCTCCTGGTTGGGTCTCCACTGTGGAGAAAGACTGTACTTTTCCTAGGTAGAGGCTCCAGATAGTGTGTGGGGGGGGAGATGGAAAGCTGAAGTCAGAAGGGCACATAAAGGTAGGTTGATGGTTGGATGAGAAGGAGATAGGGTTGCCTACTCTAGGTTGGGAAATTCCTGGAGATTACAGGGGTGGAGTGGGAGAAGGTGGGGGTTGAGGAGGGGTGGGACATCAGATAGGTACGCCATAGACTCCACCCTCCAAACCAGTCATTTTCTCCTGGGGAACCATTGCTGCCAATCTCCAGATGAGGGCTGAAGATCACTCAGAATTACAAGTGCTCTCCAAATGGCAGAGATCAGTTCCCATGGAGAAAATGGTGGGCTCTCTGTCATACCCTGTTGAGGTGCCTCCTCCCATGTCAGCCAGTATAACATAGCAGTTAGTACTTCAGAGCAGGTCTGCCAAACCCAGATTCTTCCTATAGATTGGGTGATTTCAGACCACTCACAGACTTTCAGCCTAACCTACCTCACAGGGTTGTTGTGCAGATCAAAAGGGGGAGATAATGATGTGAGCTGCTTTGGTCCCCACTGTGGAGAAAGACTGTACTTTTCCTAGGTAGAGGCTCAAGGTAGGGGGGATGGAAAGCTGAAGTCAGAGGGGCAGATAAAGGTATGCTGATGGTTAGCTGGAAAGGGGATAGGGTTGCCACCTCCAGGGTGGGAAATTCCTGGAGATTTGAAGGGGGAGCCTGGGGAGGGTGGGGTTTGAGGGGGTGGATCCTCAGACAGGTACAATGCTATAGACCCCACCCTCCAAACCAGCCATTTCCTCTTGGGGAACCATTGTTGCCAATCTACAGGGGAGGGCTGGAGATCACTCAGAATTACAACTGCTCTTCAGGTGGCAGAGATCAGTTCCCCTAGATAAAATGGTAAGCTCTGTGTCATTATACCTTGCTGAGGTCAGCAAGCAAATTGATGCTCAGTGCCCAAGGCCAGGGCACCCACCCAGAGCTTCTTTCTAGAGCTTGTTGTATTTATTTCCACAACAGGCCTTATTCCTGGTAAATAAATAAATGCAAATGTAAATGCATGCTAAAACATTTTAAAAAGACAATGTTTGCGGCTCAGATCTCACCTGTGCTACAGACTCACTGCACGGTCTTAGGCAAGTCTTAGTGAGGTTGATAAAAGGGAACACAGACTATGGCAAATAAAATGCAAGTCTGTGATCAGGCAAGCAAAAAGGGAATATGAGGAGCATATTGCAAAAAACATAAAGACCAACAATAAAACTTTCTTCAAATACATTAGAAGTAGGAAGCCAACCAGGGAGGCAGTGGGGCCCTTGGATGACCAAGGTGTAAAAGGAGTAGTGAAGGAGGATAGGGAAATGGCTGAGAAGCTGAATGCATTTTTTGCCTCTGTCTTCACTGTGGAAGAGGAGAAGTGCTTGCCCGCTCCAGAAGCACCGATTTCGGGAGGGGGTTTGAAAGACCTGAATCAGATTGCGGTGACAAGAGAGGAAGTCCTCCGACTGATGGACAATTTAAAAACTAATAAATCATCAGGCCTGGATGGCATTCATCCGAGAGTTCTGAAAGAACTCAAATGTGAACTTGTGGATCTCCTGACAAAAATATGTAATCTTTCTTTAAAATCTGCCTCCATTCCTGAGGACTGGAAGGTAGCTAATGTCACTCCTACCTTTAAAAAGGGCTCCAGGGGAGATCTGGGAAATTACAGGCCAGTCAGTCTGACATCGATACTGGGGAAGTTGGTGGAAACTGTTATTAAGGAAAGAATTAGTAGGCACATTGATGAACAAAAACTAATGAGGCAGACTCAGCATGGGTTCTGTAAGGGAAGATCTTGTCTCACTAATCTGTTAGTGTTTTTTGAGGGAGTGAACAAACATGTGGACAAGGGGGACCCAATAGATATTATTTACCTTGACTTCCGGAAAGCTTTTGATACAGTTCCTCATCAAAGGCTCCTAAGTAAGCTCAATAGTCATGGGATAAAAGGACAAGTCCTCTTGTGGATCAAAAACTGGCTTATAAATAGGAAACAGAGAGTAAGTATAAATGGGAAACTTTCTCAGTGGAGGGTGGTAAGCAGTGGGGTACCACAGGGATCAGTACTCGGTCCAATGCTTTTTAACTTGTTTATTAATGATTTGGAATTGAGAGTAAGCAGTGAAGTGGCTAAATTTGCAGATGACACGAAGTTGTTCAGGGTGGTGAAAACCAGGGAGGATTGTGAGGCACTCCAAAGGGATCTGTCAAGGATGGGTGAGTGGGTGTCAACGTGGCAAATGGGGTTCAATGTGGCCAAGTGCAAAGTGATGCACATTGGAGCCAAAAATCCTAACTATAAATACACGTTGATGGGGTCTGAACAGGCAACAAACAACACCAGCAAAATATAAAAACATTAAACCAGGTTGCTTCCAGACAATGTTAAAAGAGGCAATTACAGAATAGTTAAAATTATTTTACTAAA
This sequence comes from Gekko gecko, assembly GCA_029375565.1. Taxonomy (NCBI): domain Eukaryota; kingdom Metazoa; phylum Chordata; class Lepidosauria; order Squamata; family Gekkonidae; genus Gekko; species Gekko gecko. The sequence continues at coordinate 82,873,864 of JAPDNY010000004.1, forward strand.
ATTAATCCTGTAAAACCTGTGAATATTCAGCCAACAATAAAAGGAACTATGGCAAAGTATTAGCCTGTGAATATTCAGCCAACAATAAAAAGAACTATGGCAAAGCATTAGCCTAGGCTGTAGGCTCTAACCTAGACTGGATTTTCTTAGTAACTAGGGCAAAAACAGCAACTTTGATAGATACCAAAGGCACTACATCCAGAGGAAAAAACAAGTTTCTCTGCCACAGACTAAGGTCTAAGCTGGCCAAGACTGAATCTATTTTTTTTTATTTTTTTTTTGCCAGGAGACTATATATAGAGGACAGTGGGAAAGATCTTCCAGTTCTGGGGCTCTGCAGATGCACAGACACTGTTCCACTGGTTTATTTGTATAACATCCTATGAACATGCCAGATTGCATAGATTGCATAGGCCTGAATTAAGTTTGTAGAAGATAATCTTGGATAGATAGTGTGCTCTATTATAATCCTTTTAAATTAATTAAACCAAGGAAATAATTTGGAATGTAAAATAACTTGCCTGTAAAAATGGCATCATGTGCTAATATCCAGGCCTGACAGTTGAAGTCAGTTGGAGTGACCCCCCAAAAAACATCAGGCAATTTATAAAGATGAAGGATTTCATTATAATTAGTAATCCAAACAGGATCTTGTTGGAACAAAGTAAAACAGAGACTTCAAAGATGACTACTTGGAACTCACCTTAGTTTATGCCAATACTTAATTAGAGCAATGTGCACACAGGCCCGAAAGGATGTGCACACAGGCCAGAATGGATGGAATACCTAATTCAGTTCTTGCCAAAGCAGCAGGAGTGCTCATGGGAAATGCTATGAGCTTTCTCATAAGGAGGTTCTCAGTTTTCTCCAGGTTAGCAACCAGGGCACCATTCCATCCCCAAACTTCTACAACAATAAAGAAATCGAGAGATTATTTTGCTCTGAAAAAGTTTCATAGCCAGCTCAATCAAGAAGCCTCCTTTAGTGCAATAAAATTTTAGAATGGCCACCACTTTCCTGAGAGTTGATGATTTCATAGAAATGTGTCTGCCGAGATAGTCTGCCTGTTTGTTTAAAGACCCTGCTATATGGATGGTTTTGGAAATGACCCCTATACTTATGGCTACTTCCCATGCAACAATTGCTTCTAAGCAAAGCTTTTGGGAACCTGTGACTTCCTGTTTTGTGAAGTAATACACCAAACGGTGTTGTCTGTTTGGATCAGATCCCTTTTGTCCCTGAGAATATCTGAGAAGGAGGTAAGGGCAAATTTCACCACAGGAAGTTCCAAAACATTAATATGGGGAGTAGTTAGCGTTACAGGCCATCATCCCTGTACTGACAGACCTTGACAATGGGCACCCCAACCCAACAAGAATGCATTTGTGGTCAAGGTGACTCGAGGGACCCAACAACCAAGCTGGGCTCCTGAAAACAAATTAACATTGTCAAACCACCATCACTCAATGTTTCGTGACAGTGGGCTACAATAAGCCAGTCATCTATGTATGGGAAAATAGAGCAACCCTTCAAGCATAAGTATGTAACCACAACAGCCATGCATTTGGTAAAAACTCTGGGTACTGTAGCCAGCCTGAAAGGGATGGAAGTGTATTGTACACCTGGGAACCTTGCCTGAAATGTAAAACTTCCTATGAGATTGGTGGATAAAAATATGAAAGTAAGCGGCCTTTAAATCAAGAACTGAGAACCAAACGCGGGGGAAGGAACTCCATGACTGAAGAAAGTGAAACAGCAGGTGGAAGAGGCTGGGGAGGAGGAGGAGCCACAGCCCAGCACCTCTGCCTTATAGAGCCCAACCAGGGAGAAGCCCCACTACTGGTTCTCAGTAGTGAACTGGGAGGTCAGCAGTGGCGGGGATGTTAGGTGTGCAATGGTAGAGAATCTGGCAGAGGTGATGGTGATGGAGTACCTTGACAAGTCTCCTGAACCTGCTGACACTGATTCCCTGGAGTACTGATCACACAAGGCTGTCATCTGGCCTGACTTATCTTGTTTGTCCATGAGCTGTGAGTCCATGTAACACCCCAACCCCAGCAGGGGAGGGCATAAATGAATGTGCACTATTAGGAGGGCATAAATGAATATGCTCTGCTAATCTGCTTTTAACAAGTTCCCTGCCTCTCTGTCTAACTGCGAACAGCCAACAGATGAGAGGGTGTGGAGCTGAGCTGATATATAGCTTTCTGATCCCATAGAGCAGAATGGAAACTCTGTTATTGGCAGCCACCAGTGCCTGTTAAGTTTTGGAGGGCTCCTATTGATCCTGGGATGCACTGCTCAACAACTGGATGTCAGCCAATAGGTCTACTGAAACCAGAATTGCCAGGCCTCACTGCCTCAGCTTTTATTGCCAGATTTAACTGCTGGAACAACAAAGGAACAGAATCCATGGGGGCACAAGGGGCTGTGTTCCAAATTCAATGTTTCCTGGAAACATAAAATATGAAATTTCTGCAAAAAGGTAGAAAATTCTGAATCATGAGATTCACTACTGCATCCCATGATGTTCCAAGAAAGGATTTTTAGAAGTCAGTCTTCCTTCTCAATAGAGTCCAGGCTTGATTAATGTTCAAAAAATTACAACCATTATTGGATGTTGGGATAGAAAATAAAGGGGAAGAATTATGAACTAGCCCCAGGGGTAGAGGGTCAGACTGGCCATACTCATGTTCCTCAAGACACTGATCAAATAACTCTATAATTCTGTATCAAATAACTCTGTATTGTGGCCCAAAGTGACATTTATGTCAGATCTGGCCTCTGTAAGAAATGAGTTTGAGACACCTCTGAATTAGACCCTCCTCCATAGAGTGCAATGCTGAAGGTGAATTGACCTGAGTCTTTAAGGGAATAGATGAACCATCTTCCCAGCTTAGGTCTTTGGGTAAAATCCCTGTTGGACTCTCCTTTTATATTCAAAGTTAAATTTGAATGAGTAGCTGCACCAGGAATTCTTTGGCTAATAAGAGGAGTGTGCACAGTGTTGTTAAAAACACACATTGGATAAATGCCCTTGTGATTCTTCTTTTTTTAAAAAAAATATTTTTTATTACTTTCAATACAATACAAAAATAAATGTTTGCATAAAATGGAACAAATCTTTGGTAAAAAATTGGACAAGAATCAGGACAAATTGAACTGTCATAAAGAGATCTAACAGAGGCTTCAAAAATACAAAAGGTCTTGATAATAGCGATTATTGGGGAGAAAGTCCCCATTAGACAAATATGTGACCACTGGAAACCAAATGGCTTGAAATGTGCATAGATGGCCACCTGTGGAGAGCACAGCTTTTTGTGAGGCAATTTTTTCTAGGAGAAAATATTCCCATAATCTGTTTTTCCAGTTATTCAGGGAGGGGATAGCTGCATCTTTCCATTTTTGGGCAATCACAGTAGCAAGTAGCGTAGCAATTAACAAAGTTTTTGTTTTGTTTTCTGTAGGATCAGACCAGAAATTGAGTAAGAGGACTTCTGGAAGGTCAGGTAAGAGAACTCTAGTGATGAGATTGATTTGGGTAATGATTTGTAACCAAAACTTGTGTATCTCTAGACATTGCCACCAGCAGTGCAAGAAATCTCCTATAGAGCTACAATTTTTTCAGCAATATTTGTTGCTTTGTGGGTTTATTCTGTGTAATCTGGCCAGAGTCATGTACTAGCAATGTAACACTTTAAATGCCTTGTGATTCAAGGCATTGTTCTTTGGGAGAATTAAAGAGGGAATGATTGAATGCCTGAAAGTTAAAAGAAACCTGTTTGTTCTTGAGGAGTTGTGAAGAGGCACAACATCTTTCAAATAAAAATCTTATCCTTGAATATCAAAACAGCTCTCAAGTGCTTCTCTACACATGATTTAGAGTACCACAATGAGCCTGACCTTAGAGATGGGTACACACACACACACAAATATACACAGAGACCTGATGCAATTGAAAAACTAGCTATGAAAAGTCCATTAGAGGGATGACAGGCACTTTCACGGGTGGGGGGACGTAACTTGATCAATCCAATCTTCACCAATCTTGGAGGGCAGGTGGAGGAGAGTCAGCCAGAGATTCCCTGCAAGTTTGGTGTCTCTAGCACACAGGGGGCTGTTCTAGCAAACCATGAACCTCACGAACTGAACGGGTTCACAAACGGGTTTGTGACAATTCATGGTTAGCAAACCAGGCACACCATGAACCAAGAACCAAACAGCATTTTCCTGGTTTGTGCCCATTCCAAATGATGATTGCTAATTTTTTTCATCCTCCTTTCACTTCCATGAAACATAACAGGTTATCTGTTTCTGAAAACAGGCACAGGAGGATAGCAGGTTGCATTTCTCAATACATTTTCATACTTATTCAATAAGATTATTGCAAACAACAGGACTCATAAGCTGAGAAATGAATCATTACTGGGAATAATTGAATTATCTTCCACTGCCACAAAATCAAGGAAACGTATTTTATAGTTCATCTATAGGTAGTAACAAGAAATAAACCTACATTCTAAATTTAGAACACCCTCCACCTGATTTCTCTTTTACTACAAATATGGATAGAGAATTTGGGTTTTTCAAAAACCTGCATCTAACATTTCAGTTCAGAGGAAATCCTGCAATTTTGCCAAACATATTGGGGGAGCGAGATTCAAAAATAGTGCATCTGAATGTGAAAGAAGATTGTCAGTTTTTTCAAAGTAAGGCATACTTTCTCTTTGCCTACCAACATAGATTCATGTGTGTATGATACTATGGTATTAGTGGTGTTTCTTGCCTGGTCCTTGTGTTGTTAGTGTAGAATGGACTATGAAATAACTGTAATCCTTTTTTAAGCCTATAAAATCTTGATCTGTATAGGTATGACAAGCTGACAGTTCTTGTAAGGCAGAGTTCATTCCACATTGTTTAAAATATATTTTGGGTAGGCAGCTGATGTCAGGAGGGTGATAGAGATGTCAGGAGTTGTATGAATGCAAGATACTTGAATGTACTATTCAAAAAGCAGTTTATCAGGGACGCCTCAGGCTTTGTGGCTAAGGCTGTAGTGTCTTCCTTTGTTCCGCTTGCTGAATAAAAAGGTCTTTTTAAATGTAACTGCTGAAGAAGTGCTTCTGAATGGCCTGTAGTGGCTCCTGGGTAGGAATCACTATGGAGATCGACTCCCACTTCTCTGCTTTGCCATACAGACACTTTGTATGAGTAGCATTTTCCCTTGACATCCCACTTCGCCTTGTCATTTTAGGTTTCAGTCAGCTTGGTGTCAGGTGATCTGCCAGCCTGAGAAACTGGGACTCAGGCAGGTGGCAGCAAAAAATGAACTGTGTGAGCAAAGAACCAGCATGAAGATCCTGGAAAGCTGCTGTGTGCCCAGTGTCCTTGCAAGGAAAAAAGGGGATCAGATAGTCTGATTTCTAAGAATGGAATACAGTCGCCCCTAAGTTATTACTTTTCTTCTCTCTAGACTGGCAACAGAGGTTAGCCACTTAATCTCTCTGCCAATTGCATCATCTACAATACCAATGAAGATAAAATATTTCACTTTTTATTTTCATAATGTTTTTTTTTATTTTCATAATGTTAAGCTTGGATTTTTTTAAAAAAAAACATATCCCTAGACCAGGAAATAATATACCCATTGAATTTCTGCTTATCATATACCTACGAAAAGCAGAAAAATCCCTGTCAGAAAGAAGGTAGATTTACCCTAGCATAGTAGCGTTAGTTTTACATGTGGTGTGGCCTTTTTAAAAATTAATCTCTGAAAAATTGATAGTAAACAGTTCCCAGGGTATAACAGATTCTTGTCTGTCAGACTATTGGCTGAACAAATAGAATGTCTGACAAATTGTTTTAGTTTTCAGATTTGCAGAACATATGCAGGTTCTACTTTCTCAGTTACATTCTCAGCTCCATCCTTGGAAAGAGGTAACTTTAAATAGATGGATTGACACCCAGAAAAATCTCTGAACAAGTTGATCTAATAGTTCAGAGTTTTGATACATATATTTGATACATCAAGGGAAATTTCTGCTAAGCTCAGAGAAGTGCTCACCTCATACCATCAGAAGTGACAAATTGGTAAGTTTTAGTATGGTTATGTGCAATGTTCCCTCTAAGATGTAGAGTCTTGTGAGCAAAAAATCAACTTTCTGAGCTACTGGCATTAAAGTTGTGAGCAAGCGATTTGGCTACTGCATAAATTAGTTCGCTCTGGAGCCCTCCTTCCTGAGCCGAGATAAAAATCTGTGAGCCAGAGGCTAAAAAACTGTGAGCTAGCTCACACTAACTCAGCTTAGAGGGAACACTGGTTATGTCTGTGTTCACATATCTGGGTCCATATCGCCACCCCCAAACATTCCTGAATCTTTCTGAGAGTACTTGGTGAGAATCTCAGAAACTGTATTTTATCTTTTAATCTTTAGTAATTCCCTGTAGTAATGTATGGCTGCGAGAGTTGGACTATAAGGAAGGCCGAGCGCCAAAGAATAGATTCTTTTGAACTATGGTGCTGGAGAAGACTCTTGAGAGTCCCTTGGACTGCAAGGAGATCAAATCAGTCAATCCTAAAAGAAATCAACCCTGACTGTTCCCTGGAAGGCCAGATCCTGAAGTTGAAGCTCAAATACTTTGGCCACCAAATGAGAAGGGAGCATTCACTGGAGAAGACCTTGATGCTGGGAAAGATTGAAGGTCAAAGAAGAAGGGGATGGCAAAGGATGAGATGGTTAGACAGTGTCATCGATGCAATGAACATAAAATTGAGCAAACTTCAGCGGACAGCGGAAGACAGGAGGGCCTGGCGTAATCTGGTCCATGGGGTCGTGAAGAGTCGGACTCGACTGTGCGACTGAACAACAACAATCTTTAGATTTAAGGGATTTAAGGGATAAATGATGTGTATATATTTCTGTTTCTGATTTCATTTACTATGCATTAGGTTGTATCATATTGATTCTTTCATATTTACTTAATTTCAAGAATAATTAAATTGATTTTAAATAGAAATCTTAGAAGATAAAGTGAAATTTGGCTGGGTTACAAGTTTTTCGCTTGATACCTGGAAATAAGTAAACTTCTGACTTCTCTTCAATCAGAGGGCTGAAACATATAGAAACTGGGTACCAAAGAGAGCAGTCATCTCTATATACCCCTTGATATAGTTGTTAGTGCATTGCTTTAGAATAGGCAAGGAGTTGTTTCCATGTGTGTGTTTTAAAAGAAATGTTTCCATGTGTGTGTTTTAAAAGAAACGTTTCCTTTGCAGTGTGTGTGTGTTTAAGGTTAACCTGTTACAGGAGTAAGCCCCATTGAATAAAAAGGAATTTACTTATGAGTAAATCTGTTTAGGATTACTCTCATTAGTAACCAGCAGAAGTTTGCATTCCCTTGTAGACCTGTTACAAGTAAAACTACTCTCACTTTTCCCCATACAAATACCAGAAAAACAAGCCTTTATGCATTTTTATAATGAAGTTTTATAAAGTACATTTTTCTCTCCAAACTTTAGATATCTGCTTCTTAGGTTTCTGATCACGCTTGTTGTTCCCCTCCTTTTTATTGCAGTTGGCCAATAGCAAGCAGACTGCATAAGGAAGTGAGGTTTAGCAAGTGTCAGCTCGCTGCCATGAAAACTGGTGTGGAGGGGGAAGGGTTTCCTTAGAATGTACTTTTTCTCTCCAGTTGTCTGGGTGGTGCTCCTTGTCTGTATAGCTTATGTACCTGACCTTGGTTCCCAGTTGTAACATTATGTAACATCATTCTCTGGGAACGAGCGGCTGTTTTTCTTTTGGCAGCCCCGCTTGTTACCTTGATTAGCTCCCTGCCGCCCAGTGACCAATGTTCCCTCTAAGCTGAGTTAATGTGAGCTAGCTCACAGTTTTTTAGCCTCCGGCTCACATGTTTTTGTCTTAGCTCAGGAAGGATGGCTCCAGAGCAAACTAATTTATGCAGTAGCCAAATTGCTTGCTCACGACTTTAAGGCCAGTGGCTCACAAAGTAGAATTTTTGCTCACAAGACTCCACAGCTTAAAGGGAACATTGCCAGTGACTCTTTTCAAACCCTGTATATCTATTCATCCCACGCTTTTACCATTAGTCTTAACACAGATCTGCCAAAACTTATCAATAAGCTTCTCTTCTATAGAAGCAAGTCATTGGTACTGATTGTTGCAGGAGTCTGACAGCAAGAGTTTAAAACAGCATTTGAGGATGCTGCTTAGGTATGGGAAAGAAGGTAAGCAGGAGACAATATGGGATTTGTGTGTGATCTGTTAAGTATATCTGATAGAACAACCAGGGTTTGTGGGAGAAACTGTGGTTTAAATAAATCAGTTTATTGTATCTGAATACAGCCTATATCCTATATTTTACTCTATGGTTCTATATCTTCTTTGTATTTTTTTCTGGAGGCCTACCTGTTGACCCCAGCCTCAATCTAGAAACTATTCTCCACTTTCCCTTCTTTTAACTTTACAGGCCCCAGAGAAGTTGACAGACAGTGGATTCAGTACAGACACACATAGTGGATTCAGTAGAGACAAGTAGTAGTATTTCTTCATACAACACATAATTAACTTAGGGAATCCAGTGACACAGGATATAGTGACGGCTGCAGGCTTAGATGGCTAGACAAAATTATTAGCCATGGAGAGTAAATGTATTCTATGTGTTCAAAAGGAGTATGCCGTTTGATGCCAGTTGCTGGGGCAATAGCAGGTGAGCCTTTCTACTCTGTTCCTTGGTCATGAGCCTTCAAGAGGCATTTAGTAGGTTGAGGAAGAAGATGCTAAAACTGGTGAATAATTAGTCTGATCATGCAGGAGTCTTCTTATATTTCCTAGCCAGTACTGACTATAATACTCCTGTAACCACTCTCACCATCCTGGTGAATTCCCCTTACTATTTTAAGTATGCATTGAGCCTCTTGTTAAAATTTAAGCCATGAAGGCTAAGGCATGAAATTATGGCCAACATTTTAATAATACTACACACAGCCAGTAGATGGCAATACTATCCTTAACCTTATTTTGGAATACGTTGGCAAAGAGGGGGGAACTGGTCAAGGAAGTTCAGAAACCATTCTTGTTGCACATTAATAGCATTCTTTTAACTACCTATTAATATCTAGCTATTTATTTAGTCCTATTTAAAAGTATGATTAGAGCTATGTTACCATATCTAAACATTCTGAATAAAGAAATCAGAAATTAGCAGTTAATCATTAAGAAATCAGTAGTTAAACTGGCTAAGTGGATCCTAAAGTGGACCTTGGGATGTCTTCAGCTATATAGTACATATGGATATGAGAATGGGAGTTTTTTCTATAGGTCCCTCTCTGTTCTTTGTTTTCTATGGCTGTTTTGTAGGGCCTTCTCTGTTACACTCCTGTAGTTTTTAATTTATGGTCAGCTCTTTCCCTCCATAATTCATGGTCATGAGTTGTTCTGTCATACATATTCAAATGCCTTGTTGAGTATGGTGGAATGTATCATGTCAACATGTTGGATATAAAAGATGGTCAATGAACAATTAGCTGCAGCAAGAAATACTTTACTTGAAATATATTTATTTATTTATAACACAAATCCCACACTCTCAAACATACTCTTAAGAGGGCTTTTGAAATTCATTAAAAACAAAGCAATTAAACTAAAAACAGAAAAACAGGACAAACCTTAATAAAAGCATCAATAAGAGAGTAGGTAATAGATAAAATAATAATAATTAAAAGCAGTGATACTTTAAAACAGCAGTATCAATATATCTAATTCTCAGTGTGGCTCCATTGGTGAATATTTAAATTCAGAGATTGGGGCCATGGATAGACAAGACAGATCTTTCTAAAAACCTGAGAAAAGCCCAGGTTTGCAAAAACAAATAAATACATCTGGAATCTTAAAAGGGGGGGGGTAGAAAACCCCAAAATGATAAAAGGATTGTGTTATGTACTGAATGTGAATCGCTCCTATCTATTCACATGTTAAGCTTGAGTCTGAATGTGGCTCTTCAGATGTCACATTGCTATTGGTCGGTTTCTGCGAAACCTGTGTAATTACCCAATCACTGAGTGATATTGTTGCAAAGAGGGAATGGTCCTGATTGGCCTTTATCCCTGTATTCTGATTGGTCTTTATCCCAGCGTTACTATTGGTTCTTATCTGACTATGGGTGTGGCTTTGACAGCCCGGGAGAGTTTAAAAGAAGGAGCTGTGCTTCCCTTGTTGTGTGTGTTCAGTCGTGTGTTCCTGACTTACAGTTGCTGTTTAATAAAACTGAAATCACTTGAAGCTGAATCTTTTGTTGAGTCTCATACTTAACAGATTGCTTGTAGTTTTAAGAAACAGATGCCCTTAGTGGCTGTTGCTGGGCAGCCATAATACTATTCAAGCCGTGGTTTCTGTCTGGAAAGGCAGGGGGACTGTGAGGGGCTCTTTACAGGGCTGTTATGGCCTTTGAGGGAGGACTCATTGCTACCATGCTAGTTGGATGACTCATTCAGGATTGGCTGCCTGCTGCTATTCAACAGCAGCCATGCCATGAAAACCACTGTAGCAGTTAGAGTTTCACACTAGGATCTGGGAAACCAGGTTCAAATTTCTACTCTGTTGCAGGAACTCATTGGGTTACTTTGGGCCAGTTACACACACTCAGACTAATCTGTCTCATGAGGTTGCTGTGAGGATAAAATGGAGGAGAGGAGGAGGATATAAGCTGCTTTGGGTCCCCATTATAGACAAAAGGAGGTTATAAATAAAGCAAATAAATACTATAGCTGGAGATGAGGGGTGCAGATAAAACTTTAGTTTGATGGGTGGGAAGGAGAGAAGCAAGAAAGGAAAGCTGAGGATCTGGTGATGTCAGGAGCAGGGAAAGATAAAAGAGTGGGGGGGGGCGATCCACAGTAAAGTGAGGCGTCTACTCCAAGTCCTTGAGGGTTTCCCACTGCACAGCTGGGCCAGGCCCAGCTGGCACCATGCAACTTGGCCAGAATTTCCTGGTGAAAGGCTGTCAGAGGGAGGGAAGGAGAAAACGCTGAAGACAGGAAAGCAGAGTGGGAAGGAGGAGAAAGAAAAACGAAAAGGGGAGAGAAGGAGAAAAGGGAAAGTGGAACAAAGGAGAGGGAAAAATGAGATTCCCCTGCAAGTCCTTGTGGGTTCTCCTCTTGTAAATACTATAAAACACAAGACAAAAATTTAACAGGACATAAGGTGAATTCAATAATACACATGGCAGAATAACCAGCAAAGAGTCATTATTTATCAAGTTAAACCATTCAACAAAGGGTTAAAAGAATTTTTCAAGTCTTTGCCTGATGCCCCTAAAGACACAAAGGTCAGAGTTAAATCCCAAAGCTGTAACAGGGAAAACCTTGGCCTCATGCTCACCTACCATACTGCTGCAAGTGGAGACACCCACAGAAAGGTCTCTGAACTGATCTTATTTGTCAGCTAGGGTGTTATGTAACTGAAAGCCTCACTATTTCTAAGGACTGACCTGATCAGGGAATCACTAAAAACAGTGGGGAAAGAGTTCAGATTTCACGGAGCACAGAATGCAGAACAGAGGAACTGAACTGATTGAGAATTAGCATTTTCAGGATGCTTGCCACTGCAGCTCTGCAAAGCCTGCTCAGCTTGTCCATTTCACAACACACACTTTACAGATAACCACTACACCAAAGTAGACATGTAGGGTAAGTGCATGGACTCTAAACTGGGAGAACTGGATTTTATTCCCCACTCGTCCACTTGCAGCTGCTGGATGACCTTGAGCAAGCCATAGTTCTGTCAGAGCTGTTCTCTCAACAGCAGTTCTCTCAGAGCTCTCTCAGCCCCACCTACCTCACATGGTGTCTGTTGTGAGGAGGGGAAAGGGAAGGGAAAGGAGTTTGTAAGCTGCTCTGAGAAAAGCTGTCCACATTTGGTGTCGTTTTCACACCTCAACTATGCTAGCATCCTTTCGCATGTCCACATGTGTTTGTCGTCCTTTCGGGGTGGCTCCACTGTCATTGTGTCTCTGCACTGCTTTAAAAGAATCTTCTCCAAACAGCATTCAAACAAACATAGAGAAAGACGGTGGCTGATTTCAGCTGCCTCGGGGTTGCGCCGCCGTTTGCCCCGATACTATTTGTCAATTTCACACCCGAAGCCACGGGGCTGCATTTTGACCCACGGCTTTGCCCGATTTCCCCCGCAGTTTCCTGATCCTGTTTTTTGAGGATTACGAAACTGCGGGGGAAATCGGGCGAAGCCACGGGTCAAAATGCAGCCCCGCAGCTTCGGGTGTGAAATTAACAAATAGTATCGGGGCAAACGGCGGCGCAACCCCGAGGCAGCTGTAGTGGGAAATCAGCCGGTGTCACAGCAGGACGCAACTGATTTAAAATGCAAATTCGACCTCAGAGTGAAGGGTGGGGTATAAATCCAATCTCTTCTTCGCTTCTTTTTCTTCTAAATGTCTCACTCCTAAGAGAACAAGTATCAAGGAACAATATTTTGCTAAAACAGTTACTGAATACATGTTTTGTCTTTCGAGAACTATTAAATGCACAAAACACAGAAGAACTGTCCATTACCAAAAGAGGCTGTCTCCTTTTTGAGCTGGGGAATTAGCGAAGGAGACAGAGTTTTGTGAGAGGAGGGTAACTAGAATGATCTCCACCAGCATTTACAGGGATTTTTCTCTTAGAGAACCTCTCAGAAATAAACCAGTCTGGGTTGAAAGTAATGGGTTTTTATTGAACAAGGAGTATACACACACAAGCAAATGTACACTGAAAGATAACATACACACTAGCTAATGGAAAAGAGGAAGCAGCGGGAATAGAAGGAGGCCTTTGGGGGAAATTATAATTAACAGTCCAAGAGAGTAACGTCTGTGTAGAAGGCTGTGAAATGAACCAGCATTTCACAGAGATGGAAAGGAACCCAAACAGAGTTGGGGGTGTGATGCAAGTGGGCCCCTAGAACACACAGACACAGACTGGAAGCTGCATGCTATGGTTAAAGGGCAAAACGCTGCCTTGAGGTATGGATGACACGTGTTCCTCAAAAACAATACCTTGAAGAGTTTTCCCAAGGTAGACAAAGACCTGGGGAAACGCATGACAGTCCAGTATAAGTGTTGTCAATGATGCTGAATGATATATTGTATTTAGAAGAAGAAGAGATTGGATTTATACCCCACCCTTCACTACCCAAAGGAGTCTCAGGGTGCTTACAAACTTCTTTCCCTTCCCCTCCCCACAACAGACACCCTGTGAGGTAGGTGGGGCTGAGAAAGCTCTGACAGAAACCTCTCTTTTTCAAGAACAGCTGTGCCAGAACTATGGCTAGCCCAAGGTCATCCAGCATGTGCAAGTGGAGGAGTGGGGAATCAAACCCGGTTCTCCCAGATTAGAATCTGCGCACTTAACCACTACGCCAAACTGGCTTCTCTTCTTCCTCTTCCTCCTCCTCTTCTTATATTTAGTAGCAAAATAAACATCTCCCATGGCAGTTACAAAACCAGGTCACTCACAGGCAAGATGAGGTGGGGGGAGTTGAAAAGTAACAACAACAACAAAACAAAACAGCCACATGAGGACTGAATATGTTGCAAAAGTATACAGTAAGTTAAAGCATATGAGAGTCAATTAAAGGAAGGAAAGGATGGTTTACTGAAACTCCTAAGACCCTGGAAGAAGAAACTCAAGGGGGGGGGGAGTCCAAATTGTTCCCTGCTCAGAATTCAATCCACTGAGACTCTTAGACTTAGAGAGGTGGAATTTTGATTGTGTGTGTGTTTTGGATGGGATTTCCACCCCCAAATCTGTGGAGATATTAGGTCTGCAAAATCTTTTTTTTTTAATCTCATTTTCTAGTAACAATACAGCAAAAACTATTGACAGCAAATGACATCAGGGATCAAATTAGGGCAATACTAGCTTCTGAAATCTGTAGGCTTTGCACAGTATACATTAGGATTTCACACAAGAGGTTACTTTCTAGTCTATCTAGAATATTCCATGTGCATCTAAAATGAAAGATGAGTCATGAATTTTGCTGGCAGGAGAATTAAGCATCAGACAACTCCTTTCCGGGCCATCTGTCAATCTAAATTGTTTATCACCATCAGGGCCCGTTGGCATTATTGAACAAACATCCAGGCAGAAAGAGACAGTTCACTACACTGTGAACATGCCAGTGGATAACACGGCAGCTTCACTGGCTCGCTAAAGCTAACAGCATTAGACATATTATTGCCACACCATTTGGCATGTTACAATTTTCTATTGAGCATAAATGCTTTGACTGGTATAGAGATTGCAAGCAGTTAGCTCTTACCACAGTTTCTAAATACTGAAATAATGGGCATAAAAGAGAATAAATAAGAATAGTTTTTGTGATGTGTATCTCACAATTCTATCTATGCATCACAGCTGCTAAAAAGTCACACATAAGTATGCCCTAAACAAATTAATTAACTTGCACAGTGACTGAAATCGTACATTGCTATCACCAAACATAACTCGAGGAAACCAGTGAGACCCATACACATAACACATCATAGGCATTAAATAAAGGTGAAATACTAGCAGTACTATTTAATCTGGTTCTTAGATCTAAATGAAAGTCACATATTGCTGCTTAGTATTTCTGCCACTAAAACAGTGCTTTAGCAACAAAAAGGGTGCTGAATTGCTGAGGTAATGTATGCAAAGAGGATTGTATGTTTATTTTGTACATCAGCTCTTAATAGAAGTGAAGCACTGGGACTATCTGCATATATTTTACTTGAATAATACCTATGGTTGCTGCAATACATTGCCACTGAAATATGGAAGACCATCAAAATGTAAGGATTTTCAGTGGAGTGGTATCCAGCAATTGTATTAATGTATGTTGGGACAACTAGTGGGCTAAGATCCTCATAAGCAGCTCCAGAAACCCTGGTGGTCCTTATGAGGGCAGAAGGGCAGGGTATAATTTTTGTAAAATAAATAAAAACAGAATAAATATCAGAAACTGATTCAGAAGTATCCGGTTACAGTTACCAGTTAACTGATAACATCCAGCGTAATTATTGCAACAAGTTTTACTTGGGGTTGCTTGTGAAGGTAGTTTGGAAATTATGACTGCTACAAAATGTAGCAAACTGCTGATGGGTGTCTTTTATACAGAACATGTTTAATCTGCCCTAACACAGTTGCTTTGTTGATAGTCTTGTTTGGGGGTTGATTATTTAAAAGCTAATTTTGACACCTGAAGCCCTGAATGGCTTTGGACCAGATTACCTGAAGGACTGCTTACTCTAATTGCAGCCCCACCTTCATCTGCCACCAGTACCAGAGGACAGGTGGATCACAACAAGAAGCAGGGCTTTTTTTTTTTTTCAGTTGAGGAACCTAAGACATGTATTGTCCACATCTACACAGCTTGCCTGGAACCAAAGTTTGAGTCTCCACCAAAACATACGTATTTGCATGGGCTTTCTGTTGATTAGGGGGAATGTTTGTTTTTGCTTTTGTTCTGGTAAGAATAAATTTGTTTGCTTTTCTTGTGTGTGCTTTCTTTAATAACTAGGGAGCAAAGCTCGTTGTGGAGGAAGACAACAGGCCCTAGAAAGGGAGAGAGGGAGGGAGGAAGGAAGGAAGGAAGGAAGAGGGGGAGAGTGAAAGAAAGAAGGAGAGAGGAAGAAAGGAAAAGGGGGAAAGGAAGGGAAAAGGGGTGGAACGGGCTTCTCTGGGCCTACTGGGCCCATAGAAGGCCCAGAGGATGGTGTGGGGCGGAAGGGGCTTCTCTGGCCTACTGGGTCCATAGAAGGCCCAGAGGATGGTGTATGTGGGAGGTGGAAGGGGCTTCTCTGGCCTACTGGGTCCATAGAAGGCCCAGAGGATGGTGTGGGGGAGGCGGAAGGGGCTTCTCTGGCCTACTGGGCCCATAGAAGGCCCAGAGGATGTTGTGGGGGGCCCGGAAGGGGCCTCTCTGGCCTACTGGGCCCATAGAAGTCCCAGAGGATGGTGTGGAGGGGGCAGAAGGGGCTTCTCTGGCCTACTGGGCCCATAGAAGGCCCAGAGGATGGTGTGGGGGCATCCATAGAAGGCCCAGAGGATAGTGTTGGGTGGGATGGAAGGGGCTTCTCTGGCCTACTGGGCCCATAGAAGGCCCAGAGGATGGTGTGGGGGGGCAGAAGGGGCTTCTCTGGCCTACTGGGCCCATAGAAGGCCCAGAGGATGTTGTGGGGGGGGCGGAAGGGGCTTATCTCACCTGCCTCGGCCTTGAAGGCCTGTCCCTGTGCTCTCTCTGCAGACGGTCCTCTCCTGTCAGAGGACCAGAGCAGACTGAGCCAAAGATACTGGCCGGGGCTGATGTGGGCGGGTGTCAGGTTCAAAAGCAAGTAGGTCCAAGCATTCTTGTTCAAAAGAAAGGCTTTATAGGAATACAGTGCTAAAACCCACAGTTGAGGGTCATTGTCAGGAATGGGGGGCAATAGCAATGCAAGCAGAGTTATAGTATGATGCATAAGTGCGACTAGCGAATGAACTGTAAGCGCGCGAGCGGGAAACTCCCGGCGGGAGAATTACTTCATGAGCGGGAGATGACTCCCCCCTCCCCTCACCTTCACAGGACTGGAAAATTCTCATCAGCACAAGAATAGCCCAAAGCCTACATTCAAGGCCGCCGTGATAAGGAAAAGCGGCAGGGAAGAAGCTCCCACGTTACTGCCTGCATACCTACGCAAGCACAAAGTGGAATAGGGAATACATAACAATGGACTCAGTTTGTTGTTGTTGTTGTTGTTCAGTCGCACAGTCGAGTCCGACTCTTCGCGACCCCATGGACCAGATTACGCCAGGCCCTCCTGTCTTCCGCTGTCCGCTGAAGTTTGCTCAATTTCATGTTTGTTGCATCGATGACGCTGTCTAACCATCTCATCCTTTGCCGTCCCCTTCTTCTTTGACCTTCAATCTTTCCCAGCATCAGGGTCTTCTCCAGTGAATGCTCCCTTCTCATTTGGTGGCCAAAGTATTTGAGCTTCAGCTTCAGGATCTGGCCTTCCAGGGAACAGTCAGGGTTGATTTCTTTTAGGATTGACTGATTTGATCTCCTTGCAGTCCAAGGGACTCTCAAGAGTCTTCTCCAGCACCATAGTTCAAAAGAATCTATTCTTCGGCGCTCGGCCTTCCTTATAGTCCAACTCTCACAGCCATACATTACTACGGGGAATACCATTGCTTTGACCATGCGGACTTTTGTTGGCAAGGTGATGTCTCTGCTTTTTATCATGCTGTTTAGGTTTGCCATCGCTTTCCTCCCAAGGAGCAGGCGTCTTTTAATTTCATGGCTGCAGTCACCATCTGCAGTGATCTGAGATCCTAGGAACGTGAAGTCTGTCACTACTTCTACGACTTCCCCTTCTATTTGCCAAGGAGTGATGGGGCCAGATGCCATGATCTTAGTTTTTTTTGATGTTGAGCTTCAAGCCCACTTTTGCGCTCTCCTCTTTCACTCTGAGCAAGAGGCTCTTTAGGTCCTCTTCACTTTCTGCCATCAGAGTGATATCGTCTGCATATCTGAGGTTATTGATCTTTTCCCCAGCAATCTTAACTCCAGCTTGTGATTCATCCAGGCCAGCATTTCGCATGATGTACTCTGCATATAAATTAAATAAGCAAGGTGACAATATACATCCTTGTCGTACTCCTTTTCCTATGCTAAACCAATCAGTTGTTCCATATCCGGTTCTAACTGTTGCTTCTTGACCCTTATACAGGTTTCTCAGGAGACAGGTGAGGTGGTCTGGTACTCCCATCTCTTTAAGAACCTGCCATAATTTATTGTGATCCACACAATCAAAGGCTTTAGCATAGTCAATGAAGCAGAAGTAGATGTTTTTCTGGTACTCTCTTGCTTTCTCCATAATCCAGCGAATGTTGGCAATTTGATCTCTAGTTCCTCTACCTCTTCGAAACCCAGCTTGTACTTCTGGCAGTTCTCTATCCACGTACTGTTGGAGCCTAACTTGTAGGATTTTGAGCATGACCTTGCTAGCGTGTGAAATGAGTGCAATTGTGCGATAGTTTGAACATTCCTTGACGTTGCCCTTCTTTGGGATTGGAATGTAAACTGACCTTTTCCAATCCTGTGGCCACTGTTGTGTTTTCCAAATTTGTTGGCAAATTGAGTGCAGCACTTTAACAGCATCTTCTTTTAAGACTTTGAATAACTCAGCTGGGATACCATCACCTCCACTAGCTTTGTTGTTAGTAATGCTTTCTAAGGCCCATTTAACTTTGCTTTCCAGGATGTCTGGCTCGAGGTCAGTGATTATACCATCGTGGTTGTCAAGGACATCGAGGTCCTTCTTGTATAGTTCTTCTGTGTATTCTTGCCATCTTTTCCTAATCTCTTCTGCTTCTGTTAGGTCCCTACCGTTTTTGTCCTTTATAATGGACTCAGTGAGAATCATCAAATAGACATTTTCTGACAGCAGGACTCCACCAAGCAGCTAGTCAGCCCCAGCCAGGGTCTTCTGACTGCCAGTTCTTGTGCCGAATCAATTATGGCGACCATAGAATGTTGTGGAACCAAAATTCAAATATATATAAGGACAGATATGATTCTCTTATTTAATACTCTGCTATTCTTGAATTGACTGAGATTTGTTCTAATTATCGTTTTAGTGCTTTTACTGTTTTTTCCCTGTGATATGTATGTAGACCTTGTAAAAGATTTATTTATTATCTTTAAAAATGTTGTGACATGTTTTCACCTGAATAGTGGTCCCTGGTCTGGGAACACTTTCTTCTAGAGGAATGAGATTTCTATAGAGAGGCTGAGTGAGTGGTTGCCTGGCAATGGAGTGGGGTTGGTGGGCTCCAGGAAAGAAAGGTAAAAAGGAGAAATGTTTATCTCCTGAGGGAGTAGAGAATTTCTGAAGTCATTCCAGAGTGTAAAAAAAAAAAAGCCTGTGGAGATGCAGAAAGGCAGTTGGCAGAAGAGTGGCCATTTTCTGGTGTGAATCTTTGATCCTGAGTGGATATGGGACTGTGACTATAAGGAAACTATGGCTTTTCAGAATTTGTAAAGAGAAACTGAGCGTACAATGACATCTGTCTGCAGTTTGTGTGTCAGAGACTACAGAGACTCCTTTCTCTTTTCACTTGGACTTTGGGACAGCTCAGTATATTTTATTATTCATACTGTTGTGTTTTAAACTCCCAGTTTTATACCCATTGTTTTCCCCACATTTAAATAAACACTGTTTAAGAGCTGTTCATATGTTAAATAGGGCATCCACAATTCTGGCCCTTTTAAGACTAAAAGAGTTACAGAGGGGAAGACAACTGGAATGCAGTGCCAAAGGATTGTACACCCACTCAATACCTGAACAATGCTTATGCTGCATTATGTGAGATGAAAACGCCCATAAAATCTTTACTCATACCAAGCGAGGTTATAACAGATAACAGGATCTGAAAGTTCATACCTAGCTTAAGTGATTTGTCTAGTACTTTAGGTGTGGAGTTCTCAAAAAATAGTAACTGATCTTGGAAAAAGAAGGAAAAAACATAAAGAACATGACAGGTTTACAAGGCATTACTGTTCCGACTTCAAATATTAATGCCTGTCCTAAGGCATGGGCTCAGGTTTTGGGGAAAGTGCTGGGGAATGTTATACATCCCCACCCTGAATCCATTCCTTATTAGAAGCTAAGACTTTTCTCAGGGGAAGCAGTTTAAATACCACGGAAGAAGTTTTTGAGCAGTGGCTTGAGAATACCTCAGAGATGCTACAAAAATGGAAAATATCAGATACAAGTGATAAAGTGCCTCAGAGAGCCTGCCAAAATGTGACTTGCACTCTGAAGATCAGTTGCCTGGAAGTCAGTACCTCTGATCCTTTGGGGGACCTAGATCATATTTTTGGCAGCATGGACAGTGCTGAGAAGTTGTATTTTAAATTCCATAATATCTACCAGTGCAAGCGTGAGAAAGTCTCCATCTTTATACAACACTTGGAAAAGCTGTGTGCATGATGGAGCAGTGGAGCCTGAACCAATGGGCAATGCTAGGCTGGCACACATTAAATAACTTTTATCAAATTGAGGCTTAGTGAATGGCAAGAAAATCCTCCCCATTATTCCATACTGATGAGGGAAGTCCAGGAAGACTAAAAAAGTTAAAAAGGGGCTTTGTCATGATACTTTCGTCAACAGAATGTCAGGGCAACAGCCTAAAGTGTTGATGATGAACATGCATGATGTCACACAGCAAATCCAGGCTCTTACTAAGCCAGTGGTCAAATTGCACAGCAATGTGAGCTTGTTTGTATCTATACAACCTAAGCAACTCCAAACCACAGCACCTAGACGCTCTCTATGTAATTATTCCAGTGGATAAAAGTAATAACTAATGTTTTTGCTACAAGTATAGAAAAGATATGTACCTTGCAATAAGCTGTCTGAGGAAAAACATTTTAATATATCAGAAATTAGATGAGGTGAAACCTAAAAAATTTGCAAGAGATTTGGGAAATGAGCCATTCAAGGCTCCAAGAAAAAGGGTGTTCACATCTGGGACTATAGGCTTGAAGATTATTGCTGTGTTGGATACAGGGTCACATGGGACCATAGCTTTTCAAACCTTTTATAAGAAGATCCTGAAGCATTTACATATACAGCCTTTAACAGGACTGGGTTCATATAGTTTAACCAAAGAAAAATGTCCTTATGAAGGTTTCATTGTAGGAAGTTTAGATTAAAGATTGTTGGATTAAAGAAAATTGTTGGATTAAAGAAAGAAGTAGACACTGCTGCTTTGATGTCTCTGAATTCCGAGGAGGGGTGGTCTGATGTGCCTGTGCTGGTGGGAACAAATGCAGATCTTTTCAGTATACTCACCAACTATTGCAAATATAGAGCTGATTATTATTACCAGCAAATGGGTGAGAAGATGTTGCCTGTGAAAAGCATATGCCAGCAAGGTAAAGGGGAAAGTACTGTTGTGGCACAACCATCCCACTCTTGCCTGCAAGTTCTACTCCACCCTGCCCTCCTGGGTTTTCCCACCATCTAGAGGGGATTTTCTCTCTCTCTCTTCAACTGCCACCACAACTTGCTGATTGACCCTGACTGCTTTGATTTTAAAGACTCCCTGATACATGAAGGGAGCGGTGGCGCAGATAGTAAATCACCTGCTATAACATCAAAAGCGAACAGCCATTGCTGCTGTTCGAGTCCCACCGCGACCGGGGCGAGCTCCCGGTCCCAGTCCCAGCTCCCGCCCACCCAGCGGTTCGAAAGCATAGCGAGTAGATCAATGGGTACCTGCCTGTAGGTGGCGGGGGGCACCCTCCCTTCCGGGGGGGTGTAGCAGCGACTTCAAGCAGCAAGCGGCAACAGCAGCGATGGAAGCAGCAGTGGCAGGCAGAAGCAACGCCGACGACTGATCCTGGCGGTGGGTGGAGCTACGAGGCGCAGGCAGCGTGACGGTGCGGCGCGGCAGAGCCTCTGGGATGTTAGCCGGAAGCCGGAGCCTACACGGAGCCTGCGCGTCAAAGATGGGCCTGCTGCAGGGAGCCTCCTGGCCCAGGAAAGAAGATCGATCCCAGGGGCCCCAGGACATCAAAGGCTGAAGCGCGGCCATCTGAAGCCCCGCCGGAACAAGAAAGACAAAGAAGAAGCCCTGCTCGGGTGCTGGTAGGAGGTCCCTTCCCAATATGATTGTGGCCCTAGTTAGGTAAGGATAAACTGTGTAAACTGCTCTGAGACACCTTGGGGGGGTCTGAGCGGTATAGAAATCGAATATATAAATAAATAAATAAATAAAATAAATGAAGAATGGAAGATTTAGCCAAGGGGAAAGCTCTCCAAAAGCTCTTGAGTGTTCTCATTGAATGAAGGGGATTTGGGATGCACAAAGAGGGTACCACACATCAGACTCCATGACAGTATTCACGAAAAATAACTTCCTCAGAAATTGAGGGTATGTGGGAGTATCCCTAGCAATTACTAGCAAATGACATAATTTCTGAATCCCACTGTCCACATGCTTCTCCTACAGTGGTGGTCTGGAAGAAGAATGCCAAGATGTGTGTGGCCCTCAGAGTGAGTTTGTGGACCCCAAGTGGCATTGAGGTGCTCCAGTTGGCTCTCTGAGAAAGAGATGGTTGGGCTGGAGGAGAGTGAGTGAAACTCACAAGGAAAGGCCAAGGAGGATCCTAAGAGGCCAACCCCGGTTGAAGGGACTGGCACCCACAAGAAGGATGTGTGTATACTATCAGACTTTGAATAAATAAACAGTACCAGACCAGTACACTACACCCTGAATAGAAGATGCACTAGATTGTATCCTAGGAAGTAAGTGGTGCCAGTTTGGTGCAGTGGTTAGGATCATGGACTCCACTCTGGGAGAACCAGGTTTTATTCCCCACTCCTCCACATGTAGCTGCTGGTGTGACTTTGGGTCAGTTGTAAGTTCTTACAGAGCTGTTCTCTCATGAACAGTTCTGGAAAGAGCTCTCTCAGCCCCACTTACCTCACAGGGTGCCTGTTGTGCAGAGGGGAACGGAAACAAATCACAGAGTTGGAAGGAACCTCCAGGGTCATCTAGTCCAACCCCCCGCACAATGCAGGAAATTCAAAAATACCTCCCCCTCCATACCTGCAGTGATCACTATTCCATGCCCAGAAGATGAGAAAAAAACCTCCAGGATCTCTGGCCAAACTGGCCCAGAGAAAAATTGCTTCCTGACCCCAAAGTGGCCATCAGCATTTCCCTGGGCATATAAGAAGGGGCCACAAGAACTAAGCACTGATGCAACCCTTCCTGCCCTCCTTCTCATGATCTGCCCAAGTTCACACAACCAGCATTGTTGTCAGATGGTCATCTCTGTTTGAAAACTTCCAAAGAAGGAGAGCCCACCATCTCCTGAGGAAGCCTGTTCCACTGAGGAACTGCTCTGTCAAGAAAGTTCTTCCTAATATTCTTCCTCTTCTGATTTAATTTCAACCTGTTGGTTCTGGTCCAACCTTCTGGGGCAACAGAAAACAACTCCGTACCATCCTCTATATGACAGCTCTTCAAGTACTTGAAGATGGTTATCATATCACTTCTCTGTTGTCTCTTCTCCAGGCTAAACATACCCAGCTCCTTCAAACTTTCATCTTGGAGATTGTTAGCCACTCTGAAACTACTTTGGTAGTGAAGGGTGGGGTATAAATCAAATCTCCTCCTCCTCCTCCATTTTAGATCTAAGAAGTGGATACTACCAGATTCCTTTAAGAGAGGCTGATAAAGAAAAAGCTGTGGTTATTTGCCCTTTAGGAGTCTACCAGTTTGAGCACAAATCTGGGGCCCCAGACACTTTTCGGTGCCTCATAGAAAAAGCGGTATGAGGTATTCTTTTGTTCCAAATTTATAGTGTATCTGGATGACCTGATTATATTTGGAAAACATTTAGAAGAACATGAAGAGAGACTTTTGAAAGTGCTGGATAGATTGGAAGCTTATGCTTTAAAGTTGTTTATTGTCAACAGCCAGTTTTGCAGAATATCAGTCAAATATGCGTCTCATATAGTATCTCAAGAAAGCATCAGTATTTTGCAGCTGCAGCGAAGCGCTAGCGGTCGCTTGAGAGCCTCGCTCCAAGTGACCAATCGATCCCTTGGTTTTAGAGGGTCTCTGGCAAGTTGGAGACCATCCTCAAGGCAGCGTGAGGTCCTAGCGAAAAGGCAACTCACTAGGAGACCTGTGGGCTCACTCTGAAGCAAGCCGGGGGGATGACGTCCATTTTAATAGGCAAAGCCTTGGTTATTGTGGAGAACCAAGAGACGATTAAGTGGAAGTGAACAGGAGCTCATGTCCAATACATCTCAGCCTCCCCTGCTCGCACTGCTTCCATTGCTTATAATGCCTGCTGTGATTTGCCTTCATTGGAAAACAGATTGCTATTAATTATCATCTAATTCAGCGTCTTGCAGGAGGCACTATGAACTGCCTTGAACCGTTGCCATCTTATTCTGATTAGTCTGAAACTGACTTTATATTTCATTTTAAAGTTAACTTTGCTTAGATTGTTCGCTTTGTTTCATTTTAATGTTTTAATGTTATTATGTTGTTTAACAAAATGTTATGATCCACCCTGAGCCCGCTTGTGGGGAAGGGCAGGATATAAATCAAATAAGGCTAAAATGGTCACACATATTTGGTGTGTTTAGTGTTAATATAGATTTATTGCTATTGTTTTAGCTCAGAAAGTTTTAATCTCTCTAACGGGGGAGGGGGTGGCGGCGGCTATATTTTATGTTGATTATGTTGTAACCTGCCTTTACATTCTTTAGAAATTTACTATATAAATAAATATGAATGTTGACAAGATCCTGGGATTGGTGAAGGCCACTACTTGCACTCTGGATCCTTGCCCATTCTGGCTGCCAAATCAATGTAAGAGCCACATCAACAAATCTTTAGTATCTATTATAAATCAGTCACTAACTCAGGGCACCTTCCTTTGTTGTTGTTGTTGTTGTTGTTCAGTCGCATAGTCGAGTCCGACTCTTCGCGACCCCATGGACCAGATTACGCCAGGCCCTCCTGTCTTCCGCTGTCCGCTGAAGTCTGCTCAATTTCATGTTCGTTGCATCGATGACACTGTCTAACCATCTCATCCTTTGCCGTCCCCTTCTTCTTTGACCTTCAATCTTTCCCAGCATCAGGGTCTTCTCCAGTGAATGCTCCCTTCTCATTTGGTGGCCAAAGTATTTGAGCTTCAGCTTCAGGATCTGGCCTTCAAGGGAACAGTCAGGGTTGATTTCTTTTAGGATTGACTGATTTGATCTCCTTGCAGTCCAAGGGACTCTCAAGAGTCTTCTCCAGCACCATAGTTCAAAAGAATCTATTCTTCGGCGCTCAGCCTTCCTTATAGTCCAACTCTCGCAGCCATACATTACTACGGGGAATACCATTGCTTTGACCATGCGGACTTTTGTTGGCAAGGTGATGTCTCTGCTTTTTATCATGCTGTTTAGGTTTGCCATCGCTTTCCTACCAAGGAGCAGGCGTCTTTTAATTTCATGGCTGCAGTCAACATCTGCAGTGATCTGGGATCCTAGGAACGTGAAGTCTGTCACTACTTCTACGACTTCCCCTTCTATTTGCCAAGGAGTGATGGGGCCAGATGCCATGATCTTAGTTTTTTTGATGTTGAGCTTCAAGCCCACTTTTGCACTCTCCTCTTTCACCCTGAGCAAGAGGCTCTTTAGGTCCTCTTCACTTTCTGCCATCAGAGTGGTATCGTCTGCATATCTGAGGTTATTGATCTTTTCCCCAGCAATCTTAACTCCAGCTTGTGATTCATCCAGGCCAGCATTTCGCATGATGTACTCTGCATATAAATTAAATAATCAAGGTGACAATATACATCCTTGTCGTACTCCTTTTCCTATGCTAAACCAATCAGTTGTTCCATATCCGGTTCTAACTGTTGCTTCTTGACCCTTATACAGGTTTCTCAGGAGACAGGTGAGGTGGTCTGGTACTCCCATCTCTTTAAGAACCTGCCATAATTTATTGTGATCCACCTTCCTTTAGCCACTCATAGAGATGGTTATCTTTCTGCTACTTAAAAAAAATCCCTACAGAAACATAAGGCCAATTACCCCCGGTCTCTAATCT
Source organism: Gekko gecko (assembly GCA_029375565.1). Lineage (NCBI taxonomy): Eukaryota > Metazoa > Chordata > Lepidosauria > Squamata > Gekkonidae > Gekko > Gekko gecko. The sequence continues at coordinate 82,899,533 of JAPDNY010000004.1, forward strand.
GCCATAGTAGCAGACCAACTCCAGGTCTTCTTGAGTGTAGACAAAGACCATGGGGAATTTCAGACAGATGATATAATCCGGAAGAGGAACGGTTCCCAAATGGTTTCTGGTCTGGCATTTCAGACAGAACCGTTTTAGAACCGGTTCCCTACCGGAATATATTTGTAATTTCACACAGAATCGCTTCTGTCCCGTTCAGGAAACGGGGCTGAAGCGTTTTACCTGTCAACCGCTTCCAAGTAGTCGTCAGTTTCTTCTCCCGGATCGGATACGCTTTTTCCCGCCTTTTTCGCCCGCGCGGGCGATCTCCGGCTTTTTTTTTTTTTTTAACGTTCGCTTTAGAGCGTTATAGCGCTATAGCGTAATAGCATCATAGCAACCCCATTGGAATGCCTGCAGTGTTGTTTTTATAGCACTATAGCGCTATAGCGCTCTAAAGCGAACATTTTTTTAAAAAAAGGCGTGGCGGGAACCGGCGGGAAAACAAAGCGGTGCAATCTGAATTGCCAAACCGCTTCTGATTCGGCTCTTTTCCGGTCAGGGAAAGCCATGTGTGAAATGGCAGCCCTGTACCGGTTTACTTCAAGACGAATCAGAAACGGCTTCAATCCGGCAGAGTCTCAGTAATGTGAAATTCCCTCATGCCTCCTTGTTGCTTTTGTCGAACTTATCTGCAGGCTTTGATACAGTAGACCATACCATCTTGTTGAGGCCCTTGGAGGCAGAAGTAGGTATCAAGGCATGTGCACTGAAATGGTTAAAATAACAACTCACAGCTTGGACTGCCTCTCTCCCTGTGCTCCGCCATAACAGCTCTGCTCTTTCGAGCAGGGTCTTCTGCAGTTGCCAACCTGCAAATGGGCAAAATTAACGACGACTCATACTCATGCCTTCTCCATTATAGAATGGAATTGTGGAATGGCCTGCTTAAGAAGGTCAGGAAGGCTGCCACTCTCATGGCTCTCTGCAAACTATGCAGAACTGAATTATTCAGGAGGGCTTTTCTATGTAGGTAACAGAGTTGCATTGTACTAAATGATTCATAAAGTTGCTTGGAAAAATCATTAGGGACTGTGGTCTACCTATACTACTGCATATAGCTTGCTGAAACTAGGATCCTGCTATGGATTTTTGCATCATTTAATGCGCTGTGCCAATACTTATGCTTTGCTTCAGTGCTTAGACTCCTGGTTGGTTCTACAACCCTAATCTTGTTGCACTGTCTATTGAATGGCCCATTTGTTGATTGTATTGATTCACTGTGTGTGATCCCCCTTGAGTCCAAGTGAGAAAGAAAAACTATAAATAATGTAAACACATACATACATACATACATACATACATACATACATACATACATAGAAGTACACTGGTCAAAACACATATTGCACCTTGATTTAGAAACATTAGGCCTATAGCATAGGTTATGTGGCTTCAGCCTCTAGAATTACTAAGATGTTAACCATCAACTTTTTTCATTATTTATTGTTCATCTTTTTTTGCTGGATCTCAAGGAGAATTACACAGAACTGTATTTTAATCAGCAATGCATCCATAACGGGTAAGGTTATGAATGGACTGCCTGATGAAGTCAGGAAGGTTCCCACCCTCCTGGCTTTGGACAAACTGCAAAACTGAATTATTCAAGAGAGCTTTTTGCACAGGAAATGGGGCTGTACTGTACTGTAACAAAATTTTTCAGAAAAAAGCTTAGGCTAAAGAATTAGGGATTGTAGACTATACCACCGTGTATAGTTTGTACTATCTGTTGCTGTAAGTAAGTTCTTACTGTGTAATTTGTGCATTATTTAATGTTTCGTGTTAATACTTATGCTTTGCTTTACCTCTGGTTCATATTTATGGTTGATTTCACACTTCTACAAATCAAACCCTATTGCACTGTCTGTTGGATGTCCATCCTGTTGATTGTACTGACTTAATCTCTGCCCTCTCTATGGATCTTGTATGGCTTTCAGGAAGCCTAGAGCCTCAGAACAAACCTGCATTAGCCATATCATATGGTAAAGGGGGGAGGCAGAAATTACTAGATGGCTCTGCAGCTTGTGAGATGTAGAATCCTATTCTAACCACAGCGGGAAGCCAGAGTTTGCACTCGTGGGGGGCTAAGGAAGATTTATGGGATTAGGCTGCAGTATCTTTATTACCTGTCTACTAAACTTCCCGTGTTGCTTGCTAGGCAAGGCTTCATTGTACTGGCATGCTGGTTACTGAAATAATAGCAAATTCTATTGACAACCCTATCTCTTATGACAAATCACACAGTGTACAGATGGCATGCAGGGCATGGTGCTCATTTCTGACTATTTCTCTGGAATTATTTCATGTATGAGCATTCATTCATTCATTCATTCATTCATTCATTCATTCATTCGTTCATTCATTCATTCAGGATTACTAGGATTATGCATCAAGGCCATATGCTTTACAATCTCAGCAGCTGTGCACTTTTAATAATCTTGAAGTGATGTGAGGGAAAGATAAAATCTCCCTCCTTTCTTTCTCTTTCCTTGGAGCAAGAAAATAAAAGGCAAGATCTCCCTGTTGGTCACAATAGAATAATGGACTACATCTCCACACCTGCAACTATGTATTAAGAAGCAGGGACCCATGAGAAACTCACAGGGAAATTCCCTTCTTTCATGTCCTTCTGTACCTTCCTCCTCCTCCTCTTGCCTTAAGAACATAAGAGAAGCCAATGTTGAATCAGGCCAATGGCCCATCTAGTCCAACACTCTGTCACACAGTGGCCCAAAATACCAGGTGCTATCAGGAGGTCCAGCGGTGGGGCCAGGACACTAGAAGCCCTCCCACTCCTGCCCCCCCTCCCAGCCCAAGAATAGCGTGCATCACCTGCCCCAGAGAGTTCCTATCTATACCTTGTGGCTAATAGCCACTGATGGACTTCTGCTCGATGTGTTTATCTAATTCCCTCTTGAAATTGCCCATGCTTGTAGCTACCACAACCTCCTGTGCCTTCTTTTCTGAACGCTCTTCCTCCATACTACCTACTCTTTTGCCATACCAAGAAGAAAGAAGAATCCTGCTAGGGTAAAACAGGTGCTGAGTACTGGTGGTTGTTGAGCTGGGACTCATCGTTCAGCCACCTGGCTGCCAATGCAGCCCAAACACTGCCAATACTCAGCACTCAATATCTTCATTCCATAGCAGGCTTCCTTCTGCCCTGGAGGCTGCAGTTACTTTGTGCACATTCCTTCTCCACAGTCCTTCTCCTTGCCATTCTGCCTGCCCATCCACTGCTGCTGATGCTGCGATGTCTGTCCATCTTGGTGGAGGTGACAGCAATTCCCTAGCTTCTTGTTCCTCCTCTTCCACCTACCTCAGATGCCACCAGCTAACAGTGCGAAGAGGGCGGCAGCAGTGACAGTTCCCAAGCTTCTTGCTCCTCCTCACCAATCTGCAGCATTGCTGCCTTGGTGATGGGGGGGAGCAATGGTTCCTGCTCCTCTTCCCTTGCCCACCCACACCAGCCTGGTCAACCAGGCACATTTTTCTGGAGAGTTTGTTCCATAATCCTGGGGCTGGCACAGAACAGGCACTCTCTTCTGTGTCCACTAAATGGGCTTCTTTGACTGGTCATATTAGAGGGGACCAAGATCAATGACCTCCCTGTAGTTTGAAAAGATCATTTTAGCCTCTGATTCAGAGGAAAGTAAAATGGGGAGGGGAAAGGAGGCTCAGCCATTTTACAGTTAGATGGGTTCACTGTCTTAAGCTCCCTCCGATCCCACTTCTAGGGAATCCAATTTCAATTAGCAAATTCATACAGATATTGGAAGGGAAAGATGCCTTCTCTTACTCCCATACATTCTGAGTTTGGATCAGGGCCTCACAAAGGTTTGATTATTATTAGTGTTTAAAAGCAATTGGGAAGATCCAGTCACCAATCTCCAATGTATCATTTGTTTGAGTGCTGAAATCAGGCAGATATGTATGTGATGACTGGCAGGTATTCAGGTAGCTTTCTACACAATGTCTGATAAGGGAAAACACAACAACAATAGCAAAACAACAAGATTGTATTAACCCACCATTTAAAGATTGCTGATATCTTGGCTAATATTTCCTTACTCAGTTACACTGCCATGGAAAATAACTGGGTAATTTCCATGTACAAAAGAAATTAAGCACATTATTTTCCTTTCTACAAAAGTTCTACTCTTTTCAGAATAAGCAACAACAAAAGAGGATCCTGCTCTTAAAGTGAATGAAGGCATCCAAATAAATAAATAAATAAATAGCCAGGCCTGCTGTGAGCCATGGTACTTGAAGTACTGACTCCTCCCATATTGTCCAGCCCACCAGTTACAATTTTCCTCCCAACTCTTGCTCTCTGAGCCCCCACATAAGGCAGGTGACAACTAGAAACAAGAGTTTTGTTTTTCAGTAGTGTAACCTTGCCTTTGGAATGCTTCTCCTGCTTGAAGCTTGTGTGGCACCTATTTCCTTTCCTTTTGGTGGCAAGACAAACCATTTCATCTTACCTATGCTTTTAACTAACAGGCTTCATATTTTTAAGCTTATAGCCTAAGCATTAGTTTATCAATACCATTTTAAAACTATTGTTTTATGCTGCTTTTATGCCCTGGCTTCTAGCCGACTTGGTTTTTATGGCTTGCTATTATTATTATTATTATTATTATTATTATTATTATTATTATTATTATTATTATTATGCAGCTCCAAAAGCTCAACTTAGCCCAGGCTTATCATAGCTTGGGAGCTAAGAACAGGGTTGGCACAGTCAATATTTGGATGCGAGACGGCCAAGGAGGAGTGGGGTTGCTACTTGGAGGAAGGCAATGACAAACCACCTCTGCTCATCTCTTGCTGAAATGTCCCATGGATGGGGTCACCTTGAGTTGGTTGTGACTTGATGGCACATTCTTCTTCTATTATTGAAGACTCCTATCCTTTTGTGTTTATGAATTTACTGGGGGGGTTTTGTGAGCTATCTTAATCATGTTTCTAAATAAATGTTCTATATAAATAAATGTTCTAAATAAATAAGCAGATACATACACACGTACTATGGCTGAAGTTCTGAGACGGGGTGATTGTGCCCAAACACTGGCTCAGCTGTAAATAATTAATAAAATTTTATTTAATCCATAAATTTTGTCAGCCATTTTCATTTATAGTATGCTATAGCATACATGGCTTCTTTGTTTTTCTTCCCAAACACACAGAAATCTAACCCACATGTCTATCTACAGCCAACAATGGCATAAGTTAGTATGGTCTCTTGATCAATTGCAGGTAGAAATAATTGTGTTAATGATTTGCCACATTCTATTTTATAGCGTGGTGTAACATGTTTGTGGGATGTATCCAAGGCCTTTCAGATGCTGCTTGGAAGCTTGCTTGCTGATCATCTATATACTAATAGCCAAGTGTCCCCAGTGCGTGTGGATACTTAATCCCACAGATCAGGGACACATGGAGGGAAAAGTGATTATCCTGCACACGTGGACCACTCCCCACATGTGCAGAAAAATGTAAAAACTGTAAAAAAATATAGGGGGAGGTTAAAAATGCCCCAAAAGTAAATCAGCCTTCACTGCAAGTAATGGACTTACCCAGGCAGACGAGGAGGAACGTTCTCTCCCCCTCCTTCCCCCTCCTGTAGTTCTGATTGCATTGAGTCATCCCGCATGGCCACGCCCCCTCCACCAAACGTTCAAGCCTGCAGCAGCCGACAACAGGATCTACCTCCAGATTTTTAAAGTGACTGAACAACAACAACAATAAAAGCAAACCGCTGCAGCTTTCAGCTCCCTTCACTCTGCTCAGGCGGCTCCTTCTGCTTTCCATGAAATTGCAAGAAGAAAGTGCACACTTACCTCAAAAAAAGGGGGGGGGAAAGCCAGCAGAAAATAAACATGTCTTTGATTCTGCCCTTTAGAGCAAGCGAGAGCAGTTTCCAGTGCCTCCGCTCTTCCCTGTTTCCCCGCTTCCTCCCAGCCAATTAGTTTTATGGTTTACTATTACAGGGAAAATAAAAAACAGAGTGGGTGGGGAGGAAAACCTTTTCTCCTTCAGAGACTACAGGAGTGTGAGTCTGTGTGGGCTTGGTCATTTCTTCCCCTGCACTGAAATGCCAATAAGGAGGGATGGCAACATTTTGTTGCGGGTCCCCTCTTGTCAATACTAATACCAGGATGATTTTTCATGGGCAAGTTCTTAAATGCAACATCATATATCTTTACACTGAAAAGTTTTATGGAGCATGATTTTTAGTTATTAAAACAACAAAGCTGATACACTGAGGGGGGAAAAGAACACCCCAGAGCAAAATCAGCAAGGAAAACTATTGGTGCTTCTGTTCAGCCATTAAAACTCTAATACTTTGTTGGGGAAATTCCATGATCCTACTAACAGCCCTACTTAGAACATATGTGCATAGAGGGGACTGGGATCACACAATTTATGTATTCAGAAAATATCTGCAGAAAACATTTCTATCCAGTCTTAATGATATGAGGTCTTTCAACTAATTAGAAACTATCTATTAAACGTAGTTTAATACAGTTGATTAATGTCGAACTCGTGCAAGATTTCTGACTGAACTATGGATACTGGGGAGGCTAGGCCAGTAGGCATGAATCCACTCCTGTCTACATATCTGCACAGGGCTAAGTTGTGACATACATTGGGCTATAAGCCTATAAAAGTTAATATGCAATGTTGGGCCTGGAATTCTGATCACTCTGGTTTATAACAGTGTTTCCCAGCCTCTCAGGCTCAAACCAAATGTGGGTTGTGATTAAAGCCTGTGAAAGTGGGTTGCAGGGTTTTTCTGATTTATTGATTTGTACATGATCTATGTTTGTTTGTTTTTTTCTTTGTTCTAGTGGGTCACCATAGCAAGTAAACTGGGATCTATGAGTCACCAAAGACAAAGGGTTGGGAACCACCAGTCTACTCTCTAAAGGAAAGCCCATATGTCTTAACAACTGTAGATATCCCCCCCACCAACACACACACATACAGTGGTTCTTCATGGCACTCATAAGAGCTAGAGAGACAGCCCTCTTTCGAAGTTTAAAGGAATGGGCAGATGTGTGTCGCTGCAAAAAAGAACTGCATCTTGGATGCTAGACCACAGACACAAAGAGGTGATAAGATCCAGTGCTGTAAATTGGTTGAAGTTGGAAGGGCAGGAATTTTCTCTTTATTGTTACCAGGAACCCCTTCCTAGATGTGTGCTTTTTGCCACAACTCCACTGTAGCTAAATTCGCCTTGGCAGCCATTTTAGGAGCTAGCAATGCCATGCTTTGGAGAAGATGAGATAAAGGCTTTCCTCAGGCTATGCTAACAAGTAGCCAAAATTTAGGACAGGACACTGATTCACTGATAGGACATCTGCAGGCCTACCCATTGCCAACGAGGATTGCAAAGCCAGACACCCAGCTAAAGTAATTTCATCATCAAGGACAAGTCTTCCTGAGTGCAAAATCTAATTACCATCTAGCAGCCAGGTGGGCTTGATCATCAAGGAGTGATGGAGTTTTACTAACCTTGTCTGAATGTTTGCTCCCAACCTGACTCCGGCATGGGTGAAGGCTCCACCCTGCTAGTCCTTTTGTCCACCCTTTTGTTATTTTTCTGGGAAGCCCCCTTCCTAGCTCAATCAAGGTCAGGAAACCCACGGTTTCTCATCCTGGACTCACCCCGAGTCCTGGACTTTACAATTACTTCTTTGTGTGGCCCCCTATAACTATCACTGTTCTGCCAGTGCCAGCTAAAAGTGTGCAGTCTCAACCCTCTGCTGGCTCAGAGGCTGCCAAATCTGCTTTTCTTTCTCTGGGACTTTGGGACATGTTCTTGCCACACAGAAGTGTTCCTCCGGTGCCTTACTTTCCCATTATTCTGCCTAAAGCTCCCCTAAATTGAATCTCTGATTCATCTAAATAGACAACATACTGTGCATAGCTCAGCAGACTGAGAATAGGTCAACTCCATCACTCCTTTTCTCATAAAAACTTTTTTCCCTCTTCTTTAAATCCCACTCTCTCCAACTTCTCCTCATGGCCATTCTGTGGCATAGAATTCCCACTCAGCCAGAGGCTTAGTTCTCCAGTGTGGTGTAGTGGTTAAAAGTGGAGGGACTCTAATCTGGAGAACTGAGTTTGATTTCCCCTCTCCTTCTCCACATGAAGCCTGCTGGATGACCTTGGGTCACTCACAGTTCTCTCAGGATTCTCTCAGCCCCACCTCCCTCACATGGTGACAGTTGTGGGGAGAGGTAGCGAAGGTGATTGTAAACCGTTTTGAGACTTATTTGAGTAGAGAAAAGTGGGGTATAAAAACTAACTTTTTCCCTCCTTCTCCTCTCATATGCATGCCCTTCTGAATACAATTTTACTGTTCTTATGCTTGAGTACCTTTTCAATACCCTGACCTAGATAACCCAGGCTAGCCTGATCTTGTCACATCTCAGAAACTAAGTAGGGTCAGCCCTGGCTAGTATTTGGATGGGAAACCTCCAAGGAATACCAGGGTTGTGACACAGATGCAGGCAATGGCAAAGCACCTCTGAACGTCTCTTACCTTGAAAACCCTATGGGTCAAGCTGTGACTTGACAGCAAAATAACAACACACCTTTTCAATTCTTGTACCTCTGTATTTCCTTCAATGAATTCTAAACCTTGCTTTGGAAAAGATCTGGTTGTTTCGTGGTTACTAGTACAGGCACTTTAAGGCCCCGGTCACACAGGAGGATTTGCCCTGCAAAACGGATGGGTTGAGGGCGCATCAAATGGGTGCAATCATACGGCAACATCTGGGAAGCACAGTGCACCCATCACCAACCTGTACCATCGGCCCGAAGAAGTGGATTTAAAAAGTACCCGCAAAAGGGTAGTAGCAACTGGAAAACGCGGGTCAAAGGAGAGCGTCAGATTGCAGAAGCGGAGATAATCCAGTGCATCCGGCACATGCATGCTTCCTGTCACACTGGATGTGTTTTTCCCAAGCCTCCACAGTATGCGAAGAAATGTAAGATTGCGCATGCACAAGAATGTGAAAGCAAAACCTTTTGATGCGCTTCAACATCGCCATGTGATCGCCGGCTATCGGCATCTGCGTTGCATCTCGGGGACCCGTCTGATCGCGCTACTGCGCATCTGTTTGCTCCAGCTCTAATTTGCCTCCCTTCAGCGGTGCAGTATCGCGCTCGTGTGACCGGGACCTAAGCTTGCTTGCCCACTATCAAGGTAAAGATCCCAGTATATGGTCTGCTCACCCCCACCCAGGCCCCATAATTGACAAGCATATCAGTTTTCTAAGGTAGCCAAGCTGTGGAATTTAGCTTTCCCCCAGTGTTCCCTCTAAGCTGAGTTAGTGTGAACTAGCTCACAGTTTTTGAGCCTCCAACTCACACATTTTTGTATTAGCTCAGGAAAGATGGCTCCAGACCAAACTAATTTTATGCAGTAGCCAAATCACTCACTCACAACTTTAATGCTAGTAGCTCACGAAGTAGAATTTTTGCTCACAAGACTCCACAGCTTAGAGGGAGCACTGCCCCTGACACTGAGCTTTATTCCCCAAAATTGGTTCTGGCTGCGGGCAAATATTCTGAACCCTCATTAGAGTCCACACATGTCTTAGATTATATGTGAAAGGAAGCACATGTGGTAATACTATAGTTCTGAGGGCTTTTGACAAAGTCCTTCACCAAAGACTCCTGAGCAAATTTCAGAATCATGGAATCAGAGGACAAGTTCTCTTGCAAGTTAGAAATTGGCTAAAAAACAGGAAGCAGAGAGTAGGAATAAGTTTTCAGTTCTCACAATGGTGGGATGCAAGTAGTGAGGTCTCTCAGGGATCTGTATCAGAATTGGTGCTTTTCAACTTGTTGATAAATGACCTGGAGTAAGGGGTTAGTAGTGAGATGGCCAGATATGCAGATGACACTAAATTATTTAGGGGGGCTAATACAAAAGCAGACTATAAAGAGTTCCAAAAGGGAACTTTAAAGTGAGGGAATGGGCATTAAAATGGCAAATAAGATTCAATGTGAGCAAGTATAATGTGACACATATTGGGGCAAATAATCCTGACTTCATATGTACAGTGACGGCATATGAGCTGGCAGCAACAGATCAAGAAAGGGTCCTTGAGGTGGTAGTGGACACCTTGATAAAAATGTCAACCCAGTGTGGCTGTTGTGAAAAGGGCAAATTACATGTTGGGCATAATTAGAACAGGAATAGCATATAAAACTGCCACTATCCTACTGCTCTTATACAAATCTATAGTGAGATCACACTTGGAATATTGTGTACAATTCTGGTCACCACATCAGAAAAAGGACATTGTAGAGTTTGAAAAAGTGCAGAAAAGAGCAACCAAAATGATCAGGGGGCTAGAGCAGTTACCCTATAAGGATCAATTAAAACAGGGCTGTTTAGCCTTTTAAAAAGTGAGTAAAGGGAGACATGATAGTAAAGGTAAAGGTTTGCTTGAAAGCTAGTTGAATCTGACTCTAGGGGGCGGTGCTCATCTCCGTTTCCAAGCCAAAGAGCCAGCACTGTCTGAAGATGTTTCCGTGGTCATGTGGCCGGCATGACTAAATGCCAAGGCACACAGAACACTGTTACCTTCCCACCGAAGTGGTACCTATTTATCTACTTGCGATTTCTTGCTTTCGAACAGCTAGGTTGGCAGGAAGGAGACATGATACAGGTCTATAATATTATGCATGGCATGGAGAGGGTGGACAGGGAGAAACATTTCTCCCTCTCCCTCCTGCCAACCCAGGGGGCTATAATAATAGAACCCAGGGTCATCCACTAAAGCTGAAGGGTGGGAGATTCAGGACAGACAAAAGGAAGTATTTCTTCACACAGCATATAGCTAATTTGTAGAACTCGCTGCCACAGGATGTGGTCACGTCCATCAACTCAGAAGGCTTTAAAAGTGGAGCAATTAATGGATGACTGGGCTATCAATGGCTACTAATCATGATGGATATATACTCCCTCCAAAACCTGAGGAAGTACGCTTCTTTAAATCAGGTGCCAGAGAGCGCAGGCAAGGTGAGGCTGTTGCACTCTCCCTGTTTGTGGGCTTCCTAGAGGTAGCTGATTGGCCATTCTGTGAACATAATGGACAAGATGAGCCTTTGGTCTGATCCTGCATGAATCTCCTTATGTTCGACGAGGAACAGTGGATCTATTGCCCTGTGCTTCTAACTTTTGATTTGTGATAAAGCAAAAATTAACAAAATACCATACATCTTGTGCTTTGTCCTCCAAGGGAAGCCAACGTATGTGTTATGTACCCAGGGCGACTGCACACATGATCAGGTACACATGTGGCCAGGCGAAGGGCCCAAACTTCATTCCAAAAGACAATAGCCTAAATGGATCCTAGTCTACACCTATAGGAAGGCTAAGATCCAAGAAAGGACCTATGGAATGTAAGAGCACTGTAAATAGTGTATCACGGTTGTGCATGTGTGTTGGGTATGGTTTACAAAAGGAATATATACCGGCTGCCAGCTGGCTCTCTCATCTCATGTTCTAACTAAAAGCAATAAAGTATGAGCTGAAATCATTCTCCAGTGCATCAGTCTCAGTACTTTATACTGGCAACGAGGATGGGATCTGAATGAACGATTCAGAACCCGAGACCGACATGAGCACCGCACCACGCACCAACCTCCAGGAAGCCGCGCCCAGCATCTCTGACCCCATGTCCAGCACCACACCGAACGGTGATTCCCGGTCACCGTGCCCCGCACCACTCCTAGCGACTCCATGCCACATGTTGCTCGAGTCATGGCAGCCACCCAAGGAAACATCCAGAATTCGATGCAGCCCATCCAGAAACGTGGGAGATGTGGCTTGAGCGCCTGGAGTATTATGTCAACTTCCATGACATCACAGACGAGGGTAAGAAGAAATCTCTAATGCAAAGTTCCTGTGGAATCGATACCCTCTGGCTACTGAAGGACCTGATAGCCCCGAAGACCCTGAAAGAGGCCACCTACGTAGAGATCAAGAAGGCACTCATGGATCACTTTGCACCAAAGCCAATGAAAATAGCCAGCACAAAGACTCCAGGGCCCAGATGAAACAGCCCATGACTTCCTGGCGGGCCTTCATCAATCAGCCACCTGATGCGAGTTCCCCAGCCTCAGTGACGTTGATGAACCAGTTTGTCATAGGCCTCTGGGAACCCAAGCTATGCCGAAAGCTCGCCAGCCATAATGACTTGACCCTCAACAAGGCTCTCAAAGAAGCCACAGCGTATGAGAAATCTCATCAAGAATGCTGCGATCACACGGTCCACTATGCAAGTACCACTCCAGCCTCCAACACCTCAGACAAGGAAGAAATCTTACAGGTATGCCACCCGGTGAGGCCCAGGTACCCATGCAACCCAAGAAGCTGAGCACCCCGAACTCCTGCGTCAGCTGCGGGGAAGTGCACGAATGCTGGACCTGTTGTTTTTGCGATACTATTTGCAGGACCTGCAGCAGACAAGGACACATCGCCCGAGTCTGCCACTCCCGAGGCAACTGATGGAAGACGTCCACCTACCAGGAATCAATGGATCTGCATACCGTCTCCATAAACCAACAGCAACACCGGGTACTGAACTTGCCCCCTGATGCCACCAACAAAATGCATGCTACGGTGTTAATAGGGGGGTCCTCATGTAGAATGGAATTGGACACGGGTTCAGGTAAAGCAATGTCAGAAATGCCAGGAGTCACGGCCCGAGCCTCCAAAAGCCCAGGTGCAACCATGGGAATCATCACACAAACCTTGGGCAATGTTACACTTGGACTTAGCGGGACCATTCCAGGGGCAGGTCTTCTTCATCCTAGTGGACACATACACAAAATGGCTAGAGGTTGTACCAGTTCCCTCCACCTCCTCCCGCTCGGCCATTCGCATAATGTGGTGGATTTTTAGCACCCAAGGTATTCCAGACACCTTGGTCACGGACAACGGAACAGTTTTCACCTCCGCCGAGTTCCTAGAGTTTGTCCAATAGTATGGGATCAGGCACATCCACTCTGCCCCGTTTCACCCAGCAACAAACGGCCAGGCGGAATGAATGGTCAGAACCACAAAGGAAGCCCTATGTCACATGGACCCTGGGGACTATTCAGCCAGCACATGACCCCCCACATCGTGACCAGGCAGAGCCCAGCTGAATTACTCTTGGGCTGGCACCTAATGACATGGCTAGGTCACCTTCAGCCAGACCGGGCACCAGAACACAGTCCGGGCACCGAAGAGCAAGAGGACATGTGGGATTTTTTTCCAGGGGACTCTGTGTACGCACAGAACTATGCGAGGGGCCCCACATGGATCCCGGCCAGGTTGAGCAGGGTGACTGGGCCATGCTCCTACAAGGTCTCCAGCGAGGACGGCCAAGTACTAAAGTGGCACATCAACCAGCTGTGCTGCCGCCTACTCCTGGTGGACCCTGATGACAACGACTGCGAGAGCCCCGACCGCTGAGAACAACAGGCAACCACTCCCAAACAACCAGCCACAAGTACGGTACGGCAGAAGAAATTATCCTTGCAGAACCACCCAGTGACCAGGGAACAAGCAATGCACCCACCCCAGTCGAACAATGAGGAGAAGCACCGTCACCGGCGCTGACAGGAACAACCATGGAAAACATGGCCCAGCTACGGAAGTCCACTGCTCCACTCAAGAGCACAGGAAGCCCACATATCTAAAGGACTATGTCAGCTAGGGCACTTCAGACCAAGGGAGGAGGGGGGTTATGTACCCAGGGTGACCGCACACACGGTCGGGTAAACACATGTGGCCAGGTGAAGGGCCCAAGCTTCGTTCCAAAAGACAATAGCCTAAATGGATCCTAGCCTACTCCTATAGGAAGGCTATGATCCAAGAAAGAACCTATGGAATGTAAGAGCACTGCAAATAGCGTATCACGGGTGTGTGTGTGTTGGATGTGGTTTACAAAGGAAATATAAACCGGCCGCCAGCCAGCTCTCTCATCTCACATTCTGACTGTAAGCAATAAAGTATGATCTGAAATCACTCTCCAATGCACCAGTCTCAATACTTTATAGTATGTAAATGCTAGCTCCTAGAAATTCTTACCACTCGAAGAAGTGAACTGCATGTAACAATAATGTAAATAATATAACATTGTGGCGCCCTCCCTAGCTGGCAGGAAGGCACCCCCTGTAGGACGTAGCCGGCTAGGGTCCTCCCCAGGTCCCGCTGTCCTGCCAACTCTCCCGGGTGGGATGGATGGGCCAGGAGGGCTTGTACCGGGGTCGCTGATGATCCAGGGAGCGGCCTCAGAAGACAAGTCTCGTCAGAGGGTTGCAGCCACCCTCTTGCCTGTCCTGGGTCTGGCTTCTCCAGCTCACAGCTCTTGGGACAATTTCCCTCTCTCTAGCCAGTCCCAGCCAGCCCAGTTGTCCTCTCTGGCCGCCTCGCCCTTCCCATCTTTTATTACCCCCGCACTCCCTCCTGGCTCCTCCCTCTGCATCCCGCCGGTGCACGGGCTGGCCGGGCGATGACCTCCCAAGGCTCCTCCTGCCACCCGGCAGCTGCGGGGGCAGGGCGCAGCTTGTTCTGCAGGCCAGGCCTCGCTCTCCCAGTCTTCAGCCCGCTGGCCTCCGCTCCTCCCACCGTTGCTGTCGCCGTGGGCCGCGGCCTCTCCTCCCCACATCAGGCTGTGCCGCCGCCGGTAAGTGCCTTCCCGGGGCTCAGGGTGGGAGCTGGGCTCACCTCCCGTTGCGGCGGCCCTCGGCCTCCGGGGGGCGTGGGGGCAGCGGCAGCCCCGGGTTGCTGCTGCTGCTGCAGGAGCGGTCCCAGCCAGGGCTGGGACACACATAATGTAAGATCTATATTTATAGAGATCATTAAAGTTATAAAAACATAAGAGCTCTGCTGAATCATACCAACAATCAAGATATTCCAGCCATAGTGGTAGGTCAGATGAATCAGCAAAGGCTACTAAAATAGCATAAGGGTAACAAGTCTTCCCTTTGGATGCTTTTATTTACTTCATTCATACCCTATCTTTCTCCCCAAACAGGGACCCAAAATTACCTAGTTTTGTCTTCCTCCAGTGTAAACTCACAACAACTCTGTGAGGTAAGTTAGGCTGAGAGAGGAGGACTGGCCCAAGGTCACCCAGCAAGCTTCCATGGCTGAGTGAGGATAGAAACCTGAGTCTCCCAGATCACAATCCAACACTCTAACCACCATATCACACTGACATCTGGCACTGAAATACCTATTGCCTCTGAAAACAAAACACATTTAACTACCAAGGCTAATAACTATTCATATTAATTGGACTAGCTTCTTTCAGTTCCTGTGCAAATTAATTACTAAGCAAATGAACCAGAAGTGTGAAGAAATGAAATGAAACACAAATCAGAGACAGCCATGTTTGGAGTGATTAGTTCCTTAATGCAAACTCTATTCATTATTCAGTTCACTTTTTGATTAGTTTCTTAATGCAGACTCTGCTAGTTACCTTAACAGAACTGGTCTTCATTTTCTGAATGACTTTGTCTTCCTTTTGTTTTAAAAGTACCTCCAAATGGACAAGTCTCATGTTATTAATGATGTGCAAATCTCAACATTACAGTGCAACTCTAAACAGAATTCCATCCTTCCAAGTTCTATTGAAGTCAATAGGCTTAAAAGACTGTAAGGCTGAGGTCACACACACTAAATAATCCACTTTCTATGCACTTTCCAACTGGATTTTGCCAGTTCATACAGCAAAATCCAGTTGGAAAGTGCACTGAAAGTGGACTGAGATTATTTAGTGTGTGTGACTGCAGCCTAACTCTGTTTAGGACTGCATGGTGATGCTACTCATTTTGTCCAGGCTTTACCAAGAAAGACACCGTAAGTATTATACTAAATGTGTTCATTTACTGTTAAATTGATATGTTGCCTAAGGAAATCATCGACATCAATCGCAGATAACAGCCCAGAGTCAGACAGAAATACTGCATAAAACTGAATTGGAATTATTTGTTTCAGAAGTATTCCTTCACATTTGCTAAATGATGGGTTTGATCCTGTCATTCAGAAATTGCTTAAACTGGAGTTTCATGCCTAATGCTACTAGATTGGATGTTCTGGTTTCACATGCCACTGATTCTATTAGATTTTGAAACCCGTGATATAAACATTGCATGTGAAAATTAAAGTGGATACACCAAAGCAACAATGGTAAATCTGCGGGGGGGGGGGGATATATGTGTGTGTGTGTGTGTAAAGTTAAGATACTACATTCAGGTCTAGTTGTTGGGAAAACTTGCTGTAAATAGTGAGCTTATTTGAGAGAATAAGAACCATATAAGTTGTATGTTTACTAACGTATCTTGTTTCATCAACAGAAATTGACTGGGATCTTTTCTTTTAGTGTAAGATGATTAACTGGTATCTTGACTTTTGCGCATATTGACTCTACTGCTTCCTCCAAAATTAATTCTGTTAAACAAGAAACCCATTTATATTTATTACATTTATCCCATTTTTGGACAGCAAATTGTCTGTAAAGTTCACTCAAAATAATTAGATATCAATAGACAATGGAACTTACAGACAGTTTTGGAGGGTAGTCATGTTGTAACTCTGTATCCTCAGTTCCTTCTTGGAAGCACCCCTCCTGCCTTCTGACTGGGATATAAAGACTCAGAGGCCACCATTCTGATTTGACTCTTTAAAGTTTATACCCCGAAAATCTCATTAGTATCTAAGGTGCTACTGGACTCGAATCTAGCTATGCAACTTACAGGCATTTTATATACATAAAATAAGACACTGGGAATTACCTATTACTTGCAATTGCTGGAGCTGCTGGGAAAGCTCCTGTGACTTAAATTATATAACATTCTAATTTTTATTTTTATTTTTTTAACTGTCCCAAAGGGCAGAATTTTATTAATTTTTTTCAAATATAAAACATAACACAAACATAACTAACACTAAACATAAAACACAAACGGGGGTAATACATGCTTTTACGTTTCTACTAAACCATACCGCACTAAAACCATAATAATATCCTCCTCCACTATAAGTTTGTCTCTTGTCCTTTCCTTCTCCCTTGTTGGGTACAAAGTTTCACAAAGTTCCACTTATACTTAATCCTCCCAATATCAACCTAATCCATGTTACTGTACCAGTTATAAAATCACGCCCAAGTGTTCTGAAACGTGGAGTCAGCCAGTCCTTTCATCACCAATATCAGCTTGCCCATCTCTGCTGCTTCTAAAACTTTATGAATGTATTCTTGCTTCAAGGGAGTCTGGGTAGTCTTCCAATATTTTGCATACAAAATTCTAGCCGCAGTAGTTAAATATACTACAAGATATCGATCATCCCTATTAAAATCTTTTGGCAAAATACTTAATAACATTACCTCAGGTGTAAACAGTATCGCCATGCCTAATACCTTTTGTATCACCCGATGGATCCATATTCAATATTCTTTGCTTATCTTACACCCCCACCACATATGAAAGAATGAACCAACCTTTTTTCACATTTCCAACATTCGTTTGAACATTTGCTATCACATTTCACCAACCTTTCCAGCATTACATACCATCTATAAAACATCTTATACAAATTTTCTTTATAAGGTACCGCCTTTGTAATCTTTATGTTTTTCTTCCACATTTGTTCCCACTGTTCCAAGTCTATATTATGCCCCACATTTCGAGCCCACTGAATCATATTTCCTTTAACCATCTCCCCTAACATCATCTCATTGAGTAACAATGTGTAAGCTCATTTTATAAACTTTTGATCCAGAGCAATCATTAGCTTCTCAGTCTCCATCAGCTCCTCAGAAAAGCCCATTCTCTTATCTTTTGTGTACCTAGATTCTATTTGGGCCTTTTGCCACCACGATAAACCATCCATTGGCTTCAGCTCATTTTTAGAGTCTAAAATGTCCAAGTACCTTCTTGGCTTATCTTCCCCATAAACATTTGGTAATGTAAATGCTTCAAAGGGGGCAATCAACTTCAAATTCCTCGTAAAAAATTGCTTATGTATACCTTCCCAAACTTTTAACAATGATGCACGCAACCAGTGCTGCTTAAAGTACTTGTGTGATGAGGCTTTGCTGTACCACAAAAAAACATGCCAGCCCATCAAGTCATGGCCTTCTAATTTTTGAATTCTTTTATCCTCTAGCATAATCCATTCCCTAATCCAGGAAAGTGCCACTGCTCTATAATATAGCATCCACTTGGATATCCAAAGCCTCCTTTCTTTTTTGCGTCCTGTAGAGCCTTCAATCTTATCCTGGGACATTTCCTTTGCCAAATAAACTTTGAAACTGCATGATCTAAATCCTTGAAAATTTTTTGATTTTGCAATACAGGAATTGTCTGAAATAAAAATATCCATCTTGGGAGAAAATTCATCTTAATCAATGCAATTCATCCCATTAAAGATATCTGCAAATTTTTCCATTTCTCTAAATCCTGTTTAGTCTCCTTGAGAAGCTCCTTGTAGTTGTTCTCTTGAAGCACACTACATTTATTAGTCATCATAATTCCCAAATATTTTGTTTTCTCCTGTA
Source organism: Gekko gecko (assembly GCA_029375565.1). Taxonomy (NCBI): domain Eukaryota; kingdom Metazoa; phylum Chordata; class Lepidosauria; order Squamata; family Gekkonidae; genus Gekko; species Gekko gecko. Next base: position 82,918,153 of record JAPDNY010000004.1, read on the forward strand.
TCTGGAATCGTGAAATTCCTTGCAGTCTAGCCTTCTGCTCCGGTCCCATATTCTTAGTTAAAATCTTTGTTTTACTTATATTCACTCTCAACTCCACCACCTGACCATATTCATAAAGGACCTTCTTCAGTGTTGGTATAGAGCCCAATGGGTTCTCCAAAATGAATACTAAATCATCCACAAATGCAAGCAGCTTGTACTCTTCTCCGCTCACTCTAAGTCCAACAATCTGCCTTTCGCCTCTAATCATATCATTCAGTATTTCCAAGGCATATACAAATAACAATGGTGAAAGAGGGCAGCCTTGTCTTGTTCCTTTTTGAATCTCAAACCTCTGTGTCCAATCACCATTAATCATAACTGTAGCATGTTGCTTGATATAAATAGCTTGAACCATATTTATTAATTCAGTTCCTGCATCTGCCATCTTCAACATTTCAGATTATCAAAGGCTTTCTCTACATCCAAAAATATCAATGCCAAAGACTTTCCCGAGTGCGCTTCATAATATTCTAAAACATCCATAATACATCTCAAATTATTCTTTATTTGTCTCTTAGGGAGAAATCCCACTTGATCTTTATGAATTATTCTAGATAATATTTTTAAGCCTTTCCATTAATATTGAAACAAAAATCTTATAATCAGCATTCAAAAGTGAAATCAGCCTATAGGTCTTAATATCTCTTTCATCCAAATTTTGCTTGTGTATTAAGAAGATAATTGTTTCCCTCCAAGAATCTAGTATATCTTCGCTCACCATTGTCCTGTTGCAAATCTCTTTTAAATGGGTCAATACTTGTTCTTCAAAGATCCTGTAAAACTCTATTGGTAGCCCATTGGGCCCAGGTGCCTTCTTTTATTTTGCCGCCACAATGCTTCTACTACTTTCATCATTCCTATGGGCTGATTAAGTATTCTCCTTTGGTCCTCCGAAAGCTTCATTGTCTGATGTGTTTCCAAATATCCTTTTATTTGCTTTATATTCGTATCCGGGTTTTTTATATAAGCTTCTATAAAAATCCTCTACTATCGCTTTCATCTCTTGAATCTGATTAGTATCCATTCCATCTTCTTTCTTCAGAGCTTTTATATAGGACTTCTCTTTTTGTTGTCTAACTTTATAAGCAAACCATCTTGTAGGCTTATTGGCATTTTCAAAGTAGTTTTGTTTAGCAAAAGCCAATTTCTTCACTAATTCATACGTAAGAAGACATTTCATGTTATTGTGCAACAGCCTAAGTTTAGATTTCGTTCCCGATGCATTTGGATTCTCCACTAATCTCTCCTCTTGAATCCGAATATCTTTTTGAAGCTTAGTATAGTCTTGCTTCCTCTGTTTGTCCAATCCGGCTGATTCCTTTATCAGTTGACCTCTAGCAAATGCTTTAAAAGCATCCCATACAACTTTCAACAGCATATCAGGTTGAATATTTTCTTTGAAAAAATGTTGAAACTCCTCTTTAAGCCTCTTTACTCGTTTGTCATCCTTCAGAAGCAAGATATTTAACATCCATCTGTTTTTTAGTCTCATCTCTTGCAATTCCAAAGTGATGGGATTATGGTTGGCAAATGGTCCTGCTTCAATCTCTGCTTCTATTAAATCCTTGATAGCCATACTTGAAATCCAACACATGTCTATTCTTGACCAAGAACCATGCCTAGCCGAAAAGTATGTATACTGCAGCTTCTTAAGGTTTCTTGCCCTCCTAGCATTCACCAGACTCAGTTCTTCCATAAGCTGACGTAACGAGTCCGGAAATTCACTACCTCTTGTCTTCCTTCCCTGTGTACTTGTTTTCCAATCTTCCTTTTTGTCAAAAACTTTGTTAAAGTCTCCTATAATATAAATCTCCTGAAAGTCTTGCTGAATAATAAGGTTATGCAACCTTGCATAGATTTTTTTTTGATGCTGATTCAGGGCATAAATATTAACAATGAGCATTCTTTTCAGCTGTCTTTGTATCACCACCATCAAAATTCTCCCATCCTGTGAGGCATATACAAGTTCAGGTTGAAGATGATCTTTGACAAATGTGGCTACTCCCCTTTTCTTCTTCTCTTTATCCACAGCCACAAAAATCTTCCCCAATCCTTTAACATTCATATGCTTCTCATCTCCTTTTTTAATATGCATCTCTTGTAGGCATATTACATCCAATTTATGTTTTCTGAGTTGATGAAAAATTATTTTTCTTTTCTGAGGTCCATTCAAGCCATTCACATTCACATAAATAAATCTTATTCTTCCCTTATGCATCCTGATTTCGATTCTGTTGTTCCAGTTTCTCGTTTATTTGTTGTCTTGTACCCACTGCGGATCTCTGTGTGTCATATTTTCCACATCTCTGTGGCTTCACCCCTGGCATCACACCCTGCAGCGTTCCTTCATTCCTTCCTTCTCCCTCTTGCTCTCCTTCTTCTCTCCCATCTTGTCCTGCCCATAGTTCGTCTCCATAGGTCTTTGAGAAGTCTTCTGCTTTAAAGATGGATGTAATTCTGAACCTCTTACCTTTGAAAGTAAATGTCAAACCTTCAGATAGAAGCCATCTATAAGTAATCATATTATTTCTCAGCAATGTCACCAATTCAGAGTATTCTTTCCTCTTCTCTCTGACTCTCCATGGAATCTCCTTCAAAACATTGTTTTCAGTTCCATTCATCTTCAGTGGCAAGACATTCACTTCCCTGAGTATCTTATCCCTGACCACTCTCCTTTTTTATATATATATATAAACTCTCCTAAAAAGGAGAGGACTTTATTGCTTTTTATAGAGAAAGGGGGAAGGGTATACAGAGGGACAAAGAAAAGAAGTGAGTGAATTTCCTGTTAGTATATTAAACTTTTTGTTAGTAAAAAATAAAGTTCATGGCTTCTACCATGGTTGAACGATCTTCTTTTCATCTTACTAAAAGTCCAAAACAGATCTGTTAAAAAGATTAGTAAAGTCCTTTGGGGTTAGTTGTTAATATACTCCATTCTTGTGCTTCACGAACAAATCATATCTTGGGGTTTCTTCCTTTCAGATCTCTTAAATTGTACGATGGGCCCTTCTTTGCTTTTCCCTCCTCCGATTCTCCTTCCTCCTCCTCTGGGCCACTGTCTTCTTCGCTGCTTAACATTGTGCATTTAGCGAGTTCTGCGTCTTCCTCTGAGCTGGCGTGCCTCTTCAGAAATTCTTGGGCTTTGAAGACGGAATCAATCTTCTCTCTCTTATCGTTGAATTTAAAGACCAGTCCTTCGGGATTCCACCATTTGTAACCGACTTGGTACTTTTGCAAAAATAAGGTCAATCCTTTATATGCTTTTCTTTTCAGACGAATTTCATATGGAACATCTTTTAAAATCCTGGTATTCTGTTCACCAATCTTCAAGGGCATTGCTGAAGTCGCTCGTAAAATTTGATCTCTAGTACCTTGCTCAGTGAACTTGACAACCACCTCTGCTGGCAAATTATTTTTCTTGGTAAAGTTAGAGTAGGAGCTGTATACCAGATCCATCTCTTCACTTAATTTTTGCGCTTCTTTGCCAGTTATTGGTGCCAAGACATTTGCCAAAATAGCTCTGAGATCTTCTTTTTCCTCTTCCTTTATGCCCTGAAAACGGAGAGTCAAGTTTGATTTTTCCATCTGAAGCATTAATATTCTTTTTTCCTGCATCTCTTGATGTTTCTCTATTTTGTTGACCTTTTTCTTAATTTTCCTGGTGTCTTCCGTCGAGGTCAGGCATTTCTTTGCAATCTCTTCCATCTTCTTAGCTGTATCTGTTAATTGCTTCTGTTGACTATTGAGGACACCTTCCATGTTACAGAGAGTTTCGCTGATTTTTTGCATTTGATCTAGCAGAGGGCGCAGTATCTCACTCTGCTGATTGACAGCTGGCTCTGTGGGGTGTGTGTGTGCTGGAACCGGAAGTCCCTCCCAGCTTCTTCACCGGCTTGTTCGGGACTCTTTTCTGCCCCGACATTTTTATTGTTTACTTTTACACAGTCCGTGCCGCGCAGCTCAGGAGTCCAGCTATTTTCTTCAACTTCAATACAATCCCAAAAGGTACTTTCGTCAATCCGCTTTTTCACTCCACCCCCCTTCCACTCTCCTTTATAAGTTCCATTTTCTAAGGGGGGGGGATTCTTCCCACCTCCCATGCACTTGTGCGATTGGGGGGGGGGCACATTTAAAACGCTTGCAAGCAGATCTCCAACTCACAGTTTTCTGCCGATTCTTCCTTTTTTAATTCATCCTTCACTGCTTCACTCCGGGAAGTCGGTGGCGTTGCTAAGTCCCATATGGGCACAACACAGCGGGGCCACTGGAGCAGGGGGAAAGCCTCGATTTCCTGGCCGTCAGGCCAGCAAAGAGGCTACTCCCCAAGCGCCCCCTGGTTCGGAGCCTTTAACTAAGGCTCACTAGGGTCGTTCGCTTGAGCGAAGACCCCCCCCCGACCGTGCGTGGGCTGACCATCTCCGGGAGAGTCCCGAGAGGTGGCCGCCATTCGCTCTGCCGAAATCAAAAGTCCTGATCACCCTCCTATGGAACTGCACTTGCACTTTTCTTGGGAGCTGTAAACGTCTGGCATAAGCTGAGTTCATCTAAAAGCCACATCAATTCCCTGTGTAATTTTCTCCACCTCTTCTGTGTGCATATGTTCCACCAAAAGTTTTGACATTTTCTCAATAAGATCTTCATTCTTTTCTTCCAGGACATTTTGAAATCGCAATACAAATGCTGCCCTCTCTACCTGCAGTCTCATGACATCTTGTTCCAAGGTGCTCTGTCTTTCCTCCGATTCCTTCATTTTCACCTCCATTTTTGTCGTCTTGACTTCAATCTTCCCTGTTACAGTGGTTAACTCGCCAATCTTGTTGGTGTTATCCATTATCTGTTTCTGTAGTGCATGTAAGCTCTGCGAAAATTTGTCAGTTATCTCGGTCATGGCAACCTTGATTGGATCCACTGCTGCAGGGGCAGAATTTCTAATTTCTTCCATAGCTGGTTTGATTGGATCGACAGCCTTGGTAATGCAACTCTGAATCGTGGCCTGCACAAGGACCTGCATCTCCTTTTGAGCAGAACCCGCCAGCTTGGCAGCAGCTGAGGTGGGTACACCAGGAGAAGCTGCTGGAACCTTTACCTTGGCTGATTGACCACCTTGAGTTGACATCCTGAGCTAATTAAAAAACCGTTACCTTTACTATTAAATCTGGCAAGCTGCCCAGTATTTTTACTCTGCTTTACTGTCAATAGTTATTTACCTCTTCCTACCTTGTTATGGTACACTCAAAATTGACTGTCACCTTTCCCAGACTTTGTTTACATATGCCCAGGTGATTGTTTAGGAACACTCAAGGGTTTGGGCAGTCTGCCCAGAATATATTTAGGCTTCGCCTTCCGCCTTATCTTCTGTTCTCAAAACACAATTTATACTACCATCCCACCGCCACTATCACTCTCCTCCACCCTTTTTCTGACTGACCAAAAAAGAAAAAAATATTTTGCAAATATCCAAGCCTGTCACCCGACAGCCAGCAATGTCCCAGTCATAAATCTTCAATATTGCCAAAACCAACTCTGATCACCTTAGAAATTGCTGGGAGGGGAGAAACGTCTCTCTTCACTCCTTATTTATCCAGAGGCAAATAGGAAAAAAAAAATGAGTATGTGGCAACCAAGTCTTCACCAATTCCATCCTGCCCCTTAAGGGTTAACAACTGAGATCATGGCAGAGGGGCTCCCCATTCCACCTTGCCCCTATAGGGTTAAAAATTGAGATCACTGCAAAGAGAGGTCCAAACATGCCATCAGCTCTGCTCCAGACCGGCTTCCCCATCAGCTCCCAATCAGCTCCACCTGGATCTCCACCTCAAAAACCCCCTTAAAGTCATACAAAATCCCAGCACCCTTTTCCCTTCTTCCTCACGGGGAAGGGGTTAGGGATCAAACTAACACAGGGGTCTTTAGACCAATCACCAACTCCACCAGTCACTCATCAAAAGAACTGGCCATCCATTCCATAAATTCACTCACACGTAGGTCTTTCTTCTCTCTGTGCATTGCCCTTCAATCAGCAGAAAAAATCTGTTAATTTCCTTTGTCCCACTTACTAGCCGTTTTCCTCTCGGGGAGGGGGAGGGAACCACCCACCTTCGCTTTCCCCTTTTAGGGCCAAAGATTATAAGATTCCACTTTCAATTGCCCCAAACAAGGGTCTTACTCACAAAAGTGCTTCTTCAGCAGTGTTTTCTAACCCACCCCCCACAGCATAGGAGCAACGGCTCCTCTTCAGGTCCAGCATTGGGGGCGATGCCTGGATCTCCCTGTGAGTAGCCAACTCGCAAGGGTCAGGATCAAGCCCCTGGCAACCCACACACCCCCTTCCCCAGGGTGGTCAGGGGTCTCCAAGATGTCAGAAGACCCTTTTACAAATCCGGAAGTGGCTGGCACGCTCAGCATGACCGTCTTCACCATGCCATCACCTGCTCTCTATAACATTCTAATTTTAAACAGTGGCTCAGAATTGATTTATAAAAATAAAATATATAATACACATATATATGTGTGTGTGTGACTAAAACGATCTTTCCATAATCCATCTGCAAAGAGCATTTTTCTCACATTGTGATGTTTTAATAATAAAAATGCATAATGCCAAACACATCCAACCCTAGGTAACACACCATACACTCTATCAATGCTTACAGAGAGACTGGAAAATTCCATCTTATTTGTTGTTTGACACTCATTTTGTGGCTTCTTTGATATAAAGTATTTTTGTTGTTATTGTTCAGTAGCACAGTCAAGTCTGACTCTTCATGACCCCATGGACCACATCACGCCAGGCCCTCCTGTCCTCCGGAGTTTGCTCAACTTCATGTTTGTTGCATCGATAAAGTATATGTCCAGTATAGTAGATAGATTATTTATTTATTTATTTTGGTTTTACAATGATTGGAAAAATTCTAAAGTCATATACAAAGCTCTTCAATGGAATGGGTAGTCCTAATTATGAAAAAGCATTATAGCTGGCAGTAGGGTTGTCAGCTTCCTGTTAGGGGTGGAAAATCTTCTGCCCCCAGTCCTTGTTGCCCACCACTACTTAGCTTGATGACAGGAGGAAATTCCTGGGCAATATAGGGGGTGATGATGTCACTTCTGGTGCAACTTGGAACTGATGTCATCATATTGGGTGATGTGCTAATATTCCCCAAAACTCTATGGCTAAACCATAGAATTCTGGGTGAATGCTATGGTGACGTCACTTCAGGGCAGGTTGGAAATGATGTTATTGCACTTATTGCCCCCCAATGGAAGTTTCTGCTTCCCCCAGCTTCCCCCTGCAAAGCTTTTGTTGCAGTCTATACCATATTGGCTTGTTCAGCTTCCCACAGACAATAGAGACCCTTGCAGTTACATGCTTCATGGGCTGCTTTTTTAACGTAATCCAATGAATTCAAATATTTTTGAATTGAGATACAGAAGAACCCTACATATTCCTCTGATCAACACTCAAGCTAAAGCAGGAAAAGTTGTCACAGAAGCAGAGGTTGAAGGAAAACATTCTGTGTCTACCCTAGGAGGCATTACTGTGCTCTTGGAGAACTGATCAGCACTACTGCCACATAAAATTGGCTGAAATAAATGTAATTCTCAGTATCTGCTTACATTGGACAAAGAATCTATTACTAAACAGGTAAGTGTTCAGGCACCAGGAAATAAGCCCAAATGTATATTCTCCTGCTAGGATAAACCTGGATTTGCACTGTCATATGATCTACATGGTACACAACATTGATGCATGGTGGGAAAAAATTCAAAACTGAAAAATTTCAAAAAAATAAATATAGCATACTACATATTTTTGTGGAAAAAATTCCACCCCATATATGTAAATATAGTCTCTTTATATATAGTTGTCAGGGCTGTTGTGCTGCATTTCAATCATATCCCATGTGAGATGGGCTAAATATGGGGTGTGAAGCATGGACAGACCCCAGTCCTTGTGCATGGTTCAGGCTTATACATGGTGTATTTGCCTTCTTTGGCTTATGTGAAGAAATTCATTTTTTCTTTGGAGGTTTGAACTGAATAAAATAAAAGTTTACTCTCTGGGCAGAGAACAGGCAGGAGGGGGAAAACCAGTTTAGTTATTTCCAACCTCACCTCAGCCATCTTTTTAGAAATGCTAATAAGTCTGGCTATAGACAATGGGATGGTTCAGTCCGCCCTGCCAAGCAGGGATCAGAGATTTGGGATCAGAGATGAATTAAGACTAGAAAGACTTCAGGAAGAAACTCCTGGAGATTTCAGGAAAAGTTTCTTTGACCTGGCCTGACTTGGTCAGTGAGAGGAGAAAGAGAGATGATAAAACTCCTAGGAGCAAAGAGGAAGGGCCTTTTTGAGCTGATTTTTGAGGCAGATAGAACTCTTACCTGAGGTCTATGGGAGGCAGCCATTCCCATGTGCTGTCCTACACACCGAAAAGAGGCTTGAAGGTAATGGAAACCCTGTAGAATATCTATAACTTTCTAAGCTAAGGAACCTGCCTTATATTTAACATCTGATGGGGCACGTAAAGAGGGAGAAGCAGAGGGATTGCATTCTACCCTTTTCTTTTGAATCTCATGCTCAATCTGGTGCTGTGCTAAAAGTATGCTTGTGAACATTTTCTTTTTAATAAATGCTTTATAACTTTTGATCCTGATAGTGGTTCTCTGTGCCACATAGCCCTCCACTGTCTTGGACATGCTATTTTAAAAGATGCACTAGGAAGAAGGGGAGACCTGCTCCCACTAAGCTGTGGAGTCTTGTGAGCAAAAATTCTACTTTGTGAGCTGCTGGCATTAAAGTTGTGAACAAGAGATTTGGCTACAGCATAAATTAGTTTTCTCTGGAGCCATCCTTCCTGAGCTAAGACAAAAATGTGTGAGCCAGAGGCAAAAAACTGTGAGTTAGCTCATACTAACTCAGCTTAGAGGGAACACTGGAGGGCAGTCTGATGTCAAGCAGCTATTCCCCCAGGGTTGCAAGGCAGTAAACTGTCCCCATGGTAACCAGGCACTGGGTGGCAGGAGAAATAGAGGCAAGGCCTCAGAACTTGGAAAGGAAGCTGGGAGTCCTGACCCTCCCAGTGGGCAATTCCTTCTAAGGAGCAAGGAGGAAAAGGGCAACTAGAATGATAAAAGGGTTAGGACATTTTCCCTATGAAGAAAGGTTAAAACACATGGGGCTCTTTAGCTTGGAGAAATGACGGCTGAGGGGTGACATGATTGAGGTTTATAAGATTATGCATGGGATAGAGCAGGTAGAGAAAGAGGTACTTTTCTCCCTTTCTCACAATACAAACACTCATGGGCACTCAATGAAATTGCTGAGCAGTCGGGTTAGAACAGATAAAAGGAAGTACTTCTTCACCCAAAGAGTGATTAACACATGGAATTGACTTTCACAGAAGATGGTGGCAGCTACAAGCATGGACGGCTTCAAGAGGAATTAGATAAACATATTGAGCAGAGGTCCATCAGTGGCTGTTAACCACAAGGTATAGACAGGAAGTCTCAGTCTGGGGCAAGTGATGCACTGTATTCTTGGTGCTTTGGGGGGGAGGGCAACAGTGGGAGGGCTTCTAGTGTCCTGGCCCCACTGCTGGACCTCCTGATGGCACCTGGTATTTTTGGCCACTGTGTGGAAGAGTGTTGGACTGGATGGGCCATTGACCTGATCCAACATTGGCTTCTCTTATGTTCTTATGTTCAGGTGGTGGCAGTGGTTGAACAGAGAGAGAGAAAAGCCCATCCCGATGTTGGGAAAACTTTAAAGTGGTAGAAGAGGGTCTGCAGGTCAGAACAGGACCATTACATCACAGCTCACATTATTTAATTTTTGCTAAGATTATTTAAACATTTTAATTGTTTATTTAGATTTTAATCTGGGAAATTTCCTATTCAAATTTCCCCCAAAAATCCATATCACTGGTGAATTACTTGGGGGACTTGCCTATTCAGATAAGAAATGAGTACATAAATGCATACACGTTGAACTGGATCATATAATTATAACACTAGCCCAGTAATTTTTATAACTTGATAAACCAATTAGATCTTGGAAAAAGCAATCCTGTGCTGTGCCTGCAGTGCAACAGCTGCCCATGGCGCAACTGCAGCACTACTAATTTCCTCCCTTAAGGGGAAAGTTATATGGCAGGTGATCTGGGGAGGAAGCCCCCCCCCCCCCGAGTGCTGCCACAGTAGCATCCATGGTGTCCACACTGCAGCATTCCGTGCTGGCGCTGTTGCTAGGTATGGGCAGCATGACAAACAGGGAAGGCAGGGCCAATCAGGGTTCATGTACCAAGGGGGCTGATCCTAGCATCCATTACTGGCAGAGGGCGGAGAGAGGTAGGCCAAAGGATTCCAAAGGATAGGAAATGGGTGTGAAATTGATTGCCATTGTGGGACAGATGGCCAAACAACAGGAGCTTCATTGGCCTGAGGCCAGCATTCACCTTCTCTTCTTTAACCATTTTGGCATCCCCTGAAAGGAAGGGGTGACAGTAAAAGGTGTCATGCCCACTGTGCAGCCTGATTCTGTGAACCCTGATCCTGGGGATTCTGCACCTTTAATGACTGAGAACGAGCTCCCTGCACCCTTGGAAGGAACCAACCTAAGTCCTGCAGAGGATGAGCACCAGTTAACAGGAGGATTCACACCTGGAGCTGCTCCTGCAGAGCCAAGCACGAGCACCACGCCTCCTGATTCTCTTCCAGCTGTGACTAGGCTGAGAGATCTAAGACGCTGGGACTTGGCAACATGACGCAAAGAGGCATGCATGCGAAGTTGGTTTTCTCTCAGTCCGGAGTATTGTCAGGAGCCAGGACTCTGGGAGCAGCTGGTAATTAGCTAACAAGAAACCACCACTGACTAAAATGAAACACGCAAATAAGCAAGTATATAATGATATAAGCATAACAGCAAGTAATTATAAAACGAATGAATAGGCCAAAGTGCAATAGTAAGCATACAATAAGCATATAGGAAAAAGTACAATCTACAGTCTTTCCATGTATCTGCTTCAATATAGCTGGCAACTAGTCCTTTCGGACCAAAGGCTTTGAACCTCGGATTCTGCATCTCTTGGTTCCTGGCATCCTGCTATCGGTTGACTTCCTGGTTCCTGACTCCAGTTTGTGTTTTGGCATTCTCCTGGCTCTTGACCCCCAGCTCTGCTCCTCGACTCTGACTCTCAGCAAATTGGACTCAGACCTTCGGTAAAACCTTGACTACACATTTGTTTTTGTGTATTTGGACTTTGACTCCTTGGTATTCTGCTCTTTCTGGCTTTGACCCTCAGACTGGACTTTGAACTCTCACTCTCTGCCTTGCCCCACTGGCTCCATTGTGATAAAAGGAGAGCTAGGACCCTGCATGCTCACTGTGAATGTTTGTCCATGTTGCACTTGTACATGGACTTGTTTCTGATGGCTAAGGACATCTGGAAAACCTGCCCATTTTCAGAGTGATCAGCCGCTCTAATTAAAGAATAGGGGAGTTATGGAAGGAATTGCACATCTGTGTGGATGGCTGATCCCTCCTATGATTGGTCTAAGGAACGTCACAACAAACTGAACTGAACTTACAAGATGGAAGTCCCATGCACCCAGCTTGTGTAAACTGGGAGCTGCTAACTGTGCAGGCCCTGGACCCTGGGATAAGAACATAAGAGAAACCAATGTTGAACCAGGCCAATGGCCCATCTAGTCCAACACTCTGTAACCCAGTGGCCAAAAATACCAGGGGCCCTCAGGAGGTCCAGCAGTGGGGCCAGGATGACTGCAAGTGGCAACAACCTCTCTCTTCACATGTTCCAATGGCCTTTTCCATCATGGTAGTCCTGTCCCCAGAGGGTCTGCAGGAAGGCTATAGCTCAGATAGGCCACAGTGCTGATCAGTTTTGCGGCTGGTGGCTGATGGTGCATTTTAAACATTGTTTTGTCTTGTTCCAGCCCCTCATTTGCATACCCAAATCTCCCCAGGGTTGCTGGGATCCTGGCAGCCCCTGCAGGCCTCTGTAGGTGACAACCCTCTGTAACTGACCAGCTCAGCTTCCAATTATGAAATGCTAGTGGTCAAGACACTTTGAAGTGGCAGCCAGTGACCCCCACACCACCTTTGGTGAGGTGGCCCTTGCCACACCTTCCTGGCCAAGCAGGCCCTACAAGGGACCAGGATACCACCAAGACGCCTTCCTGAGGGCACCACTCATGGTGTGCTGAGACTATGGGTGACTGGGGGAATGCTGAAGACCTCCCAGCTGCTGGGGTTGGGATTGCGAGATGTCATGGCCAGTGTAGCTCTGTGTCAATATTGTTGGCCAAGGAGGGGGAAGGAAATTGGTAAAAAGATGCCTTGCTTACCTGTTCATGCGGAGCTGCCCCTTCGGATCTCACAGGAGGGGAGGGGGTGCCTATTGGGGCCAAAAGCTGGGACAGGTCAGCCACAAAGTGTGGACTTTGGTCTCCCTGTGTTATGTTTCCACCAAGTGCTTCCCCAGTGGTGCTAACTGCCCCTCTGTGCCTTCCTCACCTCCAAGGTGCGTGCATGCTCACTTTAAGTCTACACAGCAGGCAGGTGTCAGACACCATGCCATGTCCTTCGCCCTACCTTGTGAGTTGTGGGGCAACCTGCAGGAAGCATTTGTAAGGCAGGGGACATGATTGGGTCCTGGGGAAGGGGCACAGCCACTGCAGGGGAGGGAAGGTCTGGACACAACAGTGTGTGTGTGGGGGGGATATTTTGCCTTTGCATGGGAGCCAATAGACTAAGTTTGCACCTGTTCCAAGGGATGTTCCTGCACTGGAAGTGCTTAGGGAGCTATTTAAATACCATAAGACCCCCTGGCATGCTCCATTTCCCACTGGCACAGGGATTTCTGCTAGAGCTCTGCTGGTGCATTGTGGCAGCCTCAGTGGTGGTGCAATACTGCTAGTGCCCTGTGTTGGCATAACTGGCCCTTTCACCAGAATAAGACGGAGTTATGCTGGCATTTATGTCAGTTGGCTCCCTGTGCTGACAAGCCCCTGCCTTAGGACTGCAATGCCTCTCCTTTACACCCCCCTTCCCAAGAGCATTATGCTTGCTTGATAAAGATTTACTGAACTGAGAAGCATTTGACGAACTTTGACTAGAGCCAGAGCTTTCTGGGCCCTAGCCCTGGCCAGGTGGAATGCTCTTCCAGTTGATATCTGGGCCCTGAGAGACCTGTTACAGTTCCGTAGGGCCCGCAAAACAGCTGTTCTTCCAGGCCTATGGCTGAAGCTTCTGACAGCTGAGAATGACAGCTCCATCCATTTGGACCCTTTTGCTCCCTTCTCTCTCCTGCCTTTCCCCAGTTCTGATGTCATTAAATCTTCCCCTGATTAGGTTATTGTATTGTTATGTGTCATCTGTTGTTGCAATTAGTATTTTAAGAACTGTTTTTAATAATCAATTTAAGATTTGTTATTGTAAAGGAGTTGTTACTCACCCTAAGCCTGGCACTAGCAGCGGAGGGTGAGTCATAAGTCAAACAAAATTAATCAACCAATAAGAATCCATACTACTCAGTAATCAAGGGTGTTGTAGCAGAACATTGAATTTGTGGTGTGTTATTAGATGGATTTATTCCAAAGGGTTTTGCTGGACTTATTGAATACCCATCTAATCTCTGTCGTTAGTGTAATGTGGTGCTGCAATAAAGTGTGAGATAAAGACTCTACCCGGAACTGTAACAATAAACTTACATGCTCCTATCCAGTGTTCCCTCTAAGCTGAGCTGGTGTGAGCTAGCTCACAGATTTTTAGCCTCCAGCTCACACATTTTTGTCTTAGCTCAGGAAAGATGGCTCCAGAGCAAACTAATTTATGAAGTATCCAAATCTCTCACTCACAACTTTAATGCCAGTAGCTCACAAAGTAGAATTTTTGCTCACAAGACTCCACAGCTTAGAGGGAACATTGCTCCTATCCCCTAGAACAGGGGTGTCAAACATGTGGCCCAGGGGACGGATCAGGCCCCCAGAGGACTTCTATCAGGTCTGCAAGGGACCGGCTGTCTCCTGCTTCTTCCTCCAGTTCTGCTGCTGCTGTTGCATCATAGCTTGCTTTCCTAGACTCTCTCAATCGCTCAGGAGAGATAGATCAGCAAGCTTCTGCTTCTGGCTCCTCCCCCTTCCTCTCCCAGATTGTTACAGCAGGGACATTTTGATGCAATAATTCAGAGCAAGAAGTGTCAGTTATCAGAGACTGTTAAATAAACAAAATATTGCAAAAATGCTAATGTTTCAGGCATATTTTTAGTAAAAAAAATCTTTGTGTTTGTGTCCTTTATAAAGTTTATATCTCTACTACCTGGCATTACATTTTATGACACACATGGCCCAGCCCGACAAAGTCCAATTTATGCCAAATCTGGCCCTCCCTAACAAGAGTTCGACACCCCTGCCCTAGAAGATACAACAGTAATTAGATAGCCATGTGGATATGAGAACCTCCTACTGTACCTCCTGTTATTATCTCTCTTTGAAGAATACCATAAATTATCCATGCTAATTTTGTGTATAATATACACTGCAACAGTATATTTAATCTGCATTTCATAAGAATCAAATGCCTTGTTTGCAAAACTTACTGATAGACTAGGGTAGATCCAACCACTCTACTCAGTAATGTTTGAAGACTTCCTCCCTGCTGGAGGAAGTTGGAGAAAGATTCCCTAGGCTGAAGGAAGGCTTCAGATTTTGTTTAGCAGAGTGATTAGATCCACCTCAGTGACTTTATTGTCCCTTATTACCATCAGTGATATCTGTCATGATGCATTAAATTAAGCCACATTTTATCAATGGAATTTAAGTCCCAATGAAAATTCTAACATAGGTTTTTACTAAGTTTTAAATCCTTTTAAATAAGTTATTGCTAGCAATTCAAATGATAGTAAAGATTAAATTATAGGTTGTCAAGAGTCATATAGAATCTGAGAATCTGCTGTCTGAAAATGATATCTTTATCAGATAAAGAAAACTTTTTACCCATACAGGGCATAAAAATATTAGGCTGTTCTCCATGCGGATTTTAATTTGTAAGGTCTCTCTGCAGAACAGAGTTGCTTTCACAATAATACCTGGAATCACTTCCAGCAAATAGATTTAGAAATGATAAAACAAACCTTTCAAAAAAGTCCAGCCATAAAAAATGTGATACTAACTTTGATGTTGCCAACAAATCTTAAGATTTGTTCCAAATGCCCTTTGCTGTTTTCTCATTACTAACAGATTGCTCCTTGGGATCATAATTATTATTTTAAAGGTTAGCCTTATGTGGCCAATTAAAAAAATACTCTATATACTAATTTCATATCCAATTGTTAAATAACTCATAAGATTTATATAAAACCTTCTAAATGCTAGGAGTTACTCCATAGCTTTTTCTGTGTGCAGTAGTAGAGAAAAATCACCAGGAAACTGTATTTTTAAAAAACAGTAAAATCTTTACACAATTTTCATAAATTATCACACTGGTCTCAGACAAGCTGACCACATATAGCACACATTTCTACATCTCAAACCACATAGTCCTAAAAACTATCCATTTGACATCCAATGTTGACTCATGTAGGGGCGAAAAAGAGATGTGGGAGAAAAGTAGATTTCGTGAAGATACACAGTGATACTGAAACAAACCATAACCATTAATCATTGCCAGCTGATCTGGTTTCCAGAGCTGGATTAATAAACAGCTCTCACAAACAACAGACTTCATGTTGCATTAAGCTTATGAAGCAAAGAAGTCCAGAGGCAAATTAGAATGAAAATATAGGCTTCATTAAAAGAGATTAATTCAGAATGGGCAAGCAGCAGTGCTGGAAATGTTTCTATGCAGAGAATGAATTACTGTGTTCTCAGCAGTATGTTCAAGCTCCATCTTCTAGAAGGTCAGAAATTCAGGATTAAAGTGTGTCTGAATAAACCTTAAATGCAAAACCCATATAGGCTAGTTAACAATCTATGCGTTCCTATGATGCAACTTCTTATGAAACCTGCAGAAATCATATTTATTCTTTATTTAAAAGCAACATAAACAAAATAAAAACATGTCACTGCCATGAATAGTTTATTAATCTAAATGTCTACAGTGCTGAAAACAAAAGACAATGAGAAGGAATAGAAGACACAATGAGGAAAAACATACCTACAAGGTCAGAAAGGTATAATGTCACAGTTATACAAATCTTTATCACAAGAAATCTGGTCTAACCAACAATACAACAATCCTGGAAGAAAGACTGTGAAATCAATCTGACTGCAGAACAATGGGCTAAAATTTGGTCATCTAGCCTCTACAGTACAAAGTCACTGACTCTCAAACTCCAAAACTATAAATTCTTCGCTCGGTGGTACATAACTCTGATAAAGCTATTCCATTCTAAATCAGTGAAGGACCCGAAAAGTTGGAAGGGATGTGGCCTGAAGGGCACATTTTTTCACTGCTGGTGGACATGTCCAAAAATACAGGCCTTTTGGAAAATGCTTATACCAAAAATGGAAGAAATCACAGGAGTATAAATTCCTTTCACTCTGGAGTCTATTTTGTTAAATTTTGGGGATAACAATGTATTTGCATATAATACAGCTGAAATGATCTCACTGATGTTAATTGCAGCCAAAACTTTAATAGCACAAGTATGGAAAACAGAAAAAATCCCAACAGATGAGATGGCAGTCAAAGCCGTAAAAAGAGAGTATTATATGGCCATGATTGCATCTGCAAGCTCCCGCCCAGCCCAACTGTTTAGAACAATTTGGTCCATTACTACTTTGCTGCAAGGCAAACCAAATGTTAAGGAATTGCCCATTGGCTGTGAGGCTTTTGCAAGCTACTTTGTAGATAAAGTCTTGTCACTCCGCTGCAACCTCCCTGCTACAGTTGATACAGTGAGTGAACTCAAGGCTCAAGTCAAGTCAAGTCAAGTCAAGTCATATCAGCCTTTATTGACACATATCAGTAAAACAAAGTCATTATAAAAGTATATAATTAGGACACTGTATTACAAATACATTGGATAAAATAATAGGTTACAACTGTACATAGCCACTTTCTCAGTTACTTCAACAGAGGCATCATTCAAAAGTTTGTAAACTCTATGGGAATCTGAAAAACTCATCATGTTGGCCAATATAGACTTTAGATATTTAGAGTGTATATTTACCTAAAAGTGACATCACAACAAAACTCAACACATCCAGATTCACAAGGGCAATGTCTAGCTGCATATGCTGTCTTATTGAATCTGCCATATAGAATGGCAGATGGCATGGCATTGCATCTGGCTAAAGAGAAAGCTCTGCATAGTTGTGGTGCTTCTAAGGAGGATAAATATGAAGCCATCCTACCTACAGTGAGGGGTATCTCACAGCTTAGAGGAGAGCAGGTTTTGTAGGCGAGACTATATAACTCCTGATGCTCAATATCCAACATCCTGTTTGATAAACTGGATTGCACCTGGTAATGGGAGCATAGTCAGTGAATCCAAAAATATACCCATGGCCTTAATTTTATTCTCAATATTTGTTAGCCAGTTTGACATGTTAGACTGTGAGAGCATTTGGTATATGAGGCTCCCTGGGTCAGAATTATAATGTAGACATAACCAATATTTAAATGTCATAAGCCATACTCTGGTTTCAACTCGATTCAGACCTGTTTCTAAGCAAAGAATCGCATATGGGACACACTGTGGCAAGCCCAAAACTTTACGTAGGAATTTGGACTGGACACAGTCGGTGGCACTGTCAAGAGCTCTGATCCATATCGGGATGCCATACAATAGTTGTGAGATCATTTTGACATTAAAGATTTTTAAAGCAGCTGGTACAAATTGGTTACCTCTACTGTAGAAAAACTGTGTTATAGCTGAAGCACTGATATTAGCAGTATTTATTGCATGTTTGCATTGGATAAACCAAGACACATTGTATTAAAAGTAGAGGCCAAGGTATCTGAAGTGCTTAACTTGTTCTATTTCTTTTCTGCCAATTATCCATTTAAATGGCTTCCAAATTTTAGAGAAGACTAGGATTTTTGATTTCCCAGGATTCAACTGTAACGTTAGTTGTAAAAAACTCAAGGCAATGGGTCAGTAAATGTTTTAAGCCAACTCTGGAATGGGACAATAATACTGTATCATCAGCATACAGAAGTAGGGGTACGTGTAAAGACACAAGTTTGGGGCTATGATAATCAACTCCTGAAAAGTGAGGGGCAAGGTCACTGAGAAAAAGATTAAATAAAAAGGGAGCCAGAATGCAACCGTGTTTGATTTTCGTGGTTAATTTGCCTGCCAATGAACATTTAATTTGGCAAGTGTTGGAGATATATAGCTTCTTGATAAACATAAGAAGTATTTTGTTCATATTTAGTTGATTTAATTTAACCCAAAGAAGTTCCCTATCAATTGATTCAAATGCTCCCTTCAGATCTAAGAAAGCCACAAATAATTTTGAGTTATTTTGAAAGACATACTTATTGCTCAAATGAGATAGAATAGTACAATGATCTAAGGTGGTTTTCGCTTTGCAAAAACCTAACTGTTCTGAACCCAAAACATTTGCTGCGGCATCCAGAGAGTACGCTTGGTTAATAAATGTTTAGTATACAACTTGCCCATTGTAGAAAGCAAACTGATCGGCCTATAATTGGCAGGAATCACCTTTTGTATATATCAGGACAACTATTGCATTCAGCCACGCATTAGGAGTAAGGCCAGTTCTATCTATCATTGTAAAGAGGGATGCAAGAGAAGCAGCCCACCAATCCGGATCTAGTTTTAGAATCTCAGAGGGAATTATGTCTGGGCCAGGTGTTTCCCTGATTTCAGTTTTTCGATCAATTTTTAAATTTCATTAGATGACACAAGTGGCCAGTCAGGTAGGTCCTCCAGAACAGACTCTAGTGATTCACTAGCATAGGTACACTCTTGGTGGAATAGAGTAGAAAAAAACTAGTACTGAACATACGAGGAGATGGCAGACATGGAGGGTTCCTCAGCACGAAATGCACCCAAGACTATAGCACAGAATTTCTTTGAATTATTTAAAGTTGCAACATAGTATAATTGTTCCCATTGGATATTGGTATAATCATTCCTCTTTTTTTAAATGAGCTGCTGGAGCTGGTTCTTAAGCTTAAAGTATTCCGGAGGCAACCATGGCCGGCTTGCCTGCTAGGTGAGCTAGGCGCTCACCTAGAGCGCACCAGCCGCAGGGGCGGCAAACTGCGCCCGCCCCCACCCGCAAAAAGCCCCCCTCACCGCCGCCTGTAAAGAGCACCCCGGCGGGGCACAGGAGGCAGCAGCAGAGCTTGTCTGCCCTCCCTCTCCCCCTTGGGGGGAGAGGAGGCAGGGGCCGCCCCTGCCGCCAGCAAAGAACGCCCCAGCAGGGCTCAGGAGGTGGGGTGGAGCTTGCTTGCCCACCCTCCCCCTCCCCCCTCGGGAGGGGGAGAGAAGGCAGGGTGGCAGCTCTTCCCCGTCTCTTCTTCGGAGAGGGAAGAAGTTAAACTGGAGGTTTTAAGAAAAGCCCCTGCCCTGACCAAAAAGTGACAGCCTGTGCACCTTCCTGGGCCATCCCCCATCAAACCACTGATGAGGGTCAACATCAAGCCCTCCCGTTACCATCTACAGAGGTACTCGAGGGAGGAGCCCAGCTAAGTTGCAAGGGAAGGGATCATGTCGGAAGATTTCAGCGTCCCCCCTCACCCACCGCCCCGGCCACTTCCAAGCCCCGCTCCAGTCCACTCTCTCTTCAATGACCCTCGTGAGCAGGAGACCGCCCCGCCCCCCCGGCTGCCAGCGCCGCTGCTCCAGGCCAGTGGGCGCTGCACCCAAACAAGGAGTCGGGGGGGCAGGTGGCTCCTCGAGGCCAGGAAAAGGCACTGTGCCACGGGCTCTCACCCAACCACTGGCTGGCTGGGCTCCGAGCGCCCAGTTCATTCCACAGCCCACCTGCCCCCACATACGGGGGAAGCGGCATCACCTGGGCTTCCTCTGGGGAGCCACTCGCTCCCACAGCAACAGGCTACTACAGAGAAGAACGCACCCCGGACTTGGCCTTTCAGGCGCCCGCCTGCTCCAGCAACTCAGGCAGCCTCTCTTGCTGCTGGCGCTTAGAGGGAAGAGATGAGGGTTTAAGCCCCCACCTCTTCCCTCGCTTGCTGGCGCTGCCCCCCCCCATTTCCAGGCCCCACCGGGAGGTTGGCATCGCCGGGGGGGCGCAGGCCACAAGCTGGCCTAGGGTGCCCAGATACCACAGGCTGGCCCTGGAGGCAACATCAGAGCTTTCACATCACAATAGTGACAATAAACGCAACATAGCAAGTTTTTTACTTCTCTGCATTCCCTATCAAACCAAGGATTTACAAGGTTTGCAAAGTTATTATTTCTTTTGTATAAGGTGTCAGATTTTACACATGGTGACTCAGATATATGAAGTATTAGAGCTTTGTAAGCTGTTATAGTTGCTATGGGATTAGATACATCTATTAGAGAAGATCTATATTCCTGAAGAGGGCTAGATTTAAAAAGTCGTAGAGTTTTCCCTGCTATACGATCATTCCAAGGGATTATAGGTAGTAAATCAGTCTCAGAGAGATGTGAGATCAGGTTACAAGAAGGATAAGTATGAGGGCCAACTTGGAGAATTAAAGTGAGGAAAATGATCATTAACAACAGAATCATCTATTGTAAAATCGATTACATTACAGCCTCTCGGGGAGACAAAAGTAAATTCTCCAGGGTTTGGGAAGCCAATCAGACCATTTAGCCAGAATCTGTTGAATTGCATGCAGCATCTGGCAAGACATATACCTGCTGGGTTTAAAAAGCTATCTTTAGAATGTCTTGGATAGGAAAAAGTAGGTGGAAGGGTATCTTCTTGATTGACATCAAGAGCTTTAAGAACTATGCTGCAATCCCTTCCTACGCTAGTGTTTAAATCACCCACTAAAATTATTTCCGTGGACAGAAATTTCCTCTCTTAATTCTTCCATAATTGTGGCCAAGTGTTCCCAACACTGAGAAAGAGTTAAATTGTCTAAAGAGGATGGTACATATATATTCACAATAATTAGAAAAGATTTACCAAGGACAAGCTTGATGGCCTGCGCCATAGGGCTAGTCATCTTTAGAGTGACGTATTCTGAGAAGAGATATAAGGATACAAAAATAGACAATCCTGCTTGGAAGCAACCCCTTGTATTACTTCTGGCATGGAGACCAAATTTCTTGGACTAGTATGACATCAAATCACTTGAGGTAGCTAATAAATTCAACATCCTTGGCCTTATTTCACTAGCCAGCCACATTCCAAGAGATGATCTTAATATCCATGGTGGTAGGGAATTTAGATGGCAATGATGTAGAAGAAGTTATGAGTCAGTCTCCTTTGGTTAGTTGTTCAAGGGTACTGTTGGTGTCGTAAAATATAGACCCATTGCCCATACCTCTAGATATGTTCTTATTTGGCTTGTGCTTGGCCACATAATCTCTTCCTTACTGCTCTGAGGAAGATTCTCAGCCGTTATTGAGGGCTTATGGATTTCAGCTTGTATTAACATCTCTGAGTTTCCCTTGAGTTCAGGTTGGACTTCTGTAGTAGAAGTTAAACCAATCAGTTGAGGAGAAGGAGAGTTATGGTGAGACATGTCTGGGCTGTTTTCCTAAAGACTTATTCTGGCAGCCTCCAAGCTGTTTGCGGCCACCTTTTGTTTTCTAGTATCATTCCCTAGCGTCAGTAGCTTTGTTTGCACTGTCTCCAGTCTGTTGACTATTGCGCCTTGAACTTCTTTTGGGAAATTTGGAAAAGTTTTTATTAGGTCATCCTCCAAGGAGTTGTCAAGATCTATGCCTTCATACACATAGACTGAAGGGGATAACTTATCTGAGGATTTAGCTGCCCCATGGACTGCATTCAAAATTGGAACCTCCTCCCCCTGACAAGAGAGGTCCATTAGATCAGGCAGTAGGGAGATCTGATGTTGCCTCCCTTTGGTCTCATTATGTTTCTTAACCAAAAGCGGTACAGGTTTCAGTGTATTTAAAAAGGTGCGGGCTGGGAAGATCCCTTGCTCTTAATAGTTGTGCTCTGTTTCATTATTAAAGATGGGACCCTCTCACTGAAAAATGTGAGAAGGACCCTCTGCACCTGGTTTGATTGGCTAATTATTTCTAGTTCTTTCAAATCAATTCCAGTGATTTTTGATTTGAGTAATAGACTCAGATGATTTAGCACCTTCCTTTTTATATTCCACAAAGGTAATCCACCTCGGTATCTTCAAATTGACAGACATATTTTTTTTGACTGGAAAATCAAATTGAGTCTAGAGCTTTCATTACTCACTTTATGTGACAGAGGGGGATCTGCTGTGGACTCTTTACTCCTTGATGGGACGAAGACATTTGGAGCCATGTTAGCATAACTTACACAGCTACCAGACTTTGTCTCTTCAGATTTCCTAGCCTTCCTGTCTACCAACTTCTCAAGCTTCTCATTAATTCCATTTAAACATTCTGAAATATATGTAACAGTCCTGAAAGTCAAATCTATTAACTTGGCCAACATTCTTCCATCATCATAACAGCAAATATCTTCGTCATTTAAAGATACAGTTGCTGTAACTTCCAGCTTTTCAGCTCTGTCTTTCTCTTCAGCTAGAATTGCCTATTTATTTGAAGTTGGAATATTATATGCAACACTTTCGGGGGGAAAGTCAGCTATCTTGGTCTGTTTGCTTGCTGGGGAAGAGATTCCTTCACTGTGTCTCAGGGATTTTGGGTGTTTTCCAACACTCATTACAGTTTTGTTTATGGCAGTCAAACTCAGAAACTTTCAACAGCTGATAAGCAGTAGAGACTGATAAGCAGACAGAGTCACCACTGAAGATATATCCGAGTATCTGAAAACATGACAGAAATGAGAGGAATTAATTAGGAGTCAACTTGCAGGCCTCCCTGTTTGCTGAGTCACCCTCCTTTCCAATTAAAAAGGCATAGGATGGGAACAAAAGTAAGAAAACAGGTAAGGTTGTCAAGGCTGCCAAGTCCTTTGATAAAAACTTAAAAGAGCTTAAAAGAACAGCTTTGACTAACATTAAAAAACTGTTAAAAGCAATTTAAAATATCTTAAAACACTTAGCATTTCAGGAGACAAGGGAACAGCCGTCTGCAGTTGGCACCCACCGGAAGTGGAACCAGTGTGATAATAATGAACTCGAGGCTCCATGCACATTTTCTGGTCAAGTTCTGGATCATTTTGGTCTGCTCAGCCTAGAGGAAGTCAACAAATTGCTCCTGACTGTCCGCCGTACCACTTGTTTCCTTGATCTGTGCTCTTCATGGCTAATTAAAGCTGGCCACGAGGGGTTTCGAGGTGCCTTGCGGGAGATCATCAACAAGTCCCTCTTGGAGAGACTGTTCCCCAAAGCACTTAAGGAAGCAGTGGTCTGCCCCCTCCTGAAAAGCCATCTTTAGATCCGGCTGAATTGGCCAACTATTGGCTGGTCTCCAACTTGCCCTACTTGGGCAAGATGATAGAGAAGGCAGTGGTGGTTCAGCTACAGGGCTTTTTGGATGACACTTCCATTTTAGATCCCTTCCAGTCAGGTTTTTGCCCAGGCCATGAGATGGAGACGGCACTTGTCACCCTCACAGATGACCTCCGGAGGCACCTGGACTGAGGTGGATTAGACCTGTCGGCAGCGTTCGGTACAGTCGACCATCAGCTACTGATCCACCTCCTCACCAATTCTGGAATCCAGGGGTTAGCCTTGCAGTGGCTTGCCTCCTTTCTCCAAGGTTGGGGACAAAGGGTGATACTGGGGAACAGCTATCCCAGAGGCACCCACTGGATTGTGGAATGCCTCAAGGGGCAGTGCTGTCCCCAACGCTTTTTAACATCTATACGCGTCCCCTTGCCCAGATTGCCTGGAGGCATGGGCTGGGTTGTCACTAGTATGTGGATGACACCCAGCTCTATCTGTTGTTGGGCAGTCAGTCCGGCTCCAAACCAGAAGAGCTGGACCGGGCATTACAAGCCGTGGCTGGCTGGCTGGCTTAGGCTGAGCCAACTGAAAGTGAATCCGACAAAGACGGAGGTCCTGTGCCTGGGTCGGAGCAGACTGGGGTTAGGGATTCCACTCCAGACCTTCGATGGGGCACCATTGGTGCCAGCGCCGGAGGTTAGGAGTTTGGGAGTGCTCCTGGATGCCTCCTTAACTAATTAAGAGAATGTTTGTATGTCAAACTCTGCATACTATGATCACCAAATAAAAATCTATACACTGAGAAACACATTATGGAATTACATTGTGTCCTGCAATGAAGCATGAATGTCCTCAGATCCCTGACCATTATTTCCTGGATGACAACCTAAAATAATTTCAGAGAGTAGCCATGTAGGTCCTCAGTGGAACAGGTAGATTCAAGTCCAGTAGCACCTTAGTGACCAATTTTCAGGGGATAAACCTTTGAGAGTCAAAGCTCCCTTTGTCAGACATGAGTAGGAATGGAGATCTGAGTCTTTTTATCCCAGTCAGAAAGTGGAAATGGTGATGTAAAAGAACACTTATAAAAGATGCAAAGTTACTACGCATATTGTATCAGCTTGATTCTCAAAAAGGAGAAATGCTTGGTGCTCCTGACAGTTGTGAAAGTATATTTGAAATTGCCACAAGCAAACAACATCTTTTCCTACCCTTTCACCTCTTACATGTTTATATACCTGTTAGCACTTATGCAAATGGATCCTGATAACACCCTTCAAAGCTATTATTAGCTTTAATTAGCATTTCAGGAAATGGCTTAAGTCCTGTAAAGTTGCTTAGGTTCACACAACCAGTTCATGACACCTCAAGTAGTAATAAACTCCAGTAATCCAAAACTGCCATCTTAAATACACTTACTTGGGAGTAAATCCCATTGATATTACTGGCCCTATGTTCAAGTAAACCAAGGACTGAACTAAAAAGTGCTATACAATAATCATTAAAAAACTTTTTTCAGAGGTTGTTCTGCTTTCAGCTGCTCTTATCAACAGAATCATAGAGTTGGAAGTGATTGCCAGGGTCATCTAGTCCAACCCCCTGCACAAAGCAGGAAATTCACAACTACTTCCCCCCCCCCGTGACCCCTGTTTCATGCCCAGAAGATGAGAAAAAACCTCCAAGATCCCTGGCCAAACTGGACTGAAGAAAAATTTCTTCCTGACTCCAAAGTGCTGATCAGCATTTCCCTGGGCATGTAAGAAAGGGCCACAAGAGCTACGCACTGATGCAACCCTTCCTGTCCTTCATCTGCCTAAGTTCACACAATCAGCATTGCTGTCAGATGGCCATCTAGCATCTGTTTGAAAACCTCCAAAGAAGGAGAGCCCACAACCTCCCGAAGAAGCCTATTCTATGGAGGAACTGCTCTGTCAGGAAGTTCTTCCTAATGTTCTTCCTCTTCTGATTTAATTTCAGCCCATTGATTTTGGTCCAACCTTCTGGGGCAACAGAAAACAACCCCATGCCATCTATCAATATATATAAAAGAAAGTCCCCTCACTGTAAAATCAACACCCAGGTCGAACCCCTGGACTTAGAAGAATGCAATTCAGGGAGAGCACTCCTACCATGACGTAGATGCTCACTAAGAAGGGATTTTTTAGAAATTCGAACCTTAAGGGGGGTCAAAAGGGGTAAAATGTGCTCCCCCCAATGCTTCCTATTTGGCTGCCAGGCTGCTGCCTACTTGTACCCCCACTCTGATTGGTCAGAAGAAGAGGAAGAAGAGAAGAGATTGGATTTATACCCCACCCTTCGCTTGGAGTGTCCTTTTCCTTCCCCTCCCCACAAGAGATACCTTGTGAGGTAGGTGGAGCTGGGAGAGCTCTGAGAGAACAGAGTTTCAAGTTGCTATGTTTCAAGGACAGTTCTGACAGAAATATGGCTTGCCCAGGGTCATCCAGCAGCTGCAAGTGGAGGAGTGGGGAATCAAACCCGGTTCTCCCAGATTAGAGTCCATGTACTTAAACACTACACCAAACTGTCTCAGTGTTCTGAGATAAAAACAGTTACAGGAGACTGCAGAGAGCTAACGACAGTTGAGGAAATCAGGAATGGCAAACCACCTGTGAGGTGCAGCAATGCTGCTGGCCCAGCCTCCCTGATGGCTTCAAACATGCTCCCCCTACACCTGACAGGTGGCTGTCTGTCAGGTGCAGCAGCAGGAGCAGGGTGCTTAAACCCACCAGGGAATCCACCCCAGCAGTAACACCTTAGCAATCCTGCTGGCCCAGCCTCCACAATGGCTTACAATACCCCTCTCCCCCTATATTGGACAGGCAGCTGTCTATCAGGTGTAGGAGAGGGAGTGGGATTCTTACAGCCATCAGGAAGACTTGCCCAGCAGGATTGTCTTAGTGTTGCTGCTGGCCCAGCCTCTCCAATGCCTTTAAGCACACTCCTTCCCAACACCAAACAGGCAGGTGTCTGTCAGGTGTAGGAGCAGGGCCAGGGTACCTTAATCCATCAGGGAGGCTGCCCAAGCAGACACACCTTAGCAATGCTGCTGGATCAGTCTCCCTAAAGGCTTTAGACACACTCCTACCCACCTCTCTTTCAACTGACAAGTGGTTGTCTGCCAGGTGCAGGGCAGAGCATTGAAAGCCATCAGGGAGGGTGCCCAAGCAGCATCACCTTAGTAATCCTGCTAATCCAGGCTCCCCAATGCCTTCAGACATGCTACCCCTCCTACACCTGACAGACAACCACCCGTCAAGGTTTGGAAGGGATATGGAGTCCTTAAAGCCATCAGGGAGGCTTGCTTAGCAAGATTGCCTTAGCACTGCTGCTGGCCCATGCTCCCCGATGCCTTTAAACACAATCCCCCCTTATACCAGACAGGTGGGTGTTTTTTCAGGTGCAGGAACAGGGCCAGGGTACTTTAATCCATCAGGGAGGCCGCCCTTTAGCCACACTCCCTCCCACTCTGGAAATATACTCCTAATTTGTAGAAAAGTGGTTTCCTGTATCAGGTTATTTAACTTGTCACAATGTGGGTTCTGGAAAATTGGTTCATATGAACTTGCTTAATATCTGATTGCTTGGATGTTGTTTTGAATACGTGTATGTCTCACTTCTTAAATGTAACATAAATGAGAAGCATTTTTATAAATGCTCAGGCCAAACCCAAGAAACCCAAAATAAGGGGAGTGCATTCCTACCATGATGTCAGCCCCACTGAGAAACACAACCCCTAAGTGGGTAAAAAAGGGGCAAAATGTTTCCCCCCGATTGTTTTCTATGTGCCTTACAGGTTGTTCCTTCCTCCCCCCCTCGATTGGTCAACTGTGTAGCTCAGAGTTCTGAGGTAAAACCTGCCTGCTTGTACCCTCTGATTGTTACAGAAATCAGCAGTTCAAGACTCCTGAATAGACATTTCTCATAACAGCCAGCATGGCAATCACAGAGAGGTCCTTCAGTAGAGGGGGGAAGTAAGTGTGTCTCACTTCTTTTTTTTTTTTTTACACTACAGTCTTCTCCATTAGAATACCTACAACAAATGTTACTTTCAAACTTCATGTCATCAGTAGTATAACTGGATTTACAGAACTTAAATACCATAACGAAGCACAGGGATCGGGCTAGTCCTCTATATGACAGCCCTTCAAGTACTTGAAGATGATTATCATATCACCTCTCAGTCAACTCCTCTCCAGGCTAAACATACCCAGCTCCTTCAATCTTTCCTCATAGAACTTGCTCTCCAGACTCCTCACCATCTTCATTGCCCTCCTCTGGACACATTCCAGCTTGTCTATATCCTTCTTAAACTGTGGTGCCCAAAACTGAACACAATACTCTGAGTGAGGTCTAACCAGAGCAGAGTAAAGCGATACCATCACTTTGCATGATCTGGACACTATATTTCTATTGATACAGTCCAAAATCACATTTGCCTTTTTAGCTACCATATCACACTGCTGACATGTTCAGTGTATGGTCTACTAAGATCCCTAGAACCTTTTCACACCTAGTACTCTTTTCCTTTTTAAAAATTAAAGACTGTTTCAATAGGAAAATTCTACCCACAATATAAGAAGTGATGTGGAGTATAGAGAATAAACTGGTTTATGGTGGCTTTAGCCTTGCTAAGGAATACTTACAATATAAGGTGCACGAGGCTGCAAACTTTTTATATACACACACACACACACACCACCTTTGCAAAACTCAAGACAGCTAACAAAAACAGGAGAAGCTTCAGGACACAGACAACATAAGCGTTCAGCAAGTTAAAACCTATGAACAATTAAACACAATTAAAGCCAGTACACAGAGTTGAATGAAGCCAAAACAGTTTATCCCTCCACAAATGCCCTTTGCAACAGAATGGTCTTGCACATGTTCCTGAATGCAGCAAGTGAAGGTGTGCCTGCACTCAGTCTGATAGGCCATACTTGAGAATATCCATGGCCTAACTGTTGCTAAGCGGATTGTCCTGGTTGAGGTACCACCAGGAGAACACAACTACTAGACTTGTAGAGAAAAGGTTAAGTAGGAGAAGGACAGCAGTAGTCAGTGGTGGCTTCCTGTCACTGAATAGATAAGATAAGATATAGCAGGAAACAGTCAATCAAATCCAAGATACAGAATTTGTATACAGAAGTACTGATATAACCACTTTTTACCCAGAAAAAAATAGCGTTTGTTTATTTCTTGAGCTTTGGTAAAACAGTTTATACTTAGATCCAGATGGCCAACCGTATTGGTCTGAAGCACTAGAACAAATTTAGAGTGTAGTAGCACCTTTAAGACCAACAAAGGTTTATTGAAGGTATGAATTTTCGTGCAAGGCACACTATTTCAAATACATTGGAATGATAGATAAGGTTCTAAACGTATAGACGGGGATTTAACAGCAAATTAAAACACAACATGTTTAACATAACCATGTTACATGTTAATTTGCTGTTAAATCCCTGTCTATAAGTTTAGAACCTCATCTACCATTCCAGTTTATACTTAAAAATACATATACCACTTCTGTAGTCTCCAGGCATCCTTGCTACACATTAACTATATTTACATTAATTTTATTTCATAATTATTTATTATATAACACATTTTGGAATGGTATCCATGCAGGGCTCCAGGAGAAGCCTGCCAGTGCCTGCGGCTGGGTGAGGGCGTGATCGTCCACGCCACCCCAGGAGACCTTGGGTTGGACTCCAAGCCAAGGGGCACTAGAGAACCCCCCCCGGTGAGACAAGCCGGAGAAGGGGGGCTCCTCCAAGCCCCAACGGGCCCACCGTAGAGCATCCCAAATGGGAACAAGAGTAGCACATTAGAGCAAGCATACGGTGATCAAGCGATTATGAATGCGGAGAGACAATTGCTAAAAATGTGAGTCGGAGTATAAGCGAGAACCACCTGCAAATACTATGCTCCCCTAAAAGGAGACGAGGGGGGAGGGGACTTCCCCCTGCTAAGGACTGTTTACAAGCAATTCTAAAGTTAGAAAAAGGGGGGACTGGCAGTAAAAAGCAGACAAATGGAAATAAAGAGACTGTGAGAGCTTACCATTTTGATTGAGAACTTCCAGAGGCTTTGACAAACTTTTACAAAAAGTAAACAATCTCAAATATGGTGCCGCTGAAAGACTCTAAGGATAAACTAGCGAAAGTTAAGCCTCCTTCAGGAAGTTCCAGTCCTTCAAGTTCTGTGCCTAGACAGGACTCAACTGCAGAACTCCAAAGGTTGCTGTCGGAGGCTCTGCACCCTCTGGTGGAGAAAATCACAGCTATTGATAATAAGCTGGATGCACAACAAGCGGAAACGGTGTTAAACACACAGAAAATCAAAAAAGCAGAGCAGGAGCTTAAAGAGATTGGTTCCAGCATGAAAAAGGTGAATAAAAAACTGCAGGCGCTTGAAAAGAAGTGCCAAATCGAAGAGTCTCATGTGTTACAGGTGCAAATGGAAAGGGCAAGCTATGTCTTGAGTCTTCAGGGGATCAAGGAGGAGAGAGGGGAGAATCTGAGACAGATTGCGGGGGACGCTGGCTCCCTTGGCAGAGGTGACATTGGATCAGCTTCAAAGCGAAATAGATACGGTCTTTAGATCGTATTCTGAATTTATCAGAAAGAATAACCTGCCGGGGGAAGTTACAGTAAGATTCTCCTGAAGAAAAGTGAGAGATCAACTATTGAAAGTGACAAACGGAGTTACCTTGAAGCTGAAAGACAAGGAGATTAAAGAATTGAAGGACGTTCCATTTGAGATAAGAAGGAAGAGAAGGAAATACAGAGACTTGGTGCTATTTCTACAAAGCCACAAAGTTGCCTACAGATGGTTGGTACCCGAGGGACTAATATTCAGATATGCAAATGGTAAAGAAAGAATAGACTCTGTTGAAAAGGCTTGTGAATTTTTGCATCAGCATGGTCGGCCATCAGGAGAGAGAGAAGGAGCCCCAGACGGCACCAAGGAGAGCGAAGAAGAAGGAGAGACTGGATCTTCTGATGAGGACTCAGACTCTAAGTTGAGAGCAGTAGCCCCCAAAACAGGCTATCATCTGAGAGGGGAAAGAGGGGGAAAGTAGATTGTTATTGTTCTCTGGAGTACTTTACTATGTTTATTGTAGAACACAGCTCTTTATGAAATTGGGATTGCTGGGGAAATAATGAAATGTTTTATTAGCTAGATGATCATTTTTGGCGAAAGTCAATTTGCATTCAAGAGGCAGGGTATTATTTTAAAAGCTTTGTATGATCACCAATTCTTGGGTTTTTAAAGGTTTTTCTTTTCTTTCACCCATAGAGTGCAGCTTCCCCAACCCTATTTTTCTGTGTATTGTAGTTTCTTTCTTTTTTCTGTATGTAGATTTAGAAAAGCAATTAAAAAAATCCCCTTCGGGGGAAAGAAAGAAAGAAAGAAAGAAAGAAAGAAAGAAAGAAAGAAAGAAAGAAAGAAAGAAAGAAAGAAAGAAAGAAAGAAAGAAAGAAAGAAAGAAAGAAAGAAAGAAAGGAAGGAAGGAAAGGAAAGGAAAGGAAAGGAAAGGAAAGGAAAGGAAAGGAAAGGAAAGGAAAGGAAAGAAAGAAAGAAAGAAAGAAAGAAAGAAAGAAAGAAAGAAAGAAAGAAAGAAAGAAAGAAAGAAAGAAAGAAAGAAAGAAAGAAAGAAAGAAAGAAAGAAAGAAAGAAAGCTACCTTGTGGGCAAAAACTAACTCTAGGTTCACAGTGTTATCTCTAAAAGCTTCCACTGCCCAGGAACTATGCTTTCAGGACCTCATATAGCCTCAAGATTTGTGCAGCCAGATGTACAGAAAGAAGACATCTGTGATATCAAACCAGAGGATCATGATCAGATTACATGCAATGAAGAGGACAATGAATGAGGAAACAGCCAGGCACACCTTAATCAAGGCTGTTTCCTGTAACTCCCTGGTGCTTCACACACCCTGGCTATGTCTAATAACCAATGTTTTCAGGACAATAACTAGACACCACAGTCCATTTTGGAATATCCCTGATAATACTAGCTACTCAAATGGCTACTCAGGCAGGATGGCATTATCTCCTGTCCCATCCACAATTACCATCCCATGACCAACTGGACATGGACATTAGTCGCCAGAGTCCGAGAACACTCCATCACCAGTCATCCAACCAGCTCCATGAGGGGTTTCAATTGATGGCATTAATTTGAATATACCTCTCCCTCAATTCTGAATAGGTTTCCATTCCCAAACCTTTTTGCAATGCTGACATCTAACAAGTATCCCCTCTGAAAAACAGGCAGAGTATGACCTGATTTTTACTTATCCCCTTTTTACTTATCCCCTTTGAATCTTCTCTCTGTGTCCTACCTCCCCTCCCATTTCTTAGGCATGCAATTCCCTTCCAGGTTCTGAGCTTGTTGGTTCTGAGCTCACTGGGTCCCATGGCCTTTCCCAATCCCTTAGGGACTCTCTCCAGCCTAGACCTCCTGTCCAATCTATCCTCCACAATTTTGTATCTCCTTTGTCACAGCCCCACACTTTCTCTGCTCCTAGGTGTTTTCCCCCCCCTGGACCAGCCACATTTATTTATTTATTTGATTTATACTCCACTCTCCCCGCTGAAGCAGGCTCAGGGCAGCACATGGGAGGGACACTTCAGATGCAGGTGTAAATTAATCTGAATTGGAAACTAAGATTCCTAAATGAATACGATTATTGGACAGCCACAAGTAAATTATTAGTTTTATTGTCTAAAACTATTCTTGTCTTAAAAGCTTCTTTTCTCTCTTGATGCTCTGTAGCTTGTTTAGAATAAAATTAAGATACCATTTGAGTAAACTGAGTAATGCTTGAAGTGTTACTATCAGTTGTTAGGTCAACACACACAAGTACAAAAAGAAGGAACGGATTTGTTATTACAAAGTGGGGCGAGAAGGACCAGAAATCCAAGTATGTTGCAAATTAGAAATCCTCACTCCTGATATCACCTCTATTAATTTTCTGTTTGCATACATGCACACACATTCAACTGAATGTAATATTTTCTGTTCCAATGAAAGTCATACCACAATAAAGTTATTAGTCTTTATGGTTTCAGAAAGTTCTTAAAAAAAATAAAAATAAATTATAGACCATTATGGCTTTAAAAACATTTTATAAATGAAAGCTGAGAATCAAAGCTAATCAGTCACAAGGTAGTCTGTCTGTAACTCTGCTTGCTGTTTTTACCATCCCCTCTCCCACCTTCTCTACTTGCTGATATACCTTCTTCCTTTCATATGCTGGAAGTGACACTCACATACTGGACAGGTAGGGGAGTGAACAAGACAGAAGGAACAGGGAAATATGTGGGCAGCAAAACAACTGCAAGCAATGAAAGACAATAAAGATCCAACACTGATTTTTTTCAAAGTCACTTCCATCTCCCCAACTACCCTACACAGCTTGCTGCAGGTTGCTTCATAAGGCCACCTGTCTTAATGTTGCCCTTTATGAAAGAAGCATTTCCCTGGTGAAAAGGGAGATCATGGAAACAGAGGTAGGAATGCTTACTGTAGGGCTGATTCAGGTTCCCAGTAATGCTTCACTTGCAGACCAGCTGCAAGGTTAAGGAGCACTCTAGCAGGATCATGCAGGGTCCACAGATCCCAGCAGGTTGCTTTAGGATCTCAACCATCAGCTGACAATACCCAAGTGATGCTTCAATAGGCTTTGTATAGATCAGTTCTTACTTTCCCCAGATATGAAATTCAGTATGAGTTCTTGGTTGCCCTTCTTTCCTTCAGTATGCTTGCAATTTTAAGCATGGTCATCTGGAATAGGACAGGTTACCTCTTTATATGCTCAAAAAAGAAATTTAAGGTGATGAAGACCACAACATGCTGAGATAACTGAAAAGCATAACCACATTTTCTCCTGACTCAACATCACAACTTGGTTACTCAGAGTATAATCCACTAAACAATATGTTTGAAGCACTGGAATTATTTGGTCTACCAACAGCTTTCTGTAAGGCACCCTTGTCTTCTTGTTGATAACTAGAATATGTGTGTGTGTGGGGTGGGGGAGTACATTGTTTCCTTTGGACAGGATGCTAGACTACAGTACCCTTTGACTATGATTCCAGATTAATCATTGATACATTCCACTGAAAGACTGCTTCATAAGCAGAATGAAAAAATTTCAACTATTATTTCAGAATGGATTAGTTATAACAGAAACAGAGAGTACACAAGGCATCAAAAGCACTTTATGCCTTTTGAAATGTATGGTGGATTTGATCATGCTAAGTCAGTTGTTTTTCTAGATGATAGAGCTTTGGCAAGCAATTGGGTGTGTGTGGGCAGGAGCCTGGACAGCATTATCTTAACATATGCCATATATGGAGCTATCACCATTTGCCTCTGAAGAGTTCTTTCCAACACAGGGCGATAAGGTCTGAAAGCACTTTGGGAATTGCTTCAAAAACAACACACAAATGATGCCTTGTCCAATTAATACCTTTTGGAATCATTATATTTTGAGAACCTCTTTTATAATACGCTGCCTTTACTGTTTACTTCCAATACTTTCATTCCAGTGATTTAGTATCTGAGAAGCCTGTGACATGAATATGTCAAGGTTCATTTTGCTAAGTGTTTGTTCTCTGACCAAACCACACACATGTAAGTGAAACTGCAAATCCTTTAGTGGTGTCAGGTTTCAGTACAAAACTGCTACTGCTGGGTTATATTTTCCTTTGATTTCACTTTACTGTGAAATTAGTACAGCTGCAAAAAGTCTCCTTCCCCTATATTAATCCCTCATCTTCCACTTTTGCATGAAATCATCAGCATTTTTTTTCAGCATGTTGCTGAAGAAGATAGCATCACAAATTATAGAGGAAGAGAAATTACAGGGTAAAAGCAAAGTCACAGAACCACTTTTTGAAAAGCTGAAAATGGAGAGAATTGACTGGCACAGCACATGTTTGGTGGGCAGAAGGTCCCAGGTTCAAATCCCAGCATACCAAATTAAAGGATCAGGAAGTAGGTTGTGAGACAAACCTCTGCCTGACATCCTGAAAGGCAGCTACTAGTCAGAGCACATAACACTCAGCAAAATGGATCTCTGGTATGACTCAGTATACGACAGTGACTTAGATCTTGCACAAAATTTCTTTGGATGGAAGAAGGGTGATTTTTTCCTAATTCCTCCCTCCCATGGCAGGCCTCCTGTTTTTCCCTCATGCTGTTCCTGGGGGCTCTTTGTGCCCCAGGAGCAGAATTTCATGAGGCATTCTGGATATTTTTGGCAGGATCCAAGCTACTGTGATACAGTCCAATGTGATGTACACACATGTGATTTTGGACAATAACTGGGAACACTCAGGTTCAGATCCCCATTCTGCTGTGAAGCTTATTGGGTGACCTGGGCAGATCATTCACTTTCTCTGCCTAACCTAACTCCTGGGTTTTGGCATGAGGACAGAACCTGCATGTTGCCCTGATTGTCTTGGAGAACGATCAAGTCAAATATCTAATAAATATTTTTTAAAACCTTGAGAAGCTCCTGGTGCCAGAGCTTACCTATGCTGATTCCCTTTGGGGGACAGCACACTGGAGTCTTTGTTTTTGTACTATTTACAAATATACAAGTAGAGCCCTGAGGGTACTCAAGCAGACACATTTCCTAACAATTAAGGCCTATTACTGAAAAGCATTACTATTCATATTACTATTCCTATTGTCACTCGCTCTAGTCCACCACCCCCTATAGATGGAAAGCCTGAGCACAAGCTTGTGATGTCATCAAAGGTAGTCCTACAATCTCTGAACTCTGCAGTTGCCAGCTACTGTCACAAGTGTTTTAACTTGCAGTTTCTTGTGTACTCAACAAGATATTTTCTCGATTCTTTCACTGCAATATTCCAGATTCTTCATAGTAGCTTACAGTGTTAGTGAGTTCAGTTTCCCTTGCATATTTGAGTGTATGTTTAGCATAATTTACAAGCATATAATAGCATATAATAAGGGAAACTGGTGGATGTCTGTTGTATGATGGTATTGGTAAATAAAAGTAAGAGTTCAACAACTTGATTTTCAAAAGGTTTTTATTAACCACAGACACAGCATGAGATATTAACATGTACAAACTCATAACTAGGATAAGAAGTTTTCACATAAATCTCAATTATAATTTCCAGTTACCAAAAAAAGACAGCTACACTGTGAAATTAATGTGAAAGGCAACTACATCACTTCTGCAAAGTTTTCAGTTTCCTCTGTGATGTCTGTGACATTCTTTGCCCATTTTCTTTTTTACAATAGTTGTTCAGGAATGTATTTACTGCTATAAACGTTATCATCCTGGTGTACACAATACCAGAGTGGCCATTGTCACAAACGCCATCAAAGAGAGTACATTCACTTTCATCTAATGGTTCCAGAGACTTTAGACATGCTATAGCCCTCTGGTTGGCTTGAGGCTTCAGAAAGGCTGCCTCAAACGTTGTCAACAATTTGCTTACTACTACATATGTATAGGAAACCACATTGATAACACCTTGTGTTGGATATTTCAAACCACCTCTATCTAACCTACTAATCAAAAGAAAATGAGTGTTTATTGGCAACTCTCTCTCCATAACAAGTTCTACTTTACATGTATCACAATGAAGTTGCCTTAAAGCTGCATGTGCACAGTAGCCAGCTATGTAGGTAAGGGAGGGTAGTATGTTCCCTAAAAGATGTAAATCATTTTGACATACATCAACTGGTTCACTGAAATCTGATGTACATTCCACCTCTTCAAAATTGGATTCCAATGGGCCTACCATTATTTGCCCATGTCTACCTGAATGTAGCATCAACGGACCCACACTCTGAATACGAATC
Source organism: Gekko gecko (assembly GCA_029375565.1). NCBI lineage: Eukaryota > Metazoa > Chordata > Lepidosauria > Squamata > Gekkonidae > Gekko > Gekko gecko. Next base: position 82,954,584 of record JAPDNY010000004.1, read on the forward strand.
TTCTTTTCTGTTTCATACAGCTGTGTCACAGATATATGATATTGGGAACCAGCTAACTGTCTATATTTAGAAAACCTTTCCTCAAGAGCATCAGTTTGCAGTTTTCCTGTCAAAAGATATTCCATCCCTAATTCATCCTTACAGTAGCGAGCTATTTCAACAACTACATAACTAGTGTGCCGTAAAGCAAGTAATGTCTCCTTTGACAAACAACCACTGGAAAGTTTCATCGATTCCCAAGAGTCTAGCCAGTCAAGAAATCGCAGCAAGAAATTAATTTTAATATCACCAGAAACCATTGGCTCCATGTAGGGATTCAGCTTATGCAGACCTTTATATTTGGATTTAATATTCATTATGTCAAACCATTTAACCATGATGCGGATGTATTCAGCTGTGCCATGTGCATTGGGCAGGTCAAAGTTTTCACTGGCGACTTGTAAACCTTCTGCCACGGGTGAGTTGAAAACCTGCAATGCAAGTCTTACACTCTGCCTTTCTAAGTTTGTTGGGCACAAAGCCTTCAATGTAAGTGGATAGGCAAACCTAGCAAGAGAAGTGCTATCAATTTCATACATCTTTATTAATGTTGAAAAAGATGCAATCATCTCTTTAGTTTCACCACTGCCTGGAAATGCGGGGTAAAACATATCTTTTGTCCTGTTCTTCTGATTGAGCCAATTATTTCGCACAGATTTAATAATATGAACAGGATCTATGATGTAAAATAAAGGGCGTTCTGATGACACTGGGTGCTTATAAACTATTCTGAGCTGTTTGTCATCAGAAAACAATGACATGGCACTTCTGATAATTGAATTATTGTCTGATGCAATACAGAATACCTTGTAACCAATGCACTCCAGCCCTTTAATTATGGAAACCAGGATACTGTGCAATGAGGTGGCAGAAATTCTCTTAACAGGTAGAATATGCACAATATCTCTAAATTTAGACTTGACACTCTGGAGCATAAAAGCAAATGCAGAGTTTGCTGCCTGTTCAGAATTGAAAGATACTCCAAGAATGTTACCTCCTTTGTAGTCTAAGTATGTGCGCAAATTAATTTCATCCAGCATCAAAATCACATCAATGTCATCTCTGCTCAAGTGAGAAAATTTGTGCCTAGCATAAGACAGGAAATGCTTCCCACCTAAGAGTTCACGCTTTGGATCCAGTTCAAACTTACTACATATCCGATGCAATGTTGACGGATGGGGCAACTTCATTAAACCACTGCTACGTAAAAATCTATACGCATGGGCTGATATTGAAAATAACAAACAACAGACAACCAACACGGAAGTAGCAAACGTATGACTAGATTTAGAGACATTTAGGAGTTCAGTTTGCTGCAGCAAGAACCCCACAATATCTTTGTCATTTTCCTTCACTACATTTTGCAAAGTTTTCAAACTTTCTTTCACAATACATTTGTGTTCTTCCACAGATTCATCTGAGGATCCCAATTCCATTTTCTCACAGTCAGATAGGAGAGTTGTAATGGCATTCACATTCATGATAACTTTTGGAAAACATTCAGAACCTATCCTTTTAATTTCAACTTTACCCTTAAATATACTGACATTTAAAGTAGTATCTATTATTACTGATAATGCGATAACTGGAGCAGGACTTACATTGATTTTAATAAAACCTACACATTCAGGGCTCAGATTAACAAATGTCCATGGCTTTTGCACACTAACATTCTTGAGACGCAGTAAAAGCTCACCGAATGTTTTGAAGCAGTATGTGTTGTTGTAATGTTCTTTGGATGCTAAACTGTCAGATATTGCTCCCAATAAATGAGAACACTCCAGTCGAGACCTCTTGTCCGCTGGTGCCTCATGACAAGTAGCTTCTCTTGATAAATAAGACGGGCGGTTGGGGAACACAGAAGGTACAGCACCAGTCTTAAGTCTTGGTATTTTGAGAGGGGCAACAAGCTTTTGGCCTGTCTTTTCATCAAAAACTTCTGTCTGCCATAGGACATCACTGGTTTGGAAGTGAAGAATACATACCTGTAAGTCAAAACCAGTCCATATGAGTAAATCTGAGTCATTCTGCAATGTATCTTACAACAATCTTAGACACAGGAAATGTAAACAACCAAAAAGGAGCATGTAAAAATTCAATGTGTTGTGAGACAGGAAAATGAAATCCACAATTGCATACAAAGTCTTTAGAATGAAGCTACTCAATGAAAACTTGCGTCTGCTCTCCCTGTCCAAAATTTTACAAAATGAACTATGGGCAGTCTCATGCGTGAATTGTGTTCTTCAGAAGGTACTTCACAGTTTATGAAGTTCAGAGCATAATTTCTGAAATTATTTGCACTGCACATAAGCTATACATAAAAGTTTGACCCAGTCACAGGGTCCAGAGAGAACCTGGGAAATGTAGGCCCTGATGACTACTCCCATACAGGCTTCCCTGGAGCCAGTAGGCCTCCCCAGAGCCACACCACTAAAGGCCCATGATTGCTAGTTATAGAAAATAGTTGATATGCTGCACATTAACATGATAAAAATTTACTCACCCTTGATGATTGCGATGGAGTGAATTTATCACGATGGATGGATGAAATCCACTTCTCCTTCAGAGGAGCATCAGATGGAAACTTGAAAACATTTACTTTCTGTCCCCCTTTGTAATTCCCTCTACATTTTGGAACACAACAGCGAAAAGGCATACTTGCTAGAGAACTGAAGAACAGAAACTGTTGGGCAGGCTAATCAGTAAACCTCTGGTTAGCCCCACAGATCCTCAAAACCACACAGGTAATCTTAGGACTACCCTGGACGCCATTACTGTGATGTCACAAGCTGGTGCTCAGGCTTTCCATCTATAGGGGGTGGTGTCTAGTCCCGGACCTCCCCTTTAGGCCAAGTCTGTAGTGTAGACTTGCAGTACAGGATGAGCTGACTAGATATATGGGTGCTCACATGTGTTTTGAGACAGAGAGGACATCCTGACTCCAAATTATTCTAGGTGCTTTCTTTCAGTGTTCTTTAAGATACTTCAGCAGATCTGGAGAGACAGCATACCCATTTCCTCAATTAATAAATAAATTAAACCATCTCCTCTCCCTGGAAGACTTTAGTCAAGTGAATGGGTATGATAGTGACACCTTACTACCTTCACTATCTTACGGTTCCCAGGAGTCTCTGAAGAACCACAGCAGTTCAACTGGTATAAAAATTATATTTATTTGATGAGATTTTTAAACTGCCCGTTCCCTATACAATAGGGGTCAGGGTGGTATACATCAAAGAGAACCGTTTACAAAATTCACAATTAATAAAATTCATGAATCATATTTACAATTTAAAACAATATTAGCTTGCAAACCAGTAGATAGCGATAAAAATGATAGAAATATGCCACCGCCTCCTGTGGGGGAAGGCAGAGAAAAAGCAGGAGTGCCAGCCAGATGGAATCCTTGCTGTCCTCAGCCAAATGCCTGGTGGAACATTTCTGCCTTACATGCCCTGTGGAACTGCATTAAGTCCTGCAGGGCATGGAAGTTATTCAGCAGAGAGTTCCACCAGGTTGTGGCCAGGGCAGAAAACACCCTGCCCTGGTCAAGGACAGCCGGATGTCTCTCAGGCTGGGGACCATTAGAAAGTTCTTATCAAGTGAGGGCAGTGCTCTTCGGGGGGTATACCAGGAGAGGCAGTCCCAGAGATACGTGGGTCCCTCACCATTAAAGGCCTTAAAGGTAAGTACCATAACCTTGTATCTGATCCGGTACTCTACTGGAAGCCAGTACAGATCTCAGCACAGGTTGGATATGTGCCATGTGTGGAGTCTGAGGACCCGCACCACCGCATTCTGGATCAGTTGGAGTTTCCAGGTCAGTCTCAACAGCAGCCCTACAATCCAGAACCATCTAAACGGGCTAACATTTCCTGAGTCATATCCAGCTTGTCAAAGTCTTACTTTCTCTTTTCCTTCCAGAATTCCAAAGACTGGTACAACTTATATAATATCATGTGCTCTTGAAAAATCCTACTTTAGAACCAGTGCAACACCAATCAAAGGAAACAGAGGACCTTCACAGAAGGACATTCTCTAAATAAACAAATATGAATATTTAAGAAAAAGAATAGTTATAGCTTAACATCTCTCTGACTATCTAAAACAATTGAGCTGGCATCCATTTAATTTGAATACAAATGGCCCTTGCAGGCTATATAAGCTAAACAATTGTTTTCTTCAGTTGAATTTTTGGATTTTTTATTCACTTATTCCTCAGGGAACACTTCAAAAAGGCTGATGTATGCTTGCCTTCTCAACTCATTATATTCAGCTATTCTATTCTCATTCATCCTTATGCTTTAATTAGTAACTGTTGAACCCAATCTAATTCATTTTTATTGCACTATTCAAATCATTGGAACACTTTCTCTGTTGTTGTTTTTTTTAATTTAAGGTTTTGAAATGAAGGGAAAGGATTTGCTGATCTTTTATCTCAGGCACAGGGTCACACACAGAGCCTCTAAATCTAATTTAGGATATAGAAAATGCTGAGCACCACCACCAGCAATATTTCCTCCTCTTCTTCACAAAGAATTTAATGGGCAGTAAGCATCATAGGATATGATATCCTATTATCACAGGATAAGGAACTGCTTGCTCCCATGTGAGCCTGCCTGTACATTAAAATCACCATCTGAGGCCTTGTTCTCTGTTGTCTAGCCTTCAGAAATGGGTTAGGTGGCCACCAAAGAAAGGGTCTTTTCTATTGTAATCCCTGTAACACTGTCCCTGTAACTCTCCAAGTGACTGCAAATTTACAAACTTTTTGGTATTAGGTTAAACCCTCCGTGTTTGCCTGGACATTTGTAAAGAGATGACATGGGGTTGCCAACTCTGGGTTACAAAATTCCTCGAGATTTAGGGATGGGTTCTGGGGAGGGACCTCAGCAGGTTATGCCATAGAATCCAGCTTCTAAAGCAGCCATGTTCTCCAAGGGAACTGATCTCTGTAGCCTGGTGATCTCCAGGCCCCACTTGGGGGTTGACAACCTTAGGCTGACATTGTGTGTGTGTAATTTACTTGGTTGTTATGTCCAGATGCCCTGTTTAGTTTGCTGTGTAGGGCTTTTTGTTACTTGTTTGATTGTTGCTGCTTATTGTTTTTGAACTATTTTTGGGAGGCTTTTAAGCTCTATTTTAATGCTGCTCTTTATATGATTGATCTTTTACTATTCTTTATTATAAAGAATCCTGTTAGAGTGAAATATAGCTATATAAAACAAATATCAAATTACTAAGCCACTGCATTAATTTCAACCCAGTTGCTAATTAAAGAGACTTCTTCAGTGAGGCACACAGATGCCTCACAGCTAGACAGCTAGTGGTCCATGGCCAGGAGCTATTTTTTATTTCATTTCATCTTTTGCAAACCATCATCACCCTAGTTGGCCTCAGGAATGGGGGAGTCACTTGGGCAACTGACAGGGGCAACTCCTAGATGTTCTCTCCCTCATTGTCAAGAGTTTGTTCAGCAATTTGGTATAATGAGGAGCTGTAAGCAGTGAAGTGACTGACATAATAGCTGGAGTCTATGTAGAGGAAAACACAACAGATCACAAGTCAAAGTACATTTTAAGCCCTCTTATATGGGCAGTAGTAGCATCTGCTTTGCATCATCCAGCAGACCATTCTGGAGAGTTGTAAAGTACTGGGTTCTGGACGCCGTAGTTAGTTAATCAGCTCATAGTTTATTTATTCCAGACACCAAAAGACAGACATCAGCAGGACCTGAGGCCTGCTTAAATCCCTGTCACAAACCACACACAACCACACCCATGACAGGCTTATTTACAGTGCCTCCAATTCCCCATAGATTACTGCTTGGATCCTGGCTGACTGATAGGTCTGTCCTAGGATCCGTGCTGGCTATTGTCTCAGGAAACGAAGCTTTGCCCATTCGCATGACCGTGTGTGAAGGCGACCGCATGTGCGGTCCCCAGTTGGTACACAATAGATTTATCAAGTAGTACAGGGCTCTACTTCAACTTTGTGGATAAAATCTCTCACAAGTACTGTCTCATAGACTCATGTTACAGCTGTCTGAGCCTCCTGTGTCCTCTCTTTCTGCCTACTGCTATTGCTTGTAGTAGTTTCAGCTACTGTATTCTGATGATCTGGCCTTGGTTCTTTTAGCTGTCAAGCCAACAGCATGTGCTCTGGATTCTTACCTTTATTCTAGTTATCTGAGAGAGAATGGCTGGGTCTATTGGGCTGATAATAAACAACCTTTTTGGGGAAAAGGAATAATTCCTAGTCCTCTTAAAGAGGTCTTTGTATGGTGATTCCTAAACAAAAATAGACATTTCCTTGGATCATATGGCAATTGTAGGAAATTATTAGCCTATTTTATTCTTGGGCAAGCTGGTGATAGTGCAGAGATAACAGCTAGCCAACTCCAGGTTCACTCAATGAAACTGATTACCTTGACCTGTTTCAATATGCTTTCAGACACTACTTTGATTATAATCAGGGCTATTTGGGGGCAGGAATGCACAGGAACGGAGTTCCGGCTGGCTCCCGAGTTAGCCATGCCCAGCAGGAACTCATTAGCATAATAGGCCACATCCAACAGCAGAAACTCATTAGGATTGCTACATTAGGGGTGTGTGGCCTAATGTGCAAAGGAGTTCCCGCTACAAAAAAAGCCCTGGTTTTTTGACAACAAACAAGAGGGAATTTCACATTACCGAGATTCTGCCGGATTTAAGCCGTTTCTGATTCGTCTTGAAGTAAACCGGTACAGGGCTGCCATTTCACACATGGCTTGACCTTACCGGAAAGGAGCCGAATCAGAAGCGGGTTGGCAATTCAGACTGCACCGCTTTGTTTTCCCGCCGTTTCCCGCCGCGGTTTCCCCCCCCCGAATGTTCGCTTTAGAGCGCTATAGCGCTATAACGATGTAACGAAACCGTAAAACAGCGCCATAGCGATCCCATAGGAATGCCTGGACTCCACTGGGAGACTTGCGATGGCTACATCTGCCACCTGGAGACAAGCACCCCATTGGATAGAGGCTTCCGGCGGGACATCGGGGCACCACTGATTGGAGAGAGCCTGATGAGCCCCCATCCATGCCAACCCAGCCTGATGAGCCCCCATCCATGCCAAGAGGCAATTGGCTGGCGCACAGCTGGACCCAGGTATAAAGGGCAGGGAGGCAAACCCCTCATCTCTGTGGGTTGAAGTTGGTGAGTGGCAGGCTTGGTGGGATAGAGTGCTTTTGTGTGACTGTCAGAGAGATTACTGAGCTCATAGTCATGGTCTCCATAACTACCTTGTTGCAACTGATCCTGGAGGTGTTGCAGATGATGATCAGCAGCACAGCAGCTTTGAATGAGGTGCTTACGCACTACCTCCATCTCTCCAGGAGGAGGGGGAGGAGAACTGACATGCCTGCCATGACCCATGCACCCTTCAGGTACAACCGGAGGGCATCTATCAGGGCATGGGCACCTGTCATTGCTGCCTATACAGTCCCTCGACGTTGGTGGGTGAAAGAGAGATGTGCGGACTGGTGGGACAGTGATGTGATGGGCAGATGGATTGATGAAGATTGGCTCAAGAATTTCCGGATGTCTAGGGCAACCTTTTTTGAACTGGCTGGCACCCTGAGGCACCGCCTGGAGCGGCAGAACACGCACATTCGGGTCTCCATACCAGTGGAGAAAAGGCTGGGCATCGCCTTATGGTACCTGGCCAATCAGGAATACTTCCGGAACCTCAAACAGCAGTTCGGTGTGGGCCTGTCAACCGGATTCCTTATTGTGAAGGAGGTGTGCCTAGCAATTTTGGAGGAGCTCTTCAAAAGAAGGTCTGCCTTGGCAATGAGGTTGGATCGGTGAGTATGGATTCTTTATTTTCAGGAGGAGTTCAGTGGGGTTCTTTTTGCACAGATGCTTGCCAAGGGTCATCTGTAGGTTCAGTAATAAACCAAGGGGTGGGAGAGAGGGACTAACTGTACTAGTGAGTGATGGTCTTATAGTTCTGGAAGAACAAAACTGTGATTTGGGTTCCACAGATTAATTAGCCCTAAGTAACTCCCTGCTGTTTCCATTGATACTTACTCTCACTATTCTGTAATGGCATTTGTGCTACTGCAATGTGGATATGTGTCATATACCTAGTGGCCTTTGTTTGTTCCCCATTTCTATGTCTGTACTGAAGGTATTGTCACAAGTAGCAGGTAGCTAGTATTCCTGGTATTAAATTGAAAACTTATTGCAGATATCATTGCTGTTCTTCCCATACAGATAATGGATGGATTCTCCAGACTGGGGTTTCCAAATTGCATCAGTGCACTCGATGGTACCCACATACCGGTGGCTCCCCCAGCTCATCGGGCACACATTTACATAAACAGGAAAGGCGGTCACTCCATTCTGCTTCAGGGAGCGGTGGACAGCACAGGCCGTTTTATTGATGCTGAGATTGGCAGGTCAGGCAAGAGACATGATGCCAGTGTTTTCAGGGCATCTAAGCTCTGCAGGGCGATGGATGGTGGGGTGTTTGTCCCAGGGAACCCCACCATCACTGTGAATGGAGTGACTATCCCCCCACTGATGCTGGCTGATGGGGCTTATCCCATCAGAGGGTGGCTTATGACACCATTCAGAACCCCCACTGACCGGATGGAGAAACTTTTTAATAAGCGGCTGTCCAGGGCACGTATTGTGGTGGAGCATGCATTTGGAAGACTGAAATCTAGATGGAGATGCCTCAGTAAAAGATTACGTCTCCAGGAGAAGGACTTCACCCCCATCACTGCAGCATGTGTGGTTCTCCATAACATTTGTGAAGAAAAGGGACACTTTGCTGAGCCCCTGGGCTCAGGGGACATTCAAGTACTACCTGTTCCCCCCTGATCTACTGTCTGATCGCAGACACACAGCACGGGGTCAAAGGGTGCGGGCTGCATTGATGTCTGTGGTTTGTAACACTGAATAAAGTGCAGCTTCCTTTTGCACACTAAGACAGTTCCTTATGGTGGGTTTGGGTGGGTATGGGAATCCTAATTTGTCACTATCTATCTGTTCTGAAATAAAAGTTTTGCTTTTTTTGTTTCGCAATCATAAGACTCAGATTCTCCTGTGTGGTCTCAACTCTGCCCTGGTTTGCTGCCCTGGTTTGCTAACAATCTGGTGTTCTCTGGTCATTCCTGCCCAAAGTAATGGGGCAGGGGGTTGGGGGGTGGGGTTATCACACTACACTCCTCCTAGGAAATCACAGCAGAGATGCAAGGGGTATCATTGCACAGCAGAGGTTAAAACATATCAAGGGGGATATATCACTTACTGACAACCATGATTCACCTTTTGTAAAAAGTTTTAGTAGGTAGAACAAAATGACAACAGAATACAACAAGAAATATAAATGGTTGGAAAATGAACTATGTACAGAATAATAAACTATATACAAATATCAGTGGCCACCAGCATCCCCCTCTGGTGGGTTCACAGGAGGCCTGACAGCACCCTCCACGGCCTCAAGGCGCTGGTATATGGCATCCACTGTTGGGGAAAGGCACAGTGGTTAGTTTATAGTGCTGGACTTTACGGTATTCCACCCGCTGTACCCTCTTTAAAGAAAACATGCATCTGTTACTCACAGCTGGCCCGCATTTCTGTGCGGATAGCTTCTAAGAGCTCCACCACTGATGGGCTCACAGGAGGCCTGGCAGCACCCTCCACGGCCTCTAGCCGATGGTGTATGGCATCCACTGTTGGGGAAAGGCACAGTGGTTAGTTTATATTGCTGGACTTTACGGTATTCCACCCATAAGAGAACACAAGAGAAGCCAATGTTGAATCAGGCCAATGGCCCATCTAGTCCAACACTCTGTCACACAGTGGCCAAAAATATCCAGGTGCCAGCAGGAGGTCCAGCAGTGGGGCCAGGACACTAGAAGCCCTCCCACTGTTGACCCCCTCCCAAGCACCAGGAATACAGAGCATCACCACCCACCGTACCCTCTTTAAAGAAAACATGCATCTGTTACTCACAGCTGGCCCGCACTTCCATGCGGAAGGGCTCCAGGACCGCCTCCACCTGCAAATGCCCCGGTGGCCGTTCTCCCCATTTTGAAAATACAGAGGTGATCAATAGATACATGAACACAGGGAGCTTCTTTGGTGCTTCCAATTTGCTTCCATCCTCTTAGAATGGAAGAGATTCTCATGGTGCACAGGCTTGGGTAGTATCACCTGACACCTTAGGACTGAACCTGGAACTTTCAGCATGGACTGAACAGGCTGTCCTAGCCTGCCATGCCACCTTCCCCTCATTTGTGAAGAAATGGGGACCCGCCCTCAGCCCTGGGAGACTGAGCAGCCGGTCTGTAGCTCACAAGTCCATGTTTTTGCCTGCCCACACTGCCTGGTGGGGCTATTTCCCTTCGTAATTTGGTGCCACTGCTCACTGAATTCACACCGTCTTCCTAGAGGGACAGTGAGACCCCTCTGACTGATCCCCCAACCTGGGAAAGCGGGTACCACTATCTTTGGGAACCCCCTGGAGAGTTGGCAACCCCTCTGGTTTGAGCCCATTTTGGTTCCCTGGCCTCCCTTTTGCCTCTGGTAATGTGCAGAGTAGGGAGGACCATGTGGTCAGGGCACATCAGGTCTTGTAACTAAAAAAAGGTTTATTTTAACTATATACAAGTTTGGCACAACCGGGCACAGAAAATAAACAGGATGAAATCACAACTCCTCTGTCCCTACACACAATCCCTCTCTACCTCTTGGGGGCTGTGGGCCTCAGGGTGGGATTTGCTTTCCCCCTCCTTCTTGCTGTTGAGAAACTCCAGCCCTCCTCAGGACTGGTCACCTGTACTGCTGATGGATGCTTACCAAGCGCTGCAGCTCCCTGCGCAGGCTCCTCCTCAGGTTGCCCTGGCTGCTCTTGTACATCTGCATGGAAGACCAGTTCAGAGCAGTGAATTGAGTGACCAGTATTATTTTTCCCAGCTGTCCCATCCACCAACCTGCTGAACATTTGTGTACCTTCAGCCACAGGCTCATCCTGTCCTGGAGGGGGAGGGGGGGGCTCTGCAGCTGCTGCCTCCTCCTCCTCTTCCTCCTCTGGTGCCTGCTGCTCCTGAGGCCGGCCTCTACGGGCTGCTACAGAGGATTACAGAAACGGTATATGCAAATGAATTGAACCACCAGTTCTTATAGTTAAACCTTATAGTTTCCAGCCCTTTATAGTTCACTACTTACTAGGGTTGCCATCTGGTTTTGGAAATTTTTCATACATGTCATTTCAATTCAGGTGGGGTACCTGTTCTGAAGCAGCAAAACTATTCTTGAGTCCAGTGGGACCTTTCAGACCCAGAAAGATTTAGTTGAGGTAGAAGCTTTTGTGTGCATGCACACTTCACTGTATCTGAGGAAGTGTGCATGCACACAAAAGCTTCTACCTCAACTAAATCTTTCTGGGTCTGAAAGATCCCACTGGACTCAAGATTAGCACTGCACTTTTATTGTTTGTTTACTAATTGTGCAAGATCAAGGGAAATGCAGGCATTTACATATGTTCACTGGATGGACTCCCAGTGATGTCCCTGGTCTGCCCAGGCTCCAGCACCAATTCTCCAGCAGATTATCCCCCCTGCAAACTACATGGGATCAAGGGTTCTGGATCCCCCCCCCTTAAGGCACTCTTGCATTTTAGGGAATGGGGAAAGGACAGGAGATACATTGGGGGGGGGCATACTTACAAGCGTGCCTTCTATGGGACCAGTGAGGCCGGTCTGCCTGGTCCCAAAGTTCAGCCAGGAGCGCGAAGTACGGTGGCCTGGCTCTAGTTGGGGGGAAGCCCCTCCAGGCCTCTAGGGCACTATAAAAGTCCCCCTTGACCCTCTTGAATTTCGAACGGCACTGAAGTGCCGTTCTGTGGTACCCCCTGGCCTCCAGTGTCACAGACACCCTCGAGAACAGCCTGATGTTCTCCTCGTGGGTGCTGTGCATGATTCTGGAGCCCAGGTGACCATCTATAAGGATCTGGAGCATTGTCTCGACCTCCTCATCGCTCCAAAAAGCGCCTCTCCTTCGGCGGGCTGCCATGGTTCTTCAAAGAATTAAAGATTTAAAATTAAAGAACGTGGGTTTCGCTACCGCGTTTTTTTGCTATCGCGATGTTTCGCAATAGCGTCATAGCGCTCTTATAGGTCATGTGTGGAATCGCACGGTTTTATTGGAGGATTTAAAATCAGAGAGTGAAAGTGCAGGAACGCACGGGTGGAGAGCATTTCTTGAAAAGTGGACAGCCTGCTTTAGCTTTTTCAAGCCCCAAGTCCTTCCAGATTAGCAAAGAGGATCCTCCTTCTGATGACCAGCATTTAGGGATTGACATGACTGGTAATACTAGGTGCGGCGTGGGTGGGATTGGCAGTGCATAAGACCCTGGGATCCCAGACCAGCCCGATCTCAGAGGCTTGGCTGGGTCAGGGCTGGTTAGACCAGCCAGGAAGTCCAGGGGTGCTGTGTAGAGGCAGGCAATGCCAAACCACCTCTGTCTGTTTCTTTCCTTGAAAACCCTACAGAGTCCCCCAGTAGTCACCTCAGCCAGTGTCCACTCTAAGCTGAGTTAGTGTGAGCTAGCTAACAGTTTTGTAAGCCTCTGGCTGACACATTTCTGTCTCAGCTCCGGAAGGATGGCTTCAGAGCAAACTTAATTTATTCAGCAGCCCAATTGCTCACTTGCAACTTTAATGCCAATAAGCTCACAAAGCTGATTTTTTTGCTCACAGGTCACCATGGCTTAGAGGGAGCAATGGAGGACTCCATTGAAATCCCTGTTCTCCCCAGGCTCATTCCCAATATCTCCTGGAGTTACCCAACTAGGAGCTGGCAGCCCCCCCCCACCCCATGACTCTCATCTGATGTACACATGATTTAGTTAGTATTTCCATGCAAAACCATTGAGGGCTCCTCAAGTTATGTCTCACTTAGGACAGGAATTGATTCTAAACCTTTAACTATACAGTCTGATAAACCTCCCCACCTAAATGCAGTGGTGTAGCCAGGAATGACCAGGCAACCTTTTGATAGTTCATGTTGTATATAGATCTGATTTTGACATTTTGATATTTCTTGTTCCAATAGGTGAATGTTTTTTTTAAAAAGTGGTCAGCAAATGATATATCCCTTGATATGTCTCTCTCTGCTGTGATTTCTTAGATAACCCCACCCCATCCCCCACCAGTGTTCCCTCTAAGCTGACTTAGTGTGCGCTAGCTCACAGGTTTTTTACCTTTGAGCTCACAGGTTTTTGCCATAGTTCAGGAAGGAGGGGTCCAGAGCAAACCGATTTATACAGTAGCCAAACTGCTCACTCACAACTGTGATGCCAGTAAGCTCACAAAGTAGGATTTCTGCTCACAGGACTCCAGAGCTTAGCGGGATCATTGCCCCCCCCGCCCCATTACTTTGGGCAGGGATGACCAGAGAACCCCAGATTGTTAACATATTAGGGCAGGGGGAAAAACCCACATACCAGGGCAGAATTGAGACCACACAGGAGAGTCTTATGAGTGCAAAACAAGAAGGCAAACTTTTATTTCAGAACAGATAGTGAAAAGTTAGGATTCCCATACCCACCCAACCCCCTTAGGAACTGAGTTAGTATGAACTGTTAGTATAAACGAAGCAACTCAACACTAAACTTTCTGAACAGAACAGATTAGTAATATTAGGGTGAAAGTCTCTCCCTTGGACATCCCGCACTTTTTCTTTTCCCCCTTCCACCCCCACGGTTCTCAGGAGCTGAGGTCTGCCTGTTCTGCAGCTCCCTCTCCAGCAGATCCGTGAGCCTTGAGAGAGTCTGGGAGCAGTTCCTTAGCACCTCATTGTGCTGTGAGATGGCTTCACGGAGCAACTCCCTGTCCTCCCTGCTCTCCAGTAACTCCTGCCTCCTCGCCTCCATATGCTCAGCATGGTGGCTGTCCATTTATTGTAACTGCGCAGCATGCTGCCTGTCTGATTGTTCCATTATTTTATCTGCCACAGCATACAGCCCATATTGTTGCTTCCTCCGTGCTCTTGTGAGCTGCCTGGGTTCTTCCAGGATGGCATGGTGTTCTGGTGGAGAACAGTTGCCATGATGAGAGGGTCCTGGCTGCTCCTCCTCATCAGGGATGGTGTTTGGAACTGTTGGGAAATAAAATATAACAGCAAAGTGAAAATTCCTATTTGTGAATGTCCCTGGCAAGCAGTGTTCTGCAGCAACACAACAGTGATTTATTCTGTTGGAATTATATACCCACCCTGTCCCCCAGGTTTGCATTACACCTGTAGTTAGAATCAGTTAGAATTCCAATAAAATAAAAGTGCAATGTGCACCTTTTACTTGAAGGGAGGGCAATTGAGAGAGCAGATTTCTTGCTGACATATAGGATTAAATCAAGACTCACCAATGAACTCCTCTGCCACTGTTTCCTCTGCCTCCTCTGCCTCCTCCAAGGGATCATCTATGAAAGTAACAAAATGCAAATGATTACACAACCAGGTTAATCCCTGACCACACCAGCTATATACCAATAACAGTGTAATAGGCATACACTGACTCCAGTGGCACCTTTAGGACCAAAAAAGTTTATATCTATGCATAATCTTCTGTCTGTCCTTCATAGTCCTCTAACTTGAAGCATGTCTGAATTCTAACATGCTGCCTTGCCTCCCATCAAATACAATTGTGGCAGTGCCTGTTGGCATAGGTGAATTGGTACAGTACAGAGTTTTTGGGCAACCAAAAACCAAACGGTTCCTGCCTTTCTATCACTGCAAGAATACAGTTGGAGAAGAAAACGACATCCCTGTAAGGTAGACAGCACCCATAAACAAGGTCCATTTTAATAAGCCCCCAGTTCAGAATTCTTGCACGCCACAGAGAGACCGAGACAAAACTAGGGAAGCAACAACTTTCATTCCACTTCACTGAAAGGTCCACCCAGCAATCAAGCAAGGAAAATCTGTACATGCATACTACAGTCATCTGTGCATCATCTTCGACAGTGAACTCACCCCCCCCCCATCCCTTATATACATGACTTATCAGGTCTGATGTCCTCCAGATCCACGGTCTCTGGGCAAAAGAGGTCCTGTGAATGTCCTGGCACCTCGTCCTGGAAGGTGATGGCACTTGCCACCTCCCCCTTGGCCTCAGCAATCCTTCACCTTTGAGGATTTGGTGAAGCTCCCTAAAATAGGGACAGGACCTTCTCCTATTACCAGGCCTGGAATTCTCATCCAGAACCTGCCTGTACCTCATCCTCATAGCTTTTGTTTTATTCCGGCATTCCTCTGCCGTCCGGTCATGGCCACGTTTGGCCATTTCCAAAGAAATTTTTGGAATACAGAATGATTCCTCTGGTTAAGTTTCAGGACATCCTGTATCCTTTCATCCCCCCACAATACAAGGAGGTCAAGAACCTCCTGCTCTGTCCAAGCTACCCCCTTGTCACACTCATCGTCCTTCCAATAGATCAGTCTCTCACAGTCACACAAAAGCACTCTATCCCACCAAGCCTGCCACTCACCAACTTCAACCCACAGAGATGAGGGGTTTGCCTCCCTGCCCTTTATACCTGGGTCCAGCTGTGCGCCAGCCAATTGCCTCTTGGCATGGATGGGAGCTCATCAGACTGGGTTGGCAACATCTCTCTCTCCAATCAGTGGTGCCCTGATGTCCTGCCGGAAGCCTCTGTCCAATGGGGTGCTTGTCTCCAGGTGGCAACCTGACAACCCATCCCCTTCCCTAACACTTCTTTGGGCATGGCAGGGTTGGCAACATCTCTCTCCCCAATCAGTGGTGCCCTGATGTCCTGCCAGAAGCCTCTATCCAATGGGGTGCTTGTCTCCAGGTGGCAACCTGACAACCCATCCCCTTCCCTAACACTTCTTTGGGCATGGCTGGGTTGGCAACATCTCTCTCTCCAATCAGTGGTGCCCCGATGTCCCGCCGGAAGCCTCTATCCAATGGGGTGCTTGTCTCCAGGTGGCAGATGTAGCCATCGCAAGTCTCCCAGTGGAGTCCAGGCATTCCTATGGGATCGCTATGGCGCTGTTTTATGGTTCCGTTACATCGTTATAGCGCTATAGCGCTCTAAAGTGAATGTTCGAAAAAAAAAAAGCCGGCGATCGCGAAAAAAGGCGGGAAAGAAGCGTATCAGGTCCGGGAGAAGAAATCGACGACTACTTGGAAGCGGTTGACAGGTAAAACGCTTCAGCCCCGTTTCCTGAACGGGACAGAAGCGTTTCTGTGTGAAATTACAAATATATTCCGGTAGAGAACCGGTTCTAAAACGGTTCTGTCTGAAATGCCAGACCAGAAACCGTTTGGGAACCGTTTCTCTTCCGGATTATATCCTCTGTCTGAAATTCCCCAAGGTAAACAGAATAAGAAGCAAAAGGTGGATGTGGCTGGATGACCACACTTCTGGTAACATGGGGTTGTGGGCTAATATTCTAATGAGCTGTGCTGTCAGGGGTGTGGCCTAATATGCTAATAAATTTCTGCTATTGGGTGTGGTCTATTATGCTAATGAGTTCCTGCTGGGCTTTATCTACAAAAAAAAGCCCTGATTATAATGGTGAATGGCCAGTGGGAGACAAATGAAGGAGTCTGTCCTTGTTGATGCTCTGTGGCTGTCTGCAGTAGTAATTGTGACATCCTTCTGAACCATCAGGTAAGGCTGCAAGTAGAAGGTGCTACTTTTCTGTTTTTCTGCTTCCACTTGTCTGGTCGGTAGCAGGTGGTAGTGATAAGGTTAACATGAGATGCCTATTCTGTCCTTAATTCTTTGTAATATCAACATAATTTCACTGGGAGAGATCATACATGGATTTGGAGTTTGGTGTTATAACTATGACAATCACAGGCAACTACATCATCATTCTTCTTTAATATCACAGGGCCTAAACTATACAGACTTCAAAGATGTTTTTTTTTTTAAGAAACACTTCAATTATGCTTAAGAACAAATGGACAATAAAACTAATTTACTAATGCAGTGCTGTACAGACAGAGTAAAATCCCTAAAGTGTTGTTTGGAATTGGATTGTGTAACATCAACCCAGATAAGTTGACCATGGTTGGTGGTCTCTAGTGCAGTAAGTATAGTAAGCAGGCAGGCAGTCTCCTCTGGATGATTGTACTTCTCTGAAGAAACAGATATACAGACTGGGAGTGTTCCTGGATTCAATCTTGTTGCAATTTTCAGTTGATGTCTGTGGCCAGGAGTGCCCTTTCCTAGCTTCATTTGATGTGACAGCTGTGCCCTCCCACTGATGATCGAGACCTTTTATTTTTTTCAAATGCTCTGGTAAACTCTGCACTGCACTGCACTAATATGTTCTACACAGGACTCCCCTTTAAATGCTTACAAATGACACCTGGTTCAAAATGCACTGGACAAATTTTACGTCCAAAAAGATCTACATGATGTCAGTTAATTCAAGGTGCATTTTCCCCCTTTGAAGTCTCCATATTTTAGGCTTTGTGATTCTGAATACTCCCTCTTCTTCTTTGCACAGCCTCACACTGAAATCTTCTAAACAGGCTCTTATGCAAGAGTATGCTCTGATTGGGTTACTATCATGTTCAGAGCTTTCACAGTTGAGAAACTGTCCAATCAGGAAAGATTACCCACCTAAAGTAACTTCAAATACATTTTAATCTTATTTATGGGTGGTTTTCATAATTTCTTTAGAGTTTACAGATGCTGTTTTAAAGAAGTGCTCTGGTTTATGGATGTTTGAATTACACTGTTATTTTAAATAATAATTGAACATGGAAATATTGTGTGTGATTAGATTTTGTCAGTAGTTCAAAACATTAACCTGAATTTATAGCAATCTCCAGATTAGATTTCAGATGGATATACTAAGACATAGAGACAAACATTTGTCCAAGGTTATACCCATGTACACCAAATGTATTCATCCTAACACTGGCCCTACCTTAAGTCAATGTGGAGCTAGGTTTGTGAGATGAAAGACAAATTCAGGTTTCCTATCCTACACAGTTTTCTGAGCATTTGAGCTGAACTATTTTTTCAGCATCCCAAAAAGCAAGGGAAGGGTTAAAATTCCAAAAAGACACCAGGAAAAAAAATGAACCTGGGAAGCACACAGACAGAAAAAATATTTGTGCCCCCCAAACATGATGACACATCTATGTAACTGAGAGAGTGGTTTCACTTCCTTTTCTGAGATCTCATATCAAGAAAAAAAGGCTTATATCCAGATATGAGAAAACCAGCAATGAGCTATGCTAACATGGCTTCAGTTCAGGTTTCTGGTATGTATAGAAAGAATCTGAGCAGTTTTTCATTGTTTCATTCTAAATGAATGACTGCAGAGGTCTTTAAAAACAATCTTATCTGTAAAATAAGGTATTGTTTAAGGCTTTGCAGAGTTAACGTAATTACAACACAATACTGAAACCTGCCCAACCTGTTCATAATGTTTTGGAAGCAGATTGCACAGTCCATCTTTGAATGCATACAGCTGTAGGAGGTGTTTAAAGGCTTTACTTGGGCTGTGCTATTTTAGAAGGCAGGAACAGCAAGGTTTTCTTTTTTTAAAAAAATATGGTCTGTTTCAACAAAAGGCAAACCACTGAAATCAACTCCTTTTGGGAGGGGCGAAGACTCTGTACAACCATGAAGATCTCTCTCTCTCTATCACACATATACACAAGCATTTTCTCTGGCCTTTTTGCTTTATTCTTACCTTTACTGTATGTTTTTTCGGTTGTAAGCTTCTGTGTCAGAGGGGACTTTGGCCAGGGACAAACTACAGAAACACTGTGGTGGTAAATTAATCAATGCTCGCCCCATACTAATTACCAGGGTGCTTAGTCAGATATTACTGCAGCAATGTAATATTAATACATCATTTCCTGAAATAACCAAGGTTCATTTTTCTCTCTCAGAGGGATGGTAGAAAGTAGTATTTCCCTAGTCAAAAGGCTAAAAATCCCTGCTTCTTTTTGTCTTCCAAGGAAATTTCCATACACCAGCTGTCCATGCTGTAGTTTCACTGTTGCAGGCTGCTTCTTCATAAAAAAGGCAAGTACTTCTGCCCCCCCCCCGAATTCCTACCCTGAAAATGGACAATGCACATGCAAGCCATACAATTCCTGTAGACATGGAAGTCATATAAGCTACGCAGTATATACGGCAGCATATGAGTGCATTCGATCCCTAAAACATGCAGTGTAGATGTGCCTTTATTCAAATCACATTGATGTCCCTGTCACTCACTTTCACTTTCTATTCCAGCTGGAAAATTAGGGGGAAATGGCAAATGGATTCCATCCAGAACCAGAAACAATTGTTCGTAATGATGTCAGGCCAGTGTAATGTGGCATGTGTAAATTATCTTGTAGGCAAGACAAGCTGGCATCAAATACAACAGGCTTCCCTGTTATTTCTCATCCAAGTACTTTTGAGTCAAAAGATTTAGGCTTACAAGTCAGATGGAACTCTGCCATTCATTCTTGGGACCCATGCTGTCTAAGAAATATGGATTTTAGCTTCCCCAAATGCTACACATTATTTTGTAAAATTGCTATGCAGTGGTATATTGCATAAGCATGAAGACTACCAATCTTAACAAGAATAAAGCTTCTCTTTCTACATGGGTATAATCACCTTATTAACCATTTCATTATATATAATTAATATCAACAGAAGGACACACAACCAGGAAGGACACTCATCCAAATTATGAGAAGTAAAATATGCTTAAAATATTAGAAAGAAACAGGATCATATGGAAAATCATTTTTAAATATCCATAAAATCATGTTTAAATATCCATATGCTGTATGTGAAACACCATGTAATTGATATAAATTAAGACTTAGGGTGTCAAAACATAACTTATTCAGAAAATGCTTTGCTTGAATCTTTAAGTTGATCCTGAACCCATAAGAGCACCATCAAATGAACAAGTTACCCAGAAGGAAGGTTTTATAACTAGAACTGATCACTAATCTAATTTAGCAAACCACAAGTGTTTAATCTACCAGTTTCTTGTTTAAAAAACAGGCCTTTTCAAACAAAATGTTAAAAATATAAGTAAAACCTTATACAAACATTTGTTTTGTATGACTAAGGAAAATAATCTAAAAAGAAGCTGCTGAGTGAGTGCCTTTGTAAAGGGTAAACAGAACTTTCAATTGTACTCTTGGAGAAAATGACAGATATCTACTGCTTCCACTGTAATTTTAGCAGGAAAACAGAGCCTCAGATTTGGCAGTAAAAGCAGCAGCTTTATTTACAGTAACCAATGATTTCCCAAAGATGCCAGGGCACATTCACATACTCATTATTTCAGCAGAAATGGGGGAATTCTGGTAGTTATCAGGTAAAACTATATACCACACCATGTGACTAATATCTTTTTTTAGTAAATGGGAAGTACTGCTGGGGAATTACACAACTCTAAGGTGGATGATGAAGAAATTGAAAATGTTCAGGATTTTCTATACCTTGGCTCCATCATCTGCCAAAAGGGAGACCACACCCAAGAAATCAGAAGGAGATTGAAACTGGGGAGGGCAACCATAAAGGAGCTAGAAAAGATCCTTAAATGTAAGGATGTGTTGCTGGCAACCAAGGTCAAGTTAATTCATATCTTAGTATTTCTCATTTCAATGTATGGATATGAAAGTTGGACAATGAAGAAAGTTGACAGGAAGAAAGTAGATCCTTTTGAAATGTGGTGCTGAAGGAGAGTTTTACAGATACCATGGACTGCCAAAAAGACAAACAGACCAAATCAAGTCTGCACTCTCCCTACAAGCTGAACTGAGGCTATTGCACTTTGGTCACATTATGAGTCACTGGAAAAGACAATAATGCTAGGAAAAGTTGAAGGCAGCAGGGAAAGAGGAAGACTCAACATGAGATGGATTAGCTCTATAAAGGAAGCCATGACCCTCACTTTGCAAAACTGAGAATGGCTGTTAACAACAGGACATTTCGGAGGACATTAATTCATAGGGTCACCATAAGTCAGAAGTAACTTGACAGCACTTAACACACACAGGAACTACACCCTCTAAGATTATAATTCATTGACTGAATGAGTAGCCACAGAAAGCAAACAGAAACTGGGTATTCCTAGAAAGGGATAGATAGACCACAATTTGCCCAGTAATTAAAAGATTAATTTTAACCCTTTAATGTTAATAATAACTTCAGGCCATTTTCTCCCCAGTGCTGCTTTTTATCAATGTATTTTAACAACAGCAACAAACCAAGCCCTACTTGAAGGCAACCCCTGTTCCTTTCACTTCAAACAAACCTAAAATGGTGGTTGCAGAAGATCACTCAAATATATAGAATTAGTCAATTGTGAAGGGTTTTTTTTCATTTCTCAGATATCCTAGATTATCTGCTGTTATGTATATGTTTAAGCTCAAATTTTAGATGAGAAAGAACAGCTGAAAGATGCGCAGGTGAAAGCCAATACTATCACCTTGTTATTTGTTTGATTTTATGTATTCTCAGAGGGTGGTATGCTGTTTAATACCCTTGCTGACATTTACTTATTCTTCCCGGAGAATGTTCTTTCATTTCCATATAATCTTAAATCGTGGTTTTGTGCCTCTGTGTATTTGTTTTTAATTCAGGTATTTCATCTGTCTCTCCCTCCTCACCCCCAGATTTTTTCATAACAGTTTTCCTTAATAAATTCTGGTTAGTGTCTTAATACAATCACACCTAGAAGAGATCAAAGGATCTCTCCTCCAAGGTAAGGTAATTTGGCCTCCAAAGATCAACGCATGTAATCTAGAACACAATATGCACACATACCCATACATCTGAACCTTCTAAGACCTCTTCTAGAGCAACAGATGCAGATGATCATGAAAGTCAAACACTGAATAGAGGTCTATTGATTTCAGATTTTTTTTTGCCCTAATCTCTGCAGTGTTGCCTATAACACTCCTTGTGAATGCTTGAATGTATGCCACCTTTATATGGATACATGCCATGTTCCTCCTCCCAAAGTTGCAGCATCTTTAATGAACTATTAAATATTGCACTCATAATAAATTACTACTGTTTAACATTAAAGTAATACTGTGGGTAGACAAAGGCAGAGTTAGTCAATTGCTTAAACCACAATGTTAATATGCTATGAGAGTAACAGGGAAATTAGTTAAATTGGGGTAGTTGCTGAGTAATGGTAGAATTTCACCTCTGCAGGAGAATAGAAACCAAAGCAAAAGTGATTTGTTTGCAGCAGGTTTTACACACTATTATATAGTAATACTTTCTTCAAATTTTGCTTACTGAAGGCCCAGAAGTCTGTTGTAACACTGAATAAGTACTTATAAAATTTTAACTGTGACATTCCCACACACACTGTTTGGCTCTTCAAAGCACAGCATGGTTATAACAGTATTAGCTATACTGTTATAGAATGGAGAACAATATGACTTCCACGAATTAACACAAATACCATACCACTGATCTCTTTGCCTACAAATTCAAACTGAATCTTCTCATATTTTAAAATACTGATCCATTCCTACAATGCAGATTTAGTAAACAAGAATGCTCTATCAATTATTTCTATTTGTCAGCAAAATTACCAATTCACTCCCCCCCCCCCGCAGAGGCATTCACTGTGATCATATGCAAAAGCAGGCCTGCTGCCACAGGGGGCATTTGGGGGCAATGGCCCCACAGATTAGTACCATCCCATCAGACAAAAAAATCATTTCTTTGAAATTTTAAAATAAATAAATAAATAAATAAATAAATAAATAAATAAATAAATAAATAAAAGGGTAAGATGCACATGGGGTTTCCAAAATGGTCCCGGGCACAGTCAGGGAAGCTTCAGTCTCATTTTCTTTTTTTTTTTTGGGGGGGGAATAGTTTTTTAAAAATGCAAATTAAATTAAATTAAATTGCAAAAATTAAAATAAAACTGTGAAATACAAAAGAGAGTGGGAGATCAACCCCCCCCCGGGGGGGGTTACATAGAAAAGCAGCCCAGAATTGAGTCTCTCCAATCAAAAGGACTAGAGCCTGCAGCAGAGCTGGAGCTGCTGCTTCTTCTGCTGCAAGAGGAGCAGGAGGTGTGATCAGGGTGCGCGCGCGCGCACACACACACACACGATTTCCCCACGCCCCACCAAACAAAATTTTCTGGCTACAGCCCTGTATTCTACTGAACACTATTTTGTTAAAGTGCTGGGCCAGGGTGTACTGACTAGATTTATTTATATGCCACCTCTCTATACCTGTTCAAGGTGGCTCCCAGAATCAAAATAATACAATCATAAGATGTAATACTTATTAATAACAGTATGTCAAACAACATAAAACAATATTGCTAATTTTATGCATGTAAAGTAGTGGCCTGCAAATACATTGCTTGTGTGGCTTGTGTGTATGGGAGTGTTGTGGAAGGGCACTATTTATGAGCCATCTTTACCACTACAACCTGTATTTCAAAGACAAACTCACCTAGGAAACACAGGTAATTGAAATCCGAGATCATGTCTAAAGTACCTTTTCTCTTCTGCAAGTAAAGCCAGCGGGAAATATGCAGGCCTGGATGAGGTTCTAGAGCTTAAGATCCTTCTTCCCGTTCACATTTCAGGGGCTGCCCCTCTCAGTTTTGACACTAAACATTGTGAATGAAATATTTTGGACGGAAATTAAGCGACCGGCAGTGTAAGAGCAGACACAGTTATATCCTTCGAAGCATAGTGGAACTTTTTTTAGGGATTGCTGTGTAACACAGCTCTACATGAAGGAATCTGTCTGCAAGGGCACATTTTTCCCGGTCTCTGAGATGTTGTTTCCTCCAGGGGAGCCGGGATTGTGTACATGCAAATTTTCCACTTGGCAGAGAAAGGCGTGGCCCTGGAGGGGTGTAGTTGTGAGCGGGGTTAGGCATGTCTTCGAGATTGCCTATGGCTGTATTGTCTTCGCTTGCCTACTACCGGGGAAGTATACAAATACTTGTTTAAGGACTGCGTGACAGGAGTACGTGTGTTTGTTAAAGCCTCGTGTCCTTGTGCGACAGCTTAGGGGTGTAGACGTGGGCACACCTAGTTGTTTAATAGTGTGTGCCGCCTGCACCCAAACACATCCTGGTATTTTCATGTACGCAAGCTGAGTATGAAACTAGTTTAGAGGTGTTGGCATAACCACATTGGATCCGCAGTAAGCACTGTGCATTCGCACGCCTAAGCCATTGTTCAGAAGGTCTTTATGAAGCAGGAGAAAATACTCCGTGGGTGGCAGGGTGCGTTTGCCTAGTTGGTGCTTCGTATGACTCGGTAAGCTGGGAGTTTCTTTGGCGGTGTTGGGTGTGAGCAGAGTTTGTTCTTGGGCTGGAGTTGGACGGTTCTCCCCTTCTCTCTGTGTGTAACTTACAGCTGAGAGGGCGGTGGACTGTGGCCGGGCGGAAGTGACGGTCGTTTCACCTGCTGGGCTGTGCAGGGAAGGAGGCGGAGAGTGTCCGTTGGGAATTAGTCACTCAGGAGCTGCTGGTATCTCGGTGGCCGCCGACGGTTACTCTCCTCGCCATGGAGTCGTCGCCACTGCTGCGGTTGCTCTGGACTCTCTTGCTCTTCCGTGCAGGTAAGTGGAGTGGTTTGTTTGTGTGCGCGTTGTTGTTGTTTTTGAAACGGGGCACCCCTAACTCCAAGACCCATTCTCCCCCCCCCCGACCCTTTCTAAGCCGTGACTCCCCATTTACTCGTGAGTAGTTGTCTTTCAGTCCCTCTTACCGTGCGCCCCGTCAGTTTCTGAGCACCTCTTTCTCTTGAAGATCATGGGAGGCTTCTGAACAAAGGCGTGTGTGGGTCTGTGTGTGAACGTGGCTTCCTTGGAACCACTTCGCGGTTGGAAAGCTCAAAACCTTGTGTATTCTGAAAAGTAGTGCAGATAGGGTGGTGATGGAGGGAAAAAATGTTGCTCGTGTCTGTGGCTGGTATTAAGTCGCTCCCTCACCTCACAGTTTGGCTTCAAATCTGAGGTGCGACGGCTTTTGGGGGGGCCCCAGCCAGTATTGAATCCCAGGATGCGGCCGCTCCTCCCCAGTCCTGCCAGGGAGAGAGGTCGCAAAAGAGGAATCGCGACCCTTTGTGAACGCCCTCCCTGGTGGGGGAGGGGAGGAGCGGAGGCATCCCGGTCCCTCTCCGGTGGTTCACCCGGCTGAGGTCGGTGGCTTTGTTTTCTGCGCTGCCCCTTATCTCTTTGGACTCGTCAGGCAGGCTGGCTTTGTTGCCTGCTCTTTGTGGAGGATGGCTTTGTTCACACAAAAGGGAAAGAAGTGTTAGCCCCCCTCCCCAATTTGTTCTTTTAAAATCCGCGTAAAGCGGTGGATTGGCTAAAGCACAATAAGGAAGTATCAGAGTTAGAAAGGTGTTCGGTTTTCCTCCAATACCAAAAGCGCCCGAAAGAGGTTTTTAACAATGTTTTGGTTGTATAGAGAACAGTGAAGAACAGTGCCTGCAGGGCTCAAAAAGTACTGGGAAAAAAGAAAGCTGCTTTGCAATCTCTGTTTTACCCTGTCTTCTCTAAAAGCCAATGTAGAATGATGGTTAGAGTGTTGGTCTAGGATCTGGAAATCCATGTCCAAATCCCCACTGTACCACGAAGATTTGCTGCCTGACTTTGCCCAGTCATTCTCGGCCTCACTAGATGGATGAAATAGAGCAGACTAGACCAGTAGTATAGGCCACTTTGGTCCCTACTGGGGAGAAATGTAGTAGTTTAATTAAATAAATATTTAGAAGATAATCAAGATTGATCTTGTGACCTTTAAATTCTAGTAGATTTACAGTGTAGTCTTAAATATGTTTACTCAGGAATAAGTCTCGTTCCGCTCAGTGGGGTTTATTTCCCAGTAAATGTCTTATTGTGCCAAAAGCTTTTATGGATTCATCACGTATCTACAGTGTGTCCTTATTGGACAGACTGTGCACATATTCAGAGTGAAAAAAGAAAGTAGTAAGCAGTGGGATCAAAAGCCAGTGAAGTTCAAGTCTAGTATTTCTATGCAAAGAAAAGGCATAGTTTTTTGTACATCTTTGAGCTTTACAGAGAAATGTCACATACTGTGCCTTGCATTCCCTTGTGAGTGTGTGATATAATGTACTCAGGATGCATATAAAGCCATGGTAAATCTGTTACTCCTTAAGGTGTATCTCTCTCCTTGAAGCTTCTCTGTTTGAGAATTGCTTCTTTTTGGTCAGCAATGGAATGTCTTGGAAGATTAAAATGTTCTCTCTCCGGGTTTTAAATCTGGTAGTTTTTAATGTTGGGTTTATGTCTATTCTTTTGCTTATGGACTGACTTATTTGTCAGATGTAGGCAGGCAAATGGCAATTATGAAGCAGTTATGAAGCTAGCATGCCAGCAGGGGGTTGGGGGCTATCCAGTGTTTTTCATGGAGTGTCACATGTATGACTATTTGCCCACTGGACAGAAGTCTTGGGCGTATGCTCAGTGCAATGAGCTCTCAGGGAACAAGTTTGCTCCCTTGAGGCCAAGGTGGCTGACCCAGAGAAGCAGAGACAGTCGGTTAGGTGCACGGAGAAGACTCTCAGGGACTTGTTAGATATGTCCCACTCTGGATCTGGCAGCCCCGCCGCTGTCAGGGAGCATGAGGGTCAAGGGGAAACAGGGCACCATACTGAGGATAAGGGGAATGTGCCCTCAGAAGGGACCTCTTCTTCAGCTGGTGAACGGGTATCCTTTCACACCAAGGAACCATCCCTTGGCAGGGAGAGAGGGGGGCTCTTGGTAGTTGGTGATTCAATCCTTAGGCAGGTAGACAGCTGGGTGGCGAATCTGGATACTGACCGTATGGTGACTTGCCTGCCTGGTGCAAAGGTAGAAGACGTTACGAAGGTAGAAGACGTTACGCGTGTTTTAGATGGGCTGGTAGACAGTGCTGGGGAGGAGCCCATGGTTGTGGTGCATGTTGGCACCAACAATGTGGGGAAATGCAGTCATGAGGTCCTGGAGAAGAAATTTAGGCTGTTGGGCAGGAAACTCAAGGCCAGGACCTCCAAGGTAGCCTTCTCAGAAGTGCTACCTGTTCCACACGCAGGGCCAGAGAGACAGGCACAGATCAGGAGTCTCAATGTGTCGATGAAACGATGACGTAAGGGGGAAGGGTTCAAGTTTGTTAGGCACTGGGATGCTTTTTAGAACAAGAGGGAGCTATATAAAAGAGACGGTCTCCAGTTGTCCGAGAAGGAACCAGGCTGCTGGAGCTTAAAATCAAAAAGGTGGCAGAGCAGTTTTTAAACTGAATATTGGGGGAAAGCCGACAGGAGATGAAAAGTCTCTGGTTCGGGGTGGCTCATCTTGGAGAGATGAGGAGGTAGCTGTTGCTTTTGTGCAGGGAGGTGAATTGGAATTGTCCACTGAGACTGTGGCTAGTGATATGGACTGCCTGACAAGGTCTCGAGATAGCAAGAGGAAAGTTGAAGGCTTAACATGTATGGGAAATTATAGGTGTTTCTCTACAAATGCTAGAAGTGTCTGAGGTAAAATTGGGGAGTTGGAGTGCTTGGTGTTGGGGAGGAAAATAGACATTGTGGGTGTTTCAGAAACTTGGTGGGATGAGGAGAATCAGTGGGATACAGTGATTCCTGGTTATATATTATATCGTAAGGATAGGGGGAAGGGTTGGAGGTGGGGTGGCTCTGTATGTCATAGAGGGTATACAGTCCAGTAAGATTGAGAGCGTAAGAGAATTTCACTTCTGGAAATGCTATGGGTTGAAATAATGGGCCCAAAAGGAAACTTAACCCTGGGAGTTTATCACCCACCAGATCAAAAGATAGAGGAGGATTATGAAATGATGAATGAATTAAAGATAGTGGCTAGAGAAAAAAAACAGTGTCATAATAGCTGATTTTAACTACGCACACATTGATTGGGTCAATATGTGTTCTAGTCAGGAAAAAGAGATTGAGTTTCTAGACACACTCAATGACTGTGCTATGGAGCAGATCGTCATGGAACCTACCACCTAATGCAGCCAATCCTCCAAGAACTTACAGTAGCTTCTGTAAGAACAGCTCTGTAAACTCTTGGAGGATTAGCTACATTAGGGGTGTGTCACCTAATATGCAAAGGAGTTCCTGCTACAAAAAGTGCCCTGGTAATGCCCAAGACCTGGTGAGAGATGTAAAAGTGATTGCACCACTTGTGAACAGTGACCATAATGTTGTTGGGTTCAACATTTGTATAAATAGGGAATTGGCTGAAAAGACTGACCCAACCACTTTAACTTTAAAAGAGGTAACTTCACTGATATGAGGGGACATGTGAGAACGAAACTGAAAAGTAGAAAGGGTCAAAATCATTGGGGAACCTTGGAGATAATTTAAAACTACAATCCTAGAAGCTCAGAAAAAATATATACCGCAGGTTAGGAATGGCACAAATAGGTATAGAAAAAACAGGGGCCTTTTCGTAGAAAAAGAGCGCAGGAGCTATTAGCATATGCCACGACCTCTGATGTCACCAGAAGTGATGTCAGAAGGGGAAGCAAAAGGGGGGGGCATCTTCGAAAGCCTCCCCTTCCCTTCCCCAGCTGGCCTGGGTGGGGGAGTGAAGAGAGAAGGGGTTTAAAGTTTAAACCCCTTCTCGCTAGAGTTGGGCCACAGAAGGAGGAAAGAGGGAAGGAAAAAGAGAGAGTAGAGAGAAGGAAAGAGGGAAAGAAAGAAAAGGAAAGAAGGAGGGAAAGAAAGAGAGAGAAGGGAAGAAGGAGGGAAACAGGGAAAGGAGGAGAAAATTGAAGAGAAGAAGGCGGGAAAGAGGAAATGGAGAGAAGGAAAGGAGGTAATGAAAGAAATTTGGCGGCAATTCGGCACTATTATATCCTATAGGCCATTGAAGTCAATGATGAAAATATAGGGTATATTTCTGCATTTTTTCCAGTGCTGTAAATATTCTTTTTGAGGTGTGTGTGGTGTGAGTGGTCCAATGAGGTTGCACCATCAATTTATACATGTATAAATGATGTTCCTTTTGGTCTTTTAGGGTTTCTGTGTGGCACTGTGGCATGCTTGCACTGCCACAGTGCCACTTGTCCTGGAGTGTGCCACTTGTTCTTATGGCAAACAAGCACCTACCAAGTCAGTTCACTTTCCCTGAGATTCTCTGGGAGAGTCTGACTGCTGGGTGGCTGCCTGCTTGCCTGCCTTAAGTGCGGCTGGCTGGGTTTCCCCATTGGAAACAATGGAGGTAATGGGGGTAACCTGTTTGGGTGCCCATAGAATTAGGCCCATAGGTCCAATTGCTTTGAGATGTGGCGATGTATGTGGGGAGAGGCTCCCGAAGCTACCCTGAAAATTTGGAGCCTCTCCCTCAAACCCCTTCCCCCCAGAGCTACTAACAGCACCATGGGAAAAAAGTAACTTTTTCCCCCACCATAGAGAACAATGGAGGGAATGGGGGCAACCTGTTTTGGGGCCCATAAAATTGGACCCCCTGGTCCAATGTTCTTGAAACTTGGTGGGTGTCTTAGGGAGAGGCTCCAACAGCTACGCTGTGAGTTTGGAGCCTCTTCCTCAAACCCCCTCCTCTCCAGCCCCCAGAATATACCCTATGTTTTCACCATTGACTTCAATGGCCCATAGGATATAACGGGTCTGACTTCTGGTTTATGGCGTGGCGATAGCAGTCGCTCTCCCCAGAGCTTGGGAGAGTGATTTGCACACCAGCGGTTTGGAGGGGGGCTACTGACGTGGCCCCCCATGGAACCCCTGGGGGGGGGTTTCCAAGCCATAGGGCTTTGAAGGAGTAGCCAACAGCGGAATGCCCGTGAATTGAGGCACTCCTCTGCCCTGACGGTCCTACTGCTGAGTGGCCGAATGGCGTAAGCTAGGATAACTGGGGCAAGCGGAGGAGATTGAGCGAGAGACGTGGATCTCAGCGAGGCTGAAATTGGCCAGCGATGAACGTGAGTCGGATGTAACCTAATTATCAAAGAACTGGCGAATTTTCTGCCCCCCCCCCAGATCGGTACGGAGGGATTCCCCCCCCCCGTAAGCAGCAAAGTAGCAGAAAAAGAGAGGGGGCAGGGAAAAACTGAAAGTTTGTCTTGTTTTGTGAGACTTACCAGAGCGGATTAACATATAAGCGATTTTCAGAGGTGGTGAAAAAGCGGTTGGCTTTTGTAAACAATCGTCCAAGATGTCGGGCACAGGGAGGAAAGGAGCGAAACTGAAACCTTTGGGTAGCCAAAGTCCTAGGCCAGAAGAGGAGGGAGCGGATGTCATGAGACTACTAGCGGATACGCTCAAGCCTGTTATGGACCAACTCGCTGGTATTAACCAGCAGTTAACCGTTCTCAACCAGACTCTGGCAGCGCAACAGCTCCAGGTGGCCAAGACTGTCAAACAGATGGAGCAGATGATGGCAGTAGTGAAAGAGATGCACTCCGAACACAAGGCGTTGAAGAAGAGAGTGGATCAAGTGATAAATAAGCAAAATCATCAAGAAAATAGGCTGCTGTCCTTGCAAGTGGAGAAAGCTAACATGATCCTCAGATTCCAGGGAGTTCCTGAATCCCCGAAAGATTTGAAGAAGCTTCTTAGTGATCTCATCGCACCAGTAGTAGGCTTAAAAGCGGATGAAATAATGCACGATATTGAAGCAGCGTACAGGGTGTATTCTAATTACACCAAAAAGAATAGCCTACCTGGAGAAATATCAGTCAGATTTTTGAGAAGACGTACTAGGGATGCAATTCTAAAAGCAACCTCAGCAACTCCACTGAAAATGGGGAATGATATTATCTAGATCTTAAAGGACATTCCATTTGAAATTCGTCAAAAACAGAAAAGTTACAAGGACTTGATACTCTGTCCCCAAACTAACCAAATTGGATACAAACAGGAGGTTCCAGAGGGAGTCATCTTTAAAATGCATGACAAGAGAGAGAAGATCGACTCTGTGTACAAGGCTAAAGAATTCCTCAAACGCCACCTGGGAACCAAAGAAGACGGTGAAACTGGTTCGAGTGGCTCTGCACCCTCAGAGATGGACAAAGACTTGGCTGCAGAAGAGGGTGCTGGCGCCCGAAAACCAACTTATTCATTTAGGGATAGAAAGCCTAAGTAAAGGCAGAAGGACTCTGGAAATCGCCTTTATGAAGCGAGTCTGGGAGATGCTCTGGAATTCTCTCATAACAAGTAACCAGCTAATCTTTAGTTAGGGAAAGATAGACAGTACTCATAGTGTTCATTGTTTACTACTAATATTGTCCTAACATAGATTCTAACTGGGCTAATGATCTCCTACTCTTGGGTTTTTAGTGTAGTGTGGGTCTTCTTTTCTTTCTCCCTGGTGTTAGCCCCCCCCCCCTTCTGAGTTATAGTTTGTAGTCTATTATAAAAAAGCAATAAAAAATCCCCTTGGGGGGGCCAAAAAAAAGGATATAATGGGGCTGAAATTGACATTCGGCTGGCCTCCCAAATCAGCTTGTATGGCCAAAATTGACATGCAGGAGCCTTTCTGCCCTCCGAAACTGCCAGAGCTGTGCTCTGGTGTGCTCCCCCCCAAAAAGACCCCTGAGAAAAAAGCCTGCACGGTTAACAAACAAAGATTGGAGGCTGTAAGAGGTAAGAAGGATTCCTTTAAGTGGTGGAAAGCTAGTCTCACTGAGGCTGATAAAAGGGAACACAGGCTGTGGCAAATAAAATGCAAGTCTGTGATCAGGCAGGCAAAAAGGAAATATGAGGAGCGTATAGCAAAAAATGTAAAGACCAACAATAAAACTTTCTTCAAATACATTAGAAGCAGGAAACCAGACAGGGAGGCAGTGGGGCCCTTGGATGACCAAGGGGTAAAAGGATTACTGAAGGATGATAGGGAAATGACTGAG
This sequence comes from Gekko gecko, assembly GCA_029375565.1. Taxonomy (NCBI): domain Eukaryota; kingdom Metazoa; phylum Chordata; class Lepidosauria; order Squamata; family Gekkonidae; genus Gekko; species Gekko gecko. The sequence continues at coordinate 82,986,518 of JAPDNY010000004.1, forward strand.
AAGCTGAATGCATTTTTTGCCTCTGTCTTCACTGTGGTAGGTGAGAAGTACTTGCCCACTCAAGAACCGCTGATTTCAGTAGGGGTGTTGAAAGACCTGAGTCAGATTGAGGTGATGAGAGAGGAGGTCCTACGACTGATAGACAGCGTAAAAACTGATAAATCACCAGGCCCGGATGGTGTATATCCGAGAGTTCTGAAGGAACTCAACTGTGAATTTGTGGATCTCCTGACAAAAATATGTAATCTTTCATTAAAATCTGCCTCCATTCCTGAGGACTGGAAGGTAGGGGTGTGCATTCGGGAATCCCAAAACGGAAAAAAACCCAAAAAAAGCATTTTCGGGTTTTTTTCGGCTTTCGGGATCCCGGACAGGCTATTCACTGTAATCTTCAAATTCCAAAAAAAAAAATCCCGGAAAATTCGGGATTTTTCGGCATTTTTCGGCATTGCCAAAAAACGGCATTGTGGGGGGTTTTAAACTGTTGAAGGGCCCGGGAATTCCTTTTCCCACCATTTCCACCTCTTTCCCACCTTTTCCTCCTGTTTTCGGGGGGAGGAGGCTCCAGACAGCCAATCACTGCAATGCATTTGCAAAATGCATTGCAGTTTGCAAGTTTGCAAGTGCTGTTGTTGCTGCCTGCAGCCCAACCACCAGTTTGCTCCTTTCCCAGGGAAGGAGCACTGTGGTGGCCAATAGGGTTCTGGCATCTGCTCTCTGGCCAATCACAGAAGGTTTTTCCTTTTTGAAATCCTTCTGTGTATGCTCAGAGAGCTTAAAAGGAGCCAGTCTCTGGGCTGACTCTCATTGCTGTGTTCCTGGATCCTGCTGGCTGGTGAGAGAGAGCTGCCTGGCTTGGCTGTTGGGAGATTGTGGCTGGCTGGCTTCTGCTGCCCCTGCTCCTGAGTCTGCCCTGCTTTCCTCCCTGCTCTTCATGGACCTCGGATCAATACCTCAGAAGACTTCAGACTGGTTTGATTTATTAGGGCACTTTTAAATTTAATTTCTTTTCTCTTTATTTTATTCTTCTTTAGGGTTGGTTTGGGAGAGACCTGGGGTTGGTGGGGTGGTGATTGCACATGGTCTGCTGCTGGCTTGGCAAACATGCCCCCTCACACCACCACCACACCTCTCAGGTTTTTTTACAGGGAGAATCTGCTTGCCTGATCCATTCCCATAGGAAACAATGGAGAACTGGGGCAGGGCACCCTCTTTGGATGCCCCTAGAATTGGACCCCCTGGTCCAATATGTTCAAAACTTGGGGGTCTTTTGGGGAGAGGCTCCAGCAGCTACAGTCCAAATTTGGAGTCTCTACCTCAACCCCCCCTCTCCAGCCCCCTGCAAACTTTCCAGAAAATTTTGCCATTGAAGTCAATGGCCCCATTGGATATAATGGACCCGAATTTTTCGGGAATCCCAAAACTTTTCGGATTTGAATGCTTTACCGGTATAGGTATTTGGGTTTTTTTGGGAATACCGAAAAAAATCAGGTCCAATATGCCCAAATCCGAATTTTACCAAAAATTTTTTTTTTGCACACCCCTACTGGAAGGTAGTTAATGTCACTCCCATCTTTAAACAGAGTTCCAGAGGAGATCCAGGAAATTACAGACCAGTCAGTCTAATGTCGATACCGGGTAAATTGGTGAAAACTGTTTTTAAGGAAAGAATTAGTAAGCACGTTGATGAACAAAAACTATTGAGAGTGACTCAGCATGGGTTCTGTAAAGGAAGAGCTTGTCTCACTAACCTGTTAGTGTTCTTTGAAGGGGCGAAGAAACGTGGACAAGGGGGACCCAATAGATATTGTTTACCTTGACTTCCAGAAAGCTTTTGATAAAGTTCCTCATCAAAGGCTCCTAAGTAAGCTCAAAAATCATGAGATAAAAGGACAAGTCCTTCTGTGGATCAAAAACTGGCTAATTAATAGGAAACAGAGAGTGCGTATAAATGGGCAATTTTCTCAGTGGAGGGTAGTAAGCAGTGGGGTACCGCAGGGATCAGTACTTGATCCAATGCTTTTTAACTTGTTCATTAACGATTTGGAGTTGGGAGTAAGCAGTGAAGTGGCTAAATTTGCAGATGACATGAAGTTGTTCAGGGCAGTGAAAACCAAGGAGGATTGTGAGGCACTCCAAAGGGCTGTGTCGAGGATGGGCGAGTGGGTGTCAATGTGGCAAATGGGGTTCAGTGTGGCCAAGTGCAAGGTGATGCAGATTGGAGCCAAAAATCCTAGATATAAATACACGTTGATGGGGTCCAAACTGGCAGAGACTGACCAAGAGACAGATCTTGGAGTCATAGTAGATAACTCACTAAAAATGTTGACATAGTGTGTGACTGCAATAAAAAAAGGTCAATGCTATGCTGGGGATTATTAGGAAGGGAATTGAAAACAGATCAGCCAATATCATAATGCCCCTATATAAATCAATGGCGTGACTTCATTTGGAATACTGTGTACAGTTCTGGTCACCACACATTAAAAAGGATATTATAGCTTTGGAAAAAGTGCAGAAAAGGGTTACTAGAATGATAAAAGGGTTGGAACACTTTCCCTGTGAAGAAAGGTTAAAACACTTGGAGCTCTTTAGCTTGGAGAAAGACGGCTGAGATGTGACATAATAGAGGTTTATAAGATTATGCATGGGATAGAGCAGGTAGAGAAAGAGGTACTTTTCTCCCATTCTCACAATACAAGAACTTGTGGGCACTCAATGAAGTTGCTGAGCTGTCGGGTTAGAACGGATAAAAGGAAGTACTTCTTCACCCAAAGAGTGATTAACACATGGAATTCACTGTCACAGGAGTGGTAGTGGCTACAAGCATGGATGGCTTCAAGAGGGAATTAGATAAGCATACGGAGCAGAGGTCCATTGGTGGTTATTAGCCACAAGGTATAGATAGGGGCTCTGGGGCAAGTGATGCTCTGTATTCTTGGTGCTTGGGAGGGTCAAGAGTGGGAGGGCTTCTAGTATCCTGGCCCCACTGGTTGACCTCTTGATAGCACCTGGTATTTTTGGCCACTATGTGACACAGAGTGTTGGACTGGATGGGCCATTGGCCTGGTCCAACATTGACTTCTCTTATGGAGTGAAAAATTTGGGAAACTACGTTTTATGATTTTATAAATTAACTCTGACTTCTAGTTGATTGTGTCATTTACTGTCCTTGTTTTTGTTTTATGTTTAATATTTATATGCTATTAAAGGTTTATTGATTGATTGATTGATTGATTGATTGACTTCTCTTATGTTCTTAGAAACCTGAGATATAATGGTTGGTATTGGTCTGTTTCTTACTACATCAGGTTATTGCAATTTCAGAAATGTCTGTTGTAGATCCTGCAGATGAATCTCTCTGAGGGATTAGAACAGATGAAACTGTAGTATAGAGCTTGGCTGTAGACAGTGGATAGTTTTGTGTATATAGGATGGTGGTTGGAGGTGTATAGATATGTTTGGGAATCAGTAGGTTTCTGATATAAGTGTTTTTATGTATTTGTACAATGGTGTCTAGCAAATGTACTTCTTGTGTGGGTTGTTTCATAGATGAATGGTGGGGAGGAAGTTGCTGAAGGCTTCATAAAATTTCTTTCTTATCTGTTCAAATTATGAAAATGTCATCAGTAAATCTCAGGTACACTCATCATCCATGGTGGCCAAAATAGTGTTTTCTGGAAGTTTGTGAACAGATTGTATTTTTCTCAGGAAGTCTGTGGAGTCTCGTGTATAACTGGGGACATTGGTGACATAGGGTCTGAGAATAGAGTACCCATATCCAGACACCCCTAAAGTGATAGTACTATACCTGAGACGATAGGACATCCTGGGTTGCCAGGATTGTGTATTTTGAGCAGAAGATTTTTAAAAAAATGCTTGGTTGAGGTTATTGTGGTGTGTCCATATAGATCCATTCCTGTATGTGTGTGGGTAAGTCTTTCATAATCCTGTTTAGTTGTTTTTGGTATTCCTGAGTGGGGGCTGAGGATAGTCATTCATAGAACATGGTATTGGAGAGTTGTCTTTTGGCTTCTGAGGACTTTAAAATGTCCATTCCAACTTGTATCTGACAAAGGGAGGTTTGATTCTTGAAAGCTCATACCCGCAAAATCTTGTTGGTCACTAAGGTGCTCCTGGACTCGAATCTAGCTGTTCTACTGCAGACCAGCACAGCTACCCTCTGAAACTTTTCAGTGAGTTTGCTTGGAATTAGACAGTTATGGTGATACAGTTTTGGGGGGAAATGATGTTATGCCTTGTCCTGAGGGCTGTTAATGATATTAGGAAAGGAACACTGATAAAATGTGTACTGCAAGTGTTCACCATTATATCAGGTTTGTGTCTTTTTGGATTTGTAACTTTTTAATGGCATATGCAACTGAACTATAAGTTTGCTATCTTTGCAACTATACAAATGGAAAAATGTTCTTGATTAAAATTTGTTGAATGAGACTATAAGTGTAATATACCTTTAGGTTTTAGAAAACAGAATTTCTTTGGTTTGTAATGTTATTTTACAACTATGCTGTTAAAGTGTATCAATAGACAGGATACAGTGCCCGAAACACCTGTGTGGTTAAGTTATACAAAATAAATGCTTTTCAGCACTATTAGGACAACTTTTTGTTTCCTGTTGAAGTGTTTCATTCTATTGTTGATGGAAGAGTCTGGATGGAACATTACTCATGGGATAAAAATTTTATGTTGGGTCATAAAATAATATTGTGCTTCAAAGGGCACAGGACACAAGTAGAAAATGAACTTCCTCATAAAAAAATTAAATAAAATTGATTATTGAACCACAGAGGAACTGTTTTTGTTAACCAAAAAAAGCTACATTAACCTTGCTGTGATATTGCCATGTTATCACTTTCTCTGGAGACCAGTATATGCTTTTAGAGGACAAAATACATAGTTGAGATAAAATTAGGATGGGTAGCTGTGTTGGTCTGAAGAAACAGAACAAAGTTTGAGTCCAGTGGTATCTTTAGGACCAACAAAATTTAATTCTTGGTATAAGCTTTTTGTGTGCATGCACACTGTTTATCTGAAGAAGTTTATATTCAGAATGAAAGTCACTGGACTCCAACATCGTTCAAATAAGATTTCCTTTGAAAATCTAACAGCTTAATATTTCATCTTTCACTTGCTATTAATTGACAAGGACCAAGCTGAAACTTAAGTTTAACTCCCGACAGTGAAACTAAATTCTTAGGGTCAATGGCGTGCTGAATGGTGATCAATGACAGTCAAGATTGAGAAACGTTTTGCATATTCATCACTCGGTAAGTCCCCCCCTTTTTTTAACTATCGGATCCTTTTCATCCACATTACCTTTGTGGTGTACAGAGGACTGGAAGACAAGAAGATACTTGTTTGCCTTGTATGTTATCTAATTACCTGTGATTTTTATAGACTATCACACATCCTACTTCCTACTCTTGGGCCCTAAAGCAGTTCAGGTGTGGTAAAAAGGGATTTATTTATTATTATTTTCAATTTGTATTCTGCCTTGCCAGGAAACTGAGATGCTAGTGCATGAAATAGGAAGCACATGGGCACAAATTGGGAAAATGGAGGCTCATCGTGGTTCGTGGGGTCACATGAACCTACACAAGCCTTCCAGTTTAATGAAACAGTTCTTGGTTCGTGTTTGTGATCCCTTAGAACAGGGGTCTAGGACACCAAACTTGCAGCAGGTCTCCAGTTGACTTTCCTCTACCTGCCCTTTAAGTTTGGTGAGGATTGGATTTTTTGGGGGGAGCAAGTTACAGCCCCTCAAAGCAGGTGCCCCCAGGAAAGTATTCTTTGGAAAAATCACAGCCACAGGTTCAGAAGTGTGTCAAATGGGCCCTCTGCAAGCTAGAGGCATTAAACTCACAGAGGAACTCCATGGGATGCTCCTTTACCTGCCCTCCAAGTCTGGTGAGGATTTCTGTGGGGGAACTGAGTAGTGGCCCCCAAAGCAGGCGTCCCCAGGAAAGTGCTCTCTGGGGAGATCTCGGCTGCATGTTCAGGAGTGTGTTGAATGGACCCCCTGCAAGCTAGGGGCATCAGATTTGCAGCACACCTCCCCAGGCTACCCCTCTACCTGTCCTCCAAGTTTGTTGAGGAGTGGCTGTAGGGGGGCTGAGTACTGCTCACCTCCTCATTGTAAATATTACTGCAAATGGGCACTCCTCTTGGAGCTTGGGAGGCGGTCACCCACCCACCTCCCCTGGTGACCAGATTTTGAGGGCTGTCCTGCCACACTGACCCTTGTGCCTGCGACGCGGTCACCCAGTTGTGAAGATGAATTCAGGGGTGGCCAATCCTTCCCCTCGAGTCCAGGAGGTGGTCACCTTCCTGCCGCATTGTCAAGATTGTTGTTGTAGATGGAGGAACCGTGAACACAGTCAAATGAGCTTGCTTGTACGGGTAGATGTTTGATGAGGTATAGGTTTGCATAGGTGGATGCTGGTCCACAAGGTGGGTTTTGGACCATGAGTAGATCTTGGTCCATTGGGGAGGAGGCTGGACACACTGATTCTTGGCTAAGACCATATGCTTGGCTGTAACAGAAGGACAGATGGTGGCTCAGAGGCTGGAGCCCACCAGACACCCATGGAGACCCAAAACCATAAAAGACCTGAGTGGACATAGGGGAAGGCTGGAAGCACCGATTCTTTTGAGGACAGAAATCATGAGGAGGGAGATGTGGATGGGGGAGGCAGGAAGCAACAACTCTTGGGGGGACAGAAATCATTGGGGGAAATGTGGATGGGAGATGCCAGAAGTGACAGCTCTTGGGGGCACAGGAGACAGATGTGAATGAAGGAGGCCAGAAGTGACAACTCTTGGGGGGCAGAAATCATGAGGAGGCAGACATGGATGGGGGAGGCTGAAAGTGCCAATCCTTGGGAGGGACAGATTGTGAAGAGGTGGATGTGAGGAAGGGGGAGAAACAAGGGTCCTGGATCTTTACTTCCCAAGGTCCATAGAGGGGTAGTCCAGCAGGGGGAGGATGACCATGAGGAAGACCATGAGGAGAAGTGCTTGCCCACTCCAGAAGCACCGATTTCAGGAGGGGGTTTGAAAGACCTGAATCAGATTGTGGTGACAAGAGAGGAAGTCCTACAACTGATGGACAATTTAAAAACTAATAAATCACCAGGCCCGGATGGCATTCATCCGAGAGTTCTGAAAGAACTCAAATGTAAACTTGTGGATCTCCTTACAAAAATATGTAATCTTTCTTTAAAATCTGCCTCCATTCCTGAGGACTGGAAGGTAGCTAATGTCACTCCCATCTTTAAAAAGGGCTCCAGTGGAAATCCAGGAAATTATAGGCCAGTCAGTCTGACATCAATACCAGGTAAGTTGGTGGAAACTGTTATTAAGGAAAGAATTAGTAGGCACACTGATGAACAAAAACTATTGAAGCAGACTCAGCATGGGTTCTGTAAGGAAAGATCTTGTCTCACTAACCTGTTAGTGTTTTCTGAGGGAGTGAACAAACATGTGGACAAGGGGGACCCAATAGGTATTATTTACCTTGACTTCCAGAAAGCTTTTGATACAGTTCCTCATCAAAGGCTCCTAAGTAAGCTCAATAGTCATGGGATAAAAGGACAAGTCCTCTTGTGGATCAAAAACTGGCTTATAAATAAAAAACAGAGAGTGAGTATAAATGGGAAACTTTCTCAGTGGAGGGTGGTAAGCAGTGGCATACCACAGGGATCAGTACTCGGTCCGATGCTTTTTAACTTGTTTATTAACGATTTGGAATTGGGAGTAAGCAGTGAAGTGGCTAAATTTGCAGATGACACGAAGTTGTTCAGGGTGGTGAAAACCAGGGAGGATTGTGAAGCACTCCAAAGGGATCTGTTGAGGATGGGTGAGTGGGTGTCAACATGGCAAATGGGGTTCAATGTGGCCAAGTGCAAAGTGATGCACATTGGAGCCAAAAATCCTAAATATAAATACACGTTGATGGGGTCTGAACTGGCAGAGACTGACCAAGAGAGAGATCTTGGAATCGTAGTAGATAACTCAATGAAAATGTCTAGACAGTGTGTAACTGCAATAAAGAAGGCCAACACTATGCTGGGGATTATTAGGAAGGGAATTGAAAACAAATCAGCCAGTATCATCATGCTCCTGTATAAATCATTGGTGCGACCTCATTTGGAATACTGTGTACAGTTGTGGTCACCACATCTCAAAAAGAATATTATAGCATTGGAAAAAGTGCAGAGAAGGGCAACTAGAATGATAAAAGGGTTGGAACACCTTCCCTATGAAGAAAGGTTAAAACGCTTGGGGCTCTTTAGCTTGGAGAAACGACGGCTGAGAGGTGACATGATCGAGGTTTATAAGATTATGAATGGGATTGAGCAGATTGAGAAAGAAGTACTTTTCTCCTTTTCTCACAATAGAAGAACTCATGGGCACTCCATGAAATTGCTGAGCAGTCGGGTTAGAACAGATAAAAGGAAGTACTTCTTCACCCAAAGAGTGATTAACATATGGAATTCACTGCCACAGGAGGTGGTGGCAGCTACAAGCTTGGACAGTTTCAAGAGGGAATTAGATAAACATATGGAGCAGAAGTCCATCAGTGGCTATTAGCCACAGGGTATAGATGGGAACTCTCAGTCTGGGGCAGGTGATGCACTCTATTCTTGGTGCTGGAGGGGGCAGCAGTGGGAGGGCTTCTAGTGTCCTGGCCCCACTGATGGACCTCTTAATGGCACCTGGTATTTTTGGCCGCTGTGTGACAGAGTGTTGGACTAGATGGGCCATTGGCCTGATTCAACATTGGCTTCTCTTATGTTCTTATGTAAGACCAACTTATCTATCAGGGCTGGGTCCAGGCAAGAGCGGTGAGGGCTGAGGACATCTTCTGGGTGGAAGAACACCCATTCACTCTGAACACTGGTGGGGGGGCAGGAGAGGAGGCTCATGGCCATGCAGGTCAGGTTGGGCCAGATGGCAGCTTTGCATGACTAGTACTTCTTCACTGTAGTTCCCTCTAAGCTGTGCTAAGGGGTGCTGGTACACAAAATTTTAACAGGTAGCACAGGGATTTCTATTTTAGCCCACAAGATATTTTTCTCCTTCAGGTCCTCACCATCAACTCTGCTGTGTCCTCTGCCATGGCACGTCTGGCCTCTTCACCAACGCTGACCTCTCAGCTCACCACTAAGCAGGGGTCATTTTGAGGTGGAACAAGCAGGAATGGCGTTCCGGGAGTAACAAGCCCAGGAGCGGGCACATATGGTGGCGGCTGTAGCCATATCGCAGCTCCTTTTGCCCAGGTCAACCCCTCCCTCCTGCTTCCTGTTCCTGCTTCATATGGGAGAGAGCATGAGATTGTCCCTCTATTGGTTGAGCCTGAGGTCTCCTCCCCCTCCTTTAGGGAGGGGGGAAGAGAGAGCGAATGCAAGCCTCACCTGCCCTCCAGGAGTTTGCCTCCTTTTGCCATCACTTGCAGAGGTCAGAAGCAGCATGAGGTCTCAGAATAGCTACACCTCTAAAATGATACTCTCTCTGCCTAATCTGCCTCACATAGTTGTGGAGGAGAACAGAGTACTGTGTATGCCACGTAGAGTTCCTTGGAGTAAAGGCAGGGGCAAAAATGTACTCTTACAAGGGAATCTTAAGAGTAACCAAGCTCTCCATTTGCAGACTTGCTCTGGCGGCTTTTCAGGGGCCATTTCGAGGTGGTTTTGAAACAGTTTTTCTCCAGGTAGGCTCGCCAGCTCTGAGTTGGGAAATACCTGGAGATTTTGGGGGTGGAGCCTGAGCAGTGGGTGTTGCCTTCTGGCACACTTCTGGTGATGTCAGGGGGTGTGGCATATGCAAATGAGTCATGCTGATAAGTTTTGTTAATGAGCTCCTGCATTGCTTTTTCTATGAAATGATCCCTGCCACTGAGGACCAGTACTGGGGGGATCCTTCCTGGTTTGGCTCTTGGGGGCTGAGGTGTTGGGCTGCTACTGCTCCTCCTTCTCCTCTTCTCCTCAGCCTCTTCCATCCACTGTTCCCTCTGGCCATGTTGGTTGGCCTGCAGCCTCTGTACTTTTCTGCAGATGTCCCACCTCCATTGCAGGAGCTCTCTGTGTTGCAGAGAGTGATGCTGCCCTTTATATGGGGGTCACAAATTCAGGCCATTTCGTACTCCTCCATATAGAGAGTATGCAACTGGGTGGCCAGACCTACCTGCAACCTCTCCGTCAAGGCCCACCTACTCTCTCAACCTCTCCGTCAAGCCCACCTACTCTCTCAGGCTAGTGTGGATCGCAGCAGTGATGTTCTTTGCCATATGATCTGTATCCATCTCCTAGGTATGGAGCTGAACCACTTTGTAGTTTGTAGCCCAGTGGCAGGGCTGTTCCCTCCTCCCAGGCTCCTGGTCTTCCCCTGGAAGTCTGGAGGTCCTCTGGTTGCCAACAGTGGGCATTGGGGGACAGGTATCCATGCTGCTGGATGCTCCACAGGTCTGCCATGAAGTGCACGGTCCACGCTCTGCTCTGGACAGCTTGGCCTTGACCGTCTCCACTGCATAGTGGTGCATGGAGGGCAAGACTTACTGGCTCAGGGTCATTCATGAGGGGATGGAATACCACAGAGCGATGTAATGCAGCAGCCAGCAAAAGGCCACATCTTCCATGATGGACAAAGGTTGGCCATGGCACCCATCTCAACAACAAGGTGAGTGATTGCCTCCTGAGCTTTTCCACTAGTCCTTTTGTTTGGCTGCACCAGCATCCCTTCTAGGAATGACCTCCTGGAGGGTGGCCTGCCAGGAGGTTCCACTCCTATCCACAGCACCTGCAGCGTGAGTCTTTTTTGTTTGCAGGGGCCTGCCCCCATTCCCTCTCCCTGCTGAGACAAAGCAGGCCTCTTTTCCCTCATGCTGGGTGCCACCCTTTGCTCTGGAGGCAACAGACCTCTGTGCTCCCTTTGGAGGTGCCTCTAGAGGGTGATGGATGATAAATGTTGGGGTGTTCGAGCCCCTCCGGACCTGGAGATCGCACACCAGGCAGTTTACCATGTAGCGGTCACTGGGGAGGGTGTGGAAATGCTCCCAAAGTGTGTGGACCCAAAATTGGGCAGGCCAAAGGATTAGCCACTGCAGCATGATGCTGAGCTGGGAAGACTGATGGAGGGATGGACTCAAGGCAGGAGCAGCCTCAAGGAGTTGGGATGTGGAGGAGCTGAATAGTCCCTCCCCACCCCCTAATTCACCTCTGTCAGATTCCTCCTCCACAAACTTTTTTATCAACCACTTTGGTTTTGGCAGCACTAACAGCTCTTCTGCCTCTGAGTCCATCCCCAAGAACACATGGGACAAAAGAGGCTTTGCCTCTGCACCCCCTGGTGACACCCTAGTACAGCTGGGCACCAGTGGGCTGGGAGGATGAGCTTGTTCCACAGGGACGGGGGCTGTGGGACAGGGGGTGGCCTTCTTCCTCCTCTTCCATCAACTCGTTCCCCACTCTTACCCTCATGGCACAGAGGGATGTTGACAATGAGGTGGGAGGGTGTGTCCATGGGCTCTCAGCCAAGGAACCCATTGGCTGAGCCCCTTTTCCTAGCTGTAACAGAAGGACAGGTGGTGGGTTGGAGCCCGGAGTTTCTGTTAAAAATGGCAGTTCATGGGTGGATTATGAGAGAAGCAGTCTCATGAACCGAGGCCTCATGAACTACAAACTGGCCAAGTCTGGAACAAAGTTAGGTTCGTGGCAAGGTTCATGTGCATCCCTAAGGACACTTGCTTTAAATAGGGGGCACTATCTCGTGAGCAGCAAGATGATGAGATGTGCAAGCCGCAGAGACTGACCCAAGTCCCTTCCTTTCTTTTACTACTTCATCATGTCCAAAGTCTCTGCCAGTTACATCAGTACCAAGCCTAGGAGATAAAGAAAATTCTGCTGGAATCTGTTCCCAGGTGAGCAGATTAGAAGGGAAATATATATCATGCTAATTATATGAATGCACTTATGTGTTCTGCAGTGGCCTCAATATATCTAATTAAGTATCTGTGGATACTTAAGTCTGGAGCCTGGGGTCAAATTTTTCTACAAATCTGGGAATAGCTCCAGGTTTCTACAAAAATCTGAAATCTTAAAAACAAACAAAAATATGAGGGTTAATTACTAAATAACAGAAGCAGAACCTGTAGCTTTAAGAAACAAATGCAGCTGCAACAGTATTGCCAGTATTCAAGCCTTGGCTTCTGTCAGTAAGAGGCAGCGCCCTTTCTAGGGCTGTTTTGGCCTTTGAGGGAGCACTGACTGGGACTAGGTGTGATTGCAGCTGACAGGCAACTTCCTACCATGTGACTTCTGTGACTCATGTAGGCCTGGCTGTGTGCTACTGTTCAACACTAGCCACTTCACGAAAGCCATAAAATGTTAGAGTTTCACACTAGGATTTGGGAGACCCACATTGAAATCCACACTTTGCCATGGAAGCTCACTGGATGATCTTGGACCAATCACACACTTTCAACCTAATCTATCTCACAGAATTGTTGTAAAGATAAAATGGGGGAAGATGCTGTAAGTTGCTTTGGATCCACATTGTGGAGAAAGATGGGGTATAAATAAGGTCAATATATTGGTATGCTAGCTACCACTGGGTTCAGGAATGTAAGCCTATCTTCAGGCTTTGAACATTGGAAGTGTTTATATCATGATTAAAAAAGGGAAGCTGTTTTATCAATATCTTTAAAGATCCCTAAGATCTAATAATTGATCTAGGTTCCATGAGAACAGTGCCTGACTCTTTACAGCTGAATAGTCTGTGTGGACAGAGATGCAAAAGTATGGGCCAGGAAAGGAGGTAATGGAGCAGTGTAAAAGAAGAAGAGTGGAGGAAGACTGAAAGAATAAAAGGAGTGTGTAGATGTAACCAGGTCAGGTAGGAAGAGTGAAGAAAAATGATGAAAGAGATGAGAGTGGGACGGTGGTTCAGTAGTAGATCGCCCACGTTGAATGAAGAAGATTCCTGTTTGTCTCCTGTATTGATTTGGTAGCAGAGCATGACTTTGTAAACTGCATTCCTATGAACAGTGTAGAAGAATGAGCTTCTTGTAGAAAGGAAAAGCAGCCCAAGAAGGAAACTGGAAGTTCTAGCGGGAGATTTCCTTGTTTTAGAGACCTAATAGTATTGGTGGGCGTGTATGACTTCAGTCTCAACATTACTGACTTGGTTCTACAACTCTCCCCTTTCTTAGTACAAGAGTGTGGGTGTATGGGAGAGAAGGAAGTAGGGAAGGAGAGAGGCTGAAAATAAAAGGAAGTACTTCTTCTCCCAAAGAGTGATTAACACATGGAATTCACTGCCACAGGAGGTGGTGGTGGCCACAAGCATGGACAGCTTCAAGGGGGAATTAGATAAGTGCAAGAAGGGGGATATTCACGGGGGGGGGGATATTCCCCACAGCTCCTGGCCTGCAGAAGCAGGAGAAGGAAGCAGCAGCAGGTGAGCCCAGCGGGCGGACCCAGTAGGGCCACCCAGCAGGCCCACAAAGCCTTCTCCCTCCTCCCTCGGCACCGGTGGCAGCGAGGCCTGAGTGGCTTGCAGCTGCCAGCCTACCAAGCCTTCTTCTGCCCCCCCCCCCATGGCAGCAGCGAGGCCTAAGCGGCCTGTCAAGCCTTCCCCCCCAGCAGCAGCGGTGAGATAGTACCCAGGGCGTTCTCTGCACATGCGCAGGGAACACTCTTTTAGTTTTGGGGGGATTTAAATATCCCCCATATTATTTTTTTCAACTTTTTAGATTTTTCTGCACACCTGCGGACTGCTCCAAGTGTGCAGGAAAATCTCTCTGCCCCCCCCCAAGTGCCCCCGATGTGTGGATTTAGAGATCGCACAGAGGGGTAACTTGGCTGTTAGATATATAGATATGGAGTAGAGATCCATCAGTGGCTATTAGCCACAAGGTATAGATAGGAACTCTCAGGCTAGGGCAAGTGATGTATTGTATTCTTGGTGCCTGGGGGAGGGGGGGGCAACAGTGGGAGGGCTTCTAGTGTCCTGGCTACACTGGTGGACCTCCTGATGGCATCTAGTATTTTTGGCCACTGTGTGATGGAGTGTTGGACTGGATGGGCCACTGGCCTGATCCAACATTGGCTTCTCTTATGTTCTTATGAAGGCAACCATGATCAGGGAAAGAAGAAAAGTAGAATTGAGGGAGGAGAGTAGAGAGAAAATGCACACACACCCTTCCCCATGATCCTTGTATGTTTTGCATGTCTTATGTGTTTTAAAATTACATTAAATAAGTTGCACCTATACATTTTTTTATAACTTTGTACCTGTTTGCTGACAATAAAAATCTAAAAGGACAAATAACATAATTTGTACAAACTGAACTACCATGCAACATCAGCATTTTCTGGTGAAGGAAAGTTCTTCCACAAAATGGGAAGAGATTTTGGCCAATTTGTGATTTTTTTCCCCACAAAGTGTACATACTATATAGCAGGGGTCCCAGCCTTTTTGATCCTCTGGGAGAATTTTGTGGCAGGCTGGCAGTCACCACTACAGTATGGCTACCATGGCAGATGGAGGCAAAAACATACACATGCACACAAGATGACAACCAGTGGAAGAAAGGGAGGATACAGCACACCCACAGAAAAACAACAAGGAAGGAAAGTGCTGCTCAGCTTTTGTGGCACTTCTTAGCTTTCACATCACAACTAGTCCAGGGGTCCTATTTACAGTACCCTGGATTCTTCTGCAGTTAGCACTGAGGAGACCTCAAGTGAAAAGCCACTTTACTGGTATAAAGGTAGCCAGCCACTGGTTCTGCCTTCACAATACTCCCACCTACTTTTCTGAAGCACATGGTTGGCACCTGGGGAAGCGTTTGCGAGTACCATGGCACCCAAGAGTGTCACTTTGAGTAACTGCTGTATAGTATTTGAGCTTTACAAATTGTGCACTTGCCATTAACTGGGTAAATGTAACAGTTTAAAATCTTGTACTAAAGAATTTAGTATGAAGGGTAGAACTAGTGCTGACAAGTTTTCCAAGAAATTGCATTCTGTGGCACTTTAAACACTAACACATTTTGGTAGCAAGACTAAATTAAACAGAGTCCATTTCTTATAGTTTCTAGATAGAGGCCATAATGTAGGTAAAACATATGCTTTGCATGCAGGTCCCCAAGTTCAGCTCTGGCATTTAGTATTAAATAGATCTCTGTTAGAAGTGTGTTTGTGTGAAGTGCCGTCAAATCACAGCCAATTTGCAGTGACCCCAGCAAGGGGCTTTCAAGGGAAGTGAGAAGCAGAGGCAGTTTGCCATTGCCTTCCCCTGCAGAGTCTTCCTTGGTGGCCTCTCATCCAAGTACCAACCCCTATTTAGCTTCTGAGATCTGATGATCTCAGGTACCATTCTGCCTTCCCTCCCAAGGCTATGAATGATCTGTAGTTGAGAGCCTGATATCCACTGCCAGTCAGAATAGGCAGTACTAGGCTGGATGGACTAATGTTCTGATATTATTAAGAAACTAGGAATAAGGCCATTGTGGAAATAAATGCAACGAGCTCTAGAAAAAGTCTCTGGGTGGGTGACCTCAGCAGCATAAAATGACACAGAGTCCACCATTTTCTCCAGGGGAACTGATCTCTGCCATCTGAAGAGCAGCTGTAATTCTGAGTGATCTCCAGCCCTCACCTGGAGATTGGCAGCAGTGGTTCCCCAGGAGGAAATGGCTGGTTTAGAGGGTGGGGTCCCTGGCATTGTACTTTTCTGAGGTCCTCAAACCCCACCCCCTCCAGGCTCCACCCCTCAAATCTCCAGGAATTTCCCAACTGGAGTTGGCAACCTTCTTCCCAGCCAACCATCAGCCTACTGTTATCTGCCCCTCTGACTTCAGCTTTCCATCTCCTCCCCCCTCCCTCCTGGAGAGCAGTTATAATTCTGAGTAATCTCCAGCCCTCACATGGAGATTGGCAGCAGTGGTTCCCCAGGAGGAATGGCTGGTATGGAGGGTGAAGTCCCTGGCATTGTACCTATCTGAGGTTCCACCCCTCCTCAAACCTCACCCTCTCCAGGCTCCACCCCTCAAATCTCCAGGAACTTCACAACCTGGAGTTGGCAACCCTATCTCCTTCCCAGCCAATCCTCATCCTATATTTATCTGCCCGTCTGACTTCAGCTTTCCATCTCCCCCCCACCTGCAGCCTCTACCCTGCTCTGAAGCCCTGACTGCTATATCACATTGGCTGTCATAGGGGGGCCATCTCAGCAGGGTATAAGGACACAGAGTCCACCATTCTATCCAGGGGAACTGATCTCTTCCATATGGAGAGCAGTCATAATTCTTAGTGATCTCCAGCCCTCAGCTGGAGATTGGCAACAATGGTTTCCCAGGAAGAAAAGTACAGTTTTTTTTGTAGTGGGGACCAAAGCAGCTTACATCGTTCTCCTCTCCCCCTTTTGATCTGCACAACAGCCCTGTGAGGTACGTTAGGCCAGAAGTTTCTGACTGTTCCAAAATCACCCACTCAGCTTCCTCAGCAAGAACCTGGGTCTGGTAGACCCTGCTCTGAAATGTTAACTGCTACACCACACTGGCTGTGGTATTGCCTGGTATCACAACTGAACTCCAAACAACGGATCTGTCTCTTCCCCTGGAGAAAATAACTACTTTGAAGGGTGGACTCTATGGCATTCTGTTCAGCTGACGCCTCACCTCCCTAAACACTGGCTTCTGTGGACTCTAGCACAGAATCTCCAGAAATTTCTCAACCTGGAGTTGGCAACCCTAGTCAGGACTGGCCCCAGTGAGTTCCCCACAAAGGCCTGGAAAGGGTCTCCTGGCTTTGCCTTGTACTGACAGAACCAAGCTTGATTGCCTAGCAACAGCCACTGATGGAAAAGTTAGTCCCACAGGAGCCAAGCAGGAAAAGTTCTTCATCAGGAGAGACAGCTGTTTTGGCAGTTATTCTGACAGGAACAGTGGCTGAGGTGGCAGTGGGCAGGGAAGAGGAGTGGACACAGGACCCAGCCAATGGTACACAATTACTCTTGAGTGGCGGTTGATGGGCCGATGGCTGATGGAGCGCACAGCACAGCCATTGGGAGAGCTGGAAATGGCCAACATGTTAGGAGAATTATATATATAAGATACAGGAGGATCCAGAAGGACATGCAGGAGGCATCTCATTTCCCTTTCTCTCACTATTTCCTCTTTTCTGAAAGCCCCAATAGCCTCCCCCTTTCCTTGCTTCCTTCTCTCCTTCTAGGGCTTGCCAACCTCCAGGTGGGGAGATCTCCAGGAATCGCAATAGATCTCCCAACTACAGAGATAAATTCCCCCTTCAGGTTGCCTGCTCCAATTAGGGGAATTACTGGAGATTTTGGGGTGGAGGAGCCTTGGGAGGGCAAGAATGGGGCTTTGGGTGGCTAACAATATAACAATACGATAACAACAATAAAACCATAATTTTAATAAAATCCAACTAAAAATTCCACACACAGCAAATTAATGCCTTGGGTATAAAAATCAACAGCTTTGATGGTAGAGTCCACCTAATTACTGCTGGGCCTTATATTTGGCTGAGGCCTCTCCCTTCCCCAAACCCTACCCTTCTCAGAAATCTCCAGGAATTTCCCAGCCTCTGGTTAGTCCTAGCCCCAGTGCAGCCTCTGGTTAGCCCTAACCCCAGTGAGTTCTCCCTGAAAGGCCAAAATGGGGCTGGAAGGGACTCTTCCTTCTCCCCTGCCTTTTAACACACCAAACCCCAGCACGGAATACTGTGGTTTCCTAGCAACAGCCCCCGAAGGAATCTGTTTTTCAAAGCTCCTTTTATTATTTTCAGGGTTTTTAATCCTCCCAATGTGTGGGTTTTTTTTTGGGGGGGGGGGGTGTTAGATTTCACATTTTTCTGCAAACTTAGTGCACTTTTCAGATTTGTAGAGAGATCTTGCCCATTCACAGCTCCAGTCACCGGATTTAAGAAACGAAAGATTTGGCCAAGTTGTCTATATGTATATAAATATGCTTAAGGCTGCAGTCCTATATATGGCTACTAACTAGTAGCAAAGCCCGTTGTAGAATGAATACAACAAGCTCTAGAAAGGGAGGAAGGGAGGAGGAAGGAAGGGAGGGAGAGAGGATGGAGGAGGGAGGGAAAGAAGTCAAAGAGATGGGGAGGAAGGGAGAAAGAGGGAGGGAAACAGAGCAAAGAGATAGGGAGGGAGGAAGAGAAAGAGGGAGGGAGGGATAGAAGGCAAAGGAAGGAAGGAAAAGAGGGAGAGAAGTCAAAGAGATGCTAGGTAGAGAAAGAGGGAGGGCCAGAGAAGGGGGGGCTCTCCAGCCCTTCCCAGTTTCGGCTGGCGAGTAGGAAAGGGGGTGGCTCTGGAAAGGTGGTGCGGAGGCCCGCCAGAGGTCTTTCCCCACTCGTCCACCTCAATGGGCAAGTTGAGAAAGGTGCCGTGGGAGCCCTCCGGAGGCCTTTTACCGCCCGTCTGCCTTGGGCGAGGGGGAAAGGTGATGCAGGGGCCTTCTGGAGGCCTTTCCCTGCCCGGGGACTCCTGTCCCTGTGCTTACCGTGCTGCAGGGGGGGGTGTCTACTCCACCCTTCCCTTCCGTCGGCTCTGTGCAGAGTGAGCCCGAGATGCTGGCTGCGACTTTTGTGGGTGGGACTCGGCAAGGCAGTCAGTCAACCCAGCCAGCACCTTCTGACTGTCAGTTCATGTGGCCAGCTGATTTTGGCACGCATAGAACATTGCCACCCCAAATAGCTTTTATATAATAAGGAAGGATATGATTTAAGGGAATAGTAAAGATTTTCCTTGCTCAAAAGCTAGTCTAATTCGAATTTAGGGGGCAGTGCTCATCTCTGTTTCCAACTTGAAGAGCCAGCGCTGTCCAAAGACATTTCCATGGTCATGTGACTGGCATGACTAAATGCCAAGGTGCACAGAACGCTGTTACCTTCCTACCGAAGTGGTACCTGCTTATCTACTTGCAATTTCTTGCTTTCGAACTGCTGGACTGGCATTGGGCCAGAGATGGGAGCACACTCCATCATGCAGCACTAGTGTCTCGAACTACCGAACTGCAAACCTTCCAGTCTGCAGCTCAGCATATAAATGTATAAATTTATTATATGTATAAATTCATAATAAATATATAATACATTTATAATATGTATAAATGTATACATTTATCAGCCTATCATATGCATAAATATGCATATGACCAGAAAGGATATCACTGAAACCTGGGTTTAAAAGATTTTTTTTTGTAGAAATCAGTAGCAAATAACTTCTTAGGGTGTGTTTTTTTTTTTGCGCACACACATATGCACCTTGTGCTCTTATTTACTAGATGGGCACATTTTATAGCAATGCTGAGCACTCTACTTATCTTTTTCTAACCCTTGCCCCACTTTCTGGATGAGGATATACCAATGTGGAAAGGGAAACAGTTTTTAAGACAGAAGCCTCTGATGAAATTGTAGTTAACTTTCGCTTTCATGCCTAATGTTTTGAAGCTGTTAAAGGCACTTGCTAGGATGAAAATAATTCTAGAAGTGCAGCTGTGTTGATCAGTTGCAGCAAAGTGAAATATTAAAGGTTTATTTTAAGGCAGGGGTGTCAAACATATGGCACGTGGGCCAGAACCAGCCCGCCCAGGGCTTTAATCTGGCCTGTGGCTCTCTTCTCTCCCCCCCCCCACCTCTGTCTCTGTCCATCCTCTGTCCGAGTTGCCTCTGAGTGCAGAGAGCAGAGTGCGGGGCTGCCAGACTTCCCTCATCTTCTCTGGCTTCTCCTATGCCCATGTGGGTCTGCTGGAGTTGTTTATTTGCTGAAGTTTGCTGGCTGAGGAGGAGGGGGTTTGGTTGCAAATGTTGTGCTTCCTGATGGAGGCTATTCTCTTGTGTTCATTGAGCTAAGGAGCCAGGTGGGTCTATCCTTGGCATCTCCAGTTAAAAATACCAGGCTGTGGCTTATTATGAGAAAGACTTCAACCTGAGACTCTGGAGCGCCAATGCCAATCTGAGTAGTGCTGCATTGCACCTTTAATTCTTTGTCTGCATCATTTTATCTCTGCTACCTTGTATTACATTTTATGTCAAACATGGCCCAGCCTGACAAAGTCCCATTTATGTAAGATCCAGCCTTTATAACAAATGAGTTTGACACCCCTGTTTTAAGGTATGTTCCAACACAAACTTTCCTGAGTCAGAACTCATTTCATCAGATGCATGAAGTGTAACAGATAAATGTATACTTAAAGTTATAGCAACAGAAAGGTAGGAGTGGGCAGATGTTACAGAGAGAGAACCAGTTTGAAGCAATAATTAATCAGAGAAACCAATCCATTCAGAGTAGATGAGCATCATTCCCAAGTGTTGATAGATCTGACAGGCAGATAAGTTGAACTCATTCACATCTATAAGGGGTGGGTCATGCTGGAGTGTTAGCACCTATATTAAGTGGGAAAACCTAAGGCCTTGTTCAAACCTGGGAAGAGATTGTAGCCATTTTCACGCAAATTGTGCATTCAGCCACCATGTAAAGTGGAATTGGGCATGAAGATGCTGGCTCCACCTCCATGTGATTGGCAGTTTATGAGCGCAGTGCCTACACCTGAAGGAAGAATATGTCTAGATCGTGTCTCCAAGATTGAATGTTCTGAAATGTGAGGAAGGAGGGATGTGAGGAAAGGGAGACTTCTTAAAGTATTGTTAAAATAAACTGGGGGACTAAAATTGTATTATGGCATCATGTGGGTTTTGGGTATTTCTAGAATTGTACTTTAGATTATTTATTATTTTATATGTATTTTATAGAATTTTGTTGTATGGAGGTAGGGCAGTATAAAAGCCAACAACAACAACAACAACAACAACAATAATAATAATAATACATCTGGATGCCGTACACAATGATGTGGTCATGAAGCTGGTGCACTTGTGCCTTCTCCCAGGCTACTGTTGAACCTCTTGATGAATATTAGTTCAGCGCTTGTCTGTGCTCTTGTGGGAGATCGTATGTACACAGACGGTACTGCAGAATATTCAAGGGCTCTTTGTCAGTACAGAGATGTAGAGCATTAGATAAGGATTTGTTTAACATTTGTATATAGCTGTTAATTTTTAAGTGTTTTCCAGGGCTAGAAAAACTAGCAAAGGATTACTTGGATTGGCTGCACCTATGGAATGTGTGTTTTCCAGTGGTGGCCTTATCTTTAATCCTCTATGTAGGAGACTGGCATCAGAGCACAATAGTTTGTCACTTTTTAAAAATAAAAATCAAGTAGTATAAATGATACGAAAGAATGTGTTTATTCTTACACTGTGAGTTTGTTAATGATTAAACAATAGTTTAAGCGGTTCCTTTGTACCCTTATAAACACAGAGAGACTAGAGTATTCTGAACAACTCTGCATTGTTGCCACCAGTGGAGTTTGGTCGTATCCAAATGAAACAGAAAGGTCTGCCTTCAGGGTTCCACAGAGGTGGACAGATATTTTACTGTGTTCTTGGCAAGCTACTTTATTATCTCCTTATTAACACTCATCAAGTTGTACCAGTTTGGGTGGTGTGTTAAATTCATGAGCACGATGAAGAGTGCTGCTGCTATTCCCAAAGATAGCTTTAGACTAGCTTTAGAGACTAAATTAAAGAATGTTTGTGGAGGGCGTGTGCTAATTCAGATGCATGATTTGGCTCGGTAATGTTCATACTGATTTATTTGTAAAAGGAGGCCTGACAAACAGCACAGTGTGTTAATTTTTAGGAAGGATCTTTGCAATTACAGGTGGATGATCACTAAATTGTTGCCTGAGCTGCATATTTCTGCCTTCCTGTACATCCTTGCCCTTAAGCATTGAGTCTTGCTGAGAGGAGTGTATGCTTATCCTAGTGAAGGACTGATGTTGAACATTTGTATTGTCCCTAGGATGTTCTTCTGTGGATAGTAATTTTTTTATTAAATTGTCATGGATATTGTTCATTTTCTTTTTGTTCCAGGAAGCCTATTTATAAAAACCAGCTTCATTATTGAGCTGTTTGAAAAC
The DNA here is from genome assembly GCA_029375565.1 of Gekko gecko. Lineage (NCBI taxonomy): Eukaryota > Metazoa > Chordata > Lepidosauria > Squamata > Gekkonidae > Gekko > Gekko gecko. Next base: position 83,008,560 of record JAPDNY010000004.1, read on the forward strand.
AAGTTACATATTTTACAGAAAGAACGAATTGACTTGTAATCACTGGGTCCTTTTATCTTTTCCACAAGCATTTCTTTTTCAAAAGCAGTCAGAATAAGCAATGAATTTCCCTCTACAGAGGAAGCTCTAGACCAGAAATGTCAAACTCATTTGTTACAAGGGCCGGATTTGACATTAATGTTACTTTGTTGGGCCAGGCCATGTGTTCCATAAAATGTAATGCCAGGTACTGGAGATACAAACTTCATAAATGATACAGGCAAACTCAATTAACAATTTTATTTTTTACTCAAAATACAAACAAAAGCAATTGATTCCTAAGAGCGAAAGCAATTGATTTACTGGGGAATCCACAAAAGCCCCAATACATGTATTTAATCATATGCAAGACTAGGTTTTTTCCAAGGGATACTGTAAAGGTGGGGGTATCTTCTATTTCCATACAAATTGGTTACTTTTTGTATATATAGAACTTTTAGGAGATGAGACATCTTCCTGGCAAGTAAATATGGTAATTTTTCAGCAGCTTCCCCCATATGCCCAGCCTCAGCAGCAAGCATGGCTATGATCTGTTTCTCACTCTTTGTTTCCTCTCTTCCCCTGTCCTACCTTTGAGGATCTAGAGGAGGTACACCGGACTTCCCCCTCCACCACGCCATCCCCACCAACAACCCTGTGAGGTGGTCCAGTCTGGGTGGCCCAGATGACAGGATCCTGCCTCAGGAACAGGAGTGGGTCTGAACCTGTCTCTCCCAGATCCCCACCACCACCACAGAAGCGGCAGGGCTGAGGGGAAGGCCTGATGGAGAAGCTGTTTCCAAAACCTCCAAGGGGTGCTTTTTGTTCTCCCATGACCCCTTTTCCTTCATGGGCTGAGAACAGGTATGGGGGAGTAGGGAGGTCGCCATGCCCCACCCTCCCTGATACTCACTCCACCTCTCAGTTCCATGGCCGTTCAGACATGCAGTGGCAATAGCAGCAGCCCCTTTTCCCATTGCTCCTCCCTTTTTCCCTTTGCTTCTGAGTCCAGGACATCTTTCCCCTCAGAGCAGCATGCACAAGACAGCCCAGTTTGGTGTAGTGGTTAAGAGTGGCGGACTCTGATCTGGAGAACCAGCCTCCTCTTTCTCTACCTTCACTGACATTCCCCCACCATGCTATTTTACCTCAGTATCATAGTCGTACCTCTAGCAGTTTCCTTTCTATTTCTTGATAGCTTCAAGCAGCCTACCCTCCAAGCATTCAGTTGCTCACGGGCCAGATAAGAACCCTGGACAGGCCAGTTCTGGCCCTCAGGCTTTATGTTTGACACCCCTGCTCTAGATGTTGTAATTGTGTCATACATAGTCCCTGGGTTGGATCTAGTGATTCGGCAGCAGATGGTTTAATGGTTGTGAATTTTTCCTATCTTCCCCACCCCCTATGCAGTTTGTTCTGACCCTTGGAAAGTTGAACCATGCTAATAACTGCATGACTGGGCTGTGCCAAGGAGGAGGAAGGTGATGATGTCACTCTTCTTCTTGTTGTATCAGTAGACCTGGCACTTATTGGTAGGAAGGGGTGGTCTTTCCCCTACTTTCCCCCTTGTCAGTGCAGCCCCCTAAACTGCATATCGGCAGCTCCATAAATCAAGTTTTCTGTAGTCAGATGGGCTTGCTAGGGGAGGGAAACTGGAAAGATCTGTGATCTTTACACCAGTGGCTTGTTGGATCCAACCACCTTATCTAGATGTTGCCATGTAATATGGAGGTAGTATAGTGGTCCCATGCTAGGGATTGCAGTGCTGTCATGGAGCAAATTCCAGAAGCAGTGACCCACTTGTATGCAGAGTGTCAGTTCTTGGCTTTATTGATGATCAGCCTGCATATGTAACTAGCCTGTGCATGTTAAAAGATGTTGAAAGCTTATGGCTACCATGTGGGATAGGTTTTTGGTTTTCACATGAGGGCTGTAATGTTAATTGAATAGTTCCAATATCTTCATTAGGAATAGAAACAATAACTCTTTGCATGTTACTATAGAGAGATAAACCAACACTTACGTTTCATTGTTTTGAAACATTTAGTAAGGCAGTTCACAAATACTGGTTTTGATTACTAGCCAGCTTCTACCTGTTCTTGCCACCAAACTGTCCCCCAAACTGTCCCCCACCTCCAACTTCTCTTTTATCACTTATGCTGGGGTATGAAGATAGTAAGAAGCAATGAGAGAGATGCTATTTCTTGCCCTCTCAAGACTGCAGTGAAATTAGAATTTGGATAAAAAATCTGGATGCTGCTGGGTATTTTTCTTGCTAGGGCTGCTTGCCTTTAAAGAGAAGATTTGTGGGGCTTTTTGGACATAATGTCAGTTAACTTTCAGGGACCTTTGGATGGGAAAGTTGAGTGAAAATGAAAGTGAATTTCATAATTAAAAAAGTGCCAAATGTTAATTACTGAGAGGGCTTTTTCAGATCATATTTTTATTAAATAAAATCTCTTGGAAGCAGAATAGAACTGTGATTTGTTGCTGTTGTTGTTCAGTCGTACAGTTGAGTACGACTCTTCACGACACCATGGACCAGATCACGCCAGTTAAAGGACATGTTGTTGAAGTTCTTTAAGCAGAGTAGCATCTTGTAACTAGCCTTCAGTTTTCTTTTAAGTAGGTGAGTTGACTTAAAAACAAACAAACCCAAGCATGGCATAGACAGTAAACTGCTGGTCTGAAGCTTATGAAGAAACTTGTCCCCGTGACCTTCTTAAATCTAAGAGTATTTCCAGTGCTGTAGCTTTATGTATGGCTGTGTATGTACACCATGATAGTAATGGAGCACCACAGCCAATAAATCTTTTTCTGATTTTAATTAGAAAATAATCCTGTTACTTAAGGACCTTATAGAAAATACACCAAGACATTTATCATTAAACTGTCTTATGTCCATTTTCATCCTGTATTTTACCTGACCAAGCCTGTGTTTTAGGCAAAGATTCTTGCTTCCAGTTCTGAACTGAGAGCCATTCTGGTAACTATAATTAGCTGTTGTAAAAGATACCATTGTGCCTTAGGCAGCAAATTTTACAGTTCAGTAGTTTAAACAAATCTTGGAAATAGAGAGGAAATGTTATTGTTTAACTTTGATTCACTGACCTAATCATTTGCCTTTACAAATCAAGAAATAGGGACTAATTCATACATACAGACATAGCATATAGTGTAGCCCATTCTGAACCACTTCAGACTGCAGTTCAATGGTGACATAGTGGGTTGTTCAACATATTTTTTTAATTTCTACATTTCAAAAACCAGAATATCAAGAAAGCTAGGCTAAAGACCTTTTACCAGTTACATGGCCTTTCCCAGTACATAATGGGCGGCTTTCAAACATGAATTCCCCACCAGCAGTTTTCAGTGTTAGAGCCCAGGAAGGATGACGTTGGCTTGGATCCAGCAATGCCAAATGGAAACAGAAACAGGCTTAATGCAATTCCACTTGTTCAAGATCTTGTGCAACATGTAGCACTTTCCTCTCTATATATTATAGTGCCCAGAAATTTGTTATACAAGGTCTTGCACAACTGGAAGCACAAGTAGGCATTCAGTAAGTCTGGTTTAGCTCCAGCAGCTACCATGAACTTTTTCTTGTGCAAGAGGAAGGTTTGTGCTGGATCCAACCTATGACATTCTATGAATATGGTATTTAGTTATTTAATTCATTTATACCCTACATTTCTTACTGAGACTCAAGGTGAATAATTTTATAACAATTGGACTACATAAAGAATCCAGTTAATAATATGATTGAACTAGGATTATAGAATTAGAACACGATGCAAACAAAAACCTGTTTAAAAGGGATAATGCAGAAAGTAGATTACGGTTATGGGATATGAAGGTTATAGTAGGCACAGTATAGTCCTAGAGGTTTTACCACAGTTTTCTGTTATCTAAAACTTTACAAAATTCTGTATATGATCTGTTTAAATTTTACAGCAACAGTAGTAAGCAAATTTGTTATTCACCATCATGTAATCACTGAAACTTGTACCCTGGCATCAGGAGTTACTGCTGTCTTGATAGTCCTGAAAAGCTTACTTATTAGGGTTGTACATAAAAATTATATCCCAGCTGTATTTGGGTTACTCTTTAATATTAACTACATCTGTTTATTTTATGCTCATTTCCATTTAATGGAGTGGCAGACACACTTTTGTGTGTAACTTTTTATTTTTTTCCACTGAATTTGGATACATTAGCAAAATTCAAGCAAGTAGGTGAAAGCATCTCTATTCTTTAAGGCAATTAACATTCTTCCTTGTATAAGGCACTGGCATTTGTGAATTTGCATGTCAGTAGAGTTTTCTTCAAGAGAATTTTTTTAAAAAACAAAAGTGCAGCATACAGTTGAGAGAAATTAAATCCTTCTGTCCCAATTTCTGTACTTGACTGATTTCATTATCTCCCCTCAGCTGATATTTAGTATTGAAACCTGGCTGAAAGAGGAACATAGAGAAATAAAAGTACAGAAGGGCTTTGTTTAAAAAACAGACCTCCCTATTCCCAAGCAGTTTCTTCAAACATGAAGAGAGTGTTGCCTGTCTTGTTTCACCTACTGGAGATACCATCAATGGTGGGAGTGGGGTGGAATGGGATTTGTACTGAAATAAAGTTGCAGCAGCGTAGTGCTTTTACCTGAAATTAAAATACTGAGAGAGATCCTGAATCAGGATATCTCTTTCATACAGAGAGGATCATCACTGACCTTTTCATCTTGATTGTGTTTTTTACTATTGGCAAGGCTTATCCTCTGCTTGTGTTCCTTGCACCCAGTCTTCCTGTATAGCTCTGTCTGTGGGCTGCTCCAAGCAAAACTTTCATCTTTTGTCAAGTGCTTGGGGTGGGGGGGGGAGGCTTAGGTAGCCGCTTCTCTCCTACCCTTTGCTCTGTGACATCTCTTCAATTCGTAACATAAAACAGGAAAATTGCCTATTGTTTGGAAGCCTTGGCCTCTGTCTAGGTTCTCCCTGTTCACAGGTCTTACTCATAAGAAGATATAAGCAAAGCATTGCTCCAGGTCCCTGTCTGGCAGCCAGTGTAGTCTGACACTATGAAATAACTCACATAAATAGGACCTGTAATTTATACAGAATCAGAAGACCTTCCTAAAAGACTGGCAGAAGTTTAAACTCTGTATATGATCATGAACACAGCAAATATTCTGGTTGAGTGATGTCCTTGTTAGGCCCATGTCTGCCAAGTCACGCTCTCCCATTCATTAGTTCAGAGGACTGAAATAGTATTAGTGAATTATACGTCATTAATGATGTTCCATCCTTTCTGAAATTTGTTAATTTTCCTGTATGGATTAGTTACAACTACAGTATTAAGAAACAGGCTCTAGTCTTGTATTTTCATTAGTTCCCGTATGGGTCTGTTATCTTTTTTGGGCTATTAGATGAAATATTAGGAATTTAAATCCATGTTAAGTGTGAATTTTTGAGGCAAAATGTTTACACAGCCACATAACTAAAGCATGTAAACAGTTCAACAGTATGATTCTTGTGTATATGTATTTTGTAAACTTATATAATACTTATATTAGTGGTAAGAGCTATCATTTGTCTTGGACATATGCTGTCTGCTTTGATTATTGTCTGCATTAGGAAAAACGTGTTTACACATGTAGGATAAAATGTAAATGAAGATATGAGACAGTCAGTAGACACTCATACTTGGCATTCATTATTGTGAAATATGCACCATTATCATCAAGTATCTGCAGCATATGGAAATGAACCTTTATTTGTTCTGGTTTTAATAGAATAACAAAGTCATGTTCATCTATATATATACTAGATAATCACAGCAAAGACTATAAATGCTGACAGCACAGTCTCTGGGCTCCATACATATCATAATTTCAGAACCAACTGCATATCACCTCTCTTGAGAACAGTTGTTTCTCAGAATTTATGAGAAGTCCCAGGGATCAGATTAAATTCATAAGGAAAATTACATCTTCTGAAATAAAATTCTTATCTCTTTGTTTGTAGTTATATAAAGAGGGAATCTTTTAATTATTGGTGTTTGCTATCTGCTAAACTTTAACATAATTAGGAGATACGATCCTCAGTGAGTGTGTGCATTGTGTCAGATTGAATATATGTTCTTAGAAACTATGGTGCACTTTTGTGCTTATATCATGCCTTGTGCACACACAGAAATATGGGTTCATTTTTCTAAAATCCATGTTTAAAGTTTCAAGGATAGAGTTAGGAAAAAACAGTATTGAATATGTATGCTAGCAGCATTATGTATTGTGAGGAAACCTGTAAGATATTTTAGTTTTGGTAATTTTTCTTATAATTAGGTTTACATTTCACATTGTATCAAAACACTTCTTATAAGTATAGGTTTAGACTGGAATACTGGGAAGAGTTTAACTAATGTGGAATGTTGATGGGTCCAGTTCAGCGGATCACTCTGTAACCAAATTATATATTTGGTGCCTTATCAAAGATCCTTGAAAGCCTTTGGAAGGGAAATCTAAACACTGTTGTGTTACCTTTAAAAGGTGCAAGAACAACATTGCTGCTAAGCATCTCTAGGTACCTGCCTAGGGTGCCATTAGTTGCACTAGCTGATGAAAGGAATCAGAACAGCACTGAAGCAATATTAAGGACTCATGGGAACAGAAGGCTTCAGGCTATAGGGAGGGAGGAAAGTACCTGGCAGGAGTTGGGAATCTTGGCAGTAGTGGTGGCACCAGCAATAATGAGCCTAGCAGTGAACACTGGTTTACAGTAATAGGTGAATGGAATGAACAAAGCCGCCTGTTGAGTCCTAGTTGTATAGATTACTTTAAGTTGGTAAGGCCTTTGGAAGTAGACTGGGTGATTAAGGGTATCATGCCAGTGTTGACATTTGCCCCTTCATGGTTAATAGTATCATGCTGGGCTGGGTTGGTTGCCTGGATCCGGGAAGGTAATAAATGCCTCTCTGAGGGCGGGTGTAGTTCCAGTCACTTTGAAAGGAACTAGTGTGAGATCCCTTTTGAATAAAGCATCCCTGGACCCCATTGACTTGAAAAACTACTGTCCAGTGGTTTATATGCCATTTTTGGGCAAGGTGCTTGAGCGCGTGGTGACTACAAAGCTTCAGGCAGTCTGGAAGGAGACAGATTATCTTGACAAATTTGAATCTGGATTCATGCCTGGCTTAGGGACAGAAAGGCTTTTGGTCATCCTGACTGCCCTTTGCTGGGAGAGTGATGGTGTGCATCTCTATTGATTTCCTTAGACTTCTCAGTATCCTTCTGGAGAGGCTGGCAGTAGTAGACACTGTGCTTTGGTGGTTCTACTTTTACTTGACCAACCAATTACAGAAGGTGGTGCTGAGACATTGTTGCTTGGCCTTATGGCATTTATACTATGGGGTCCTGTAGGGTTCCTTCTTATCACCTATCTTATTAAACACCTATATGAAACCACTGGGATAGGTCTGTACAGAAAAAGTCTCTTTTTCTGAAATTCTCCCTACCTGGGCCAAATGGCCTTAGCTGCTGACACTTCTGTGTGACTTTCGTCACCTACACAGATGGCCTGCCAGATGGCCAAACCTCATATCCATATACAAGACACTTCGACACCTTTGCTGGAGCAGAGAGACACCCAGGCGCCTTCCCAAGCATGGGAAAGCTAGGCCCAGTTTGATTAGTATATCAGAAGCATTTCCTGACATGTCATGTCGCACATAGACCCAGAGATTTGGGCACACCCCTTCACTCCCTCACAGTTGGATAATGGTCATATTCAATAGTGATGGAGAAGGGGGATAATTGTGATCACCCTATGGGAAAAGTTTTCTTGGGAAGAGAGTTCCTTTTTGGAAGGGAGTTCCTTTTTGGACTGTATGCTTGCAACATGGAATTTTACTAGTAGGCAGCGAAGCTGGACTTAACTGCCCACAACAATCATGTGGTTCCTTCTCAAGATTCCCTGGTAAAACCTTTGATTATTTGCACACTGAATCATCTGCTACCTCTGAAAGCTTGGTAACTACGGAATACCTGTATGTGTAGTTAGAGCTGTGCAGGCTAGATATCTTTTGTTTTATTACCTTTTACTATTCTCTTTATATGCATGCTTTTGCACTGAATAAAGATAATATATATAACCAATATTATCTGGACGTGTTTCCTCTGTTGCAACTTGAACTCTAAGGCTTAATCTTGTGCCTAGGCTAACTCTGCTGATGCAGCTACCACTGTGTGTTAATTGTTTGCAGCTCTGATACACAGCTGGTAAGTGTTAAGTCCTATAGACCAGGCAGGAGTTGGGATCTCTACTCCTGATCATTGGTGGGGGACCTTTTGTGTAAGAGATCCTGGTGGCAGTGACTACTGGTAACCCTGGAGTGTGTACAGACATTTTCCTGGGGGTTTGTTTAATTGTTACAGAAGTCTTGGGTTTTTTCTAACTCTCATCCCTGAAGTAGGGTGAGAGAAGGAAAACCATGACTTATAGCACGCATGGGGTTTTATCTCTCATCCCTGGACTGGGGTGGGAGAAGAAAACCATGACAAGGTCATCTGGAGATTTTGGAGATTCTGGAGATGGTAGCAATATGTGTATGACACCCAGCTCTATTTCTCCTTAACAGCTAAGTCAGGTGGGTCTGTGGAAGTCCTGAATAGATGCTTGGAGAAGGTAACAGGATGGATGAGAGCCAATAAACTGAAGCTCAGTTCAAAGAAGACTGTTGATTAATAGAGAAATTGGCTGGGGAGCCAGGCTGGGATGTATTCTCCCTGAAGGAGTAGGTTTGTAGCTTGAGTACTGGATCCTAGCCTATGATTGGAGGCTCAGGTTTCCTTCCAGGCATAAAGTGCCTTTTGTCACCTCCAGCTGGTTAGTCAGCTATGTCCATTCCTTGAAAAACATGATCTGGCCACTTCCAAGTAAAATTACTTCATTGTGCTCTGCATGGGGCTGCCTTTGAACATGGTTTAGAAACTTCAGTTGGTCCAAAATGCAGCAGCCAGGTTGACTGCTTACAGAGATCGCATCACTCCTGTGCGGAAAGATTTACACTGGCTACCCATCTGTTTCTGGGCAGAATTCAGAGTACTGATTGCTGCCTTTAAGGCCCTAAACAGGTTGGAACCAATTTACATAAAGGACCATTTCCTCCCATACCATCCAGCCTGCCATTTAAGATCTGCTTCTCAAGCCCTGTGCTCTATGCCCCCCACCTTCAGAGGTTGAGGTAGGTAACAACTATAGACAGGGCATTTTCTTCAGTGACATCTCACCTTTGGAACACCCTCCCAATGGAGGCATGCCCAGGTACTTTAATTTCTTTTAGGTGCCAGACTAAAACATATCTTTTTAACCCAGGCTTTTGATTAGGGGGTTTATCTAATTAGCTTTTTAATGATCTGCTTCTGTTATAGAGATAGTTTTTTATGCTGCTTATGTCCAATGGCTTGTTTTTAATTGCCTTTTTACATTGTGGTATTTAATTGCAAGCTGCCTCAAAAAAGGACACTGAAGAGACAGCATAGAAATATCCTAAATAAATCTTGGTGAAATTTTAGATTCCTGCTTTAAAACAGATTAGGTCAGAATCTGAGCTCCTTGAAGGGAGGAGGTGGGATAAAAATATACTGGCTCAACCTTTGTGTGTGTGCATGGATGGATAGATGGATGGCTTTTTTTGTGGGGGAATGCACCAGAACAGAGTTCCAGAACCTCCTCGACAAAATTCTTTAAAAAATGTTTAAAAGTTCATGAGTTTTCAGTATACCGATTGAAAACTTCATTTCCCTCTTGAAAGTTCTGTCACCTCTTTTCCTCTCTCAAAAAGCCATGTATGTGTGCGTGCACGCGCACATAAATAAAAAATGAGAGAGTGCCACAGAAGCAGCAGCAGAACATGCATTAAGATATATATGCTTCCTGCTCCTATTCTTATAGTTAAAAATGCTTTCATTTTCTACATGCATGTCTTTGGAGAAAGTGTTTTTAGTCTGTTTTGTCTTCATGCTGCATCCATCCATCTTCTGCTACTCTTCCTGCCTTGCAGCTCCATCCCACTTTGTTCACATTTGCCCTCATTTCTTCCTCTATTTTCAGAGGTTATGTTTTAAAATATCATGAGTAAAGTTTTACATCCAAATAAGCATATCAGAATGCTTGAAACAGTACGGTGCTATGAAACTCCAATTAAATGTAATTAAATTCAAGACACATACTTATTAAGAAAGATTCATTGCTCTCCTTTCCAGTAACTTTGCTTAATTCCAAAATAGGAGTTGCTGTGTGCTGTTTAAAGAACAGGAGGTTGTGTTTCTCACAATGTTTGCCCAGATTATGGGAAAGATATAGTATTATAAATGCTGCCATAAAAAAACTCTCCCAGCACAGCATTAAACATCTAGTATCCTGGAACATAGGGTTACCAGCTCTGCACTGGGAAATACCTGGAGATTTGGGGGGGGGGTGGAACCTGAGAAGGGCAGAGTTTGGAGAGTTGAGTGACTTCAGTGGAATATAATGCCACAGAGTCCATCTTCCAAAGTGGCCATTTTCTCCAAATGAACTGCCTTTGTCTGATGGAGATCAGTTGTAATCCCAGGAAATCTCCACCTCCGACCTGGAGGTTGGTAACTCTAGTGGAATGGTCCTTGCCAAATAATTCTCAGGCTAGAAACAGACCTTAAAAGTAAAGCCCTTCACAAAATTAAAAGAAAATATTTTGACCTGGTGCCTACATACAGTAGGCTAAGTGCAGAGCAAGCCTCAAAGGGATCAACTAATTCTACCTGAACAAGAAGGCTGTGCAGAGTACTGATTGGCCCTTCCTTGTAACAGTTAACCCCCCCCCTCAGTTTGAACAGCATTTCAAATTTTTTCTTAAAAGGAAGCAGTTTGAACAAATAGGTTTGTGTGCAGTATGTGCAAGTCATTGTGATTAACCAGAACTTGTCTTGATGTCACAGTTTCGGTCTAACTTTAGTACACACCTGAAACAGAATAATGAAAACCGAAGATGATCATTATTGGAACTGGATGCTAATAAGCAGCTTTTCCAAACAGCTGCATTCCCCCTGCTCCTACATGGCTGCCAGTCACATTGCTATAACTGGGGTGCACTCATCTTTAAAATTTGTTCCACTTAGACCCAGTTAATCCTACTATGTGGATGCTACTTTTTCCATGTGGTCAACATTCATATTGTAGCAGTTGTGTTCTCTTCTTTTCTTCTTTTTAACTTTTTCTCTGCTACTACTACTGTCATTTTCTTTCCAGCAACAGTGGGAATACAAATACTCTGTGAACTTGATAACTTCATCTTTGTAAAGCAAGGTCATCAGCTGCTGTTGCTAGGAAACCTGCTCAGTTAACCTTTAGTTCAAGAACCAGAGTTTCAAGAATGTTCAGAAAATGCTGTGAAAACATTAGTTCTAAAGAAAAAGCTGGTAAAGATGATATACCTGTATTATTTAGTATTGAAATTACTTCCTTAGATTTTAGAAAGTGTTGCTACTTTGGGGGCTGTTTAAAGTAGTCCTGGTATTTATTTATTTAATTTATTTAAAATGATTTATGCCTCCTTTCCACCCAATCTGTGTTCATAAGGTGGCAAACATAAAAACATTTAAACATTTAAGGAAGTAAAAATACATTTAAGCAAATAAAATAATTCAATTAACAATACATAAACAACACTAGAAGGAGGGCTACTAACTGTTACTGGAAGTATGCTAGGTGAAACAAAAAAAGTCCTCACCTGCTGGTAAAAAGACACGAATAGAGGTAAACGGACAGTGGTAGAGAATGTGCTTGGCATGCAAAAGATCCCAGGTTCAATCCCTGGCATCTCCAGTTAAACGGATCAAGTGGTAGGTGATGTGAAAGACCTCACCCTAACACTGTGGAGAGCCACTGCCAGTCTGAGTAGACAATACTGATCTTGACGGACCTATGGTTTGATTCAGTATAAGGCAGCTTCATGTGTTTATGAATCTCCATGGGCAGGGTACTGAGAAGGCTCTTTCTTGGTTTGCCATCCATCTAGCTCCAGATGGTAAGAGCAACCAAATTAACGCCTCCCAAAATGACTAGTGTGTATGTCAGCTCTTACTTTAAATACATACATATACTTAAAAAAAATAAAAACCTAATCTGTATCTGTTCAGCTATATAACCGTTAATGCAGTGCTGTGAAATAATGCATTTTTAAAAGTGCAAAAGCATATACATCCTACCCTAGAATACTAAAAGCAATAAAAGCTAGGTGGAGCATGTATATTAATGGCATGAACCTAAAAAGGGCAGTTCAGTTTGGGGTTTGGGATGGCCCATGGACAGAACCCCAAACCAAGCCACTCTAGTGAATTTGGTTCCCCCCTTCTCCTGGCTGCAGCAAGCCACACATGGGAAAAGGGGGGAAGGAACCACACTGGGAGGGACTTTCCTTCTACCTTTCTCCTCCCCACCCATGGCTTGCTGGGGCCAGGAAAAGGGGGGGATCACCCAGGAAAGGACTTCCTTTCCCCCTTTCTCTTGGCCACAACTAGCCTTGGCCAGAAGAAAGGGGTTGGGGATCACCTTGAAAGGGTTAAATGGCTGCAAGCCATTTAATCATTCAGTTTTGCTCCCCACCACTTCAAGGGTTCACATGGCTCACAGCTATTTAAATCAAACTGCTGAGTGGGTCCACTGGTCAGCTGTTAGGTTTAAATGGCTATCAGCTATTTATCCCTTCAATTTTGCTTCCCTCCCTCTTGAAAGGGAGGATTAGTGGCACACAGCCATTTATACGAACCTTTGAGTGGGTCCACTGTTAAGTTTAAATAGCTGGCAGCCATTTAACCCTTTGGTTTTGCTTCACCCCTTTGAAAGGGGGGAGTGAAACTGAAGGGTTTAATGGCTCACAGCCATTTAAAACTAACTGCTGACCAGTGGACCCCACACTGCTCAGCTGTTAGGTTTAAATGGCTGGCCCTGAACAGCCAAACCAGCCAAAAGTCATGTAAATGTTTGGGGAAGGCCTTCCCTGAACATCAGTTCCCAACCTCCAATCTGGCCCAAATTCAATCCAAATTCTGGTTCATGAGCCAGTTCTTGCCCATCCTTCATTACATCTATTATGTAGTCACTACAATCTCTTGAATTGAGTCTGGTAACCAGTGTTCCCTCTAAGCTGAGTTAGTGTGAGCTAGCTCATGGTTTTTTAGCCTCTGGCTCACACATTTTTGTCTTATCTCAGGAAGGATGGCTCCAAAGCAAACTAATTTATGCAGTAGCCAAATTGCTTGCTCACAACTTTAATGCCAGTAGCTCACAAAGTAGAAGTTTTGCTTACAAGCCTCCACTGCTTAGAGGGAGCATTGCTGGTAACTGATAAGTTATTGGGTAGAGTTTAAGGTACTGACTATCACATGCAAAGCCTTTCATGGCATTGGGGCCTCATATCTGCAGGACTGCCTCTCTCCTTATCCTTCCCCACAACAGTTCTGCTCATGTAAGCAGGGCTTTCTGCAGGTGTCATTCTCCCTCTGAGTTGGAGGCCATCTTGTGTGGATGATTCCCATCCATCTTCAGGGAGGCAGGACTAAGTTCAACTTCTTCGTGTTTCCTCTGGTGGGAGTCACCCTTGGTTCAGTTTCTTTCCTGCCTCAGTAGGGAGAGCAGCTTTGTGTTAGAGCTCGTCTAACTTTCACCCTTACAGCATATCTATTTTTCCTTAATCTTTCCTTATTTATTTCTCTCTATCTCATATATTTTTTAAAAAACCCTTTCTTTCTCTCTCCTCTTACCTTACTTCTCCGGAGGAGATATACTCGGCCCGTTAGATCATTCCGATCCCCAGAGCCTACAATTGGATCGAGAGTGAGTGCTCCTCATGAGGAGAACAATGGACACTGGTGGGTTCCAAGAAGATCGCCGAAGCTGTGCTTCGAGAAAACAGGTCACATCCGAGCCCAGAGACCGCACGAGAGCACACGGCGAAGCCAGCAATTCTAAGTGTGCCAAAACTTTGGCACGCACTCAAGCGGAACCCCACCGGTCAGTGGCGTCCATTTTGGATTAAAATCAGCACACTTTTGACAAAGGCGGGAATGCCCTGAGGGGTCCCAACCCGCACCTTGAGCACCCCAAGACCATGGGTCACAGTGGGGAGGAGCAGATTCGGTTCATACAAGCCACTTTCGCACAGGGATCAGAGGAGGAAGACGTCCAGGGTAACGTTGATAACAAAAACCCCCGCCCTATCTCCCCCAGGGTGATGTCATTTTTTCACAGGGCTATGCGGGAGGAGATGACTCATTTTTACAGGGGAAAAGGGTGCAGTTCACATCGTTCTAGATCTCCCTCCTCCTCACCCTCCCCACCTCCCCCAGACAAACACCAGAGTAGGGGTGGCTGGCCTACAAAGGCTGCCCGGAAGGTATTTCCAAGAGAGCATTAAATCCCTGATGATTTCATTGATGATGAATATGAACCCTCTGCTCCTGGCAGCGAAAAAGAGGAAGGGGAATATTCCTCTAACCCCGAAGATGAGGGGCGGACCCAACCTAAGGGATCCTCTCATAAGGAACAATCCTTTAGATTTTTTAAGTCAGAGGATTTCCCACACTTGTTGGAAAAAACCTTATCAGCCCTAAAAATCCAGTCACTACAAAAAACTGGTCACTGTCAGGGCAGGACCCCAAGGTGCGACACGAATGAGCACAAGTCCAGGAACAGTCCAAGGTTAAAGCCGAGTAAATCAGGTAGTACGGTTCAAACAGGTTTTAAATCACAGTCCATAAGTAGGGTCAGACATACCAGAGAGTCAAGTCCATAAATCACAACGATGCCAGAGGAGTCAGAGAGAAACGCAGGGTCCACGAAGCCAAGGGTCAAAAGCCGGTAAGAGTTTCACAAGGGTTGAGGCCGAGATACAAAGATTCAGGTCTTGACAACGACGTTGCTAGCACAAGTGTGCTCATGGCCAGAGGCTTTCCTAAATAGTGCTCTGGCTCCGTAGCCCATGAGCACCTGTGAGCAAGGTCCTGACTGCTGCTAATACTCAGGGCTCAAGGTTCTTTGCCCTCTGGAGTGTGACTCTTTTCTTCGGCTGGCCAGGTCTTGACGCCGACGATCCCTTAGCCGGTGCACAGGTGGGGGAGAGGCGGGTGGTGAAGTGCTTGCTTCAGGCACCGCTCCAGGTGCAAAGCGTCCCACAGTTGGCTCAAGCTGCTGTGTATCCTCCACAGCACTTACATCGGTTGCAGGTCCTGGTGCCTCTTCAGCCCTTAAAGATACCGAAGCCTCCCTGTTTTGGCTGTCAGGGGCTGGTTCAGGGGCTGAGTCAAGTACAGGCATGACACTATCCCCCCCTCAGAACCCCCCCCCACCTGAAGGGCTGGGTTTGTTGGGGTAGGCGTCATGGAACTGCCGCACGAGGTCCGGGGCATGCAGGTTCGAAGCGGGCTCCCAGGAGCGATAGTCGGGGCTGTAGCCCTTCCAGTCGATGAGGTATTGCAGGGTGCCCCTGTGCACCCAGGAATCGAGGACCTGCTGGACCTCGTACTCTTCCTCATCGTCCACCAATACCGGTGGTGGCGGTGCAGTGGGCGTATCCCGGTTGGGATCCGGAGGGGCTGCCAACTGGAGGAGGGAGCGATGGAATATGGGGTGGATCTGGAGGTGGTCAGGCAGGAGCAGACGAAAGGCATCAGGGTTGACTTGGGCGACCACCTCGTAGGGGCCGATGAATCGTGCGCCTAATTTATGGGAACGACCAGGAGCCCGAAGGTAACGAGTGGACAGCCACACGAGGTCGCCCACTTTGAGGGGCGGCCCCTCCCGACGGTGTCGATCAGCGGCCAGTTTGTAGGCATCCTTGGCGCGCTGTAATTGGTCCCGAAGCAGGGCGTGGAGGGCGTGTAGTTCTTGGAGCCGGTCATCTGCGGCGGGAACGTCCGACAAGGGGCCGAGGGGTGCAAAGAAGTGGGGGTGGTAGCCATAGTTGGCCGTAAAGGGCGTGGTTCGGGTTGACGTATGCACCGCGTTGTTATAGGCAAACTCAGCTAATGGCAGCAAGGAATACCAATTATCCTGCTGGTAATTGGTGTAACAGCGCAGGTATTGCTCTAGCGTATCATTGGTGCTCTCGGTTTGTCCATCGGTTTGAGGGTGGTAAGCCGAGGACAGATGGACTTCAGTTCCTAAACCCCGCTGCAGAGCCTGCCAGAACCGAGCAGAGAACTGTGGGCCTCGATCTGAGATGATACACATTGGAGTCCCGTGCAGGCGAAAGACGTGGTGCAGGTATAACTGGGCCGTTTCAGGTCCGGTTGGGACTTTGACGCACGGGATGAAATGGGCCATCTTTGTGAATAAGTCTACAACCACGAAGATGCAGGTGTGCCCTTGGGAGCGAGGGAGGTCAACAATAAAATCCATCGATATGACCTCCCAAGGGCCCGATGGAACAGGTAAGGGATGAAGGAGGCCCGGGGGCTTGGCAGACACGTCTTTGGCATGGCGGCAGACATCACACGTGCTGACATACTGATCACTGTCAGCCTGCACTCGGGGCCACCAAAAGTCCCGAGTGAGAAGGTGAGTTGTTTTGTGACGCCCAAAGTGCCCAGCTGGGAGGGCATCATGGGCGAGGTGCAAGACTCGGGCGCGGAGTGGCCCTGGAGGGACGTAGAGCCGGTCCCGATGGAAGAGTAAGCCATTGCGGGAGGTCAGGTTTCCGGAGGCACCTTGCTGCAGTTCTCGGAGGCGTTTTTGTGCCCAGGGATCCGTAGCCTGCCTTGCTCGGATGTCCTCAGAGAGGGACGGCCATTCCGTGGTAGCGGCAAATACCGCCGGCTGCAGGATGGTAGCTTCTGGGGCTTCTTTGGCTAGTGCGGGCGTGTATTCCGGTTTCCGGGATAAGGCATCTGCCTTTTGGTTCTGGGAGTGAGGGATGTATGAAATCTTGAAGTCAAAACGGGAAAAGAAGAGAGACCAGCGGATTTGGTGCTGGTTTAACCGACGGGTTGCCTGGAGGTGCTCTAGGTTCCTGTGGTCCGTGAGCACTTGGACCGGATGTCGGGCCCCTTCGAGGTAGTGGCGCCAAACCTCGAAGGCGGTCTTGATGGCCAGCAACTCCCTCTCCCAGATCGTATAGTTCCGTTCGGCTGGGGAGAGTTGCCTGGAATAGTATGCACAGGGTTGTAGCGGTTGGGCGGGGTCATCTCGCTGGGAGAGCACGGCCCCTAAGGCGACACTAGAGGCGTTGGATTCCACGGTAAAGGGGAGTTGAGGATCAGGAGAGCGGAGGAGTGGTCCGGAAGTAAAGCGCTGTTTCAGCGTGGCGAAGGCTTGTTCGGCTTCAGAGGTCCACTGAAAGGGTTCTTTGGGCCAGAGGAGGTGAGTCAGGGGTGATGTCAGGTCGGCGTAGGATGGGATGAATTGGCGATAGTAGTTCGTGAAGCCCAGGAGGCGCTGGACGTCTTTACGGGTCTGCAGAGCTTGCCATTGGAGAATGGCTTCCACCTTCTTGGGGTCCATTGCGATTCCTTGGGGTGAGACAATATGGCCCAGGAATTCGACCGCTTTCAGGTGAAAAGCACACTTTTCCAGTTTGGCGTAAAGCCCATGGATGCGGAGTTGCTGGAGCACTTGCCGTACATGCTCGATGTGTTGTGGCACAGAGGTTGAGTAGACCAGGATGTCATCCAGGTAAATGATCACGAACTGGTCCAGAAGATCTCGGAACACATTGTTAATAAAACGTTGAAAGACCGCGGGGGCATTGGTCAACCCGAAAGGCATGACCAAGTGTTCATATTGCCCGTAGCGGGTGCTGAAGGCCGTCTTCCATTCATCCCCGGCCTTGATATGGACCAAGTTGTACGCTCCTCGGAGATCCAGCTTGGTGTAAAGCTGGGCCCTGCGGAGACGGTCCAGGAGTTCGGGGATCAACGGCAGGGGGTAGCGGTCCCGGATGGTAATCTTGTTCAGCGCCCGGTAATCGTTACAGAGCCAAAGGTCTCCTGTTTTTTTTTAACAAAGAGAACCGGAGACGACAGGGGAGTGGTGGATGGTCGAATAAAGCCGCGGGCCAAGTTTTTATCAAGATAGTCCCGGAGTGCGGCCAGCTCCGGTTCTGCCATGGGGTACAGGTGACCCATGGGCAAGGGAGCATCGGGTATCAGGTTGATGGCGCAATCGTATGGCCTGTGCGGGGGTAACTGGTCTGCCTCTTTTTCATCGAACACGTCCGCAAACGAGTGGTATGGTGGGGGTAAAGTCGTAGCTGCTCCAAGCAGCAATGCGGATGAAACAGGATCAGGTGGGAGAGCTGAAGGCGAAGGGTCGGGGGCGCTGTTCGGGGGAGCTGGCGACTGGGTGCCTGGTGAGAACTGAAGGTCCTGGTGAGCCCAATTGATTTGGGGGTTGTGGGTTCGGAGCCAGGATAGTCCTAGGACAACGGGAAACCGAGGCATCGGCACCAGGTCGAAAATCAGTCGTTCTTGGTGTTGGTGGACCCACAAGACGAGGGGTTGGGTCTCGTGCACCACAGGTCCGGAACGCAGCATGCGTCCATCAATGTCTTCCACTAATGTTGGATGTTTTTTGTCCCGGAGGGGGATGCCATTTTCTTTGGCGAAGAGGTTGTCCATGAAACAACAGGCGGCCCCCGAATCCAGCATAGCGTGGATGAACAGCCATCTGCCATCCGGGAGCTGTAGTCGCACTGGCAATAGGAAGGGTGTCTGTGGTGGATAGGAGGAGCTGGAGGACCCTAGGACAGGCCCCAAGCAGGAGGGTCCCTTCAAGCCTGGGGCTGCCCTTTTGCTGGTGGGGCGAGAGCTTGTGGGCCCCTCTGTTTCACAGGGCATCCGGAGGAGAAATGCCCCGCCCCTCCACAATAGAGGCATAAGTTCTGGGCACGCCTTCGTGCCTTTTCTTCAGGAGTGAGACGTGGTCGGGCGACTCCTAGCTGCATGGGTTCGACAGCAGGAGAAGACAGGGAGGGACCTGGAGAAACGGCCCGGGGAAACTCGTGGGGTTTGCCAGGCAGGGTGATGCTGCGCATTTTGCTCTGGTGACGGCTCTGCAGCCGGCCATCAATGCGGAGGCACAGATGGATGAGTTGTTGCAGGGTCTGTGGGCGGTCACTGCGAGCTAGTTCGTCCAGGATCTCATCAGACAGCCCTTCCGTGTATTGGTCCATAAGGGCTGCCTTGTTCCATGCCAAGTCTTGGGCTATGAGCTGGAAGTCCATGGTGTATTGAGCCACTGATGCCGTGCCTTGTTTGAGAGCCCGAATCTTGCGGTTGGCAGTCTCGGTTTTTACAGGGTTGGCATAGGCTGCAGAGAAGTAAGCTTTGAAGCTGGCGTAGTTTGATAATAAAGGGGAAGCTCCCACTAGCAAGGGAGTTGCCCATTTGGCAGCTTGCCCTTTAAGCAGGCTTAATACAAAACAGACCTTGGTTTTGTCTGAAGGAAAGTCCCGGCTACGTAGTTCCATATACAGTTCACACTGAGCCACAAAGGCGGGGAATTCCTCCACGTTCCCAGCAAACCGGTCAGGAGGATTCAGGGGGCAGCGTGGGGGAGGCACAGCAGCAGCTGTGATAGCAGCAGCATTGGCAGCAGTCTGCTGTTGGAGCGTGAGCACAGCTTGAGTTAATTGCTGCACTTGGTCCAGAACACCTACAAGCGAGTCTGCTCCTTCTGTTGCACCATCCATCATGCTACAGACGGGTAAATGTGTGGGGTGCTAGCAATCTGTCAGGGCAGGACCCCAAGGTGCGACACGAATGAGCACAAGTCCAGGAACAGTCCAAGGTTAAAGCCGAGTAAATCAGGTAGCACGGTTCAAACAGGTTTTAAATCACAGTCCATAAGTAGGGTCAGACATACCAGAGAGTCAAGTCCATAAATCACAACGATGCCAGAGGAATCAGAGAGAAACGCAGGGTCCACGAAGCCAAGGGTCAAAAGCCGGTAAGAGTTTCACAAGGGTTGAGGCCGAGATACAAAGATTCAGGTCCTGACAACGACGTTGCTAGCACAAGTGTGCTCATGGCCAGAGGCTTTCCTAAATAGTGCTCTGGCTCCGTAGCCCATGAGCACCTGTGAGCAAGGTCCTGACTGCTGCTAATACTCAGGGCTCAAGGTTCTTTGCCCTCTGGAGTGTGACTCTTTTCTTCGGCTGGCCAGGTCTTGACGCCGACGATCCCTTAGCCGGTGCACAGGTGGGGGAGAGGCGGGTGGTGAAGTGCTTGCTTCAGGCACCGCTCCAGGTGCAGAGCGTCCCACAGTTGGCTCAGGCTGCTGTGTATCCTCCACAGCACTTACATCGGTTGCAGGTCCTGGTGCCTCTTCAGCCCTTAAAGGTACCGAAGCCTCCCTGTTTTGGCTGTCAGGGGCTGGTTCAGGGGCTGAGTCAAGTACAGGCATGACAGTCACAAACTTCCTATCCAAAAGGAACCTGATAATGATTCTGAGATTACTGATGAAATGTTTCCTCCTGAGGATTATGCTGAAGCAGCCTTTCCCTTCCTTGATTTTTACATGAGAAAGCTAAAAGCTGAATGGGAAAAACCTCTATCTAGCAGGCAAATCCTGGGATCGATTAAAAGACTGTACCCTCTAATTTCTTCTGCCTCAGATCTTTTTCCTGTGCTGGCTGTAGATGCTCCAGTAGCTGCCCCACAATCCTCTGGATTACTTTCTGAGGATGGCTATGGTTCCTTAAAAACAATTTAGACAAGAGAACTGAGTTTGCCTTAAAGAGATCTCATGAGGCCAATGCTATGACTATTCAGGCTTCCTTTGCAGCTTCCACTGTTTCCAGAGCAAACATCATATGGATGAGGAGGCTGATTCAAATGCTTCCTGAAAAAAATCCAGGGCTGTTAGAGGGAACAAATAGAGTATTAAAAGCGATCTTTTATACGGCTGACACCACCTTAGATTCTATGATGTCCACTTCCAGAGCTATGGCCTCCGTGGCTGTTGCCGGAAGCATGGTTTGGTTGCGAGCTTGGCCAGTGGATTACCAGTCAAAGGCCACTGTCTCAGCATACCCTTTCCAGGGGGACAAATTATTTGGCAGTTCCTTAGATAAGATTCTTGTGGACAGCCACGATAAGAAAAAAGCCCTCCCAAAGTCGGTGCGTCCGGGGGATAGGAGGACACTCAGTGCTTCTTCTTCTTCCTTTTGTCCCTACAACTCAGTCCCGAGGTTTAAACAGGAAACAGGCGGCCCTCCTGGGGGATGAACAGACAACCCTTCCATCAGGGAGGTTTTAATAACAGCAGATTCCCTAGACAGGGAAACAGACAAGACAGGGCGAGAGCCCAAAAACCCAAAGGCATGACTACCCAGCCCCCCCGGTAGGAGGACGCCTTCTTCAGTACAAATAGGAATGGCTCTCCTTCCGACCAGATGCCTGGACACAAGAGGTGATCTTAGAAGGTTACAAAATAGAATTTCTATCTCTTCACCTCAACGTTTCCTTGTTTCCCCAACTCACAGCAGTCCCATCAAGAGGGCCAGAACCGAGTCAGCAATCAACCACCTGCTGACTATCCAGGCCATAGAGTGGGTACCCATGGAAGAGCATTGGACCGGAGTTTATTTGGTCTTTTTTACAGTCCCCAAAAAGAACGGGGACTGGAGGGCCATCCTGGAATTAAAATACTTGAACAGGTATGTGGACCTCAAACATTTCTGTATGGAGTCATTGAGGTCCATCACAGAATCTCTTCTTCCTGGGAAATAACTTTGTTCCATCGACTTGACAGAAGCATATCTTCACGTTCCAATATACCCAAGGCACAAACGTTTTCTTCAATTCTGTGTGGGAGAGGAACATCTGCAATTCCGGGCCCTTCCCTTTGGCCTGTTCTCTGCCCCAAGGCTATTTACCAAGCTCTTGATCCACCCAGTGGTGTCTCTTCAGGAACAGGGCATACATCTCCACCCGTACCTGGACGACATCTTGATTCAATACTCATCCAAGACAAAATCGCTGAAAGATACTCAAACAACCATCAGCTGTTTGCAGAGCTTCGGTTTCCTTGTCAACGAACAGAAGAGCCTCCCTGACACTGTCCCAATGCCTGGAACATCTGGGTGTAATAACGGACACTCGGAAATCCACCCTTCATCTTCCCACTGTCAAGGCACGAAAGCTCATGGGGCTGTCTGCCCAGATAATCTTCACTGTCATCCCTCACCAGATTAATGGGCCTCATGGTGGCTGCCTTCAATACCCTACAATGGGGGAGGTTCCACTCCAGGCAGCTCCAGAATTTCCTGCGTCCTTACCAGAGGGCCATCACCTTGAAGAGGGAATTCTCCTTGAAGATACTGCTCCAGGTAAAGGCCAGCCTTCGTTGGTGGACCAGCCTATCCAATTTGACCCAGGGCAAGACCTTCTGGGTACAAGACTAATTGCAGATTTTCACAGATGCCAGCCTGTCTGGTTGGGGAACCACCCTTTGATACATACTGGTCCAGGGGAGGTGGTCCAAGGTAGAAGCGAACCTGCTGATCAACTTGTTAGAACTTCGAGCTATTTGACCAGCTCTCCAGCATTTCACTCCTCAGATACAGGGTCATCATGTCCTCGTCTGCACCGACAATGTGTCTGCAAAGGCATATCTGAACAAGCAAAGGGGCTTCCTGACCCTCCCAACGAGAAGCAACATCCTTGTTGACATGGGCAGAGTCCAACCTG
Source organism: Gekko gecko (assembly GCA_029375565.1). Lineage (NCBI taxonomy): Eukaryota > Metazoa > Chordata > Lepidosauria > Squamata > Gekkonidae > Gekko > Gekko gecko. Next base: position 83,031,289 of record JAPDNY010000004.1, read on the forward strand.
TTATCTCTTTGAGCAGAGCACATCAAGGGATCGATAAACACTCAAGTGGACTGGCTGAGTCGACAATCCATTCAAGAGGCCGAGTGGCCCTTGCATCACAGGTTCTTCTCGTTAATTCAGAACAGATTCGGGACTCCCCAAGTAGATCTGTTCACATCATCAATCAACTGCCAACTGGAGAGGTTTTATCATCCTTCAGCGGAGCAAACAGATGCCCTTCTGTTGCCATGGCCTGTGGGGCTACTATATGCGTTTCCCCCTCTACCTGTGCTACGTCGACTTCTTCAAAGAATAAAAGTGATGAGAGCGGAAGTCGTCATTGTGGCACTGTATTGGCCTCATCAGCCGTGGTTCACACTTCTTCAGTGATCGCTCCTCTGTTCACCCTGCCGGTCTCTCACGACATGCTGATACAGGATCCAATCAGTCATCTCAATCTAGGCTGGTTCTCCTTGACCTCATGGAGGTTGTGTGGGGCAAACTTCAGACGCTAGGCTACAGTGAACCAGTCGTGTGGACGATGATGGCTTCCAGAAAATCCTCCACTTCCAGGATATACAATGTTACCTGGAAGGCCTTTGTCCGTTGGTCTAGAGGGAAGAAGATTGACCCATTACGCCCTCGTATTAGGTCCATTCTGGATTTTCTTCAAGATGGTAGATCCAGTGGTCTTTGTGTGGCCACCTTAAGACGACAAATGGCAGCCTTGGCTTCTGTGCTACCCCGTTATGCGGGGTTGCCTATATCACAACACCCTCGTGTCTGCCGTTTTCTGAAAGGAGTGGCTTTCCAAGATCCACCTCAAAAGCATCGCTTTCCTACATGGAAACTGAACACGGTCCTTTCTGCGCTGACTAAAGGACCCTTCGAACCATTGATATCCGTCCCCTTAAAATTCCTTTGGATGAATACGCTTTTCTTAGTGGCCATTACATCGGCCAAGAGGATCTCTGAACTTGGTACCCTTTCTGTTTGCAAGGATTTCTGCATTTTTTACCATGACAAGGTTGTTTTATTTATTTTTATTTTATTTATTTATTTATTTTTGGATTTATATCCCACCCTCCCCGACTACTAACCCGACCTTCTGTCCCAAGGTAAACACTAAATTTCATAGATCTCAGGAGATATGCCTTCCGTCTTTTGTTCTGAAGCCTGTGCATCCGATAGAACGTCTATGGCACACTTTAGATGTTCGAAGAGTGTTGAAGCATTACATCTCTGAAATGGCTGGGATTAGGCAAACAGACTCTATGTTAATTAATATCTCTCACACACACACAGGAAAGAAGATATCTACATCAGCTATAAGCTCCACCATCAAGACATGTATTGCAGAGGCCTACAAGAGTCTGCATATCAAGGTTCCAAATGGCATCACGGCCCATTCCTTGCCTAGCATGGCCACTTCAGCTCCCTTTGCTAATAGAGCATCTGTGGAAGAAATTTGCAAAGCAGCAACCTGGATGTCCCTGTCTACCTTTATCAGACATTATAAAATCAACTTATCTGATTCTGCAGATGAAGCATTCAGACGTCAGGTTTTGCAGTCGGTCCTGTCGGCGGAGGACGACCCCCACCCTGTATTTAGGGGACACTGCTCTGGGAGGTCCCACACAAGATGGCCTCCACCTCAGAGGGAGAATGACCATTGAATACTCACCATGAAGGGTCCTTCTCCTCTGAGGTATGGAGGACATCTTAGCCCTCCCGGGGTCACCACTCTTCCACGGTTCACTGACTGCATTCAACCCAACACAGTTCAGAGAGAGAGAGTGAAATCACCATGGTCTTAGAAGTCTTAGAGAAGACCTTCATTCACCTTAACCTTGTGGCAATATTATTTCCAGGTGCCAAACAGAAGGAGGTTTTCCTTATCTTGCCTCTTTTCCTATCGTTTCTTCCTTTACTAAATTTATCTTGTTAGAGTTGAAGTTATACTGTTGTTCTGAGTTTTTCCTGTTATAGTTCTTTACTACACTGCTTTTGGGAGCGCCAAAACTGAACCAAGGGTGACTCCCGCCAGAGGAAACAGGAAGAAGTTGTCCTGCCTCCCTGAAGATGGATGGGAATCACCCACACAAGATGTCCTCCAGACCTCAGAGGAGAAGGACCCTTCACGGTGAGTATCCAATGGTCGTTCTTCAGTTGGGAAAGATCAGGAACTGCCCATACATGTACACTCTGTGGTCTTTCCCAAGAGAATGAAACACCCCAAAATGACCTCTTAACCTCCTCATAAAGCTAGGCTTGGCTTAAACACTGGCTTTTGCTGGTGGGCTAGGAGAACCACATCGTGGCTGGTAAAACTCAGGCCAAGTGAAGATTCCCCAGGCTTACGTAGCACCATTTTCTGCATTGTGTGACATGTCTAATGCGTGATGTTTTCAGTTTTCAGTAATCCTAGTCATGTTACATTGCCTAGTAGGTGTCTTATCCTATTGATTGCATTGATACATTATATAGTTATACTTTTTTATCATTACTACAGTATTTGCTTCAATAAAATAAAATACTTTTTTTCCAGTTTTTTAAGTTATGTATTCGGTATATTTATCTCTAATTAAAAGTTATAGAAACTCTTAAAGTTTTGTGGCTTTTATTATGAAAGGGTTGCTAGCCAGTACCTGGCAACTGGCAAGAGTGTTGTGGGCAGGGATAAGAGGGGTATAATGCTACTGTGGTGTCACATTACTTCTGGAAGAAAATCCCCTAAAATTGAAGTTACATAGATAGTTCTTGGAATCTCTACCATAGAGTTTCTGGTGATTCCTGGGGCTTCTTACTGGATGTGACACGATGCTGCATCTGGCGCCATGAGTTCCTTTTTTAAAAATTCTCCTGCCGCCTCTCAGAGCAGTGATGGGCAATGGGAGCAGGGGGCAGGGAATTCCCTGCTGTGACCAGGGACTTGGCAACCCTATGTTGTGATGAGAAAAAAGGAAGTAGTATGGCAGAGGCATACCTGCCTATTGAGAAAAGAGTAATTATTTGTTGTCTGGGACAATTCAAATTTCAGCTTTTTAGACAACAGATAATTCTTACAGAAATTCTACTTTTTTGGGATACTGCCATTGCAATTCTTGTTTTTTGGCCTCTTGAAGAGCATGAATTAGTAGTAAAACTTGTGTATTGGTGTTTTTAAACCAGAAATATGGCTGTGCATTCTTTCCAGAGATGATAAAGTCTGGAGAATATTTTCTCCTCCTGGCAAATGCCCTGTAATTCCCATCAATTTCTGCTATGCATAAGAAGCTGCAGTATTTATATTCCCTTTTCAAAACCAGCATTAATTTGCTGGTGAAGGACAAACTGTACAGGCTGCCTGGGACACGAAAAGAGGTATAGAAAGGAAAGCTGAAGACTGGGCAGAGGGCGGAAAAGTACAGAGAGAAGGAAATACGGAAAAAGCATGGAAAGTGGGATGGGGTGGGTGAAACTTCCTTTTTGAGTTTTTTTGAATCCCCTGATTTTGTTGATATAAAAAGGATATTTGGAAAGTATGGGTCTCTGCATTTCTTTGTTCTTTGAAAAGAGAAAATGGGCATGAAGTATAAGAAACCTACAGTAAAAGTTTATATAGCTCTTACCTTACATTTTGCACTATTTAAATTATTGGGCTGTATGAAACAATCTTGAGCCAAGGGTAGCTTGGTTTGACCAACTTTATTCAGCCTGCCATCTTCAAACTACTTATTCTGTGGAAGTCTCATTATTTGACAGTGTGCCCATTTGACTCAGTGTGCAGGTTTGCAGCTATAACTGAGGTACTTCCTCCACGGTTCCTGCTCAGCACTGTCCCCATAAATTGTGTAGATCATGAGCTGTGTCCATATGGCTTCTAAAGCAATAATTATAATTCTTTAGTAAGAGAGAGCCATAGTGATAGGGATTGTGACTATACTTGCTGGTCCAAAAAGGTTAATATTATTTAGCAGCAATTGAACCACAGTTCTAGCATACAGTCTGCTGTAGTGTTGACTCAGCATTAGGGGTGTGCAGTTTAAAAAAAAAAATGATATTTTTCGTTTCAGGTTCAATAGACCCAAGAAGAAAAATACCAGATTTTTTTAAAAGCCAGCCCGGTCCTGGGGCTGGTTTGGCTTCTGCTGCACCCTGGTTTAAACCACACTGCAGGAGAAGCCAGAGCCAGGATCTGTGTGTCACAGGGAGATCGCTCCCCAAGGCATACAGATCCTGGTTGGGATGACTTCTGCAGCCCAGTTTAATCCACGCTGCAGAAGGAGCCAGACCCAGGATCTTCATACCTCAGGGAGATCGCTCCCCATCCCATGCAGATCCTGGCTGGGACAAATTATCCTGCAGCCTAGTTTAAACTGGGCTGCACGAAAAGTCAGCCCCAAGCCGAGCTGGCAGGAACCGTCTGCTGCTCCCGGCGCAATTGATCCTGATCCTTGGGCTGTCTTCTGCAGTCCTTTTAATCTGCTTCTGCCTCTCCTCTATTTTCATATCTTCTGGTAATTCCCAAATATATCCAGGATTATTTCAGGGTTTCAAAAAAAAAAATCCCAAGAAAACCTGGATACATTTGGGATGCCAAAATATACCTGAAAAATACCAATAAGGTGTTTTTCAGGTATATTTTTGGTTCCCATAGACCCAAATGTACATGCACACCCCTACTCAGCATGCTGGTTTGTAGCTTCCTCCATGGTTCCTGCTCAGCACTATTTAAGCTCTTATATCAAAGCATTCTAGTTCTTTGGGAATACAGTGTTCCATATCTGGTGAGACCAACTCTGTCCCTGGGACTCGACGGATGCCAGATATCCTGAGAGAGAGAAGACCGATTTCAGCGCCATCAAGATGTTAGGGAGGGACTGGGGGTAGGCATAGTTTTATTTATTTATTTATTTATAATTCAATTTATATCCCACCCTCCCCAAACGGGCTCAGGGCAGCTAACACCTTAGGCACCAGGCCATGATTAAAACAACTAACAATTAGGGCACAAGCCATGATTAAGTTAAAAACAATCCCATTCAGCACTGAAGTGCCGGTGCTCTAGATGTTACTGCTATCCTCAGTTCCAAGATGGGTTCTAAGAATTTAAATCCAGAACAGTTCCATAGCAGTGCTCCATCCAGTCTTCATCCCAGGGCCGATGGTGGCAATGCATTGATGGTACAATAGCGGCGACGACTCCTACTCAAAAGCCTGGTGGAAGAGCTCCATCTTGCAGGCCCTGTGGAACTTCACAAGATCCCGCAGGGCCAGGATCTCTTCTGGGAGCTTGTTCCACCAGGTAGGAGCTGCCACCGAAAAGGCCCTGGCTCTGGTTTAGTTTCAGCCGATTCAGTCTAAGCCAACCAGCCACAGCCTGCAATGCCCGATAAAGGTCCCTCTGGGGGTAGGCATAGTTTTCTATTTGACAGTTGATAATTCTGTCTTGATTCTCTTGGGAATGTGCTGAATGGTATGTAGAGTACATGAACGTGCTTTTGTCAAGATGGCTATCAAAATTTGATTGATCAATGTAGGACTGCAAATTTTTGCTTTACAAAATATCTTCATAGTTTAAATTGGGGTGATCTTTACCTTTTTTAAATCTGGAGTCTCTTTAGAATGCTTAGGAGTTGTAAATGTAGGTGCATTTAGGATTTCAAAATCTGTCCATATATTTTCATACCCCTCTTGAATATCTTTGAAGCACTTTGGTCATTGTACAGATGTATTCTAATAACTGGCTTGACTAAAAGTGTCTCTCGGAAATATATTATCCTTTTGAACACAGCATGCAAATGAGGATTATAGTGATGTTCTGGAAGGAGATGAAGCAGAAAAAGCTGTCAAAAGCATTAGAGCTCAGAACTCAGTAGGACTTTAGGAAAACATTAACTCATGCATTGCTGTAATATTAAACTGCCTTTTTTGAAAACAGAATTCCATGACCCAGCAAACTGTCATATGGTCTCTGGTTGATGTGAAGAGTACCCTGTACAGATGTTTTTAATCCAACTTTTGAAGTCTAACCTTTTATTGGAAGAATAAGGAAAGATGTGCTTCCTGAGCCAGTTTGGTGTAGTGGTTAAGTGCACGGACTCTAATCTGGGAGAACCGGGTTTGATTCCCCACTCCTCCACTTGCACCTGGCTGGATGACCTTGGGCAAGCCGTAGTTCTGATAAGAGCTGTTCTTGAAAAAGAGCAGGTTTCTGTCTAGAGCTCTCTTAGCCCCACCTACCTCTGTTGTGGGGAGGAGAAGGGAAAGGAGTTTGTAAGCCACTCTGAGACACCTTTGGGTAGTGAAGGGCGGGGTATAAATCCAGTCTCTCGCTTCTTCTCTGATGCTAGCATCTATTCAAACATACAGACCCCATTGTCAGTTTTAGTCTACATTAACAGTCTAGATCTGATTCCATGGTGTGGGATGTCGCTAGTATATGAGCAATTCTGATGACACTGTCTACTTAAAATTGTTTTCTCTGTAATGGTCCATTTTGATTTTTATGAGTATGTTGTAAGAGTAGGTAATTCAGCTATAGCATAAATAGTTCTATCTTGGATGTGTAGCATTACCCTGAAAGTACTTAATGCTTAAAATGTTTATTGTACTAGAGCATAGGGTGATCTTAAGCTGCTGTTGAAAAACAGTATGAAGACGTGCTATTTGTGTGAGAAAGGTAATGCATTTATATGGTCCACAATTCCAGAGAGCTATGTTATTTCAATCAGGTACCAACATTATATTGGGATTTGAAATAAGAGAGAGAAATAGCCAGAGTATAAAATTTATTTGTGTATTCATTCATTTAAAACATTTATACACTCATCTTTCTTCCAGGCATTCAAGTATGCAATATAGGTAACCACAATGTAAAAGTAATATGAAACAATCATGAAAACAGTACATTAAAATCAAAACTAAAAACTTACATCCCAACCAGCAAGGTATTCCCCTCCCCCTTCTTTCCTGCTTAAGGTAGGAGTCTCCCTGACCCCTTTTGGGAGGCTGCTTCAGAGGCATGGGGCCAGGGAGGGGCTTGTGGTTCAGTGTTAAGAGACTCTGCTTTGCATGCAGACAATCCCAGGTTCAGTCCCGTTTTTACAACCTTCTCCCAGTGTCAGCACCCAAGATTCGTCATCTCCCCACCATAACCTTACATGAGCAGTCTGATAGAAAAGATCAGAACCATCTCAGCACTGCTGCACCCAGACCTCACATTCCATGTGCCTCAGCAGTATTAAAAAACAGATTATCAAATTAACTAATAACTAATATTGTCAGATTAACAAAACAGCAGCTCAGCACTACTCTCTGTTCTGCAGAGCCAAGTCACTGGTAATTCATGCCTGGCTACATTCCTTGTCACTATCTGTGGAAGCCAGAATCCATATACGGAGAAGGCCTTTCCAGCTCCAGAATGGATTATACCCTCAGTTCAAGAATTGATAGCAAATTGTATTCTGCACTTGCTCTGTTTTTTCTCCTTCAAAACATTATTAAACAGGGTTGGGTTTTTTTTTTTAAGAGTTGTGGAAGGTCAATAGTTCAGCTGTTTGAGACCCATGATGGAGTGAGCTCCCATCTATGGTGCCAGCTCCTGCTAACCTAGCAGTTCGAAAGCAAGAAATTGCAAGTAGATAAATAGGTACTGCTTCGGTGGGAAGGTAACAGCATTCCATGCACCTCAGCGTCTAGTCATGCTAGACATGACGACGAAAATGTCTTTGGACAGTGCTGGCTCTTCGGCTTGGAAATGGAGATGAGCACCGCATTCCTATAGTCAGATTCGATTGGCTTTTGAGCAAGGGAAACCTTTACCTTATCTCTTAGTTTCTAAGGTTCTTCCCCTAAGAAGCCTTAAGGTTGTGTTGTCACAGTTGATGAAATGTTGGTTTGACCCTCAGGCTGTATTCTCAGACAGTCCCTTAAAAAAAAAAAAAAAAAAATGTTGGTTTGACCCCTTGGCAGCTTGCAGCCTTCAATTACTGTAGTTGAAAACAGCTTCCTTCGTTGCTATAACTTCTTCCCAGCATGCTAGTGATCTTTGTGGTCTCTGGGCTGTCCATTCCTGTCTTCTGTTTCAAACTGGTAAGGTAGTCTTTTTCACCTCAGCCATTCTGCCAGTGCACCTCAAAACTATTCCAAAGGAAATAGGGCCCTGCATACACCCTATGTTGACAGAGGATTAACTTTTGTAAAGACCTTCCTATGTGCCATGGTGGCCAGAGAAAGGTGTTCAATGTCTCTTCTTAATGCAAGTGGATATTTTCATGTGTCTCATTTGTTACTAGGTAACAAAGTAGACATTATCAGATCATCCTGATGGTGAATCTACTAGGGACGTGGTGAGCTGTACAGTCTTTGCACAAAACATATCTCTTCCAGATGTCTGCAAAGCATTAACTTGGTCACAGACTTTGACCTTTGTATATTGCTATGCTTTGACGTCTGAGCCTGACAGGTTGTGGCATTCTCCTGAGCTCTATTCCAGTAAGACTTACCAGTCCCTACCTCCAAGTGCAGTTGCTCTAACCTCATCAGTGTGATTCACAGAGACCAGAAAGAAGAACTGGTTAGTTACCTGTAACCAATGTTCATCAGATTGTCATCCGTATAGTCACGTGATCTGACCACCTTACCCAAAACAGATGCATTGATTTTCTTCTGATGTGTTTTGGAAGGAAGAATTTAGTAGGATACACAGATCCATTCTCTCTGAGCATATGCTTTGCTACCCTTTGTCCCTAGAGGTTGGAGCCAGTACCAAAAAATCTTTTTAAGCAGCTCTAGACATTTCCCTGATTTGAATCTGCACATATTTGATTCTGAGATGACTACTGAAAGAATATCAGTTACAGGTAAGCAACCTTTTCTGTCTAACCACTTCAATATATCCCCTAAACCAGTGGATCCCAAACGCTTTTAGGCCACCACCCCTTTGCTTCCAGAAACCCATCCCCAGTCCCCCCTACGCTGTCCTATAAAAAGCATTATTCAGAATTGTGGGTTGTACAACCCACCAATGTTCCCTCTAAGCTGTGAAGTCTTGTGAGCAAAAATTCTACTTTGTGAGCTACTGGCATTAAAGTTGTGAGCAAGCGATTTGGCTACTGCATAAATTAGTTTGCTCTGGAGCCATCCTTCCTGAGCTAAGACAAAAATGTGTGAGCCAGAGGCTAAAAAACTGTGAGCTAGCTCACACTAACTCAGCTTAGCAGGAACACTGCAATCCACCAAAGAAAATAAAATAATAAAATTTGAAACAATAACAATTAATTGGATATTTATTCAAAATCCAGTTAAAGTTTTTTAGTTTAATTTATTCAACAAAACTGAATGCAGTGTAACCAGCAGGAGTCTTTAATCACTACGTTTCGAATCTACAGTTGATTTCTTTATTTGGAGAGAAATATGTTGTTGGAAATGCAACAAGGAGCTTCTTAACCACTGTCCATACTGCTGGATAACAATCAGAAATTTCCTTCTCTGTAACACAAACTCTTGGTACGATTTCTCAAACTTTGGCTTTAGTGCAATGTCATTCTGTAGTTCCACCTCCACTACCCCACCTCCCTCAGTACCTGAAAATGGATTTATCACCCAATCTAGAATTTCCATTGAAATAAGATCCTCAGATTGCTCAGATATATCTTCATATAGTGTATCCAAATGGTCACCAAAAAAAACCCTTGCAGATCATCATCTTGTATCCCACCTTTCTTTTCTATCCTCAGACAGGTTTAGAATGGCTTACATTGTGTTTGAATAGAGTTTACTTTGAAATAAATGTGGAGACTACAGATTTGGCCCTAATAAAATTGACCTCATCATTTAATTGCAACTGCAAATTCATTTCATTGAACTTTGCAAATCGTTCTGATAAATAAGCAATTTCATGTTTGATATCCTTAAATTCATCACCGATAAAGCATTTGTCTCTTCAAAAAACTCCACAACAATGTCAAAAATGTTGTAAAAGCATCCTGCACAGTTGCCTTTTGATAGCCAATGAACTTCAGTATAAAAGTTTTTTAAACGTATTGTCTCCTTTTAATACATTTTTTTCTTTCATTTTATTACCACAGTTCTGAATAGTCTCCTGAAATTTCTCCCAATATTTATATTTATTTATTTACTATATTTTTTGTTATTGCTGGAATTTTATTATGCGTACCCTAAATTTTCCCTCAGTTACCCAGTTTTTTTCATTCCATCTCCCTAATTTTTTTCTTCTACTTTTTTTCTCTTTTAAAATGGAGAGATTTTAAATCCTTACAACCCAGAAGTATTAATATTGAGCAGACTGCAATAAAGATAACACTTATATAGCTAAAAAGTCCATAATCAATGGTAGGCTTGGTAACTAAGAATACAGGAAAATAATCAGCAAAAACTTGAAAAAGGACAGAAACAAAAACACACGTGGTGATGACATTTTCTTAAAATGCAGTACACAGGTCTGACTAGAGTTCTGATGATATGTTTACTAAAAATGCCAATATCTTCCATCAGATTTCAGCACCGTGCAGAGGCAGAAACTTGGAGTGCCATTTGCCAACATGGTGCTGTAGCTCAGTCAGTTGTAAATAAGTGAACAACACAGTCAAAGGGGCCCACCTCCAGGGGCCCACCTCCAGTGCCCCCCCCGCACTGTCTTGTCTCTAAGCGCCCCTAAGTAATCCTACTGCCCCCCAGGGGACCATACCACTCATTTTAAGAACCAGTGCCCTAAACTGTAGTTTAGAACAAAATAGATGTTTTATATTCCTGCTTAGTTGGCCATCACTGTGAAGGAGAGAAAAAGCATAGAAACTAGGAAGGAGAGCTGAATGTCACTGGAAGAGCTTGATTTCCTGTTGCTCTGCTTCAGTCACTGAATGTTATGAGACTAAGGGGGAAATGCAGTTGAACAACATTTCAGCTGTCATGGCCAATCACATTTGGAAGAACCACAGTTAACCAGCCAAAATAAACATGGTTTAGCATCACAGTACTGTACCTTCCAACCCACAGTTTATTAGACAGCCTACATATAGATATTATACTAAACCAGATTCTGATTAAACGTGGATTGTAAAGTATGATTTGTTATCACCTCTAAATGTGGCCTTTGCTTTTCAGGTCAATATAGTGATGTTTGGCAAGACTTGTGCACATCTTGCCATACATAGCTCAAAAGATAAATAAAACAAGCGGACAGATTCCTCCTTAGGACTCAAATAATCCTATATTCCATTTGCAAGATCTTAGGTGTTTGGAGTCACAGTAGCTGAATAAATCAGAAAGGTGTCTTGCCTGCCTACAGAATCTTTGTTATATTTTTAACAGCTCTTTTCGATTTCTGTCTTTCCTAAATAGGTTGAGTGCTGATTGAGTTTCATTCTGTGTTGACTTTTTTAAATAGATAAAAAGTCTCCTGAGTGATGGTTATGGCCTAATTTTTCACTGTTACAACTCAGTGCACATTATTACACCAGCACAATGGACCTTGATTTTAGTCCTCTCAGCTGATAATATAATATAACATAGTATTAGTCTTTAGGGTATTTTACTGGCTTTTATAGTGTTTTATTCTACCATTCTTCCCTTCAGCTAATGGTAGTGTCTTCCAGCAGTCCAAGGCACCTTTCACTGGAGGAGCATGCTACTATTGCCTAAGCAAAGTGATAGGATAAGACTTTTGTAGTTAATGGCTTTCATTAGTTCATAATCTTGGTCTTTTCCATGTTGAAGGATACATGTAACTTTGGATTTGTGATAAGGATTTCTAATTAGAATATTTAATCTTGTTGGGGAGAAGGAAAGAGGTAAACTCTTCTTCTCGTTCTCCAGTAAATACCTATAAAAGCAGGAAGTTTGCACTATACATCTTCAGAAGAATAATGTTTTGTTTAGACATCTACTGAAACACAAGGAACTGACTAGTGTAATGTAATGTAATTTTATTGTCATCATAAATTATATTTTTGTTTTCTCAACCCTTCTTGTTAGATCTGAGTGAAGGCGTGACAATAGCTTCTACAGACCAAACCATGATAACGAAGGCCCAAGGAGAGAAAGTCACATTGCCATGTACATTTACTTTTGGTCCACAAGATACAGGCTCACTAGACATAGAGTGGGTATTACTGCAACCAAATGATGAGCAAACAGTGAGTAAAAGCTTTAAATTTTTAGCTGTCATGTAGGTCTCATTTTCCATTTTAGATTTAAATGATTTCATCTAGGCCCTTTGACATGCTTGTCCAGTAGCACCTTAAAGATTGAAAAGATTTTCCAGGGTGTAAACTTTCAAGAGTCAAAGCTCTCTTCATAGGTACAAGTACTTGTTATATGCCTTAATAGATATGCTTGTTAGCAGCCATAATGTCAAACTGCAAATTAAAATGCTTTAATTTTTTTTTCACAAAGATGGCTCCAGGGTAAATGTGTTTTCATATTTGTAATAGTAATATAAATCATTGACTAAAGCTATGCATCTCAGTCATGTCTGGGTATAGCTACTGCTGTATAGAGCATGGATCCCCAATATAGTGCTCGTGGGCACCATGATTCCCATCAACACCTTTTGTGGCACTCATTTTGTGGTTGTGCCCACCACCTTGTGTCAAAATTCCAAAGGTGCCCACAGGCTTAAAAAGGTTGGAGACCCCTGGTGCAGAGGAAACTATTTAGAATATATTAGTTTAGGTAAAACTTTGTATCTGAACTGATGACTGATGACCATTTGACTGGCTTGAAGAAAACAATTATCTTTTTTTCCCAGGTCATTATGTACAATGGAGACAGAATTTATGATAAATATAAAATGGATGGACGAGTAGAGTTCGTTAATCCAAATCCAGCTTCTGGAGATGGTACTATTGATATCCTGAATTTAAAGGCATCTGACACTGGTACATATCAGTGTAAAGTGAAGAAACCTCCTAGTGTTCAGACCCACAGAATTCAGCTGACAGTACTTGGTAAGTTGATCTTGTTGAGTCTTTTGAATGTGGTAGACTTGTGTCCCAGCTGACTTAAGACTTCCCTGAAGGGTTTTCAAGGCAAGAGATGAACAGCAGTGTTTTGCTGTTGTTTGGCAGTCCTAGACTTCCATGGTGGTAAATGAATATCTGGATAGGTTAGGGATCATGATGAAAGTACAGCTCAAATTTTACTATAGAGGCCTTAGCTGTAGGATTAAAAATAATTCCACATGATTCATTTGCATCATAAGAACATAAGACAAGCCTGCTGGATCGGATTACTGGCCCATATAGTCCAGCATACTGTTTCATACCCCAGCCAACTAGTTGCCCTAGACAGCCGGACAAATGGGGCATAGAGGCTGCTCCTGCTTCCCAGCACTGGAATCCAGAGGCCTGCTGCCTCTGTAGATGGATACTATCTTCAGCTACCATGACTAGTAGCTATTGATGGACCCCTCTTCCAAGGGTCTCTTTAACCCCCTCTTGAAGTTATCTGTGCTCATGGCCATCAGTACCTCCACTGGCAGTGAACTTCACAGTTTAAGTAGTCAATGAATAAATATTTCCTTTTGTCTGTCCTGAACCTGTTTCCTAGCAATTTCATTAGGTGCTGCCAAGTTCTGATATTATGGAAGAAGGAGAGAAAAAAGCTTCCTCTATGTACTTTTTCTATCCCATTCATAATGTTATAAAACTCTCATGTCTCCCAGTAGCCATCTTTTTTCTAGACTCATAAGAAAAGTGTTCCAACCCCCTAATCATCTTTGTTGCCTTCCTTTGTACTTTTTCCAGCTCTGCAATATCCTTTTTAGAGCTATGACCACCAGAAATGCAGGCAGGCATTGTGCCAAATGAGGCCAAACCATAGCTTTCTGTGGCATTACAATATTGCTGTTATATTGTCAATCACTTTTCCTAACAATTCCTAACATGGAGTTTACCTTTTTCACCACTGCCACACAGTAAGTCAACATTTTCATTGAGCTTTCCAAGATCTTTCAATCTCGGTCTCAGCCAGTTCAGACCTCATCCTGTCCTTATATATATTTGAATTTTGGTTTCACTACATTCTATGCTTGCCATAATTGATTCGGCTCAAGAACTGGCAGTCAGAAGACACTGGCCAGGGCTGACTGGCTGCTTTGCAAAGTCCCGCCCACATCAGCCCCGGTCAGTGTTTTCAGCTCAGTCTACTCCAGTCCTCCGACAGGAGAGGACCTTCTGGAGTGTGAGCGCAGGGACAGGCCCGCAAGGCTGAGGCAAGTGAGAGAAGCCCTTTTCCGCCCCCCCACACCATCCCCTTGGTCTTCTATGAGGGGATTAGGCCCAGAGAAGGCCTTTTCCGCCCCCACACGGCATCCCCTGGGCCTTCTATGGGGCACTAGGCCCAGAGAAGGCCTTTTCCGGCCCCCACACAACATCCCCTGGGCCTTCTATGAGGGAACCAGGCCCAGAGAAGGCCTTTTCCACCCCCCACATGCCATCCGCTGGGCCTTCTATGGGGCACTAGGCCCAAAGAAGCTCTTTTCCGCCCCCCACACGCCATCCCCTGGGCCTTCTGTGGAGAACTAGGCCCAGAGAAGGCCTTTTCCATCCCCCCACACACCATCCCCCGGGCCTTCTATGGGGCACTAGGCCCAGAGAAGGCCTTTCCCGCCCTCACGCCATCCCCTGGGCCTTCTATGGGGGCACTAGGACCAGAGAAGGTCTTTTCCGTCCCCCACACGCCATCCCCTGGGCCTTCAATGGGGCACTAGGCCCAGAGAAGACCTTTCCCGCCCTCACGCCATCCCTGGTCTTTTATGGGGGCACTAGGCCCAGAGAAGGCCTTTTCCGCCCCCCACACACCATCCCCTGGGCCTTCTATGGGGGCACTAGGACCAGAGAAGGTCTTTTCCGTCCCCCACGCGCCATCCCCTGGGCCTTCTATGGGGCACTAGGCCCAGAGAAGGCCTTTTCCGCCCCCCCATGCCATCCCCTAGGCCTTCTATGGGGCACTAGGCCTAGAGAAAGCCTTTTCCGTCCTCCACACGCCATCCCCTGGGCCTTCTATGGGGCACTAGGCTTAGAGAAGGCCTTTTCCGCTCCCCACACGCCATCCCCTGGGCCTTCTATAGGGGCACTAGGCCCAGAGAAGGCCTTTTCCGTCCCCCACACACCATCCCCTGGGCCTTCTATGGGGGCACTAGGCCCAGAGTAGCCCTTTTCTGCCCCCCCACGCCATCCCCTGGACCTTCTATGGGGCACTAGGCCCAGAGAAGGCCTTTTCTGTCCCCCACACGCCATCCCTTGGGCTTTCTATTAGGGGACTAGGCCCAGAGAAGCCCTTTTCTGCCCCCCACACGGCATCCCCCGGGCCTTCTATAAGGGCAGTAGACCCAGAGAAGGCCTTTTCCGTCCCCCACACGCCATCCCCTGGGCTTTCTTTGGGGCCCTAGGCCCAGAGTAGCCCTTTTCCGCTCCCCACACGCCATCCCCTGGGCCTTCTATGGGGCACTAGGCCCAGAGAAGCCCTTTTCCGCCCCCCACACGCCATCCCTTGGGCCTTCTATAGGGGCACTAGGCCCAGAGAAGCCATTTTCTGTCCTCCACACACCATCCACTGGGCTTTCTATGGGGGCAGTAGGCCCAGAGAAGCCATTTTCTGTCCCCCACACATCATCCTCTGGGCCTTCTATGGGGGCAGTAGGCCCAGAGAAGCCCTTTTCCCCTACACACTGCCTACTGCCCCCATAGAAGGCCCAGGGAATGGTGTGTGGGGACAGAAAAGGCCTTCTCTGGGCCCAGAGAAGCCCTTTTCTGTCCCTCTTCCCTTCCTTTCCCCCTTTTCCTTTCTTCCTCTCTCCTTTTCCTCTTCCCTATTCCTTCCTTCCTTCCTTCCTTCCTTCCTTCCTTCCTTCCTTCCTTCCTTCCTTCCTTCCTTCCTTCCTTCCTTCCTTCAACCGTCTCTCCCTTCCACCTCCCTCCCTTCCTTTCTAGGGCCCGTTGTCTTCCACCACAATGGGCTTTGCTCCCTAGTCAATGTATATTTAAAATTAGGATTTTTTGTTCCAACATGCATCCCCATACACTTACCCATGCTGACCCTATTTGCTACATGTTTACCTGGTCACCCAGTTTAGAGATATCCTCCTATAGGTCTTCGCTCTCCACCTTGTTTTTCACCATCCTTCATCTACACAAATAATGTCATATGATTCATTTGCATTGTTCATTTGTGGTGTAATTTTATTCTGAACAGTTGCTTCTGATAGTCTGGATGAAGTTTTGTCTGACTGGGACAAAGCTACACTACTGGGATTATCCCTGCCTCCTTCTGTCAAAAAAATTTGTCTATGTTATTTGATAACACAGCTTCAGATACTTCTTGTAATAGTGGAGTACCTAGTGCTACTAGGATAAAGGCATGGCTACTAATTTGGTCAGTGGAGATAAGTATTTTTAATGAGCTTTATGAGGTCTAGATAAGTGGTACTTCTAATGCCAAGAAATAATGGTGGAGTTGCACTCATATTGTTAATGGAGGAGGAAGCTTAATCTTTTTTGAAGACATTAACAAAACAACAAGACAAAGCACTACTGAAACTCTGCAGGACAAGAAAATTCTTTTATATAACAGTCTGTCGTGTACATACAGTTTTTGAGATTAATATAAATGCTAATTAATTAATTCCTAGGTTTGAACTTTATTAATAGAAGAATGCACTTTCTTTCTTAGTAAAACCAACAAAGACTAAATGTTACGTTGAAGGATCTCAGGAGATTGGAACTGATCTTACTCTGAAATGTAAATCTCTAGAAGGGTCTCCCATCATTTCCTACCATTGGAAGAAAGGCACTGGTACAGAGGAACTTCCGGCCTCCTCGATATCAAGTATGCTTACTTTTGTAGCTTATAAGAATACAGATGTCTGTACCACATTCATTCTGTATTTGATGTCAAAGACTGGGCATTTGTAATAAAGTGGAAGAAGAATCAAAATGTTTATTCTTCTCCCCGAACAAAGAATATGTAGTAAGACTAGAACATTTCTTGCTTTGTGTGTGTTTGTTACCAGCTGTCTGAGAAAAGGGTTAGCTTCTTCATCTCAGTACATTTCAGTGACATAGAAATCAGTTGCTGTATTCTGGCTTGATTTGGTTCATTGCTTTTTACAGCAATAGTCTGCTTTGGATATGAGCCAAGAAAGGTTCTCCCAGAACCTAAGACCAGTAACAACAGTGTAAAAATAATATAAATAATTTGATAAAATCCACATAAATGAAGCATTTAAAATTAAAACAATTTATGCCCCAACAAGCAGATTCAGACTCTGGTTACCCCAAAGGTTTCTATAACAGCTCTATTTTGTACCCTTGCCAGAAGGGTAGGAGCCCCTCCCCCTGACATATTCTGGAATGCTGTTCCTGAGGCATGGAGCAGCTGTTGACAAAGTCTGATTGTGGATCCTGGCAGAATATGCCTTAGACAATTTTAGTGGGGGGACGGGACTGATAATAGACCTTGCTGAGAATCAAGGCGCAGAATAGATTAATAAAAACTCAGGATAAATAGAATGTTTGGGTGACAGTAACAGCCCTTTTGACTGAAATCCGATTAGATTCAGTCAAGAAATCTGCCAAGTATTTCCCAGCAGCAAAATCCCTGACATTTTTCTGATACTTTTTTCTTGATCAGAAGGGAATAGAGATAACCCCAATGAAGAATGATTTGGCAGAGATCTGTACTTGATACTTCATTAGCCACTTCCACATGGATTTTCAGTTTTCTGCTTTTTCATTTTCTAATGGTAAATTTCTGTTTTATCAGGTTTGTTTTGTGTGAATAGCATATACAGTAGCAAGCATGTACAGTGGCCATGCTTTTTAAAAAATTTGTTGATTCTGTGGACCTTCCATGCCCTTACTTACAGCTAAAAGCCACGTATTACAGCATTGGAGAGTTAAATGTTGACCTCCAGTAAATCAGTGGGATGAGGACCTTAGAATTTTATCATTATTTGAATGCATGGCATAGAGATGACAATTAAGTATGGACTTTTAGATATCTGGAAACCTTTTAAAGAAATCTATTGTGTAGATTTGCCACCACGGTTATATTTTTTCTCTCTTTTATGCATACTTCCCCCCCCTTTTAGTTCTATCTTAAATGCTGGATTTTGAACTTTTTCCCCTTGAACTTTCTCCCCCACAGTGTTTTTCATACATTTCTGACCACTATTTTATATATGTACTTATAGATCCAGATACAGGTGATCTTTTGGTGAAGAATGCCTCTCAGATTTATTCTGGCATGTACATATGTACAGCTTCAAACAGAGTTGGTACAGATGAATGTTATCTTGAGCTGAATGTAACCCCTCGTAAGTATTAGAAGATGATGACGAAACAATAACAGTGCTCAAACTGTAACAAAGAATTTACCATTAAACTGTAAAATTCCTTTTGTTACCTTATACACCTTGATGCAAATATAGAATGCTATTTGTTTTCCATAGATAATTAAATTACATAAGAAGTTTTCATGATATATGAAAAGTTTATGAATCTTTTGAAGTTTAAACTTAGTGCATGTATTTATTTTAAGTATATGACGAAAAATAAAACATGTCCAAGTAGTGTCTGCCTTGTCTGTTTCTAGCTATAAATAGAGCTGGTAGAATTGCTGGAGCAATCATAGGCACTTTGCTGGGTCTCTTGTTACTGGCTTTTTTCATCTTCTGTTGCCTCAAGAAACAAAGAGAAAAGAAATATGAAAAAGAAGTACATCATGACATCAGGTATGTCATTCTGAGTACCTAAGGACATGACCTCATAATTTCAAATGACACTTAAAAAAAAAATCTAGACACATATGACTTTGCTATTTTGAAATCTGTTCACAATTTTATTTTTCTCTGTATTCACTGCAAGGGGGGATGAAGGTTCAAAGTTGCTTATAAAAATAAAATTCCTTCAGTAGAGCTTGAAACATTTGTGGATGCTTTATAAGGTTAAGGAAACTGCTTAATCTAAAGTTACTGCTATGTAGAAATAAAGTAGTTCTGACATGTTTGTAGTACTTGACTGGGGGTGGAGATCTTGACCAGTAAAACCCTTTCTAAGCAAAAGCTAGTATCTAGGAATGTTCTAAAACTGGAATCTAGCAAGCTGTCCTTAAGAGAGAGTTCTGTAAATATGGAATAATTTTGTTGCTGTGTGTTCAAGCATCTAGTACGTAGAGATGAACTGCCTCAAAGCATACAGGTGTTGTCAAGCATTTTTAATTCCTTGTCCTGCACATTTAGGAATGTCTAGTGTCTTTGTGGGGACCACGGTGACTCAGAGGTGACGCTGAGCTGAAGACTGAAAGGTCTGTAGCTCGGCAGTTTGAGACCGTGGTGCCGTGTGACAGAGTGACCTCCTGTCTCTGGCCTCAGCTCTTGCCAACCTAGCAGTTTGAAAGCAAGAAATTGCAAGTAGATCAGTAGGTACCACTTCGGTGGGAAGGTAACAGCGTTCTGTGCGCCTCAGTATTTAGTCATGCCGCCCACATGACTACAGAAATGTCTTCTGACAGCGCTGGCTCTTCGGCTTGGAAAGGGAGATGAGCACCACCCCCTAGAGTCGGATTTGACTGGCATTCAAGCAAGGGAAAACTTTACCTTAACTAGTGTCTTTGTATTGGTCAGACACTTTTGAATAGTGCTTTGTATGTTTCATCATTTGTTCAGAGATCAAACATCTTCCTTGAAGGAATTGGCACATTTGTGAGAATATTTTCTAGCAATCAAATAGCAATATTTTGCTGCTGGAATATAGAGTTCTTCTCTTCTTGTTTTGGATAATGGAGTGTGGAATGTAGCTACATACCACAGACACTTATTGAATAGTACCTGAAAACATTACTATTAATATTTGAGAACATGCCTTTCTTCCTCTGTACCCACAGTGGTTGTTTGTGACACTAAAAACATTATGTAGTTAAAAACAGACAAGTAGAAACAATGCCAGCATGCTACCACTCGGCAGAAATTCGCTGACGTTTTGTGGGCCTTTTGGTTGTGTCCTTTTTTAAAAAATATATATATTTTAATCTTCTCCAGAGTGGCAGTGCACATCTCTCATTGAAAAATAGGGAGTGGTACAAATTACTTTCCTCTCCTCAGCAAAATGTACATCTCCAGTTTTGTGAGACAGTATACTGTCGCTTGTGATGGATTGAAGCTTGTTATCAACATGGCCCTAAGAATAACATCTAGGGGTTTTTTTATATGTGGAAAGGCTCTAAGCTGGGGTTTTATTTAACTAGTAAACTTACAAACCTGTTTCTTTTCCCCCCAGAGAGGATGTTCCTCCTCCAAAGAGTCGTGCTTCAACAGCTCGTAGTTACATAGGAAGCAATCGTTCTTCTCTGGGTTCAATGTCTCCTTCCAATATGGATGGGTATGCCAAGACACAGTACAACAAAGTTCCAAGTGAAGAGTTTGAACGTGCTCCTGTTCAAACACCAAACTTTCAACCACCAAAGGTAGCAGCACCTAATCTAAGTAGAATGGGAGCTATTCCTGTGATGATTCCAGCGCAAAGCAAAGATGGCTCAATTGTATAGTATGGCATTAATTTAGACCCTCAGCAGTTCAGTTCAAGCAGTGATTAACTTGTTCCAGTTCTACACTTTTAACCATAGAATTGGTCTTTGAGCATCAACAAGTGTGCTTGGTTCACCAGCTTTGTATTGTATTCTGACCGTATGCACTAAAACCTGAAACTTTTTGATAAGGATTTGACATCTGTGACTAAGCATGAAACAGTGACAATAAATTCCAAGTGGGTTGGTTACTAAATGCTTAGAGCTGTGAGTTTTGGTTACTTAGGAGACATCTGTCAACATGAAGTAAGTTGTCTAGTGATTGTAAGTTTTTGAAGTGAATAATTGATCCCTGTTGTAGTGACTGATACAATTTGTGTAAAAGTCAGGAAAACTGGGGTTTGAATTCTTGTAATATAGATTGTGAACTATTTTCCCTCAAACTTTAATCTTTTTTATGGTTGTCAGTTGCAGTTAATTAGATGAATTTTAAAGTGGTTTTAATTGCTTAACCATGTACCAGTAGTGATGTTTCTCGCTTATTAAAGACTAGGAATAAGGCCCATTGTGGAAATAAATACAACAAGCTCTAGAAAGAGGCTCTGGGAAAGTGCCACGGCCTTGGGCACTCAGCATCAATTTGCTGTGGCAACCTCCTCAAACCCCACCCTCTCCAGGCTCCAGCCCTGAAATCCCCAGGAATTTCCTAACCCATAGTTGGCAACCCCATCCCCTTCCCAGCTAACCATCAACCTTCCATTACCTGCCACTCTGACTGCAGCTGACTTCTGTCCCCCCTCCTGGAGATCAGTTGTAATTCTCCATCCCTTACCTGGAGATTGGCAACAATGGTTCCTCAGGAGAAAATGGCTGGTTTGGAGGGTGGAGTCTATGGCATTCTACCTGCCTGAGGTCCCACCCCTCCTCAAACCTCACCCTCTCCAGGCTCCACCTGTCAAATCTCCAGAAATTTTGCCACCTGGAGTTGGCAACCCTATCTCCTTCCCAGGCAAGCATCAACCTGCTATTATCTGTCCCTCTGATTTCAGCTTTAAATCTTCTCCGCCCTCTCTCCCAGAGATCAGTTGTAATTCTGAGTGATCCCCACCCCTCACCTGGAGAATGGCAACAGTGGTTCCCCAGGAGGGAATGGCTGGTTGGAAGGGTGGAGTCTATGGCATTGTACCTGTCTGAGGTCTCACCCCTCCTCATACGTCACCCTCTCTAGGTTCCATTCCTCAAATATCCACGATTTTCCACCTGGAGTTGACAACCCTATCTCCTTCCCAACCAATCATCAACCTACCTTTATTTCCCCTCTTCAGCTTTCCATCCCCCCCCCCCGCAGCCTCTACTGAGCTCTGAAGCCCTGACTGCCACATCACATTGGCTGTCATGGGGGGGTCATCTTAGCAAGGTATAAGGACCCAGAGTTCACCATTTTCTCCAGGGGAACTGTAGAGCAGTTGTAATTCTGAGTGACCTCCAGCCCTCACCTGGAAATTGGCAACAGTGGTTTCCCAGGAGGAAAATTAGTCTTTCTCTGCAATGAGGACCAAAGCAGCTTACATCATTCTCCTCTCCCCCTTTTGACTTGCACGACAACCCTGTGGGGTAGGTTAGGCTGAAAGTCTGCGACTGGTCCAAAATCACCCACTCAGCTTCTACAGCAAAAACCTGGATCTAGCAGACCCTGCTCTGAAGCAGTGACTGCTATGCCTAGGGTAGCCAATCTCCAGGTGGAGCCTGAAGATCACAACTGAACTCCAGACAACAGATCTCTCCCCCCCCCAGAAGATAACTGCTTTGGAAGGTGGGTTTTATGGCATTCTGTTCAGCTGAGGCCTCTCCCTACCTGGAGCTGGCAACCCTAGTCAGGACTGGCCCCGATGAGTTCCTCACAAAAGCCTGTGAAGGGTTTCCTTCCTTTGTCTGAACCAAGCTGGGTTGTCTACTGTGGCAAAATGAGTTCCAGTTTACAACTCAACTATTCGCCTCCCACCCTCGTCCCATGGGCGTATCTCATTTCTTAAGTGTGCTGCCACCAGTCACTGAATTGTCACTGCATTTTTAGAGGGACAGTGAGACCCCTCTGGCCAAATCTCCCTATTTGGAGATGAAATCCCCAGTGTTTGGGGGAATCCCTGGAAAGTTGGCAACCCAAGGGTCTGGCCTTTCGTTGCTTCCTTGGGCTACCCCCCCTCCCTTTGTTATTGTGCAGAGTGGAGGAGACTATGTGGTCAGAGCACAACACAGATTATTAGCCCAAATAAAAGAATTTATTTAACTATTTACATAGTTATGGAACAGAAATACACTAAATGAGTAAGGCAGAAGTGTAGGAGTAAGCACACACTATGAACTATGAACCAACAGGACATAAATCAACGGGTTAAAAGCAATTCTCTTTCCCTACACACAATACTCTCTACCTCTGGAGGCTGTGGGCTCAGGATAGGCTCTCTCCTTGGACCGGCCTCTGGCTCTGCTTCAGCCTCTCTCTCTTGCCCAAGAAAGCAGGGAACTTCCATTCATTCCCCAGTCTAGCCAAGTGTGGAGTGGCTGAATTTCTGCTGCCTCCCAGGGTTTCCCCACGTCTGTGGCTTGTGGCCTGAACAGCCTCGTCAGCACAGGCAGCAGAAGTGTTTCCTAACCTCCTGTAAGACAAAGACTGCCTCCTCCCTGGATGAGTTGAAGTCTGTATTGATGCTGCCCTGCCCCTTGGGACAGTCCCTCTCTTCCCACATTTTTTTGGCCTTGGGGCAGCTGGGAACTGTAGGCCAGCTGATGAGGAAGCCCCATTCAACCCAGTGAGTGATACCCCTGCAGGCCCGTCTCTGGAACTACAGCTCAATTAAACCTTATGGGGAACGTTTTAAACAACCACATGGCAGCCATCTTACAAACACAATTAACTTCCATTTCGTTATACCTACTAACAGCCACTGAGGGAAAAGTTAGTCCCACACAGGAGGCAAGCAGGAGAAGCATCTTTGTCAAGAGAGAAAGCCGTTTGCCAGTAATTCTGACAGAGCACAGTGGCAGAAGGGGGAGTGGGCAGGGAAGAGGAGCAGACCCAGCACCCAGCCAGTGGCACGCAAGTACTCTTGAGTGGCGGCTGACGGAGCGCATTGCACAACTAATGGGAGAGCTGCCAAAGTGCCACCCCAAAACACAATTATTATATAGAGATGCTAATTTCTTATGCTCATGCAGATGATCTGCTAAGCTGATATTGTCATGCTGGTCCTACAAGCATCAATCTATTTCTTTCTTTCCTGACCAGATAAATAGCAGATGTACATATCTGCACAAAATAGGTATATTTAATTATTCCTCTGCTAAGAAGAAAAGGCAGGTCTAAATTGAATTAATGTTTTGCATCATATAAGCAATTCTGTCTTTTGAAAATTTTGTTAGGTACCTTAATATCTCTATAAGTTTGCCCACTCATCACCCAAGTGTGTACATGGGGTCTGGACTTAAATTTTGATTTATATTTAAAAAAGATGATTGTGTGTATGTGTAGTGTTTAATGCTAATTTTATATGTGTAACTGTTTTGTACAAGTGGAAGAAGGGTATTTTGTCCCTTGGCTTTCTTCATAAAATGTTACAACACTGGTATCTTCAATGTCTCTTTCCAACAAAATATTTAAAATTATTACTGTTTGTGGAGTTATATTATTTTTATTACCATATGTAGGAGTAGGGGAGAGTCTGGAAGGTTATTAAGTGAATTCTCAATTTAATCTTGGGTTGTATCTGTCTTCTATAACCTGATGCATTACTACGAACTTGTTTGTAACTTAAAGCCATATTCACATTCTCTTCCTATTTCATAAATGCAGTATATCAACTGTAGATGCTTAAACTGGCACAAGCATTACAACATTTGTATATATAATGCACTCTACTTTTAGTGAAGTACAAAGTCTGGTAACGCTTATTCTTCTAGTTTAAATAGTTTATCTGTGTAGTTTTGAAAAGATTAATTAAGAACCTAGCTGCAAATATCTTTAAGTTAGTTCTGATGTTTTCACGTATTAGTATAGCTAGTATTCAGGACCAGGTTTATTATGCAGACTACTTAAGCTCTTTTTCCTAAGTTTATATACTGAACTAGATCTTAAGGGTGTAAATAGCTTTTGTATACTGAAATGTTTTCTTTTTTACATTATCTGATGCTGTTCGAAGATACCTTTTTCATCTGTGCCTTTCCAATAAACTTTTATGCTTGATTGTAAATTTAAGTTCCTACTATAAAATTTACTGGTGCCTGACTGCTTTTCTTAAAGGGTGCTACAAGAAGAAGGTATCATTCTGGAAGCCACTATGTGACTTAATTCTGTCTTACTTGATTCTGATCCTTCCTGCCAGTGTTTAGGATGTAGCTTAAACTTCTGCATAGTCTCCTGTATTTCAAAATAGATCCTCACTTACACTGACAGCATATGATAGCCTTTTTAATGAAATCCTTGTTTCTCCAACAGTATCAAGCAGACAAATGAATAAGATTTTATCTTGTGGCTTTTGAAAGGAGAATAATAATACAAGGGAGCAAAAAAGATACTAAACTCCTGTGGCTATTTAACATAATAAGAGTACTGTTTAAATGTGTGTGCCCATTCAGAATTTTACAAAATTATAATGTAAACAGACAAAGCATATAATGTAAATGTGTAATGCTGCAGCAGTCAGAATAATTTCAGCATATTTAATAATTTGTCAACTTGCATGAAAAATATTAATGGGTAGAATGAAGGGTAGCATGATATGCCTTCAAAACATGGCTCTTGGGTTTAGCAGGCTTGATAATATCTGCTTGTTTATAAAATGTGTGGAAATAACAATAATAAGAACTGACATAGCAGATCTGTATTTTGGGGGTTAAAGACTGATTTGGGACAGGCTTTGCTCCAAGCACTTAACTTCTAGACCCTTCTGAATGACTTAAATTCTAGTCTGAAGGACACTGCAGTTATCAAGTTTATAAGATCTCAAAATGACATTTTTTGGTAAATGGATTTTCTTTTGGCTGTCTATGCCCACGTGCTGTTAGAGGCTTAACACACCAGAGAACAGGGCAAGTGTACTTTGAACTCCCAGAAAATGATACTGACTTCTGAAAGAACACTGCTACCTCCCAGCTGTAGTGCCAGCTGTACTAAAATGGTCAATTATACCATTCCAGTATCTGGCTCCAGTTTAGAGTTCTGATCACCAAAGTTGTGGCACAGGAGCTTCTTAAGCAGTTTGACAGGAGGAAAAAAAATGGTGAAAGGATTTATTTATTTCATTCGATTTATAGTCCGCCCTCCCTATGATGGGCAGATGTACCCTTCATGTTGAGAAGTATGGCCATTTTACTAAAATTGACAGACATTTTAAAAATAGCCATATGATTTATTCCTCAGAGTGGTTGCAGAGTTAATAGTGTCATTGCAACATGGACAAATACACCTGAAAATTTAAGTGTCCATTGTTGGAGACTGAGGTACTATGCAACATACACAAAAATCCTTTGTGTGCCAGGAAACTTATTCCTTGAGCCTGCAGTTATGCAGAGAAAGGTGATATGACATAATTTAATAAATGATATGTAATTTCATTTAATATGGTTGACTCACAAAGGACAAGTTGTGAAGAGAGAATTGTCCTAGGAACCCTGATTTTTGAATTACAGAAGAGTTCACCCATGTAACTTACTCCCCCCACACACATAACATCACAGTCCATGTTCTCCACATACACTTAAGGACATGTGGTGTGCATTCTTTCTAAGCCTTAGATTTTGCATCTCAGTTCCACAAAATTTTGCAGAACATTGTAACAAAAACCCTGAAATACAGATGAAATGAACCCTGGTGGAGATAGTGCTGAAAGAATTGTCTCATTCCTATTCTTAGTTAAAGGTAGCAAACCATTAAGTTAAAGAAAAAGAAAAGACCTTAGTGGCCCTTTGCAATGTGTGCACATCAATTTTAAGTGCAGTTTCATGTGGTGAGTCCATTAGGTTTTTTAAAAAAGGTGATTGGATTCCCCAGTGCAAGAAGCAGTAGAATAGATCCACATGACCTAATCTGTGTTTTTGCTGAAATATTATGTGGCTTTCAGTAGTGCCACATAGAAAATCTAGTATGAGAATTTTGATGCATTGCTATTTTATAATCTGTCAATATGTCAAGATAACAATCCTTTTTCTAGATGTGGGCCTTTATATTTACATTAGAAAAAAAGAACTGTTCTCAAAAGTGGAAATTTAATACAAAAACGAATTCTAGTAACAAAGCAGATGAGTTTTAAAAGCATCTTTCTTTGCATTTGGACCACTTCACTATTGCGAATGTGTTTGTATGTACTGAACCATCCAGTTCCTTCACTGGAATGGTATTTCTGTTTGCAGAAGTGAGGGCAGTGATTTTCACTAATTCCATCTACTCACTGTAGACCCCCATTTTGCCTCCTGTTCTATTGTGAGAGTGCGCTGATCACAGGAACTGTAGCAACAGAGGAGGAAGTGGGAATGTCCTGCTCTGCGAAGTCCATGGATAGTTGAATACATGCCATTACTTATGTTGTCATTTTATTTTTACTGGCACATATTTCTCCCTCCTGAATGGTGCATCTCTTCACAGACAACAGAATAAAAGTCCTGAAAGATCATAAAGAACTTCATATTTCAGTATGTTCACTGTTGGGGGCTGTTAGGCCTCAGGTGTTCGCATGCAACTCAATTACTAAAGCAATAATACAGGACCTTACTAGTGCTGTTGTATACAAGTAGTCTTTTTGTTTTTTAAAAAAGACAAGCACTTAAATTTGTAGGACAATTCCACATTGCTGTAGTTGCATGATTTGTATACTACTTGAAATAAAGTGATTAGTGAAAACCATTGCTCCGTTGTTTCAGTGCAAAGTTTGTGTGTGTGTGTGGGAGAGAGAGGGAGAGAGAGTGAGTGCTGGTTTGTCTGTCTTATTTGGGGAGGGGGTGACTTTTACTTGTTGTGGTCTTCCTCTCTTCTCTACTTACCGCTTAAATTGGAGTAAATCAAAGATAATAGATTCACCAGGCATCCTGGTACAGTTATTTCTCAAACCATGAAGGCTATACTAAATATGTGGAAAAAACTGGAGGGTTACAGGTTGCTGTCATATTTTATAAATATATTAGAAACAGATGGTGTAACATCTGTGACTGTAATTAAATGAAACCTGTAGCTAATAATGAGTACTTTTTGCAATAGTGTTCTTGGATTCATACAAAAGAAGTTGGTGAAAATGAGATTTAAGAAATGTAGCAACCTTGGTGCAAATTACTATATGGATGCTGATTCTGTTTTTGGGTGGTTGCTGCCATAATGTTGCACTACGGAAAAGCAGCATGATACTGTGCCAGATGGCAGAGAGAGACTGGGATGGGCAGCAGCTATATTAATGTGTTGAACTTCCATAATGATCATTTTTCTGGATCACTCTGCTTAGGCTAAATTCAGATATAGGTGTACTCTTAAGTAACACTCACTGGCAGTCTTCAAGCAGCATCTGGATGAACATTTGTCAGGAGTGCTTTAGGCTGATCCTGCACTGAGCAGGAGGTTGGTCTCTGGCCCTTTCCAACTCTTTGATTCTGTGATTAAACTCTAGGCATCTAGTTAACTTTCCTGTATTGGATCACTCCATCTGCCTTGATGTGGGCCAGACTTGGCCTTCTTCAGTAAGGGCTCGCATCCATGTTTTAATTAATTTTTGGTGTAAGCAGGCAAAAGCCCCAGCCTCCCCATCTCTTGAGGCAGTAGTTCACCCTTACCTATAACGATAGCAGCTGGGTCACTAGCAGTGTTTCCTCTAAGATGAGTTAGTGTGAGCTCGTTCATAGTTTTTAGCCTCCAGCTCACATGTTTTTGTCTTAGCTCAGGA
Source organism: Gekko gecko (assembly GCA_029375565.1). Lineage (NCBI taxonomy): Eukaryota > Metazoa > Chordata > Lepidosauria > Squamata > Gekkonidae > Gekko > Gekko gecko. The sequence continues at coordinate 83,059,716 of JAPDNY010000004.1, forward strand.
AGGATGAGCCCCTTTAAGAAGAAGCTCCTAATCAATTCAGTCTCTTATATTTATAGGTTTTTAAAATCATCTTTCAGCAATAGCTACCTGTCCCACTAGTTAAGGATGCACATTCTTGGCTAAATAATTATAGCATCAAGCACCATACAAAGTTGTCTATATTTGAGTATCTTCTTAAAATATATATCAAGAGTCAATTATTATTACCATTATAATATAGTCTATTATTTGAACTACATTTCTGTGAAGTTTGGATGTTCTTGCCATTCTCATATATGCTTTGCACTTGGGCTTTAGTACATATTATACCTTGATAGGAGTTAGATTGTTTTTATTCTACAGAAGGTCATGTTATTAATTTACTCTTTTGCTTCTTACCCCATCATGCCCAAAGTTTACTGAAGGAACGCAGCATGAGTGTGAGATGTGGTATCAGACCTTCTAAACTTAAATCTTAAATATAGTTAAGATTAAATAGTTAATGCTGGTGGCAATACTAAATTTGTTGCATTTCCCAATGTGCATTCTTGGGCTTGGGTATAAAACTCAAAGAAAAACTGGCATTTTTTATGCTAACCTAAATGATAGAAACTTGAGTAAAGATGAAAAGCAAGCAATTCCCTTGGATCTTTAATATTGCCAAGAAATCTTAGAATATAGAGGGAACTTCATGGCTCAAATTATACCCATTATACACAGAGTACTTCGTATTCGTCCACCTAGCCCCAATAAAAAAGCATAAAAACAGAACATGGAGGAGCCCAGTCCTCCTCTGTAATCTGCTTCAATTGACTGTGAGAAAATACTATCCAAATGTCCAAACTCTCCCAAAACAATTCAGCATGGCAATATTAAGCATATTTTGTATATGCTCAGATATTTAGGGTCTGAATGAATGGGAAAATATCTAGCCTTGTTAATGTTGCAGGGAAATAACTGGTGGCCTGGGGTGGAAGTTTGAAAGTTGATGTAGGAGGGACACAAATTCCTTTCTCCTTTTTGAGAATTTCATCGGTTGCCAAGAAGTATGCTGACAGTTCTTTGACAACTGTGGTTTGGAAGCAAGTAATATTCAAATACTGATAAATAGCTAAACCTTGCTGTCCATTAACATGAGAGGCAGATAGTTTAGTATACCAACAGCTGTGTTAAGGAGTGGTGTGAATTCTCTCAGTTTCAGTGGGGGGAAATTAACCCCGTACATATACCCAGACATTCGGAAAGTTGTGATCAATGAGAGGCACAAGTGCCCTATAGAAGTATACAGTCTGTTCTCACAGAAAATGAATATTCTGTTGCATCTTAAATATAGGTTCTAAGAAAAATTTACAAAATATAGATGATCTTGCCCCTGTAGCACACAAAAAGTAACACTATGGGTGTTTGAATTCTGTTTATGAACTACTGACTTTTAATCATCTGGGTGCTTGTTAAGTGTAGCACAGAAGATACACAAGATTTAAATATATTTATGTTCACAACTTGTATTTTGTGACATTCTGTTGAACACTTATGTTGTAGCTGCCAACCCTCCTTTACTTTTTCCGAAAGTAAATGTGATGTTCTTTCCCAGCACCTCAAATTCCATATGAAGAGCAGAGATATTTTAAGAATAAAATACAGTCCATGTTAAGTGGAGATGTAGTTTGCGATGTTTTATTAATTTTCCTGTACACAGCAAGATTTAGTCTAGTGAGGCTTCTAAGGTATTTTCTTAATGGTGGAAAGCAGGACAGGCATATTTTAAGACTCTGGACAAAATACATGAAAGATTCTCACATTCACTCATTTACCAACAGAGAGCAAGGTTGTTACTATATGAACCAAAACATACTGGTTCTGGATGCAGAAAGAACTTCTTGCTGCTGCAGGATTATGATAGTACCCCTGCAGTTCTTGTGCATGCACAGTGGTACATAATATATAAAACATCCCTTCAAAAGCACCCAATTATTTCTAAGGCAAAGCATACAGTTGTCTTTGGCAACCTACTACTTGTTGTTCAGTCACACAGTCATATCTGACTCTTTGCAACCCCATGGACCACATCACGCCAGGCCTTCCTCTCTTCCATCATGCTCTGGAGTTTGTTTAATTTCATGTTCATTGCATCGATAACACTGTCTAACCATCTCATCCTTTGCCGTTCCCTTCTTCTTTTACCTTCAATCTTTCCCAGCATCAGGGTCTTCTCCAGTGAGTGCTCCCTTCTCAATTGGTGGCCAAAGTATTTGAGCTTCAGTTTCAGTATATGGCCTTCTGGGGAACAGTCAAGATTTCTTTTAGGATTGACTGATTTGATCTCCTTGCAGTCCAAGGGACTTTCAAGAGTCTTCTCCAGCACCATAATTCAAAAGAATCCTGGGCTTTTTTTGTAGCAGGAACTCCTTTGCATATTAGGTGGCACACCTCTAATGTAGCCAATCCTCCAAGAGCTTACAGTAGCCTCTGTAAGAAGAGCTCTGTAAGCTCTTGGAGGATTGGCTACATTAGGGGTGTGTCACCTAATATGCAAAGGAGTTCCTGCTACAAAAAGAGGCCTGAAGAATCTATTCTTTGGCGCTCGGCCTTCCTTATAGTCCAACCTTGTAGCCATACATTACCACTGGGGATAGCATTGCTTTGACCATACGGACTTTTTTTGGCAGGGTGATGTCTCTACTTTTTATTATGCTTTCTAGGTTTGCCATCACTTTCATCCTGAGGAGTAGGTATCTTTTAATTTCATGGCTGCAGTCACCGTCTGCAGTGATCTTGGATCCCAGGAATGTGAAGTCTGTCACTGCTTCCATGACTTCTCCTTCTATTTGCCAAGGAGTGATGGGGCCAGATGCCATGATCTTAGGTTTTTTTGATGTTATGTTTCAAGCCAACTTTTGTGCTCCCCTTTCACCAATAGCAAGAGACTCTTTAGGTCCTCTTCACTTTCTGCCATTAGAGTGATGTCATCTGCATATCTGAGGTTGTTAATGTTTTTCCCAGCAATCTATTACAGACTTGATAAATCCAAAAATACCTTCTGCTCAGAACAGATTCCTGTGGGATGCCAGAAATCTTGGATCCAAATGTGTGGTTTAGATCCAGCTCTTGGTTGGCTATCTGATATTCTTAATTGTGTATTTTATGTAAATTACAGTGTGTTCCTAAGCAGAGTTACATTCTTCTAAGTCCATTGAAGTTAATGGGCTTAGAAAGATGCAACTGTTGTTTACCATCACACTGTTAAACTACAGGTTTTAGATGTAGAGACTTGTGAGCTGATTTCCAGTTATTAAATAAATGTTAGGTATCTCCCTCTACTTTCTGCACACCTTAAAAAGCTTCTCAGGGTTAATGAATCCTCAGAGCAGTACAGACTGTAGTGGGAAGGGGAAGTCAGTTAAAATATGCCCCTGGGGGTGCAGAAGTGCTGCTTCTGCTCACACAAGGGACAGGGAAAGGCTTGGATGTGAATGGACTACAGCATACTAAACATGAGTGTCTAATGCAAAATTACAACAGGATAGATTTAAAGGAAAAATTCATATTGGTTCATATTATTGCTTCTCATAAGTGTAGCTTATATTTAGCAAGTAAGGAGCTGAAGTTTATTCAGTTCTTCACCACTTTTTATTCAAGGGTTCATTATGTGTTGGATTCTGCTCTAGATCTTACTATAAGAATGATTGTCAGTAAACTTTCATACAAGGAAAAAAAGTCACTTATTAGTCAGTTCAGTTCAGTCTTTATTATGTCCCACAGGCTATTCAAAAGCCGAGCCAAACAAAAAAAGATAAAAGCAGTATTATAAAATTAATTACCTACATAAAACCTCTCCATACATAACTCATCCTAGTATATCTAACAGTTAAAAGGTTAGAAGCTGAATAAATTTTGCACTGGTTGTTAGCCCAGGTAACATGCATACTGATGTGGGAGCATTGGAGCGAAGTGAAATAGTGGGGGAGAGCACACACCTGGTCTTCTGCCAATGTTTCTAGGAAATTAATATCCTTTATACAGTCATTAATCACTAAACTAACTTTACTTAACCCCATGGTTAAAAGTGATGTTAAGACTAGTTTCTAATCTAAGGGCTATAGATGGTGCACATTTTGGCAATAGAAGGAGTAGTTGTTTGTACCCAAACTGGAGCTGTGTCTAGAAGTTAAATAGTAATTCTAATGGTAAATAATTGGAGTGCAGCTGGAGTATACTGTGCTGCTATTGTTAAAAAAAATGATTGCTCCAACCTTCTTTTTGGCCTTTAGATGCAGTATGCAATTTCCAGTATAATTTCTTATAAAAAATAACACCCAGGTATAGAGGTGTGCATTCGGCACAAACTGAGCTGAAAAAAAATACCCGAAAAATACCTTATGGGTATTTTTCAGGTATTATTTAAGCCAAATACAGATCAGAGAATCAGATTGGCTACCATTATAGCTGAGCCCAAGTAAAAGCTGGATTTTTTGGCTTTTATTCAGGTATATTCAGTTATACTAAATGGGCAGTGGGAGCTGAGGGCTCTGTGCTGCTCAGCTAGGGCTGGCTCAGTCTAAACCGAGCTGCAAGAGGAGCCAGCCCAGGATCACAGATACAGGGGCCAGCTACTCCTGCAGCATGGTTTAAACTGCACTGCAGGAGAAGCCAAGCCAGCCCCAGAGTTGGGCCAGCTTTAAATATATATATATATATATATATATGTATATATATATATATGCTATTTTTCTTCCTGGAAAAAAATGGGATTTCTGAAAAATCCCAGATCCCAGTACTGAACCAGTATTGGGATCCAGGATTTGTTGGAAATATTTATTTATTTATTTATTTTTATTCCAATAGACCCAAACTGAAAAGTACTGATTTTTTTTGCACATAATATATGACTGAACTTGTTCAATTTCATATTTTCCTATCACCCAGCTGCTCATTGTCAGCATTCCAAACATTTTTGTTGCATTTCCAAAGTAGCCACAATACTTTATGGAGCTGTGTCATGTTTTTGTAGGTTATTTTGCTTTGTTTTATTATTACAGTAAATAATGGGCCCTTTAAAAGTAATTACAATTAAAGAAAAGCTTGTGCTTGGTTTTGTAGAGAGGCATCTACACTGTAATTCAAATCCTGTCCTTATATATATTTGAATTCTGGTTCCACCGCATTCTATGCTTGCCATAATTGATTCGGCTCAAGAACTGGCAGTCAGAAGACACAGGCCAGGGCTGACTGGCTGCTTCGCAAAGTCCCACCCACGTCAGCCCCGGTCAGTGTTTTCAGCTCAGTCTGCTCCAATCCTCCGACAGGAGAGGACCGTCTAGAGTGTTAGCGCAGGAGCAGGCCCGCTGCGGAAGGCCCTTCCGCCCCATCCCCGGCCTTCTGAAGTGCCAGAGAAGCCCTTTTCCGCCTGCCCCCCATCCCCTGAGCCTTCTATGGGGCACTAGGCCCAGAGAAGCCCTTTTCCGCCCCCATACGCCATTCCCTGGGCCTTCTATGGGGGCACTAGGCCTAGAGAAGGCCTTTTCCGCCCCCACATGCCATCCCCTGGGCCTTCTATGGGGGCACTAGGCCCAGAGAAGGCCTTTTCCGCCCCCCACACACCATCCCCTGAGCCTTCTATGGGGCACTAGCCTCAGGGAAGCCCTTTTCCGCCCCCCACACCATCCCCTGGGCCTTCTATGAAGGGACTAGGCCCAGAGAAGCCCTTTTCCGCCCCCCACACGCCATCCTCTGAGCCTTCTATGGGGCACTAGGCCCAGAGAAGCCCTTTTCTGCCCTCCACACACTGCCTACTGCCCCCATAGAAGGCCCAGGGGATGGTGTGTGGGGGACAGAAAAGGCCTTCTCTGGGCCCAGAGAAGCCCTTTTCTGCCCCTCTTCCCTTCCTTTTCCCCCTTTCCTTTCTTCCTCTCTCCTTTCTTTCACTCTTCCCCTCTTCCTTCCTTCCTTCCTTCCTTCCTTCCTTCCTTCCTTCCTTCCTTCCTTCCTTCCTCCCTCCCTCCCTCCCTCCCTCCCTCCCTCCTTCCTTTCTCCAACCCTCTCTCCCTTCCACCTCCCTCTCTTCCTTTCTAGGACCCATTGTCTTCCACCACAACGGGCTTTGCTCCCTAGTTTATATATAAGACAGTTTGGTGTAGTGGTTAAGTGAGCGGACTCTAATCTGGGAGAACGAGCTTTGATTCCGCATTCCTCCACATGCAGCTGCTGGATGACCTTGGGCAAGCCATAGTTCTGTCAGAGCTGTCCTTGAAAAGAGCGGTTTCTGTCTAAGCTCTCTCAGCCCCACCTACCTCACAGGTTGTCTGTTGTGGGGAGGGAAAGGGAAAGGAGTTTGTAAACTGCTCTGAGACTCTGAGTGAAGGGCAGGGTATAAATCCAATCTCCTCCTCCTCCTCTTTCTTCTATATATACACTCATAACCACTCTGTTAATGCATGTTTCATTCTTCTAGTCAATGACCATAGTAAATTATTTGATTGAGGGTTCATATTTGTTCTATAAAGGGCAGAATAAAAATAACTGGTTTAAAAGGTGTTTTATGATGAACTTAGTTTCTGTTTCTTTTATGCTAGACATAGTGTTCACCAGTGTCACAAATAATGATTCAGGCTGGGAACTGGGCCTAGGGTTCACAGCCTAGCTCCACTAGCTCCAGTCTTGCACTGAAACAAAACAAAAAAAACAATGCTGCTTTGCTTTATAAGAGTGCAGTCTGACAGGTACCTGCTTTTAGTCTGGTGTGGCCTAAGCAAATGCTTGACCAGTATGGTGTGGGTTTTTTCCCATTGTCACCTCTATATGCTGGTTTGCAACAACTGTATTTTGGAAAATTTAAATGGTGTTATGTTTGTTAATTGTGCATACATGTTTTCAAAATCTTTGAAAAGAACAGGTGTATACTTCTGAATTCTTTAATTGGTTTGGTTATTGTTTTGATTTGTTTTTTTAATTAAACATAGTTTTAGATACTGCTAAGGAGGAAGGATGCCATTTCAGGTTTGAATGAAAAGAGGGGGGAGATCTTGAGGAAAAATTCACAATACAACTCAAAAAAGAGTTCTAGAATCTATTAGAATCTATTAGAAGTACTTTATGCCTCACAATAATAGAAACTGTATATTTCCTGGGGAATAATCACATGTAGTCTGAAGTTCTAGGGAGGGAGCAATTGCCCCAAATGAGGCTATTATTTAGATAGACGCACACTTGGTTTGCTGTAGGTACAATTCAAAATGTTCTTTTGGTTGTATGTCTTTTGGATTAAAAAAACGTGAATCTGTAGCATCCATTTTACTCCTTCATGATTTGATCATAGATGTATACTGGAATCAGAACTGGTTTCGTACTTTTATGAGTGAATTATCACGGTTGGCAACGGAGAATCTTTGAGAGCATTTCCCATCAGTTTGAGTGCTGTGTTTATGAAGTCTGCTTTAAGACCTGCTGAACAAAGCAATAAACTCTCAGAACTGCAAATGACACAAACCACAGTATTATGTCAGCACTGAACAAAAACTGCACCAATGCAGATGTGGAGGACCTGAGAATGAGCACCAAAAATCCGTTACTGAAATACCAATTGACCCGTGAAGCAGAGCTATTTATAATAACTTCATGCCATAAGGGTATGATTGTTCAGCATCCTGTTCAAATGTCTCTTGACTTCAGTGAACTATTGAAAATTTTCCTCTGAGGGCCGTGAAATAAGGCCCTTTAAAGCAGAATCTCATTATTATTTTAATTTTGGGGTGAATCCTGTGGATCTGCTCTACTAGCTGCAGAGCCTTGCTCTTGCAAAGGGACTCCCATTGCCAAAAGAGCATCTTGTATCAAGGGAAGGCTCCTTGTACCAGAGGAGAGTATCGCCATTAGACAAATGGAACAGTGGGCTCCTAGCCACCAATTACATCAATAAGCGGGCCACCAGTAAAATCATCCTCATTTCCAGTGTTTCCCTGTTTTCCAGTTGAGTGTCTGATGTTTCTCAGTGCTTGCTTATATATCAAAGGAACGCCTGTAGCAGTACCCTAAAACAACACTGTCATTATTCAAATAGGATAGCACTACTATGCAAAAAACGAACAAACTTATTGTCCTTGAGGCAGCGAGAGAGAGAGAGAGTCTGTTGTTGTTGTTCAGTCGCACAGTCGAGTCCGACTCTTCGCGACCCCATGGACCAGATTACGCCAGGCCCTCCTGTCTTCCGCTGTCCGCTGAAGTTTGCTCAATTTCATGTTTGTTGCATTGATGACACTGTCTAACCATCTCATCCTTTGCCGTCCCCTTCTTCTTTGACCTTCAATCTTTCCCAGCATCAGGGTCTTCTCCAGTGAATGCTCCCTTCTCATTTGGTGGCCAAAGTATTTGAGCTTCATCTTCAGGATCTGACCTTCCAGGGAACAGTCAGGGTTGATTTCTTTTAGGATTGACTGATTTGATCTCCTTGCAGTCCAAGGGACTCTCAAGAGTCTTCTCCAGCACCATAGTTCAAAAGAATCTATTCTTCAGCGCTCGGCCTTCCTTATAGTCCAACTCTCGCAGCCATACATTACTACGGGGAATACCATTGCTTTGACCATGCCGACTTTTGTTGGCAAGGTGATGTCTCTGCTTTTTATCATGCTGTTTAGGTTTGCCATCGCTTTCCTCCCAAGGAGCAGGCGTCTTTTAATTTCATGGCTGCAGTCACCATCTGCAGTGATCTGGGATCCTAGGAACGTGATGTCACTACTTCTATGACTTCCCCTTCTATTTGCCAAGGAGTGATGGGGCCGGATGCCATGATCTTAGTTTTTTTGATGTTGAGCTTCAAGCCCACTTTTGCGCTCTCCTCTTTCACCCTGAGCAAGAGGCTCTTTAGGTCCTCTTCACTTTCTGCCATCAGAGTGGTATCGTCTGCATATCTGAGGTTATTGATCTTTTCCCCAGCAATCTTAACTCCAGCTTGTGATTCATCCAGGCCAGCATTTTGCATGATATACTCTGCATATAAATTAAATAAGCAAGGTGACAATATACATCCTTGTCGTACTCCTTTTCCTATGCTAAACCAATCAGTTGTTCCATATCCGGTTCTAATTGTTGCTTCTTGACCCTTATACAAGTTTCTCAGGAGACATGTGAGGTGGTCTGGTACTCCCGTCTCTTTAAGAACCTGCCATAATTTATTGTGATCCACACAATCAAAGGCTTTAGCATAGTCAATGAAGCAGAAGTAGATGTTTTTCTGGTACTCTCTTGCTTTCTCCATAATCCAGCAAATGTTGGCAATTTGATCTCTAGTTCCTCTACCTCTTCGAAACCCAGCTTGTACTTCTGGCAGTTCTCTATCCACGTACTGTTGGAGCCTAGCTTTTAGGATTTTGAGCATGACCTTGCTAGCGTGTGAAATGAGTGCAATTGTGTGATAGTTTGAACATTCCTTGACATTGCCCTTCTTTGGGATTGGAATGTAAACTGATCTTTTCCAATCCTGTGGCCACTGTTGTGTTTTCCAAATTTGTTGGCAAATTGAGTGCAGCATTTTAACAGCATCTTCTTTTAAGACTTTGAATAACTCAGCTGGGATACCATCACCTCCACTAGCTTTGTTGTTAGTAATGCTTTCTAAGGCCCATTTAACTTTGCTTTCCAGGATGTCTGGCTCGAGGTCAGTGATTATACCATCGTGGTTGTCAAGGACATTGAGGTCCTTCTTTTATAGTTCTTCTGTGTATTCTTGCCATCTTTTCCTAATCTCTTCTGCTTCTGTTAGGTCCCTACCGTTTTTGTCCTTTATCATGGCCAGCTTTGCATGGAACGTTCCCTTGATTTCTCCAATTTTCTTGAAGAGATCTCTAGTCCTTCCCAATCTATTGTTTTCCTCTATTACTTTGCATTGTTCATTCAGGAAAGCCTCCTTATCTCTCCTTGCTGTTCTCTGGAAATCTGCATTCAGTTGGGCAAATCTTTCCTTTTCCCCGTTGCCTTTAGCTTTCCTTCTTTCCTCTGCTATGTGTAAAGCCTCATCAGACAGCCACTTTGCTTTTTTGCATTTCTTTTTCTTTGGGATGGCGGTGATTGCTGCCTCCTTTACAATGTCACGGACCTCTGTCCATAATTCTTCAGGCACTCTGTCTATCAAATCTAGTCCCTTAAACCTATTCTTCACCTCTACTGTATATTCACTGGGGATGCGATCTAGGTCAAATCTGAATGGCCTTGTGGTTTTCCCAACTTCCTTCAATTTAAGTCTGAATTTTGCAATGAGTAGCTCATGATCTGAGCCACAGTCAGCTCCAGGTCTTGTTTTTACTGACTGGATAGAGCTTCTCCATCTTTGACTGCAAATTATGTAGTCAATCTGATTTCGGTGTTGCCCATCTGGTGATGTCCATGTGTAGAGACGCCTCTTAGGTTGTTGGAAAAGGGTGTTCACTATGACCAGCGTGTTCTCTTGACAAAACTCTGTTAGCCTTTGCCCTGCTTCATTTTGTTCTCCAAGGCCAAACTTGTCTGTTATTCCGGTTACCTTTTGATTTCCTACTTTAGCATTCCAGTCCCCTAGGATGATGAGGACATCATTTTTTGATGTTAGTTCTATGAGCTGTTGTAGGTCTTCATAGAACTGGTCCACTTCAGCCTCTTCTGCAGCAGTGGTTGGGGCATAGACTTGGATTACTGTGATATTGAATGGTTTGCCTTGGATTCGGACCGAGATCATTCTGTCATTTTTGAGATTGTATCCCAATACTGCCTTTCTCACTCTCTTGTTGACTATAAAGGCCACACCATTTTTTCTACAGGATTCCTGGCCACAGTAGTAGATATAATGGTCTTCTGAGTTAAATTCGCCCATTCCTGTCCACTTTAGTTCACTGATTCCCAAGATGTCCATGTTCATTCTTGCCATCTCATTTTTGACCACGTCAAGCTTACCTTGATTTATAGATCTTACATTCCAGGTTCCTATGCAGTATTGTTCTTTGCAGCATCGAATTTTCCTTTCACCGTCAGACACATCCACAACTGAGCGTCCTTTCGGCTTTGACCCAGTTGCTTCACTCTTTCTGGGGTTGCTCGTACTTGCCCTCTGCTCTTCCCCAGTAGCATATTGGACACCTTCCGACCTGAGGGGCTCATCTTCTGGCGTCATATCTTTTAGCCTTTTGTTACTGTCCATGGGGTTTTCTTGGCAAAGATACTGGAGTGGGTTGCCATTTCCTTCTCCAGGGGATCACGCTTGGTCTGAGTTCTCTGCTGTGGCCTGTCCGTCCTGGGTGGCCCTCCACGGCATAGCCCACAGCCTCATCGAACCAGGCAAGCCCCCTCGCCACGACAAGGCAGTGATCCATGAGGGAGGAGAGAGAGTCTAGATGCCCCCTTATTGATAATGTGATTTCCTCACAAATCATCCCTCATTCTCCAGGGGCTTGGACTTGGCAAACATTTGACTGTGACTGATCATGATTGCTTAAGCGTGTTTCATTTCACTTCATACAAACAATTTCAGTTTCTGGATTATTAGGATATCCAAATGGAACTCTTTTAAAACTGTTAATTGCAATCTACCAGCCAAATTTTCTTTTGCATCCCTTGCAAAGTTCATATAAATTTCAAATAACTAATTTAGAAATCATGTACTACTTAAATATAGTTTACTAACAGTACAGTCCTAAGAATGTTAACCCTTCTATGTCCATTGAAATCAATGACTTTAGAAGGGGTTGACTCTGGTTTTACTGTTAATGAAATGATAAAATTATTTCCAAATATTTATTTTCTGTAAGTTTTTGTTCATGCACCTTTCCCCATAAAATACCAGATGTGCAATTAAAGATATTGGTAGAAAGTGTAACATTTCCAATGTGGTGTAAGCCTAAATAGTGTTTGATTTTTCACACAGTCATTTGTGTGGTTGAAACTCAAAGCACCACACCAACAGTTTAAAGCCATATCAAATAAGGTTCATGCTTTGTTCAGGAATCAATTATTATGCTCCTTACTTGTTAGCATAAATTTAACTGAAGCAGTACTAGCTGTAAAGGACCAAAGCTCTATTCACTGATCAAAGATCAGTTGGAGTTTACTGTCATGTCAGTTCACCTAAAGAAAAGAAAAGGCTGAACTCTTCAGACAGTGCAATCCTGAACAGGTGTACTCAGAATTCTACTGAAGTATACCTGTTAGGTTTACTATTAGAAAGTGTCTCTAGGATGGCACGGTAAAGCCCTTGGAAACAGAGTTTCTTGGTTCACTGCCTTTCTAGTGAAGGAGAAATCTCTGAGATAGGTCTTAAAGGCATCACATGAGAAGATTCCTTGGCAGCAAAAAAAAAAAAAAAGTATATTTCCTCTGTGCTGAGATTGTACATTCCAATCATGCCAAGCCCTGCAAAAATTGGTGTATTAACCCTGCCCTGGTTTCCTTGATAATCTAAATGAAAGAGATTACTTAGTTGGCTAGAAAAAAATACTATTAAAATTCTCATGGCCACCTGTTAGCAAATCTAGCCAACCGAAGCATTTTATGCTAATTGTTTCCAATGTTCAGCTTTTTACAGGGAATTTCAGGGAATGCTATTAACTTTCATATTCTTGAAAGGATTTGGTTGTCTTTGCACATTTCTCTTGCACTCTAGAATCCATGTACAAAATAAACAGGATTTTTTGAGGGGGGAACTTATCTGGCATTTTTTATTGCAATATCCTGATTTTTATTGGTATAGCCTGATTTTTCTTCCTCAGAAGAAAAAGTGGAAGTTGTTTCACTCCATTAATAGTGGATTTAATATTATTTTCCTGATTCTGATTTTGACATGGCTCAAATATTTGATTGGCATTCAGCATCCTCAAAGGCTGAGCAAGACCTTTTAGTATAGACATTAGTTTGTCTTCATATTGTATGTTAGTAGTATCTTATTAACTATCTACTTGATTTCCAGATCCTCAATCCTAAACATATAATCGTGTTGGAACTTGGATCCGTAATCTTTAAAATGGCACCATCAGGTCCTAACTAGATGTGATTTTAGGTGCTCTGTGGTTGCAGCTCCCATCTCCTCCCCCCCAAAAAAATTGTCTTTTGAAGATATTATTAAGTATTAAGTTAACCTGAAAAAAGCAACAATAAAGTTTAGTATACTGGAGGAAGGAGAGAGGAAAAAATAAATTACAATTCTATAGTGAATTTTGTGAATAATTTTTAATGGAAAAGTTTAGCTGCAATGAGTTCATGTATTTCTCATTATGTAGAATCTTGACATACAAGTAGACTATAAAAAGGTGTGGTGAGTTCTGAGAGAAAGAGGCAATATTCAAAGGGTGAATTCAAAGTCAATCATAAGTTGCAATATGGTTAGGACTTCCAAAGTACCATGAATATTTGAACATATATCACTGGCGTGTAGTATTACATTAGAAACAAGATTCATAAATAATTTCACTAGGTTTTGTGTAAAATACAGATCCTGCTTATTTTCAGATAACTTGAACCCATTAAGAGTATCATATAGGCAAGCCTGAATGTAAGATGACCCCCCCAAAATATTGTACACTTTTTAAAAAAGCGAACATCACTGTAAATCATAGGCAAATGTAAGATGTCTCTCTCACTCTCTTTTGATGGCATGTCAGGGGGAAGAAATTAGTCTGGCACTGGAGTAAATAATAGCTTTTTCTGAGTTGTATTTTCAATATGTTCTCCAATTTCATTGATTTTACATTCTGAATTAAACATTACAACTGATAATTCAGAAATATTTAGAGTAATAATTATTTTCCAGTAAACGTAATATGTTTACTCTTTATTCTCTTGTAGTATGACATCGGAAGCAGGATGGGTGACATAACAGTGGTATAAGCTTGAAGAAACAGGATATAGATCATGAATTTCAAGTTACGGAACAAATGAAGTACTGTGTGGTTTTGTCATTATTGTCTTTAGAGTCTGCAGGATAGATGGTAAAGTAGACCACATTTATTACAGGGATTGCCTCCCAAGTGTTTACAACATAAATTGTTTAAAGTTTTTTTTAAGTACTAGATTTCAATTTGTGAGGAAAAGATGAAGGAGCAACAGTACTAGATAGGCACGAAAACGCAAAAGAACAACCCAGATGGTACATAATGTAGCATTTATTTTTGGTGCTAAGGTAATTACAATCAAATTGCTTAAAAGGTATGCTTTTCAAATTATACATAACTAATTCATTGCTGTGTTTAAAACAATGTGTGCCTTTCTTTCTGTATATTTTGGTGCTGCTTTTTTAATTTTCTGGAAATGATTTTTTTTTAAAAAAACAACTTTTTCAACATTATGCTTTGTAAATCTTGCAGATTCCTTTAATAAAAGTTTACCTAATAATGGAGTGTTTATGTGCACATCATATATTGATCCTTAACAAATCTGTGATTTTAATGTTGACAAATCAAGTACTACAGAAAGTGGATTAAGGAGCTGGACTGAACAAAAAGACCACATAGTCCAACCAGCCTCTCACAAATCAGCTTATGTAAAAAGAAGAGGAGGAGACTGGATTTATACCCCATCCTTCTCTGAGAGCGGTTTACAAACTCCTTTCCCTTTCCCTCCCCACAACAGACACTCTGTGAGATAGACGGGGCTGAGAGAGCTCTTTCTAGAACTGTCCTTGAGAGAATAGCTTTGACAGAACTATGGCTTGCCCAAGGTCACATCAGCAGGTGTAAGTGGAGGAGTGGGGAATCAAACCCAGTTCTCCCAGATTAGAGTCAGTGCACTTAACCACTACACCAAACTGGCTTGTAGCTTTTACTTTTAAAGATATTTAAAAATGTTATGAGAAACCAGTCTGAGATTTAGAGCAATCCTGGCAGAATAAACAATTACAACAATGCAATACTCACCTCTGGGTTTAAATGGGTATCTATTGCATTTTAGCCCACTCTTCTTGTAAGAAAAGGGTGGCATGCATGGTTCTCCATTTGCTGCCATGACATTCCTATGAGAACATGACTGGCTCAACATCATCCAATGAGCTTCATTCTTGGTAGGGATTTGAATCTATGTCTTTCAGGTCATAGTCCAACTCTCAAACCACTACACAGTCTTGCTCACCTAACCCTGAGTTTCAGCACTGTATAACAGTGCAATTCTGAGAATTGTGGCTAGATAAGTAAGAATAGGAAATATGGAAGGCTACCAGAATGTAGGTGGCTGACACCAAATACTTGCCAAGGACAAAACAGTCACAACTGAGAATAAGGCATCACTGGCCACATCTGCTGCTTGAAAATCTGGCTATAATGCAGACTCCAAGAGAATCTCTACTATACTACAAACCCAGATGTTTAGCTGATCTGTACAACTCTGTAGCTTTAGGTAGCCTACCATCATAATGCTTGGTTCAAATTTAGTTTCTTATTCCACAATAGCATTTCAACATGCACTGAACAACAGGGCATTGATTTGTATTGACCCATAGATACTAAAATCAGGGTAGGCTACATAGGATCTTGCACCTTTACAAATGTTCCTTGCAGCCATACTATTTTTAAAAAGTCATTCCTCTTGCAACCTAGTACACAGTTGTAGCCCTTGTAGTGCTTCTGCATATATTTTATATCGCATGTCAAAAGATATTCCATCTAAAATTTGCTTGTGGAAATTTTCTGAAAGAAATAATATTTGCATTTGTATAGCATTCTAGTGTGCAAAGTACTCCATGCACATAAGTGTGCTTGGTAACTGAGGTTGACACTTGCAGTCCATATCAATGCCTCTTTTAAACGCAGATCTTCTACCATACTCAGATTTTCTTTTTTTGTTTTCAACAGCCATTTTGGCTCTTGTGTTTTGTTCTAGTAGAGAATGATCTATGTTCCAGATCAAAAATTAAAAGAAACAAATTTAACAAGTTGATGTCATTGCTATTTTTTATATTGATGTTAATATCAGATGCTGGGTTTTTTTAAAAAAATGAGGCATCTCATCCTTGAAAGAGATTAAGTTCCTTCCATTCTTTAAACAAGATACTGAAAATATACAGATTTGTTTATACACAAATAATTTAAGATATAAGTAATTTGTGACTTTAAAGAAAATTACACCTGATATGTATGTGTTTAGCATATTGATATTTCTCACGTCCTGCAATGTGGTAGATTAGAAAAGTAAATAAATTGAAAGTTAAAAAGAGGCAGAAGAAGCCTATTGCACCCAGCTGTATAGAACAGAAATTGTTTAGATGAATATGGATAGGCATGCCTCATATTAGTGAAAAGAAAGTTGGTTTGAAAAACCTCTGTATGGCCAAGAGTAGAATGTTTTGATGTATGATAGTGCAAGATGGCAAAGATTGTCATGTATGACAAAAATAACTCCAGATTAGTCTAGCTGAATACAATCTGGACTGATTTTGTGATGTACCAAAGTAGTTCACCAAAACGTAAAATTGTTTTTTTGCTCCAAAACATTCAGGAGCTAACACAACCTCCTTGCTGCCACTGGATCACTGCCCACTTGAAAACTGAGTCCTTGTGTATGACTGAAACAGGGACTGTGAAAAACAAAAGTACTTCCCAAGCAGAGGCTTTTTAAAAAACTGCTTCATTTGCATAGTTAAGGTCCATCAGATTTTTTTAAAATGCTGTTGTATTTTCTATACTAAGTATAACTGATAATTAAAGCTCTATATAAGGTCCTGGAGGTGGCTGCCATAATTGCTGATGCCACCAAATCTCAGTTTTCCCAAGGTGGTTAGAATGGGCAAATGAATATGAAGTAGTACAATTGGCATGGCTCCTATGAGTTTCATGACCACTAGGTAGTTCTCTAGACAGCGTACTTCCCCTTCTGCTAACACTTTCGTTCGCACAAGATCAATACCTTTGCACAAACAGAAGTGCTAGCAGAAGACAAAAAACTCATGCACCCATGTGCCCATACACACATAGGCATCCAGCCGATTTGGGGAGGATCCTATTGCACATTGGGTGGTAGAGTGGAGCACAGCCAACCATATATGCCTTATGCGGTAGAGCGAAGCACAGCCAATCATATGCCCGGGACAACTAAGAATTGTTTTGAAAATGAAACTGACCAAGCCTTCAAGTGGCCAGAAAGCCCTGGTAGATTTCATTTTCAATAGGCTGAGCGAGCATTCCTACTGTATTAGTTTGCAAGTCAGCTTAGGTGTGGACAATTCCAAGGAATGATGAGTAAAAAGGGCCACTAGGATCACTAGGTGGACTATACAAATGCTAGTTTCTGTTGGCATATTCTGCTCAACAAAGAGTGGCATTTTTGGATTGTGTTTTGGATTGTGTTTTGTGATGATAGTCACAATTCATCTGTTCCCCTTTTTGGGGTTTCAGGGTTATGGAATTAGTACACATTTTGAATGGGACAATAAACAATAAAAGAAAATAGTTCTCACTACAGAGGGAAAGAGGCGGGGAGGAGAAAGGGGGCTCTCCCCTCCCCCACTCTTGGGGTTCCACTCAGTTCAAAAACTTCAACAGAGTTTCTTAGAAATTAATTTATTGGAGTGAAGGATGGAATATTTAATGAGGTAAATCTTTAGCACGGGATCGTCCTTGTTTTTCACATTATAGTTATCAGTGCATTGAATTTCATGATTGAGGTTAAACATTTGTAATATATGACATTATTCCCAGTGAAGCATTTTTTAAAGTATTGAGAAAATTTATAGAGGAAAATTTGTGGATAGCTAGAAGTCATGAGAGCCAGTGTGACATAGCAGTTAAGTGTGGTAGTAAGGACCTCGTAGGTTCAAATCTGTATGGTCCATAAACTCAGTGGGTGACCTTGGGCCAGTCATTTTCTTTCAGACTAATCTCTGTCTCACAGATTATTGTGAGGATAACATGGAAGAGAGGGGAGAGCCATGTATCCTGCCATGAGCTCCTTAGAGGAGGCACTGAGTAAAAGAAAAAATTACTGAATTACCAAATCCTGGCTCCATGCTAAGACACAATATGATAGGGACATAGAGCTGGGAGGGCTATCTGTCCAACCCCACACACAGCACAGGAAATTCACAACTACCTTTCCCCCACTCCCCCAGTGACCCCTCCTCTATGCCCAGAGAAAGGCCAAAAAAAAAAGTCTTGCCTGGAGGAAAATTTCTTTCTGACCCCAAAGAGGTAATTGGCATTACCATAGGCAAATAAGAAGGTCATGAGAGCCAAACACTGATTTAGCCCTTCCTGAACTCCCTCTTATGATCACAGTGATATGCATACTCCAAAATGTTTCAAATTTTCTTCTCAGTTGCTTCCCAGCTGACTGAACTCTTTTAATTTTGCCAAATGTATATAAAAAGTAGTTAGAAGGTATGTCATAGGAGCTGATTAAAGAATGTGCCCTAAAGAAATCTGATGATTCTGCACAGAGCATATTTTCCCATGATTTATTTTTCTGTGATTAATTCTTCCAGTGGCAGCTCTCATTCGGTAAATGAAGAAACTCCAAATAGATTTCTGTTGGGAAAAGGTGATAAAAGGGAAGGTCCGTAATAAATGCAGGTAGATGCACACACCACTTTGGATTATGGTTTGCAGCTTTGACTGCCAGAAACTGGGAGATGCAAAAGAAGAAACCAATTGACCATAAAGCCCTGTTTATCATCTTCCCTGTGGCATTTATTTGACTACAGTCAGACAGAATATGGAACTGGATGAGTCATTGCCATTGCATTTTATATTCTTACATTCCTGAACTAACTGTGATAATGAACTGATGAAAATGCTATCTTCCCACCCACCCACCCACCTTGTGTGTCCCTAGTATTCTGCACAATTTATTATTGAAAGGGATTACTTTTATATGCTTTTTCCTACCAGCATCCATAGCGAAATATTTTGAAATCTGATGTCTAGAGACCTGTCATACACATGAGCATCGATCTTATTCACGGAGCAAGTGGAAATATTCTAAAGAATGTTTAGCTGTCTGAACATTTGTAACAGCATTTTACTTGGACTGAAAGTAAATATTTAAAGAAATTTTCTCGTGGCTTGTAACTTGCATGAGTGAAAACTGTTAAGAAAAACTCTTACCAAACATGTATTGAATGCTTGGGATAACTGCTTAGGAAGTCCCGGAGTCATTTCGACTCAGTTGCAAGTTAGAAATAATGTATGGTGAACTTGTGGCTCAAGTAGCTGGTCTGAGTGTCTTCTCAGGGTTGCTGAAAGATATAGGACTAAGATGGAAAGATGGAATTTAAAGGGAAAATGGCTATAAAAGATATGGAGTTACTGAAAAGGACCGGGGACAAGTTAGGGATTTCCCAAGCAGAGTAATTTCACCCTGAAAATGTACATTCCATGACATCACAACCAGTGTCCGGGGCAACACAATCTATCAACCAGTTACAAGTTTCTATAAGCTGTTATTCAGCTAACAGCGTAAATAATTCACCTTATTAAATACCCTATCCAGAAAGGTCAAGATACTGTGTTTAAGTTCCATTTTTACAAGTGTGATTGTTCTGAAATTAAGGTCATATGGCTAATGCCCTGGAATCTGTGCTAAAGTACAGGATAATCACCTGATTAGTAGTATTTAGCCAATAATGTAATGAGATAAGGTGATTGCTTAGAGTAGCCAGACACCAATCAAATGGAGAAGATCCTTTATTTTGTTCATTCCCTTCATTTATTTTCTAGCCCTCACAATAGGCATTTAGAAGAAAGCCTTTTATTAAATTAGTCCACATGCTATGTGATAAAGAGGATATCATTTTGGATGACAATTAATTGCTTACTAATTAATAATCTCAGGAGTCTGCAGATGGTGACAATAAGAGACAAAATAATAGATGGGTGCCTGTATTTCTAGTGAAGAGAATGAGCTATTTTCTGTGTTCTTTTGACCTAGTAAAACTGAGCAGCAGCAAAGATAACCATGTATAAAGGTACCCAGATGTTTAGTTGTCATGTTGCAATGTAGATGGAAAATTGTCTTTTCTTTTTTTTTTTTTTTAAAGAAGCCTCTGTCCTCCTCTGGGAAACTTTTGGAAAAGGGAGTTCTGTTTAGGAAACTGGCCCTTTGAAGCATCCTCAACATCAGAATGGGAAATGACTTTTTGACTCCTTCTGTCAAGACACATTTCAGTAAAACTAGAAGGTAATCATGAAGGTTAAAAAGAGCTGAGTCTACAATATAGTTAAGAAGAATGCACAATCACTATTTTGCTTTCCACACCAACCAAACAGATGTTCCCAGGAAACCAATGAGCAAGGCTTTTAAGGCAGTAATAACCCTCTCACTCTGTTACCCCCAACAAGCAGCAGCCAGTGGTACAATCATCTGCCATAACAGTTCAATGACTGAGTGTATGTTTCCAGTGTACACCCCTTTGGAACTATGTCACATGTATTTTCTTCATTTCATTAACCTGAGTTCTACCAGTTCAGACACTAGAGTGCAATTAACAGTTTTCAAGATGCTTTAGAACTGAGTAAGTAACAAACAGGGAAATGGTTTGAATTACAAATAACTTATTTACAGAGTTCTAATGATATACTGTACAAAGCATATATTTGTCTTACTGGAAATTTTTCTTTGCTTCTAATATTCATTTGGTTTCCAAAGACTGACATAGTTTCATGGGGGATCTAGCCTAGGATATGGGGGGAAGGTATCTGTGAGAAGGAGTTGAATAGACATGGGGAGTAGCAGAACAACAAATGTTATCACTACTTTTGAACCATGTCTGCATTTATATTCATTATATACACTAGGCTGATCTGAAAGGGGGGGGGGGAGATTATTTTGGATTAGATGCCACAATGGCATTTTTGTATAACCTGGCAGCTGGTTCACAGTGAAGTTAACATTGAGAACATTATTTTCTGTTGGAAAACGCAACTGGAAGTTAACACAATCACATTGTAATGGGCACCATTGTGACAAGTTTCATATTACAAATCTATAAGGTTTTGAGATAACACCATATGTCAATTCAGAAATCTTTCTCCATGTTTCCAAAATAGCTACCAGTATAGAAAACTTTAAAGTTAAGGGTAAATTTTATCAGTGGTCATTAGCTATGAAGGTTAAAGGGACTCTCCATTTTCAGAGGCAGTGAACTTCTGGAATACCAGTAGCAAGGGGACTATATCCTTCACATTGTATTTGTGGGCTTTCCAAGAAGCATTTGACTGTGGGGAAACAAGATGCTGAGCTTTGGCATGACCCAGCAGAGTTCTTCTGTCTCTTTTTTTTTGTGTGGGGTGTGTGTGGCTCATTTCTTGCTTATCTCCACTTGAATGAACTGAAGAGAAAACGTGATCACTGATAGTTAAAAAACAAAATTTCCTGTAGAAGCTGATGGAGAGAGTCAGTGTGTTTGTTTGTCAAGTTAATCTTTATTAAAAATTGACATAATCATTGGGTTGGATCCAGCCAGCATTTTCAATCAATCTCACCCAGTTCCCCCACATCCAGGTCCTGTAATTCTCAGCATATCCTTTTTCTTTTTGGTGGTCAGCAGGGATATGTCCTTTGTCCTTCATCCACAGAAAACCCTTTATTCCTCCAAGGTGCTACAACTTTTTGCTAATAGTGGCTAATAGAATGAGAAGATAATTTTTGGATTACAAGCTGTTAGGATACAATGAGATCAGAAACATTGCCATTGGCTAGCAAGATCATGAAAAATGATGAATTAATATTCACTTAAAGGGTATTGTTATGCATTATTCTGCTGTACTTTACTTTTCAAAGTATTCACATGGTAGGTTCCCTCTTTACTAACATGGGGAGCAGCAGCTAAAAGGAGCCACTGTGTTCAGGACAAATAACAGGGAAGTCTGATACCTTATGTCTTTCTTGCAATTTCCTAGCTGCAGGATACTGGACAAGATAGACCCTAGGTCTGATGTGTAAGTTGTGCTTCAGGCTGGCTGTCCATGGCTTGGAAGGTGTTTCCAAATCATGATGGTAATACAGATAAAAAATACAGGTAAAATATAATTATCCAAAAGTGCTTTTCTCCCCAAGTAACTGACACTTATGGTAGTAAGGTGGATGGAGTGATTTTGCCTGTTTTCCCTCCACTGCAGACCCCCATTTTACCACCATACACAGTGTGTGTGAAGGTCCCCTCACCCACAAAAACACAATTTGAAGAGCTTGGGAGAGGAGGACATAAAATCCCATTCAACTAGTTCTGCTCCACTCATAAATTCCAGCCCCACTTTATATATACTTTGGTGGGAGATACAGCGTAGGTAAAGAAGGCTAACAGGGTAGCACAATAAATACATTCCAATAGTGGGGAACTAAACATGAAGTTTTTTTCCCCATTACCACTATATGCATTGATGTACTATATCATTAACAAATCTGGAAAACCATAGATTTATTTGAAAGCTGTGACTCTAGTTATGTTTTTGAAATGTGGCAGACCATTGTATAGACCGCAATGATCTTTACCATTCTCGTAACAAAATGAATTTATTAAACATCTCCTAAGGCACTGCCTCTTCCCGTATATGCCTCAAAGAGCTGGACACTCCAATAATCAACATCTCTTGGTGGTCCCTGGCCCAAAGGACGTCCGTCTAGCCTCAATCAGGGCCAGGGCCTTTTCTGCCCTGGGCCCCACCTCGTGGAACATGCTCCCCATCGTTATCAGGGTCCTGCAGGATCTTATTCAGTTCCGCAGGTCCTGCAAGATGGAGCGGTTCTGCCAGGCTTTTGGTTGAGGCAGTGGGTATCCATACATGGCCTCCCCAAGGTTGCTGTCTCCCACCTACTGGCCTTCCATCCATCAGTAACTGGCCATTTCCATCTGTATTAATGGGTCGGAACTTTCACTAGTAGCTATAACCAATGATTTAAAATGTTTACATTGTGTTTTTAAACTTCATTGTAACTGTTGAAATATGATGTGACCTGCCCTGAGCTCACTTGTGGGATGGGTAGGATACAAATATGAAAAATAAATAAATAAATAGTGTTAGCTGACACACAATGGATTGGATCCTACTGAAAAAAAACCTCAGTCACTAGAACAGATCTTCTTTACCTTACCCTTTTTCAAGAATCCTCTGCTGAGGGTAAGGAAACCCGCATAAACAAAATGGCTGTCAGTGGACAAGAATCAAGATGGAACTGCTGCCAATTCCTTCTTCAGCCAACAAAAGTTGTGCTAACGGAAGAGGTTGCGGTGGTGAAAGGGAGTTGGGAGGGATTTCATCTTGTAATCCCTTTTCCCTGCAGCTCCTGTGTCCCCGTGGCACTTGATACATGAGGCTCCCCTGACCACCTAAAAGACATGAACATAGAAAACTACCAGAGAATTTGAAGCATACATATATAGAACCATTATGGCCAGTAAATTACCTAACCACATTACTTATGGGGTACTTTGAAGATATTGCTCACCCGGAGCAATACACCCATGGCAATTTGTACTTGCACAAGCTCTTTCTGAAACAAATTTTATTTTCATGGTGCCATTCTAACTAATAGTACAATTCTAAGCCAAGTTATACCCTTCTAAACCCACTGAAATCAGTGGGTTTAGAAGAGTGTAACTCTGGGATTGCATGGTATGTGCTTTTTCAGAACTGCTGGGAAGCGAGAAGTAGTAGTTACTCATTTCTACCAGCAGAGGGGAGAATTGCACTGGTAAATATCAACGACAAATGCTTCAGAGAGATTTCACCAATATGTATTTAGGGATTGTTTGGTTTTGTAAAATATCAAAATTGCCAGCATGTGCATGTGCATGTGCAGTTTACCCATTTTCTCAGTGTCTAGTTGTTAATCTACATGAAAAATAAGCCACTCTGATTCCAAATGTTAGAGTAATTCTCATGTTGTCCATAATTTCCAAAATGATTAGCAAATGAGTAAAGTGGAAATAGCTGAATCTCTATGGTAGGAAGGTATGAAAGACCAGATGAAATAGACTTGTGATTAGTAGTATCACGTTATTTCACTAATGAGAACAGTACTCAGGTTTTTAAAAAGAAAACAGCAATGTTTTATTTAACAGGCCTGATTGGCACTTTAGGACCAAAGTAGATGTCACTTTTGCCCAAATTAGGTCTGGATTCCCCTCAACTTGATTCTGATTCCCATCAGTCAGATGTCAGCTTCTGGGAACTAATCTCCTAGCTTCCACAGGGGTCCAGTTCAGTGGTCTGGTGGCAGCACGGTATGAGAGGAGAAAGACACGCAGCCTCCCACTGCATAATTTTCCTGACCTGAAACATATACCCATGGATGGGCTGCATGTGCAGGCCCCAACCAGAGCAAATAAAGCCTCCAGAGTCAATTTAGGTTGGGGAAATGACATTGGAAGAGGCTAAACTACAGCCCCGTAGATAACAACTATTTGCTCGGGGGGCCTGCCATTATATGTCTGTGTGCCATGCCGTGCTCATATTTCTAAATAACAAATAAATAATAAATACAAGTGGTTTATTGCACAAAAATGTTTCAGAGAGAGACTTGAAGGCCCATTGGAAATAATGGGATCCAGGAATGCCAATTGACTTGCATGAGCTCCATTGAAATACATTACAGCTCAAGAAGAGTTGCAAAGAAAATGCAGAATGAATTTTCCATTAAGGTCTCTGGTCCCAAATACACTGCCCTGGGACTAGAATGACAGGCCCCAGAGTGGAATGACAGCCCAGGAGGGTAGGAGATGCGTCCAGGGACTGTAATGACAGCCCCTAGGGGTTACAGGAGTGTTCTGGGACTCGAATGACAGGCCCCAGAGTGGAATGGCAGCCCCTGGAGTTAGCAGGAGTATTTTGGGACTGGAAGAACCAGCTCCAGAGTGGAATGACAGCCCAGGGGCATAGAAGATGTGTCCTGGGACTGTAATGATAGGCCTGTCATTCCATTCCCAGACCACTCCTGCTACCCTCAGGGCCTGTCATTCCACACTAGAGCCTATCATTCCAGTCCCAGAACACTCCTGATACCCCCAGGAGCCTGTCATTCCACCTTCAGAACACATCTTCTACCTCCAGGGGCAGTCATTCCACCGTGGGGCCTGTCATTCTAGTCCCAGAACACTCCTGATACCCCCAGGAGTGGTCATTCCACTGTGGGGCCTGTCATTCCAGTCCTAGAGCAGTGTATTTGGGACCAGAAACCTTAATGGAAAATCCATTCCTCATTTTCTTTGCAACTCTTCTTAAGCTGTAACGTATTTCAATGGAGCCCATGCAAGTCAATTGGCATTCCTGGCTCCCATTATTCCCAATGGGCCTGCAAGTCTCTCCCATTGTTTCCAATGGGCAATGCTGTACTTCCTTTTAGTACATCCCCCACAGGAGCCTCTCTGATCTCTACCTGAACTTGGAGTCCTGCAGGCTGCACAATGATGGAGGGTGGAATGGATGCTGGAAATGCAGCAGCACAAAAATGATGGGGTGAACAACAAACCCCAGCCAGCCAGCCCAGCCCCACAGAAGATGACCAGGCTCAGTAGAGGAGACTTCCGCCGAGACTGCTGAGTTGCTGAAGGCGGAGCTGCTGGGGTCTGATCATTCGATGGAGGAAGAGAAGGAGAAGGAGGAGCTATGGCCTGTGGCCATGCAGGAGGACAAGCAGAAGGCTCAGATCCTCATGCTTTGCTGCTGCTGCAGTTTGCCTGGAGTTGGAGGAAGTGGCGGGTGACTGGCTTAAACTTGTATTTGGTGGGCTCTTTGCTTAGAGCCTGCCCACTATTCCAAATAAGGCAGCCAATGCTGAGCCTGAGGTCAAAACTGGCTCTGCTCCTCTTTCTGTTTTCCCCAACAAGTCCTGCTGCTTTTCTCCCAAGTCAGCCAGCAGAGTGCCAACAAGATGATCGATCAGGAGGGGAGGGGGAGCTGAGGATCAGGGGAGGGGCCCACAAAAACCGTGGGAGGCTGTGGGCCCCTTGATAGCTATGGGCCTGCTAATCTACCTTCTTCCTGTTCTGTGCCACAGATGGGTAATTATTTCCCAGCAACGGATGATCTGACTGACAGGAATGAGAGCTGGGCTGGGAATCTTGACCAAGTGGGTGTGTGTGGGGGTATCACATCCAATTTAGACCTGACAGGATATTATCAGCAAAACGGGGGCAAATTGTCAGGGTTAAACTAAAGGGACTGGATCCTGCCATCTTCTACCTCCCTGAACCAAAAGCTATACCAGGAGTAGTAGGGCCTAGTTGGAGGGAAAGCCATGCGATATAGGATTGCAGTGAGAAGGTGAATGGGATAAGATTGCTGCTCCCCTCTCATTCACCAGTGGAAAAGCTGGTAGGATTGAACTCAGAGTCAACTTAACTCACAAGCTCTTGTGAAATGTCTGAAAATCTCAACTAAAAGTTTCTTGTGATGATAAGAAAATATGCATTGTAATAGCAAGGAATAAAAAGACTCAAACATGAAGCCAAAGTTTTGTGAATAAAATATGCAAGCAGAGATCTGAGAAATCTGCAGGGAGGGAAAGGACTTCCGGGGTGGAGCTCATCGACAGAGGGAGCGTTTTGAAGCTGCTCCTACTGCCCACTGACTTTCTTAGTTGTTTGCAGCAACTCAAAACTCTCAAGAGAGGAGAATTTTGGCAAGGGATATTGTTGAAGAAACACCCAGGGGGGAGGCGACCAGCTGGTGTGTTCCTCAGCCAAATCCTGAAGCAAGAAAGCAGGAAAGAGGGGACCCGACGCGTCAACACACGCCGAGCCATAGACGAGCCACGGGAGTCACAGAGTCTAAAGAATAATAATCAAAGCTAAGTATTGTTTCTACAACTTGTAAGATTAGAATGGGAAAGCCATTTGAGGGGGGAAATTAAAGACTAATAATAGGAGAAACAGATAGCAGCAGACGTAAGAGGTATTACTTCCAAATAACATTTTGAAAGTTTAAGAGAGAAAGAAGAAAAGGCCAGTGAAAAAGTATGAAAGAAACACAAGGGATGGTTAAGGAAGTATTAGTAATGTTAGAGATAAGATACTAACTTAAGAATTATAAGTGCTACAAACCCTTTGTTTTTGTTTTTGTTTTTTTCCTGTAGTCCCAGGGAAATGTTTGATATGATCCCTTTAAGGAGAAGCCGGGAAGTGCAGCTGCCGGTGATTAAGTGGTGTGGAGCAGAGTGATTCATTGAAGAGACGGAGGCTACAGTGGCTCAGAAGGGCGAAGGCTGGAAAGTGCAACGGATGAGAAAAGAATAAATGTGACTCAGCAGAAAAGCGGAGGCAGCAACAGGGCAATAAGACGGAGGAGTGCATGGACGGAGACAGAAGACCATAGGCGTGATCTTAAAGAGACATAGTAAAAGAAAAATAGTAGGAAAAAAATAATAAGACCAATAGTAAATATGGCAACAGGAGGTCCTAGAAGAGGGTCAGTTCCTTCACCTGGCCAATCAGGGCAAGCAGGTTTAACTAAGTTTGCCAATGTTCACCCATCCCAAATCTCTATGAAAGACCTCAACAAATTGATAGAAGACAATGTTGTCAGAGCAGTATCTGAAGCAATGAAAGTTACAATAGAAAACATGTTACCTGCCCTAATTAAACGTGAGCTTGAACCACTAAGCATAAAAATGGATGATCTGTCAAACCAAATTAGGTTTGAAACAGAGGAGATTAAAAAACAAATTTTTGATAACAAGCAGGAAATTGCTAAAATTGTAGTAAATCAGGGAAAAATAAAAGAAAAGGTGCGTGACCTAGAGTTAGACGTCTAAGAAATTAAAAGCAAAAATGAAAGACTTGAAGACACGGTGATTAGTCTGGAAATGGATAAAGTGGCTTTAGTAATCAGATGCCAAAATATTCCTGAGACTTTAAATAAAGATCTGAAAGAAGTAATTGCATCTGAATTAGCAGAGCAATTAAAAATAGCATCTCAAAAGGAGATTGAAGAAGGGATTGAATTTATATATAGAAGAAACTCAGCTTTTGCAAGGAAACATAAAAAGCCGCGGGAGGTCCACATAAAATTTTATAGAAAGGACTTGAAAGACAAAATATTAAAAGAGACAAACAAAACAAAGGTTTTTATTCAAGGGCAAGAAATAAGGTTCTTGAAGGATGTACCGTGGAGAGTTAGGGAGAGAAGAATACCTTATAGAAGCCTTGCTGAGTTATTGCAAAAAAACGCGATCATGTTCAGATGGTTGGTTCCTAAAGGAATATTGTTTGTCCATAAAGCTAAGAGGTACAGAATAGATTCAATATTTAAAATAGAACACTTTCTGGACCAACATGGAGAGGAATTAGGACTTCAAAGAGATAGAACAGAAGATGAGAATGAAGAGGAAGAAGAAAGAGAAAGTGAAGGGGAAGAGGGTGAAGTTGTAGAAGCAGCTGAAAGGGAAGTAGAGGGGGAACAACAGCGACAGCAGAAGGAACAACAAGAACTTTTATCCTCTCAACAAGGAAATAAGGGAAAAGACTTGACACCAAGGAAAAGACAAAGAAAAAAGATAAATAAAAATACCTATCAGTACCTGACTAGATATAAATTCAGGGATAGAAACAAGAGGTAATAGGAAGTGAAACAAAAATGACATTATCAACACAACTTAATATTATATCTGTTAACATCAATGGTTTGAATATACCACAAAAAAGAAGGAAAATATTTCATCAACTTCAAAAACTTAAGTCAGAAGTTATTTGTCTCCAAGAAACTCATATAAGGAAAAAAGATCTAAAATATTTAGACTGTAAAAAATTGGGAATAGCTTTCACCTCTTCTGCGGAAGTTAAAAAAAGAGGGGTGGTAATGTACGTAAAAGATTATTTACATCCAGAGCTTGTGTGTAGTTCAGAGGATGGTAGATTAGTAGCATTAACAATTTTGAGAAATGGGATTAAAACCTTAATTATTAATATATATGCCCCTAATCACAATCAGAAACCCTTTTTTAAAGAACTTCAGAAAGTAATTACTTTAGTAGAAGTTAATGAAATCTGTATTATTGGTGATTTCAATGCAGTGTTAGATCCTGAGATAGATAGAAGAAGAAGCAAAAGAAAACTAAGAGGAGGTAACACTTTGCCATTAGATTTTTTTAAGATAGTGGAAGAGTATAGTATAGTAGATATATGGAGAACAAGAAATATACAGAAAAAAGATTATACATATTATTCAGCTCATTATAAATCCTGGTCATGGTTAGATATGTGTTGGATATCTGCTGCTATGATCAACAAAGTGAAAGAATGTGAAATACTACCCAATACCTTTGCTGATCACTGCCCGGTGCAACTTACCCTTAAAGAAGAGGGGAAGAAAAAGATTAAATGGTCAATGAACCTAAAATTACTCCAAGATGAAAAATTTAGAAAGAAATGTAAGAAAGAAATAAAAGAATTTTTTAGAATAAACAATACTGTAGATACGCCGGTAGGGGTAATATGGGATGCATTTAAAGCATACATGAGAGGCTGTTTTATTAGTCAAAATGCATGGCAAAAAAACAAAGAGATAAGAAATACCAACAATTAATAAATCAAATTAAAACACAAGAAATGAAATGGAAAAATGCAATAGGTGATAATTCGAAAAAAATTAAATTAAATCTACTTCAGCATAAGCTTAATCTGATGCTAAACCAAGAAATAGAAAGGAAAATCGAATATACAAAACAATATTATTTTGAAAATATTAATAAACCCAATAGATGGTTAGCATACAAAGTTAGAAAAGAAAGGGAAAAGAGAATTATATCTTCACTACGAAATGAGGAAAATCAGGAGAAATATGATCTACAAGAAATAAAAATATAACTGAGAATTTTTATAGAAAATTATACAAGCAAGATAAATTGGACCAAGAAGCAATAGAAAAGTATTTGATTAAAAACTGTAAAAGATTTGAGGAATCTCATAAGCAGGCTTTGAATGAACCTATAACTATGTGTGAAATAATTCAGGCAATCAAAAGACAAAAAAAGAGAAAAACTCCAGGTCCTGATGGAATTCCTGCAGAATTTTATCAAATCTTTGAAGATGAAATATCGATGCAATTAAAAGAAGTCTGTCAGGAAATAGGGAAAAGTGGAGTTGTACCAGATTCATGGAATAATGCTCTAATAACACTGATTCCTAAACCCGACACAGATAAAAGAGATATTAAAAATTATAGACCCATATCACTACTAAATGCAGACTACAAGATCTTTGCTAATATATTGGCTAATAGGTTAAAAGTGGTGCTAGCTGAAACCATACATCATGATCAGATGGAATTTCTCCCCAGGAGATATATGAGGAATAATTTGCGGGTAATCATTGATGTGTTAGAATATTATGAAGAACACCCAGAGAAGGAGATTATGTTGATGTTTCTTGATGCGGAAAAGGCATTTGACAACCTGTCTTGGGAATTTCTCTTACAGAAATTATTAAAAGCTGAATGTGGGACACTATTCTATAATATGATCAAGGCAATATACAAAAAACAATATGCAAAAGTTATGATTAACAACGACATGACAGACAATATTGAAATCCAAAAAGGCTCAAGGCAAGGTTGTCCAATGTCACCACTATTGTTCATTTTTGCGCTAGAATCATTGAATGCTTCTATTAGGGAAAATATAGCAATCAAAGGTTTAAGGGTGAGAGATCAGGAATACAAATTATTAGCATTCGCAGATGATCTGGTATTTATTGTAGAAGACCCAGAAACATCGACTATAAACTTAATGAATACCATTGAACAATACGGCCTAGTAGCAGGACTTAAAATAAATTATAAAAAATCTAAAATTATAACAAAAAATTGTTGCCTAAAAAAACGCAAATACTACAAAAACTAACATCAATGGAGGTAGTTAAGAAGGTCAAATATCTGGGAATTATGTTAACTAACAAATGTAGTTCCATTATACAAGATAACTATTATAAGATATTAAAAGATATAGCTACTGATTTGTCAAAGTGGAAGATCATCCCCCTCTCCCTAATGGGAAGGATAGCTTTAATTAAAATGAACATACTGCCAAGAATCCTATTTTTTTTCCAAACAATACCGTTATTGCAAAATAAAGTTTTTTTTGATGAATTAGACAAGCTCACAAAGCCGTTTATTTGGCAATATAAAAAACCAAGAATAAAGTGGAAAAATATGCAAGATAGCAAAGAAAATGGGGGTTGAGTCTGCCTAACTGGTACATTTACTATCAAGCAGCAGCGCTGGTTTGGATAAGGGAATGGCTAAACCTGGAAAATGAAAGAATATTAACTCTTGAAGGTCACGATCTACATATGGGTTGGCATGCGTACATATGGTGCGGGAAAGACAAAATTTATAATAATTTTGGAAGACACCTATTAAGAGGAGCATTAAACAAAATATGGAGTTCCGTAAGAGATAAATTTTATAAAAAAACCCAAGATGGGTATCACCCTTGGAGGCCTTTATCAATCCAGTCTTAATAACACCGCAGAAAAAAGAGAGTTACCAAAAGTTGCTAAACCAGTTAGATAAGTTAAAAGCAGAAGACAAACTAAGACAAGAAAATAAATTATCTTGGTGGGAACATATAATGTTAAAGGACAGATTTGGCAAGGATATGCTAAGAGGTTTTGAGGATCAAAACAACCAAATAGACAAAATCTGGCTCTCGTCAAGTGATAAGCTTATTCAAAAACTATACAAATTTTTGTTAGAGGACTACCAAAGGGACGAGATAGTCAAAAATACAATGATTAATTGGATGAAAGATATAGGAACAAATATAGAGTTAGATCAATGGGATTTGATGTGGAAGTCTGTGAAAAATATGAGATCAATTGCATATAAAGAGAACGTCTATAAGATGTTTTATCGGTGGCACTGGTCACCAGACAAGATATCGAAATGTGTTAAAAATTATTCAAACCAATGCTGGAAGTGTAAAGCCAATACGGGAACATTTTACCATATGTGGTGGAAATGCACTAAAACACAAAAATATTGGAAGATGGTATTGGTGATCTTGCGAGAAATCATAGACAAAGAACTTGTATTAAAACCAGAGACTTTTTTATTAAATATAATACCAAAGGTATACAAATCCAATGATAGATATTTGTTATCTTATATAATTTCAGCTGCGCGTATTCTGTGGGCAAGAAATTGGAAATCCGATACTATACCCTCTAAGGAGGAATTAATTTGTAAAATTTTAGATCTCTCCCAAATGGACGATTTAAGTTTAAGACTGCAAAATCGAGATTTGAAAGTACATGTAAATAGATGGTCTAAACTTTATAGTTGGATAGAAAAATGTACTGAGACTTAAAGACTCTGTAAATATATGGAAATGATTTTGTAAAGAATACATGTTTGTTTGTATTGAAAAACCCTAAAAATAAATTAAAAAAAAAAAGAGAGAGAAATCTGCAGGGAGAATCCCATCCCCCTGGACTCCCAGGCCAGCCACTAGCCTGGCACTGGGGCAGTCTGTTCATCAGCAGCACCACAATTCCCTCCTCCCATCCCCATCCTTCCTCCCTCCTAAGTGGATGATAGGCCAGCCATTTACCACTTGGCTGAAGCACCACAACTGTTTGCCTGGCTTGACAGCTCACCCTCCCCCACCCACCTCAAGTGGTTGGGGGATGGCAGCTGTGGCTCTTCCCACTCACCTGGCATTCTGATGGGGGCAGTGGTGGCTCCTTTCCCACCCATTCAGCTCCTGCCACCTACCCATCCCACAGGAAGCTTCTGTCCAGCCTACCCAGCTCACATGCTGGGAGTCAGAATCTCCTGGCCACTCTACCCTCCCAACCACCTGCTTGCATGCCTCCCTCCCTCCTTGCTATTGTGCCCACCATTCTTCCTTCCTTTCCCCACCTGGAGAGCTGTAGAGCTTCCTTTCCCTCTGTCATAGAGCTGTGTTGTCTGCATGTGCACAGAGAATGCTTCTTTATTTTGTGGGATTTGAAGTCTCTCCCCTCCACTTTCCCCCTACGGGGGGAGGGGAGACAAGTTTGCATAAAAATGTAGGTAGTTTGTACATGGCTCCTCCGCCCCTCCTCCTTCTCCTTCTCCTCCTCCTCATTCTCTATCAAGAGGCGTTCTGTCTCTTCCTCTTTGGCTTTGTTTTATGCACCCCTTTATTCTCCCCCTAGGCCTCACAGCCTTGGCTTGACTTCATGCCCCCTTTTATTCCTCCACTAGGCCCCATAGACCTAGTCAGTAGGAATGGCCTTCTTAGAGGATCCCTGCCCTCACAAGAGGTCCAATAGAGGAGTGCAAAAGGGGGGGGGTGTTTCATGTATATTGAACCTGAAAAATATTTGTATTCCTGACTTCCAAATACTGATATGGTATTTGGATTTCTTTCTTTTTTTTCCTGATTTCTAAATTTTTCGCATTTATTTCTTCCCTGTGGGGAATGGCTGCGGGAGTTGCTTTTAAATGGACAGTTGTTTTTAAAGACTTCTGGGCAGCTGAAAGAGTTGTTTTCAGAGGTATAGATACCAAAATTTCAGCAGAGCTGCTGGTGTCTCTCCTTTAAATAGCTCCCAAGTTTCAAGTTATTCAGACCGAGGGGTCCAATTTCATGGGCCCCTGAACAGGGCGCCCCCAGACACAATATTTTCTATGGAGGGGGGCAGGGGGGAAGCCCTGCAAGCTGCTTCCAGGGCAAAAAGAGTCACAACAAATCCAAGCAAGGGGCGGGGAGGGGGTGTGTGCAATCTCTGTGCAAGAGAATGCCAAGAGAACACAAAAGAACACTGGCAAAGGGGGAGACCTCTTGAAACTGACCAGTTTGAAGCTAACAAAAGCAGCAGGGAAGCCCATAGAAACCCAGAGGCACAGAAACAACCAAAAAAAGTGGAAAGATAAGCAAAAACAGGCCCCAGGAACTTGCAGATGCTGGTTCCCAGTCTTCTTGGAAAATCCCAAATATATTTGGTGGTGGTGTTTTTTCAGGGTTCCCCCCCCCCATTTTAAAAAAATCCCAGATAACTGTTGGGATGCTGAATATACCTGAAAAATAACAATAATGTATTTAATGGGTATATTTTTGGCTCTCCCCTAGGATCCAAACCACCTACAACTGCCTGAAGTGTGCCCAGGTCCTCTCCATATCCCTCCCTCTGTTCACAATGCTGTGGCCTTAAAAGGCCTGACCACTCCTCCCACTGGCCCAGCTGATACATATGGATGTGGGGCTCATATCTACTGGCTTAGAGGGCAGTTGGCCATGCCTTCCTGGTGTGGGAATGTCTTTTGAGTGCTTTCATGGATCCAGACAAGAAACTAATTCCTTATTTCAGGAAAAATGAATGCAGTTTTTGAGCAATCTTTTTGAGAAAAGCCTACATTAACCCCTAGCATACCTCAGCAGTAAATCAAAATGGAATTGTCAACAGACGTTACAGGGACGATAACCCCTTTGTCACAGAGGACAAAAACTGGCCACCGGAATTACAATGGGGGGGTCAACTCAGTTCTACTTTTTTTGTTGGGGGAGGGGATAATTTGGATAAATAATCTTGGGATAATTTCTTACTCCCCCTTATTTTCAAGCCGCCTCAATTTTTCTTGTTTCTTCAGTTTATTTCTCATTTTCAAAAAAATCTTTCTGACCCTTCCTTCCTTCTAGTCTGTCTCTTTCTCTAGTTATTCTCATTTTCCCACCCCTCTTTCTTGTTCTCTTTCAGTTTCAAAAATTTCAGGGGTGTGATGTAGGTAATGCACCAGCTCCTTGTGCTGTAGGGGAAAAGCTTCAAATAAATCCTGCCATCACTGTAGTGGTAATGGACCTCTGTGACAGACTAACTCGAGTGGTCATTTTGTGGGAATCTTTTGTGGGGTCAAAAAGCAATTGTTCTCCAGGCCAGTTTGGCCAGGGATCCTGGAGGGTGTTCTTGTTGTTTTTTGCCCCCTTCTGGGCATAGAGCAGGGGTCACTGGGGGTGGGGGGAGGTATTTGTGAATTTTCTGCATTGTGCAGGGAGTTGGAGTAGATGACCCTGGAGGTTCCTTCCAACTCTGTAATTCTAGGTTCTATGATTCTTAGCCTCCTACATGTATCTAATATAACATCATACAATAACAAAGTCATGAAGTTACCCCAGAAGAGGAAGAATCTAATTGCATTCAGGACAGCATGATTGGGAAGAATGGAAATCAAGTGGTTTAATAAATATTATTCCAAAAATGCAGACAATCAATTTCAAAATAACTTTCCTATACACGTTTGCCCAGAGCCCCTTCAGAATGAATATGTTCTGTCAGAATTGCCCTCGGTGACCGTTACATATATCAGCAATATAAAGCAAGGGTGCCTAACCAAAGATGTTCTGCATTCCTAACTGCTATACATAACACATAATTTATTCCTGGAAAGCATTTCTATCATGTGAAATTATAGAGTCACTTAAAATTGCAAAAGAGCATAAATGCTCTGTGGCCCAGTTTACCTTAAGAGGCTATTCAGGGAGAGCCTTATTGTGGGCTCCTGATAGAATGAAAACAAAGGAGCCCCTGTGGTTTGTTTCAACTGCAAATCAGCACCATGCTGAACAAACTGCATACAGTGCTTTTGTTTTCTTTAAGAGGTGAAGTCCTTCTTAAACTAGCTATCAGGCATGAGTATACACTAAACTGTATTTCAACCTTAAGGTTAATAGGATATTCTTTACTAGAATTCTAAGTGTTGGGGGGACTCAGTGATTATAAAATACTGGGTTCAAGACATGTTGTAGTGAAATCAGCTCATAAGGTTTATTAGAAAGCATGAACTAAAGAAATCATGATCTTCAATCTCCCCATCTAACCCTGGCCACCATACGTAGCTTCGCATCAGCGCTTTCATATGCACTATGCCCGGGTGTGTTTCGTGTAATGCGGTAAGGACCCTTTGGAGCAGCAGTGCCGATATAATTACTCTGCTGCCCCAGAGTATGCAGCCCTTATGAGATGAGAGTTCATCACTCCTGGACAAGAAAGCTGCAAATTCTGGGCCCACCATGCTGGTGGGCCACCCTCTCCACCCAGTCCAAGACCCGGGAGAGGAGGCGATCATGGGCGGTGTGGTGGGCCACCTCTTCCACCTGTACAGGGCAGTCGGGCAGGTCTTCCAGCAGAGCGATGAGATGAGCTGGGATCGGGGCCAGTTCACAGGATGACAGGGGAAGGCAGCTAAATGTTTCCACATGGCCCATCGCTTTACCGGACCTGTGGATGAGCACATACTGGTACCTCGCCAGGAAGATGAACCAGTGAAGTACCCAGGGTGATAACATCTGAGGGGTCTGGCGGTTCTGGGCAAGCAGGCCCAAGAGGGGCTTGTGGTCAGTAGCAATGGTGAAGGGCTGGCCGTATAAGTAATCATGAAACTTTTTTACACCAGCCATGATTGCCAGGGCTTCCTTATCAATCTGCATGTAGTTTTGCTCTGCCGCAGAAAGGGTCCGGGAATAGTAAGCCACAGGGACCTTGCAGCCATCAGCACAGGACTGCCCCTACCCCGTAGGGAGAAGCATCACATGCCAGCATCACTGGCAGGGTCTCATCAAAATGGGTGAGGACTGCATTGGAGAAGAGTAGCTCTTTAACTGCCTGGAATGTCATGGCATGTTTGGGGCCCCAGACCCATGAAGCATTCTTGTCGAGGAGGCGGTGGAGGGGTTCCACGAACGCTGCATTGTGGGGCAGGAATGAGTGATAAAAATTCAAAAGTCCTAGGAAGGCCTGTAGTTTGGCCATAGATGAGGGGATAGGCATTTGGACAATGGCACGCACCTTCTCTGGTATGGGGTGGATTCCCTGAGCATTGACTGTGAACCCCAGGAATTCCACCCATGGCACCCCCAGCAAGCACTTCTCTCTCTTTACTTTGAGGCCGACATCACTGAAGTGCTACAGCACCATCTGCAGGCATGCAGCAAAGGTCTCGGTGTCCAGGGCCACAACCAAAACATCGTCAAAGAACGGCTGGACCCTGGGGATACCTTTAAGGAGACAGTCCATGAGGTTTTTGAAAATTCCTGGTGCCACGTTCACCCCAAACTGCAGCCGGCATACTTGGAAAGCCCCCCTGTGGGTTACAATAGTTTGGGCCTCGGCCACGGCGTCGTCCACCGGCACCTGCTGGTAGGCTTGGGCTAAGTCCAACTTCCTAAAGATTCTTGTGCCTGCCAGGGAGGCTAAGACATGGTTGACTACCGGTACCGGGTACGCGTGATCCTGGAGGGCCTTATTGATCGTGCACTTATAGTCAGCACATATACACACGTCTCCGTTAGGCTTCACAGGGGTGACTATGGCAGTCTCCCACTTAGCATGTGGTACCGGTTCTAAAAATCCCTGCTCTACCAGGCGATCCAACTTTAATTCAATTTTGGGCTGCAGCGCAGACGGGGGTCACCTAGCCTTCATGCAGATGGGCTGAACCACGGGATCAAGGTCAAGGGAAATCGGGGGACTGGTGTAATGGCCTAGAGTACCATCAAAAACAGCTGGGAAGTCATTGCAAACATCATTAAAGTCCTATGGCTGTACGTGGTTCACCCTGGTCACCCCAAACCCCAGGGGCCCAAACCACGATAGTCCTGGCAAGCTAGTGAGCCAACCCTCCAGCACCAACAAGTCCATGAGTCTGTTAGAGTCCTTATAGTTCACCCTGAATTTGCCCCACCCCTTGATGGCCACCGGGTTCTTCTGAAAGTCCTGCAAGGTGAGGCCAATCGGCTTCTCCAGTCGTGGTCCCCCCTGTGGACAGAGTTTCCTTAGAGTCTTGGCCAAGATTATGGAGAAGGAGGAACCCGTATCTAGCTCCATCTCACAGGGGGACCCCCTCTATCAACACAGTCACATGGATTTTGTTAGGGGCATCCCGGGGCAAATTCAGTACCTGGTATTGGTGGTTGGCTGTTGTGTTGTGTAGGTCCATTGATTCCTGGTGTGTTGTCTGTTGTCATCTGCTTTTGCAGCAATGGCAGGCCCGTGCAATGTGTCCCATCTTGCCACAGGACTGGATTGTTGCATCCCGAAATCCGCAGGAGCGATGTTCATGCGGATCTCCACAGCTTGTGCACATCGGTTGAGTGGTTGTTCGCAAGAAGTGTGGAGTGGGTCCCACTGGTGGCTGTGGCCCCCAGCAGTCCGGAAGGATGTCCTCCTTGTCTGAGGCATCTGAGATGGGGTTGGTGGAAGCGTGGTAGGTCGCTGAAGCCTGTCAGTCTCAAATGCTATGGCCAGTTTGATGTCCTCGAGGCCAATGAGCTTTCTGCAGAGTTTCAGCTCTCAGATGCCCCAGACAAACTGGTTTAAGATGGCATCCTCTAGTCTGCGAAACTCAGCCATGAAGTCAGCAGCCAATTCACCAGATCTTTGGGTTCACGCAAAAAAGTCCATGTGCATGGCCATCTTGGATGGCTTCATTGTGAAATGATCAGTGAGGGCCTTTACCAGTTCCTTGAAGGTCACAGTGTTCAACTTCTTGGGTATAATGAGGCCCTGCACCAGGCAGATCATGGAGACTCCACACATGCTGAGTAGCCATGATTTCTTTAGGTCAGCGTCAGTTGTTTCCTGTGCCCGGAAGAAGTGAGTAGTTCGACCCAGGCCTCCCACAGCTCAGGGTGAGCTGAGTCGAAGTTGGAGATCTGTCCCGGAGCGGTTGCCATGACTCAGGGTGCTGGAGCGATGCAGGATGCGAGGTCCTGGAGGCCGGTGCACGGTGCAATGCTAGCATCAGAGTCGGAGGCAGAGTCGCTTATACTGAGATCCCATCCTCATCACCAGTATAAAGTACTGGGTTTGAGACATGTTGTAGTGAAATCGGCTCATAAGGTTTATTAGAAAGCACAAACTAAAGACAAAATAGCTGCTCTGATGACTGGCTTAAATCCCCAACAAAACCCACACCCCGCTCCCAGTGATAGGTCTACTACTATACATCCAATTCCATAGGTCCTTTCCAGAATCCGAGCCATCCTATTGGTCCATTCTAGGATCCGAGCTCAGCATTTTTCTCTGATGTGAAGCTACATCTGTTTGCATGGCCATGTGCAAATCCCAACCGCGTGCTTGGTCCATGCTAGTATACAACAGTGATAGAGCATATAGTTTCCAAACAGAATATGTCTCATTGAACTCCTGGAAGCTCTAACCAAAGGATCAGTACCTGATCTGGAAGACTCCTCACTTCACATAAAATCTTAAATCAGCAGGTATAACAAAGGAAACAATGACAGAGATCAAGGCACCCTCATATATAAGAACAATAATAGATGGCAACCCCTATTTGCATATGGAAGTGGTTTGCATATGGAGAGGTAAATTGGCATGCAGGCCAGAATGAGTGGGCATTAGGATTGTCAACTCTGGCTTGGGAAATTCCTGGAGATTTGGAGGCAGAGCCTAGGGAGGGTGGAGGCAGTGGAGGGAAGGCAGCTCAGTGATGTCATAGAGTTTGTCCTCCAAAGCTGCCATTTTCTCCAGAGAGACTGATCTCTGTAGTTTGGAGATCAGTTGCAATTCCAAGAGAACTGCAGGCCCCACCTTGAGGTTAGTATAGGGATGCCAGCCTCCGGATGGGACTTGGGGATCCCCTGAAATTACAGCTTATCTTCAGACTACAGAAATCATTTCCCCTGGAGAAAATGGCTGCTTTGGAGGGTGGAGTCTATGGCATTGTACTCCACTGAGGTCCCTGACCTCCCCAGGCTCCCATCCCTAAATCTCTAGGAGTTCCCCAACTTGGATCTGGCAATCCTACCCCCCCATCTACTGCCAGTGGCCAAGGGGACCTGGCAGCCCTAGGCTGGTAACCCTACAGGGCATGCTTTGAGGACCACAGCTTGGCAGAGGGCTCACTGCCAGCTATAAGTTGTTACACTCTCACCAGGAAACAGGAGCCCTGCCCCCAAAGGCCCTTGCATTGAAGAAGCCTCTGATAAATTTCCATCTCACTACCAAACCTTGACTGACTAGCCTTTATCAGACAATCTTTATCTAATAGTCTAAAACTGAAATAGAGGGAAAATACCCCAACCCCCCCCAGTTTTAAAAGTGAACAATCTAACCCTGTTATATATTGGTGTATGGGGCAGAACTTAATATCTTTTTAAAAATTAACTGGGTTGATACACTACTATATAGACTGAATTTTTTAAAAGAATGTGAATTACGAGTGCCATTTTTTATTAATAACTCAGATAAATGTTACTTATGGGAGGATTGCGTGATGTAAAAACTAATCCCAAACAGATTTTTAAAAAGATATGTAATATGTAAATTATTTTGCCTCTTGTAATCTAAAGGTTGGGGGGGTTGCAGTTTAGTTTTTAATTGCAATTTATTGCATACATTACAATACACAACAAGAATACAAAGAAAGGGAAGAAAGAAAGGGAAAGAAAGAGAGAAGAAAGGTATTTACAACAATTCATAAAAAGCAGAAGGATATATGTCTTATTTGTAAATTCATGATTTTACTCCAGTACTACAAGTATTGTATCTTGGGGTAGCTATACATTCAGACTTCATCTTACATGACATCTGGTAATTAGATGCTAGTGGGTGGCTGGGTGGGTGTATCTTCTAAATAACTAGGGTTTGATCTAGAGGGCATTGTCCGCTGACTAGGATTGCCAAACAAGGGAAACTCTGGGAAAGATAGTACTCAGGGAGCCTAATTACAGATACCAGGCCCCTGCTGGTATTCTGTTTCATTGCAGGCACCAGAAGGAGGAAATAGGGTGGGAAAAGGAACAAGTACTGATGGTGTAAAAACTGGAAATGACTCAGCAGACTCACTAGCATTTTGTAACATTCTAGAGTGTCTACTAGCACACCAGCCCCAGCCCCTGTTTCCTCCTGGGGGTTGCCAGCTGTGGTGGGATGGTAACCAAAAACCTAACGTTAAGATCATATTTTCCAGGATTTTCCTAGGCAGATTGGATGCTGCCAAAACAATACCTGGGGTGTTGTTCCCCCTCCATCTTGGCTATGTAACTGGTGATGTAGGCCATGCAGGCTGCCATGAAACACAGTTTGAGGCATTTGCAGGATAGTGGGTACAGGCCAGCAGGAACGAGGCAGAAGCTGAGACACCAAGCCACATTGTTTGAAAATCTTCTTAAGACAATGACAGACTCAGAGAGATATAGACTCACTTGATCACTTAGTGTCTCTGTGTGCCTTTGGTCTGTACTCATAAGCCTAACTCATTTTGCAATCAGTTATCCTAATTACTTCATGTTGCTGACTACACAAAAAGCAGATAATGCAGACAAAACTATCCAGTGCTGGTCACTGAAAGGATACATACAAGTTTGCTGGCAGAAAGATGAGACCAACTGCAAATGCTTCTACATAAGTTAGGCAAATTAATGATGCAAGTGACCATGATTTGAGGGGATACTGCCCTTTTGGGGTAAATGAGATGATTTCATTCTTGGACTGGGCTGGGCAAAGCAACTGCAAGCTACAATAACCAAGAGGTACAAAATGGCTTGGCAGGATGTTCTGTTGAGATAAGATTCACCAGGAAACACCAAGCAATTCAATCATGAATTCACCACACATTTAATAGATAGAGGTAAAACCAGATAAGTTAGCTAGTCTTCATGTTGAAATTCTCAGCATACCCAGCTGTAATGCTTCATATGGAAGGCATATATTGTAGAATCATGGAATCACAGTGTAATGTATCCAGCTCGGCCAGGGCAGCCATGTGCTTGGACTGGTTCTAACTGGTCCACCATGTGGCCAGGCGAAGGGCCTGAGCTTCGCTCTGAAAAGACAATGGACTAGAGGGTCCTAGTTCCCCTCCAATTGAGGAGCAGGAGATAACTCAATCAATGTAAATAGCGAATCACCGACTGTGTGTGTTTTGGGGTGTGGGTTCACTGGGGAATAAAAGCCGGCCTGCGAGCCGGCTTAGGTTGTCTTGTTCTTCAACTAATAAAGTATGTGAGAGCTGAAATCACTCGTCAGTCTCAGTACTTTTCACTGGCGATGAGGATGGGATGCCAACTCCCTCTCTGAACAACGACCACAAAGAAGAGCATCGCAT
The DNA here is from genome assembly GCA_029375565.1 of Gekko gecko. Taxonomy (NCBI): domain Eukaryota; kingdom Metazoa; phylum Chordata; class Lepidosauria; order Squamata; family Gekkonidae; genus Gekko; species Gekko gecko. The sequence goes on from JAPDNY010000004.1 coordinate 83,101,670, forward strand.
CGAGCCCAGCCACTCATCGCACTGCTCCTGAGCATCGCACCGCTAACCCCAAGAGCAGCCACGCACTGCTCACCGCAACCAAAGCCGCCAACGCTCCCGAGCTTTGCACTGAGCCAGACGCTCACTGCACCGCTGACCCCAAGAGCAGCCTCGCTTCCAACACCGCCAACACTACGCCTGAATTGCGACCTCCACAGGTAAACGCAATGGCCGCCAGCAACGAGAGCTTCCCTGCCTTCAACATCTCTCGTCCCGCACACTGGGAGACCTGGATCGAGACGCTGGAGTGCCACTTCGAGATCCACGGCATCACAGATGCAGGCACGAAGAAGGTGTATCTGCTACGCTGCTGCAGCATCGAGGCACATCTCCTCCTAAAGGACCTGGTGGCCCCTCTACAGCCGAAAGATGCGGCCGCCACCTATGAGATGCTGGTCAAGGCGTTTACCGACCACTTAGCCCCGAAGCCCACCAAGTTTGCGAAACGAATGGAGTTCTTTGCAAGAACTTAGGGCCCCGACGAGACGTCTCCGGGATTCCTGGCCAGCCTACGCCGCGCCGCAACAAAATGTGCCTTCCCCAACCTCACGGATGCCCTTCTGAATCAGTTCCTGGTGGGGCTGAAGGAGCCAAAGCTGCGCCATAGGCTCATCAGCCGGGACGACCTCACTCTGGAGGCCGCCATCAAGGACGCGGCCGCCTATGAGAAGTCATACTCGGACCGCCGGTCGAAGCTGGTCCATCGCCTCCAGGACTCCGGCCCATCCGACGACTCGAATGATGAGGAGGTCCTACAGGTAAACCGCCAATCACAACAATGTGCCTCACGCATCAAGGGATCCGCCACGGCCTCGACTCAGCCCAACGCCTCTGCCTGTGCCAGCTGTGGCGATGCTCACAAGCGCCGGACCTGCTGTTTCCAGGACGCCATCTGCAGGACCTGCAACAAGGCCGGACATCTCGCCTGGGTCTGCCGCTCCAAGGGAAAGTGCCTGGGGTCTACTGCCCAGCTGGACACTGCAAGCCTGCACACTGTGACAACCCAGCGCCGGCAGATGGTATGTAACTTGCCCCCAGACAGCCCGGACAAGGTGCATGTGACTGTCCAAATTGAGGGGTCCCCCTGCCAAATGGAAATAGACTCGGGGTCCTCTTTCTCGATAATTTCCATGGAGACCCTCAAAACGCTATGCCCTAAGGGGGGACCCCGTCTGCACAAGCCACAGGGGTTGAAACTAACAGATTTTAACAAAAACCCGGTGGCGGTCCGCGGATGGGGCAAGTTTCAGGTCCAATTTAAAGGGTTCTCGGGCTTGCTGGACCTGCTGGTAGTGGAAGGGTGCCTCTCGAGTCTCTTGGGGTTGTCTTGGTTTAAGGCTTTGGGACTCCAAATAGCGGGAGTAAACCGCCTCGGGACCGCAGACTGGGAGGCAGTCTGCCGCGATTTCCCCAAGGTGTTTGATGGGACCCTGGGGAGGTACAATGGGACCCCGATATCGCTCGATCTGGACCCCAACATTCGGCCCATCCGCATCAAGGCATGGCACCCTCCCATAGCAATGCGGGAAAAAATAGAGGCCGAGCTCGACCGCCTGGTTGCCCAAGGAGTGGTGGAACCAGTCGCATCAGCATGCTGGGAGACCCCCATAGTGACACCGATTAAACCTAACGGGACCATACACATTTGTGCAGACTACAAATGCACCATAAATAAGGCCCTGCAGGACCACGCCTATCCGGTCCTGGTAGTGAGCCACATCCTGGCCTCCCTTACGGGGGCCAAGGTTTTCGGTAAGCTAGACTTGGCGCAGGCTTATCACCAGCTGCCAGTGGATGCGGCTGCTACGGAAGCACAGACCATCACCACCCACAAGGGGGCATTCCGGGTGCATAGGTTACAGTTTGGGGTTTCGGTGGCACCAGGGATTTTCCAGTCTTTCATGGATTCCCTGCTTAAGGGAATTCCAGGTGTCCAGCCCTTTCTCGATGACGTAATCATTGCGGCGCCAGACTCCGTCACCTTCACCGACCAGCTGCATCAGGTCCTGCAGAGATTCAACGACGCCAGCCTCAAGGTGAAGAAAGAGAAGTGCCTCCTGGCGGTGCCGCGCATCGAGTTTCTTGGGTTTGCAGTCGATGCACAAGGCATCCACCCCACAGATGACAAAATAAAGGCCATCACACGAGCCCCGGTTCCCATGTCCAAAACAGAACTACAGGCTTTCCTAGGCCTCTTAAATTTTTACCACGCTTTTCTGCCCCTGAAAGCCACGGTGGTGGAACCCCTCCACCGCCTGCTAGACAAGGAAGCATCGTGGGCCTGGAAGCCAGAGCATGCGGCGGCGTTCCAGGCGGTGAAAGACTTGCTGGTCTCCAACGCTGTACTGCACCACTTCTGCGAGGCTTTGCCGGTTCTTCTTGCTTGCGACGCTTCGTCCTACGGGGTGGGGGCGGTGTTGGGGCATAGGCTGCTGGATGGCCGGGAAGTCCCGGTCGCCTATTACTCTCAGACCCTGTCTTCTGCGGAGTGTAACTATGCGCAGATTGACAAGGAGGCGCTAGCGATAGTGGCGGGGGTCAAAAAATTCCACCACTATATCTATGGCTGCCCGTTTGAGATCCTAACAGACCACAAGCCTCTCCTGGGCCTCCTCGCACCCGATCGGCAAACGCCACAGATGGTCTCGCCTAGGGTTCTCCGCTGGTCCATTTTCCTGGCGGGGTACTCGTACGTCCTCACCCACCGCCCGGGGAAAGCCATGGGTCATGCGGACGCCCTCAGCTGCCTGCCGCTGCCTGGCATGGACCCTGACCTGGCCCCCACCCACGAAGTCGCCCTCCTGGAATCGCTGCCCGGTTGCCCTGTCCACGTCAAGGAGGTGGCCTGTCTCACGGGCCGTGACAAGGTTCTCTGTCAGGTCTTGGACTGGGTGGGGAGGGGGTGGCCAACAGCTAAACAAGACACAATTTGCGCCCTTCGCCACAAGGCGCGATGAGCTGTCGACCTATAAGGGGTGCCTGATGTGGGGAGGTAGAGTGGTCATTCCAAAACCACTACAGCCGCGAGTGCTGAAAGACCTACATGAGCATCACCCCGGGGTGGTCAGAATGAAGGCCCTGGCACAGGGGTATGTCTGGTGGCCAGGGCTGGACCGGGACATTGAGGACTTAGTAAAAAGGTGTCAACCCTGCCAGGCCTCCTGACCCGCACATCCGATGGCCCCAGAAAGGGCCTAGGAATCCTCTCACACCCCCTGGTCGCGCCTGCATCTTGACTTTGCGGGCCCGTTCCAGGGGCAGCTGTTTTTTATACTTGTAGATGCCTACAGTAAGCAGCTAGAGGTTGAGCCAGTGCCGTCCACCTCCTCCCGAGCGGCCATCAGAGCAATGTGGCGGATTTTCAGCTCGCACAGACTCCCCGACACCCTGGTCACCGACAATGGAATGGCTTTCACATCTGGGGAGTTCCAGGAGTTCACCCGTCAGCATGGAATTCGCCACGTCAGGTTGGCCCCATTCCATCCCGCCACCAATGGCCAGGCCGAGCGCATGGTGAGAACAGCAAAGGAGGCGCTCCGCCGGACCAAAGGAACCGACTGGGACTTTAGGCTGGTGTCCTTCTTGTTCGGCCAGAGGACTATGCCCCATGCGACTACCGGGCGAAGCCCTGCAGAACTATTGATGGGACGATGTCTCACCACCAGGCTAGATCGATTACACCCCGACCGAGCGTCAGAGCAGGAACCCTCCACTGAAACCCCTGCGGCTGCACAGGGTTTTTTTCCAGAGGACCCGATGTACGTGCGGAACTATGTGAAAGGGCCCCCTTGGATCCCAGCCAGAGTAGTACGGGTCCGAGGCCCCCAATCATATGAAGTCTCCGGAGAGGACGGCCAGATACTGCATCGACACATCGATCAGCTACGCCGCTGGGTGCTACCCCTAGAGCCGGATGAGGGGGAGGAGTGGAATGGGCCAGCTCAACCAGACACGGCGACAGATGCACCAGAGGAAATCCCCCGGGGAATTCGACCCCGGACAACCATCGACCACAAATGACGCACTGGGGGAGATGGTGAGCACAGTCCTGCAGACACCAGAATGGCTTCCAGACCCCAAGCCAGCTCGGGAGGTCCCCAGTTCCCCCATGCCAGAACTCCGCCATTCCACACAAGAGCGGCAGCCCCCCAGCTACTTGAAGGACTATGTGTGCGGGTGTTTATCGGACCAAGGGGGGAGGGGTGTAATGTATCCAGCTCGGCCAGGGCAGCCATGTGCTTGGACTGGTTCTAACCGGTCCACCATGTGGCCAGGTGAAGGGCCTGAGCTTCGCTCCGAAAAGACAATGGACTAGAGGATCCTAGTTCCCCTCCAAATGAGGAGCAGGAGATAACTCAATCAATGTAAATAGCGAATCACTGTGTGTGTGTGTGTTTGGGGTGTGGGTTCACTGGGGAATAAAAGCTGGCCTGCGAGCCGGCTTAGGTTGTCTTGTTCTTCAACTAATAAAGTATGTGAGAGCTGAAATCACTCATCAGTCTCAGTACTTTTCACACAGAGTTGGGAGGGGCCATGTAGGCAGGGGTATTTTTTGGGGGGAGCACATGGGAGCGCAGCTTCGGGAGCTCAGGAGCCGAGCCCCACCCCCAGCCAGCATCCCGGGAGTCTTTCAGGCAGCCGAATGTCAATTTCAGCTCCATTATATCCTATGGGCCTTTGAAGTCAATGGTGAAAACATAGGGTATATTCTGGGGGCTGGAGGGGAGCGAATTTGAGGGAGAGGCTCCAAACTCACAGGGTAGCTGATGGAGCCTCTCCCCAAGATGCCCACCAAGTTTCAAGAACACTGGACCAGGGGTCCAATTCTATGGGCCCCCAAACAGGTTGCCCCTATTCCCTCCATTGTTCTCTATGGTGGGAAAAAACTTACTTTTTCCCACCATAGAGAACAATGGAGGGAATAGGGGCAACCTGTTTGGGGGCCCATAGAATTGGACCCCCTGGTCCATTGTTCTTGAAACTTGGTGGGTATCTTGGGGAGAGGCTCCAACAGCTACCCTGTGAGTTTGGAGCCTCTCCCTCAAACCCCCTCCCCTCCACCCCCAAGAATATACCCAATGTTTTCACCATTGACTTCAATGGCCCATAGGATATAATGGGGCCGAACTGCTGCCAAAGTTCTTTCATTCCCTCCTTTCCTTCTCTCTCTTTCCTCTTTCCCTTCTTCTTCTCTTCTCTCTTTCTTTCTTTCCCACCTTCTTCTCTTCTCCTTTTTCCTCCTTTCCCTGTTTCCCTCCCCTTTCCCTCTCTTTCTTTCCCTCCCCTTTCCCTCTCTTTCTTTCCCTCCCCTTTCCTTCTCTTTCTTTCCCTCTTTCCTTCCTTCTTTTCTTCTCTCTACTCCCTCTCTTTCCTTCCCTCTTTCCTCCTTCTGTGGCCCAACTCTCATGAGAAGGAGGTTAAACTTTAAACCCCTTCTCTCTTAGTTCCCCCATCCAGACCAGCTGGGGAAGGGAAGGGGAGGCTTTTGAAGATGCCTCCCCCCTTTTGTTTCCCCTTCTGACACCAATTCCAGTGATGTCAGGGGGCGTGGCATATGCTAATAGCCTAATAGCTCATTAGCATAGCATATGCTAATGAGCTCCTGCAGCCGTTTTTCTACGAAAAGACCCCTGCATATAGGCCATCTAGTCCAACCCCCAAAGCTCATTTTTCTACCCAAGTAATAAAGGTGGTGGCTCTGTCAAAAGGAATAAGATGTTCCCTGCATACAGTTTGTTTTTCATGCCCTAAATATTTAAAAATTCATTTGCTGAGTATTTCAATTATGTTCTGTTCTGAGGTTGTCTAGGATGACATGAAACCAGAACAAAGCATTTCCTTTCCTGTGCTCACTATGTTTTCCTGCCAACAATAAATTGTATGTATGGACTTTAAAAGCTTCATGCCACGTAGACCTGGCAGATGGAACAGATGCCTTTTACATTATTTATCACTTTGGAAACAGGAGCAGACCCTTGGCTGCAGTTTTTATCCAGTTCTGAAGAACATGATCATTTGGAACTCATAGAAATTCCCCCCTTCCTGGAATGCAAATGTAACATTGTTGCCACTGTAACATTGCAATCTAAAAACGCTTTCCTGGGAGTAATCCCCATGTGGTAGATGCTACTATGCTTCTGAGCAGACCTGCTTAGGATGGCACTGTAAGAAGAATTATTTTCGCCCACACCTCTGTACACATGCTTTGGATTTTGGGCAAGCAGAAGAGATACAGAATTTTACTATAGTCACTATTTACGTCTCATCACATATTAGAAAAAAACTCAACCAAGATTAACTCAACCAAGAATGACAACAGAGCTGTTTGTCATTTCCAAAGGAGCAGGATTTAGTCAGCAGAGGATTAACACAGTCTGGAGACTATTTTCCTGTCTCCATAGTCAAATCCCTCAGGAGCTAGAGAACTTGTTTTCCTAGCAGCCCATCATAGTATGATGGTACAGAGTTTTACTTGGTGTAAAACACAGGATTGGCTCCTACCAATCCTACTGGTGTAAATAGGAGGAGGAGCAAACTTGTTCATGCAGGTTTCCATCTTCAGGATGTGTTTGAGAGCTCTTCCTTCTTGCTTCATTGGAAAAGATTCTAAAATCCAATCCATAGCTAGGTTTTTTGTTTGTTTGTTTTTTAAATTTGTGTGGTTTAGAAGAATAGGGAGACTAGACACAAAATTGCAGGTTGATATTTTTTTCATCATAGGAACCATATCTGTAAAATTGTAATCTCACCCCACAGGGATTACTTTCTAATAATACAGAGGTAAAGGTAAAGATTTCCCTTGCCAGAAATCCAGTTGAATCCAACTCTAGGGGATGGTGGTCATCTCCGTTTCCAAGCCGAAGAGCCAGTGCTGTCCAAAGACATTTCTGTGGTCATGTGGCCAGCATGACTAAATGCTGAGGTGCACGGAACGCTGTTACCTTCCAACTGAAGCAGTACCTATTTATCTACTTGCAATTTCTTTTTAATAATAATAATACAGAACATATGACTAAATGCCAGAAATACTTACAATCAAGCACATACTAGATTGCATGTGATGTAACAACTAGTAGTTAAGATTCTTAAAAAATCAGATGCTGTATGCCATGCTTTGGGGGCAGAAACACTGGTTTTCTATAGTGAACTAAATGAAAAATAAAGACTGCATTAAATAATGTTTTTAAAAGACACATCACTGGCTGTATAAACCGAATCCTAACCTTTGGAAAGTGTCAGACAACATTAGGCTCATCAACACTGGCCTAGTTTCTACTGACATTCCTTAAAAAGTTTTAGTCATCCAAGTCAAGAAAAAACAGTGATTGACAACCCCACATTAATTCAGAAAGTGCCAGCATAATTTGTTATTCCACTCCATGTACTAGTAAATAGCAGGTTTGGGAGACTAATCCTACCTCAGTTCAAATGCTTGCTGCTTTTGTTTAACCAAACATCATGTCTGACCTTTAAAAAACTCTGAAATATCATCAAATGGCATTCCAAATGGTTTCTCTGTTTTGGAGAGTAAATATTTAGTATATTCTAAATCTCCTGATCATTTGGCAAGAGAATGAGTCCTTTTAAACCTCTGAATGGTAATTGTAGGGTACAAACCTCTGTTGAAAGTAAACAGTACAGTTGAGTATTAAAGTGTTCTCATTCCTAAAGAGAGACTAAGTGGAAGCCAGGGTATGTTATAGGAAGGTACCCTCGATGTTTTTACAGTTTTGAGAGCTGACAATTTAATGTGTATAATAGTTACTTGGATGTGCTTAATGGTGATGTTCAAGCATCCACTGATTTAGCTCATATTCTGATTTCTTGTTACAATGGGGGGGGGGACATTTCCTGAGGTGTCTGGATAGATCCAAACAAATTTCCACATGTCATTTTTTATTAAACTGTTTTCTCACATCTGCCACAACCACATATTTGCTGCTGTCTCCAATTGCTAAAAGGGGGCAGATCCATTTGAAATATATTTTTAGGACTTGCTTCTTTGAGTTCCTTGTTTGCTCTTGGTGCCTTCACATGGTCTTAGGTAATATTATAGTCAGTTGGTGTGAACACTCAATGAATAGATACCACTGAGAACTCAGGCACATAAGCCAACAATGTATCCAGTTTTGGTCATTTAAAGGATAGTCTGACTGCTCAGATATACAGAGAGTACAAAGTGCAGCTGATTGTGTACTTATCAAGATGGGGGATACATGCTTCTTCTCCAGTAATTGTGTAGTCAAGTTTGATATTTGGAATAGTATTTGAGATTAAATTTAATAAAACCCAGTGACCTGGAGTCTGCCTGCACACTGTGCTGAGTGAGGTAAGGCTGAGTCCATACTTCCCCATGTCATGGTGGGCGGGGTGAACCTGGGCCAGATACACCCTTCCCCATGCTGCACAAGGTGAAGGGTGACCTTTGTCAAGTGGGGCAAAGCCAGTCCAGGCATGTCCTTTGCCATCAAGGGCCAGGTCAGGTGTGTCATTTGTCATGTGGGGTGAGGTTGCCAGCTTGCAGCAGTGATGGATCATGCCTATTCTCGCTGGGGGCTCGGATGGCCCTGGCGGGGGAGGCAGCCCTTTAGGCCATCAGAGCAGAAATTGCCACTCTTTGCTCTTGATCTTATAAATTCATTTGTATCATATGTTCATGTACAATTTTATATACAGCAGTTTTTATATTAACCACCTTTTCCACATGCCAAAGGTTCCTCTGCTTGTTGAAGGGAGGAAACCTTGGTGATTATCTGCTTCTGCTGCAGATTCCTTCCATCTTTTCCCTGGGGACACAATTTCAGGAGGCAAAGCAGGATGCTGAGGGAAGGAGTATCACCCAAGGGCCAGCCAGTTGCCCTGGAGGGCCAACCAACAAGGTATACAGGCCAAAGCTTCCCCTTGATGATGCCTCCTAGCATGAGTATTTGGAGGTTTACTGCCTCTGGATGTGTAGGTTCCCTACAATTGTCATGGCCAGTAGCCATTGATTTGCCTATCCCCTGTGAATCTATTTGCCTTTTTCATTGCCCTTGATATTTTTATCATGCTATCCACTACATTCTTCTCAGAACCATTTCAGTCCCTGTTAGCATATTAAGGTGTTTTGGGTTTTTTTTGCTCTAACATGCAACATTTTGCTCCTACCTACACTGAACTTCATTTGCCATATTGCTGCCTACTCACCCAATGTAAAGAGATATTCATGGAGCTCATCACAATCTGCTTTGGTTTTTACTATCCTGAATAAATTGATAACATCTGCACACTTGGTCACTACACTGTCATTATTATACTCAGGGCTATTTTGGGGTTGGAACGCAGAGGAATGGAGTTCCAGCTGGCTCCTGAGTTGGCCACGCCCAGCAGGAATTTATTAGCATAATAGGCCACACCCAACAGCAGAAACTCATTAGGACTGGCTACATTAGGGGTATGTGGCCTAACATGTAAAGGAGTTCCTGCTACAAAAAAGCCCTGGGTTTTGACAACAAACAAGGTAAACAGAATAAGAAGCAAAAGGTGGGTGTGGCTGGATGACCCCACTTCTGGTAACATGGGGGTGTGGCCCAATATGCTAATGAGCTGTGCTGTCCAGGGTGTGGCCTAATATGTTAATGGGTTTCTGCTGTTAGGTGTGGCCTATTATGCTAATGAATTCCTGCTGGGCTTTTTCTACCAAAAAAGCCCTGATTATACTGTACTATTGTTACATTATTATTAATACACAAATAGGACTGAAACATGGGGGGGAATGGTTTGAGGAAACAGAAAACATCATGAAATTCACATGCTGTCAGAAGACAGCCATGAGCCTTTTGTTGCCAAGTACACTGTATTCATTGTTTCTCGCATTGTTTCCTGCTTCTGCGCTTGTGCTTAGTTGGCCAGCTGCAACTGTGGGAGAACTCATTCCTGCTGCCTGTTATCGGAATGGCCTTGACGAAGAGGCTATGGAGCAATTTCTCAGCCTAGGGAAAGTTTCCAGTCCTATGTGAGTAGGCGGGGGGGGAGTTCTCCCGGTCATTAAGTAACACCCCGCCGGGAGTTTTCCTGCACGCGCGCTAAGAATTCATTTGCTAGTTTGGCTTTCCATCATACTATAATTGCACTTGGCCCGGCCTAGACGAGCATTCCTGACAATAGTGTTATTACTGTGGGCAACACCCTTGTATTCCAATAAAGCTTCTCTTTCTTAAGAAGAATGCCTGGACATACTTGCTATTGAGCCTGACACATGCTTGATTTGATCAAGGGATTTCAGGCTAAGCAGCAAGGATCAAAGAATGGAAACAATATCTAGTTTATATAGTGTTCCAAACCTCAGTATTATGTGCCACTGAAATAATCTGTTGTCTGAAGCATTGCATCTCCTTTCCATGTTAACTGTACACTAATAGTTCATTATTACCAGGATTGCAAAAATACCAGAGAAACAATCTCAGAAAGCACTATACATGGTAACAGGCCCATAGCCAGGATTTCTTAAATCTGGGGGCCTTGTAAAAAGTCAGTGGTCACTGAAATAAAAATAAAATTAAAAAACTCATGTTGCCTGGCCCCTGCTGGAGGGGAAGGGTATGCCAGGCTCCAGTAGGACAAAGCAGTGCTCGCCCTTCTTCCCCCCATCATGACTGCTGCACCCCCCCACCGAAGCAAGGAGCCAAGTCACACACCCCATAAGAGTCCAGAAGCACACCTTAAAGACTAACAAAATTTGCTGAGTCAACCTGAGCACCTGCTTGCAACCCCTAACCCAACAACCTGGCTGCATCAATTCCCCAGGGCGCACAGCTCCTCCTTTGCTAGCACTCAGCACCCCACTGAGGTGCCCCAACCTTGTCCCAGTTGCATGCAAAGGGTTAGAGTGCCGGTTGGGGAAGGGGTCTCCCGTCTGCCTGGCCGAGCGGGCAGCCATCTGTCGGCAGCCACTTTGGCTTGGGGGGGGCAGCAGTGGTGGGGAGGAGAAGTTGGCTTCCCGAGGCTTCTGCTGATCAGCTCTCTCACTCCAGCTGCCTCTGGAATGGGTAATCCGGCCCCTCTGCGTGCACCATGTGCCACCCAGCAGCCTGCTTGAGGTGCCCAGGGGGGAGTTAGAGGCATCTGGCTGGCTTGCAGTGCTTCTGGGCCCCAAGGCAGGTGGTGGTCTCCTCACAGGAAAGTGTGCAGGTGAGCCAGCGCAGCTCCCTCTTGCCCTCCTGGTGGGCTAAGCATAGTAACAAGATTACCAGCGTGGTATGATTAGAGGCGGGGTTTGCTGCTTTGCCTGCACGTGTGAGAGACAGAGTAGCAGTGTGGAAGTGTAAGGTGGGGCTTTCTTTGCCACGGAGCGATTCAGAGAGCTGGGGGGGGGGAGAAGGACGGTGTGAGGCTTGTTTTGCCACCCTGGCAGTGGCGGCAAGCATGAGAAACAAGTTGGGGGGCCTTACCGGGTGTTAAGTCAGGGGGCCTCGGTGAAATGTTGGGGGCTGGGCCCAGAATGCCCCACTGTAGCTACGGGTCTGCTTGGTAACCTTAATGCCTCCCTTTTATCATTCTTCAAACTTCATCAGTCAGTCTGTTTCAAAACCAGTTGATTCCAAAGCAAAACCTCCTCATCAACTTGATGTATGTTGATGAAGTGTTTGAAATTTACACACACAAACACACAGTGTCAGTGACCATCAACAAAAGAGTCTTAAATTAATTTCAAATCTCGATTTGCTCAATGGACAAGTATAGCTGGGGTAACCCTGACACTGCGCAATGAAGAAATACATGCTTTTGTTCTATTCTAGCTGGTCATTTCAACATCTTTGGAGAGATTGCCAACTTGGAATGAGCTGTCCTATGCCTTGCTTATAGAACACAGAAAGAAAATAATTTGTTCTTGTGTAAGGAGATTCTATGCTCTTGCATCCAAATACAGAATCTGGATTAGTTAGCTCTCTTAGAATTAATCTTTTAAACCATTTAGTTTCAGATATCTCCAGGAGATATGTCATAAAAATTGTCTTGTAACCTTTATATTTTTTTTTAAAGAATACATTTATTGGGTTTTCAAATATAAAGGTGAAACAAACAAAAATATTCAATACAATATTCCAATACAACAAAAACAAATTATTCTCCTTATCACACGGGCGTCATACCATACCTTTTGCATATTTAAACAACTTAAATTTACTCAATATATATTCAATTTCAAATCCTTCATTATATATATATATGCATTATACGTATTTCTTTCTTATTCCTTTTTTTAAAAAAAAATTGCTTAAATGAATTTCTTTCAAAACATACCTAAAGAGAAAAATAGCCAGTTATAAATGCTTAATAGCCTCCAATCTTCTACTATACCAAATCTCACAATCCTCCTTTCCTAAATTGTATTAACCATTGTATTTCAACCCAATATACTCTGTTTCTTACAAATTTCATGTATAAATCATATCACCAAAAATTAATTAAAATTAATCTTGACCAATATTATCATTTCCACCCAACAATTTATCTCAGTCCTTTTAAGAGACATATTAAGGCCATATTATCATGTAAACTTCAAAACCTTCATGTCTATCTAAAACAAAAACAAACAAAAAAAAGAAACAACCAAGTATTCTTTAAGCTAGAACATACATAATTTCTCATCATTCTTTTCTGGATATTATATTTTTTACAAATTTCATGTATAGATCATACCACCAAAAATTAACTCATGCAATTTATAATCTTAATTAATATCCTCATTTCTGTCCATCCAGCAATTAATCTCAGTCTTTATACAAAAACATATTAAGACCATAGTATTTTATAAAGTCCAAAGCCTTCATCACATATGTATGTAAAGGAAAAAGCAAATATTCTTTACAATAGAACCTGCCATCCATTTAAACATAATTTCTCATTGTTCTTTTCTAGGGACTACTAATAACTATTTACATTCCTATTTTTACATATACAAAACACACTGCTATCATATTTCTTATCATCTTTTTTATTTTGCTAAGCCCTCTTTTTTCCAATATCTTCTCCAGATGCCTTATGTTTCGTATTTCCAAAGATTTATTTTCGATTTTTTCTGTCCGAATTCCATGAGTTTATTCTTCAGATTTTTATTATTCTTAAAAGTTCTCTTTACAGACCTCTTTGCTTCCTTTTTAATCTCCAAATGCCTTCTAATTTTATTTTCACAAGGTTTTTAATCTCCAAATGCCTTCTAATTTTATTTTCACAAGGTTTTATTCTCATTTTTTTCCGTCCGGGTTTCCTACATTTAAACTTCAGTCTTTTATTACTCTTGGAAATTCTCTTAATAGACCTCTTTGTTTTCCTTTTAATCATTTTTTATATTTTTCAAGGCATTAAGCTTATTGGGGGGTTTTGGCTACAATTCACATTTCTTTCCTCCTCTTCCTTTAATATAAGTGATGCATCTTGGAACGTTTCCCTTTGCTGTTCCTTCGTTATTTCTTCCTCCTTTCCCAAATCCATCAACATAACAGATTTTTCTAAAAGATTTTTGCAGGCTATTGTAACTGCATTTTGTATTTCCTCTCTCAGTAGTTTTGGGAATTGATCCCATGTTAAATTTCCAGTTCCCATATTTTCCCAATCCTCCTCTTCTGTGGTTTCTTTTACCATCGCCATTTTCCTGCTCAATTACACTCTTGGCTTCATGACTCTAAAGTAAACACAGTATACTCCAACTAATAGTTTAACGTAATATAGTACAAGTTTTATACAGTGGTTGCTTTCAAAGGTTAGTAAATTCAACATTCAAAGACAGCTTCTTACCCCTGTCATCTCATTCAAAGTACTCACTGCTCAGCTTCTCTTCTCAGCCTCTTTCTCACATTCTTTTGGCAGTAGAAACTGGGGGTATTCCAATATAAGCTTTCGTTGTTTTTTTCTTGTACAAGGTGCCCGTTCTTATCTTCGTTGTTATGATTTTGTTTTATTTTAAAGTTCTTAGTCTCTAAAATCAGATGGTCATGGTTATAGCAAAAACATGGCAGCCATATTTTGCTTCCTCTCTGGCTTCTGCCTCAAGACAAAATCGGTCTCTCCCTGCTGAACTGCCATTCTCAGGGATGCCAAAATGAGTCTCCTGCATCCCAACCTCCCTCCAAGAGGTTGGGAGAAACCCATGGGGGTCACCAGGACTGGGAAGGGCTTCAAAAAGACAAGAGAATATGGGAGCATCCCAAGGCTCACCTGTGGCACTGTGCCGCTTCTGCTAATCCTCCTTGTAACCTTTATTTCTGATAGTACAAGTGAATTAAATGTAAATTCTGTTCTTTGAATGCATACCAACAAATCTGACAGAAAATCTTCAGAGAATATTTATCTTTTATTGGAAAAAGAATTAGTCTCTTTATTAGACAAGATGTTAGAAAATACAAGCATTTAAAAATTAACCGCATAGCTACTGCAAAAACAATTCCCAAAATAACTGAATCTCCTAACATTTCTCAACCATATTATAGTAAACAAATCTGAAACTGTCTGAAATTGCTTTTAGGAATTTGTCTCTAAACCCAAATCACACACACAAATGGAAATCTCAGCTCAGCTCTTCTGACATCCCATCTAGAGAAATCTGATTTGCTTATCACATCAATGCATTTATATAGAAAAATAATATTATTTTATGCTAAATATTTTCTAACTTAGACATGTGAACATCATGTAGATACCTGATAGGTTTTTAACTGTGAATGAGCTAATCAAACAGGTGCTTCTAAAAATACATCTAATATGTGCCTATTAACCTTTTCAGGAAAGATTAGAGGGTCAAATTTAACTTTAAATAATCTAAACACTAATATCAAAGTTGGTAAAATCTGAGGATAATTAAATCTGGTAACTGGAACTGTGAAAGAGCAAGGCATATGTTTCTATAAACCTGAAAGGGGCCCCAGGTTTGCAGAAACATCTGAAATCTTTTTAAAAAATACATTGGGAAGGTTAAAAACCCAAAAAATGCTAAAAGGAGGGCCTGTAGTTTTAAGCAATGCATTCCTTCAGTGACTGTTCCTAGGCAACCACAGTGTTCCAGGTTGAGTTTCTTTGAGTAAAAAGACAGGGGGAGAGGGCAGGGTCCTTTCTAGTCCTATTCTGGCAATCAGAGTTAACCAATAGATGAATCTGGTATGAACTCAGAACTACAGGAAAACAAGCATGATCAGCAAAATAATAAAAAAACCCTCACGAAAACAAAAAACAAAAAAGTTGTGAAGTAATCAGAATACTGCTACATTTGTGCATATATCACATGTTGCTGATGATTAAAGCATTTTTTTTAGATAATAGTCAATGTGCTGTGTTTAGAATTCAAAAGGTTACTTCCCATTCAGCAGGTCATATGCATACATTATGAGCACTTTTGTTTGATAAAAGACCATGGCCTGGATCATTACTATGTTTTTCACTATCAAAAGGCATTTCCACCAGCAGAAAAGTTGGAGAGAGATGTTTTGCATAGATTCCTTCCTCTCACTGGAAAACTCTACTTCAGCCCCAGCTTGTTGCCACTAGGGGCATGATTTAGGAAGGCCCAGCTGGCAGCAGGGGAGGGAGGAGGCAAGAAAATTTGCTTTTGCAAGCTCCACTCAGCTTGCATTAAATAAGATCCAAGCCAATGGCAGCAATCCATCACAAAGCCAGGCATTCCAGCTGGCTTCTGTGCATAATTAATTTATAAGCAACAGCTTTCCACCTAGTCAGAGGCTAACAAGTAGATCAGAACAGAAACAGTTTCTTTAAAAGTTACCATAAATCACCTAAAGACACCAAACTCAGGAATGTAAAACAACAGTGGGTCCTATCTTCTATTTCACTTTCTGGAAAAGATAGGCTGATTGAAATACCACCAAACTTCTGTTGGATCCTGGCATTGGACTTTGGCAATCACTTTTCATTGGAATTGTAAAACTATTTCAACAATAAATATACAATTTTATAATTATCTATCTATATATAAAAGGCTAGCCATGTTTCCGATGATTCACCTTCTACCTGATTAGGCCAGCCTTTTAAGGTCATTTGCATATGTGGGCTGATTGGGCCTTGCTCCATTCCGCACATCTTCCCCCCAGTCAGTTGGAACACCGAGGTTATTTGCATATATGGCCTGATTGGTCCTCGCCTCCACCATTTTAAACAGTTTGCTGTTGTGAGTCATTGAATGTGTCCTGAGGTAAAATACATCTTCCCCTAACATTCTTTGGGGTTGCCAATCTCCCTGTGGGGCCTGGAGATCTCCCAGAAATCATCATGTCCCCCAGCCACAGCACATCATACTCTATGGTAGCCCATAACACAAGCATGCCAAAACAAAAAAGACAGTGCCCATCCCTCAGATCTACAGGTATTTCCCAGCACAGAGTTGCCAACCCTGTAACTATGGAACTGCTTTCCAGACCCTTGGAACCCAGAAAACATGCATGGGAGGAGGTGCTTTTCTACCTTAGCTGCCACTGCACAGCCCCAAATCAACATAAGCCAACTTCCAGGCAGCACCTGGAGATCTCCAGCTATTACAGCTGATCTCCAGATGACCAAGATCAGTTATCCTGGAGAAAATGGGTGCTCTGGGCAGTGGACTCTATAGCATTATACCCTACTGAGGTCCCTCCCCACCCCAAACCCTGCCCTCCCCAGGCTCTGCCCCTCAAATCTACAGGTATTTCCCATCTCAGAGTTGGCAACCCTGTAACTGGCTATGGAACCGCCTCCCTCTGTTTTCTGGGTGTGATTTTGCCAAGCATAGAACCTTGCCAGACCACTACACTTTTATATAATAGGACAGGATTTGCTACAACTGACTTACTTGTCTCCTCCTTTGGGAATTAAAAGAGATGTTGCCATATGATACTTATTGTAATCACTTTTTCAGTTCCTTTCAACGTCTTCAATTTCTCTACAAGTCAGAAATTGTTCTGTGACCAAGACCAAGGTATATTATTATATAAGCAAACCTTTATATGACCACACCACAGGCCCAAAGGATCAGGCTACAAATCACTTCTTAATCAAACAAACCCATATTCTATTTCTGCAGTTTTGTGGTTTAGACTCTCAGCTCAACTCTGAATTTTGGAGCCTGCCTAGCTGTAACAATAAATGTTAATTAAATTGTCTCCCACTGTGCACCTTTGACCCCTATTTTAGTTTACTTTCATTTATCCCTAATAAAGATTAATTTTCCTTTTCACTTTTATTTGCATGCTAAAAATACAGCATGCTTTATTACTAGTTACAACCACAGTCATTTGAAAATTAATTGAAGTAGCTCCCAAAAGCCTTTCCCTTGAGAATGAAAGACTTCATGATATTTTCTCCCTGATTTTGATTAATCTAAAGTGTTTTGTAATTTCCATGCTAATCCCATCAAATGAAGTTACTTTAAATTAAGGTGAAAGGTTAATTTGAGATGAAAGGAAAACAGCCCTCTTCCCTTCACCTCAGATCAGGCTACAGTTTTCCATGAATGGCTGGCTAAAACAGTATTCTTGGAGTCAGCTGTGCAGGCAGTGTTTTCTCTGTTTCATTTGATACCCTCTTTTTTTGCCATGTATAATTTGAGAATCTTAGCCAAGAAGTTTAGCTTTTAAATTGATGTCATTTCCTTGTCCCTTTTGAAGTCTGAAAGACTATCAAATCATCCTCAAGAGTGTCTACAGACCATTCTCATATGGGGGAGGGGGGGAATGATAGAAGCCTAAACTGCAAATGGCACTCTCTTAAAATCAGTTTGGGGAAATGTTTACAGGTGAAGACTTTTTTTGTTTTGTTTTGCATTCCCTCAGTGATCCTTCCTTCCTAACCAATTTTTTTAATGTTTTGTATATATTTTAACTGGTTTGTATATATTTTAACTCTGTTTTAAAACTCTTTTAAAATTGTTTTAATGATGCATGTTTGGGAGGTGGTTTGATTTTAATGGTTTTATAATGTAATTTTATTGTGTTACGTTTTAAATTTTTGCATGATGCACGTTTGGGAGATGGTTTGATTTTAATGGTTTTATAATGTAATTTTATTGTGTTATGTTTTAAATTTTTAGCTGTCTTGGTGACCCCTATAAAGGCAGGATATAACCAATGTTCCCTCTAAGCTGTGAAGGTTTCTGAGCAGTATGTGTGTGTATATATATGTGCATACATACATATATATAGTGAGGCAAAGGAACTACTAGCATTTATAGTTTTGGGCAAGCCTACATTTTAAAAAATTCCATTTACAAACAGTTTACAAACATACAAATGGAAAATATAAACTGTAATATAATATAAAATATAAAGTGTTATCATTTGTATTACAAATCATATAAATGCAGAGACAGTATACCTCTAAGTTCAAGCCACACTACCTAAGTGGAACCTCCAAGCACAGAGGCAGTATACCTCTAAGTTCAAGCAGCGGTTGCCCAACAGCTAGAACAGCCCCCTTGGGGGGAGAATAAGCACATGGACTGAGCTGCTAGGTGGCCCAAATGGAACTGGACCAGGACTGAACCTGGGACTTTCTACATGCAAAGGGAGTGGTCCCTAGGGTTGCCAGCTCTGGGCTGGGAAATACCTGGAGATTTTGGGGATGGTGCCTGGGGAGGGACCTCAGCAGAGTATAACACCATTGAAAGCAGTCATTTTCTCCAGGGAAACTTGATCATCTGGAGATCAACTTTAATAGTAGAGGATCTGCAGGTGCCACTTGGAGGCTGGTAACCCTATCTACCACTGAGCCATCATGCCCTCTAGCTCACCTGCATGCCTCTCTTCCACACCACACTTCCTCTCCAGAATGCCTATCATCAGGGTGAAAGGTAGACGCATGGCTGCCCACCACCTCCATTTTAAAATGCTTTTTGCAAGAGCCACCACCACTTTAGAGCTCCAAAGAGGCGAGTTGTCAGGCTCCTTAGTCAGGTCACACAACACAGGGCTTCTTCAGAAAACAATGTTTAATGGTGAATCAGAACTAAAGACACATGTACTGCTTGTGTCAGTAATGGCCACTTATGATAAGGCCTTCTAAGTTATACTACATTCAAGAACCCCCCCTCATGTAGCTGAAGCTGATGAATACGTTTTGCGTGCACAGACAAAGCAAGTAGGTAAAGCTTAGCTCAACACTCTAGAAACCGTTGGTTCCCAGCATAAGACTCCAGCAGCTGCATCCCCTTCAGACAACTCCGTGTCAGACAAGAAGGGAAGGGGCAGGGCCTCATAACCATACACATAAATGGAGAGACCCCTGTGGAGGAATGACAAGCGTTATTGTAGCAAAATTCAGCCAAGGGAAGGAGCTCTTCCCAATTGTTCTGTTGAAAGTTAGTAAAGCAGCGAAGGTATTGTTCAAGGGTTTGGTTGACATGTTCAGTTTGCCCATCAGTCTTGCAGTGATAGGCGCTGCTCAAGCCCCATTCCACCCCCATCAAGCATACAGTTAACCCCAGAATTTAGAAACAAATTGCGAGCCCCAATTGGAGATTATCTTCCGGGGCAGGGTATGCAGCCTGAAAACCTGTTGAAGGAAAGCTTTGACCAACATCTAAGTGGATGGCAAGGACTTAAACGGAACAAAGTGAGCTTGCTTCGAAAAGAGATCTACTATGACCCAAATGACAGTTTTTCCCCGACTGGGGGAGAAGATCTGTGATAAAATCCATAGAGGTAACTTCCCACAGTTGACAGGGTATAGGAAGGGGCTGAAGGAGTCCCAGAGGCTTATTGAGTCTCGGTTTACTCATGAGGCAGGTCTGACAAGACTGAACAAAGAGAGAGAGGTCCTTTCTCATCCCCGGTCACCAGAACTGGCATTGCAGCAAATGTAGGGACTTCACAAATCCCAAATGACCTGCCAGTTTATTACCACGCACCGACAATAAGATTTCCCCCCGCAAAGCCAAGGGGACAAACAGTTTTTGGCCTTGGTATCAGCAGCTGTTCGCTCGTTCCTCTCTCTTCCCCTCCCATTGCAATTCCAGCTGATCACTGTCGGAGAGGGTGGAGGCAAACTTCAGTTCCCATGAGTCAGAGTTCGGGGGGGGCTGGGCTTTGGCTTGGCTGAGCATAACTACTGCCCCTCCCAACTGGGAGGGTGTGAACATAGAGTCAAGGACCTCCTCCCGGCAGTTGTCATGTTGTGGGAGGCGGGACAGTGCATCAGTGAGGGAGTTAGCCTTTCCCAGAAAATGATGGGGTGTGAAATTGAACTTAGAGAAAAAGTCAGCCCACTGGAGCTGTTTGGCATTGAGGTTACGAGGTGTGCAGAGGACCTCCAAGTTCTTGTGATCAGTCCATACTTTGAATGGCCACCTCGTCCCCTCCAACCAATGTCTCCATGTAGAGAGCACCAACTTAATAGCTCCCGCCTCCTTGTCCCAAACTGACCAACTGCATTCAGAGTCAGTGAACTTCCGAGAGACATAGGCAAGGGGGTGTAACTTCCCATCCTTCCCTTCTTGCAAGATGGCACCACCTATAGCGACATCAGAGGGGTCCACCTGCACAATGAATTTCTTAAGTTCATTTGGGTGTGCAAGTACTGGTTCGGAGGTGAATAAAGCCTTTAAGCAGTCAAATGCCACCTGGCATTCGGGCATCCACTCCAACTTAGCCCCCAGCCACGTACTGTCCAGCCCCTTCCCTTTAGTTTTCAATAGGTCCGTGAGCAGCAAGCTCACCTGAGTGAAGTTTGCCAGAAAAGATCTATAAAAATTCACAAAACCGAGGAGTGCTTGGAGTTGTCTCCGAGTGCGAGGGGGCTCCCACCCCACCACATCCTGGACTTTCACTGGGTCCATTTCCAAACCCCGGGGGGAAATGTGGTAACCCAAGAAATCAATTTCTGTGAAGTGGAACTCACACTTCGACAGCTTGGCAAAGAATTTGTGATTGTGCAACATTTGCAGATGTTCCCCTTAAATGCTTTTTTTTTTTTTTTTTGCAGCTTGCTGGTGTACCCAATGTGGGAACAAACAAACAAACAGGCATCTCAGAGAGGGCCAAAAGCTACTAGTGCAACAGAGGCTCAACAAAAAAGTATGTGGGGGGGGAAGAAATGGAACACACACTCACATGGATGCTATGAGACAAGTCCAGCTCCCTCTGGGGCCAGGAGGGCCATGAATTTTTCAATGAAGTTCCCTCCCCTCTTCCTCTGGCAATGGCTTCTTACCCAAGCCTACTTACAACTGCCCCCCCGGTGGCTCCACTACCCCTCACACTCACCCTAAGAGGGTATGGGTGGGGCAGAGAGCAACAGCTCTTCCTCCTCTTCTCCTTCCCCCACTCAGCTATGGATGGAAACAGCCGAGCTGGCCCCAACAGAAACAACCAAGCAGGCTGAGGGAGAAGGGGAAGAAGGCAGAAGTGCAAGGGCAGTGGTGGCAGTCTTCTTCTCTCAGCCCTGTGCTGAGGCAAAAATCCATGTGCTGGGGGCAAAAAATTAGTGCACCCAGTACACGTAGTGCAGCTTAATGGGAACACTGGCTATAACTATTGTAATAAATAGTAATAATAACAAATAATAAACATCTCTGTCTACCAGGACCAGGGCTTTCTCATTCGTAGCTCAGTCCTATTGGAACGAGCTTCCTGCCGAGATCAGGGCCCTGTGGGACCTTTCACAGTTCTGCAGGGCCGTGAAAACAGAGCTTTTTAGGCAGGCATTCCATTAGGAGTGGTATCTTACCAGCAGTGCCCTGAGTGAACTCAGACCCAGCATGACCTAGCGCGGTGGCACCACTGAATGTGTCCTTACTCTGCACTTTCTTTCTATTGCCATCAAAGTTATATTTTAAATTTTGTCAGTGTTTTAAATGATTTATTATATTTTATCATGGGTAAAATGTATATTGTCCATCAGTTTTGTGGAAGCTGCCCTGAGAGGGGAGTGGTGGCGCAGTGGGTAAAATTCCCTGCATAACTATAACATCTGAACTGCCAAGCTTTGTCAGTTCTAGCCCTGCGCTAGTGTGAGCAACCAAGCCTTGTCCCTAGCTCATCATCCACCCAGCGATTCAAAGGCTTCGGCAAGTAGATAAAATTGGGGACCACCCGCTAGGGGTGGGCACACCAATCCCTTCGGGGAGGTGTTAGCTGCCGTTGGAAAGACGTCTGCTGCACTGCGAGATCAAAAGGTGTAAAAATCTGTGTTGGCATTCCCTGCAGTGGAGCAAATCAGCCTGCAGTGAAGCAAATCGACCAGGGGGGGCAGTGTGACAATGCGACATCATGAGTCCTGACATCATCAGCCAGCCGACAAAGAATGCTGTCGGATCATGTCTGATACAGCCTGCAGATGAATCCTCCCGAGCAGCTACAGTGTGTGATTAAATAATTGTATGTGTTGTCTCCCCTGTCCCCCGTGAATATTGTTAGTCCAATTGTCAATGAGTAACTGTAAATCGCTCTGAGCCCACAGATGTGTGGGAAAAAGCGATCAATAAATTGAAAGTATATACAGATTGATTTAAAGAGATATGTTGAGAGGTGCCACTCTTTGGGACTAAACATGGTCAGCTGGGCTGAAGTATGATTTTACTGTATTTCCGTTTTGTCCAAAACTGCAGTCTATTTCCCTTGCTGAATAGAATTCAGTGGGAGCCACTGAGAACCAAGCCAATTGCTAGCATTGTCATGGATTCTGTTTCTTGGTCTCAGCTTATTAATTACACTTTTATCTCACCCTTCTTCCAAGGTGTCACACATTATTCTTTTTTTGTTGCATTTTATCTTCAGTCCTGTGAGACAAGTTAGGCATGTGAGGGAGTGGCCGGCTCAAGTTCAGCAGTGAGCCAAGGGAGGAACTGGACTGCAGTCTCCCCTGTTTCAGTTCAACATCCTACTTACTACACAACACAGTATCTCTCAGCAAAGTGTGACAGATTGTTGAGAGATAAGAGTACAATGTAGGGAACTGTCTTGTACAGGTAGAAGATACAAACGATAGCAACTGAGGTATTTCTGCACAATCGTCTGTACTACTACATCTAACATTTAGGCTGCTCAAAAGAAGGGGGGACCTCTACCTTTTACGGGGCATGACCTTAATAATTTTTATGAGTTGAATTTAAAAACAGATCTGTATTTTGAAGGAGCCAATATAGCAAGAGCAGTGAAAATACAATGGAAAGCCTGTGAGAGCTCTCCAGGTACCATCTTTTGTCATTTCTTCTCTCCTTCTGAACAGAGGCAAATTAAGTGGTATTTCTGTTCAAAGTCACTAAGAAAACAAGAGAGAGAGAGAGGGGAGAGAGAGAGAGAGAGAGAGAGAGAGAGAGAGAGAGAGAGAGAGAGAGAGAGAGAGAGAGAACACCAGTATTAAACTGTACCTTGTCTAGGTTGCAATTTTGTGCTTTGAATTTTCTTTCTTTCTAATCCAGAATGGAAAATGCTTGAAGAATTATGCTACCATTGAGACTAACAGTACAGAAATAGCACAACTTTTTTTTCTGTGGGTGGTTCCTTGAATGCAGTGTATTGTTCCTGAATGAGACTAACCGTAGCACTCAATTTGAAGAATGACCCCCCCCCCATGATTTGAATCACCTAATTGATTCATTATTCCATCCACAAGCACTTAAATGTACTTTTAATGCAGCCATTTCCCATTTGGGTTGGACCCTCTGAAAAGCTCATAGAAAGCATTTGTGAACATCAATCTTTTCCACCCTCCATTCCTTCTCATAGCACCTGGCAATTCTCCAAAAAGCAGGTACTTGAGGGAGTATTATATACAGAATTGAAAGGACCATGGGGTGCAAGGCACTGAAAACTACAAAACTCAACATAGTTGAACACTCCTTGTCCCCCACCCCCGCTGGGATTTCTTGAAATATTTCTCACTCTTGCAAGCCTATAGAGCAGAAACCTTTAAAAACGAGTTTCTAACTTATATCCAATCCCTTTTCTTTTTGCACTTGTATGGTACAAGTGTACAACTGAAGAAAATATACTACTATATACATGAAGTCCTCTATGTTCAGATCTTTGTTTATAGAAGTGTTAATATTCATTTATCTTACAGTGACCTGGACCACATTAATTATAATTAGGACCAGCCAAAATTGTATACTACTTTGATTGGGAAATTATTTTGCAGGAGGCTAGCTAAAATAGTCCCTGTTTTATCTTTTTCATGTCTATTTGTTACTGTTAATTCCCCCTCTATTCTCCTGCTTTTCTTTTCATAAGAGCTTTTCTTCTACAAGGATCTCCAACCAATCAAGGCATCATAGCCCTCATCAGATTCGTCTACATGATGTAATTGATAAACAGTGCTATACAGCCCTCATCTTATTTGCCTACATGATGAAATTGATATTAAACAAAACCAATTAAGAATGAGGTAACTGAAGGAAGTACATATTGTCATTGCTAGGATTCCCAGCTCTGGGTTGGGAAATACCTGGAGATTTTAGGGTTGGAACTGAGGGGCAGAGGGGTTTGGGAGGGGAGGGACCTCAGCAGGGTACAATGCCATAAAGTCCACCCTCCAAAGGAGCTGTTTGCTCCAGAGGAACTGATTGTTATTGTCTGGAGATCAGTTATAATAGTGGGAGCTCTCCAGGCCCCACCTGGAGGCTGGCAACCCTAGAAACTGCTCAGGCAACCATGCCAGTGTCTCCCTCCTTATACTGCAGCAGTTTCCTTGTCCTTTCTCACAGCAGCCTTGTTACAACCAGTTTATCTAAGTTTGATGACACCAATGAAAAACTGTCCAAAGAGGAGCACTTTCCCCAGTGCCAAAAGTGCTCACAAGAGTGTCTTTTCACATTTGGTTGAGCTATAAATATAATACTGCAAAGTACTTTTTCTGCTTTAAAACATTTGGTATGAACCATAGGGATTAGTACAATGTTCACATTCTCATTATTTGTACTTACCTCTGGTGGAAACGATAAGTAATAAACCAAATGGAAACAAAGCCAGAATATCTTCTCTGCTGACCAGCAATTGCTCTTAGGGCCATCAGGCCTCTTGCCAGGATGGGTGGCCTCCCACTGGCAGCATCCAATTTAAAAAAAATTACAAGCCAGCATTGTCTGAGCTGCTACATGACTTCTAAGAAAAGTCTGAAAGTGACATGGGTAGTTATAGGAATCACTGGAAACTCTATGGTTTCACGATAGGCTTCACCATAGAGTTTCAGGTAATTCCTAAAGCTACCCTATGTTAGTCCTGGGTTTTCTCCAAAGGTTATGTAGTGATGCACAGGACATCACCAGCCCCATTTTCCTGCCCCTGAACTTCAGTACTTTGTGCCATTTTATAAAAGCCAAACAGCAATCAAGGTGTGTTTTATATTAATTTCAAGTTTCTGGTTCTGTTTAAAAGGAATTAGTTAATTCATCTTTGGGCTTCTGTGCAGTACCACAATGAGACTGTGCAGACATAGGCCAGCCAATTAAAATAATTATCTAGCAATTTCTAAGTCTTTAGGCATTGAAGAGGGAGCCCCTCCTGTCCAGAGCTTGCCAGTGACTATTTTCCTGCTCAATCATGTGCTCCAAGGGAGGTGTTTCCTCATCCCTCAGTTCATTCTTTGCCAACATGTCAGAAAGATCGTTCTTCTAGAATCTGTGAGGGGTTTTTTGCCTCTTCAGCATTTTGGGCTGGTTGTGCTGGAGACAAAATCCTGGGCAGGTTGTTTCTAACTCACTAGAGACCATTGCCTTCCCTCTGCTGGAGGATGTCTTGGACATTTCAAAAGCAGTAGGGGAAAAACCCTCCTCTATCCCAGAGGCTTCTTGCAAGGTCAAAAACACGTACCAGGTACAACAGGATTTCTTTTTACCCACCCTGCTCCTTCATCTCTAATAGCTGAAGAAATGCAGGGAAAACATACACAAGGCACCCATTCGGCCCCAGCTGATAAAGAAGGGAGGAAGACTGATGTCAGCAGCCATAAAACCTACTCTTCTTCAGCCTTAAACCTTAGAATTGCAAACTACCAAGATATAATGGGAGGCTATCAGCTTTTTTTGTCAGAAAAGCTTTCCACATATCTGGATTTGTTACCTGATGACAAGAAGTCCCTGACAAAGTTAATACAGACTGAGGCCATCAGGCTATCAAAACAGCAGATCAATGCAGGGCGACACTCCACAGATGCATCTGCTAGACCTATGGCCTCCTCTGTAGTTCTTAGGAGATGTGTTTGGCTCTGATCTATGGCACTCCCAATAGAGACAAGAAATAGGGTAGATCTCCCTTTTGAAGGGACTTCGGTGTTTCCCTCTAGGACTGATGATTTCTTGTTGCAAATAAAAAAGAAGCCGGGCCACTGAATCACACAGGGGACTTTTTGCGGGCCCGCAAGGAGGGGAGGGGAGGCAGCATCCATGACGGGCTGGTGGAGGGGGTGGACCAGCACCAGACGCAGGAAACTGGGGCTCTCCTGACCATCGCTGGCCCTATCAGCAGAGTCTTGGGCCCCTTGGGGGCAGGAGTGCACGGCCAGTACTTAAGGGGCTGTGCCATACCACCTGCCATTCTTTGGTTTCAGACAACTTGGTTTTTCTCTGTGCATCCCAATTTCATGAGCAACACTGCATGGCTGAGGGAGACAAGTTGCAGGGTAGCCTTATGTTTTTGGGGTGCAGGGTGAGACATTTAAGGTGATTACCTCAAGCCTCCCCCCCATCCTACTACTTTTAAGTTTGTGGAGGCAGCCCGGGGAAGGCTCAGCCCTGCCTCCCTCCTCGTTTTGGCGGGTTGCAGGGTTTGGGAAAGGAGCATCTCCACTTAATTCATGCTCCCTTTCGCTTGCACTGAGGGGAGAGGTGCAGCGGTTCTTTAATTCCTCCCCCCCCCCTCGAGTGCCAGCTGGAAAATTTGGCTGCCAGGGGGGAGACTCCTGCCTTTTTGCCCCATATTGCGCACGTGGGTGGCAGCTGGGAGCCAGGCCACCCCCCTTTTTCTCTTGTACAGTGAGGGCTTTGCTGCAGGTGTGGTGGCGGACAGGATGTTGCCTGGCCTCCTGATGGGGCTGCCAGGAGCTCTCAGGCTCCAAACAGGGGTGCGGGGAAGCATCCCTGCCTGTACGGTTGGGATGCAGGCAGGCCTCCAGGCAGGGTTTCCAAATACTTGGTTAGAAAATACTTGCAGACTCTGGGGATGCAGCATGGGGCATGTGGGGGATCATGCTGTCACTCCAAAATGTGTGATGCAGTGGCTGGGGACGTCATAAGGCCTAATGGGCAGCCAGGGGATCACGCTGGGGCTTCCAGCCCCAGGGACACTATCGGCCAATTTCCAATTTGCCCTACTTGGGTGAATTAATAGAGAGGGTAGTGGCGATATAGTGGCAGAGCTTTCTGGATGACACTTCCATGCTGGATCCCTTCCAGTCTGGCTTCTGCCCAGGTCACGGGATGGAGACAGCACTGGTCACCCTCACGGATGACCTCCAGAGGCATCTGGATTGGGGCGGGATGGCGGTGCTGCTGTTGTTAGATCTGTCAGTGGCATTCAACATGGTTGATAATCAGCTGCTCTCCCACTGCCTCACTGACGCAGGGATTTGGGGGCAATGGCTTGTCCTTGCAATGGCTTGTCTCCTTTCTCCAGGGTCGGGGACAAAGGGTGGCACTTGGGGAGAAGCTGTCCCAAAGGCATCCACTAGTCGGTGGAGTGCCGTAAGGGGCAGTGCTCTCCCCAATGTTATTTAACATCTATATGCACCCCCTAAAAGGACAAAAACGGTAGGGACTTAACAGAAGTAGAAGAGATTAGGAAAAGATGGCAAGAATACACAGAAGAACTATACAAGAAGGACCTCGATGTCCTTGACAACCACGATGGTATAATCACTGACCTTGAGCCAAACATCCTGGAAAGCGAAGTTAAATGGGCCTTAGAAAGCATTACTAACAACAAAGCTAGTGGAGGTGACGGTATCCCAGCTGAGTTATTCAAAGTCTTAAAAGAAGATGCTGTTAAAGTGCTGCACTCAATTTGCCAACAAATTTGGAAAACACAACAGTGGCCACAGGATTGGAAAAGGTCAGTTTACATTCCAATCCCAAAGAAGGGCAACGTCAAGGAATGTTCAAACTATCGCACAATTGCACACATTTCACACGCTAGCAAGGTCATGCTCAAAATCCTACAAGCTAGGCTCCAACAGTACGTGGATAGAGAACTGCCAGAAGTACAAGCTGGGTTTCGAAGAGGTAGAGGAACTAGAGATCAAATTGCCAACATTCGCTGGATTATGGAGAAAGCAAGAGAATACCAGAAAAACATCTACTTCTGCTTCATTGACTATGCTAAAGCCTTTGATTGTGTGGATCACAATAAATTATGGCAGGTTCTTAAAGAGATAGGAGTACCAGACCACCTCATATGTCTCCTGAGAAACCTGTATAAGGGTCAAGAAGCAACAGTTAGAACCGGATATGGAACAACTGATTGGTTTAGCATAGGAAAAGGAGTACGACAAGGATGTATATTGTCACCTTGCTTATTTAATTTATATGCAGAGTACATCATGCGAAATGCTGGCCTGGATGAATCACAAGCTGGAGTTAAGATTGCTGGGGAAAAGATCAATAACCTCAGATATGCAGATGATACCACTCTGATGGCAGAAAGTGAAGAGGATCTAAAGAGCCTCTTTCTCAGGGTGAAAGAGGAGAGTGCAAAAGTGGGCTTGAAGCTCAACATCAAAAAAACTAAGATCATGGCATCTGGCCCCATCACTCCTTGGCAAATAGAAGGGGAAGTCGTAGAAGTAGTGACAGACTTCACGTTCCTAGGATCCCAGATCACTGCAGATGGTGACTGCAGCCATGAAATTAAAAGACGCCTGCTCCTTGGGAGGAAAGCGATGGCAAACCTAAACAGCATGATAAAAAGCAGAGACATCACCTTGCTAACAAAAGTCCGCATGGTCAAAGCAATGGTATTCCCCGTAGTAATGTATGGCTGTGAGAGTTGGACTATAAGGAAGGCCGAGCGCCGAAGAATAGATTCTTTTGAACTATGGTGCTGGAGAAGACTCTTGAGAGTCCCTTGGACTGCAAGGAGATCAAATCAGTCAATCCTAAAAGAAATCAACCCTGACTGTTCCCTGGAAGGCCAGATCCTGAAGCTGAAGCTCAAATACTTTGGCCACCAAATGAGAAGGGAGCATTCACTGGAGAAGACCCTGATGCTGGGAAAGATTGAAGGTCAAAGAAGAAGGGGACGGCAAAGAATGAGATGGTTAGACAGTGTCATCGATGCAACGAACATGAAATTGAGCAAACTTCAGCGGACGGCGGAAGACAGGAGGGCCTGGCGTGGTCTAGTCCATGGGGTCGCGAAGAGTCGGACTCGACTGTGCGACTGAACAACAACAACATGCACCCCCTTGCCCAGATTGCCCAGAGGCATGGGCTAGGGTGTCATCAATATGCAGATGACACCCAGCTCTATCTGTTGTTGAGCGGTCAGTCTGGCTCTACCCTGGAAGATCTGGACTGGAAGCTGCAAGATGTGGCAGGATGGCTTAGGCTGAGCCAACTGAAACTGAATTCGATGAAGATGGAGGTCCTATGCCTGAATCGGAGTAGTTCAGGGTTAGGGGTCCCACTTTCAGACTTCGGTGGGGTGCCATTGGTGCCAGCACCAAGGGTCAGGAGTTTGGGAGTGCTCCTGGATCCCTCCTTGACAATGGAGGCCCAGGTAGCATCCACTGCCAAGACAGCCTTTTTTCACCTTTGGCTGATTAGGCAGTTGGTCCCCTTCCTCGAACGTGATGATCTGGCTGTAGTGATCCATGCTATGGTCACCTTGAGATTGGACCACTGTAATGCTCTCTAGATGGGGCTGCCCTTGGGGCAACTCTGGAAGCTGCAGCTGGTGCAAAACGCTGCAGCCAGGCTGTTGATGGGTCTCCCTATGCGGGAGCACATCCAGCCGGTGCTGAAGTCATTGCACTGCCTGCCAATAGCATTCTGGGTTCACTTCAAGATGCTGGTTTTGACCTTTAAAGCTCTCTATGGTCAGGGGCTGCCTACCTGAGGGACCGCCTTTCCCCGTATGTTTCCCAGAGAGCACTGCAATCCAGAACTCAAAATCACCTCCCCCCTCCAGGCCTAGGAATGCCAGGCTGGCGGTAACTAGGACCAGGGCGTTCTCCCTGGTGGTGCCAACACTTTGGAACAGGCTCCCTACTGAGATCAGAGCTCTGTGGGACCTCCAGCAATTCTGCAGAGCCATGAAAATGGAGCTGTTCCGCCAGGCATTCCAGTAACAAACTGATTCCATTGGTCATGTAGCACTTGTTTTTATAATATGATGCCATTGTTTTAATTTGTTTAACTGTATTTATTGGAACTCATATGGAATGTTTATTTTATGTTGTTTGCTGGTTTTATACTGTACGTTGGTTTTAAGACCTATGTAAGCCGCCCTGAGCCGCTTCAGCGGGAGGTGGGTTAGAAATTTAATAAATAAATAAATAAATAAATAAATCTCTGTCCCCCTCCCTGCGTCAGCATCCACTCAGTGCTTGGTGGAGAACGCAAGCACTGGCGAGGGATGCTTTAACAGTTTGGCTGCAGAAAAAGGGGAGGTGGCAACCTGGCTTCTTAGTACCATGTGACAACTTGGTAAATGTGATGCCCCCCCCTTTGCATTCTCTTTTGCCTTTTAGAGCCATTTGGGAGCCTGGCAAAAGCGATCCCCCCTTTCCTATATGGGATATTGGGCAGTCGCTCCCAGTCTTGGCATTATAAGGGTGTGCCTCCGCTATGGTGGAGGGGTTCCTTTGCAAGCTCTTGCTCGCATGAAGGTGGGACATAGGGATTGCTCAGCCTTCAGGCTACAGCTCACTTAAGCATTCAAGACCAAGCTTTGATCAATTTTACCTTTTACTTGACTCTGCTGTTTCTTCCTGTAGTCTCACGAATTGAACCCCAGCCTTAGTGCCTTCCCACAGGTCACTGGGCACACAACTCAGAAGCAGTATCTGGAAGTCTGCAGAATTGGTTTTTAGATGGGTTCCACATCTGGCATGCATGGGCCACCACTGTACTGATGGGAAAGTCACCCTGAATGGCCATACATCTATGCGGCAGGTACCATAAAATCCGATGATTGAAGGAAGTGGTAGTAGCATGCAATGCAGAGGGTACCATAAAATCTGGTGATCAAAGGGAGCTAAGCCAATGAAGAACTGAACTTATTGTGCTCATCTTTGGGGACATTGCCCTACGTTTAATAATTTAACATGTTTCTACCCTGCCATTCTCCCCAGTGGAGACCCAAAGTGGCTTCCCTAATTTTCTCCTCCCGCATTTTTCATCCTCACAACAACCCTGTGATGTAGGGTGGGGCGGGCTCTCATGGCAGAGTAGGGATTCAAACACAGATGTCCCAGTCCCTATTCCAACACTGATTTCCCCAGAGTGGAAGCCTATTTTTAAAGCAATCTTGCAATAATCCAAGGGCTGGAAGATCTGCTTTGAAGGATGAATAAATATCATCAATATTTAAAATGAATTACAATCTTAGCTTCCAAGTAGAACAATACTGTTGGTCAGTGGCTAGGGTTACCAGCCTCCAGGTGTTGGCTGGAGATCTCCTGCTATTGCAAATGATGTCCAGCCTTAGGAGGCAGTGTTCTGCTTTGAAAAACAGATACCAACGATGGATAAAATGGATTACGCTTTTAGTTTTGTTTGTGTTTTTTTTTTTTAAGCAGAACACTGCTATTGGTCAATAGGTCAATAGGTGGGGTTGCCATCCTCCAGGCGCTGGCCAAAAATCTCCTGATATTGCAACTGATGTCCAGCCTTAGAATATGCTCCGAAAACAATGGATAAAATGAATTATTTCTAGTTTTTTAAGCAGAACATTGCTGTGGGTCAACATGGGGGGTTGCCAACCTTCAGGTGTTGGCTGGTGATCTCTTGCTATTGCAATTGATGTCCAGCCTTAGAATCTGCCTTGAAAAATATATATGGCTAATAGGATAAGATGACTTAATCTTTTAGCTACCAAGCAGAACGACACTGGTGATTAGTAGGTAGGGTCGCCAACTTTGGGGGGGGGGCACGGAGATCTCCTGCCATTGCAACTGCTGTCTAGGTGATGGAGATCAATTCCACTGGAGCAAATAGCCATTTTGGAAGGTTGACCATGACACCTTGTAAAGTCTCTACCAATCAGAGTAGGCAATGCTGCCCTTGATAGGCTCGGGATATGACATAACAGCATTTCCTCTTAGATGGACCAGGCAATGGATGGAGTGAACGGCCCTGGCTGGAGACCCTGGAGAGCTGCTGCCATTCTGAGCAGATGGGTAGTGTCATGTAATTTTTGTTGTTGTTCAGTTGCACAAATGAGTCCGACTCTTCGTGACCCCAGGGACCACATCACGCCAGGCCCTCCTGCCTGCTATTGTGCTCTGGAGTTTGCTTAATTTCATGTTCATTGCATCGATAACACTGTCTAGCCATCTCATCTTTTGCTGTCCCCTTCTTCTTTGACCTTCAATCTTTCCCAGCATCAGGGTCTTCTCCAGTGAGTGCTCCTCATCTGGTGGCCAGGATCTGGTCTTCCAGGGAATAGTCAGGGTTGATTTCTTTTAGGTATGACTGATTTGATCTCCTCGCAGTCCAAGGGAGTATTACTGACCTTTAAATGCATTAACGAATATGTGTCAGTGCCAATATGCTATTGGGGAGGGTTTGCAATGGCTAGGTTCTGCTTCGTGTTTTGCTGGTGACACCTGTCAGGCGTGTGCAAGTGGCACATGTGGCTTCATGCTAGGATGAGTGTGGCACCCACCTGTGACAATGGGATACAGCAGGAAGACACAGGTGGTATAAAAGGTAGATAGGGATAGTTAGGAGGTAGGCAGATAGGTAGAGCGATTAAGTATCAGATAGACAGCTAGATGTTAGGGACATAGTAAAGGTAGGTTGCATGAAGTTCTGTCAGGATGATGGAAGGCCATTGCAGCTATGGCTCAGTGGT
This sequence comes from Gekko gecko, assembly GCA_029375565.1. NCBI lineage: Eukaryota > Metazoa > Chordata > Lepidosauria > Squamata > Gekkonidae > Gekko > Gekko gecko. The sequence continues at coordinate 83,134,672 of JAPDNY010000004.1, forward strand.
ATCGCAGTGGCTGGGCATGCAGTGGGCATGGTTCAATCCCTAGGTAACCAGTTTAAAGATTTGCCTGTAGGGGATGGAAATCACCTTTGGATATTGCAAGAGGTGAGTGGCAACTCACAGGAGCTTGAACCTTGTTGGGAAACTTTCTGGCAAGGAGGCCAGTCAAGGGATCGGATCTAGCACCCATGCTGTGCCAAAGCATACTACAGCTGTAATCAATAAACTTGTGGCCTATTTTCCCACTTTTCTGAAATCTATGTGTAAGCGTGTATTATTCCAAGTGAATTATATTCAGGGGTTTGTAGTTAGTCCAGGGATGATTAAGGAACTCTTGCATGGATGCCCACCTCGCCCCTCCTCTTGGCGCTGGGGCCGCAATCCCCAGACAGAGGGGCAGGGGGTTTACCATTACCGCTGGGGAAGCCCAACAGTATAAACAGTGTTTCCAATATAGATATTCATATCAATATCCCTACCAAAGATAGCAGGGGTCCTCCTAACCACAACACTCACAACAGTATTCTATTTAAAGATCCTTTTCACAGAACCCTCAGCAATTGAGGTACAGAGGGGGAAACTGACCCAGATCAAATGACCAGCAGTCACTGTCCAGGGACAAAAATCCTGCTTCTGAGTAGTTCAGCTAAGGGTGTCAGGCCTGACTGTCTTTCTGGACAGATTGCCTGATTTCCAGTCTGAGTAGCATTCTATCACCTCAGACTCATGTGTTCTATTATTAGTGAAGGTTATCATTTGGAGTGTCAAGAGCTGCCTCTCCTACAGATGGCTTTCTTTGCTATCAACAATGTTTTTCCAGAATTGTACTTGGAAATATATTAATTACTGGACAAAGGTGCAATTCAAAGGGTACCAGAGTCTGACTGCCTTTATGGGTTCCACTCCAGACTCTTTCTGGTGGTTAAAAAGGATGGTGGACTATGTCCCATTTTGGTCCTAAGGGGGATGAATTTTTTCCCTTTATAATTAAAAAGTTTTGAATGGTTACGTTGTCGACTGTTTTACAGTTTCTTACAAATTGCTTGTAATTCTAAGACATTAATATGCAAATACCTCTCATGCTGCAGCCATGTGTCTCTAACCGAAAGATCCCCACGATTAGCACCCCAGCGTCTGTGGTGCATCTGTGGTGACCCTGATTTGTGAGCAAGCAGTGCCAAAAAGGATACCTCAAAAAAACAAACAGCAACACTGTCATAGGTCCACCAGGCAAGAAGCCTAATCACTCCATGTGGTATAGGAAATATTTGAGACTAGGAATAAGACCCGTTGTGGAAATAAATACAACAGGCTCTAGAAAGAGGCTCTGGGAGAGTGTCCTGGTTTTGGGCACACAGTGTGAATTTGCTGTGGTGACTTCAGCAAGGTATAATGACAAAGACCACCATTTTCTCCAGAGGAACTGATCTCTGCTACCTGAAGAGCAGTTGTAATTCTAAGTGATCGCCAGCCCTCACCTAGAGATTGGCAACAATTGTTACCCAGGAGGAAATGGCTGGTTTGGAGGGTGGAGTCTATGGCATTCTACCTGCCTGAGGTCCAACCCCTCCTCAAACCCCACCCTCTCCAGGCTCCACCCCTCAAATCCCCAGGAATTTGCCAACCTGGAGTTGGCAACCCCATCTCCTTCCCAGCTAACCATCAACCTACTGTTATCTTCCCCTCTGACTTCAGCTGACTTCTGCCCTCTCTCCTGCAAAGCAGTTGTAATTCTGAGTGTTCTCCAGCCCTCACCTGGAGATTGGCAACAATGGTTCCCCATGAGGGACTGGCTGGTTTGGAGGGTGGAGTCTATGGCATTGTACCTGTCTGAGACCCCAACCCACCCCTCCTCAAACCTCACCATCTCCAGGCTCTACCCCTCAAATCTCCAGAAATTTCCCAACCTGGAGTTGGCAACCCTATCTCCCTTCCATACAATTGTCAGCCTACCGTTATCTGCCCCCTGACTTCAGCTTTCCATCTCCTCCCCCCTCCCTCCTGGAGAGCAGTTGTAATTCTGATTGATCTCCAGCCCCCACCTGGAGATTGGCAACAATGGTTCCCCAGGATGGAATGGCTAGTTTGATGGGTGGCGTCTATGGCGTTGTACCTGTCTGAGGTCCCACCCCTCCTGAAACCTCACCCGCTTCAGGCTCCATCCCTCAAATCTCCAGGAATTTCCCATCTGGAGTTGGCAACCCTATCAGGACTGGCCCAAATGAGTTTTCTCTCAAAGGCCAAAACAGGTGACAGGACCAAGCTTGGTTGCCTACCAACAGGCACTGAGGGGAAAGTAGGGAAATACTGGAGATTTGGGGGGTGGATCCTGTGGAGGACAGCATGGGAGGGGGCGGAAGGACTCAGCAGGGTATAATGCCATAGGGTCTACCCTCCAAAGCAACCATTTTCTCCAGGGGAACTGATCTTGGTCATCTGGAGATAAATTGTAACAGCAGGGGATCTCCAGGTCCCACCTGGAGATTGGCAACCCTAGGGGAAAGACAGCTGCACAGCAGGGGGTGGAAGAGAATGGTTTGATGGCCACTGGGCCAAGATTGGTAACAATAGTTCCCCAGGAGAAAATGGCTGGTTTGGAGGGTGGAGTCTATGGCACTGTACCTGTCTGAGGTCCCGCCCCTCCTCAAACCTCACCCTCTCTGGACTCCACCCCTCAAATCTCCAGGAATTTCCATACCTATAGTTGGCAACTTTATCTCATCCCCTCTCAGCAGCCTCTTCCTAGGCAAAATTCTGTCTTTCTAATTAGCGGGGAGCAAAGCAGTTTAATTCATTCTTTTCAGCTTTGTGATCTGTACAGCAACCCTGTAAGGCAGGTTAGGCAGAAAGTCTCCGGCTGGTCCAAAATCACCCAGGCAGTTTCCATAGGGATGTTCCTGCTGAACAGGAGCAAGCAGCCAGGCCTAGGGTTGCCATTGCCAACAAAGACAAATTGATGCAAAGCAGGATGGAAAAGTCTCCATATATCTATTTTGCCTTCAATTGGTTTTGATGCCAGCAGAGTGAGAAAATGCCAGAGACTCTGGGTGGGTGCCCCATGGTAAATGCACCAAACAATTCCTAAAGATTTCCCACTGTGTCGATAAATCATTTTCTACACTCACAGTGTCCCCTGCCAGAATTAGTACCAGAGCTTTTTTTGCCTTGTGGTATTCTGCTTGTGGTGTGGCCTGTCTTTTTTGTGGTGTGGCATGGTTGTGTTATTGGGTTTGTTTCTTTTGAAGGGGAAGTGTTGTGAGTGAGGACATATTTCACCTCAGAATACAACAGGTTGCATAAACAACTGACAGTTCCAACTGTCTTGCGGTGGGGGGAGGAGTTTGAGGTGTGAAATGGAGTGAAGTCCAATCAGCTTCCGTATGCAAATGAGCTTGAAATGCTGGCCCAATCAGAGAAGAGTGGCCTAGACTGCAGTGAGTGGGAGAGAACTCAGGCAATGCAGCTAGTGGATAGGGACAGATTCTGAGCGACATACCAGGGAACGAATTGATTTTGCCAAGCATAGAATTTTGCCAGATCACTACCCTTTTATTTAATAGAACAGGATTGTGCCTAGACGAAAGGGCTGAAAGCTGTGACAAACCAATTATGAAAAGGTCTCATTGTTAGCCGGACATTGGCAGTTACAGAGGCCATAAAGCCTATCTTTGAACGTTACTAGCCTGTTGGAAACAGTCGTTGCTGAGTTGCTTCACTAAATGTTTTATGTGAGAGATTCATCTTAAGTAGTGGTACTCACTCTGATGCTCATGGAGATAAACATTCTTGATTGCTGTCAACCAAAATAGCCACATTTACTTTCACACCTGGCATGAGGCATGCACCTCAGGTGACACAAGCCATGTCAGGGGGGTCTCCCAACACATTACAGTCACCCTTTACCTTAGGAACTCACCTTTAAAAATCTTCTGAAAGCGCCCTGACCTGGACAGCCCAGGCAAGCCCATTCTCATCAGATCTTGGAAGCTAAGCAAGGCTGACTCTGGCAAGTACCTGGAAAAGCAACCTCCAAGGAATACCAGGGCTGGGATTCAGAGGTAGGTAATATAAGCCAACTCTCTGAAACATTCCAGGCCCACTAGGGGTTGCCAGAAGTCACCATGAGACACGCAGTCTCTCTCTCTCACACACACACCCAAAAATTTTTCCAAAAGTGATGGATCTCTTGACACCGTTCTGAGTGCTGCAAGGAGGGTGGAAGGCAGGGCTGCAGGCCCACTGCCTGCAACTCCAGAAGCATTTGGGAGTCAGGGGACTGGTTACACAGGTGTCCTGATATCACTTCAGTGAAACCCGAAAGTGATGTCAGGGAAATGTGTTTGCAAAAAATTCTATGATAAACCCCCCTTCCCCTCAGTCTCCTCCCACTAGCCTTTTAGGCATGGGGGCAGTGAATGGGTTTTCCAGGAGGTCTTGCACTATAGCTGTCTATAGGAGAACTGGCAACTCAAGATGAGGGTCTTCAGGCTTCCCTCCTATGCTATTTTTGCCAGTGGAAATGGATGTAAGGAGGCCCTGTTTGTTGTTTCCTTGGGTTTCATGTCTCTTTGATAACATAATATTGCCTACATTTCTCGGTATATATATTTATTTATTTATATTTATTTATACATTCCATTTCTACCCCGCCCTCCCCGCAAGTGGGCTCAGGGCGGCTTACAAGGGCAACCAGTGCCAGGGAAACAGGTTAAAACATCTAAAAATACTGAACATACCCACATCATAGCGTGCTCTATAATTCCTCTTTTATCTCAACCCGATGGCTACAGATAATCATTAGGCACAGCAGTGGTGGTTGCGGCGGGCCCCGAGGGCTTAACTCGGCTATCCCCTTCCTCCATCCCAGTTGGTAAAATTAGCGGTGGGAAGGAGGCGGGGCGGCGGCCAACAAGGGGGGAAAAAGAAGCGGCGGCTCCTACTTGAACGCCTGGCGGAAGAGCTCCGTCTTACAGGCCCTGCGGAACTGTGAAAGGTCCTGCAGGGCCCTGATCTCTTCCGGGAGCTCATTCCACCAGGTAGGAGCCGCCACTGAGAACGATCTAGCCCTCGTGGCCGCCAGCCTGGCCTCCTTAGGGCCAGGGACCACCAGGCGATGTTGTGATTCAGACCGAAGTGCTCTTTGGGGCATATATGAGGAAAGGCGGTCCCTCAGGTATGCCGGATCCTGGCCATATAGAGCTTTAAAGGTAAGCATCAGCACTTTGAAGCGAATCCGGTATGCTATAGGCAGCCAGTGCAGCGCTTTCAGCACAGGCCGGATGTGCTCCCGCCTAGGGGTGCCCATCAACAGCCTGGCTGCCGCATTCTGCACTAGCTGCAGTCTCCGGATTTGCCCCAAAGGCAGCCCCATGTAGAGGGCGTTACAGTGGTCTAACCTCGAGGTGACCATTGCATGAATCACCGTGGCCAGGTCTTCGCGGTCGAGAAACGGGACCAACTGCCGAATCAGTCGAAGATGGTAAAAAGCCGACTTGACAGTGGCTGCCACCTGGGCCCCCATAGTTAGTGCGGGGTCCAGGAGCACTCCCAAACTCCTAACCTCCGGCGCTGGCACCAACGATGCCCCATCGAAGGTCGGGAGTGGGAGCCCCAATCCCCGGCCGGTCCGACCCAGGCACAGGACTTCCATCTTGGCAGGGTTTAACTTCAATCGGCTCCGCCGGAGCCACCCAGCCACAGCCTGCAAAGCCCGGTGAAGATCTTCCGGGACGGAGTCCGACTGGCCGCCCAACATCAGATAGAGCTGGGTGTCATCCGCATATTGGTGACAACCCAGCCCATACCTCCGAACAATCTGGGTGAGGGGGCGCATATAGATGTTGAACAACATCGGGGAGAGCACTGCCCCCTGAGGCACCCCGCATTCAAGCGGGTGCCTCCGGGACTGCTGCCCCCCTAGCACCACCCTCTGTCCCCGACCTTGGAGAAAAGAGGCAAGCCATTGAAGGGCGAGCCCCTGGATCCCCACGTCGGCGAGGCGGCGGATCAGCAACTGGTGGTCGACTGTATCAAATGCAGCCGACAGGTCTAACAACAACAGTGCTGCCATGCCACCTCGATCCAGATGCCTCCGGAGGTCATCCGTTAAGGCGACCAGTGCTGCCTCCGTCCCGTACCCCGGGCGAAAGCCGGACTGGAATGGATCAAGGACGGAAGTGTCATCCAGAAAGCCCTGTAGCTGGATCGCCACCGCTCTCTCAATCAGTTTGCCCAAATAAGGCAAATTGGACACCGGCCGGTAGCTGGCCAATTCCGCCGGGTCCATGGTCGGTTTTTTTCAGGAGAGGGCGGACCATCGCTTCCTTGAGTGCCTCGGGGAACCGTCCCTCCGAGAGGGACTTGTTGACAATCTCCCCCACGGCACCACGAAACCCCTCGTGGCCCGCCTTAATGAGCCAGGAGGGGCACGGATCAAGGTCGCATGTGGTTGGGCGTACAGATACTAGCAATCTGTCGACTTCCTCCAGACTGAGCCGATCAAAGCATTCTAAACCCACGCCCAAAGACGCGCAAGGGGCCTCGAGTTCGCTCACTGTTTCAAATGCGGCGGGGAGGTCGCGGCGGAGCGCCGAGACTTTATCTGCAAAATAGCTTGCAAATGCCTCGCAGCCAATTTCCAATTCCCTACTATTATGTCTGCCCTGAGGCAGGGCTGTCAGAGACCGAATTGTTCTAAATAATTGGGCTGGGCTTGAGCTTGCAGATGCAATCGTAGCTGCATAGAATCCCCTCTTTGCAGCCTTGACTGCCATCTCATAGGATCTCATAAACGTCCTATAAGATGCTCTCGTTGCCTCGTCGCGAGCGCGGCGCCACCGCCTCTCTAACCATCTGAGCTCCTGCTTCATAAGCCGCAACCCCTGGGAGTACCAAGGGGCTAGCCCGGAGCGAGCACGCAGAGGGCGCCTGGGAGCGATCTCGTCGATGGCTGCGGAAAGTCGGCTGTGCCAGTCTTCCACCAGGTCATCTAATGAGCCGCCAGGGGGCATCGGATCCCGCAGAGCCATCTGGAACCGCATCAGGTCCATTTGGCTCTGCAGGCGAGCCAAAATCTGCTCGCTGCCTATACAGGGTCGGGGTGGGACATTCACCCGGGCCTTCAGGGCATAGTGGTCCGACCATGGGACTGCCATCACAGTCATCCAGTCCACTGAAATCCCCACCGTGAAGATCAAGTTGAGCATGTGCCCGGCCCGGTGCGTGGGGGTCGACACCCACTGGGAGAGTCCTAGCGACGCCATGGACGCCACCAGGTCCGTTGCCCAGCCAGAGGCCGCGTCATCGGCATGGACGTTGAAGTCACCCAAAACCATCAGCTTAGGGTGCTCCAGCGCCCAGCCTGCTATGGCCTCCAGCAGGGACGGCAGGCTACTGTCCGGTGCGTTAGGCGGTCGGTACACCAGGCAGATCGCCAAACTCTCCTCGGCCTCCAGCACCAGACCAACACATTCGATGCCCGCAATCTCCAATAGGGGGAGTGCCCTAAAGGAGTAAGCCTCCCGCACGAATATCGCCAACCCTCCCCCCCCCATAGCATGATAGGTGAGGTCATTTGCAAATAATCTTTTCTGTAGAAGGATTGTCAGCTGATGGCTGTCCACAGGTGGGTGGTGGGGCACATAAATGGGTGACACGGCTCTGCACCAGTGGTACAATGTGGCTGTAGAGTTTTGTCCAAATCCTAGAGTAACAACTCATTGTCATTCCAGCAATGTAATGACACTTCCAGGTATTTACATCATTGCATCAGGTTTTTTTTTAAATTCTTCCTGCCAATGCTCAGCAGGCTGGCAGGCAACAGAAAACATGAGTGGAAAGTCTCCCTAAATGTAGGTGGTTGAATAAGCATATAAAGCTACCATATACTGAATCAGCAATAGCAGATGGTGGACTAATTCAATATATGGCTGCTTCATATGTTCATGTGGCCACCTACAGCAAAAGAGATTTCACAAAGTAAGCTTTTTGTTCTTAACAAGATCAGGATACTTTCACAGTAGGAACAGGAAAAGTAGCAATATGTTTGCTTTAATTGCATAGTACTGTGTAGGAAACTCATGAATCTTGCAGAATTTATTGTCTGAACTGGTCCTACACTAGTAAATTTGCTTTGTCTTCATTTAAATTTTATGTAGGAAAGTATGTTTGGTTTTCCAAGGATATCATAAGTGACAGTACATTAAAATGTACTAATAACAAGATGAGCCACTTGCTATGAATGTTTCAGCAGACACAGGATTATTATTTCATAGAAAGCAGAAATACTGGACTAGTTCCTGTTTGTCCACAAGAGGGTAGCAAGTTTACATATTTATCTATTTGTATAGTGTTTAAGACTATGCATGTTTGTTAGAGATACTATCTCAGTTCTTAGTATCCATGAAATGTGAACTCTTTGTTTTAATGATAGGTGAAAAATAGAGGAAGGAAACATTTTGATAATTAAGCTTAATTCAGAGTGCAGTCCACATGATACAATTTGGCAACAATTTGCATGTTGTGAGAGTGTTTGAATACAGAAAAGTAATTTTCACTGGAACTGCAGTTTGCGGTTTGGGAACTGAAGTTCATGAAGGGTCTATTACCATGAATTTCCATGACCTTTTAAAGCAGTTCATGGCGATTTGTGGCAGTTCAAGGATATAGCAAAAAGCAACGGTTTCAAGGGACTCCAAAATATCTTCTACAGTCTCTTTAAAGGGAGTGCACAAGAAATCCCGAAAAACAGCTGCATGGCAGGAGAACCTGCTCCTTGCTGCTCAGCTGTTTCAGGCTGCCTTGTGCAATCCTTTTAAAGTTTAAAGAGAATACACAAGAAAGCCCAAAAGACAGTTGATTTCTCTTCTAGATTTCTTTGTTCACATTAGTTTTAGGAGAAAAGTTGCGTAGATTTTGGCTTGTCCCTGACCAGCTGAATTGGAGCTGGCCTCTCCAATAAGCTTAAGTTGTCTATATCCATACTATTATGTAATATTCCTAGATTCATACACTGAGGATATAAAGCTTCCATAAGATTTTCATTGGGTTTACTTTGATTTGAAGGCCTTTTCTTATACCTATTTGTAACTTTCCTAACCTGAGGTATACATTTTATCTGAACTTCCAGAATTGTAGTTCTAAATAGTCTCCAAGCTTCCCGAAGGGATTTGACCCTCCTTACCTTTCCTTTTAGTTTTCTTCACAAGCCTCCTCATTTGAGAGAAGTTACCCCTTCTAAAGTTAAATGTGGTTGTGTTGCTCTTTTGGGCAACTCCCTATTTACATAAAGACTAAACTCAATAGCATAATGGTCACCATTCCCAATTGGTGCTATCATATTTACATCTCTCACCAGATCTTGAGCACTACTTAGGACCAAGTCTAGGATTGCCTCCCCCCACCCCCGGTAGATTCTGTGACCATTTGCTCCATTGGCATACTCACTGAGAGTATCTAGAAACTCAATCTCTTTCTCCTGACTCAATATGTGGCTAGTTAAATCACCTATTATTACATAGTTTTTTCATCTAGCTGTTTTTCTTATTTCTTTTGCCGTTTTTAAAACACCTTCTAACATTTGCTCTGGTGGGCAGTAATGAACTACCAGAGTTAAGCTTTTTTTGGGGGGGGGGACTATTTGCACTCATAGTGTTTCTGTAAGTGAATCTATTTCTCTCAGATTCTTAATTTTACTGGACTGTATACCCTCTCTGACATATGGAGCCACTCCACCTCTGACTCTTCCTTTCCTATCCTTCTGATATAATTTATATCCATTTATATTTATTTTATATATGTTTATATATATATATATAGATGTTATATTATTCCGCAGTGCAACATGCTACTCATGTTAGATTCCCCCCCTTTTTTGCAATACTGTGCACTAACAAAGTATGAGTCTTTAATAACTTGGGTAGAAATCTTTATTCACAATATAGAGTCCATAGGCTGAAGACCAAGATACTGAGTAAGAAAGATAATTTATTCTCAAGAGAAGGCATTCTCTTATTTATTTATTTATTTAATTAATTAGATAGCTATACCCTAATTAGATAGCTATACCCTACTTTTATCCACAATGGGAACTCAAAGCAGTTTATACTAGCATTCTTTCCACTTCTCCATTTTATCATCACAACAACTGTTTAAGGGTAGGTTAGGCTGAGAGAGAGTGACTGGCCCAAAATCATCCTCTAAGTTTCCATGGCACAGCAGGAATTCAAACCTTGGTCTCCCAGATTTTAGTACAATACTCCATTTTCTTTTAATGGGCTAGGGCCCATGCTTTCTTCATGCATTCATTCCCTTTGGAAGTACGTTGTGAAATGATTCAATGAAAAGTAAGCATGTTAGCTGCCTGTGGCAAATATGTACCATCCTATATGCCAGCAGAGCTGGCTACTTCCAGGGAGAAGTGCTTGTGCAATTCTCTCTGTGCTATATTGCCTGCCCCAAAATGGCCAACAAAGAAAATACTCCCTGTCTGGAATGATGCAATGGGAACTCTAGGGAACAGCAGATTAGAGTAACTAATTCTACATAGCCAGAAGTTATAAAACTGCTGCCTCCAGGCTAGGCCCTTCAGTATGAGCAACTTGTTCACACAATGAAGACACGTTTAGTTCTGATTATCCTAGTTCCTGACTCCAGCCTGTGACACCGTATCTTGTATATTCCTGATATCTCATCTGTTCCTGCCCAGGCCTCCTCCACACACTCACAGATGGATTGCCTATCTCTGACCCTCTGCCAATCTGCCCTTTGGCTTAACTTTGAACTTGCAAAAATGAAGGATTGACTGTCAATGAACACTTGCACCAATGTGAAAAACATCTCCCTTTTCAGTGATATCTCAATGAGTTTTGCACATGAGATAAATATTTGTTCTTATTGTGCAACCCTCCTCCTGAATGTGAAAGTCCCACCCCATTGCCAAGACATCTGAATTAACAATTCCTGCATTGCTATGCTGTGCTGCAATGATGACACAAAATGTAGACAATGAAAATACTGCTGCAAGGCATCAGGACACAGAGTGCTATGCTTCTTGTCTCATAAAGATTTATTGTCTGTCCAATTTGCAAATGAAGTCAGTTGATGTTTAGTGCAGCTACTGCCTTTATTGTGAGTGATATCATCATTGAGTCAATCCAATTGGCTATGAGATGCTATGATGTTACCACATTCATTAAATGAATCTTGATTGGTTATGATTATATCGTGAAAGGCAAAGAAGCCCTAGGAACAGGGCTGGTGCAACCATTAGGCCAACTAGGCAGCCACCTAAGGTGGAAACCTCAGAAGAGCACAGAACTGACAATCAGCATGAGGGTGTGAAATCTGTCACACATCTATCAGGTGTAAATTTTCTAGTAAAAAAGGAGGAAGTTGAGGTAAAGAGTGTGAATTCTCCTGTCATAAATAGTCCAAGGATGAGTTCTCTATACAATTGGCTAGAACAGAATTAGCAGTTAGAAGAAGGGGGAGTGAAATCAGAATGTACTAAAAGGAATGACAGGATTGCCCACTGGAAACAATGGGAGAGGCTTGAAGGACCATTGAAAATATTGGGAGCCAGGAATGCCAGTTGACTAGCATGGGCTCCATTGAAATACATTACAGCACAAAAAGAGTTGCAAAGAAAATGCGGAATGGATTTTCCATTAAGATCTCTGGGCCCAAACAGACTACTCTGGGACTGGAATGACAGCCCCCAGAATGGAATGACACTTCCTGGGGGCAGCAGATGTGTTCTGAGACTAGAATGGCAGCTCTCAGAGTGGAATGACAGCCCCTGGGGATAGCAGATGTGTTCTAGGACTGGAATGACAGGCCCGAGAGTGGAATTACAGCTTCTGGGAGTAGCAGATGTGTTCTAGTGTTGGGAGTTTGTTATCGCCCACCAGATCAAAAGGTAGAGGAGGATTATAAAATGATGACTGAATTAAAGATAGCGGCTAGACGAAATAACTGTGTCGTAATAGGCGACTTTAACTACCCACACATTGATTGGGTCAATATGAGTTCTAGTTGGGAAAAAGAGATTGAGTTTTTAGACACTCTCAATGATTGTGCTATGGAACAGATGGTCACAGATCCTACCGGGGAGAGGCGATCCTGAATTTGGTCCTAAGTAACACCCAAGACCTGGTGAGAGATGTAAAAGTGATTGCACCACTTGGGAACAGTGACCATAATGTCATTGAGTTTAACATTTGTACAGATAGGGAGTTGCCCCAAAAGACTGACGCAACCACTTTTAACTTTAAAAGGGGTAACTTCTCTGGTATGAGGGGACATTTGAGGAAGAAATTGAAAGGAAGAGTGGAGAAGGTCAAAACCATTGGGGAAGCTTGGAGACTATTTAAAAAGACAATCCTAGAAGCTCAGAAAAAATATATACCGCAGGTTAGGAAAGGCACAAATAGGTATAGAAAAAAGCCTGCATGGTTAACAAATAAAGTAATGGAAGCTGTAAAAGGTAAGAAGGATTCCTTTAAGCAGTGGAAAGCTAGTCTCAGTGAGGTTGATAAAAGGGAACACAGACTATGGCAAATAAAATGCAAGTCTGTGGCCAGGCAAGCAAAAAGGGAATATGAGGAGCATATCGCAAAAAACATAAAGGCCAACAATAACACTTTCTTCAAATACATTAGAAGTAGGAAGCCATCAAGGGAGGCAGTGGGGCCCTTGGATGACCAACGGGTAAAAGGAGTAGTGAAGGATGATAGGGAAATGGCTGAGAAGCTGAATGCATTTTTTGCCTCTGTCTTCACTGTGGAAGAGGAGAAGTGCTTGCCCACTCCAGAAGCACCGATTTTGGGAGGGGGTTTGAAAGTCCGGAATCAGATTGAGGTGACAAGAGAGGAAGTCCTTCGACTGATGGACAATTTAAAAACTAATTAATCACCAGGCCCGGATGGCATTCATCCGAGAGTTCTGAAAGAGCTCAAATGTGAACTTGTGGATCTCCTTACAAAAATATGTAATCTTTCTTTAAAATCTGCCTCCATTCCTGAGGACTGGAAGATAGCTAATGTCACTCCCATCTTTAAAAAGGGCTCCAGGGGAGATCCAGGAAATTACAGCCCGGTCAGTCTGACATCGATACCGGGTAAGTTGGTGGAAACTGTTATTAAGGAAAGAATTAGTAGGCACATTGATGAACAAAAACTATTGAGGCAGACTCAGCATGGGTTCTGTAAGGGAAGATCTTGTCTCACTAACCTGTTAGTGTTTTTTGAGGGAGTGAACAAACATGTGGACAAGGGGGACCCAATAGATATTATTTACCTTGACTTCTGGAAAGCTTTTGATACAGTTCCTCATCAAAGGCTCCTAAGTAAGCTCAATAGTCATGGGATAAAAGGACAAGTCCTCTTGTGGATCAAAAACTGGCTTATAAATAGGAAACAGAGAGTGAGTATAAATGGGAAACTTTCTCAGTGGAGGGTGGTAAGCAGTGGGGTACCACAGGGATCAGTACTCGGTCCGATGCTTTTTAACTTGTTTATTAATGATTTGGAATTGAGAGTAAGCAGTGAAGTGGCTAAATTTGCAGATGACACGAAGTTGTTCAGGGTGGTGAAAACCAGGGAGGATTGTGAGGCACTCCAAAGGGATCTGTCAAGGATGGGTGAGTGGGCATCAGTGTGGCAAATGGGGTTCAATGTGGCCAAGTGCAAAGTGATGCACATTGGAGCCAAAAACCCTAAATATAAATACATATTGATGGGGTCTGAACTGGCAGAGACTGACCAAGAGAGGGATCTTGGAGTCGTAGTAGATAACTCAATGAAAATGTCTAGACAGTGTGTAACTGCAATAAAGAAGGCCAATGCTATGCTGGGGATTATTAGGAAGGGAATTGAAAACAAATCAGCCAGTATCATCATGCCCCTGTATAAATCATTGGTGCGACCTCATTTGGAATACTGTGTACAGTTCTGGTCGCCACATCTCAAAAAGGATATTATAACATTGAAAAAAGTGCAGAGAAGGGCAACTAGAATGATAAAAGGGTTGGAACACCTTCCCTATGAAGAAAGGTTAAAATGCTTGGGGCTCTTTAGCTTGGAGAAACGACGGCTGAGAGGTGACATGATCGAGGTTTATAAAATTATGAATGGGATTGAGCAGGTTGAGAAAGATGTACTTTTCTCCCTTTCTCACAATACAAGAACTCGTGGGCACTCTATGAAATTGCTGAGCAGTCGGGTTAGAACAGATAAAAGGAAATACTTCTTCACCCAAAGAGTGATTAACATATGGAATTCACTGCCACAGGAGGTCATGGCAGCTGCAAGCATGGACAGTTTCAAGAGGAAATTAGATAAACATATGGAGCAGAAGTCCATCAGTGGCTATTAGCCACAGGGTATAGATGGGACCTCTCAGTCTAGGGCAGGTGATGCACTCTATTCTTGGTGCTGGAGGGGGCAGCAGTGGGAGGGCTTCTAGTGTCCTGGCCCCACTGCTGGACCTCCTGATGGCACCTGGTATATTTTGGCCGCTGTGTGACAGAGTCTTGGACTAGATGGGCCATTGGCCTGATTCAACATTGGCTTCTCTTATGTTCTTATGTTGTTGTTAATGGCAGCCCCCAGAGTGAAATGACAGCCCCTGGGAGTAACAGAAGTGTTCTGGGACTTCCAAAGTCTATGCCACCACACGGAGTACTTCTCTTCATACTGCAACAAAAACTCCTGGATAGTGTACCTAATGTTTCTGGAGGTGACATCATCATACCGGGCATGTCAAATGAAAGACACTCTAGCATTTGGGCAAAAACTCTATGGTGACTACAGGGTGTTTTGCCCAAATGCTAGAGCATCCCACCCGACATGCCCTGCATGATGATATCACCTCTGGGTGATGTCATTGTGGTGTATATGCACTTTGCACATGTGCAAGAAGATTCCAGGGAGAGGACTGGACCCACCCACCCTGCCAGCAGCCAGGTAAGACCTGGCAACCCTATTTCTGTTGCTCTAAGGAGCCTTCTCACACTTCCAGTGTCAGTGGTAAGTGGTGAATGCAGTTTCTCAAAGCTCAAACTTATAAAAACATACATACGCTCAACAATGCAGCAAAAGAGACTACTTGGTTTGGCAACTATATCCATAGAACATGCCAAAGCATCAGCACTTGACCTGACCAGGCTGGTTACAGGGTTTTATGGTACCTTCTGAATAGATTTATGGCCATTCAGGGGTGACTTTGCAGTCAGTATAGTATTGCCCTGAGGTATTTGAATGTGGTTTTGAGTTGCACTTTTTCCTCCTAGTTGAAAAAATGTGGAGCAAATGCTAGATGCAGAATTACCCCCCCCCATGTCCCCCAAACCCTGTAACTAGCCTAGCTTTAGAGCCAGAAATCTGAGTATGATTCTGGCTACAACTTGGACTGCAATATAGGCTCCCAGTACACCAGATCCCTCCTTCTTTCTTCTTGATTTCTATGTAAACTAGGAAAGGGATCTTTTTGGTCACTATCTTAATCTATCTCCCCCTATTTTCCAGCCCATACTGCATTACACAGAGATCTGGCATTTTGCTCCTCTCTGCTAGTTAGGACTATATACCTGGATGACCGCACACCTCTGTCCCAACAGATTCCGGCCGAGGACAGACTGGCAATTTGCCGCGGGATGGGACCCGGGCTGACAACGATTCAATACCGGAGTAAATGGAATGTTCACACAGGCACATCTGCCTGGCGTCCCCCACCCGTAGCCTACCGGTGCTGTTGCGCTTCACTGCCGGATTAAAAAAACACCTGATAAAAGCCGGCGCAAATCTTGAAAGCCTGCGTTCGTCACGCGTTTCTCTGCTTCCGGGGAGTCTGAACGCGCAGCCGAAAAGCCGGGAGCAACCCGCATTGGGCATGAGGCAGCAGTGGTGTGATTGGCTGCGCTCCGCTCCACTGCCCAATGCGGTGCCGGCGTTGCAGGGCAAAAAAAAAAAAATCGGCAAAATGCGCTCATGCGCACATACACCCACAGCCGAATTAATGGGGAAACGGCGAATATAGCACGCCTCCGGCGCGGCAGTCTGAATGCTCCTGCGTGCCTCTGTCCTGTATCTTCCGGCAGCGGCCCCCGCTGTGTGGACGGGAAAACCCGGTATTGTTTAATCCGGGGTTTTTTTGCCGCAACTGGCTACCGGGGCAAATTGCCAGTCTGTCCTGGGCCTCCATTTCTCCTCTGTCCTAGTCTCAGTTTTCTCTACATTTATACTTCCAGATTAAAAGTAACTCTTGCTCCAAAGTGAGGTAGCTCTAGTTGATTTCTGGTTGCTGGTGTGATATTGTTAGTTTGGATAAGGAATGTGCTATTTGTATGTGCTTTGATTTAATATTACTAGTATTTGCTTACAATAAGTTTTCCCCTTCCTAATATTTAACCACTCCCCACAATAAAACTCCATACTTCTTTTCAAATCTTTAATCTAATCTCTGCTGTCCTTCTCTACTGAACACGCTACTCATAACCACTTCTTTGGGTAAAAGATCCCTGTTTTTGTTTCCCTGCACAAACATACAAGCTAATTATTCTTTACTTAGGAAAGGCAAGCAACAATAATAAATCATCTTGACGGAAGGCAACATTGGCTTAAATGCTGCATCAGCCTGACCGATTGGCTCACTTACATGGGCATCAGTGGTCCAATCGCACCCAGCCAGTGGCTCAGGCTTCATTCGAAAAATGGGACTGTCCCATAACTGTTTTACAGCCTAAGGAGGTTGTGCACTGGCTTGTTTTGAATATTATGAAATTTGCAGACTTAGGCCTGCATCATACATAAACCTGCTTGACTAACTTTGAGCAAATAATCAGAATTCTTACATTCTCTGGATATCTGTATGCATGAGCACAAATGAGCAATGCTGAACATCATTACATTTTAAAATCTGTTCCTCTTTACTGTGAGATAAAATATAGAAGTATAGGTCTAGTATAATGATTAACCTTTAGACATATCTAATTGCACGTAACAGAAGGCACTGGGGGATACAAAAATATACAAGTTGCACATTTTTTCCCCTTATTGCATTCTGATTTTCCAGTGATTGATACTGCTTTGAAGAATCTAATAAAATAATCACATGAAAAGGAAGCTGTAAGCTTATTAATTTCTTGGTAGGAAGCTATCAGTAGACTGCTCTCAAAGGAAAATATTATTAGAGACATTGTGAAGTCAAAGAAAGCCCTAAGCCCCCTTCAAAGAAAAAGCTTAAAGTTTTGACTTCAACAATAGAAAGAAATCAAGTTATTTCTTTTATCCAGACATTCTTCTTCTGCTGAGACCTTATATGTTAATGTATTCTAGAAGTAGATTCTGCATTCCTAAAGTCTAAGGTTTGATTTAAACACAAATACTGAAAATTCATAAACCTTCAGATTTCAAAACAAAACTAACTATTTGTTTTAAAAGTAGAAAATTCAGAATTCATATTGCATGAAAATATTATGAGATACCCATTTCAGCACCAGGTGGAGACCTTTTCCTAACTTTTATTTCTGGTTGCTACTTAAGGTGTAGCGTTTGACTGCTGCTACTGTCTTCAGAAAATGGTTGCCCCTCTTCTTCTCACTTTCCAGGCTGCAAAGTAGATTATGCTAGTTTAATTAGTTTAAATGGTTCTTTTGAGAATGGAAAAAGAATAATCTGTCTTCAATTACCATTCTAAAGTTAAGATCTTATTAAAGTCGATATGTTGATTTCCAACATACAGAAGAAGCTGGCTAACTTTAAATAAGATAGAAGATAAAATCTTAATTCAATGAAACTGCCCATCCATTACCCAGTTTCAGGGGACTCTGAAAAACTTCATTGTGTGAATTGGCAACAAGAAGTTAACACCATAAGCATACTAGGTGATAACTATCTAGGGTTGCCAGGTCTTACCTGGCTGCCAGTGGGGGAGTCCCGGTCCTGGTTTTTCCTTAAATGATCAAGCATCCCACCTGCAATGTGCCTCCAGGTGACATCATTGTGCCAGGCATATTGGCACACATAAGGTTCTTTGGGGTGGGGTTCCCCCCACCAGCTAGATCAGAGCCAGTGGATCGGGGCCACAAAAGCGGGTAAGCCCCTGCCCCCATTGGGGCAATGGGAACCCTATAACTACCAAGTATTTCCCAGATGCATTTCTATTTAAAAATCTGAAGAAGTGAGCAGTGACTCATGAAAGCTCATATCCTACCACAAATTTTGCTAGTCTTTAAGGTGCTGTTGGACTCTTACTCTTTTCTACTGCTACAGACAGATTAGCACAGCTACCCATCTTGATCTATTTAAATAACAAATTATTATTTGTTTACATTTGTAGGAAGTCACCAAAAGGATGTGATTTCTATGCAAATAATAGTGTGCTAAGATGTAACAATACACTTAGTATAATGAACAGGTTTTTGTACTTGGTCGCATCATTAGAAGACACAACTCAGTGGAAAGGCAATAATACTGTTAAAGTTGAAGTCAGTAGAAAAAGAGGAAGAACAAACATGAGATGGATTGACTCAATAAAGTCTTCAATCTATAAGACTCAACAACAGCACATAACACACACATACCGATACTGACAGCTTCATGGGACTGTGGAACTTCTGGGCAGTGTTAAATCAGGGCCTAAGTCCTCCCAGCAAAATGTGAAAAAATAACAAATATGTGAATAATCAGTTGCACATATGAAGCATTATTGTACTGAACTAAATGATCAGTTTATTTAGTCTATTATTTTATACTTGGGCTGGCAGCAAGTATTCAGGAACTCCAGCAAAGACTTTTTCAATTCCTGTTACTTTGCATTTTTTTCACTGAAAATTCCAAGGACTGAGCTCCATGTGGAGAACATCTCTGAACACTAAACCATAGACACATAATTTAAAAAAAGGAACATTCTCAGATAAGAGGAAGAATGGGGAGAAGGACATTAGGCAACATTTGTCCACAGTCACTGCAGTATGACATTAATGAGGTAACAACTTTTGTATAATAAAACCAGGAAGTGACACACCTATCAGTTACAGAAAATAAGAAGAGATGCTGAATGAAACAAATTCGTAGGCAATTTTGAATGAAAATGTATTCAAACTGATGCAGCACACCTTCAAACATTTGTTGCACTAGACAAATATAAAACAAATTAACCCCCCCCCCAGTCTTCTTTTGGAATTCTTGAGTTGGCAGTCCCTTCTTCATTTATAATGACCGTGCAGATATTATAAGTCTTCATCTTTTTGCTCACCCTCCTAATACTGCTGAGTTGTCTGCTCTCCTGTGTGTCACTTAGTGACTGCCTGTTCCTGATTGGCATCTGGCCATCTAACTATACTTTGGATTCAGCTTTATCTGCAACAAACTCCATGTGCACCATAAATTTTAGAGTGAAGAACATAGTAAGAGAGAATAGATGTAATTAAGCATAAAGAGCAGGAGATTTAACTAATAAGTTAACATTATCTATTGCACTCTCTCTCCTTTTTATCCTACCCTTCCTACATAGATCTCAAGGCAGTATGCATGATTTTCTGTCCTTCATTGTATCCTTACAAACCCATGATGTAGATCAGACTGTGACTGACTTAACATTACCGAGTGAACTTCATGTCTGAGAGAAGATTTTGTTGGAAATGAAGGATGATGCAACATCTTTTTTCAGTAACCACGCTGGTACAGTGGGGAGAGGGCAGTAAAGCCTTAAATCTGTAACAAGATTTAAGTTGTGAAGTTTGCCACCAAGATAATTGTATGTTATGATACATCCGAAGCTTCTCCTGTTTTTAATTCATTATTCTTCTCTAGAAGTACTTCATAGCTTTCTCTATTATTTTTTGTAGCTAATGATGGTTTTACAAAGGCTTCCAGTGGTAAAACCCATTTCGGAATTTTTCTATAATATCTCTCTTTTATACTGTTCCATATCTTTATTAGTGCTCCCCTTATTGTATGATGATGAAAGTTGGAATGGATTTTATCTTTTCCATACCAAGGCTGAGTTCAGACTGGCAATTTGCCCCGGTAGGGACCCCGGGCCAACGACGATTCAATCCCGGAGTAAATGGGATGTTCACACAGGCACATCTGCCTGGCGTCCCCCACCCGTAGCCAACTCGTGCTGTTGCGCTTCACTGCCGGATTAAAAAAATACCTGATAAAAGCTGTAGCAAATCCGAAAGCCCGCATGTGTCGCGCGTTTTTCTGCTTCCGGGGAGTCTGAACGCGCAGCCGAAAAGCCGGGAGCAACCCGTGTTGGGCAGGAGGCAGCAGCAGTGTGATTGGCTGTGCTCTGCTCCACTGCCCAATGTGGTGCCGGCATTGCAGGGGGAAAAAATTGGCAAAATGCGCTTATGCGCATGAGCGCTCATGCGCACATACACCCATACACCCACAGCCGAATTAATGGGGAAACGGCGAATATAGCACGCCTCTGGCGTGGCAGTCTGAACGCTCCCGCACGCCTCCGTCCCGTATCTTCTGGCAGAGGCCCCCGCAGTGTGAACGGGAAAACTCGGTATAGTTTAATCCGGGGTTTTTTTTGCTACTACTGGCTACCAGAACAAACTGCCAGTCTGTACTCAGCCCAAGTATATGCATGCCAACCCATACATAGGTCATGACCTTCCAATTTCAGAGTTCTCAAATTTTCTAAATTTATCCAATCTTTAATCCAACAAAGTGAGGCTGCTAGATAGTATAATTTCCAATTTGAGAGACCACATCCCCCCCTTTTTTTCCTGTAGTAGTTTCAACTTTATTCTAGCTTTTTTCGGGTGCCAAATAAATTGTCTAGTAATCTTGTCTAATTCCAGAAAAAATTGGGCTCTCTTTAAAATTTGGGATATTTTGTGCCAAAAACCAAAAACTCGGAAGTATATTCATTTTTACTGTGGCTATTATATGCATAAATGAGAGCTGGAAATTTTTCCATTTGTATAGGTCTTTAATGTCCACTAATAATTTATTATAATTATCTTCTATTAAGTTGCTGTTCCTGTTAGTCACAATAATACCTAAATATCTTACTTTTTTGACTACCTCCATTGATGGTATTTCTTGAATTTCCTGAATCACACTTGGAATACAGTTTTTGGTTAACAATTTGGTCTTCTTAAAATTAATTTAGAGACCAGCGACTATACCATATTCTTGGATTAAACCCAGTATCTCAGGGATGGACTCTTAAGGATTTTCCAATGTGAATATAAATAGTAATGATGATAGAGGACATCCTTGTCTCATACCTTTCTGAATCTCTATCCTATGGGTCATGTCTCTGTTTATAATAATCTGCACATATTGTTCTTTATAAATAGCTCTAACCATAGTTAGGAAGTTCATTCCACAATCCCAGATTTCCATTTTTTTGTAAAAGAAATTCCCACAATAAATTATCAAATGCTTTCTCAGCATCTAGGGACATTAGAGACAGTTGTTTTTCTGGATGCATCTCATAATATTCTATGACATTAATAATAGTCTGGATGTTGTCTTTAATATATCTTTTTGGAAGGAAACCTGTCTGGTCTTGATGAATAATTTGAACTAAAACCTTTTTCATTCTCGCTGCTAGAGTACTTGCAAATATTTTATAGTTGGAATTCAGTAGTGATATTGGTCTATACTTTTGAATTTGACTTCCATCTGTATTTGGCTTGGGTATTAATTAATAATTGCCTGGTTCCATGAATCTGGAAGTTTACCTATTTTACTAACATCTTGTAGAACTTCTTTTAATGGGAGGATTATCTGATCTTCAAAAATTTGATAGATTTCAGTCAGCAGACCATCTGGACTAGGGTATTTTTTCTTCTTCTGTTTCTTAATCCCTTCTATGATTTCACAAATCGTAATTGGGTCATTTAATATTTGTTTCTGGTTTTCATTAAATTTGTGTTTACTTTTCTTTAGAATATATTCTTTAATTTGGGTTACATTTTCCTTCTTTTGTTGGTATACATTTTTATAAAAGTTTTCAACGATATTTTTTGAGTCTGAGAGTCAGTATTTCTCCTCATCTTTTTCATTTTTTAAAGCTATAATTGTTTTTTTTCTCTTTCTTTTCTAATTTGATAAGCTAGCCATCATGATGGTTTATTCACATTTTCAAAATAATATATTTTGGCATATTCTATTTTCTTGTTATTTCAGTTTAACTTCTGCTTCTTCATTATTCAAATTAAGTTTAATTTTTTCTTCTTCCATTTTTATTTGTCTACTTAGTTGTTCATATTTTTTTCTTTTTTTGTTTCTTTTTCCATGCACCTTGACTCAAGAACCATCCTTTAAGATATTGCTTTGAAAGTATCCCATATTATATGCATTAGTAAATCCAATTGTATGTTTCTTTTGAAAAACTCTAGAATTTCTAGCTTGGTTTTCTTTATAAAGTTTTGATCTCTTAACAAACTTGTATTCATCGTCCATCTAGTTTTCTTTCGAACATCTTTAAATGCCAGTAATAATGGGTTATGGTCTGCAAATGTTTTGGGTAGAATCTCGGCCTCTAATAGGTCAGCTAACATTGTTAAGGATACCCACACTATTTTTATTCTTGACCAGAATTTATGTCTTGTTGAATAAAATGTAAAGTCTTTCTTATTAATATTCCTGGTTCTCCAGGCATCTATCAAACTGTATTCTTCCGCTAGCTGTAGGAAGGTTTTACTTAGAACTGCTCTTGATCTCCTGACATTCTTTGTGCTTTTACTAGCTATTTTCTTATCAAGCTTGATAAGAAAATGCTTGCTTGCTTGTTTGCCTGGCCTGAAAGATTTCTGTTTACCCTCAACAAGGGCCAGGGCTTTTTCTGCCCTGGCCCCAGTTTGGTGGAACACATTTCCCATTGAGATCAGGGCCCTGTGGGACTTATTACAGTTCTGCATGGCCTGTAAAAGGGACCTATTCTGCCAGGTCTCTAATTGAGGTGGTGGATGTCCAATTCATCTTGCCCCCCCCTACTTTCACTGCTCACATGGTCTGTACTGCTGGAGTGCTATAGTGCCCATTCTGACCAATCCTGCTTATGAGATCAACAAAGCATTACCAGGTAATTGGTTGTGGTGTATGACCATTTAACTAGCTTCCTCAGGAGTGACCTGAAGTCCCAGATTAGCTGTCATTTTAGATCTGTCTAGTAAATTCGTTATTTGTTAATCTGGATTATTACTGTTTTAACGTTTTAATTCTATGTATTCTTTGTATTTTATTGAAATGTTGTGACCTGCCCTGAGCTGGTTTACAGGGGAAGGCAGGATGTAAATCAAATAAATAAATAAAATAAATCACTAGATATTATAAAACTGTTGTCTTAGAGTAGTAATTCACATCTGGTTTCGCTTGTCTACACAGGAAAATAAAGTTGCAAATTATTGCTGTAATGAAACAATGTCACAATATCCAACAACATGCTTCTTTAGTATTGGCAGGGGTATCAATGCTGTACGAGAACTCCTCACATGGAAAGGTGTATAATAGTTGATACAACCAACATGGTGGCTTAATGTTTCAACAAACACTTTCCCAAGGAACATTCCTGTGGTACATAAATGTACCTTGACACAGTCATTACATTATATGTTATTTTGGTTCAATGATCACCTCTGTCCATTTTTACCACTCAGTTATTCTGATGCTTGTATTTTTTTTCAATAAACATATGTGTAAACCTGACTGACCCTCTGGTGCACACAGATAACTGATTGGATTATTTTGTTTCTCAGTTATGCTTTTACCAGGTTTCTATTTGTATTTGATTGCAAATAATTTTATTAAAGAGGTAGGCTCATAATTCACAAATTCCCTGTGCAAATCTCATTGTGGCTCATATTCTCAATTTAAATTTCACCCTTGGTATGTGTTCTTTATCAGAAACATGTGGATTTTAAAAGAGTTGGTAAGAGTACAAAATGTACAAACTGAAAGGAAACTCAACAGGGAGACAGAAAAGACATAAAGGCATGTTTGAGGAAAACATATCTTTATAATGAGCTGTGATGAGGAACTTCATGGTGTGAAGCAACATTTGGAGAGATCACAATGGAAAGATCATTTGAGTACTAGCCAAGTGCTTCACTTTCCTTGTTACCCATTCCTGTTCTCCCCCCACCCCGATTTTCATGGGAGATTAATTTTGCACATGTTTTTAGCTTTTTATTCCCATAAGAGATCAGAAAACCAAACTGAAAACTATCTTTATGGTGTGGAGGAGCATAAATGAATACAACAGGTACAGCTGTATGTAGACCAATGAGGATAAGGATGTTTTCTTGCATCACTCTTTTCCTGATTAGATGCAGATGGAAATGTGAGTTAATACTTTGGTCTGTTACACTGTAAGTCCACTCTCTGCCATCCATGTTTAGAAAATTCTACACAGTGGTGCTGCAGAGGTCACATAATTTCTCTCATCTAAAGGTTGCAGTCTTGAGCCATAAATACCTTACTCTGGCTCCCTGCTTACAGATTCCTGTGCCTTTATTCATACATATAAGAGCTCTGCAGAGAACCTCCAGATTCCAAAGTTATTTATGATTTATAGTTACAACCATCATTTTTGACACATTTCTTTTAGGAGCTGTTCATGCTAACCCATGTTCATCTTAGTACTGTTTCATTATATACAAATGTGTGTTCCTATCCTGAGCTACCCAGACATTTTAAAATGGGCAGGTTAGAAAATTCAAAACTTCAAAAAGTAATTTCATGAATGCCAAGCATTATTTTGGGAACCAGTTCACAGAACTTCCTGTTCCTAGACAGGTTGTTGTTGATGTTGTTCAGTTGCACAGTCAAGTCCGGCTCTTTGCAACCCCATGGACCACATCACACCTGGCCCTTCCATCTTCCCCCAGAGTTTGTCCAATTTCATGTTCATGGTATTGATAACACTGTCTAACCATCTCATCCTTTGCTGTCCCCTTCTTCTGTTACTTTCAATGTTTTTCAGCATCAGGATTTCTGGTTTTGGCATCTTGCTGGCGGGTGCACTCCATCACAGCTCTGATGAGAGTGGCCTGTAATTGCACCAGATGGGAGGGGTCCTGGACTATTCTGGGGGGCCCCACAGCCCTTAGAGGGGGCTCATAACCTGGGTTGTGAGGAAAGCCTCTCCTGAGGCAACTGCCAAAGGATTGAGGCTTCCTTTTGCCCCGATGCAAGACCAGTCATGGGTTTAAAGAAGTACACCGAAATAAGCGAGCAAGAGGTCTGGCATTAAGAGACTTTCCCCGTTTATGGGCACAAGTTGAGGAGTAAAGCGTGAGTGACTACCTGGCAAATTGCGTATGTGCTTAGGCACAAACCCACAAAACCACAGCACAGCCCCAAATACAGCAAAGGGGGGAGGTTACCGTACCCTGGAAAGAACGGCCAAAAAAGAAGGAAAGTGAGGGACAAAATAGTGGATGTGATGGGGGGAACGTTAACTTAGCTGACTGGTGTGCATGCCAGTAGAAATCATCTACTTTAAAAGACTTTCAGAAGCTTTAAAAAACTTTTACATTTAATGTAAACTATGTTGCATCAGAGTGAAAAAATGGTGCCCAGAGTGAAAGCTCCTTCAGGAACTGTCAGCTCAGTGTCTCTGGCCCCCAGACCGGAAGTAACCACAGATATCTCTAAGATGATTACTGCAGAATTGCGCCCTCTACTGGACCAGATGACTAACCTGAACAACAACTTTGAAGCCTTACAAAAGGAACTGAAAGAAACTAATGCAAGAACAGAGAAGACAACTAAAAAGCTGAATAAGGTTGATAAGAAGACAAATGTATTGAATCAAAGAATAGAGGCAATGGAAAAAGAGAGGACCTCCAAGAAACAACAGCTGTTACAACTTCAGTTGGAATGGTCAGCATATGTCCTGAGATTTCAAGGTATTCCAGAACAAAAAGGAGAGAACCTGAGAGAGATTTTAACCAAAGCTCTAGCTCCCATGGCAGGCTGTAAAGCGGAACTTTTACAAAGCGACTTGGATATGGTATATTGAACCTATCCAGAATTTATCAAGAAAAACAACCTGCACAATGAAGTATTTGTGAAATTCTCTAAGAGGTCAACAAGGGATATGATACTGAAAGCGACCAATGGAATAACCTTAAAAATTCAAGGAAAAGAAATGAAACTCTTCAAAGACGTTCCATTTGATGTGAGGAAGAGGAGGAAGCAATATAAAAATCTGACTTCATTTCTACAGAAAAATCCTACTCTCTACAGATGGATAATCCTGGAAGGTCTTATCTTCAACTTCAAAGAGAAAAAAATAAAAGATTGCCTCTGCCCTTAAAGCAAAAGCATTTTTGCAAAAGCATCAAAGTTCAGTGAAAGAAAAAGGAAAATTAGAGGACAATATCATTACAGAAGGTGCCAGCGCTGAGGGTCAGGAGTCTGGGAGTGCTCCTGGATGCCACCTTAACAATGGAGGCCCAGGTAGCAGCCACTGCCAAGGCAGCCTTTTACCACCTACGGCTGATTAGGCAGTTGATTCCCTTCCTCGAACACAATGACCTGGCAACAATGATCCATGCTATGGTCACCTTGAGATTGGACTACTGCAACACTCTCTACATGGTGCTGACCTTGTCCCAAATCCGGAAGCTGCAGCTAGCACAGAATGTGGCAGCCAGGCTGTTGATGGATCTCTCTACATGACAGCCTGTGCTGAAGGCGCTGTACTGGCTGCCAATAGCATACCGGATTCATTTCAAGGTGCTGGTTTTGACCTTTAAAGCCCTATATGGTCAGGGACCTGTCTACCTGAGGGACCGCCTTTCCCCACATATCCCCCAGAGAGAACTGAGGTCAGGATCACAGAACTGCCTGACCGTCCCGGGCCCGAGGGATGCCAGACTAGCGATAACCAGAGCTAGGGCATTTTCAGTGGCAGTTCCATACTGGTGGAATGAGCTCCTGAAAGATCTCAGGGTCCTGCAGGACCTTCTACAGTTCTGCAAGGCCTGTAAAATGGAGCTCTTCCACCAGGCTTTTGATTAGGGGCTGCCACTGATGAAAGAGGTACTGAAAATGGAACTTCGTATGGACCTGGTTACAACACTGGATTTGCTGCCCACATGACACTGGGAGTATAACATAGGAATCACCTTCTGTTTACACTAGCACTTTATGTAACTCGTTGTTTAATGAATTTTACTGTATGTACTGTATTTATTGTTTTATGGTATGTTAACCACTGTACGCTGCCTTGGGCCAGTTTCTGGCAAGGCAGGATATAAATCAAAAGTAATAAATAAATAATAAATAAATAACTAGCAAATATGGTTCAGAAGCAGTGATAGCTCTTCAAGTAGCTCCTTAGAAGTTTTTGATTCTGAATCAGAATTAGGAGCTGTGGCTCCTAGATCATTTAAGGTTAAGCTGCCCTTTGATAAGAACAAATGTGGAGGGAAGAAAGCAGCTAAATAATCTGACTCTGAAATTCTGCTCTTTTCTTTTTTTATTATTTATTAAGATGCACACACTATAGCTAATTTTGTTTATACTGCTTACGGTAGAAATATTAACTCTTAATCTCCAATTATGTAAAAGCTAAATAATGAGGAATCATTAAGAAACTGAACTTTAGAGTATTATTTGATCCTTGCTTACTCTGTATTTTAGTTTAGAATATCCCTTTCCCCTATATCCTGTAGTGTGTAGAGATAAAAGCAATAAAACTGTTAATAATAAAAAAGGGGTTTTCTCCAGTGAGTGCTCCCTTCTCATTTGGTGGCCAAAGTACTTGAGCTTCAGCTTCAGTATCTGGCCTTTCAGGAAATAGTCAGGGTTGATTTCTTTTAGGATTGACTGATTTGATCTCCTTGCAGTCCAAGGGACTCTCAAGAGTCTTCTCCAGCACCATAATTCAAAAGCATCTATTTGTCAGCGTTTGGCCTTCTTTATGGTCCAACTCTTGCAGCCATACATTACTACTGCAAATACCATTGCTTTGACTATGCAAACTTTTGTTGGCAGTGTAATGTCTCTACTTTTTATTATGCTGCCTAGGTTTGCCATCACTTTCTTCCTGAGGAGCAGGCATCTTTTAATTTCATGGCTGCAGTCACTATCTGTAGTGATCTTGGATCCCAGGAATGTGAATTCTGTCATTGCTTCCATGACTTCCCTTTCTATTTGCCAAGGAGTGATGGGGCTGGATGACATGATCTTAGTTTTTTGATGTTGAGTTTCAAGCCAACTTTTGTGCTCTCTTTTTTCATCCTCAGCAGGACACCCTTTAGGTCCTCTTCACTTTCTGCAATTAGTGTGGTATCATCTGCATATCTGTGGCTGCTGATGTTTTTTCCAGCAATCTTAATTACAGCTTGTTATTGCATACTAAACTCCCCAAACACACCTCTGATTTCCAAGTGCTGGGGTAGGTCTCAGGGGATGGTTATTCAGCTCCTTCCCAGCCACGGAGCCCTGGCAGTGATAGCGGGCAGGGGCCACTTTGTTTCCCCTAGAAGGAGGAAGAGGCATGGCGTGGGTGACACCTAGCATTGTGGCAGAGGGGTGGAGCAAGCAAGGATTTAAGCAAGGCCCTTCCCCAGCCATTCCTCTTTTGTTCGTGTGCACAGCCCATCCTTCTGCCCTGTAAGCAATGCAGGCTTTGGCTGGTCATCTTTTGGGGCCTGGTAGGAATTTTTCACCCCTCTAATGGGCAAGGAGGGGGGTTATTTTGCCTACCTTGCACTGCTGTCAGTGGATTATGGGAAAATTGGACATGGTGGCTCTGCTAAATAGGATTGGCCACTTGGCAGGTTAGTGTGGGAAAAGGAAAACAGATCTGGTGAGCATCTTGTGGCACCTTCCCTGTGGCAAGGGGTCCATCAGGCTCAGGCTTTGGGTTTTGCCAGTAAAGTATAAAAGTATTCACCGGGGTGTAAGAATTATGCAATTGTTTCATTTTGGCCTATATGTCTGGAGAAATCTATGCTCTTTTGATTGCATTAAGCTAGCTGAAATAGTCTACCTAGTGGTAAATATTCCCTTATTTCCATCTGGAACACATAGGAGGATATGATTTCATACAAAAAGCCAAATACTGTCATTGCTGTTCTTCCTTTCTGATTACCTGCTACTTTATTTACAATATTATCAATATTGTACAGAACACTACTAATATTATACAGAACTTAATAATATGGGCAGAGAAGTCCTGTGCCCATACAATCTGTTGGAAAAATTGGCAAAATAGTTAAATATTTAGATATTGCAATGGATCTTTGTTTCACTGGAGAGGAGACATTTTCTTCTATGTAAAAATCTTTATTTCTAAGGGAAGGGTTCACAGGATATCTACAAAACAACAAAGACACCTAAAGCTACATCTTTACACTCTGACAACATGTTCTATAACAATGGAGATTCTTCTTCTTCTTGACCCCTAGAAGGAAATCACCTGAATGCATTAACCAATGATTATGAGTAAACAGACTTCAGTTTCGCAGGCTTTGTTTCCATTGGCTCTACGCCAGGTTTCCTTCCAGGTCAGTCTAAACAATAGCCCATAAGGTAAACACATTTAACCCTATAATGACTGAATTTTAGAGCTTGCAACACACATATTTCCAACACAGTCTAGGGCAGGGGTGGCCAAACTTGCTTAATGTAACAGCCACACAGAATAAATGTCAGATGTTTGAGAGCCTCAAGACATGAACAAATATTACACACATTTTTATTGAAAATATGCAAATTTGCTTTTTACTAACATTACATGAGACTGCCAAAAATAAAAATCAAAAGGGTAAAACCAGGTATTGATATTTATTTGTCCAATTATATTTATTTGTTTGCTAATGATAAGAGAGAGAGAAAGAGAGAGGTGGAGAGAAAGAATGAAAGAGGTGGAAAGAGGTGGAAAGAGGTGGAAAGGGCATGCCTCCCCTTCACTTCCCCAGCCACCCTGCAGGGAGCCACACAATACATGTGAAAGAGCTGCATGTGGCTCCCAAGCCACAGTTTGGCTAACCCTGGTCTTGGACATGCCCACACCAACCCCTATGCCACCCCTGCTAGAAGTGGAATGGGAGGGTGGGCTGGTGGGGTGGGGACTCCAAAAGGTTGCACAGTAGCCTCTCAATATGCTCCTGCTTCTCCACCCTGCTCCTCATAACTGCAAGCAGTCCCTCCAGGTGCCTGGCAGGCCCCATTATATATTCTGCCAGCCTCTCCATCCATTTTTGGCCCCTGGAAAAGGCTTCCTGTCACTCTCGGTGGCTCTCCAGCCATTACCGTTAAATGGCTGCCCACATGGACAACAAGATGGGCTGAGCTGTGTGCAGGCCCCGCATTTGGGTCCCAGTGAGGGGCTTGATCCCCACCATCATCAGGACCACCTGTGGCCCCAGGGGATGTGGCTTGTCCCTGCCAAACCTTCCTTCCCAGTGTCTGGCTGCCCACTACTGCTACCATCTGAAGATGCCAAGGTTGCCCACTGCATCACCTCACCCTCAGTTGCTGCCTCTGGGGACTCTGAGATGCCCAATTTTCACAGGACCATGGAAGCCACCACTGCCATTTGCCTTGTCAGGATCAGGGTGCAGAGGTGGTCCATGACATCAGCTGCAAACCTCAGGGGAAATGGAACTAGGGTTTGGGGGGAAGGGAATGGTGAGTCAACCTGAGTGCCCACCCATGTACTTGCACCTTGGTGCCACCAGCCTGCCTCAGAGACACTTCACATCTCTCAGTCCCTGCCTCAGGAGTCTGCATGCCATGGTCCCTGCTGCTCAGATCCATCTCCTCCTGGCTGGACGCATGGATATGGGGTACAGAATGCAAGGTCCCAGAGGTGTCAAAGGAACACCCTGGCTGCAAAGTTGATGACATGATGATGGCGGAACCCTCCTCCCTCCTTGGGGGCTGGGGTTGGGGTTCAGTTGCTCTGGCTGGTGCTGAATCTGGGGCCCCCCTTCGTCACCTTGGAAGATTGTTCTATAACAGCATCTCCACTCTGAGAGTCACCTGTGGGCCATAGGGAAGGAGGCAGAATATCCATGGGGTGTAATGAGGCTGTGGCTGGAAGGTCTGGGCCCCCGAGCAGTGGCCAGGTGGTAGCCCTAGAAGGCATGGTGGTGTGAGGTGGCAGAGCTCCTCCTAATTGTGGCAAGAGCAATGCTCACATGCTCCACCACCAACGTGTATAGCAGCACCTTATTTATTTATTATATTGTACTTCTTGCCCACCCTATCCCACAAGCAGGCTCAGGGTGGGTTGCAGCCTAATATTTAAAACTTCACAGTCTATCATTAATAATAATATATTAATATCAATAAACAATAATATACCATAATAACAATTGATGGTGTCATCAGGTCATTGCAGAAGAGTAGAGTCCACTACCTTTGCACCAGGCAGGCAAGTTACCATGTGGTCAGTATGTGCGTTTTCAACACATCTATCTACATACCTAAGGATGGAATTACCAACTCCCAAGAATCCTCCTCCCGTCCTGCCCAAAGATGGTTCCTTGGTGCAAAAGGGTACCTGTTCACCACCTGTGCAAGGGGTCCCTTCTGAGAAACATTCCCCTTTCTTCAGCACATTGCCCTATTACCCCTTGATGCTCAAGTTCCCTGATAGCAGTGGAGCTGCCATTCTTGGAGTGAGACACATCTAACAAGTCCCAAGAGTCTTATCTGTGTGCCTAACTGACTGTTTCTGCTTCTCCAGGTCAACCACTTTGTTCCCTGAGAACCAGGAGCTCATTGCACTGACTACACACCCATGACTTCTGTCCAGCTGGCAGATAGTCATACATGTTGCACTCAGTGCAATTCACTGTACAGCCCCAGCCCCCTGCCAGCTTTCTACCTTCATAATCCCCCCCTTTTAGACATTTCCTATTTATGTAGATCTATTTGTGGAATGTTTGCTTATCCTTTTCAGGGATGTGGAGAAAGAAGTGTCCTGGCTTCCTCACCCTGATGCTGAACTTGCACATCTGCTAAACTTGCCTGTTTATTCCCTGGTTCCAGACACTTTGGGTGCAGTCACACTGCCGTTTTGATCGGGATTCGCTGCTGTTTACTTGCGCATGTCAGTTTCATGTTCACACGTGCCAATCCACCTTCCGCCGCGAAGCGGGCTTACTCGCACAATGCTTCCGGGTTTTCCTGACCCCTGGAAAAACTAGTGTTTTCCTGGCACTTCCGCTTTGATTGCACGATTTCGCCTATGTGGACAGCCCCTCTCTCGCAAGGATTGCGATTAGGGCCGTTTGAACGTTCTTGGGGGGTTTTTTTTGTTTTTTTTTAAAAGCTTCCGGTTTGAGCGCTTGAGCAAACATGCGCTTAATAAATCCATTTAAAGTTTAATAATGGATTTATTAAGCGCATGTTTAGCCAAGTGCTCAAACCAGAAGCTTTAAAAAAAAAAGCACAACGATGGCCCTGGAGGTGGGAACGAGAGGTGGGGGCTACAGCAGCCTGGATGGGGCCGGCAAGGAGGATGGTGGAGACGGTAGAGCCTATTTTCGTGGGTCAATGGCAGCAGCACCCCCCCCCAAAGTGTCGGCAGGAGCAGCAGCCGCCCAAGCCTCCCCGTGGCCAGCAGGATCACCTGGAAGGACGGCGCAGCAGTAGGCAAGCGGGTGCTGGGAAAGAGGGACTGGCTGCATGTAGACAGCCCAATGCGAATAAAAATGTTCCCGATTTAAATAAACCGGGAACAAAGCGCATGTCAGTTGCAGTGTGACCAGAGCCTTTGTCACTGGAGCTGAGACACTTTGGCACTGGAGTGGGGCCTGTTACCTTGCACAGTTGGGGCCTACTTATAGGAGCCCTAAACAAACATCTTAGACCAAAGCTCTGAGGTTCATCAGGGAAATGGACCTCACCTGAATCCCTTTTGAGTATTTGTCTTATTTATAGAGCAGCTGCCCTGCATTCCTTTCCACTTTAGCTTTCATTCCCTTTTTATATCAGTCTACTTTAGGCTCCTTCTATCAATCCCAGCTGCACACTGAGGTGTACATGTATACAGAACAAGCCATGGTGGTCCCCAGAGGGTAAGGCCTTGGGGGCATCACTTCTGGGAGGATAGTCTCAGCATGTCTATTCCAATCGTGTGCGTGTGGTTTTTTTTAAACATAAGCATGCCCATGGTGGATCTTGCTGGTTGATGGGGAGCTCTGAAGACAATTTGCCCTGCCGAGTGACAACTCAAGAAAACTGTCAGGGATCCCCAGTCTTCAGGGAGGGATATAGTAAGCCCAGTTTTGCTTAATTTTGCATTGTTGTGTAACCACAACTCTGCTTATAGCATGTTGTTAAACCTAATAGGTATCTTAGTAATCACAAGTGATTTGTTCTCTTTTTAGGTAGCTTATGAACCTAAAAGCAATGTCTGGCAGGCCCTGACTGTAAAATACAACAAAGTCTCTAGGAAGTTCCATGTCATGTTAATGAGTAAACACACTTTCCATGCAAGTCTGTGCTTGGTATATTTGATTAAACAGTTCCATGTGTAAATATCTTATCAAACAATTGAGCAACAGAATTTTTTTTGGGGGGAGTCAACTCTCTTACCTTGATGTTTGGCCAGACTGATGTCAGTGGAGATGCTTCTGATCAAGAGGCTCCTTTTGATAACAATCCAAATTAAAGTTTGTGATAAATGTAACAAACATTTTTAGCTGTGTACTTCTCTACTCTATTTACATGTCATTTCAGTGCCTCGATTAAGTAAAAATGAACAGCTGTAGATGGATTCTTGCAATAGAACTATGTTAAAATAACATCATGATTTGGCTTTATTCCAGAAGGAGGAAATTAGAAATTATTGCTGAAACCCTATGCCATCTAATTCTCTTGGACCATTTATATATTTCGTCTGGTCATTCAGTCTTGTGAGAGATTTCCCTAATGTCCCTATCAGTTGTTAAACAGAGTTAATATGAGAAGCAAATATTAAACTCTAAAGACTGTGGCTTTGCTGTGGCTAAGAAATTCATTTTTGCAGTCTTTTGCCAAGAACAAATGTTTGATAAAAGATTTTGGTGCATTTAAAAAACATGAAAAAATAATATAATGAACCTTTTTATCATGACCTATTAAAACAGTACTGTTCATCACATGTCAGTATATGAATGTGGAAAAGAAAAGATTAATGATAAATGGATGCCCAGATTACCAGATTTAAGTCTACTTTTGAACACCTCAGTGTTATGGATCATTTTAAACTGCTTCAGCATCCTTTTGTCCATAAAGCCAGGAAGGTTATTGTACCACCCTTTTAGAAATCAAATAAGACATGGGACATGATTGGCAGAGTTTGTTGTTGTTCAGCCAATAGGAAGGTAGTTTGGAGGTCTTCATATAGGCATTCTGCCCATTCAACAACAGCATCTCATCTGTGCTGCTCTCATCTACTCACCCATGAGGCAGCATGGGATTAGGCAATCCTTTGGGGACCAAGTGGGAATTTTTTGAGGGTCTCTATGGTTGGCCTTTTAGGGGATCATTTTCATCTGCTTCATGTTGCTTCAAACAAGTGGGATAGATTGGCCTTCTATTAAGACTGATTAGGCCATGCTTAATGATGGTAGGAACATGGTTGGTTGTGCATCATATATAGGACAAATTGGCAAGCACCTGCAGTATCACATGATGAAAGGCCAGTCCTGTATTAGTCCCTCAGTTAACAGTGGGTTGGGTTAGGAGGGAATGCCCTTGTTGCTGATCAGTGTCAAACAAATCATTAGGTGGCTGTGCAACATGTTGGGTATGAGGGAAGATCCTTGGCAACTCTTGTTACAATTCATATGCACATAACAAAAGACAAGGCCAGCAATCGGAGCCAGCATGGAGTCTCCCAAATGATGGTAGCTGCTGGACTGCCAAGTGCACACTGTCCTTAAATATATTAACAAATGTATGATATTGATTACATAGTAGAATAAACAAGGGGCAACCTGAAAGGACTTGAGGTTTTCCCCTCCACTACTACTTCCTCTTCCCCTTCCCTGAAAGCTCCAATAACCTCTCTCCTTTTCCTGCTTCCTTCTCTCCTTGTCTACCTTTATCTGCCCCTATGTCTTCAGCTGGCAACTTCTGCCTAGAAAATGATGTCTAGAAAATGATGGCACAGCTCTATGGTGCCAGCTGCCAGGCCAGGAAACCCTTAAGGACATCTGATGGGGCATATCTGATGGGGCATATCACTACCTTGTGTCCCCTCCTCACTCTAGTTCTTCTTCCCTTCTTCCTGGAAACCCCCATATCCTCTCCCCTTTCCCTGACTGATTCTTTCCTCAGCTGTTCAACAACCTACCTTTCACCTGCCTTCTGTCTTCAGCTATATTTATCATTTATTTACTTATTTTATATCCCACCTTTCAACACAGTGGGGACCATCATTCTCTTCTCCTTTTTATCCTCAGAACAACACTGTGGGACAGATTGAAAGTATGTGACTGACACAACATCAGTGAGCTTCCATGGCAGAAAGGTGATTTGAACATGGGTCTCCCAGATCCTACTCTTAAGCTCTAACCACTGCACCACACTGGTTTTCATAGGGTGACTGCTGTTGAACAGTAGCAAGCAGCCAGGCCTAGGTGAGTCAGGTGGCATCATTTCACCCAGGGGTTGCTTCTAGGCCTGGTGCTGATAAATCCT
Organism: Gekko gecko; assembly: GCA_029375565.1. NCBI lineage: Eukaryota > Metazoa > Chordata > Lepidosauria > Squamata > Gekkonidae > Gekko > Gekko gecko. The sequence goes on from JAPDNY010000004.1 coordinate 83,170,299, forward strand.
CCCTCAAAAGCCAAAACAGTCCTGGAAAGGGCCCTGCCCCCTGCCTTTTACTGACAGAAACCAAGCCTAGAATGCTGTGGTTGCCTAGCAATGGCCACTGAGGGTTTCTGTTTCTTAAAGTTGCAAGTGCTGCTTTTATCATGTTGGGTTTTTTAAAAAACCCAATGTATTTTTTTTTAAGATTTCAGATTTTTCAGCTTTGTTGAAAGTCTGTCTTGGCCATTCACGGGCTCAACTCCAGACTTTACTATTAGAAAATACAACTGGGGACCCACTAGATACTTGCAGGGAATGTGCATCCCTTCCCCTATGTTTTCTTTCCTCTCCCCCTTCTCTGACAATCTTCCCTCTCTTTCTCACCCCTTTCCTTCTGTCAATCTTCACCACCTAATTTCCCCCCTCTCCCCTTCTGTTAACCTGTCCCCTTCCTATTTCTCCCCCTCCTCTTCTCTAACAATCTTCCCCCTTTCCCCTCCCTTATGCATCAACCCACCCCCTCTCTCTTTTGCCTCCACTACTTGTCCATCAATCTATCTGGTCGGGCTACTCCCTCTATTTTCTCCTCCACTTCCCTGACATCCCCCTCTTTCTCCCCCCCCCATGATTACTCCTTCAATGTATCTTTCCCATCCCTCCTTACTTTAACTTAACAGTGTCAGGAGCTGCAGTTTCTGGGAGCTGCTTTGGGCCCCGATTGGCTCTCCTGTCACCAAGCTAGGCACAGTTCCAGGCCTCTAGGCCAAAGAACAGTGGTATCTGGAGGCGCTCTGGGCTTGGAGTGGCTCCCAAATGCCTCTGCAACCAGGCCTTGTGTAATATACTGGGTTCGACACGTGATAGTGATCAGCTCATACTTTATTGTGATTTCAGCTTGGAACTAAAGACAACTCTAGCAGAAGTGGAGCCCTGCTTAAATGAGTACAAAACACCACAACCAACACACACACACTCCCTGTGATAGGCTATTTACATAAGAACTGCTGATCTATAGGTTCCTTCCAGGATCCTGGCTATCTATCATTTAATAACCCCAAGCTAGGTCCTTTACTGAGTCCTGTTCAGGCTCAGTACACAACGCCCCTCCTCCCATAGTTCAGAGCTGCCTTAACAAACAAAGTAACTTAGTAGGCAGGTCTGCATTGCTTACGGTTTGAGTGCTGTGACTCCAACTGCGGGGCTGTGGTCGCTGGAATGGAGTCTGCCGGTTCTGTTGAGGGGCTGGCAGATGGTGGTGGTGTAGGCATGATGTTGGGGCTATCTGATGTTGCTGGCTCTGGCGGTTCATCTGCTTGTCTCACTGACTGTTTGCTGGTGGCAGGCTGCTCACTGGCCACTGGGGTATTCCTTTCAGGCTCCAGTTCCTGGGGGCTGGGCAACTCCTCGTCACTCTCATCTGGGGATGCAAAGGGCAACCTTGGCTTAGCTGGGAGGAGATGGTGGCAGAGCTGGTTGATGTGCCTCCAGAGTACTTGGCTGTCCTTGGTGGACACGTCATAGGATAGGGGCCCAGTTACCCTGATAACTTTGGCAAGGATCCATGCCAGGCCTCTGGAGAAGTTCTGAGTATAGATGGAGTTGCCTGGGAAGAATCCACCGGGGGCTGCTTGGCTTTCAGGGGTCAGGCTGTGTTCTGGAGTGCGGTCTGGGTGCAGTCTGTCGAGGCGGGTGGTTAGGTGCCTGGCCATTAGGAGTTCTGCAGAGCTGCAGGACAGGATTATATGGTGCACAGGATTATATGGTGGCCAAAAAAGAAAGCTGCAAGCCGGTGATCCCAGTCCCTATGGACGATCCTTTGGAAGGACTCCTTCATAGTCTTCACCATCCTTTCTGCTTAGCCATTGGTTGCTGGGTGGAAGGGAGTGGAGTGGATGTGCCTGATTGTGTAGTGGCCCATGAACTCCTGGAACTTGCCTGAGGTGAAGGCCATCCTGTTGTCCATCATGACAGTGTCGGGTATGCCATGGGTGCAAAAGGCCTGCCTCAGGGCACAGATTGCTGCTAGGGATGAGGTGGAGCTTACTGGGACCACTTCCAACCATTTAGTGTAGGAATCATTGGAAGGGTCCCGCAAAGTCAAGGTGAAGCCGGGACCATGGTTTTTGTGTGGACTCCCACTGACGCACTGGGGCCCTGGATTTCTTGGCATGCCTGGCAGTGCCTTACACAGTCCTCAATTTTGTTGTCTATGCTGGGCCACCATATGTAGCTGTGGGCCAGCACCTTCATATGCATGATCCCCGGGTGCATTTCATGTAGTACCGCTAGTACTTGTTGGTGCAGCAGGGTGGGCACCACCACCTGGCTTCCCCACAGTAGGCAGCCTTTGTGAGCCGACAGCTCATCCCGGTGGGAAGTTGCTGGTATGCCTGGGCCAAATCCAGCTTACCAAAAATCTTTGCCCCTGCCAATGAAGTCAATACGTGGCTGACCACCAGGACCAGATAGGTGTGGTCCTGTAGGACCTTGTTTATGGTGCATTTGTAATGTGTGCAGATGTGGACATCACCACTGGCCTTAATAGGGGTCACGATAGGGGTCTCCCAGAGAGCGTGCAGCATGGGCTCCAGAATCCCTTGGGTCACCAGGTGATCCAGCTCCCCATCTATCTTGGGCTTAAGGGCAAATGGGACGTACCTGGCCTTCATCTGGATGGGCCGCACCACCGGGTCAAGGTTTAGGGAGATGGGTGGACCAGTGTAATGACCAAGAGCTCCATCAAAGATGGCAGGGAACTCGTCAAGCACAGTATGAAAATCAGTAGACCACATGTGATGCACCTCCGTCACCCTGAATCCCAAGGGTGCGAACCACGACAGTCCCAGTAAGCTGATGAGTGGCCCTTCCGCCACCAACAAGTCCAAAAGTTCCTTAAAGTTCTTGTACTGCACATGGAATTTGCCTCACCCTTTAATGGCCACTGGGTTCTTTTGAAAGTCTCTGAGGATGAAGCTAGTGGGTCTCAGGCGGGAACCACCTTTTGATATGATGACTACTTAAGCTCAAGTATGGTTGTCTCATATCTTCACCACAGAAAGGTGCTCTGGACAATATGATTTATAACTTGAAGAATGGATTAAGGATGTGCATTTAGATCTACCCAAGCCGAAAATATACCCCCAAAATATTGGTATTTTTCAGGTATATTTCAACATCCCAATGATATCCAGGATTTTCCAGAAAAACTGGACAAAATCCCTCCCCCACATCCCAGATGTATTTGGGGTCAATCTGAAAAACAGTGGAGAGGATGGAGCACATTGTTCCCGCCTCTCAGCTATGTGTTGGGCTTTCTACTGCAGTCCCTTTAAAGCTTAAAGTGACTGCAGAAGCCAGCCCGAGGATCAGCTCAGCTGGCAGGAAGCAGAACACTTCCTGCTGGGTCAGCTTTGGGCTGGCTTCTCCTGCAGCCTCATTTAAACAAGGCTGCACAGGAAGCCAACCCAAAGCTCAGCTGAGCCCATGGAGACTGCTCTCCACAGGTCAGCTGTTTGTCAGAGTGTCTTCTTCAGTCCCTTTAAACTCCCTGTGTTTAAAGCGAATGCAGTAGTAAGCCTGAATCTGCTCTGCCTGTCAGCTGTTTTTTGCAGCTTTGCCACTACTTTTTCCCTTTTATTCTTCTTGGGTCTATTGGACCCAGAAAAATTTGGGATCTCCCCTCAAAAACCCAGATCTAAATACAAAGCCTGTGATGGGACCTGGGATTCTTTGGAAATCCCAATTTTTTGGGGGGTCTAATAACCTCGAACCGACAAATGCTGGTTAAAAAAATTGCACACCCCTGGACTGGACAGAATAAACTGGCTTCATCCTATTATCCAGACACCTGTATTTGCTTCATTATTTCATGTTACCAGTTGTGATCTAAAGTATCAGTATGAACAGCAGAATCCAAAACAGCAAAGACGTGGATGTTTCCTGCCTTCCACATTTATCAACCACTCTCCTATAAAAGTCATGCTGGAGACTGCATGACCAACATTGACAAAAAGCCACATGGCCCAGGTACTTGCAGTGAAGCTGAGGGACCTGAGCAAAATTGTCCTATTTTCCTATTCCATCATTAATACTTTTGTTTGCACAAGACTAAGGCATTAATGATTTTGACTGGCACTCTTCCTCATGTAGCCTGCTGGACTATTTTTTAACTATCCAGATATGATGACTTCTGGCATCAACTTTTCAAAGAACTCAGGGATTGCTGGGGGAAAGTGGAGGCAGGAAATATCTGCTTCTGCAGGCACATTAATACTGCAAGCAAGGTACATTCCAAAGGGCTCTCTGATTTAGCTGCCAGAGGCCTAGATAAAATAATCTAGTTTAATATCAAAATGAGGGCCCTTGAACTAGTAGGAATTTTCCCTGGATGCCCCAGATGGGAGCAGCAAGAGTTGCCACCTCTGATTTGGAAAATTCCTGTACATTTAGGGACAGTGCCCAGGAAGGCAGAGCTTGGGGCAGGGGAGGAGTACAGCAGTGGTATGTTGTCATAAAGTCCACATTCTGAAGATACCATTTCCTCCAGGGTAACTGATCTCTGTACTCTGGAGATCAGTTGTAATTCCAGAACTCCAGGTCCTACCTGGAGATTGACAATCATAGGAGTATCCCTCCTGCTGGAATGCTTCAAAGAGCACATAGATTAAAGGCCTTTTGTCCTCAGCCTCCAGAAATTCCCTTGCACTTGAGACTGATTGACTCAAGTTTGCTGGTTAATAACCTAAAGTGATGGGACTATCCTCTTCATTCAGCCTACACTGGTAGTTCAATCCTGTATCTAGAGGTGTGCACTGGGAACTACCGCAGTCAAAAAGAAACCAGAAATTAGTTGTTTCGGGTAAGCTCAGAGACCCCAAACACTCCCAAATTCTGGAAGTCACAAAAATCAGTATCCTAGAATTTCAGAAGTCTTTTGGGTTTCAGGTACCAGGAGTGTCTCCCTCTTTTTAATATATATTTTATAGCTCAACAGTATTTTATAGTTATACACCGAAATTGGGTACCAGGTATACTCCCATGGAGAAATGTAAATGGACTGGAGAAACCAACAAACAGTTGAGTGGGTAGACCTGGCCAGTCTACCACCACTATGAAATAATGCAGCCATTATTTCCTGTGGGCAGTAGAGAGGCCAGGTCTACCCATATAGGTCTACCCCCATTATTTCCTACAGTAGACATGACCTCTCTACTACCTACCTATAATGGCTCCACTTTAGACCAGGTCTACCCCATTGAAAATAATGGCACTCTAAAATTTAAAGAGGGGGAGAGACATGCTGAATGGCTGTTTGATGAGACCAGCTTCCTCTCTCTACCTTCCTTTCTGATCCTGTTGCCTCAGGGAAGGGGACATATACAGTCAATTGCTAAAGTAGTCCAAAAATTTCAGAAACCGCCAAATAAAAAAAAATAAATAAAATTCCAAAGCAATAAGTATAGTCCTGAAAATCAGAGGAGGCGGAGCCAGCAGTGGCACAGTTGGAACTGGGAACTGCTCCCAGACACCACCAGCTCTTTGTTTGTTTTAGAGGAGTTTCCGGGGGATCCCGATCTCCACTGGACCTCTCAAAGTGAGGTCTGGTGCAAGGGACTTGATTCAGGCCCCCCACTTACGGCACGAGTGGATGGATGACCTGGATCATCCCAGAAGCAAGCAATGAAGTAGCACAGTGATGGCAGCCATCATTGTATCAGCTGCAAGTGCTCCGTAAGAAAGAAAGAGAGTGAAGCTAAGCCTCATCCAGAACATCCTGAAAAAAATGACATCCTTTTGATCAACCCCCTTTAAAATTTTAAAAGAGCAAGGAAAGGCAGGGTGAATCTCCCTCCCTTCCTTCACGGAATGGCTGGGACGATTTACTAAAGGAAGCAGATTTAAATATCTCCTGGGGGTAAAGAGGAGCTAATTGTTTGAGCTTCTATAGAAGGATTACAAAGTGTTTTTTGAGAACAAAAATAAAGTAAAAAAGATATTTAGAGCTGAATTGGCTATTTTTCTAGCAACTTTTGATGATGTCATGTTACAGTGCTGAGAACAGAGGATTTAATTGTGTCTAAAGCTACTAAGAACTGGAACTGTGTTGTTCTTCCTCTTGGTTGTTATGACTTTACTGAGAGCAACCACTTGCAGATTGTGCCCAGTGCTGAAGAGACTGTGGATGTAGTCAGACTGAATTGAGATTTTGCTATCATACTAAAATGGGTAAACAAGATACACGGGAAAAAATACCAGCGGCTGCCTGCATAGATAGTTCCAAAGAAACCAGCTTGCTGCAGCTGTCATGGGACAAGCTCCAGACTTTAGTGGTGGAGGCGATCACTTTGGGAATAGAAAAGGCTTTAAAGATAACGCTGGACAAAAAAGAAATTATACCAAGTCAAGCTATGAATAATATAATGGCATCTCAGCAAAAATTAGCCCAAGAGGAAGAACAACACTTCTATCAAGATGATTTAATCCACAGAGAAATGGAATTTAAATATCAAACTGGCCAAGATCTAAAACAACATTAAATTCAAGCTGATCTAACCTACAAGGAGTATAAAAGATCTACCAAAAACCTGTTAAAATCTGGAATAGTTATGAAAGGGAAAGCATCCCAGAGAGAAGATGAAATAGAACTTATGGAATCCTTAACTACACTAAACACTAAACTACACTAAATAGTTGGCAATGCTTAAAAGAAATCTTTTCTACCTTTAAGGGGAAGAGGCATAGAATTATGACCTTACTGAAGATGAGAAGCTACAAAAAGAAGAAAAAAATTAAGCTTTATAAATAAGACTGAATAAGGGAATTTTTGTTTATATGTAACTGAACAAGATGGACTAGGGAATTTATAGACATATATAACTGAGTAATATTGAATACCATTGAACTTTTTGTTTAATATCAATCTTTAAATAAGATCTCTATTCAGGCTAGGGAATCCCATGACATATGCAACTAAGTAATCACCGAATCTCATGGAATGTTTTGTTTTATACTAATCATAGTATCTCAAAATATTATAAAATAGATGGTATGATAGAACCAGTATGAATCTGTAGGTTAGAGAAGTGAAAAGTGTTAATGAAAGATATTTATATGTTTAAGGATCCCAGGAGGTTGTATAACTGGGGAAGAATATATAGGGAATATATGCAGGTTTAGAAAACTCTTTTAAAAGTCAGAGTATTATTAAAATGTGAAAGAATGTAATGTGATAGTTATGTTATAGAATTTAGAATACATAGAAAAAGAAAAGTATGTGACTATGAATCTGGGGAATGGTATAAATTTAATTAACAGCTAAATATATGTTTTAGAACATTATTATAGAATGTTCAGACAATGTAGTATTAGAAGAAAATATGTTTTGTTAATTAGTAGACTTGCAAAATTCTAGTTCTGTGTATTTTTTAAGAGCCATAGGGCTTACAGTGCTTTGTAACCAGATCCAGTTGAGCTGATGAGACGCAGTCACAACAGAGTCAAAACCATAGGGCAGTAAAATAACGTAGACAGCAGAAATTATAATGATACAGTAGGAGAGCAAATCCGAAAGAGATGTAGACATCTTTTTTTGAGACAGAGTGGGAGCGTTGCCAAAGCAGCGGAAGATACCAATGCAGATTCGAGCTTTATCTCCTCCTGAGTTCGGTACCCTGCAGTCTTGATTTTAAACTCTGCTGTTCCATATAAAAGGAGCATCTGAAGCCCCTCCAATGTCATAGCTCGTTCTGTACCCAAGCCTCCTTCCCCAACTTTGCAGTTGGCTTGCTTTCTGGACCTTTGCCCTTTTTCTGAATCACTGGATCCTGCACATTTCCCATTATGTGGGTAGCTTTCCATTAGTTGTTTAAACAATAAACTCTCAGTGGCTGTTTGGCTGGGTTGAATGAACAGTAATAGAAAAGGAAAGAAAGGATCCTACATTTTGGATACCCAACTTCCTAGATGGTTTCAGTTCGGATTTTTACTTTATTCCCTTTCTTCCTTCCTGCCTCATTTCACAGCACAATGGATGTTTCTGTTCAGGGTAAGGAGACATATGCTTTCCTTTTGACCCTTGATTTTCCCTAAAATCCCTCATTCACCCCAACCAGGCAACAGTCAAGGGTATCACTGCTAGGATTGTTTTACTGTATTGCAGTCCTGTTTAATGTTTCTGTTCTTCCTTGCACTTCATCTTTCTGGACTTGCTAGCTTTTTTTTTTTTAAAGATTTTTTGTGTCTTGTTTTTCCTTCCCTAATTGGCGCTCTGTGGCAAATAGGGACCTGGATATATAGCAGACTGTTCAACCCCAATATAATTAACCCAATGACGCTGTCCAACTCTGTGAGGATACTTTCTATATCATGGGCCCAATACATGTGCTAATTTGCGTATAACACTTCCACTGACATGCCAAGGGATTCAATCTGGTGTGTAGGGAAGCTTTGACTTTGGCACTAGCCAGAGCTTCCTTTGATAAGTTTGAAGCAGCATCTGTTTCCTAAAAGGAGATAAGCCACTATTCAGCTAGAAAAGCAGATTGGTACTTCTTTGACGTTAAAAATTCTCAAAACATTTTCCTGCTGATATTGGCTATTTGACATTGATCTGACAGTATTTAATATTTTATTTCAATAACTTACATTTTATTAATATATACATTTGGAAATCTTCCAGAATTTTGTTTTTCTGCTCTATACTAGTTCCCTTCCTACCATGTTGTAACAGACAGGCCAGGTCCCACCTCTCTCAAAGGGCAACCAATGAGACCAGATGAAATGTTGAAAGAGAGAGACTTGAAAAACAGCAGTTGAAAAAAGGATGTGCAATTTTTTTACTAGTATTTTTCCGTTTGGGTCTATTGGACCCCAAAAAATGTCGGGATTTCTGAAAAATCCTGGATCCCAATACTGGTATTGTACTTGGATCTGGGTTTTTTCAGAAATCCCAATTTTTGGGGGGGGTCCAAGAGACCCGAGAAGAAAAAACTTGGGGGGGACTAGAAGAGGGTCCCCGGTCTTTCTACTTTTTTCCATTTAAACAAGGGGTTTAAAGGGACTGCAGAAGATACCTAATAAACAGCTGACCTGCGGAGAGCAGTCTCCACTTGCTCAGCTGAGCTTCAGGCTGGCTTCCTGTGCAGCCGCTTTTAAACCAGACCAAAAAATGACCTAGTGGGGAGTGCTCTGCTTGCTGCCAGCTCAGTTGGTCTTTTTTAAACAACACTGCATGAGAAGGCAGCCTAAAGCTGACCCCATGTGAAGTGCTCTGATCCTCAAGCTGGCTTCATGTGCGGTCTTGTTTAAATGAGGCTGCAGGAGAAGCCAGCCCAACGCTGACCCAGTGGGGAGCACTCCCCACCAGCTCAGCTGATCCTCAGGCTGAAAATAGTAAATTTGTAACTAAAGGCTCCCAGTTGCCAGGATAGGATCTTAGTTCAAAAGTCCAATGGGAATAAACTGAAGTTACTTATACCTTTCTTTCCTCACTGTTGTATATATACCATAAATAAAAGTTAACATCTTTTTTGTTTTTTAACCCTTCGGGCTGTGTGCCTAAGAAAAAGAAGCACACACAAACCATTTAATACTTTGGACTCTATATACATTTTATAGAATATAAATAAATGGTGGCAGCATGTGAAGGGAATAGTATTTGAGCCCTAATCCCAATAACTCTTTGTGAGTGAGGGTTTGTTATTAAAAGGGGTTGGACTACCTTGTCTGTGGTTGTCTCTGTGAGTGAGAGAGAGCACCTGAGGTATGAAATGGTCATGGGTTTCTGTATATTTTAAGTGAGACAAGAAGGGTGGAGAGTATGATCCTGACCTACTGATAACCCTGAAACGGCTATGAACTAATATGACTTCCCCTATGTAATGCCAAGATGTCATTACAACCTACTCTCTAGATTAAATTCAATGTTTCTAGGGCTATTGCCATCAGTAGAAGAATGTTTGATCCTGGTCCACAGGCTAGACCCTCCCTTTGCCTTTCTCTCTAATGTTTTCAGATAATGTTATTCCCCATGTCGGCATCTCTATGAGTTGATCACAGTATCTGTAAGCATTAGATATACCTCCTTGGTAAAAGAGGAAACAGCCTTTCTCAGATGTTCACATAAGTTGTAAAGTTTTATATGAGTATTGATTAGCATGTTGGAAAAATAATTATTATTTTAATCTTTTACGAGATTAAAGCATCAGCAATATATATTGTTCATGTTTGTAGCACACTGCACAAACCCATTCATTATGGCATACCTTGAATGTATGATAAACTCTGCTGTGGTGCTTGAGTAATATACAATACTTCTTGCAATAACTATAAAACTATAAAATAAGGATTCATATCATGAGCTCTGATCAATCATCACCAAAATGCTACCTAGGCTGACATTTGAATAGGATAAAGGATTTCACTAGAGGTCATATCATCATCAGCTGAATCATCCTAGATAGGTTTGTAGAGTATATTTAATTAATTATGGAGTCAATGGGTGTAAGTCTTTCAGCACAAATAAGCATTTATGTGATTTGAAACATGTAGTGTCATTACCTAAAATGGTCTGGGATGCTTTTTTAATGGACTGACTATGTCAGTAACTTGCATTTGATAAATCATAATCTAATTATTGAAGATATATTTTAGATCACTTCAAAAAACTGAGGTCAGTGTTTATAAACAGGGAAAAGGAAAAGAGAAATACAACATGTGTGTATGGAGTTAGTGCTTACCATTAACGTGTTGGACCATTATACTACATAAGAGGTATAAAAGGGATCTTAAGAATCAGGACTTGGCCATTTAAGGGGTGCCATCTACTACATTCATTTATCAACCAGAAGTGAAAAGGGGGTGCACACAGGGTATATAGAGTATGTTTGCCTCCCCTAGAGTTCTTCTCAAAGGTATTTACCGTCCTTCTCAAAGGTATTTCTCAAAGCTATTTGCTGACAAAAACTGTATGTCCTTAGCATTTGTGACAGGATGGGCTTGGCTAGGAATTCTGTTCTACCAGGAGATGGCTCAGGTCTGAAGTCACTAGACCTCAGTGAGGAATTCACTCTTCTAACCTTGTTCAAGCAAGTGCAACAGAGACAACAATCATTTAGCATGTGCCACCACTAGAAACTTATCAAGTTATGCCAGTTTTGTCCCTCCAGAAATGAAACCATTTTTTGCCTCTTTAAAGGTTTTTTTCCAAATGGGGAATTGCACAACTTTCCTACCTGCCTTCCATGAACCTAGGTATGCATGGACACAGTTAGACTTCTATGTGGGTCACAATAACTAATCACAGTAAATACTAAATTAAAAAGCTTTACTTGAAATTAAAGCCATTCATTACAGAAAGTTATATTGAACAAAACTGTCAAAGCAATGCTTACCAAAAGAAAAAATAAAACAAGGAAAGTTACAATATTTTCCCCTCTGTCAAAAGCTTACTCTTGTATGAAAGTGGATTAGGAGGCAGGCAGTATAATCTTAAAGTTACCAGATTCTTCCCCCCCCCATCTTTTTGTTACATTCTTGAATCTATGGCTCTTTTTTCTCCCTGAGATGATATCTGTATAGGAAAAGACTTTCCTGAACTATTCCTGTTAGGGCCAAATGGCCTAGCTGCAAACATGTCCATGTGACTTTTGTCACCTGGGCAGATGGCATGCCAGATGCCAAGCCTGATATCCATATACAAGACACATTGACACCTTTGCTGGGAAGAGCAGACATTCAGGTGTCTTCCCAAACTTGGGACACAGCTGTCCCAAGACGTTAACACATCAAAGCTCCTCTGACATGGCTTCTGTCATGTAGACCCAGAGATCTGGGCAAACCCCTTCAGTCCTCGTAATTGGATAAATGGCCATATTCAATTATGATGGGAAAGGCAGGGAATTGTGATCACCCTATGGGAAGAGGGTGAGAGTTTTCTTGGAAAGAGAGCTCCTTTCTGAGAGGGAGCTCCCCTTTGGACTGTATCCTTGCCCACTTTTATTAGTGGGCAGTGAAGCTGGACTTAACTGCCCACAGCAATCATGTGGTTCCTTCTCAAGATCCCTTGGTGAGACTTTGGACTATCTGCACTTTCAGACAGAAACGCTTCTGTCCCATTAGGGAAGTGTTTCTGAACCGTTTAACCTGCAAACTGCTTCCAAGTGGTCTTCATTTTTCTATACTGTTTCTGAAGCGCTATGGGGTGCTGTGTAAGATGCCCTGTAGCGCTTCCTCCTGCACCACTTTGTTTTCCTGCCCTTTTTCACCCGCATGGGTGATCTCCGTCCCTTTTTTTTTTTTTTTTTTTGAACATTTGCTTTAGAGCGCTCATCCTTCTTCTAGTTGATCAGCAAAACTACTCTAACCAGACAAGCCTACCACTCACCAACTTCAGCCCATAAAGATAAGGGGTTTGCCTCCCTGCCCTTTATACCTGATCCAGCTTTGTGCCAGTCACTTCACAGCCAATTGCCTCTTGGCATGGATGGATGCACATCAGGCTGGGCCAGGCAACCTGACAACCCATCAACTGGGAGTTACACAAAGATAGAGGCTGTCAAAATTGAATTCATTTTTGTGCACATCAGAAGATTCTGGTACACTGTTTCCCTCTCCCTTTTGCAACCAGATCAATATTTCCCACAATGGGATCTAACTTCGAGAACAGGAATGAACAGAAGGTGGCAATAGAAAATTCTCTTTCAAAAGTCCTATAGCAGTACTGCACCGAGCAAATTCATTTTTTATAGTTCATACAGTGTTGGCTTGAAACTTGCCTATTGCTTCATTGCACTCAAAATGCCTATATGCAGGTGGCTCTACATTTTTTAAATATCATTGCTCCCTACTCATCAATTTTTTAATTGTTACTTGAGTGGTATAGATGTATTATTGGCAAACATGGTGGATATTTAATGATTGTGTTAAGAACTAGAGTACTGCCATGCTGGGAAGACCAATTATTGATTCATCTGATATTCTGTCAATCAACAGTTAAGCCTGACCATTCTTCAGTGAATATATTTGCTGTAAAGAAGGAATTTTCAGGAGGGCTTCCACCAAAGATTGTACCTATTTATTGGCATTTGACATTGTCAATTGGCTGCCATTTTTACTTTTAAAAAAATCTAATATAGTGATGTCACAAAGCCAATCAGAATAAACTATGTAGTGATGTTGTCAAGGACAATGCCTATTCATTTGTCTTCACTGACATCATCACAAAGCAAAACTGACTGGCTATGTGACAATGTGACTGCAGCTAAGAAAAGAAGGGAGTGTGGCTTAAATTGGCACTGAAGCTGCAGCCAATTAGGGACATGAAGAGGCTTATAGTCAGTGAGTCATTGCACTGGCTTTTTGAATAGGTGGATGGGGAAAGGTGGGGCTGGGACAGCCAAAGTCACATGGTTTATCAGAGGTGTAGAATACAGTGACTGGGATCCAAAGATCTACTTTAAGCACACTCAAGGATTAGGCATGATCAGTGAGATTTTTATTTAAACCAAATAATTGCACTCCCATGCCATATCACATACTGTTGAAAATCTTCAAGGTGTTTTTTTTTTTTTTAAGCGGCTTTCAGTACCATACAGGGAGATAGTGTTTGAGAATAAGGAGCCAAACACGTCCTGGGCACAAGGAAGTAGTGCTGTGGTTCTTTGAATCCCAGACAATATGTGTAAAGTTGTTGTTGTTATTATTATTATTATTATTATTATTATTATTATTATTATTATTATTATTATTATTATTATTATTATTATTATTATTAAAAAAACAGGAACTGCTGATCCATCTATGCTAATTAACTGAATATGCAAAACCAAAGTTACAGATTTGCTACTGCTGAAAATCAGTTTGTACAGTTCTTGTCCTTACAAATGAAAGAGCAAGAACACATTTTACCACCCCCAGTTTCCAAGCCTGTCCTACCACCAAGGAGTGGAGGAATTGTAAACATTTAAGCTAGCAGAACCAGACATGTGGCTGAGCATCAACTTTCCCCCTTTGCAGATAATTTAAGACTGGGCTTGTCCAATGGCATGAGCCTCTGACATGAGCAATGGGGGCAAGAACCAAAGGTCTTTTAGTGTGTGGCTTCTAGCCTGCAGCATTGTGTAAGCTGTGCTGCCAGAACTGACATCAAAACAGGATGGTTTTATAGCCCATTAACTCCTGGAAAAGTGTCATTTTGTTATATTTGAATTGTGTATTTTGTATATTGGTATATGTCAGCAGCTTTGAGTCCCTGGTGTAGGAGAAATCCAGAACAGAAATGTTCAGATAAATGAATAAATGGCACTCGCCACCTGTGCAGTAACATCATGTCCCAATGTGCTTAGATCTATATGTCACACACTGAGCTTGAATCATTCAGGGGTAGTCTTATCCATGGGGTATCTGCCCTGGGATCCACACTGGGGACCACACTGCCCTGAAGCTAGTGGCCCCCACAGCTGTCCTGAAATCCCTGCTGCCACAGAAATGTCACTTGTCATCCCCCCACCTGAGATTTAGGCAGGGGGGAAGGTGATCAGTTGTAGGTAAGTGCCCCCCGACCCCCCTGTTACAAGCACTGGCCTGTCTTGTTGTTTGGGGAATTTAGCTATTTGGCAGGATAAGCCAGAGGGGTACAGGAATCACATACCAGTTGTATATTGAGGTCCAGCACAGTAGGAAGAGTCCAGATTTGAAATTAAATAGGTTTTATTTAAGTAGTTCCCTAATTACAAGCACACTAAACATTCAAAAGAGCAAGCAATACAGAACTAAGAAAGCAGAGGTGATTAATAGTGAATAGAGCTGTCAGTTACTGGGAAATATTACCTGTCCAGATGTGCAGAAGTCCTTGAAGAGGATAGCGCCAATGGCCAGCATTATGTGCTATGAGGGTGGCAGAGAAAGAGAAGAGTGGGATGTGTGCATAGACAGATATAGACTTCGGAAAACAATGCTGACCAGTAGAAGGTCTTGAGGGGCTTGTCTCAGGTCCAAATAATAGATTACCTCGGCCAATGATGAGTCCCAGGGGTGCATGGCATCAGGATGGGCAAGGCCTAGATGTAACCAATGAGGTCTCAGAGAAGCAATGGCGATTAAATCAGCCAGGTGCTGGGTGACTAGTTGAATGGGTTTTCTGACCATTAATGGTCCAGTCAGGGTAGTTGAAAAGGTTCCCAAGTATAAACAAAAGATGGGAGATGAGTCCCTGATTAGCATCAGGAAGGATTGCTAAACATTTCAATGTATGATTGGTTTATCTTGGCCAGGGCCAGCTCCAGGTATTTCTGCACCCTAGGTGGGTGCAGATCCCAACCTCCCGCTTGGGCCTGGAGACCCAGCCATGCCGCCTCCGCCTTCTCCCCCCCTGAGGGAAGAGAGGGAGGGTGGGTGAGCTATTCCCCGGTCGGGTGCTCTGCAGTGGCGGCGGCGGTGGCGGGGAGTCCCCGCTGACCACTCCCACCTCCTCCCCCCTGAGGGCGGAGGGTGAGGGTGAGTTGCGCCCTGGCCGGGCACTCTGCAGCAGTGGCGGTGGCAACAGAGGGGAGAGCCTGCTGGCCACCCCCGCCTCCTCCCCCTGAGGGAGGAGGGGGAAGGCGAGTTGTGCCCTCCCTGGGCACTCTGCAGCAGCGGCAGCAGCGGCAGCGGGGAGATCCCGCTGGCCACCAGGGAGGAGAGGGAGGGCGAGTTGCGCCCTGGCCAGGTGCTCTGCAGCAGCGGCACCAGCAGCAGCAGGGAGATCCCACTGGCCACCCCTGCCTCCTCCCCCCCAAGGGAGGATGGGGACGGGGAGTTGCACTCTGGCTGGGTGCTCTCTGCAGCGGTGGTGGTGGCAGTGGCAGCAGGGAGATCCTGCTGGCCACCGCGGCACCGCCATGCTGCCCCCACCTCCTCCCCCCAAGGGGGGAGGGGTAGGTGAACTGCCAGGCGGTCTGGAGGCAGCGGTGGTGGGCGCTTGTTTAGGGTGGCGGGGGGGCTTTTTGGGGAGGCGCAGTGCCATTTGGCACCCCTGAGGGTCAGCACACCCTAGGCGAGCGCTTAGTTTGCCTAGCGGGCGAGCCGGCCCTGATCTTGGCATCCTGAGGGATGGAGCAGGAAAAAGGCTTGGAGACAAAAATCACAAAGGGGCTAGGTGAAGTTCTGGAGATAGAAAGGACTATGTGCTGGGTGGCAACTGAATAGCCTTTAGAAATGCAGATACCTACCTGGTGGAGCCCATTGTTTCATATGCATACTTCTCCTGGGGTGGGGGGTAAGTGGAGGTTTTTTCCCTCTGAGGGCTGCCTTTTATGCCACCTGAAAATGGAGACCCTTTTGCAAGGTTTTTGCTAGCTCTGTGGTTCAGAACCAAGAGTGCTTTGCTTGGTCTGGGTTTGTGGGTCTCTGGCTCAGATTAGAACATGGGGTACCCCTGTTGATGGGGCTACCCTAGGGTAAAGGCAGCACTTCTGAGCTACAGCCCTACAGCTGATTCTCCATGCTATCTGAGGCTCAGTTAGTGTGGGAGGAGCATGTTCATCCACCTCACAACTGATCACCCAACAGCTCAACCCTTGATGCCTGAGTGATTTCAGGGCCCCATCCTCAAGTTTTGTCTAGACCTCCCCTAGAATCATTGATACTGGGTATTGACTGTGCACTTCTTCAGAGATAGCTGGTAGCATTAGAGTGCAAAGTATGTCAAGCACATTGTCCATCAATCTCAGACGAAGATCATTGAAACCAGTGCTGAGTGTCAGTCTGAACATGTGTCTGGCCTATTTGTAAAAAACTGACTAGCTAATTTTAAGATAAGTGGGCAAGGGATTGACTTTGGATTCATGGTTCAAATTACTTCTCAAAGTCACTGAGGATTTTTGGGCAACTGGCTGCTTATCAGCCATACTTACTCCAGAGTGTTGTGTGATCAAAATGCTGGTTACCCTTATAAAAAGATAATTGGAAACAAATTAACTTATGCAATTTTTAACAAATTCACAATATATTTTGTGTGTTTTTGTTTGTATTTTAAGAATGAAGCATTTTGAGGGCCTGATTTGTATGGCTGCCATTGCAAAACCTGCCTGGTAGTAGTGAAAGAATATTTGCATTCTGAAATCTCATTCTTGAGAGATTCTTCACATCCTTTCATTCCCTGCAGTAACCACAAACTACATCCTCCAATCATCCATAGCCAGACCTTGTTCCCAATAGGGTTGACAGGTCTCCCCTGGCCACCGGTGGGGAATGTGGGGTTAGGGTTGCCAGATCCAGGTTTGGAAACTCCTGGAAGTTTGGGTATGGAGCCTGGGGAGGCCAGGGACCTTACTGGGATACAATGTCATAAAGTCCACCCTCCAAAGCATCCATTTTCTCCAGGGAAACTGCAGTCAGGAGATGAGCTGTGATTCTGGGAGATCCCCAGGTCCCACCTACAGGCTGGCAGCCTTAGTTCCTAGCAACTAAGGCCATATTATTATGGCATTTATCTGCTTGGATCCCTAGAGGCTAGGCATCTTGCTAACACTTCTGTCACACCTTGCTGTGGCCTCAGATCAGGGATTGTATGCACAAGAGTGCAAGGGCTGCCCTCCCAGGTTCTTACTTGGCTACCTGGTTTAATCATTGAGAATATATCTGGACTATAAGAGTCTAGCCAACTTCCTCTGGCCCTCTGTGTCTTCCCAAGACAAGCAGTCCATTCCGTTGCTCCAGCTCCTTGTCCATTTTTTTTAAATACCTAGTAATCCAGAAGTTTCTTGGCCACTCCCTGAACATCCACACTGCCCCAGGGTCTCTGGTACTTGAGCCTCCCTTTTCTTCCCTGGCACTCAAACTTGGCACTCAACCTGATTCTCACTTCTGGGCCCCTCTTCCTCTTTAGTCCAGCCCTAGGGCCAACTCTGCTGGTGCCCTTCAATTCTGCTGGCCTTCCACCCCATCTGCTGGCCTCACCAGGGATTCTTGCTCACTCTCCCAGCACCACATCTGTTTTTGGGCTTTGGACCCCTTCTTTCCCTGGCTGCCAGTTTTTTGTGCCTCAGTTTGTTGTCAGTTTCTTCCAGCCTGGCAGTTTCTTCCGGCCAGGCTGCTGCAAGTGTCCTTGGTGCCTCTAGCTAGGGTTGCTCTTGCCAACTGAGGGTTGGGATATTTCTGGATATTTGGGAATGGAGCCTGGGTAGGGTGCAATTTGGGGAGACACTTGTGTGGGATATAATGCCATAGTGACCACCCTCCAAAGCACTCATTTTCTACAGGGGAAATTATAAAAGCAGTTGGCAGATCAGGTGTAATTCTGGCAAATCTCCAGGCCCCACCTGAAGGTTGGCAACAGTATATCTAACACTTATTTTGCTGGAAAAGGTCTTAATTACTTGATTTGCACACCAACTTCCCTAGCATCCAGGAGTGTATTTTTATCAGCTTCAAAAGCTGGTGCCATCTTGATCCACATTAGTGTAGAATTATACAGTAAAATGTATTTAATACAGCTTAAATGTATTGCTTCCCCATAAGTTTTATATACCATGTAATTATGAATGTTCGTTTACTCGGCTTTTCTGTGCATCTTTCCTTTATAAATATTAATTCTTTTGCAATCTTATTTCAGCTAGAAGGAAATCTTCCATATATGAGTTAAAAACCACTGCAGTGCAAAGGAAAAAGAAAAAGTTGGCTTAATTTGTGAAGCTATTAAGTTAATTGACACACCGGGCCAAACAGAGATGAATTTAGCCCAATCCTTTGGGAGGTGTCACTTTTTGCAAAATAATGGGTGCCTTCAAACCTGATAGGGAGTTAATAGCAGGTACTTAAGGTTTTGGCAGAGCTTGTTTTGCTTAGCAAGAGATTTTTCTGACAATGTGGCACCAGCCCAGAGAGCATATTTCCCAGATATAAGTGGCATTGGTTGCCTGCAAACTGAAAGGCAAAAAAGAAAAAGCAGGTTACTATAAATGTGGCCAGGGTAGGTTTAAGTTCAGAACTGCTTAGGTTCCTGTTCAAATTAAGCAGTTCAGGGGGTTGAGACTGTATAGAACTGCTTTAATATTTATAAGCTGGTGCGATAGTTATAGCTTCTTAAATATTGCTGTTTAAATAAGTGCTGTTTTAAAACATAAAGGAATAAAATGAATGGAGACACATGTTTTATAAGGCCAGATTGTAGGTTCTTGTTTAAGATGCACAAATGAACCCATTAAGCCTAGTGACTGATTCACAATCACTGGTGGAAGCCACATTCACATTAGTTGAATATGCAGTGGCAAAAACCTTTGAGGATAAAATGCTTTTGTCAGCTCCTAACACTGCCAGCAGAGCTCCTCCCCCCATAATAAGATCAACTACCTGGGACTTGGAAGGCAAGAGGCTGCTACCATCTTGGCCAGCACACTGCTGTCCTGGTCAGCACATTGCCAACTTTTCTGATTGTTGACCAGTAGAGTATTTCCCCCCAAGATCAGTCGCTTCTCTAGAGAGGGTTTTTTTTTTTTTTTTATTGCTGAAACAGGTTTTTGAGATCAAGAAGACACTGGGTATCTGTTTAAGTTTTGTAAAAACTGAGGTGGGAGTAATGGACGTCTTTGGATTTGGACTCTGAGTGGTTATACTGTTAGATTGTTTATGACTTTAAATTTGTAAGCTGCTTTGAGTCCTGTGTTCCAGGAGAGAAATCGCATATGAATATTCTAAGCAACAAAAGCCCACTTGCGTTTGATGGGTTATTTGTTCAAAGTTTTCTGGAGAACATGGGGATTTCTAACAACACAGTTTAAAAAACTGGTATATGCACAGTTTTTCTGGCATCTCAGCCTGAAAATGTTTATATGCTCTAAAATTATTTTTTATTATAGAAAACACTGTACTTTCTAGTGTTATTTGTGCTCAACTGTTGTTTTAAACAGTATTGTGTTTGCTTGTGCTATTTTTCAAATCCCAGCCACGCTGCATTATTTATTTCTTAAGAATCTTTCCTGATCCACTGAATTGTTTGATAATATTTTGTATTCCACTTTGCTGATTACATAACAGTTCTTAGCATATCTGTAATCTGCCATGAATCTCAGAGAGAAATTGAATTAATTAAATTTAGATAGATTTGGTTCTCCCTGTGTCGCTTGACCTGTATGTGTGTAAAGACTACAGCCTGATTTTAGCGTCTACTATATAAATCAGATACATTATTGGTACAGGGATAATGTAGCACAGCTAGCCTGACCTTTGGCTCTCAGAATGCCCCCTCCCTGACTTATAGAGAACACAAGCAAATTCTGTTCTTCTTTCCCTGAAAGCATGGGACAAGTGATGGCCTTCCATCTTGTGGTTGGGAGCTTCAGCATGGTCTCACCCAAAGCCATCTTTGTGGCCCAGGATTGGGGGGGTCAAGCTGAGGGAGGGCAAGTCCACAGGAAAGCCATGGAATGGCTAACAATACCTCCCTGTGGCTAGTAGAGGGAGCGGTAGAGCTGGACCCAGAGACTAAGTCATCATTTCTGCCCAACCCTCCTCTCGTAGCCAGCTTGGTGTAGTAGTTAAGAGTGCCAGACTCTAATCTGGAGAACTGAGTTTGATTCTTCACTTCTCCACATGAAACTAGCTGGGTGACCTTGGGTCAGTCACGGTTCTCTCAGAACATTCTCAGCCCCAGGGTGTCTCTTTTCCTCCGCCTCCTCTGCTGCAGGGACTGCTGCCCAGTTGGTCATGGCTTTCCCTCCCACTCTCCCTGTGTTCTCAGTTGTCACAGGCTGTGTTTTGGTTTATGATGTTTGCTATCTTTTCCTTAACAGCTGTATGGGTGGTTTGGGCATTGGGATGGGGGAGGCTGTGTCTGAGTACCCACCTCCCCCATTCTAGGGACTCCCTTTAGGGGTCTTGGTGGAGATTTCAGTGCATGCCTGGCTGCAAGGGAGCCATGCAGCAGCAGGCACCCACATGGATCCTGGGATTTGCCACTCTGTGGTTCCCCCCCTCCCAGCAGGTGGGCTGCATATGGCAGATTCTGGATCCATCCCCATGCTGCACCAATACTCCTGTGATGTATTCAGTAAAGCCGTGGCCTGTTCTTTCCAAACTTGCTGGTGTCTTGGTAGCTCCTTCTGTGCCTTGCCACCCCACATTCTACCTAGCCCTTGGGCCCACAATTAGTCCTAGTGGTAAAACTTTTTTCTCTGTCTCCTCACCGCTAAATGTCTTCCATCCTGACATCAGTGGCAAACAAGGCATTTCTTTACTTCTGTCTTCAGACTCATGCCCACTATTGGCTCCAGTTATACACAGTGTGATGTTTCCTTTAGCCAGTGGGACAGACATAGGACTGGTAGGACTGTTGGCACAAACATGGGCTAGCAGTTTTGAATGGATGAGGTTCCAGTCAGACACAAAGTTCCAGTCAGTCACTCTGCCTCTTCACTTTCCTACCCTTCCCCTCACCATCCTGTGGACACAGAGAGAGCCCAGGGAAGTGGAAACTGAATGCAGACTGCAGCTACAGACATTATGGCACCACCTGAAAAATGGCCCCAACTGGCCTAATTGGTTTGTGTCTGGAAATTGGAGGAAATTTCAGTCGGATTAGTAACTGGTCTGAGGTTAACATGTGTTCTGTTCAGATTGTGATTATTTATTGCCTATAAATAATCTATTTTCACATTACTATTCTGAATTAAGTTCTTGATTACCTAGATGCTGGAATATTTACCCTTTGCTGTAAAAACACAGCTTCACTGGTAGCATGTGGCAGCTATGTGTGGAATTTTAGTACAGTTAGTTCTTTTCTCCTTATAATGAAAAAAGCTGTCAGTGGACAGTGAGGAGGCCCCCCACCTTTTATTGAGACATCCAGACACCCAACAGACAGCTGTTCCAGCAAAAGCCTAAAAGCAGCTGTTCCTAGTTCCTACTAGCAGAACAGGATGCACACTTGTTTTGGCCACAGGATATAGACACTAATTCTGGGAAGGGGGCAGTGAATAGTCAGAATTATACCAACCCACTTTAAAACCTGCCTAGCCACATCTGAATTGCTTGTTGATTTAGATTTATAGCTAGCCTGTGCCTCAGAATGGGTCACAATTCCTTAATTCAGACATCCTCACAGTCTTATAGGCAAGTAGGCTAATTCAAAGTCATCAGTTTCAACTGTCTAAATAAATGCTTGTTCCATACTTTGTATCAAATAGGCACCCTAAAGGTAAAGGTAAAGGTAAAGGTAAAGGTTCCCTTGCTTGAAAGCCAGTCAAATCCGACTCTAGGGTTGCAGTGCTCATCTCCGTTTCAAAGCCAAAGAGCAAGCGCTGTCTGAAGACATTTCTGTGGTCATGTGGCTGGCATGACTAAAGACCAAGGCACATGGAATGCTGTTACGTTCCCACCAAAATGGTACCTATTTATCTACTTGCAATTTCTTGCTTTCAAACTGCTAGGTTGGCAGGAGCTGGAACTAGAGACGGGAGCTCACTCCGCCATGCGGCCACTCAGGTCTCAAACTGCTGAACTACTGACCTTCCACAGCCTGCAGTTCAGCGTCTTAACCACTTGAGCCACCGCAGCTCATCCCCATATTAGAATACAAAGAATACATATTATTGTAGAACAGTGTTGTTCAGTTAAATTACTGTAAGGTGGAGAGAGTTGGCAACTCAATCCATGGTTACTGCTTTCCACATTTCATGCTGACAAGAGCATTCTAACCTGCATCTGTAGTGATGCTGCCATTGATTTTACATTTAGCAGGCACTCCTTTAGATTTTTGGGATCCTTACTGTAGGGCTAAGCCTGTATGTACAACATACATGTAGAGACGGAGCAGAATCAAGCAAGCTGGCCCAACTCCTCTTATGAACAAACATACCAGACTTGATTCTCTGTGTTTATGTCATATGTTCACTGTGTGTAAAAAGTGTTGGCATAACGCCTTCATCCATGATTAGTAACTTTGATTTCTAAGGTTTCTAATAATGGAACAGGACCTACATGGGTACAGTTTCTATGTATGTAGGCATTATGCCCACACTGTGGCAAGTGTGTATAGGCTATCTTCGGAATGTACATCACAAAAGTAAAAAAAAAGTATGTATTTTTGAAATTCAGATATCAGGGAGTCAAAAAATGTCAGTATTCCTGGTTATTTGGGTGCCAAATACTGGTTTGGTATCCATATTTTTAATCCCCCCCCCGGATTCATTTGCATCCATTATTCCCTATGGGCTATATTTAGGGGGCTGAAGGGACTGTTTGTTAAGGTAAGAGTACCAAAATTGCCAGAAAGTGAGAATGGCCTGTCCCCTCAAGACTATCCAAGTTTCAAGTAGATTGGATCAAGGTTCTGTGGGACCTGAAACAAGGTGCCCCCAGCCCCCCTCCATTGGTTCAAAAGGGGGGGGGGAGGGGGATTCCATGCTTTCCTCAGAGTAAAGAATACTCAGAGACACAAGAGCAAGCAAAGCACTGATCAAAAGCCTCCCAATTCAAACAGAATCAACAAGCCCAACAGAACCAATACAGAACCAGGGAATCCCACCAGAATCACAGAATCAAACCTAATACAATCAATTTCAAACTAGAGAATCTATGCTAACATCAGACCAGAGAATTCATGCCAAACTGCAAGGAACCCTTTTGCAAGCCTAACAAAAGTCAAATAAGAGAATCCAAGTCCATGTCAAACTAGAGAATCCAATGCAAACCTATTTAAACAAATGTTGCAAGACTAACATAACCAATTTCAAATCAAGGAATCCAAGCCAAACCAACCTGGCAAGCTAATACCAAGACCTGGCAAGAAGGCACTGACACAGATACATTGTACAATTGAAGAAAACAGTCCTGGGAGCCTTAAAACAGTGACCACTGGTATACCTGGATACTCCTGGATATTTCTGGAATTTTGGGAGACCCTGAAAAATCCCAGATAACATATGGATACCCCAGAGTGTGTGTGTAGAGGGAGGCATTTTTCAGGTATACTTTTGAGCCAAAAATATCCAAACACACATCTCTATGCTGCACAGCTGGCTCCATCATGAGTGGGACATGGACAGCATACTTCATCTTGGTCTCCCTTAAGTATGCTGCACCATGGTGCTGTGCAGACAGAGCTTCAGTGTAGACAATATAGTGGTACATGAGCTGAGTCTGACTCAGTATAAAGCAGTTTCATTCATTTAATATAATAAAACAGGGTGGTTTCCCAAACTTTCCCATAATTTTAAGTAGCCCTTAAGATACTGTTTCTGGGCAGCAAATCATAGTAGCATAGGATACCACAGCAAGAGGGATCACAAGGATAGCAGCTATTCTTGGTTTTATCTTCCTGACCCTAAAAGCCCTAAAATGCGTCTGATTGCTAAGTGTCAGGGAGCAGTCAAATGTGAAAGCTGCAGGCCCAGCTTGACTGCAGGCCCAGCTTGTGGGCTTCTGTCTGGCAGCTGACTGGCCACTGTTGGAAAGAGTGGATGGATCATTGATCATACCCAGCATGGATACCAAACTCCTTTTCAAGACAGCGGAGTAGATCCATTTTCTGATAAGGGGTCTTAAGTCAACTGTAAGGGATGCAAAGAAAGGTCCCATCATCCTAAATGCACAGTTGGTAGGGTCTGGTGATTTCATAAGGATCCAATGGTATCACATTAAAATAGCAGTAATAATGGTAGTATTTCCACACATTATTATGTATTTAACCACATACTACGTATAAAAGTGTGTTGTTATAATTGTGTGACCTTGAATAAATGGGCTATTCACCAGAGTAAAAAAATAAATAAATCCCAAAACATGGATATTAAGTACATGCTAATAACTGTTTCCCAACTCCAGTTTACATCTGCAGTAGTTGAAAAAAGCAGGCATTCATAAAAGCTTTGGAAGAAACTAAGTATCTGCAATATAGTAAACCATCATCTATGCAGGGGAAAGTGATTTGCTCATGATTATACTAGAAGATTATGATGTCCCTTCTCCACTCACTCAAAGTGCCTACCACCCTCACACTCAGCAACCTCTCTCCCTCAGGTTCTGAGTTACAAGTAGGTCAGGCCATCACCCTCACTACCCTTCTCATCTCCTTTAAAATTTCCAGAGAGCCATGGCCATTTCACCTCTCCAGTCCTCTCATTCTCATTCACAAAGACATCTGAAGACAGGGTAGTTAAGTATGCAGCTCAACACGATTGGATTTCAGCAAAAGTGATTTCAGCTTTATTGTAACAGCAAACTCAGCTCAACAACACACGCACAGAATAGTGGAGTGCAGCTCCCTTTTTAAATGATCCGGGCTGTCAAAGCCACACCCATAAATAAGTTAACATCCAATAACAATGCTAGGATAAAGACCAATGAGGTCTGTTCCCTCCAGAAAGCTGTGCACAATTCTGATTGGATATTTACAAGGTTTCACAGAAACCGACCAATGGGAATGCGACAACTTACAATCCCATTTTATGCCTGAAGCTTAACATGGGAATAGATATGACAGGTTCCAGCTTCAGGACATAACACCCTCCCCCTCAATAACAAGTCCTTACTCAAACACTTCACAAAGTTATTGGGGTTGGAGGGGGCTCAAACATTGTTCCACTCATATGCTGCCATCACACACACACACACACACACACACACACCAAGGTATTAACATGTGTATGTTTCTTTCCCTGAGATACAAAACAAACAAGGGATTAACTTTTATTTATGGTTTGAATATAACACTGAGGAAAGTAAGATAGAGGTAAAAACATTTCTTTTCCCTTGAACTTTTGAACTGTTTCCTTATTCCAGTATATTGGGTTACAAATGGACTCTTTTTAGTCAGCTAGGTTTAAATTGACCTTCACCTCAGCTTCTCTGAATCAGACGTCTTCTTTTCCCACTCAGCACCCTAACTGCCAACCCCCAACTGCTCTTTCAACTGCTGTTTTCCAACTCTCTCTCACTCTCTCTCTTTAACATTCAATAAGCTTCCATTGGTCACTCTTAGGGAGATGTGGAACATAACCTGTCCATCACAGAGATCTCTGATAATGTTATGTAGCTCACCTACTCTCTTTTCTCAAGAGATGTTACCTCAGTGCTATAAAAACACATGAAAATCATCATTATCCAAACCTGATCATAACGTGTTGGTTCTGTTGGGGGTAGGGGGTACACAACAACACCAATATTCAATCACTACTTTAACCCAAACCATGTACCAGCAAATTTTCCTCAGTGGGTTCAGCTATATTGGACAGAAAGTGCAGTGAAGATTTGTTTCATAAAGGAAGAAAGCTGAGATTTGCCAGATCGATCAGGTTTATTTTTATCTGGAATCTGTAAATGGCATGAATTGTTTCATTAATAAATCTTTTGTAGCTTGTCTTTTGTGCCATATTCATTGTCAGCTGCCTATAAAAAGTCACTGCAAAACATTCCAGATGCAGCACATAAATTTCCGTGACTCTAATAAGGATATTTTTCTTAGCCATTTCCCTACCCTCACTCCCACCTTTGAACAGAGCT
This sequence comes from Gekko gecko, assembly GCA_029375565.1. Taxonomy (NCBI): domain Eukaryota; kingdom Metazoa; phylum Chordata; class Lepidosauria; order Squamata; family Gekkonidae; genus Gekko; species Gekko gecko. The sequence goes on from JAPDNY010000004.1 coordinate 83,196,747, forward strand.
TGTCACTCTCATCTTTCCAAAGCCCTTTTCCTTTCATGCATTGTTATCTCTATAGAGAGGATGAAACACTATGCAAAATCTACTTAGGTAAAGGTTTTTCATATTCCAGTTTACCTCTGAAGGGACCTGAAAACTGGCAGCAATTTACCAAAGCACAGAAGGGGGTGGGGAATCAATTTTAATTAGTATTTTTGGCTTTAATGAAAAGTGATTACAGAATTGGCATTTTAGTTAATACTGGGGAGATTTATGGTAGGGTGATGCTAATTAATTTTCTGTTGAATTGCTGTGGGCAGTGAATTAACTGTAACAAAATGGCAGATCTGCTGATATCAGGACTATATCAGCACTTCAGAGCTTCTGAACAAAAGAGAGCTTAATAGGCCGCAGGTATAGCTTACATTAAACTTCTCATAAATGTCACATTATTACTTCTTTATAAAAAGGTTCCTGGGAGCCAAACCTTTTGCATTTTTATAATTAGGGCAATGCCTTCACATATAATTCACTTGCCAGAATATGTACATTACTTTCTTTATGACATATAGCATTCTATTTAGAACACTGAGGTAGACAAGAATTTACTGAAAGGAAAAAAGTTCATGCCACAGTTATAGATCGTATCTTATTAGTTGCTTATTGCCCCCCCATCGGAATAACAAGACAGACATTGGAATCAAACAAGAGCCATTTTATTTAACTATTTAGCAACTGAAACAGCAAACAGGAAAATATTAATGGGTGCGGAACAGGCAAGGCAGGTGTCGCTCTCTGACCAATATCCTTGGCCTCAACTGGGCAAGTGACCTGCCCAGACCTTGAGCCATTATTCTGACTCATGACCACTGACATGGCAAAGTGGTCACCACCCTGTAGTGCCACCCCTGAAGCTGCACAATTTGCGGCGAGGAGCCTATGCAAGGGGTTCCCAGTGGTGGTCCTCATTCCCAGCTCTGGACTGCAAAATCCAAAGGCTGTTCTTGATGGACCCCTTGTTCCTCTATGGGAATATGCCTTAAGGTGCTCACTGGTTCTGCTTTCTTACCCACACTACACTGCAAAGTTACCAAACTATTTAACAGCAACCATCACAGTCAATTTTCCAATTCCACTGCTCGCAATGCAAGGTAGGCAAAAACACCTCTGCCCACAGGCCAATCTTGGATGGAGGTGAAAAATTCCTACCTGGCCCCAAATGGCAACTCACCATAGCCTGTGCCTCAAAAAGGGTGGGAGGATGTCCTGAGCATGAGGTGAAGAAGACTGGTTGGCAGGGGTGGAGCCTAGCCTTTATCTCGGGCTGGCTTCACCCCCGCCACCAACAAGATGCTGAGCATCATGATGTTGGTGCCGTTTCTGTCCTCTTCCACAGGGGCAAAGTGGCCCCTGCCCTCCAGCTGCTCCACTACAGAAGACAAAGGAGCTGGATTGCCCCCCCCCATTGGAATAATGAGACAGATACTGAATTGGAATCAATTCCAATTTAAATATTTAGCAACTGAAATGGCAAAGGGCAAAATATTCATGGGTGCGGAACAGGGAAGGCTCTCTGACCAACCTCCTTGCCCTCAGTTGGGTGAGTCACTTGCCCCTACTTTGAGCCATCACTCTGGCATGCAACCCAGCAGCATGGCAAACTGGTTGCTGCCCTCTGAAGCTGTACAGCTTGCAGAAAGGAGCCAAACCAGGGGGTTCCCAGTGGTGGTTGTAATTCTCAGCCCTGGACTGCAAAACCTGAAGGCCATTTTTGATGGACCCCTTGTTCCCCCATGGGAATATGCCTTAAGGTGCTCATCAGTTCTGCTTTCTTACCTGTGTGACACTGCCACCACTAAGGCCAAGCCTCTGCTTAGGCCTTCACACCCAACAAGCAGCCTAAAGCTGCCCAAACCACTTGCCACAAGTCCTCTAAGAACAGGTCATTGCCCTTGTTTGATAAATGCATCCTGTCAGCCCTATACAGGTGCTGAAGCTCCACCCGTATGCCAGGGTGCTACAAATACTGCCCCACACCACTTTCCATTATAGTCCTTATTTCTTGGTTGACTTTACGCCATGCACAATCAAGGCACTGTGGATCTCCCATGCCACACCACACCCAGTGAGGTAACATTGCAGACCAAACTATCTGCACACCAGGCCACCTTGCTCATCATCGCAAGGTTGGCTTTTGCTTGGATGACTAGGCCTTGCCCTTCATCAAACCCAGGTCATTACCACCCAGTTGAAGCACAAGAACATGAGGCAGAGGACCTTGCCTCTCCACAAATGGCAATGGAAGAAACCCACAAATGACAATGGAAGAACATCTCATGCCCCTTCTCCCCAACCATTCAACAGAGGTCCACTCACTAAGCCCCATTTGGGAACCAATGGGTGTCTTCCTGGCCCAGTGAGCAGGCCCAAAACCATCCTGTGGCTGCAGATGGCGACTCTTCATTTCACCTGGCAGCCGACAGCATTTGAAACAAGAACTCCATTAGTCACTTCAACAGAAAACATTACACCTTGCATATACACATGTATCCCTTGTAACAATGTGATTTCCACTGTCCTCCTAACTTCTTTTGCTTTTTTTTTTGCGATATATTTATTAGGTTTTCAAAATTAAAGAAAAGAAACACATATAAACATTTCCTACTATTCCAATACAACAGAAAAGCATATCATCCTTCTAAGTTGTCATAGCTACGCAACATCCACAAGTTTTGCCCATTCACTACAATGTAATTCTTTCTCTTCAACTTATATTTGACTTTTATACTACAACGGATAATAGAAAGTAACTCTGACTTATAAATCACATATCATCCCTATTTTATTATTATTATTTTTTAAACTATTTTGTTGATCTTATTTTTTGAAAGACAACTTTATTTCATTATAATATATTTCCCATCCCCCCTTTTTTTACATAGCTATAACAAGAAAAACACCCAACCATAATAAACATATAACTTCCAATCCGAAATTATAATAAATTCCACCAAAAAAGTAATATTTATACTCTAATTTATAGTGTTAATAAAGAGACAACATCTACCAATACTAATCTTCTTCCAATACATTATCCTTTTAAAGAAAACATCATTATCTTATGGTCCTAATAATACTATAAATACTATAAATTTCAAATCATTCATTATAAATATATAAAGCAAAAAAAGTAAAGAAAACCAACATTGTTTATACATAGCTTTTCATCATTCCATTGTTAAAGGTAACAAATACATAATTTCCTCTCCATTATATCATATACAAACATGTAAATAAGAACCATATTTCTTATTATCTTTTTTGTTTTGCTAAGTCCTCTTTTTTCCAAAATCATTTCAAGATGTCTCATGTCTTTGTATTCAAGGTAATTTGTCTTTGGTTTGTCCCCTGTAGGTTTTAGGTAATTAATCTTCCCACTTTTGTTTCTCACTGAGGTTCTCTTTACTGGCTTCTTTATTTTCTTTTTAGACGATTTGCTAAGACTTCTTTTTTCCAAAACCATTTCAAAATATCTCATTTCTTTATGCTCATGGTATTTTGTTTTTGGTTTGTCCCCTCTAGGTTTCTGGTAATTAATCCTCAAACTTTTATTCCTCACAAAGATTCTCTTTACAGGTCTCTGTATTCTCTTCTTAGACAGTTTAGATATTTTTCTAAGTGGGAGATTTGCTGGTTCTTTTTGAATATATCCTTGATTAATGTCTCTTTTTTTTTTTGCTTTCCTTTAATAAAGATGGTGTTTCCTGAGACATCTCCTTTTGTTGTTCCTTTGTTGTTTCTTTCTCATTTTCCAATTCTATTAGTATACAGGGTTTCTCCAGAAGCTTTTTACAAGTTGTTGTAACTGCATTTTGTATTTCCTGTTGGGACAGTGGAATAGACCAAACCTGTCAGAGACCAGCTTCCTGTCTAAAAGCCATGAGCTGCTGGCCTGCTCTCCTATAGGCTTTCCAGGTAGCATAGCTCAGAGGCACTGCCTTACTTGCAGGGTAGCCCCAACAGCTTCTGGCCTGAACCACCACACCCACTTCTGCTTCTGACCTGAACCAGAAACCCACAGAACCAGACCAAAGAGGACACTCTTGACCTGTGCCAAAGAGCTAGCCAAGCTCAGCAAAGGGTTTCAGTCTAAGATTGCACAAACTACCCTTGAGAGCAATCTTCAATCCCCCCTCCACACAGCAAACATATGCATATGAAATGACTGCAAGTTCCTTCAGGTAGGTATCTGCATTTCCAAAGTCATTCAGCAGACATCTGGTGAAATCTTCTCTGTCCCACGTAACCCCCTTTGTGTGATACCTATGCCCATGTCTCCACACCTGCTCATCCTGCCACCTCCCTCAGGATAGTGATGTAAATTAATCAAATTGATTAAATCATCAACTATTCTTCCTGACACCTATCAGAGAACCGTTTCCCCTCTTGTATAAGCCTGGGAACCCATACAAGGACCATCAACAGTCATCAAACCCATTCAATCTGCCCTGGTAAGACCATTAACAGTCATTAATCTGATCAAGGCACAACCTGGGAGACCACCCCTCTAATTCCTATAAAAATAGAGAGCAAGCCCTGCCTCAGTATGCACTCTGATAGTGCCTACTATAAGGTACACCCCCAAAGCCTCTACTTTGGGTCTTCTTTCTTAGCATGGAATGTTGGCCATTTGTGCTTTCCTCTACATGGATGTCTGCACATCTGGACATGTAGTATAACCCCTATAACTGCTCCTTAAACATCTCTATCACCTCTTTATTTCTTAGTACTGGATTGTGTGTATATTTTGATTGCTTAGTGTGATTGTATGCAAGGATATTTCCTAATAAAACCATTGAATACTCTCTAAATCTGGAGTCTTCATATTGGAGTGGACCTTGGTATGTATAGGTGTGCAATAAGAACATAAGAACATAAGAGAAGCCAATGTTGGATCAGGCCAATGGCCCATCTAGTCCAACACTCTGTCACACAGCGGCCAAAATTTACCAGGTGCCATCAGGAGACCAGGGCACCAGAAGCCCTCCCCCCTCCAGCTGCCCCCTCCAGCACCAAGAATAGAGTGCATCACCTGCCCCAGACTGAGAGTTCCCATCTATACCCTGTGGCTAATAGCCACTGGTGGACTTCTGCTCCATATGTTTATCTAATTTCCTCTTGAAACTGTCCATGCTTGCAGCTGCCATGACCTCCTGTGGCAGTGAATTCCATATGTTAATCACTCTTTGGGTGAAGAAGTATTTCCTTTTATCTGTTCTAACCCGACTGCTCAGCAATTTCATAGAGTGCCCACGAGTTCTTGTATTGTGAGAAAGGGAGAAAAGTACTTCTTTCTCAACCTGCTCAATCCCATTCATAATCTTATAAACCTCGATCATGTCACCTCTCAGCCGTCGTTTCTCCAAGCTAAAGAGCCCCAAGCATTTTAACCTTTCTTCATAGGGAAGGTGTTCCAACCCTTTTATCATTCTAGTTGCCCTTCTCTGCACTTTTTCCAATGCTATAATATCCTTTTTGAGATGTGGTGACCAGAACTGTACACAGTATTCCAAATGAGGTCGCACCAATGATTTATACAGGGGCATGATGATACTGGCTGATTTGTTATCAATTCCCTTCCTAATAATCCCCAGCATAGCGTTGGCCTTCTTTATTGCAGCTACACATTGTGTAGACATTTTCAGCGAGTTATCCACTACGACTCCAAGATCTCTCTCTTGGTCCGTCTCTGCCAGATCAGACCCCATCAACGTGTATTTATATTTAGGATTTTTGGCTCCAATGTGCATCACTTTGCACTTGGCCACATTGAACCCCATTTGCCACGTTGACGCCCACTCACCCATCCTCAACAGATCCCTTTGGAGTGCAATCTTTGCCACATGCTTTGCCACATATCCCTTGGTACCTTTCTGGCCTCCTCTGTCTCATAGCTAATTTTCCCCAATACTGAAACAGGCCACTTGTGGTAACAGTGGAAGAAGCAAGAGCTAGGCCAATTGCCCTTTCAGCCTCAGTCTGCCAACTTCTATAATTCCGCTGGCATTCACACCAGGAGCTGGTTGGCCTCCAAAGCCAGCTGATTGAACCTATCCATCTGTTTCTGATATACAGCATCAGCGACCCTGTTATTGACCCCCAGAAAAGTTTTGGCCTTAAACAATACATGGCTCTGTAGGCAGAGGAGTGTGAAGGCCCTGACAAGGACCATGACCCTGAGTGTCTTAGATGTCATATTAATCACCTGTACTGTAGCCAAACTGTCACACCAGAAGTGGACTGTATGGTTGGCAGGGTCCACTGCCCAGATCCACACTGCTACCACAATCAGAAAAAATTCCAGGAAGGTGAGGTCTTTGATCCAACCCGCATAGAACCATTCCACTGGCCAATTCTCAGCACACCACTTACCCCAGAAATAGATGCCAAAGCCAGCGGAATCTGCGGCATCCAGTGTAACCTGCAGTTCAGCTTCAATCTGCAGGTCCTCCCACCAAAAGGACACACCGTTATAGGAACTGAAAAATTCCTTCCACAGCAGGAGGTCCTCCCTGATACCCTTTGGTAACCTAAGTCCTATGGTGTGGAAGGTGAAGGCCCTTCATGGCTTCACATAGCCTGCTGACAAATGTACAGCCAGTGGCCACAACTTTGCATGCAAAGTTGAGGTGGCTCACCAGCTGCTGCAACTTAAGCAAAGTGATCTTCTTCTTCACACAGGCTGTGTTGATCAAAGCATGTAAACTTTTCAATTTATCTGTAGGCAACCTGGACAACTGCCTCTCAGTGTCAGTCTCAGTCCTCAGGAAAGTCAGCACCCCCCAGTTCCCCTACCAAGTTCACAAAACTAGAGAGCAAAAAGCACATTGCTCCGAGCCCCTCCATCCAGAAAAGAGAAAATCATCAAGATAATGAATGGTGCTGCTTAGTCCCATGCTGAAACATAAGGCCCATTCTAAAAACAAACTAAACCTCTTAAATGCAGCACAGGAAATAGAGCACCCCATTGGAATGGCTGTCCATATATAAGTTCCCTTCAAAGGCGAAACCCAGGAGCTCAAAATCGTCCAGGTAGACTGGGAGAAGACAGAAGGCAAACTTAATGTCATATTTGGCCAACAACCCTGCACTCTTGCAACCTGAGGTAATCCCTCAACCAGCACTCCAATGCTTGTAAACTAACTGGGCTGGGACCCTTTTCAGTTGGGGGGTTAGGTCTGCCACCACCACCCTGACACTTGCCTCCCTTCAGCTCCTTAGACAAAGGTCCGCTTTTTGCTGTAGGGCAGGCAGCAGATGTGTGAGACCCAACACACAGGGGGCATTCATGTTGAAAGGTACATGACTTCCTGCTACACATCCCTTGGGAGGTAAACTCCCAGCAAAGTGAGCGTTGTTGAAATGCCTGCCCCACCTGGGCACAGGTGCCTGCACCACCTTGGCCTTGGTGGACTACATGGACACTATTGGACCACTCATCCCCAGATGGCCAATATGGGGGCATGAGCTTCATCCACAGCTGTGGATCTGGTCCCATCTCAAGGCTGGATTCATGGCTGCATGTATGCAAAATGCTTCATTGTACTGAAACCATGCCGGACCTGTGAAATCAGTATAACCCTTATATATGATGTCCATGTACTGCAACATGGTTGATACCTAGCTATAATGTCAGCATAGATCAGGAACCCAGGGTATGAATTGGCCCAGGTCCTATCTACCCTGTGCTACTTATGGTGCCCCTTATCATGCTAATCCAGATCCTCCTTGTCTTTCTTTTCAATGAAGAACAATTTAAATACATCTATGTATTCTCCTCTAAGAATTTTGTCCTTGGTGGCTGTTGATAGGCGATCCCCAAGGGACATAGCTTGATCTCCAAATGGCAGAGTTTTAGCTGGAACCATCTTGTAGATGGAACCCCGCTGATTAAGGCAACCTCATCCGGCCCAACTGCTAAGTTAAGGCTGGGAAAATGGGGGAATCATGCCCCCTCTCCTGTTTGAGGTGGTACCTGTCCCATGCCCCTTGGCCAATCAGCTGGTTGCATAACCATGCATGGCCCCAATGTGTAAACCTGAGGGATAGAGGATCCAGAGGCATCAGTATGACTCCTGGGTCCTCATGGCCAAGCAGGCCATCCCCTTTGTGTGTGCTTTGATTTACCCTCCTGTATTGAAGGACCCTTAAACAGCTCCAGTTGGCCTGACTCTGCACTGCAGTTGCTGCCAGGTTACCTGCAGGCAAAGACTTGCCATGTCCATCCTCTAAGGCAGCCAAATGCACCAATACTTGAACCTGAAAATAACTTGTTAGAAGACTATTTCTCTGAGCACTGCCCACCACATCTACCAAGGGAGGGAGGCCTACCACACTGCTTCTCCAGCACCTCAAGCCTCTCTAGGATGGATGCATTAACTGGGCCCTCAGCCTCCTCATCAGAGGAGACTATAGGGATCATTCTTTTGGGAGTCTTCTTAGGGACAGGCTGCTTGCCTTTAGATAAGCCCTGATCCTTTTTAGGTGCCATGGATGGTGAAAGGGTGGGCTAAGCCAAAAACACTCCTATATCCCACCCAGCTAATTGCCCAGAATGGTGTTTGCGTGTGGGGGAGAGATAGGCTACATAGGCCTATGTAGGCTTCAACAGGCTGAGCGAATGAATTCTCCTATGCAGCCCCACATTGGGCCCGAGACTGACCCACTCAGCCCCAAACCCAAGCCTGTACCTCACGAGCAAGGCTGACTGCCCTACTCAGCCTGACCCTAGGGTGGGGGGGAGGTCACCCACATGCCACTCTGTCATCAGGCCCCAAAGCCTGGAAAATGGTATAAGGCCAAAGCCCACAGCTGGAGTCCTGGATGCTGGAGTCTCAGCCACTGGAACCTCTGATCCAGCACCACCTCCCAGCCACTGCACTGTGCAGACAGGGAAGCACATGCCCACGTCACCCAGCTCACCCTTGATACCGCTGCCCTGGTGCACCACAGAGACTGGCAGCACCAGCAGACCTCAGGAGCTGGCTGGCAATGATGGCACGCCTGAATCACATGCTGCCAAGTTTTGCTGTCAAACTCGCTGTCGATTATCCCAGCCACATTGAGCCTCTGACAATGGGGTAGGCTGCAGCCCGCTGCCAGTTCCCATGTGCTCAGAGCTCCAAAGGGGTCCTAGCATGTGGCAAAGATTGGCTGGTATAGGTGGAGCCTGGCCTTTATGTTGGGCTGGCTCCACCCCCACCACTGTCACCACTGTCGCGATGCTCAGCATTGTGTCATCATCTTCATCCTCCTCTGTGGGGGCAAAGCAGCTCCCACCCTCCAGCTGCTCCACCATGGAGGGCAAAGAAGCTGGACTGGGCCTCTTGTTTGTATTTACAGAATTTCTTACAAGAGATGTACCACTGGATCCTAAATTTAAATACCCTTTTGGAAAGGAAGCATATATATTTTTTAAAAATTGCTCAGGCCTTTGTGCAGCAATGCTTTAACATGACTTGCATTGCAATGCAAATCCACACCAGTGGTGGCAACTGGTGTACCTTTCTCTCTCTCTAAAAAGTGATATATTGTGTTTAATCCATAACTACGTTACCCCACTTGAAATAGCATGTGATCCAAGGATTTTGGCAGGGAATTCCATTATCTGTATGCACAAAAAATGCTGACCAGCATAACTATGGTATATACATAGCTTAGGATCAAGACTAGATGAAAATCTGGAAGATCCTTTGGAAGATATGACACATTCTAGAGATTCTGGAAACAAACTGTCTTTACTATGTTTCCCTATCTTGCCATGAGGATCTGTTCTAAATCTAATATAACTGAAGGGGTATATTTGAAGTTTGGAGACTATGTACTAATAGCAGGGTTTGTCTAATAGGGGATTGCTCCTGCTCCTAACATGTGGTAAATAGTGGTAAATAGTACTCTCTGTTAGCAAATTCCATAGCACTGTCAGTTAACCTAATATTAACATTTATTGGAGCTTATGACAATAGCCTGTATTCTTTTAACTGCTTGCAATGCTTGGCTTTTTCACACAAAGTTATCAGCTTTTGTGCCAAACTCATGCATCTTCTCAACATTTCCCTTTATAATAATGTGAATGATTTATGGAAACTTTATGAGAGAGCTGCTGGAGTGTGGTAAATTTGGGTATCACAGTTGTTCATTTTTTGTTAAATATGTTTGGTGTGCTAGAGGCCCAGATTGATCAAAGTTGTTTATGAGTGAAAATTAGAAATTCTCAGGTTTTGCAGCTGGTTCTCAAGGCAGCCATACCAACTTGTTCACATAAAACTTTGAATCCAAGAACAGAAGTCCATGGAGATCTGCCAATGAAGCATGGAGTCACATGAACACTGTGGTATTAAGGTATTCTCAAAATGTTTGAATCATGTGAAGAAGCATTATATGCAGTATTGTGGGTTTTACAAAGATTAATACGTTCTTTTCATAATCCAGTAGGAACATACCAGCTTCTGAGCTTTTCTGTGCCTTGGATTGCAAATAAACTACAGTGGTCAAACTCCCAGCTGTAGATTTGTACAAATAATGCGGTGATTTCTGTTATTTAGCCTGGCGTTATCTGCTGGAATGATGTACAACAGTGGGATAACATATGAAGTCCTTCTCTCATCTTGCCTGCAGCATAGAAATTGGATATCAAACAGCCGCTGCTCTCTGTCTCATGTGAGCAACTAACACACTCCGTGGGAAAATGAGGAGGAGCTGATTAGACCATGAACTTTGGCTGACACTCTCCTATTGCCAGAAGTTGGCACAACTGGCATATGCAACCAGCCTTTGCCTAAATTTTAACCTTTGTGATGAATATGAGTGAGACATTTTCCTTCAACTTCATTTTTTTAAAAATATTTCCCAGCTGTCCATTCCCATTCCAGCTTATTTGCATCAGTGCTTTTGTTTCTCATTCACTTTAAGTGAGTAATAATTTTTGTTTCCAGTTTTTGTCACCAGTGTGGTAAATAAAACAAAAAAAACAAATTTACACAAAATGGCTTCATTCTTTACACAAAATGGGATAGAAATACATACAAGGATTTAACTGCTCATTGGCAGAGAAGGTAGTAGGGGGGAAAGTTAAGTCACCATCTTTAATCATGATGTAAATAGAACCATCAGTGCTTTGCAGAGTAACAGCAGACTGTTCAGAAAAAGCTTTCTTGGTTCTTGAGAGGGGAAGCAAAAGTGGGAAGTGCCTTGAGTTTAAAAGATGAAGTGCTTTTTCTTGTCTTTCCTCAAGACCTACCCCTATAGGGAAGTTGGAAAGATGAAGCATAGTGCAATAGCATGGCAAAAGACATGGGGACAAAAGTGGAAGAATATGGCTATAACTCATGCAACACAGAAGGACTGAGAAGGGAAAAAGGACTCACCCTGGCCTGTCCCTGTATATGATGGGCCAGCCATTATGTAGGAGGATGAAGGAGAGAAGAGCCACTGTTCCATCAGCCTTCCTGGTCATCTCTGACCTGGTCTTACAAAATCAGCACAAACTGAGGAAACAGCATTACTTCATCCAACTAACTAGTAACTCTCTCAAAAAAGGAGATAAGGTTAGTTTGACATGACTTGTTATTGAGGAACATGTGCTGGCTCTTAATTATCCCAGACATCCTTTCTGAATTCTCAAAGACTGACTGACTGATGATTTCTTCTAAAATCTTTCAGAGTATAGACATCAAGCTGACAGGTCTTACCTGGATCCTCCTTTTTGCCTTTCTCAAAGATGGGGACAACATTTGCCTCCCTCCATTCTTTTAGCACCTCACCTCCAAGAATTCTCAAAAATGATAGACTGAGGCCCCAAAATTATATCAGCAAGTTCCTTTATACTCTTGGATGCAATTCATCCGGCCCTGAGGACTTCGTTTCATTTAAAGAAACCAGGTGTTGTGATAAGATGCCCCATTATTTTTTTGGACATAATGGCCGAGGACAGACTGGCAATTTGCCGCGGGATGGGACCCGGGCTGACAACGACTCAATATCGGATTAAATGGAATGTTCACACAGGCACATCTGCCTGGCGTCCCCCACCCGTAGCCTACCGGTGCTCTCGCGCTTCACTGCCGGATTAAAAAAACACCTGATAAAAGCCGACGCAAATCTTGAAAGCCTGCGTTTGTTGCGCGTTTCTCCGCTTCCGGGGAGTCTGAACGCGCAGCCGAAAAGCCGGGAGCAACCCGCGTTGGGCATGAGGCAGCAGCGGTGTGATTGGCTGCGCTCCGCTCCACTGCCCAATGCGGTGCCGGCGTTGCAGGGCAAAAAAAAAAAATCGCCGAAATGCGCTTATGCGCATGAGCGCATGACCGCTCAAGCGCTCATGCACACATACGCCCACAGCCGAAATAATGGGGAAACAGCGAATATAGCGCGCCTCCGGCGCGGCAGTCTGAACGCTCCCGCACGCCTCCATCCCGTTTCTTCCGGCAGAGGCCACCGCTGTGTGGACGGGAAAACCCGGTATCGTTTACTCCGGGTTTTTTTTGCCCCGACTCGATACCGGGGCAAATTGCCAGTCTGTCCTCGGCCAATGACTCTGAATCATTGTAGGGTGTTTATGCTGGCCAGATTAAAAGCATTCCCCTCTAAAGTCTTACAGGGGAGATATCATTGAGTACCCCTGAGTGAAAGACTCTGCTCCTGTGGAACAAATACCCCCGACTCAATTCAGCATATATTGCTTCACTGTTCTTGGAATAACAATCCCTGTAAGGAACTATTTTGGATGCTCTCCTTATCCCCCAACTATTTGACTAATTTTTCTTTTTGTCAACATTTATTGAGTGACACTAAGCAGGAGACTATTGAGGCTTTAGCCAGTTTTTTGCCGGATATTCTTAAATCCAAACCTGATCAAGTATGTCTGTAGGTGTAACTATTTACATATGTTAAATTCCTTTTCCATTCTGTGTTTTCTGATCATGTATGTTATGCCATTAAAGGCTGGAATTGAATTGAAAAGTGAAACTAGATGTTTATATACCATCCCCATTTCTATCCTCGGCTGCAACACCTTTCCTTCATCGTATGTTCTCATTTTGCCAGGTTGAACACCATTTCCCTTGCAAGAGAAGACTGGGATAAAGAAGCAATTCATCAGTTGTGATCCATCAAGGTGACTAGGCCAATAACAAATAGCATCAACACGTGCTGAAATACCCTGAACAGCTATACGAGCTATTTGACACAATGGGAGTGGAGATTTATGATTTTTTTAACCACTATCACAGCTACCTCATAGGCCTTCAGTGGGCTCTATACTATACTCCATCAGATTTACTTTGGCTGTGATCACAAGCAGAATTAGCCACGCCATATGTCATGCCCACCGTGCAGCCTGATTCTGTGGACTCTGATCGTGGGGATACTGTGCCTTTAACGTCTGAGAATGAGCTCCCTGCACCCTTGGAAGTAACAAACCTAAGTCCTGTAGAGGATGAGCACCAGTTAACGGGAGAATTCACACCTGGAGCTGCTCCTGCAGAGCCAAGCATGGGCACCACACCTCCTGATTCTCCTCCAGCTGTGAATTGGTTGAGAGATCAAAGACGACAGGACCTGACAATGTGATGCAAGGGAGCACGCATGCGAGGTCGGCGTTCTCTCAGTCCGGAGTACTGACAGGAGCCAGGATTCTGGGTGCAGCTGGTAATTAGTTAACCAGCAGAATGGGCTTTTAAGGTGGCTCTCTGGAATCCCCAATTTGTGCTGGCAACTAGTCCTTTCAGACCAAAGCTCTGCATCTTGGATCCTGCATCTTTCTGTTCCTGGCATCCTGCTATCGATTGACTTCCTGGTTCCTGACTCCAGTCCATGTTTTGGTGTTCTCCTGGCTCTTGACCCCGGGCTCTGCACCTTGACTCTGACTCTCGGCAAACTGGACTCAGACCTTCGGTAAAACCTTGACTACGCGTTTGTTTTTGTGTATTGGGACTTTGACTCTTTGGTATCCTGCTCTTTCTGGTTTTGACCCTTGGACTGGACTTTGAACTCTTGCTCTCTGCCTTGCCCCACCAGCCCCATCGTGACACCATAGGCACAAATGCTGGGCGGATTTTAAGGGCATGATCAGACGCTAACATCTGGGAAGCATCCCACACTTGTGGGCAACCCATTTTGCTCTGCCGCAGAAGCAGAGTAAAAAAAAACCACTAGGGAAAGTCTGGTAGCAAACAGGTTTACTACAGGCCAGGAATAGAATTTCTCTGTGTGATTGAGCCAACAAGCTCTCATGGCGTCGGGATGGTCTGATTGGGTCATCCCAGCTCCATGCTGTTCCCCCCCCATTTCAGTATGTGCATCATCACACACTGCATAGGGAGCACTCAGTGTGGAGATGGGGATTTTGAATTCTAGGTTCCTACTGCAGCCTCAACAGAACTGCCATTTGAGATCCAACATCCCCCAGAGCATCCTGAAGTCCAAGTGGATAGATAAGTCTCTGCAAATGCACTGTTTTCCTGCATCCATTACTCATACGTGTATGTATTTTCCCTTTGAATCTGTTTCCTTGGAACCAGAAATCTGAGGCATCACGTGAAACCCATGGAATTTCACATTCCCAGTATTGAGTATTAAAACCATTGATGTTGAACTTGAAAGGCTTGGCTAACAGAGTTTGGGCAGGCTACAGAGAACCAGCCCCCCAGAATGCTGATTGGCTATTGCACATCCCATGTAACTGGGAAAGAGATAATCAAATACATCCTGTCAATTTGAGGACAGTGCAAAGTGGGCAGTAGCTAAGGAGGGAGGTGTCATTTCTACTCCCTTCCCTCAGAAGGGGGGATGTCAGTGTTGGAATAGGTAATCTCTAGTGTACAAAGAAGAAGAAAAGAAGACCCTGAAGAGGGCAGCAAGAAAACAATTAGACAGGATGATGAAGTGTCATTCCTTGTCAGTCTCCAGATTCTTCTGTTAGGGCAACATCCTGCTACTTCTGTGAAGTTTCACATTTAGTCTTGCCCTCTCTCTTGGCTACTGATGTAGTTAGAACACTCTGTTTCTCTACTTTACTATCAAGTATGTTAGTTCCTAAATAAATCTTCATCTACACTTTAATCAGGTTGTGCACCATTTCTGTGTTAATTAGTCTGCCAACAGTCAAGTATTTCTGGACCCAGTGTAAGTAAAGTTAATCTCTGTTTTCTTAGATGCTGTACCTTTTCTTGTTGGTTGTGGATTTCTATTCATCTATGTTGGTGCTCTATAGAATGGAACTTAATGAGTAAAGTTTTATTTGCTATCGGAGTGAGAGTACATGCCTTCTTGCTCACTGATTATTCATTTATACTACTGTGCAAAATTCACTTTCTGGTGCCCTCCTACACACACCAAAAGAATGTGATAAAGGATTACCTTGGGGGTTGTGGTGGCTGATCAGAAAGCTACAGGGGCTCAGCCAGTGTCCTGGAGGAGAACAGAATAATTCCACCAAAGCAGAGTGTGATCTTCAGGGGGAAAACACCATCACTTCATCCAGGCACCTCGCTCTCTCTTTTTTGGCAACTAACTGTCACTGAGGAGTGACAAGGTAGGGGAAGGGGAGAGAAGTTTAAGGGACTGTGACATGTATCACTTCCACTTTTTAACAATTCATAGAATGTTTTGCTAGCTTTCCTCTTGGACAGGGGTCATTTCATAGAAAAAGAGGTGCAGGAGCTCACTAGCATTACTTATTAGCATAATGTATTTGCATATGCCACACCCCCTGACATCACTGGAAGTGTGTCAGAAGGCAACACCCATTGTTCAGGCTCCACTGGACTGTTTTGGATAGCTAGCTATTGGGGGGGCATGTAGCTCTGTCCTCACAGAGGAGGGAAAGCTTGTACTTGAATAAAACTTGGTCTTAAAGCTGCCACTGGACTGTTTTGGATTGCTAGCTATGTGGGGGGGATGCACAGATGTGCCCTCACAGAGGAGGGAGAGCTTGTACTTGAAGATGGGCTGAGGGGGGACTCTGCAACCTACCTGGCTGCTTCTTGCTCCTTGTGGCCCAACTGAGGGCTGCTGGGAGCAGGGGGCGGGGTTTGTTGCATGTGCCCACCCCCTGGGCTCCTTACTGCCAGAGCTCCGCTCCTGTGCACTCCCACAGGAAATGACCCCTGCTCTTGGACCATATTTAAAGCTGTGGGACAATTGATTTGTATGAATTAAATAAGGGGAAAAACCCCTTGTGATTAATTATGGCTGCATCCAGATTTCATTGGCTATTGTGCTATTGTTCCACTCTAGCGATCATTTGCAAATGAATTTTCTTGCATGGACAAGCCAATCCAGTTCTGAATAAGCACTACAGCAGAACGGTCTAATATCCTGTGAAGCATGGCTGCAGCCTGTGTATTTTAGTTTAATACAGGAACAAAGGCAGCTCTGGAATACAACCTGTTTATTTTAAACCAGGAGTTAAGTGAAGTTCAAAATCTGCTGTTCTGTAATCTCTCTTTTTTCTTCATTGAGAACTTGCTCCAGCATCTGTTTTGTTCCTGTACTATCCATCATGGCGCCAGAAGGCTGAGGCTCTGGTCCCAAACTCAGAATGATGGATCTCAGTCACACAGGGCCAACTAAATTTTGTACAACTTCCTGGAGAAATTAGTAACAGCCTCTTGGAGAAATGTGTTTCACAAACTGGATGTATAATATTCCAACTATCAGGCTGGTTTCTCTAGTGCTGTGCCAGGAGCTGAAAAGCAAGGTGGAGAATTCATGCTGACCTCTGGTCCACTATAGAGTATGCCTTGACTAGTCAGAAAACTGAGTAAATGTTTTCTCATTTCCCCGGGGAAGAGAAAGGGGCAGCAAAAGCTTTATAGCATTTATATGGGGTGGGTGAGATTTCAAGAAGGAAGCCAAATACATATGCCAAATTCTAAACATACAGATATTGGAGATTCAGGCACAAATGCTAGCCCAAACTTTTCCTCCTTTGTTTTCATAATATTTTCATAGAATATATCTCTTTTCAGAAAAAATGTTTCCTGAAAAGGGAAAGCTTATTCTTAAAGGCTGTGTAATACAAAGATCAAGAATGTTGACAGAAGGCTAAACAGAATATGATGTTGGAATTCTCTGACTGGAACTCCAGATGCATTATTTGGTTCAAAAAATTGTCATCAGGCATGGAGGCCATGAGGCACAAAGGAGATAGCACTAAGGATTGGGGGATATCAGCTGTGTTCTCTGTGCAATTTCCATAATCAAAAATGGCCTTCATCCAGTTGCTTAGACCTTAGTTGGGGGAAAAAATCCTGATCCACTTGCTGGTGACATGCACATAAACTAATCTGTGTGCTGTTTTCTTTAACTTCCTCCATGAAAGGACTATACAAGCACTCTAGATACAAAACATCAGTATGATCTGAATATTCCCCTGTTCAAGTCCAGCATTCTGTAAAACCACAATCTGCCTTACCACAATTTCTCAGTGGAATTCTATCAAAAAGGCAAAAAGTCTGAGAAGGAGCTATATTAGCCACTGGAACATTTGTTATTGGATGCATTTTCTAAGAGGTGATTAAACTTCCTATTTGATGGCAATTTTGATAGAATACAGGGAATACTGGCAATAATGTTCTCACATTTGCTTGTTCAGAAAACCTGTGTTGGACATTGGTTCATTATTTGAAAGCAAATGGGAAAGCTATTTTTAGAAAAATGCAGTGATAACAGTTTAAAGAAATTTAAATCCTCAACTGATAAGATACAATGCTATTTAATATCAGCCATATAATTATATTTACTGACACACTCAAAAGGGTAGACCTCAAAGTAGACTATTGTAAATTTCAGCAAACAAGGCAAAATGCATAAATTTTAAGTGAACTGTAACTACCAATCTAATGGTACAATCCTAAACAGAGTTATACCCATCTAAATCCACTGAAGTCAATGAGCTTAGAAGAATGCAATTCTATTTGGGATTTTATTTATTTTTTTATTTAATGTTGTTTATAGTCTTCCTTTCTCACTTGGATGTAAGACGGATTACACAGAGTGAGTCAATACAATCCACAGGATGGGGTGTTCAATAAACAATACAATAGGGTTAGGGTTGTACCTTCAGGCAAATATCAATGCCCTTTTATGGTTTTATTTTTCAGAGAGAGGGAACCAATTTGTGCCACCTTTGTTAAAAGTATTTAATATGAAAATAGAACTCCAACTCCTCTACGGAGTCCCTGTTTGGATTGAGGCAGCTAATAAAACAATTGAACAGGTGCATTCAAGCTTTTAACGGAAGGTACTAGGTGTCCCACCTTGTGCCCCATATGAAGCACTCTGTTTGGAATGTGGTCAAAGCCTTTTGTCTACAAGGGCGTAGCTTATAACCTTCAAATATTAAGCCTGAGTGCACTTTAATTCTGACCCCTCCAGTTATAGCTACCAGATGTTAACTGAGACTGAGGGTTCACTCTGGCTTGCCACTATAGGGAAAAAAAATGGAGTTTCTTGAGTATCTCTCTTGCATCTATGCTGATGTTCTCAGAAACAGAGGTGTTTTACAAAATAAGGAGTAGGTTACTGGAGACAGATTTGTGGAACTTGTACAATGCAGCTAATAAGACTTGTTCTCCTCTGAACCATGGGATATTTCCCATTCCAGGACGCTTGCCCAGTTATTTTTTTCAACTGCAATCTCCAAAATTGTGCAGAATTTTTACACTGGCCAGGCTTAATGTTTTACCCTCAGCAATTTTATTCGGAAGATTCCAGGGTATCCCCTTTGCCAATAGACTTTGCCCTTGTACATATGAAATTATTGAAACAGTGTACCACATGCTGTTTGAATGTTGTTATTATTCTGGTATTAGGCAATGTATTTTATCACCAATCTTGGGTAATGTTTCAGACTTTCCTCAGCTGAATAAACTATTATTTTTAAATAGCACAGAGGAAAACATAATTGAACTTGTGGCAAAACTTTTACTGGCTGCTGCTTCTACATGTAGTAAAATTCTGCAAGTACTCAACAGAGGGTATCTTTTAACAAAAGTTGTATTTTATGTAATTCTGAATTTTATTTCCCAGATACTATGTTTTTATTTCTGTGAAATGCCAATAAAGAATTGCTGTGTGTGTGTGGTTAGGGTTGTAGGAACCAATAAAAAAATCTTAAAAAAAAAAACTGAAGCAAAGCATAAGCCTTAACATGACATTAAATGATACGAAAATTACACAGTAGGATTCTAGTTTCAGTAAACTAAACACAACACATTAAATGATACAAAAACTGCATGGTAGGATCCTAGTTTCAGTAAACTAAACAGCAGCATAAACCACAGTCCCTAATAACTTATCCAAGAAATTTGTGAATCATTTAGTACAGCACAACTCTATTTCTTGTGTGGGAAAGCGCTCTTGAATAATTCAGTTTTGCATAGTTTGTAGAAAGCCAGGAGAGTGGGAGCCTTTCTGACCTCCTCAGGCAGGCCATTCCATAAGGTGGGGGCCACAACCAAGAAGGCATGTGTATGGGTAGTTGTTGATTTTGCCCATTTGCCAATTGGCACCAGTGGAGTGAGTGTTGAATGGAAGTAATATGTATGCTCTGTTTAACTCCTGATAATAGCCAAGCTGTGATGTTTTGCACCAACTGGAATTTCTGAACTTATTTTGAGAAAAGACCAATGTAGAGTTGATTACAGTAGTCTACTCTGCATGTTACCGTGGCATGGATCCAGGAGCCAGATCAGCCAGATCAAGGTAAGGGGCTATCTTATGGGTTAGACTGCATTGGAAGAAAGGACTTTTTTTGCAGCTGCATTGACTTGCTTCTCCACCAATATAACCTCATAGCTTTTAACTGAGTCAGCAAGAGTCAGCTGAACTCCATCAAAAGGGGGAAGCACAATGTCCTTCAAGATTGCCACCTTCCCAACCAATGTTGTTGTTGTTCACTCACACGGTCGAGTCTGACTCTTCACGACCCCATGGACCACATCACGCTAGGCCTTCCTCTCTTCCATCGTGCGCTGGAGTCTGCTTATGTTCATTGCCTCGATAACACTGTCTAACCATCTCATCCTTTGCCGTCCCCTTCTTCTTTGATCTTCAGTCTTTCCCAGCATCAGGGTCTTCTCCAGTGAGTGCTCCTTTCTCATTTGGTGGCCAAAGTATTCGAGCTTCAGCTTCAGTATCTGACCTTCCACGATTGATTTCTTTTAGGATTGATTGATTTGATCTCCTTGCAGTCCAAGGGACTCTCAAGAGGCTTCTCCAGCACCATAATTCGAAAGCATCTATTCTTCAGTGCTCAGCCTTCCTTATAGTCCAACTCTCGCAGCCATACATTACTACTGGGAATACCATTGCTTTGACCATATGGACTTTTGTTGACACGGTGATGTCTCTACTTTTTATTATTCTCTCAAGGTTTGCCATCGTTTTCCTCCCAAGGAGCAGGTGTCTTTTAATTTCATGGCTGCAGTCACTGTCTGCAGTGATCTTGGATCCCAGGAATGTGAAGTCTGTCACTGCTTCCACGAGTTCCCTGGATGCCATGATCTTAGTTTTTTTTGATGTTGAGTTTCAAGCCAACTTTTGTGCTCTCCTCTTTCACCTTGATTGAGCAAGAGACTCTTGAGGTCTTCTTCACTTTCTGCCCATTAGAATGGTATTGTCTGCATATCTGAGGTTGTCGATCTTTTCCCCAGCAATCTTAATTCTGGCTTGTGATTCATCCAGGCTGGCATTTTGCATGATGTACTCTGCACATAAATTAAATAAAGCAGGGTGGCAATATACATCCTTGTCGTACTCCTTTACCTATGCTAAACCAATCAGTTGTTCCACATCCAGTTCTACCACTTCTTGACCCTTATACAGGTTTCTCAAGAGACATGTGAGGGGGTCTGGTACTCCCATCTCTTTAAGGACTTGCCATAGTTTGTTGTGATCCACACAATCAAAGGCTTTAGCATAGTCAACGAAGCAGGAGGAGATGTTTTTCTGGTACTCTCTTGCTTTCTCCATAATCCAGCGAATGTTGGCAATTTGATCTCTAGTTCCTCTATTTCTTCGAATCCCAGCTTGTACCTCCAGCAGTTCTTTATCCACGTACTGCTGAAGCCTAGCTTGTAGGATCTTTAGCATTACCTTGCTAGCATGTGAAATGAATGCAATTGTGTGATAGTTTGAACATTCCTTGGCATTGCCCTTCTTTGGGATTGGAATGTATACTGACCTTTTCCAATCCTGTGGCCACTGTTGCGTTTTCCAAATTTGCTGGCAAATTGAGTGCAGTACTTTAACAGCATCATCTTTTAAGACTTTGAATAGCTCAGCTGGGATACCATCACCTCTGCTAGTTTTGTTGTTAGTAATGCTTTCTAAAGACCATTTGACTTCACATTCCAGGATGTCTGGCTCGGGGTCAGTGATTACACTGTTGTGGTTGTCAAGGACATTGAGGTCCTTCTTGTATAGTTCTTCTGTGTACTCTTGCCATCTTTTCCTAATCTCTTCTGCTTCTGTTAGGTTCTTACCGGTTTTGTCCTTTATCATGGCCAGCTTTGCATGGAACATTCCCTTGAATTCTCCAATTTTCTCTAGTCCTTCCTATTCTATTGTTTTCCTCTATTACTTTGCATTATTCATTCAGGAAATCTCCTTATCTCTCCGTGCTGTTATCTGGAAATCTGCATTCAGTTGGGTAATTTTTTCACCTTTGTCTTTTACTTTCTTTCTTTCCTCTGTTTTTTGTAATGCGAGCCCCAACTCCTGCCGAGCCTGCGCTGGTGGGAGGGGGCTGATTTGCCTCCTCGTGAGGCAGGAAGATGAAAGGACACCTGGCAGGGGGCGGAGCCAGCCTATTCAGGCTCGGCTCCTGTCCTCTGCCCCACACAGTTCCTTGGCGTGCTCAGAGCCAGCAGGAGCTCCGAGCACGATCTGTTGCTGGGGAGCTGGGGCCTTTTAGGCTTCTGGCCCAGCACTTCTACTTCGGGCTGCATTTGTAGCAGCCGGGAGGCACGGGGTGCGGCAGCGGCCGGGAGGCACGGGCTGCGGCGGCTGCCCAGACAGGCGGGCCGAGCCGCCAGCGGCCTGGAAAGGCGGGCCGAGCCGCCGGCAGCTTGGGGAGGTGGGCCGCGGCAACGGCGGCCTGGAGAGGTGGCCTGAGCTGTCGCCGGCATGGTGGCGTGGGCCGCGGCGGCAGCGGCATGGTGGCGTGGGCCGCGGTGGCGGCATGAAGGCGCGGGCCGCGGCATGGAAGCGCGGGCCGCGGCATGGAAGCGCGGGCCGCGGCGGTGGCGGTTTGGAGGCGCGGGCCACGGCAGTTTGGAGGCGCGGGCTGCGGCGGTTTGGAGGCGTGGGTCGCGGCGGCCACAGGAAGATCTGGTGGGGGAGTGTATTCGGGCGGTACTATGAGCGCGGCGGCGGCTTCTTGATGGAGGCGCTGCTCTGCTCGGCCTGGATGAGCACTTCTGTTAAAGGGGGAGCTTGATCCTAGCATAGGGGCCTAGTTCTCTGGGGGGAAGCCTCAGGTTCTCTCTCTCCCCCCCGGCTTTGGGTAGTGTGTGGTAGCAGGGTTAGGCTGCCTCACCCCTGCAGTTTTTATCACCCGCCCTATTTTCTGGCCTTTTCTCTCTTAGGTGCCTATGTTATGCAGTGGAGGCCAGGGGTACAGTAGCCGTTTTAGATTGAGAAGCTGCAGCCATAGTGGGGTGTTAACATTGGTGGCCATTTTAGGGCAAAGTTAGCAGGGGCCATTTTAGGTTCTCCTCTTGTAGCCTTTTTGGGGCAGTGAGGAGCGGCGGCCATCTTAAGCTACATAAAAACATAGGAGGGGCCAGAGTTGGATCAGGCCTGGGGCTCATCTAGTTCAGCACTCTGTCACATGTGGCCAGGGAGGCCGGGTGCCATCAGGAGGTTCACCAGTGGGGCTGGGACAATAGAAGCCCTTCCACTTTTGCCCTCCCAAGCACCAAGAATATAGTGCATCACTTGCCCAGACTGAGAGTTCCTAGCTGTGCCTTGTGGCTGGTAGCCACTGATGGACTTCTGCTCCATATGCTTATCTAATTCCCTCTTGAAGTTCTCCATGCTTGGGGCTGCACCACCTCTGGTGCCAGTGAATTCCATGTGTTAATCATTCTTTGGGTGAAGAAGTACTTCCTTTTATATGTTCTAATAGGATTGCTCAGCAAGTCAGGGTGTGTCCATGAGTTTTAGTATTGATAGAAAGGGAGAAATTACTTCTTTTTCAGCTTGCTGTCCCATTCATGATCTTATAAACTTTAAGTAAGAAAGGGGATGCAAGCATTTTAGGCATCTGCCTCTGGAGACCAGTTCCATTAAGAACAGCTGGCTCCAAATAAAAGCTTGGGTGCCCTAAATGGTAAGTGGTCTGCTCCTAAGCGGCTGGCCAGGTTTTTACAGCAGGTCAGCAGCCCCTACCAAAGGGTAGTGGGTGATATGAAAGAGCTCCGCCTGGGACCCGCTGAGCTTTTTGCCATTTTGAGTAGGCTATACTCCTTTTAGCAAGCTCGAATAGATACAGTGCTATCGAAGGGGTTATTCCTTCCGAAATATCAAAATGGCTTAACTACTTATTGCAGATGGGCTTATTTATTTTTGAGACTGTAGATCAGGATCTTTATTCAAAATAGCAATTTTGCATCGTGTTATTCAGTGAAAGACAGTATTAATTGCCATCTTCCAATTACAATATTGGGCCCTAAGGCAATATAGAGGTATTTCTGGTGCAGCAGTTTCAGAGTGAGACAAGTACAATCTGGACGGAAAACGGCGGAACCTTAAGGGTTTCCTTCTGCGAAGGAATCTTTGTCAGCAGCACGTGCGTGCATTCTGAGTTTGTGAATTAGCTTAGTTTTTGTCATGTGTTAGGATTTGACATGATCATTGCAATATGTCATTTGTGCTTTCTGTTTTTTGTTCTGGCAGGAATACAGTGTAACTTCCAATTTGATGCTGTGATTTGGGATTTGACAGCCAGCACGTCCTCGCATGTCATCGGTCGGTCCTCATGAACATACTTCACAGTTTTAATAGCGCATTTGTCTGTAAGGGGAGGTCCAGTGAGTAGCCACAGCCTGCCAGAGTGGCGTTGGTCATGGTGGGTTGTGGATGGTGCTGGCTGGGATACAGTGGCGCTGCCACAGCAACAGTAATGAGGCATGTGGCTTCCGGTGGTTCTGTGGGGGCTGTTCTGCCCAAGCACTTGGCCAGGATTGAACTATTTTCTGGCCTGGCAATCCAGCTTACTCATGTATATATGGTAGTAGGGTTCCTTGAACATAGGTTCCCATTACGGTGAATGAACATATAGCCTGCAGGTAGGTATACACCTGTTTGTACAGGGGCCAGTGCACTTTATTGCGCGCTTGTCCTTGGTTTTTAGGATAGGAACACAGTTTTTATCGGAAATTATAGGTACTGTGCAATCATCAGGATAGGTTGTTTTTTCAAAATAGACACACAAACAAATTAATTAATATAACAATTTTACAGTGACAATACTGATGATTGGCACTTATGTTTTGAAAGCCACTAACTTTTTGTTATGATGGATCTCAGTGGTTAGTAGAACCAGGAAAGATTATATACCAAGAAGTGTTCCAGAATGCCTTATAGGGGCAGTCTCTTGAGTTATAAATATTGAATGCCTGCATAAAGTCCTTCAGGGAACTCCATGGCTGAGAGAATGTTTCCACTGTCTGCCAATCCAGTGGATTTGGAATTGAATCTGAGACGCTCTCTTCTGGTATAGACCTTGGACATGATAATTCTTGGCCTCAAGTTCCTATCCTTCAGGGTGCAGGATTGCCAAACAATCCACAGACTTAAGTCTTGTCTGTCTTTTAGAGACTGAATATGTGGAGTTGCATAGCTGTGGTTTTTTCATGGCATGGAGGTAAACAACGGCACTGGACAATTAACCCCCTTTAAAAGGGGTGGGCTTCATGTGCACCCAGGAATATCATAAGTCAATTCAATTGATCAGTGTTGACAACAGCCCTTTGATGTTGGGCAGTGCCTTGCAAATCGCAATGACTGAGCAAAATTAAGCATTGCTGTGTAAATGCCTTTGCTACCCAGGAATATCATTATGTAATTCCTTGATTAGGGCAAACATGAGCCTTATGATTATTGGGCAGTGCCTTGCAAAGCAATGACTGTGCAATGCAAACATATTCTACTGCATTCTATGTTGGCTTGTGAAACGGAAGCTCTAAAGGTCTGGAGGCAACCCATTTCCCTGGCTGTGGGAAACGGGTCATTTGGCAAACTGGGTGTTACTGCACTTCCCATTATGAGGATGGTTACTGCTTTGGCATGCGGATGGATGTCTGATGACCAGGCACCAGGTTGCGGCAGTAGGCCTGGGCTTTGGGCAAGTTTGACATTTCCTGGGCGTGAAGTTTGGAACTCATTCTCTTGGCTCAGTGCTGCTTCCACTACAGTTGCCCGGGGCTACGTATTCTCTTGCCCGAGTGGTAGTGTCAGTGGGACCTTGTTCAGGTCAGGACATCTTCCAGTCACTGCACTCCTTTTTGTGGGGAGGTGCTGTGGATCATGAGCTATGGTGGGTTCTTGCCTAGCATTCAGAGAATGGAATTGCAATGTTTTAAGTTATTAATGAAGTCTGTCCTTCAGGTGCTGCTGGCTGCAGGGCAAGATGAGGAATCAACGTCTGTGGCCACAGCATGGTCCTTTGGGCCTCCCACTGGGCCAAGAGGACTCCCTGGCCAGGAAGGCCCTTATGTTACAGGCTGCAACAGACCTTTGGAAGATAAGAGCACGATGGCCCAGAGTGCGGATAGTCTGGCCAGCTATTCTGCTTCGCCATGAAGGACAAGGCCCTTGTGATTAAGCGGAAGCTGGCCTTGTGATGATAAGAGCAAGGTGGCCTGGCATGCACGTGGTCTGGTGGCCATGCTGCATCATCATGAAGGGCGAGGCCCTTGTGATAAAGTGGAGACTGGCCTTGCGATGATAAGAGCAAGGCGGCCTGGCATGCACATGGTCTGGTGGCCATGCTGCATCATCATGAAGGGCGAGGCCTTGGTACCACAATTGGACCAGTTGCCTGGGGTGCAACCTCATTGGAGGGGCCTGTGGCCTGGCGTGCACGTGGTCTGGTGGCCATGCTGCATCATCATGAAGGGCGAGGCCCTTGTGATAATGTGGAGACTGACCTTGTGATGATAGGAGCAAGGTAGTCTGGAGTGCACGTGGTCTGGTGGCCATGCTGCATCATCATGAAGGGTGAGACCCTTGTGACAAAGTGGAGACTGGCCTTGTGATGATAGGAGCAAGGTAGTCTGGAGTGCACGTGGTCTGGTGGCCATGCTGCATCGTCATGAAGGGTGAGACCCTTGTGACAAAGTGGAGACTGGCCTTGTGATGATAAGAGCAAGGTAGTCTGGAGTGCACATGGTTTGATGGCCATGCTGCATCATCATGAAGGGCGAGGCCCTTGTGATAAAGAGGAGACTGGCCTTGTGATGATAAGAGCAAGGTGGCATTGAGTGCACATGGTCTGGTGGCCATGCTGCATCGTCATGAAGGGCGAGGCCCCTGTGATAAAGTGGAGACTGGCCTTGTGATGATAAGAGCAAGGTGTCATGGAGTGCACATGGTCTGGTGGCTATGCTGCATTGCATGAAGGGCGAGGCCCTGATGTCACAACTGGACCGGTTGCCTGGGGTGCAGCCTCATCTTGATGGGCCGGTGGCCCAGAGTGCACATGGTCTGGTGGCTATTCTGCCCCATCATGAAGGGCAAGGCCCTGGTGCTACAAGTGGACTGGTTGCCTGGGGGCAACCTCATCATGGCATAGATGGCCCGGAGTGCACATGGTCTGGTGGCTATGCTGCATCATCTGTAAGGGTATTGGCCCTGGCTTACAGGCAGAGGCTGACCTTGCGATGATAAGAGTAAGGTGGCCCGGAGTATGGATAGTCTTAGACTATTCTGCCCTGCCAGGTTGGCACAATTTTGGGGAACCCACTAGATGTTAAGGCAGCCAGTTGCCTTGGGTGCAGCTGGTCTTGTCTGCAATAGCGCTGTGCCAGGTGTGGCATGGCCTGGGGGTTTCTAGGTCCTTGTGCTGGATGAGATTAGGCGCCACTTGGCAGCTTTAAATTGCCATGGAAGGAGGTTTGGACCTCTTCTTGTTGCACCCTGATATACGGGTCGGGTTAATGGACCTGTATAGGGAAGACAGGGTGCACCTCCTTAACAAGGGCAACGCTATATTTCTGGCAGATTTGAGGTGAGGGATGCTGTTGGCACTGGATCGCTTGGTGGGGGCGAAGGCCTAAGCAGAGGCTTGGCCTTTGCTATGGCGGGGTAGCGCGATCAGGAAGTTGAAATCGGTGAGCACCTGGGCATTGTTATAAAGGAATTAAAGGGTCCTCCATGAACGGCTTTCGGGCCTTTGCGGCTCAAGGCCGGGAAGGGGTGATCTTCCTTAGAACAATCTAGCCCAGCCTATCTTAGCAGGCCTTTGCGGCTTCTGGGGTGGTGGGCCAGGGGGTTCTCTGAAACATGCCAAACCGCTGGTCGAGAGCCACATTGGGTGGCTCAAGATTGGGGAAGGTGCATCGCCCAGAAGGTGATGAAGGTGGTCAGGAGTTTGACACCTGTCATATTCCTCAGTACATTTTAGCAGCCCCTCGCCAGTTGTTTGATTATAAATAATTAATAAAGTGGCCCTTGTTAAATCCATATTGGTGTCCGTCTCTTCATTCCGATTGTGGGGGCAAAGCCTCATCAGACAGCCACTTTGCTTTCTTGCATTTCTTTTTCTTTGGGATGGTGGTGGTTGCTGCCCCCTGTAAAATGTCACGAACCTCCATCCATAGTTCTTCAGGCACTCTATCAAATCATGTCCCTTAAACCTATTCTTCACCTCCACTGTATATTCATCAGGGATCTGATCTAAGTCAAACCTGAATGGCCTAGTGGTTTTCCCAACTTTCTTCATTTTAAGCCTGAATTTTGCAATGAGTAGCTCATTATCTGAGCCACAGTCAACTCCAGGTCTTGTTTTTACTGACTGTATAGAGCTTCTCCATCTTTGACTGCAAATGATATAGTCAATCTGATTTCAGTGTTGCCCATCTGGTGATGTCCAAGGCTGATTTCCCTTGGGTGTTGTGCCGCCGTTTGCCCCGATACTATTGGTCAATTTCACACCAGAAGCCGCGGGGCTGCATTTGACCCGCGGCTTCGCCTGATTTCCTCCGCAGTTTCGTGATCCTCAAAAAACAGGGTTGTTGGAAGAGGGTGTTAGCTATGACCAGTGTGTTCTCTTGACAAAACTCTGTTAGCCCTGCTTCATTTTGTTCTCCAAGACCAAACTTGTCCGGTTACCTTTTGACTTCATCCTTTAGCATTCCAGTCCCCTGTGATGATAAGGACATCTTTTTTTGGTGTTAGTTCTATGAGGGGTCTTGGATAAGGATATATAGAGCTGGCTATCATCTGCACATTGATGGCAACCAATGCCAAAGCTACAAATGATTTGTCCTAAGGGCTTTATATAGAGAATGAAAAGCATGGGGGATAGAATTCCACCCTGTGGAATACCTCAGGTTAAGTCCCACACTGATAACTGGTTCAAATAGGAACTCTTTGAGTCCAATCCATGAGGAAGGATTTCAACCAGTTTAAAGCACATCCCCTGATACCTACTTCTGCCTCCAAATGTCTCAACAAAATGGTATGATCTACTGTATTGAAGTGTCAGAGGGATAAAGCTCTGTATTTACTATCTTGCCTTTTGCTTTTGCGCTTGCATAGAAGATGCCAGCTGCAACATGGGAGAAATACTTTCCTGCTGCCTCATCTTATCATGGCGGCCTTGAAGAATAGGCTTTGGTGCATTCCTCAGTCTGGGGAATTTTCCAGTCCTACGTGACTAGGTGGTGGTGGGGGTAGTACTCCCGACTATTAAGTAATCCTCCCGCTGGGAGTTTCCCACGCGCGTGCTAAAAGTTCATTTGCTAGTTTGACTTTGCATCATACTATATCAATGTCTGAATGGCTCATGCCTCCATTCCTGACAATAGCAGTATTACTGTGGGTAACAGCATTGTATTCCAATAAAGCATCTCTTTACTTGAAGAATGCCTGGATCTACTTGCTATTGAGCCTGACAGAAATTGTCAGGAATCCTCACAACTCCTACTGGTTCCCACCTCTCTGGGACAAGATGAGTGGCCCTGAAGGAGTACTGGTGATGGTCCCGGCGACCACGGTTCCTATCACCATGGTTCCTGTTACTACGGTCACCGTCACCATGGTACCTGTTACCATGACCCCAGTCACCTTGACTCCGGTCACGTTGGCACCATTGACTACGGCAGGACCACTAACTCCACTGATCATGACCCCGGGGGCTCCGGTGACAACGGTCATCACTCTGATTTACAGCCCAGCAGGAACCACCCCGAGGGACAGTGGTGCCATTCCCCAGTCCCAGTACCAGTTTGCTCCGGTCCCGTGGGATAGATGGGTCACCCAACGGAAGCCGCAGGACTGGACAAAGAACCTACTGGATACGACCCAGACCACTTGGGTTATGCCCAGGGGGCAAAGCCGTGATAGCCTGTTGGATCCCTGTGCGAGTTTCAGAGCAGCGCTGGGGTGGTCCCCCCAGGGGCCAGTGCGGCCCAGTCCTGGCAAGGACGCGGACACTCAAATTGACACGTTGGAGGAAGATTGCCGTGGAATCATGCAAGACATGGGAAAGTTAATGCAGAACCTGCCAAATATGATGGACCAAGCCATTCGGGCCCATATGGCAGTGCAACCTGTGCCAGCGTCAGTGCCAGCCCCAGTCCCAGCACCAGGACCAGGACCTGGACCTCAACTGCCACCGGGGCAACCTCCTCTGGGCCAGCCACCTCCTGGTCAACCGATCCCAGGGCAGCCCCCAGCCGGCGGACCACCAGCAGTCCCAGCACCAGGGCAGTCCCAGCAGCCGGCCCCCGGTCCCCTGCCAGCACCGGGGCCAGCTCCCACTCCGGGGCCAATAGCTCCTCAATTGATGCCGCATCCTAAGGATCGCCTGGACATTACATTTGATGGAGATCTAGAAAGTTTATCTTTCTTCATTCTGCAGGTGGGAAAATTTGTTCAACGCTGGGGCCACCTCTTCCAGGATGAGGAACAACAAGTGGATTTTATTGCCTCCCGGTTGAGGGGAAGTGCGACCAGCTGGTACGTAGCATCGCATGACATAGAAGCTGTGGAATTAGGGAGTGTGGATGCGTTCATGTGGGCTCTGAGGAATCGCTTTGAAGACCCGGCAGCTGCCCAGAAGGCAGAGGCATCTCTCCATACCTTCAAACAGCGTCGCCTTACGGTTCGCGAATACTCCACGGAGTTTCAAAAGCATGCCACAAAGATCCGGGACTGTACGGACCCAGTGCTGGCCCAACAGTATCGGATGGGGCTTGCAGTGGATGTCCGTAACAATGTCTTGAGTTCCAAAGAACCACGAACTTTACAGGGCTGGATGGAAGAGGCGGAACGGGCTGAGGGCTGACTGCGCACCATGAAGCTGGATGTTTCGCTGGGTACTAGCCACCCTGCCGCCTCTCCTCACCCAAAGGGTAAGCAAACCCCACCAGCAGTGACCCTACGAGACAAAAGCATGAGACAAGGGCTCTGCCTGAAGTGCGGAGAAAAGGGATACTTCGCCGCCTCCTGCCCCAAGGAAGACACTGGTAAAGCCCCACCTCATGAGAAGGACAAACGGTGCCTGGGCACCCCATCCAAAAGGGGAACTGTGAAACCATGGAACCCACGGGGTATATACACACACCCTGAGAGTTTTGAACCATCGTTGAGTGAGGAGGAGGCAACGGAGCTGTTGGGAAACGAGTCGGTCCTGTTGTAAGTGGCGCAGTACAGCAGGACCCATCTCCTGAAGCGCCTAAAGTGGTGAGCAACTACCCTTCCCTCTTTTTCATGACTGTAATCATTATGAACCCAGCCATGATGACCCACATACGGGTGCGCGGCCTTATAGACTCGGGATGCGGGAGGGATCTCATCAACCCTTCCCTGGTATCGGGGTTGGATGTAGCAGTGGTCAAATTGAAAGATCCAATTACATTTATCCAGATGGATGGGTCACCCATGAAAGAGCCCTGTAAATTCAAGACTGTGCCATTGTGAGTTGGGGTGGGTGACCATTGGGAACACCGTTCGTTTGTGGTGGCTCCACAAGCCAAGTTCCCTCTCATCCTCGGCAGCCCGTGGCTCCACGGTCATGACGCTTATATACTGTGGGAGGAGGGCATTGTTCACTTCATATCCCCGAAGTGTACAGAGCATAAATGGAATCCCGCCTGGGGCACCCCTCCCCAAAATGAGCCACCCCGAGCTTGTCTTGCTGCTGAGGAACTAGCCCACATCCCCGAGGAATATAGAGACTTATCCCGGGTTTTTGAGGAGGAGGAAGCAGATGAACTCCCCCCCCACCGCAACTCTGACTGTGCCATTGAGTTACTCCCAGGTCATAAAATGCCCAAAGGGAAGATTTATGCCATGAGCCCTACAGAGAAAGAGGAGTTGCGGAAGTTCATCGACAAGAACCTGGCGCATGGTTTCATCCGGCCCGCTTCCTCTCCATTCGCAGCCCCTGTATTGTTCTGTAAAAAGAAGGATGGGGGACTTTGTCTTTGTATCGACTACCGGGGACTGAATGCAGTGTCGGCAACTAATGTGTACCCAATGCCTCTCATCAAAGACCTCCTTGTGAAGGTCGCCCAGGGCAAAATCTTTTCAAAGCTAGATTTGCGAGATGCTTATTTTCAGGTGCGCATCAGGCAGGGGGATGAATTCAAAATGGCGTTCAACACTCCCTTGGGACAGTTTGAATACCGTGTGATGCCGTTTGGGTTCCAGGGGGCTTCGGGAGTATTCATGAACTTGATCAATGAGGTATTACACCCCTACCTGTTTAAGGGTGTAGTTGTTTACTTGGATGATATCTTGCTGTACTCCCCTGATTTGGAATCTCATGTCCAGTTGATGAGACAAGTACTCACAAAACTCTTGGAACATAAACTGTTCATCAAGCTTTCTAAATGTGAGTTCCATCAGACCCGCATTGACTTTCTAGGCTACTGTATATCCCCCAAGGGTCTGGAGATGGATCCCCAGAAAGTCCAAGATGTGTTAAATTGAGAGCCCCCAAGAACCCGGAAACAACTCCAAAGTTTCATCGGGTTTGCGAACTTCTACCGCCAATTTTTGCCTCACTTTGCCCACGTGAGCCTGCCGCTCACAGACCTCCTAAAGACAAAAGGGAAAGGGGCGGGGGCCCTCCAACCTGGGGCAAAACTGGACTGGATCGCTAAATGTCAAGAGGCATTTGATCAGCTAAAACATTTATTCACCACTGAACCTGTTCTGGCATACCCCGATGAAACAAAAAAAAAATTGTGGTGCAAGTCAACGCCTCTGACACCGCCATGGGGGGGGGCAATTTTGCAAGAGGGTCCCGATGGGCAACTACATCCCCTAGCTTATGTTTCACGTAAATGTAATGCCACCGAGAGGTTCTGGCCCGTGTGGGACAAGGAAGTGGCCTCGATCTGCTTAGCCCTGGCCACTTGGCAGCATTGGCTAGAAGGGGTCTGAGTCCTGTTTGAAGTCTGGACAGACCATAAAAACCTTGAGGTTTTATGCAAACCGCGGAACGTTAACGCTAAGCAATTCCGATGGGCTGAATTTTTCTCTAAATTCCAATTTACCCTTCACCATTTTCTAGGGTGGCCCAACCCCCTAGCCGATGCTCTCTCATGCCTACCCCAGCATGACAGCAAACGGGTAGAGATCCGTGAGTCCTTTTTTACCCCCTCTCAGTTAAGCGGGGTGGTAGTGACTCAAAAACAGAGCCAGGCACACCTATCTCTGCCGTGCCAAGGGGCCCCATGGGAAGAGCACTTTGCTAAGGCTACAACTGAACCAGAGACACAGGCACTGCAGTCCCAAGGGTCCCTGGAACGCTGTGCAAATAATTACTGGTACAAGGGAGAAAAGTTATTTGTATCCGAGGCCATGCCGCAAAAGGTGTTACAATCAGTCCATGGCACAAAGCCCGCTGGACATTTTGGCTATGTCAAATTGCTGCACTTACTACAACGAAGTTTTTGGTGGCCCCAGATGAGAAAAGACCTGTCCATCTTTGTGCATTCCTGCCCGATTTGCAGCCTCTGCAAGCTGAGGGGGGAACCCCGGGACTATTGCAGCCCCTGCCAACCCCCCAAAGACCATGGGAAGTCATTTCTATGGACTTCATTACTGAATTACCCCCGAGTAAGCACATGATGGTGATTTGGGTGGTGGTAGATCTGGTCTCCAAACAAGCCCACTTCATCCCATTCCAGGGGTTACCAACAGCCAAATTGTTGGCAAAAGCATTCCTCCACCATATTGTGAGATTACATACGTTGCCAGCTAAAATAATATCCGACCGTGTCACGCAATTCATTTCTAAACTATGGACAGAATTAATGTCCTCAATGGGCATTGAACACACCCTAAGCAGTGCTTACCATCCAGAGACTGACAGTCAGATTGAAGAGGTTAATCAGACCCTTGAGCAATACTTACGCTGTTTTACTAATTACCAACAAGACAATTGGGTCGATCTTCTCCCCTTAGCCGAGTTTGCCTACAATAACTCCTGGCATTCGTCAAGTGGAGTTTTCCCTTTCAAAGCCGCTCTGGGATATGACAGCCCCCCTTTACCGTTTCTCAAACCGACTCAGGGAATGGCGGGGGAGGCTGCGGACTGGTGCAAGAAACTCAGTGCCTCCTGGCTGCTCATTTGTGAGGCCCTAAAGACTGTGAAGGCTGCCTACAAAGCACAGGCTGACAAGAAAAGGGTGGTGGGTTGGGATCTTCAGCCTGGGAAATATGTGTATCTGTCTACAAAGAACCTGCGCCTTCTCCAGCCCTCAAGGAAACTGGCTTGGAAGTACATTGGTCCTTTTAAGATCACCAGGTGTATCAATGATATGACTGTGGAATTGGATTTGCCCAAAACCCTTAAACACATTCATCCCATCTTTCATTTCAGCCTCCTGAAACTGGGGCACCCCCCGAACAAGTGGCATCCTGAACAACTGGTGCCCCCCTGATTGTGAATGACAGTGAACATTATGAACTTGCTGACATCCTGGACTCTAAACTGATACGAGGCCAGCTCCACTATTTAGTGGAATGGGTTCACTTTGGCCCCCAGCATAGGGAATGGGTGAAAGTCAGTGACATCAGGGCACCTTATCTCATCAGTCGATTCCATCGCAAGTTCCTGACAAAACCGGGAGGTCCAGCCTACATTCCCTCTTGAGGTGTGGGGTGGATTTTAGGGGGGGCAGAATGTCAGAGGGCTAAAGCTCTGTATTATCGTTTACATTGTGTTCATTATTCTGTGTTTACTATCTTGCCTTTTGCTTTTGCGTTTGCATAGAAGATGCCAGCTGCAACGTGGGAGAAATACTTTCCTGCCGCCTCGTCTTATCACGGCGGCCTTGAAGAATAGGCTTTGGAGCATTCCTCAGTCTTGGGAATTTTCCAGTCCTACGTGACTAGGTGGTGGTGGTGGGGGGTAGTACTCCCAACTATTAAGTAATCCTCCCACCGGGAGTTTCCCGCATGTGTGCTAAAAGTTGATTTGCTAGTTTGGCTTTGCATCATACTATATCAATGTCTGAACGGCTCATGCCTCCATTCCTGACAATAGCAGTACTACTGTGGGTAACAGCATTGTATTCTTATAAAGCATCTCTTTACTTGAAGAATGCCTGGATTTACTTGCTATTGAGCCTGACATTAAGTCTGCAGGTAAGCAACAAGAACAACAAAGTGGCACAGTGGAGATCATCAACTAAAGCTAGCAGTGGCCATCTCTGTCCCATAGCTTAGCCTGAAGCCAGACTGAAAAGGGTCTAGAACAGATGAGTTATCCAAGAATACCTGGAGTTAGTCTGCTACTGTTCTCTCAATCACTTTGCCTAGAAAGGGCAAGTTAGAGATAAAGTGTTAATTAGCTGCATCATTTTCCTGTAGGGATGGTTTTTAAACCAGCCGGTTTGGTGTAGTAGTTATATGGAGTTTGAGTTCCCACTCCTCCACATGCAGCTGCTTGTGTGACCTTGGGTCAGTTACAAGTTATTTCAGAGCTATTCTGTCATGAGCAGTTCTCAAAAGAGCTCTCTCTGCCCCATCTACTTCACAGAGTGTCTGTTGTGGGGAGGGGAAGGAAAAGGAGATTGCATACTGCTCTGAGACTCCTTCGGATAGTGAAGGGCGGGGTGTGAATCCAATCTCCTCCTCCTTCTAAAGTAGTGGGCAGATAACCACCTCTTTGAGTGTCCGGGGAAAGGTGCCCTGAATTAGTAACTGATTTATAAGATCCTACTTGTGACCAAGACTGAATAGATTGGATGCTTCCTGTTGCTTCCATAAAACTTGTGTCCTGTTGTTTTTCCTTGGGGCTTGCCTTGATTTGTAGATTAGAGTCATGTTAGTTCTAGCCAAACTGATAACACAGGAGGCATGTATCCATGATGAATAGTTTTGCTTTATCCGGCTGAATGTAGGTTATCTAGGAAGAATGTAGCTTTAGAAGAAAAGTAGTGTGGTCAGCAATATGTGACCTGAGAACTGTGCATGCACCAAGAGTTGTACAAACAAAATCGTATTATGATGATGCAGCTATGATTGACACTGGGAAGGGTATAAGATCTAGCAATGCCCAGAATAATGTTGAACTCTATGGCTTTTTGCTAATCTGTTCCCTTTTCATTCTGGAATAAAAGACTTTCCCTTGCTACTGGCATCCTGGCTGTTGTGTGTCTTATTTGATTCAGCTCAAGCAGTCCAAGAGCCTATTTTGCTAACACACTTGACAAAGGTATCAAGCAGAGTTGTATTTTGCCCCCCCTAACTTCTACTTAAATTTTTTGGTGCAACAATTAAGAAATCTAAGCTTCCATCCACCAAAGCTTGCTGATAAAATGATCTCTGCCTTGCTATGTGCAGACGACACCATCATCTGATTCCACTCTCAAGTAGGCCTTAGGGGAGCACTCCGTGCCTTCTCCATATACTGCAAAGTGGAGGAGGAGGAGGAAAAGAGTTAGATTTATACCCTGCCCTTCCCTTGGAGTCTCAGAGTGGCTTATAATCTCCTTCCCTTCCTCTCCTCACAACAGACACCCTGTGAGGTAGGTGATGCTGAGAGAGCTCTGAGATAACTGTTCTTGAGAGAACTGCTCTGAAAGAACTTATGACTGAAACAAGGTCATACCAGCAGTCACATGTGGAGGAGTGGGGAATCAAACCAGGTTCTCCAGATTAGAGTCCACCACTCTTAACCACTATACCAAGAGGAGTGGCTTGTGATAAACTATCAAAAACCCAAAGTCCTTATCTTTACAAAAAAATCAAACTCACAGATGGCAAATAGAGGGCCATAACATAGAACAAACCAAAACTTTTACATACCTTGGTATAGTCTTCCAATTGTCTGGACATAGGAGACCTCAAGCATTGCATACTGTTGGGAATGCCCACAGAGCATCCTTGCCATTCAAAGATTCTACTTTACAAAGGGAGCTTCCTTTATCCTGCAGTAATCAAGGTCTTCCAAGGAAAAGTTGTCTCTCAGCTCCTATATGATTCCCAACTCTGTATCTATAAAGAAAGGTGCTCACTGGAAACAGTACAATTCAAGTTCTTGCAATTGATCCTTGGAATTCCGTAATGTGTCTGGAACACCCTCCTTAGATTAGAGACTGGGATGATCTCCTTGGAGACCTGTATGTGGCTCTTCACAGCCACCTACTGGTTAAAACTTGTCTTCAATCTGGTGCGGCTAGCTCCCTTGATGACAGCCACAGATCAGCCTGGCAAAGAGCTAGAGTTGCCAGGTCCCTCAAAGTCCCCAGCAGGGCACTTTGGGGGGGTGTTACTGGAGGGAGTGGGGAGTCCCCAGGGTGATGGCATCACTCAGAAGTGATGCCATCATGTTGGGGAGTGGAAGCCCTCGTGTCTCCCCAGCAGCATCTAAAGGGTCTTTTTAGACCCTGCTCGGAAGAGGTGGGGGGCACATGCACCTGTACACTGAGACCTGAATTCAGGGCTTGGAGTGTAGGTGCACAGCCCCCGCCTCTCCCCAGCAGTGTCTAAAAGTTCCTTATAAACCCTGCTGTGGGAGGTGGGGGGGAGGCAGCACATGCCTGTATCCTGAGCCCTGAATTTGGGGCTTGGAGTACAAGCGTGCAGCCCTCGCCTCTCCCCAGCAACTTCTAAAGGCAGCTTCTAAAGGCTATGAAATGAGCTCCTGGCTGAAATTCGAGCACTATGGGATTTGCAACAATTCTGTAGAGCAGTAAAGACCGAGCTCTTCTGTCAAGCATTTTGATATGCTTGTCACACTGGCAGTACCGCAACAGCACCAGCACTTTATACAGCACTTTATACAGAATGCCGCCATATTTTAATGTAACTCAGTATTTATTGTATTGTTTTTAGATGTAGCAATATTGTGTTTTAAATTGTATATGGGTTTTAACTGCTTGTAAGCCACCCTGAGCCGCCTCGGTGGGAGGGTGGGATAAAAGTTTAATAAATAAATAAATAAATTTTAAACCGTGCTGGGGAGAGGTGGGGGGAGGCTGGGGGGTTGGTCTTGGGGGCAGGGCTTCTCCCACCCCCCAGCTGTCCAGTGGGTAGGAAATAGCCCCTCCAAATCTGGCAACCCCTGCCAAACGGGGGGGGGGTTTGTGGTCTGGCAAGCCTACAAAGAGCGATAGAGGGAAAAGTCCAGGAGATTGGCCTTTCCCCCAAGTCTTAATGTGCCTTGGGCACCAAAAAGCAAAAGAAAGAGTTAAACAGTATCTCTGGGATCAAGTTCTATAATCAGACAGAGCACAAATATGGAAACATCCAATTATTCTCCAACATACTAAATGCTTTTAACTAGCAGATTACCTCAGATCTCTCATGATCTCCAAATATTGCAGAATCGTTACTCTTGCACACTTTAATGTTTTACCCTCCTGGATGGCAGATACCATCAAGTCCCACTCTCTCAAAGGTTCTGCCCATGCTACGCAGGGAAAGTAGAGGCTACAGAACAAGTTCTGATGCATTGCCCATTTTACAATAATATCCGATCTCAATATAGAGCTCCAATTCTGTCAACTTTACCAGGAAGATCTGAACAACTATACATCTCCCTCCTTCTTGCAAACCTTTCCCAGGATACAACTACTAATGTTGCAAAATTTTGCCTTCAGTTGTGTGGGATATGCAAATACCTGACTGAAGCCCAGGAATAGCCTCTCAATTGGAGGAAAGTACCTCTTCACCACCCCATAATTTGTGCTCAATGTTAAGTCCCCATTGTACTGCATGTCCCCTTTACCCTTTTAACCCTTTATTTTATTTCTATTTCTTCTCTTATTATTGCTGATTCTTTGAAGCTGATTTTGTATTGAAATAAATTATTGATTAATTGACTGATTTATAATAGATACTAAGAATTTGTTGATGTGGTCCTTATATGATTTTAGCAGCCAGGATAAGCAAAAATACAGAGTACAAATAATGTCCTTCACCAATCCCAGCATTTTGTTGACATCCATCACAGGACTGAGTCAGAATGATCTATAGACCAGGTGGTATATTAGGCCTTTCTGCTGGCCTTTCTTCTAGTGTGCCTGTGTTACAGCTAACATTCAGATCAAGGACTATTCACAATATTTTATCAGCAAAAAAACCTGGCAATAGTATCACAACTAATTGTCTCTTCCTGAGACAATACAGGCTCAGATTTTGGTGTCAGCAGTTGCTGAGCTACCTTGAACAACTGGGATAATTATAAACTAGCTGATACTATAGTAACAGAGTAATAACATTTCTTTGTCACCATCACCACTACTTTATAGGTCCTCTAATGGGCTTTATAGCATAATCTATCAGATTCAGTACAAGTTCGCCACCCACATCATTCTAGACATCTCCCAGCCCTCTTCAGATCACTTAGTTATGTGGTAAACCAGGGGCAGGAGTGGTTGTAGAGGGCAACCTTATCAATAGCTTCAGGGAGCTTCATGTTCCACATTCCCACTGCAGCCTCAGCTGAGTTTGCTGGAAGAACCACATGTGATGTCTCTGTGCCTCAGCCTCCAAGAAGCAAGTGACCAGGGAGTTACAGACAGGCAGAAACTAAGCATCTTCCTGTTTACTCTTCTTTCACTGAACCCTTTGAAGTGTAGATTGCTACTCTTAGGGAAACAGCTTCCTCCTGTATCCTCTCTCTCCTCCTGCATGCACACAAAGAGGAAGGGCACATTTCTCCATCTCTGGAACCATGGATGCAGACTGCCTCTCTGCATCCTCATCCATCACTAGTGTTAAACAGTGAGTTCCATGGATGAACAGACCCAAGTATAGTGATCAGCTCTCTTTATTAGTGATTTCATCGAGGAGAAGGAGGACTGAAAATCCCTGGCAGAAGCTGGGTTTTTAAGCATGTAAGACACCACACTCCAAACACACCCCACTCCCAACAATAGGCTATTTACATTACATTGTTTCTCTGTTGGTCCACTCTAGGATCCTTGTTTCTCTGTTGGTCCATTCTAGGATCCTAGCCAGCTATTGTTTGTGGATGCAAGCTCAACCTGACCTCAGGGCTAGTTGAGGCTGACTCATCCTTAGTACACAACAACTAGCTAGATAGAACAGAAACTGTCAGAGTCTCTGAGCTGTATTTCCTAAATAAAGTAGTTCTTATTTTCTTTTAAACTGATAAGTGGCTCTGTGTAACTTTGTAGTCTTATAAGCATACGCTGAACAAAGGAGCACTGCTGCGTTCTGAGCCTTAAGTGCACTCTGCAAATTTAGCAAGGGATCTGGACTAACATACCAGCTCTCCCAATAGTGTTTGGGTTCCTAAATTCTCCCCAAGTATTCTGGAATCTAGTAGGATTCATGAGCGTCTGTGGGTGGCCCATTTTAACCAGACCTTCTCTCATGCAGGGTGGTGGAGCTATATTCACCTTGGCTTTAAGTAGGCAATGGTCAGACCAGGGGTCATTTCATAGAAAAAAAGGTGCAGGAGCTCATTAGCATAACTTATTTGCATATGCCACACCCCCTGACATAACTGGTGAGAGATGGTGTAGTGTTCTGCAGCGAGATGCCTCGTCTGGTAAACAACAACACCCAGTCATTGCTTATAGGACATCTTTATTCAGTCGAAGAAGACACCAAGAAGGGAGAGCGAAGAACAACACCACATATGCCTGAAAGTCCTGTGACCCTCCTCATTCTTAGGTTAAATACATCACAATAGTATGGAAAGCCACCCACTAAAAGATACACACACATGACATCTCTCACTCCAAAAATAGAAGAAATGTTCGACTACCAATTAAAAAATTAAAAAATAAAACATATAACATTCATGATAAACAATTAAAGTTCATATAGCCTATACGACAAAATACATATGAGCATAGACATTATGGCATGTATCTTTCTGGAGAAAATACACACCATAAAATGTTGTACACCTAGGAATCCTTTCTACTGTCTGGGAACTACTCAGTTCCTGATTTTCCCTTTCTGTCACTTGACTACAATTCGGTTCCCCTAACACCTTATTATCTTGTCCTTGTTCCCTGTTGAACTCATTATCCTTTTCCTCAAGCCTCCTCTGTTCTCTTCCGACTCCTTGCTGCTGGCATCTAAGATGAACTCTATTACACCGATAGGTGTTACCATCAGAAGTCTGTACCCTATACGTGCATGGTTGCTGGCATCGCTCTGTTACTACTGCAGGACATCACTGCCTATTTTCCTCTACCCACACCTCATCTCCTTTTAATGATTTAAGTGGTTTCGCTGCTCGATCATGGAAATATTTCTGTGTGTCCTGGATTTCCTGTAAAGCCTCTACTCCACTTGGTGTTTTGGGACATAATCTCTGCTGGGATCCTGGCAACTTACTCCTCAACACTCGGCCCATTAACATTTCTGCTGGCGAATACCTCATTCCTGTAACAGGCATGTTCCGATATTCCAATAATACTAGATGTATATCCTTTTTTGAATAGTCTGCTTTCCTCATTAACTGTTTGATGGAGCCAATAGCCCTCTCTACCATCTCATTTGATCTAGGATATCCAGGACTGCACGAGGCAGCTCTGAGTCTTGGAGCTGCAGGGGAGGGCCATAGTCAAAGAAGTTTGTTTGAGGTGCAAAGCCTTGTCGCTCCACTCGTCACTCTGCTTGTGTACCATCCACCAGGCAGCGCAGCATGAAGAGAGAAAGCACTGCCTGCTGGGCGGGGGTGGTCTACACATGCGCGGTGGCAGGCCGGCAGCTGCTTCATATTAGAATCATAGAAACATAGAGTTGGAAGGGACCTCCAGGGTCATCTAGTCCAACCCCCTGCACAATGCAGGATATTCAGAAATACCTCCTCCTCCACACACCCCAGTGAATGCAAATCAAGTCCCTCTGCACTTTCAAAAAACCTCACTTTGATGCTTTGCTGTGCAACAAAGAAGATGACAGACAAACATAGGTTAAATCTGCATTTGCATTTTTAAATCAGTTACATGCTGCTATGATGCCGTCTTTCTCTATGCTTGTTTGAATGTTGTTTGGAGAAGATTCTTTTAAAGCAGTGCGGTGGTGCAATGACAGTGGAGCTGCCCCGAAAGGACAATAAACCTATGTAGACGTGCAAAAGTATGCTAGCACTGTTGAGGTGTAAAAACAACACCAAATGAGGACAGCTTTTTTGAAGACGGAGTCAAAAGGCTGGGGCACTGGTGGGAAAGACAAATGCAGATTTGGCCATAGTGGACTCCATAGCATTGTTGACAGGTCAGGAGGAAAACATTACACAGACATCACACTTCCCCCTCTGGCTTGTCAGTATCCCTTCTGATGAGCCCAGCCTAGCTTTACAGCAATGGGACTTACTCCAGAGTATGTCTGGAATGCCTCTGCACACTTATCTGAGAATCAACCCCATTACACTGAATGCCACTTAGTTCTGAGTAAACATGGATGGAATTCGGCTGACCACACCTTCGAGGAAGAAGAGCCCTGGCCTGCCCGACCTTTGCCCCCCAGCTCAGCCTGCAGCACCTGCCCTTCACCGTTGCTCCTCAACTCCCAGCTCGGCCCGCTGCCTCCCGGGCTGGACGAGTGGCAGGAGCGCTTGCCTGTCTTCAGCAGCATCCAATGCCAGCTCACCCCACAGGACCTAGACGAGTTCCTGGACCAGGAAAGCCCCACCAGCGAGGACAGCAGCAGCAGCACCAGCGGATTGTTGCACACCTGCAGTGCCGCCACCACCATATGTGCCCACAGCCCACTCCTCCCAGAACGCCATTCCTCCTCAAAATGACCCCTGGGTCAGACCATGCTTCAGATCAAATTTCTAACCCTAAAATCAGGCCTTCCATCAATTGCTCAGTATAAAGAAATAAATCCAGTGGG
Organism: Gekko gecko; assembly: GCA_029375565.1. Lineage (NCBI taxonomy): Eukaryota > Metazoa > Chordata > Lepidosauria > Squamata > Gekkonidae > Gekko > Gekko gecko. The sequence continues at coordinate 83,239,302 of JAPDNY010000004.1, forward strand.
TGACCTCTTTCATGTGTTGGGCCCATCACAATTTGTTACAACTTTGGCCAAGTTCAGACTGACAGTTTGCCCTGAGATAGGCGTGTTTCAGCAATGTTTCACAAGCGGATTAAAGGGGGCGTTCACACAGGCACATCTGTCTGGCGTTCCCCAGCCATACTCAACCCGTCTTGTAATGCTTTGTTCCCGAGTTAAATAGATACCTGTTAAAAGTGGTATCAAACCCCGGAAAGCATGTCTGTCCCACATATATCCTCCACCAACACAGTGTGAACGCTAAAATCCATGATTTTGATTGTGTGCTCATGCACATATGCGCTCATGCGCATAAGCACATATCTCCAGATTAGCGAAACAGAAAGCTGTGCCTTACAGCTGCGCCTTTGGGCCAACAGTGTGAACACTCCTTCACACCTCCTCCCCAGTATGTTTCTGCATCAGTCAGCACAGTGTGACCACAGTTTGTTCCGGGGCTTTTTTGCCACGACTTGCTCCCACTTCAAACTGCCAGTCTGAACTTGGCCTATGTATGTATCAGCAGCTTAAATCTGAGACTTCAACAAAGTGCAGCTTTTTTATCTTTTGCTTATGAAACTGCTTCTTCATGTTAAATAAATTCAGCATGTTTGATCATTTACAGACCAAGAATGAGGGAGGAATTGATGCATGACAAATAACATTTTCATGTCACTTTGTGGAAGTCACAGATTCAGTCCAATGGATTCACCTGCATGTCTGAATATTTGTCTCTGCTTTTCTGTATATCCAATTAAGGCAAGTGTGATCTAGTCAAATGGGCAGACTATTAGACCTAAGTGGATCCCACCTCAGGGCCTGTTCTCATGACAGTCTGGCAATATGATGGGTGTGGATAGCACCTGTTGTACAGCCTCAGTCAAGCAAGGCAAGGTGTAGTATTCTCTTTTCTGCTCTAACAGCTTGACAGAAAATGAGGCTTCTGGGCTATTTCTGCTGGGCTTAGGTGCTACCAAGACAGCTGGCCAGTTCCTGGTTCAGCAGTTATGAAGTAAAATAGAGGGAAGTGATAATATAATCCATCTGGCCTTATAGAAACTCATATCTTGATTTTAAATACTTTGTATTTTCTGGAGTGTCATGTACTGAAAGCTTAACAGTTGATCACAGGACTTGTCTGGGCTGAGTCATGGGCATGTTGAACTCTTTTCCAGCATCCTTCACACACCCATTTTTTAATTTGATACAAAATCCTTGTCCATTCCTGGCAAGGCAAATCCCACAGAAACATTTGGTAGAACAGACCAAACTGAAGATCACAGTATATAGTGAGATGAATTGCTACGAAGAGAGAGCTACAACCAGCCTTAAGGACCAAGCCAGACAGCACATTTGACACAAGCTGGGTCTGGTTTTCCCAACTTGGAACCAGTCACCAAGAGGCATCTAAGGACAGTCTAGATAGACATGTTAGGGTTCTTTTATTCTACAAATTTATTTGAAAGCCAGTTGTTACTAGACATAAAATTGTTTATTATTCTGCCTGGGTCCTCACACCTCATTCACTCACATATAAAGTACATTCTACTGGCCATAAGTGGTTGGGTAGATGCTCTGGGCCCTCCCAAGGAGATCTGTACCACAGTGGTGGCTGCCCATGGAGAGCTTCCCTAGCAGCTGCCTGTGACAGCATGTATGACTGCAAATCCATATCATCCAGCTTGACTCTCAGTCAAAACCCAAGGCCTCAGTCAGAATGCATAAATAACAGCCAAACTAGATGCAATATTCTCCTTGGGTTCTACTTCGGGGACCCAATCTGTCTAACATGTATGACTATTCAAACACTTGTCCATATCTCTTTCCCATTATCCCCACTTTCAGTCCTTGTGTAGAGTCCAAGGCAGCAAAGACCATAGTACTGAGAGTCCGTGGATGTTCTGTGGGATTGTTTGCTTTCTATTGTCTTCTTGCTGTCCTCTAAGCTGTGGAGTCCTGTGAGCAAAAATTCTACTTTGTGAGCTACTGGCATTAAAGTTGTGAGCAGATGATTTGGCCACTGCATTAATTAGTTTGCTCTGGAGCCAAGGCAAAAATGTATGAGCCAGAGGCTAAAAAACTGTGAGCTAGCTCACACTAATTCAGCTTAGAGGGAACACTGATTATAACAGAAATATACAGAGCATACTGCAAGCAGCAAGGAATTGTGGGATGGCATGGAGAGGGTTAAAAAATGCCTGGGATGGATTAAGTCTACACCCCTGGTTGTTCTGTATGAGACTAATGATGTGATTAGAGAAGCATGTGCCTGGCTTTCTCTGACAGGGTTCCCGTGAAGTGAACCAAGGAAAAATGTTACATTTCACTACTAGTAAAGAGAGAAACATTTATTATTAATATTTTACCACCTCAGATTGCTGTTATGTAAGTAAATATCAACTTCTTTAGGGAGTTCATCACAATAGGATACTCACTAACCTCACTGAAATGCCTTTGGCAGCCATTTTCTTATGTGACCTTTCCTTTCCCACCACTTGACAGCAACTATTTCATGCCTGTCCTGTTCCTGTTCCCCTAATAAACATTACAAACTACGGGGTTTTTCGGTTTCTGGCGTTGCGAATGGCGGCCACCTTTCGGGAAGTCCCCGGAGGTGGTTAGCCCACACGCAGTTTGGGGGGGTCTTTGCAGGTTTGCAAGACCCTAGTGAGCCTTAGGCAAAGGCTCCAAACCGGGGGCGCTTGGGGAGTAGCCTCTTTGCCGGCAGTTAGCCGGGAAATTGAGGCTTTCTCCCCGCCCCAATCGGCCCCGCTGCGGTGTGCCCGTAATGGGACTTAGCAACGCCACCGATTTCCAACAGGAGTGAGGAACAGCGATGAATTAAAGCAAAAAGAAGAAACGGCAGGAACCGTGAGTTGGAGGTCTGAATTTGAAGCGAAACCCGAGCCTTTCCCCCGTAAGCGAATAAGCGGCTGGGAGGAGGGGGAATCCCCCCCCCACTGAGAAGCGGGACTTGCATAAGAAAGCTAAGGGGGATAAAAGGGAAGAAGGGTTGGTGAAATTACCTTTGGGGTGCCATTGAAGCGAATGAGTTAGCGGGACTCCTGAGCGACGTGTCACGAACTTTTATAAAGTAAACAAATACAAGAAATGTCTGCCATGAAGAAGGTCCCTTTGAAAACTGAGAAGAAGGGAGGCGGGACTTCCGGTCCGGGTAATCCCCTCCAGAGCCGACTGTCAGTCAACAGACAAGCGAGCTACTGCACCCTCTGCTGGTCCAAATACAAAAAATCAGCAAAACCTTAACTAATATGGAAGGTGTTCTCAACAGTCAACAGAGGCAACTAACAGAGACGTCAAAGAAGATGGAGGAGATCGCACAGAAATGTTTGGTCTCGTCGGAAGACATCGGAAAAGTGAAGAAAAGGGTCAACAAGTTAGAAAAGCATCAGGATGTGCAAGAAAAAAGAATTTTGATGTTGCAAATGGAAAAATCGAATCTGACTCTTCGATTTCAGGGCATTAAAGAAGAAGAGAAGGAAGATCTCAGATCTATACTTGCGAATGCCTTGGCACCCGTAACTGGCAGAGATCAGCGTGAGTTAAAAGAAGAAATGGATAAGGTCTATAGGGCCTACTCCTCATTTACAAAAAAAATAATCTGCCAGCAGAAGTGGTTGTCAAGTTTGTCAAGCAAAGTACCAGAGATCAAATCTTGCGTGCAGTTGCAGCGGTGCCCTTGAAAATTGGGGAGCAGACCATCAGAATATTGAAAGATGTGCCTTATGAAATCCGGATGAAAAGGAAAGCTTATAAAGGATTGACCACTTTTCTACAAAGAAGACAGGTCATATACAGATGGACCTTCCCTGAAGGCCTTTTGTTCAAGTACAAGGATAAAAGAGAGAAGATTGACTCCATCTTCAAGGCACAGGAATTTCTGAAGAGACATGCCAGTCCAGAGGAAGAGGCAGCACTCGCAACGTGGACAGATTTGAGTAGTGAAGATGACAGCGGCCCAGAGGAGGGAGGTGCCGGAGCGGGAGAAGTGAAAACCAAAGGTGGCCCATCCTATAACTTGAGGGATACCAAAGGAAGACAACCTAAGAAATAACTGTTCGGGAAACGTCAAAAAGGAGATGACTAATAATTAACCCCAAAGGACATTACTAACCTTATTAACAGAGTTATTTTGAATTTTTGTTAGATGAAAAAAAGACTCTCAAATCACGGAGATTGCCAAAAACTGTATCTATATTGATTTAAACTAACCTTTATTAACAGAATACTCACTCCGCTCTTTTCTTTATCCCTCTATATACCCTACCTTTTTCTATTTATAAAAAGAATAAATTCCTCTCCTTTTTAGGAGGGTTTTGATAAAAAAAAAAAAAAACATTACAAACTACATGCCACTTGAAGCCTTTCTACTGGTACACAGCATGAGAGCTACAGTCTAACACAGTTATGCACAGGGTAGATTGAAACAGGGATGCTTGACCACTTGCTAGTTCAGCTCACATCCTGTTCGTTGGCTGTGAAACTATGATAGCCCCCACCCCATGGTGGCTGGAGATTTCCTGGGCTTACAACTGATCTTCAGGCAACAGAGTTCAACCCCCCCTGAAGAAAATGGCTGCTTTAGAAGATAGACTCTGTGGCATTATACTCCATTGAAGTCCCTCCCCTCTCCACACCCTCCTCCTTCCCCGAAAATCTCCAGGTATTTCCTAACCCCAAACTGGCAACCCTACGAAGTGTGAATGGAGATCTGATTTTTCAGTGATTGGTCCAATAGGTTTCTTTCCGTCTGTGAGTGTTTGGCAGGTTGTTTCATTGTATTCTTTCCTTACTAACCAGGTAATACAGTGCGGTTGGTTTTTTGCACACAGCCCAATTTAATTTCTACTTTGCCCCTGTTATTTCTGTGTAACTGCTCTGCTCAGCAGGCAATTCTTTAAGTAGACAATTATATCACTCACTAATCATACAGATCAGTTATCAATATATGCTGTATTTCAATAAACTCCTACCCGTCAGCATTTGTTTAAAATTATTTAAATGTTATCATGTAGGTTTTAAATTGTTAGCTGTATTGGTGGTGTAACATGCCCCTTTGGCTGTGGGTTCCCAGAGTAGAGTACTTACTCAGCAGAGACAAGCTGGATCAAAACATCCACTGTTTATTTGCAAGGGGACAACTCCCACAACCAACAACTACATACAAAACTGGAAACTAAAACAATAGCTCCACCCAATAGGACCAAACACAATCACACAGATAATGGAGGGGTGGAGAAGTATACTGTTCCATTACATACATACATATATACCTACCTACCTACATACATACAATATACCGGAGGTGGCCGCTGTGAAGACAGAAAGATGGGACATAAATTTTGTAAAATAAATAAATAAATAGCTAATGGCTGCTGAACAGTTTGAATTGGCAGCATCTTTGTGTATGCACAGTTTTGGGAAAACCCAATGTTTTCCCAATGTTTTCACAGTTTTGGCATTTGTGCCAAAGTTCAGTAGGTATTTGTGGCTGCTTTGCATGAACTGAACAGACCAAATGATTGGCTCACATCTCAAAACCACCTTTGAATATACTAAGGTCAACATTCAAACCTGTTCATAGCAAATTTTACAGCATCCCTACACTAGTCTTATTCAGTACCCGCCACACGTCATACTGATCTCATTACAATCTCTGGGAGATCTTCTTTTACCATTATGTCTAAGAATAATTACAGTTCTTCCTCATGCATATGGAATATGGGAGGTAACTTTTGCATCAGGAATCTAATCCTTTTCTTTGCACACCTCATTAAGAATTCAAATTAAGGAACATGAATAATCTGTATAATCTGGCAGCGAAATCCTAAACAGAATTACAGTCTTCTAAACTCATTGCACTGTTAATGTGTTTCCAAACTGATAATTTAAAAACCAGCTATCCATGAATTGGGGATATGCCAGGTGACATGATTTTTATGAACATGTTGGATTTGTCAGCTTTTGCACACAGCAAACTGGGAGTCTAATTTTTTCTGTATTCAGCAATTCAGTGGTGCCTACACTTTGCCTTAAGGGTGTGATTTCAGGAAATGACGCACAAAGTCTTGCAGGTGTAGGCTATGTTGATCGTGTAAAATATATTCAGCAAAACTGGATTTACCAATATTGGTATTAGGAGGACCTTAAAATAAATCCTATTAAGAAGGCACCAATTATATACAAAGATAAGGGAAATATAGGTCTCTGTTTATTGACTCAGTTTTGAAATGAAAAGGGTGCCAATTTTCTTCCTCCAGGAATCAGATTAGGAAGCCTATAGGAAGGAGAATTAGGAAGCATGCAGATAATATTTGAAGGGGTTATTAAAAGATTATAGAGAGCCTAGTGACTGATGAGAATAAAGTCGGGGCTATTCAGGGCAGATTGCAGAGTTCAAAGGAGTGTTTTAAAAGGTAGTGAATTGACTTTCAAGACAGATTTCCCAGGAGCGCAGAACTTAGCCTTAAAAATCCCCCCCCCAAAAAAAAAAAGTTACACTAAGCAGTTATGCAGCAGGGGCAGTGTATACCAAAGTCTGAAGATTTCCAAATATTATACTGCATTTTAAAGCAAAAATTCCATCTTCATCTATTCACAACAGCAAAAGTAGCTGGCAATCGCATGAAAAAAACTGACTAAACACTGCTGAAACATGTAAAAAATGAAACCCCTTTAAAGAATTGAGTACAAATCCAAACAAAAAATAAAACCAACAAGGGACGTTACAAACAGTCGTGACCCCCACTCCGCTAGCTCTGGACTCCAACTCAGAAGCCTGAGGAGCCACACGCATGCCTGGGGGAGAGCAGGAAACTCTGCGGGACCCCTGAATGGGAGATGCCGTGGGGCCATTTACTCTAGAACCTGACCCTGAGAAGCCTGCAGTGGGAGCTCCTCTGCCATAACTTCCCTCTATCCCCCCAGGAACTGGGACAACTAAGCACCAGCCCAGGACTCAGCCCACCAGTGCAACAGAATCTGCCTCCACCTGGCAGGAGTGGCAGCGGCAGCAGGCTGTTAGCCGAACTGCTTATTTGCACAGTAGTCGAACTAACTTATTTGAGTTACTGGTCTATGTATACAGAGAAAGCAACTTCGTCCTGAAAACCCGTTTCCCCAAAGAGAACACTTGACAAGGTTTCTTAATTAAATCAAGATTCTCTTTACTGAATAATATCTTTTTAGTACACAGGCAAACAACACAGATGCACTCACACATACACACAAGTTCCTTTAGTTACAGTAGAAATGGAAACACAATATTGGGGTTTTAAACTAGAAGTATTTAGGAAGGGGAAAATCACGTGATACTTATCTGATCCTGTAGCTCGACCTTTCCACAGTGAAGAATACAAGAATTATTTCTAACTAAGAGAAACTCTCACTTTACACAGCTGGAACCTGCCAACATGTGTAAAGGGTCTATTGGTCTGGATTCCAAGAGAGCACACGAAAGTTACCTATAGTAGATGTAAGGTTGGGTGCAGGGGATGGTCACGGCAGATGCGCCAAAATAAAGGTTGCACCTTGTTTTATCAGCTAGTATTGGGGGCTGGCTTTGGGGTCTCTCTGGTCCGTCCCATCCCTATACCATTGGCTATGGGATGTGGGGTACCCTCCTACTAAGGTGGGGCAATATTGAAAGTCTGCACCTATCTACAGGGGAACCTTTTGGTCCAAGGTGCAAAGATGGGTTTTCATGGAAACCTGAGGAATGCAGATGACTCTGGGTTTTCAGTTTCGGTGTTGCGAATGGCGGTCGGGCTTCTGGGACTCTCCCAGAGACAACCAGCCCAAGCACGGTTGGGGGGGTCTCTGCACAAGCAGGGACCCTAGTGAGCTTTTGTTGAAGGCTCCGAACCAGGGGGCACTTTGGGGAGCAGCCTCTTTGCCAGCCTGATGGCCGGGAGATTGAGGCTTTCCCCCAGCCCCAGTGGCCCCGCTGTGTTGTGCGCGGATGGGACTCAGCAACGCCACCAACTTCTCGGAGTGAAGAAGCGGAAGATGGTTTAAAAAAGAAAGAATCGGCAGTAAACTGTGAGTTGAAGATCTACTTGGAAGTGGTTTAAATGTGTTCCCCCCCTAATCGTATAAGCGCATGGGAGAAGGGAGGAATCCCCCCCCTAGAAAGCGGAGCGTATAAACGAGAAAGGAAAGGGGGGGAGTGAAAAAGCGGACTAGTGAAGTTACCTTTTGGGGTTCTATTGAAGGAGAAGAAAGTAGCTTGTCTCCTGAGGTGCGCGGCACGGACTTTAAAGTAAACAATAAAAATGTTGGGCATAAGAAAATCCCAGACAAGCCGATGAAGAAGCTGGGAGGAACTTCTGGTGCTGGCAACCTCCCCCTGGAGCCAGCTGTCAATCAGCAGAAAAGTGAGTCACTGCGCCCTCTGCTGGATCAAATGCAGAAAATCAACGAAACTGTTTGTAACATGGAAAGTGTACTCAATAGTCAGCAGAAGAAGTTAATAGACACAGCTAAGAAGATGGAGGAGATTGTGCAGAAATGTTTGATCTCGACAGAAGACACCAAGAAAATTAAGAAAAAGGTCAACAAAATAGAAAAACACCAAGAGATGCAGGAAAAAAATTTTTAATGCTTCAGATGGAAAAATCAAATTTGACTCTCCGCTTTCAGGGCATAAAGGAAGAAGAGAAAGAAGATCTCAGAAGTATGTTGGTGAATGCCTTGGCACCTCTAACTGGCAGAGAAGCACAAAAATTAAGTGAGGAAATGGATGTGGCCTACAGAGCCTACTCCAACTTCACCAAGAAAAATAATCTGACAGCAGAAGTGGTTGTCAAGTTTACTAAGCAGCGTACTAGAGATCAAATTTTAAGAGCGACTTCAGCAATGCCCTTGAAGATTGGTGAGCAGAATATCAGGATTTTAAAAGATGTTCCATATGAAATTTGAATGAAAAGGAAAGCATACAAAGGACTGACCTTGTTTCTACAAAAGCATCAAATTGGCTTCAAATGGGGGATTCCCAAAGGATTACTGTTTAAATTCAACGATAAGAGAGAGAAGATCGACTCCATCTTCAAAGCTCAAGAATTTTGAAGAGACACACCAGTTCAGAGGAAGATGCAGAACTCGCTAAATGGACAATGTTAAGCAGCGAAGAAGACAGTGGCCCGGAAGAGGGAGGCACAGAATTGGAAGATGGAGGAGCGAAGAAAGGGCCATCTTATAATTTGAGAGATTTGAAAGGAAGACACCCCAAGATATAACATTTGTTCGTGAGGCGACAAAAGGGAGCAGTTTAATAATTAACCCCAAAGGACTTTACTAACCTATTTAACAGGCTGATTTTGGACTTTTGATAAGATGAAAAGAAGATCTTTCAACCACAGTGGAAGCCAAGAACTTTACTTGTACTAACAAAAGGATTAATGTACTAACAGAGAATTCACTCAACTCTTTTCTTTATCCCCCTGTATACCCTTCCCCCTTTCTATATATAAAAGCAATAAAATCCTCTCCTTTTTAGGAGAGTTAAAAAAAAAAAAAGGAATGCAGATGACTCTGGCTTGGTCCAAGTTACAAACAGGAAACAGTCTCAACACATGCAAATGCCAAGCATCTTGTGGGTTACATGTGGAGTTCAGAGTCCTCAATGGTGGACAGGTTGTCGTTTATAACATCCTTCTAGCAGACCATAATGCAGATGCTTTCTTGTTCCCAGTGCCTGATGGGTAGAGGTATGCAAGATATGTGTGTGTAACTTCATTAGCATGAAAGTACAGGCTGTGTGGTACCTTCCTAGTGCAGAGAGTCACATCAAACAAAGCACACAGTTCTCCCAAACCAAAGACACTTGCTAGCACCATTCTGGTGTGTGTGCAGGTCAGAAAATAACAAATAAAAGCATTTTCAAAGTACATCTCCTAACAAGGCTTATGTAGAGATAGTCCAGTGAAGGCACAGTGCCAGGCTTGCAGCCCATGCTCCATCTTCTGGGCCAGTGAGCATGATGATGTAATCCTGGCCCCAGTTAAGTCTGGACAAGATGAGTCCAAGAGTGCTGCCTCAAGAGCAGGTGGAGTTGCTGTCCTCTCAGCCTATTTAAGCCTTGGGCTGGGAGGAGAAGCTTTCTGGATCAGCCTGCCAACTAGGCACAAGCCTGTGTGCCAGCTCTAGCTCCCTGCTCCTGTCTGCCAGCATCTGTTGGTGCTTCCAGACGTCAATATCTAAACCTGAGGGCACTGCTCCAGAGATCTGACTGAGCCTGTCTGCAGAGTACAGGGCAGAAGCAGAAGAATTTCTTAGAAATACATCGGAAGAGAAATGAAGTCTGGAGGCTTGTCACAGCTAGCCATTGCCAGCTTTTTGAGGTCCTTCTCTACATGAAAAGGGATTTTTAGAGAAACCAAGAAGAGAACAGACTTGACTTTTATTGGTTAGCAATCTTCTTAAGTGCAGATCTAATAATTACTCTTCTAGTGCAGTATGAGAAAAGAACATTGCCCTTTTCAAGCATCACTGACAGTAATTTGCAAAAGAAAAGCCTCTTCCTTTTTCAGAACCTGACCACTGATGGTAGTTCATTAGTTTGTTCTGCTTTTTCAAAAGCATAAACTTTGTCAGAAATGCAGGTATCCATCAGTCATTGTATTAGTCACCAATATGTAATCTGATATCTACATATGTAGCTCAAAATGTTCCAATGATTGCACGAATATCCTCTTTAACATATTTTACAGAAATATGGAATAGTAGCTTAAGTATAATTTCAGGCATCACAACCAAACTTAACTTTGTTGCTGATGGGCATGAACTTGTTTAATTGTTGGGCTTGTCCACTTAGCCATAGTTTAATCTTGGCTAAGAATCCTGGTTAGTGGACAAAAACTAGCCTAAATTAGGGGCTGACATATTCAAATATAATGACTAGAGCTAGTTGAAGACTTCCATCTTCAGTCTTCAAAAGAGAGATGGGAGAAAATGAGTGTATGAGAATGGTAATAGGTTTGTGCTTACCAAGAACAAAATCTGGTTTATTTGTTACATTCAAATTGAACCTAAGTGCATTGGCTGTTATTTCATTTCATGTAATGCAGAAGGAGCTACTTCTGCTGATCACGTAATTTATTGAGGAGATTCCCATAGTGGGTGTGCATGTGAGTGAATAATCCATATTTTCAGGGCAAAGTACACTAATGAATTTCACCAAAGCAAAGTATTTTTTAATGACAAATTATCTGAGTTTGCATTCTTTCATGTTAAATGAACCACTCTATCACTTAACTGGAAATGAGCCATATGATATAAAAATGTAATGTAGGAATAAGAAGAGAGCCAAGAGTAATTTTAGAACAAGGAACTGGAGGAGGGAGCCTTCAATATCTACTAAAATAAGGAAAATACAAATTTAGATTAGCAGCAATGGAACAAAGGAGAGTAGGGGTCATTAAATTTCATATTTCATTAGGATACAATTCAAATCAGATACTGTAGTTAAGTGGGAAGGGAGATCTATAGTTAAGTCTGAGGCCAGGATACCACCTTTGACTACAATGAAGATGAATTTTATCTACAGGTTTCTGTACATTTTACAAGTTTCATTTTCTTACCACACAGCAGTAATTATGGGAACTTTGGCATATCTAGCAGATGATTAAACTCTGCACATTGACAACAGTACTTTCTTAACATTAGTTGTTATATAGGCCCTCTTGTAGCTTTACTTTCTTAACTTTAGTTGTTGTAAGCCATCTTGTAGTTTTACTAGATTTCGGCCCTTAGTGTTTAGCTTCTGAAAAGGTAAAATCATAGAACCTTAGCAGTTTCAGTTATTCACAAGTCTGAAATATTTCTGTTTCTCAGATACCCTTGGTTCATCCAATGAGTGCCATGTTCCAACAGATTCCAAGATGTCTCAATTTTTATAACATTTCTGCTCAAAAGTTCTGTATAGTGGTTGAAAAACTTACTGCTCATATTCAGGACCTGTCTTAGTAGGAGCAAAATCAGCATGAATAAGTAAGGTGAGCTAATATGAAGTAGTGCTAGAGAACTGGGTACTCTCTGAGTTGTCTTCTAGGACATATCTGTAAAACAAAACCTCCACCATGTTAGTATGTTAACACTGTTAGAAAATCAGAGGTGTAAAACTCTTGGCAAGCAACAATGGTGCATTGCTGAGGAACTGCATTAGAAAAATCTTCTCCTCTAATATATGCAGTTGAGTGATGATGAAGCAAAAACTTTCCATTTGCAATGACATAAATTTGTGCAGTCAGTAAAGACTTCATTTGCAAAAATTATTCACTATTCATTCTGTGGAGATTTGCATTTAAGACAAATGAAAAGACATGTATGGATATTCTGAAACATCATAGCATATAATCCTGCAGCAGTGGCTGTAGTGTGTAGGCACACCTGGAACATTGCATTGCAGCAAATTTGAGAAAGTTTAAGTCCTTTCCATTCCATCTGCTTTCCATTTTTTTCCCTTTCTCTTTTCCCCTCCATCTTGACAATGTGGCACCAGCTTCTGTTTGCTAGTCATATGAGGTCAAAGCCCTTCAGCGGGGAGGGTGGGGTAGAAATTAAACAAACAAATAAATAAATTCCAGTAATTTAGTACCACAGAATACTGAAAGATAGCAGAAGAAAGAGGGCTACTAATATAATCATACTTGTTGGGAAAGGCTAGATTCAAGGAGAAATCCAGTATTTTGCAGACTATTCATCAGTCTATTCATCAAGGCGTGTCAAATGATCCATCAAAGTCCTGAGACTGATTCTGAGAAGACAGTGGTAATGCTGACTAGGAAGGCAGAAATCTTGAAAGACATTCTGCTTCTCACCTTTGATGGGTACAACTGACTCTTGTTGCCTCAATTAAGAGCCTATAGATTATACTGGATCTATCATTACTGCTGGAGAAGTAAGTTAATGCAGCTGCAAACAACATTTTCCTCCAACTTTGTTTAGCCGGGAAGATGGACCCCTACCTTGACTTAACCCATCTCGCCAACTAGATCCACAACATGATAACATCAAGACCAGACTACTGTAAGGTATTCACTCCAGTGGCTGCCAATCAATTACCAGGTTCAATAAAAGGTATCAGCAATTACATACAAAACCTTCATGGCCTTGGAACCTCATACCTGCAGGATGGCCTCCCCTCTATGCTCTGCCATAATGGCTTTGTTCACCTGAGCAGGACCTTCTGCAGGTGCCACCCTATGAATGGTGATCTGTACTGTCTTAATATTTGGGATAATACATATCCTACTATGTAAAATAGTACAGTTTTCTTTTACTTTTCTGCAATACTAATCACATTACATTCTTTATTGGATGTCCCACTCTGTTGGTTGCATTGACTTAGACTGTGTGATCTGTCTTGAATCTCAATGAGAAACGCAGACAATAAATAATGTAAATAAAATAAATAAATACAAGACAACACATTAACTTAGTACTCAGCAAGGGAAAGAACTATGTTCACATAGGTATTTTCCACTCAAAGCTTAGAGTGAGTAGTGCTGTTTGAATTTCCACCTGAACTTCTCAGGTAAGGATAACTCCAGATGTACCACTTCCCCCTCCTAGATACTTCCCATATGTTCTTTATTTGAAAATATTTCTAGGAACTTGAACCTCCTTCCTTCATACCTTAGCCAGTCTGGCAGCTCACCTGGTAGCTCACCTTTCTCCTCTCTTTTCCAAGCCTTGGAAGAAACACATCTCCTGCCTCTGGTCCTATACCTAATGCCAGAATCTTTCTCCAAATCATGCTTTGTCTCGGCATTTAGGCATGCTGGCCACATGACCACAAAAACATCTTTGAATGGTGCTGGCTCTTCGGCTTGAAAATGGAGATGAGCACCACCCCCTAGAGTTAGATTCGACCAACTTTCAAGCAAGGGAAACCTTTACCTTTTTATGCTTTGTTCTCCTGCATTTTGATCTGTTGAAGGCTACCTCAATATCAGTATTTCCCGATATTCCTACATCCCAATATTGGTATGGTATTTGGATTTGGTAAATATCCAGAATTTCTGATTTTTTTTAACTCCACTAAACCCTATGGGGACCATTATAATCAATGGTCCATGTAGGATATAATGAAGAATTGATCCAGGGGTATCTGGGGCTCTTTGGGAGTTCTTATTTGAGGTAGAGACATCAAATTTACAGCATAACTGCTGGCCCCTCTCCTCAAAAAACCCCTGAAGTTTCAAAAAGCTTGGACCAGGGGGTCCAGTTCTATAGGCCCAGAAGAAGGTGCCCCCATCCTCCATTGTTTCCAATGGAAGGGAAAAGGCATTTAAAGGGCCTACAGTCCCTTTAACACCAGCTATCCAGTGTCCCTGAAAAATCCTGAATATTTTTGGGATTTTTTGGGCTTGGCTGTATTGGATAAATATCCTGGCTGATATCCGGCTGAAAAAATACTCAAAAAATACTGGTATAGTATTGGGGAGGGGGGGTTCAGCTCAGATAAACCGAATGCACATCCCTATCTCAGAGAGCAGCAGTGTCATTTTGTCAGCAGATCCTTTAGAGCTGTTTGTGTGCACCCATACAGAGACATTCTGTTAAGCTTGGTGTATAAGCTAACCCTGCAGTTCCTTTAATACAGGAGTGAAAGATAGTGGAAGAAAGGTTGCTTTCTTATGGCAGGCTATCCTTGTATGAATCTGGCTCAATTTAGAAAGTGGGCCCCCAAATTACACATAATAACACATAGACAACCTATTTTTATCAAGAATGACCATCAGGCAACATCACAACACTACAAAAAAGATGCAAAATATCTCAAGGGAAGGCAGTATCTGACTATAAAGAATTATGTAGTCAAGGTCTTTTGCAAACAGTTATTTACTACCACTAGACTAGAAGGAATGATTGAATCCACATTAATTTAAATTACCCTCAGCCATAAATTTTGATGGTATTTCTGCAGAAGGATATTGAACTGAATACAATCCCTGTGATGCATTCCAAGTCACATTAATGTATTTGGTACTGACAATCCATTAAAATTTCATCCTATTGTTTATACTACAAGGTAAGAAAGAAGGTTGGGTAGCTACCTCTGAATGTAGCAGAACTGGTAAACTAATAGTACAGTCTTAAGCAGAGTTACACCCTTTTATAACATCCATTGAAGCCAATGGGGTTAGAAGTATGTATGTCTGCTTAGGACTCCATTGTAATTTTCAGTAAAGGTGTAATTAGCACCTGAGCAGATTTGAGACAATTGCAATGAGAACAAAGCCCCAAATACTGAGGACACAAACAGACACACGTGACTCAATAAAATACTCAAATGCTTGTGCATTAGGACACAGGAAGGGGTAATAATCTAGGAATAAATGAAAACAATTGCTACACAGTGTTGTTAGGAGGAGAGAGCTTTCTCCACCAAAATGTTAGCCAAATGTTAGGAGGGATTCTAGTTCTGAACATTTTCTTGGAGCAGTCTACCTTGCAGGGTGGCCTGCAGCAAATAGTTCCACCAGTTAACACTACAGCCCAAGAGGAACTAGCTTGCAATTGCCTCTGTTGTGGTGAGGGAGCCACTCCTCACTAACAAAAGAGGGCAGACTTGTGCACTATTGGTCCCGGTCATACGGGCCAGAAAACGCGGGGGGAGGTATGGCAGTTCGCCCTGGAGCAAAATAAGGCATGGTAGCCCGATCACATGGGCCACTGGGTTGCCATGCTCCAGTGCTGAGCGCCGATCACCCAGCGCTGCTACAGCACGGCAAAAAAGCAGCGCAGCAGAGCACGCAAGCCGTGCTGTAGCAAAGGATGCATGTGCCGTTGGGGGGGGAGCACTGTCAATGTCTTGTGTGTGCACATGCCTCATTCAGCGTTGGTGCACATCCCATGGAAAATTACAACATCCAGAAACCCCGGGACATGGGCGGGCGTCGGAAGCCGCGGGATACTGGCGCTCCTGCGATCAGATGCTGGCCTTTGCCCCGGGGGTTCCGGAAACTAGTACTTCGACCCTAGTAGTTTTTTACTCCGTGTTCTCCATGGGAAGCCGCGGGTTGGTCACGGGAGTGCTACGCCTCCCAGATATGCTGGTATGATCACACACAGAAAATCCGCAAGGCTACCGTGCCTTCAGCGGGACAAATGCTCCGTGTGAACTGGGCCATTGAAGAGATTCTCACTGACCCTTTCAACCCAGTGGACACAGATACAAGTTCATAGTTAAAACACAGTTTATTGAGCAACATCAGGATAGTCAGAGCAGTGAAGCAAACCTCCCATCTCTAAAAGCAGCAAGAGACCAACTCCTTTCCGAAAAGCTAAGTGACTTCTTCTCTTTAAAGCAGGGAAGTGTCTGTCACAGAGTACACAGAGACACTGAAAAAGCGAAGTATACCTGTCCTTATGGCATGCTCCTTGGTGCCCAGTTTTCCCTGTTGCCAGCAGGAGCTCTCCCTCATGGTCAGTGAGATAACAGTGACAACCCTGTGCTGCTCTAAGGCTCTGCCTTTTATGAGGTGTCCAAACCAACCTCTTCATGCCTACATCACATCTGTCTGTGAGGTTGAGAGCTGAGAAAGGAATTGATAAGCACTGCCCTTATATTTTACCTTAAAATTTCTTATATTTAACATCACTTAGAACCCAAGAAGCAGAAACTATTTGAAACTACCAACAGCTTCCGCAGATCCTTAATTAAGTCAAGCTCAGATGAGGTACTTCATGATAATAGTGAAGCAACACATTCTGTCTTGCTTCTCATACCTGTCAATTA
Source organism: Gekko gecko (assembly GCA_029375565.1). Lineage (NCBI taxonomy): Eukaryota > Metazoa > Chordata > Lepidosauria > Squamata > Gekkonidae > Gekko > Gekko gecko. The sequence continues at coordinate 83,256,082 of JAPDNY010000004.1, forward strand.
GAGCCCTCACTGCATACAGCAAAGTGAAAAGGGGATTCAGGTCTCTGTCCATTGCATAAATTAGGCAGAACAGGGTCTGCACACCTCGACTTCTAACTCTAATTCTAGAAGACCTACAACCTTACTTTTAAGAAGAAGGGTAGCTGGCAATCTACTCCAACTAAAGCATCAAAAGGCAATGGGACAACATGCCAAGATTGCTAGTAAAACCAGCCAATCTGGTAATATGGCAACCCAAATGATACACATGCACACATAGCAGGTGAAGAGGAAGAAGGCATCCAGAAATTTCCAGTAGCTCACAGTTTCTGGGAATCCAGCAGCACACCATACTTTAAGACCCAGTTTATATGTACCAGGGGAACCCTCCCCCCGAAGTAGATCAGTTCTGTGACCACAACCATATTGGAGAGAGTAATATGTACGCTAATGGGTGTCTGGTAATGGGTCAACTTATCATTGCTGAGACAAGCCATGCACAACAGGCAGCTGCAGCAGCCAGGCCAGGTTGTGCCCATAACAGGCAGGGCAGGTTTGCAGACTCTAGGTTCAGTAATACAATTTGGCAGCCAGGTAAAGCCAGTAACATTCTCAAGCCCTGCCTGGGAAAGGGAGCAACCTAGGAGGCAGCTGAGACAGAACATTTCTATTAGAGGGGGAGGAGCAAGCCAGGGGAGGGGATTGGAAAGGTGGCCTATTTAAGGAGGATCTGCAACAGGCCAGGCAGGATGAAGCATCTCTCCTCAGGCAGTGGAGACAAGCATATGGTTCAGAAAGGTAAAAACTCTGCTTTCCTTGCAGGTCCTCCACTGTGAGGTCAACATGTCCTTGACCAGGAGGCTGCACAACTTCCTGATCTGCATGAGTGCAGGAACTTGAAATTGTAACTCTGTAATGAAAAAGTTGCATGGTATGTGTATTTTTTTCTGATGTGTATAAGAAGGAAGTATTGATACTTGCTTTGTGATATGTATTGGGTCCAAAATGCACATTAAAAAGATATTTTTAACCCAGCATTATATGTACTTTTTATGCACTAATCTGTTAATGTATGAGACCATAATGCAATTAATAATGTTAATTAGAGATTAGGAACAATTCTTCCTCATACTATGAATGGCAACAAATGGGAAATCCATAATTATGAGGACCTACCAGCACTTCTGATCACTTGTTACAAAGAGGCTGCCAAGAGACAACTGTGGTGAAAGGAGGTTGCTCTGATCAGAAAAGATGATGGGAGATGACAACTCCATTTGTAAGATTTTGAGGTCTACTTGCATTTGGATAAAACCATATTCAGAGTCTATTTTTGTAGTTGCTGGGTTTATCTACTTAGAACAGCTTTAATTTCAGTCTTGGATATGAATACTTTACTGCAAAGGTCTTTGAAGTATACTGGGACTCATCCTGAAACTATTATGAGAAGTAGTAGTTTCCTGATTGATTCAGGTGAGTAGCCATGTTGGTCTGAAGCAAAAGAACAAAGTTTGAGTCCAGTGGTACCTTTACAACCAACATAGTTTAATTCTGGGTATAAATTTTCTGATGAAGTGTGTATGCCCACAAAATATTATATCTAGAATTAAACTTTGTTGGTCTTAAAGGTGCCACTGGACTCAAACTTTGTTCTAGTTTCTTGATTGTGAGTATTCAGGTATGTTCAGGGTCATAAGGCTGTTTTGTATGGATCCTAAATAGGCTCTTAGCATAATCAAGAGCCCATGCTCACTATTCTTCATAACAATTTCTGCTAGGCATTTCAAAGGTCCCTGAAAAAGTGGCCCCAAAAGATTCATGGCTTCAAGGATATACTATCCAAACAAATTGCATTTCCTTAAAAAAATTCTTGTCAATTTAGCTGGGGCAGCTGGTGACTGCAACTCTATTAAAAATTAAGATTAAATTGAGCAATCAAAAGCAAGGAGTTAGTTTCAATTTATTGTGACATGATTGCACATCATGATTTCCTGTGATCAATAGCAGCAGATAAACATAATCATAACAATAAGCAAGCAACATGTGTAGTTCAAATAGATATTTTTACTTTCTTTTTCCTTAGATATAAACAGAAGCATACAGTATGAAACAATTGCGAAAACTCATTTCAGGCAGATAGCAACACATTTTGTGATGAGGGAGCTTGAGTGTACTGAAGGGATGCCAGGGGCCATCATCACAGATTTTGAGATGCATTGGGTGGGGCCTTATGATGTCAAGTCAAACAGCAGTATTAATTATGCTACTTCAACACACCACAAAGTATTGTACCACTTAGTACTTGTATAGTCGCAATCATGTTGTTTTGAAGAGACGGGCTACTTACCAGGAAAAAAATGAACTGTAGTTGAGCTGCTAGTGCCAAATTACTTTCACCCATCTTGATTTATATGTATAGTTGTTACCACAAGAAATCATGCACAGAAATCATACAAGAAACTACATATCTGTAAAAAAGGCACATCATCAGTTATAATTTTTATTATTAATTTGCCATCAAGTTGCAGCTGACTTATGATGACCCTGTAGGGTTTTCAAGGCAAGAGGTGGTTTGCCTTTGCCTGTCTCTTAACATACCTATATTCGTCTCTCATACGGCATGTGTCTAGGGGGGATTCAAAACTATGTTAGGGAAGCTAGGGGAGGGGAGATGGAAATTAATTACTGCTTTAATTACTAAGATTGAAGATTGCTAAATTAAATCTGCTTGCAAATCACTCCCCCCCAGACCAGAAATTATCTACTAAAACATGATAGGCAGAGGTGTATGCTTTGGGAAAACGCTTTGCGCATGTGCAGAGTATTTGCATTCTTGAAATTCACTGAAGGGATTGTTCTTGGCTCAGATTTATTTAGAGACTCTAAAAGGCCTTATTTTTCTACTGTGAGAAATGGTGCTACTTAAGACTTCCTGAATATACTCCAATTTTTCCCAATGTTCCCATTTGCCCCTGCAGACACTGAAGTGTAGAGAAACAAATAGAGAAAGAAAATACAAAGCACCAAGGGAGGGAAGGTTATGGAACAGAGCAGATGGGAATGGATTTGGTTAGGAAGGTAATTAACTCAGGTATTTTAAGGCATCTTGCAGCTTCTCCATTTCTTCCAAGATAATCTGTGCAAAAAGAACTTGCATATTTCTCCACAACAAAAAGGGCTAGATCCTTTCTGAACTTCATTTCAAAAAAGTAAGTTCAGAGAGGGGGCATGACATATTTTTGAAAGGGCATTGTTTCCATGTACCACTTGTCACTATGGTCCTGACTCCTTCCGACCCCAAGTCCAAAGATCTCAATTTCCCCTACATAGTACCCAATTAAACCTGAATATACTACCTTTGTTTTATTCTTGTTCAGCCCTCCTCAGGATAGTGTTGAGTCTGGTAGGCTACTGCTAGCTTTTCCTCTGTCCTTGCCCCACCAGTTTCTAGACTTATTCACAAAAAGGTTGGTACTAATGTCATGGCAGTGAATGTGCTCACTCATCAGCTGATGCTTGGATCTCCTCACATCACCAATATGTGACTCAGTCACATGATGATCAACTTCATGGATATAGCTATGGTGTTGGATTTAATTTCCTTCTACCTTGCAGCCATTTTGCATATGCACAGAAGATGAAACTACTCCCAGGGCCAGATTAATTACTCCCAGGGCCATGGGTTGTTGAGTCAGGTAATTTTTAATGTTGTGTGCTGGGGGGGGGAAGTAAGAGTCCCATCAAGTTGTGTGAGAAAGGACATGTGGGAAATTCTGCTGATTGCACTGTACTGTATTGTTTGAATACACAGAAAGCAACCTAATAGGCTCGAGTTGCTCATGAACAGCCAAACTACTAGACAAAAAACAACAACAGCTCACTGCTCAGAAGCAGTGAGCAGAATGTGAGCCAAAGTGGTGGGAATTAGAGCATCCCTAATCAATACAGTTCTGCCAGATTGCACATGGTGACTTCTTGAGATAAAGGCCTTGTCCCTTAAACAGGATGAAATTTCCATCTCTTCAGAACAATGCACTTTCCCCCTTATATGACAATCCATTTATAGGCATGAGCTTTCAGTCCCTAACGGAGAAGCTGTAATGCTCTTGGCAGGGCTTTTTTTGTAGAAAAAGTCCAGCAGGAACTCATTAGCCTAACAGGCCACACCCAACAACAGGAACTCATTAGCATATTAGGCCACATCCCTGATAGCGCAGCTCATTAGCCTATTAGGCTGCACCCCCATGTTACCAGAAGCCTGGCCATCCAGTCACACCCACCTTTTGCTTCTTATTCTGATTACCTTGTTGTCAAAACTCAGGGCTTTTTTTGTAGCAGGAACTCCTTTGCATGTTAGGCCACACACCCCTAATGTAGCCAATCCTAATGAGTTTCTGCTGTCGGGTGTGGCCTTGAGTTCCTACTGGGTGTAGCCAGCTCAGGAGCCAGACGGAACTTCGCTCCTATGCATTTCTGCCCCCCAATAGCCCTGCTCCTAGGTAGTATTTAGTTATGTAATCACATATTATGCATTACTATTCTGTGTGTTTGGAGCAGATGTACCAACTGTCTAGCATGGAATATGAAAACCATGTGTGGCTAAAAGTGCACTCATGTTATCAGTTTGTGAGATGCATTGCCAAGTTACTATAACTGAATGGCAAAGGAAGACATCTGAACCAGGAATCTCCATAGTATGGAGTCAAAATGCAATGTCATCAGACAATGGAAGTTAGTGAAGTATTCTGCACAAGCACAGTATCCACGCTGGTCTTTCCCCTGTAGCAACCTGGTGATGAAGTCTGCCTGATTATTAAGCTTTCCACAGATCTTTACTGGGAATCTAGAAATCTAGGCATCTGTTATGCAGACCAAAATCCCACGCCTTGCATGGGAGGGACTGACTGAAGCCCCTTTGCCCTCATTTTTACTGCTTCTTTTCCCCCCACTGAAATTTGATTCCAGGCCTCCAACTTTCCTTTTTGGATTTCAGTGCCATTTATAGTGCCGCTATTACTTTTGGTCCATTGCCTTATTTTTGCTGCACTAACCCTGTGTTTCCCAAGATAGGACTTGTTGATTTATAGAACTTACAGCTTCTTGGCTTGGCCACTGAACAACAGGAGGCAGAAGGAGAAAGAACAGCAACCCCCTCCCCAGCACATTCATTAATAAGGTTGTAAATGTATAGCTAATCTGGATTAATGCATATAGAGGTGTGTCTATTGAATTATTTCCAAATCTCAATTTTAGATTTGTCCATGAAAGCTCAATAAACTGTATAATTGCATGGGAGGGGGGACTGGTCTGTGATGCTAGTTCTATGCCAGTGTCAGCTGTCCCCACACATAGTCCAATACTCTAACCACTGCATCCCACTGGTTTTTCACTAAGAAGATTGCATTATAGAAGAACTAGAATGCTAAGTATCAGACAAGGAATTTTTATTAGATAATGACGATATAGTTTATTGGAATGAAAAGGGGCTTGACAATCACATTTATTAAATGATAGTGGTCAGATCTGAGGAGAGGTTTGACAGCTCTCTCAACAGCGGTACTCTCCTGCTTTACTAAGTAGGTAAATAACAACATCACTATTATTTCCATTAGGTAAAGTGCATATTTAATGTGTGTAGCAATATCCTTGCTCCTCTAATAATAGTTTTTGCCATCCCTTTGCTCCCTCAAACTTTAGATTTTCTGGAGTTGGCCTTGGTTACCTGTTTGCTTTTGGACTCAGTTTAAGGTGCTAGTTTAAGCCTTTAGGCTCTTCATGGCCTGGGACACAAATACATGAAGCACATTTGTTATATCTTATAACATACACTTCTGTTATAAGATAGGGAGCCAGGCCCTGATTGATGTGTTATCACTGTGCCAGGCAATGACACTTGTGGCCAGAGAATACAGTGGCTGCCAAAATGTAGGAACTCCTTTCACAGACCAAAAGGAACTTCTTAGTATCTGGAAAAGAATGCAAAACATTACTTTTTTAAAAAGGTGTTCATGTGTTTAGGTTTCAGCCTGGGTTCTTGAAACAATATTCATGAAATGGCAGCCAATCCATGCAGGTGACAAAGTATGCTTGAATGGCTTGCTATGTGGACTGCTCCCACCTCACTGAGTCTCCATTAATGGGCAGAATGATTGTTACATGCCGCGTGTAGGATGGCCCTTGAACACCACAGTGAAGTTTCAATTGGTTCAAATTGTGGATGTTTGATGATCAACAAGGTTAAGTTTTGCAGGATTACTACCCCAGGTTTTTTTTAATTGGTTGACTGCTTCTGTGTTCAAGATGCTAGTTTTAACATTTAATACCCTTCACAACCTGAAAATGTCACACTTGAAGAATTGTAGCTCTCTCTATGAACCCATGGGACACCTCTTCTTTCAGGTCCTGTTGTTAAGTGCTTTCTTATAAAGTGGTAAGACCTGCCAGGACCTGAACACATGCATTTTCCTGATTTTGTGCGATTGTTTACCTGAGATGATAAGAAGCAGGGCTATTTTGGGGCATGAATGCACAGGAATGAAGTTCTGGCTGGCTGCAGAGTTGGCCATGCCCACTACAGCCAAAACCTCTGCACATGTGTGGCTAAAGAGGGAAGGCCTGGAGAGCAACCCCCCCCACCGGTGACTCCGAGGCAGGCAGGCCAGGGGGGCCCTGGAAGGATTGGGGAGGCATTTAAATGCCTCCCTGTGCCTTCCCCAGCCTGTCCAAGTGCCGGCATGCCTGGGCTCCTTGCACTCACGGGGTGTCTGGGTAAGCCAAGGGAAGGCAGTTTAAACTGCCTACCCTTCCCTCCAAGGGCTGGCTTGCCCAGGCTCCCCGCAGCCACAGGCACCCGGGCAAGCCAAGGGAAGGCATGGAGGTGTGGCCTAATATGCTAATGAGCTGTACTGTCAGGGGTGTGGCCTAATATGCTAATGAGTTTCTGCTGTTGGGTGTGGCCTTTTATGCTAATGAGTTCCTGCTGGGCTTTTTCTACAAAAAAGGACACATATCCTCCAGATTTTCAGAAAATGCTGCAAGATGGAGTTGTATAAAAGAGCATTTGGGGGATATGAATATTCTGCACCAGAGGATAAGTGTCTGGTTGGTTGACTTTGCCTGCTGGCTGTTTATCACCTTCATGCTTGTACCACACAGTTAGGATTCAAAATTTTGTAAACTGCTTTTAACTCTTTTGGACCAGGAGAAAAGCAGAGTAAAGACATTTAAAATAAATGAATACATGTACTAATGACTTTACTTTCTGTTGATGATATGATGGTGGAATTGACACTGAGCTTCTCATGACCCATTGAGCAGTGGGGTGGAAGGAAAGTTGCAAGCTGAATCTGTATGTAACAGTTTCTCCAGAGAAAGATCTGAATCCAACAGTGGTAGCAAGGCATCCGTGTAGAAGACATTTAGAATATATGATTGCACAATGGAGCAGCTTGTGATCAGAATATAAAAGCTGGAATCATTTGCTATTGTCGGTGCAATCTTATGCAGAGTTACTGCAGTCTAATCCCCATTGAAACCAATGGGGTTTAAACTGGAGTAACTTTGCATAGAACTGCCATATTTTTTTGTTGTTGTTCAGTCACACAGTCAAGTCCAACTCTTCACGACTCCATGGACCACATCAAGCCAGGCCCTCCTGTCTTCCGTCGTTCTCCAGAGTTTGCATAATCTCATGTTTGTTGCATTGATAACACTGTCTAACCATCTCATCCTCTGCCATCCCCTTCTTCTTTTACCTTCAATCTTTCCCAGCATCAGAGTCTTCTTCAGTGAGTGCTCCCTTCTCATTTGGTGGCCAAAGTATTTGGCTTCACCTTCAGTATTTGGCCTTCCAGGGAACAGTTAGGGTTGGTTTCTTTTAGGACTGACTGATTTGATCTCCTTGCAGTCCAAGGGACTCTAAAGAGTCTTCTCCAGCATCATAATTCGAAAGCATCTATTCTCTGATGCACAGCCTTCCTTATGGTCCACCTCTCGCACCCATACATTATCACTGCTTTTGTTGGCAGGGTGATGTCTCTACTTTTTATTATGCTGTCTAGGTTTGCCATAGCTTTCCTCCCGAGGAGCAGGCATCTTTTGATTTCATGGCTGCAGTCACTGTCTGCAGTGATCTTGGATCCTAGGAACATGAATTCTGTCACTGCTTCCATGACTTCCCCTTCTGCTTGCCAAGGAGTGACGGGGCTGGATGCCATCATCTTAGTTTTTTTGATGTTGAGTGTCAAGCTAACTTTTGTGCCCTCCACTTTCACCCTTAACAAGAGGTTCTTTAGGTCCTCTTCACTTCCTGCCATTAGAGTGGTATTGTATTCATATCTGAGGTTGTTGATGTTTTTCCCGGCACTCTTAATTACAGCTTGTGATTCATCCAGGCTGGCATTTTGCATGATGTACTCTGCATAGAAATTAAATAAGCAGGGAGACAATATAAATTCTTGTTGTACTCCTTTTCCTATGCTAAACCAATCAGTTGTTCCATATCCAGTTCTAACTGGCACTTCTTGACCCTTAGACAGGTTTCTCAAGAGACATGTGAGGGGGTCTGGTACTCCCATCTCTTTAAGGACTTGCCATAGTTTGTTGTGATCCACATAATCAAAGGCTTTAGCGTAGTCAATGAAGCAGAAGTAGATGTTTTTCTGGTACTCCCTTGCTTTCTCCATAATCCAGCGAATGTTGGCAATTTGATCTCTGGTTCCTCTACCTCTTCAAAACCCATCTTGTACTTCAGGCAGTTCTCTATCCGCATACTGCTGAAGCCTAGCTTGTAGGATCCTGAGCATCACCTTGCTAGCATGTGAAATGAGTGCAATTATGTGATAGTCTGAATATTCCTTGGCATTGTCCTTCCTTGGGATTGGAATGTAAACGGACCTTTTCCAATCCTGTGGCCACTGTTGTGTTTTCCAAATTTGTTGGCATATTGAGTGCAATACTTTAACAGCATCATCTTTTAAGACTTTGAATAGCTCGGGTTTTCGGTTTCGGCGTCGCGAATGGCAGCTGCTTCTCGGGACGCTCCTGGAGGCGGTTAGCCCATGCGCAGTTAGGGGGGGTCTTCGCATGTGCGAAAGACCCTAGTGAGCCTTAGGCAAAGACTCCGAACCGGGGGCGCTTGGGGAGTAGCCTCTTTGCCGGCAGACAGCCGGGAAATTGAGGCTTTCTCCCCGCCCCAATCGGCCCCGCTGCGGCGTGTCCGTAATGGGACTTAGCGGCGCCACCGATTTCCAGGAGTGAAGACAGCGCTATGGTTTAAAATAAAAAGAAGTAGCATCGAATCGTGAGTTGAAGATCTATTTTGAAGCGTAAATCGGAGCCCCCTGCATGCGTATAAGCGTTGGGAGGAGGGAGGAGTTCCCACCCCTTTGAGAAACAAGATCTACAAAGGGAGCGCGAAGGGGGGCTGAGAGAAAAAAAGTGTTGGTGAAAGTACCGTTGGGGTTGCATGGAAGACTGCGATCATCTTAGCTTCCTGGGGGATGCGGCACGAACTTTTTAAAAGTAAACAAAAAAACAAAATGTCGATAATGGAAAAAGTCCTGCAGACACCGGAAGAGAAGAGAGGAGGGACTTCCGGTCCAGACAGCCCCCCCAAGAGCTTGCTGTCAATCAACAGGAAAAGGAGATGCTGTGCCCCCTGCTGGAACAATTGCAGAAAATCAACGAAACTCTGTTTAAAATGGATAGTGTTCTCATCAGTCGACAGAAACAGATATCGGAAACAACTAGAAAGATGATGGAGATCGAACAGAAATCGAATCTGATTCTAGGTTTCCAGGGCGTTAAAGAAGAAGAGAAAGAAGATCTCGGATTTACCTTGACAAATGTCTTGGCACCCCTAACTGGCAGTGAAGCGATAAAATTAAAAGAAGAGGTGGATGAGGCTCCCAAAGCCTATTCTGCTTTTATAAAAGAGAATATTCTGCCAGTAGAAGGGGATGTTGAGCATAGCAAGCGACAAACTGGAGATCTAATTTCATCTGAAGAGTTTATGGAGCCCTGGAAGCTTGAAGGCCAGAAGTTTAAGGAAAAAGAGAAAAGAAAGAAGAAGGATTTCATCTTCAAAATACAGAAACTTCTGAAGAGACACGCCAGCAGGGAGGAAGATGCAGTATTCAAAACTGGGACAAGTGAAGAAGACAGCAGCCCAGGGGAAAGTGGTGATGGAACGGAAGACTTCAAAGTTAAAATGGACTCAATCCATAATTGGAAGAGATTTAAAAAGAAGATACTTTGAGGACTGTTCGTGTAACATCTGGAAGGAGCTGTTTAATTACTAACCCCAATGGACTTTACTAACTGCATTAACAGAGTGACTTTGGACTTTGCAATAGTTAAAAAGAAGATCTTCTAACCATGATAGATGCCAAAATTGGTATTGGTTATTAACCTAAATTAACCCTCACTAACAGGAAAAATTTCACTCCATCTTTTTCTTTCTCCATCTGTCTACCCTTCCTGTTTCTTATAAAAAGAATAAAATTCTCTCTTTTTTAAGAGAGTTTTACAAAAAAAAAAAAAAAAAAAGACTTTGAATAGCTCAGCTGGGATACCATCACCTCCACTAGCTTTATTTGTTAGTAATGCTTTCTAAAGTTCATTTGACTTTGCACTTGAGGATATCTGGTTGGAGGTCAGTGATTACACCGTCGTGGTTGTCAATGACATTGAGGTCCTTCTTCTATAATTCTTCTGTGTATTCTTGTCACCCTTATCTCCTCTGCTTCTGTTAGGTTCTTACCATTTTTGTCCTTTATCACGGCCAGCTTTGCATGGAATGTTCCCTTGATTTCTCCAATTTTCCTGAAGAGATCTCTAGTCTTTTCCATTCTATTCCTTTCCTCTATTACTTTGCATTGTTCATTCAGGAAACCTCCTTATATCACCTTGCCATTTTCTGGAAATCTGCATTCAGTTGGGTAAATCTTTCCCTTTCACCTTTGCTTTTCTCTTTCCTTCTTTCCTCTGCTATTTATAAAGCCTCATCAGACAGCCACTTTGCTTTCTTGCATTTCTTTTTCTTCGGGATGGTGCTGATTGCTGCCTCCTGTACAATGTCACGAATAGGGGTGTACATTTGGCTATAGCTGAATCAAAAAACTACCTGAAAAATACGTTGTCGGTATTTTTTTAGTATCACATAAGCCAAATACAGATTAAAGATCTGTATTCGGCTACTGGTATAGCTGAACCCCAAAAATTATCTGGCTTTTTTTCAGGTTCATTTTCCTATACTGAAAAACCTAATAGCCTCCTGAGCTGCCAGTCAGCTGTTGGGTTTAAATGCCTTTCTTTCCCTCCCTGATGTGGGGGAAGGAAAGAAAGGCATTTTAAATATGTCTGATTCCTTCCTTGATCTTCTCCAGGTGCCCCGCAGCCACAAGGCACCTGGAGAAGATCAGGCAGGGAACTCAGGCATGTTTGCATGCCTGCCCTTGGTCTCCCCAGCCACTGGGAAAAAAGAGGGCAGGCATGCAAACATGCCCTCTTCCTTCCCTGAGCCTCTCTACTTTTGTGGAGAAGCAAGTGGGGGGCATGTTTAAATGCCTTTCTCTCCCTCCCTGAAATTGGGGAGGGAAAGAGAGCCATTGTAAACATAGAATCATAGAATGTTAGAGTTGGAAGGGACCTTGCATGTCATCTAGTTCAACCCCCTGCACTTTGCAGGAGCATAGCCTAAAGATAGCCCTACAACATACCTGAAAAATGGTCATCCAGCCTCTGCTTGAAAACGTCCAGTGAAGGAGCATCCACCACCTCCCAAGGCAGTCTGTTCCACTGCTCAACCACTCTTACAGTTAGGAAGTTTCTCCTGATATTTAGCTGGTATCGACTCTCTTTTAAATTCCACCCATTAGATCTAGTCTTGCAATCCAGAGCAAGAGAGAATAAGAACATAAGAGAAGCCAATGTTGAATCAGGCCAATGGCCCATCTAGTCCAACACTCTGTCACACAGTGGCCAAAAATACCAGGTGCCATCAGGAGGTCCAGCAGTGGGGCCAGGACACTAGAAGCCCTCCCACTGCTGCCCCCTCCAGCACCAAGAATAGAGTGCATAACCTGCCCCAGACTGAGAGTTCCTATCTATACCTTGTGGCTAATAGATCTGCTCCATCTTGTACATTACAGCCCTTCAAATATTTGAAGATTGCAATCATGTCCCCTCTAAGCCTTCTCTTTCCCAGGCTAAACATACCCAACTCTTTCAGCCTTTTTTCATAAGACTTTGATTCCAACCCTCTCACCATCCTGGTTGCCCTCTTTTGGACACGCTCGAGCTTGTCAACATCCTTCCTAAAATGTGGTGCCCAAAACTGGACACAGTATTCCAGGTGAGGCCTGACCATAGCAGAATAGAGTGGAACTACCACCTCCCGTGATCTGGACACAATGCTTCTGTTAATGAATTCTAAGATTGCATTAGTTTTCTTCGCAATCACATCACACTGCAGGCTCATGTTTAGCTTGTGATCAACCAGAACACTGAGATTCTTTTCACATGTGCTGCTGTCAAGCCAATTCCCTCCCATTCTATATCTGTGCCTTTGATTTTTTGTACCTAAGTGTAGGACTTTGCACTTATCTCTATTGAAATTCATTTTATTTGTCTCAGCCCACTGTTCCAGCCTACCTAGATCATTTTGAATCCTGACTCTGTCTTCTTCAGAATTAGCAGTCCTACCCAGCTTCGTGTCATCTGCAAATTTGATAAGCATCCCCTCTATATCTTCCTCCAGGTTGAATAACACCGGGCTCAGGACTGAGCCCTGTGGTACTCCACTTGAGACTTCCCTCCACGTAGACACATAGCCATTTAGGAGCACTCATTGGGTGTGATTTTTCAACCAACCATGAATCCATCCAATGGTTGCACCATCCAGCCTACATTTAACTAGCTTATCCTCAAAGATATCATGAGAAACTTTGTCAAATGCTTTACTGAAATCTAGATACACTATGTCCACAGAATTGCCAGAGTCCACCAATTCAGTAACTCTGTCAAAAAAGGAGATAAGGTTGGTCTGGCATGACTATGATAAACCCATACTGGCTACTACCAGTTAACTCATTCCATTCAAGGTGCTCACAGACAGAGCGTTTAATAATCTGCTCTAGAATTTTTCCAGGTATTGATGTCAAACTGACAGGCCTGTAATTTCCCAGGTCTGTCTTTTTTCCCTTCTTGAAGAATGGGACAACATTTGCTCTACTCCAGTCTTCCGGCACAACACCAGTACTCCAGGACATCTCAAAGATTAGAGCCAGAGACTCTGAAAAAAAAATCTGCAATTTCTTTTAGCACCTGGGATGCAAGCCATCCAGCCCTGGAGATTTGAAAATATTTAAGGCAGCTAGATGCTCTCTAACCATTTCCTTACTTACTCTGGACTGGCAGTTCCTCCATCCTTCATATGTCTTGCATTCTTCATATACAGATTGTCTTCTGGTTAAAGACTGACACAAAGTGAGAGTTAAGTAATTCCACTTTGTCGGTTTTCGGTTTCAGCGTTGCGAATGGCGGCCACCTTCGGGACGCTCCCGAAGGTGGCTAGCCCATGCGCAGTTTGGGGGGTCTTTGCATGTATGCAAGACCCTAGTGAGCCTTAGGCAAAGGCTCCGAACCGGGGGCGCTTTGGGGAGTAGCCTGTTTGCCGGCAGACAGCCGGGAAATTGAGGCTTTCTCCCCGCCCCAATCGGCCCCGCTGCGTCGTGCCCGTAATGGGACTTAGCAGCGCCTCCGAATTCCACCAGGAGTGAAGAAAGCGGCATGAATTAAAATAAAAAGAAGTGCATCGAATCGTGAGTTGAAGATCTAATTTGAAGCGAGAATTTAAAACCCCCCGCAAGCGTATAAGCGTAAGGGAGGAGGGAGGAGTCCCCACCCCTTTTGAGAAGCGAGATCTATAAAGGGAGCGCGAAGAGGGGGGTAAAGAGAAAAAAGTGTTGGCAAAGATACCGTTGGGGCTTTGCAGGCGATTAAGACATTGTTAGCTTCTTGGGGGATGCGGCACGAACTTTGAAAAAGTAAATAAAAAAGAAAATGTCGACGCTGAAAATGGTCCTGCACAAACTGGAAGAGAAGAGGGGAGGGACTTCCGGTCCGGGTAACCCCCCCCAAGAGCTTGCTGTCAATCAACAGGAGAATGAGCTACTGCGGCCCCTGCTGGAGCAAATGCAGAAAATCAACGAAACTTTGATTAAAGTGGAAAGTGTTCTCATCAGTCGGCAAAAACAAATCTCGGAAACAACAAGGAAGGCTAATCTGACGCTAATCTTTTTGGGCGAGAAAGAAGAAGAGAAAGAAGATCTCAGTTTTACCTTGACGAATGACTTGGCACCACTAACTGGCAGTGAAGCGAATGAATTAAAAGAAGAGGTGGAAATGGCTCCCAAAGCCTACTCCGCTTTTATAAAGGAAAATAATCTGCCAGGAGAAGGGGTTGCCGAGCCGAGCAGGCAATACATCAGAGATCTAATTTCATCTGTAGTGAGTATGGAGCCCATAAAAATTGATGGTCGGAAATATAAGGAAAAAGAAAAGCGAGAGAAGATGGAATCCATTCTTAAAGCAACAAAACTTCTGAAGAGACACGCCAGCATGGAGGAAGCAGTTCTCAAGACCTGGATCAATGCAAGTAGCGAAGAAGACAGCAGCCCAGGGGAAAGGGATGACGGAACGAGAGTCATTAAGATTAAAAGGACTCAACTCTTAGTTGATGAGACCTAAGAAGACATTTTGAGCAGTGACTGTTCGTGTAACATCTGGAAGGAGCTTTTCAATAACTAACCCCAATGGACTTTACTAACTTCATTAACAGAGTTATTTTGGACTTTGGATTGTTAAAAAGAAGATCTTCGAACCGTGATGGATGCTAAAAATAATACTAATTAAAACTAACCTTTACTAACAGAAAAATTTCACTCCATCCCTTTTTCTTTCTCCAGCTGTCTACCCTACCCTTTTCTTATAAAAAGAATAAAATTCTCTCCTTTTTAGGAGAGTTTTACTACAAAAAAAATAATTCCACTTTGTCTTCATCGCTTGTTAAGGCTTGACTGTTTTCCCCTAGCAATGAGCTTACCCAATCTCTGCTCCAAACATAGGCATAGAAACCTTTCTTGTTATTTTTAGCATCCCTCGCAAGCCTTAGCTCCATCTGCACTTTAGCCTTTCTGACACCATCCCTACAGATTTGAGCCTGCTTCTTGTACTCACTCTCAGTAATTTGGCTCTCCTTCCATTTCCTGTACATTTCCTTTTTAGTCTCAGCTCTTCAGAGAGTTCCTTGTTCAGCCACCTCGGCTTCATTACCCATCTCCCACTTTTCTTTCTCACCAGGACAGTTTGCGATTGTGCCTTAAGCACTTCATTTATCAGCATCACCCATCCTTCCTGTGCAGATTTCCCCCTCAGCATTTCCAGTCACAGGATCCTACCTAATATTTCTCTTAATTTTTTGAAATCAGCTTTCCTGAAGTCCAGGATACAAGTCCTACTATGTCCTGGTTTCACATCTTTCTCTGTGTCAAATTCCAAGCTGACATGGTCACTATTCCCCAAGGATCCCACAACGTTCACTTCATCAACCAGTTCTTCCCTGTGAGCCAGGATTAAATCCAGGATAGCAGATCCTCTGGTTCCCACCTTCTCCTTCTGAGACATGATGTTGTCTGCAAGACTATTCCAGAATCTGTGGGATGCCCCATGTCTAGCAGAGTTAGATTTCCAGCAAATATCTGGATAGTTGAAATCTCTCATAACCACAACATCCCATCTCTGTGAAAGTTTAGCAAGCTGTTGTACAAATGTATCATCCAGTTCCTCCGGTTGGTTCAGAGGTCTGCAGTATACCCCTGCAGCAATATCCTTTTCTTTTTCCCCTTGCTCTATCCTTACCCATACACTTTCAACAAGGCAATTCTCAAAATCCTGAATTTCAGTGCAAGTGTGTTCATTCTTGACATATAGTGCCACTCCACCTCCTTTTTTGTTTATTCTGTTCTGTTTGAACAAGGTATATCCTTCAATTGCTATGCTCCATATATGAGACTTATCCCATCAAATCTCAGTGATACCTAACAGTTCATTTCCAATATTTGAAGTTCAAGTTCATCCTGTTTATTTCCTATACTCTGTGCATTAGTACAAAGAGATCTCAGATTACAGACATCCTTTCCTACCATAGGACCCTTCGAATTTACCTGATAATTGTTGAACTCACCTCTCTCCTGTTCATTTATTCTCTGGGCCCTCCCTCTCTTGTTGGGGATGCCGCACAACATCAGGCTTTTTCTTCCCACCCCTGATGGCTTCAGTTTAAAGCCCTCCTGATCAGCTTTGCCACAGGGCACCTGGAGAAGTTAAGGGAACTCAGGCATGTTTGCATGCCTGCCCTCATCTCCCCAGGGAAGATGTGGAGGCTCAGGGAAGTGGGGAGGCATGTTTAAATGCCTTTCTTTCCCTCCCTGATCTCCCTGCCTGCCCTTCTCCACCTACAATCTGTCAGCTGGAGAAAGGAAGGCAGAGAGCCGAGGTTTCCATAGTCAATTTCACTCCCAGCTAACTGGTGGGGAGTGAAATTGACAGGGAAATCTCTACCAGCTACCAGAAGGAATGAAAGTGTTTTAATATGCCTCCTTTTCCTCTGGTGGTGTAAATCAGACTTGAATATATTAACAAATACTGAATATAGCCCGAATCCAGATACCTTACTGGTATTTTATTGGGGAAATTTGGCATTTACCGATGTTTTTCAGGTCTGATTTACCTGAAGCTGAAAAATAATGGATTTTTTTTTTTTTTGCACACTCCTAATCATGAACCTTCATACATAGTTCTTCAGGCACTCTGTCTATCAAATCTAGTCCCTTAAACCTATTCTTCACCTCTACTGTATATTCATCAGGGATGTGATCTAGGTCAAACCTGAATGGCCTAGTGGTTATCCCAATTTTCTTCCATTTAAGCCTGAATTTTGCAGTGAGTAGCTCATGATCTGAGCCACAGTCAGCTCCAGGTTTTGTTTTTACTGACTGTATAGAGCTTCTCCATTTTTGACTGCAAATGATATAGTCAATCTGATTTCAGTGTTGTCCATCTGGTGATGATCATGTGCAGAGTTGCCTCTTAGGCTGTTGGAAGAGGGTGCTCGCTATGACCAGCATATTCTCGACAAAACTCTGTTAGCTTTTGCCTGACTTCATTTTGTTCTCCAAGGTCAAACCTATCCATTATTCCAGTTACCTTCTGACTTCATAGAAACAGTCCACTTCAGCCTCCATAAGAACATAAGAGAAGCCAATGTTGGATCAGGCCAGTGGCCTATCTAATCCAACACAATGGCCAAAAATACCAGGTGCCATCAGGATGTCCAGTAGTGGGGCCAGGACACCAGAATTTCTCCAACTGTTGCCTTCCCAAAGCACCATACAGAGCATCACTTGCCCTAGAGTTCCTTTCTGTATCTTGTGGATAATACCCACTGATGGATCTCTGCTCCATATGTTTATCTAATTCCCTCTTGAAGCCATCCATGCTTGTAGCCGCAACCACCTCCTGTGGCAGTGAATTCCATGTGTTAATCAATCTTTGGGTGAAGAAGTACTTCCTTTTATCTGTTCTAATCTGACTGCTCAGCAATTTCATTGAGTGCCCATGAGTTCTTGTATTGTGAGAAAGGGAGAAAAGTACTTCTTTCTCTACCTGCTCTATCCCATGCATTATCTTATAAACCTTGATCATGTCACCCCTCAGTCGTAGTTTCTCCAAACTAAAGAGCCCCAAATGCTATAACTTTTCTTTATAGGGAAAGTGTTCCAACCTTTTTATCATTCTACTTGCCCTTTTCTGCACTTTCCCTAATGCTATAATATCCTTTTTGAGGTGTGGTGACCAGAACTGTACACAGTATTCCAAATGAGGTCACACCATTGATTTATACAGGGGCATTATGATACTGGCTGATTTGTTTTCAGTTCTCTTCCTAATAATCCCCAGCCTAGCGTTGGCCTTTTTTATTGCAGTTGCACACTGTCTTGACATTTTCATTGAGTTATTTACTATGACTCCAAGATCTTTCTCTTGGTCATTCTCTGCCAGTTCGGATGCCATCAACATGTATTTATAGTTAGGATGTTTGGCTCCAATGTGCATCATTTTGTATTTGGCCACATTGCACCCCATTTACCACATCGACACCCACTCTCCCATCCTCGACAGATCCTTTGGAGTGCCTCACAATCCTCCCTGGTTCTCACCACCCTGAACAACTTCATGTCATTCACTTTACTGCTTACTCCCAACTCCAAATCATTAACAAACAAGTTTAAAAGCATCAGGATGAGTACTGATCTCTGTGGTACCCCACTGCTTACCACCCTCCACTGAGAAAATTTCCCATTTATACTCTCTATTTCCTAATAATTAGCCAGTTTTTGATCCACAAAAGGACTTGTCCTTTTATCCCATGACTATTGAGCTTACTTAGGAGCCTTTGATGAGGAACTTTATCAAAAGCTTTCTGGAAGTCAAGATAAACAACATCTATTGGGTCCCCCTTGTCCACATGTTTGCTCACTCCCTTAAAGAACACTAACAGGCTAGTGGGACAAGATCTTCCCTTACAGAACCCATGCTGAGTCTGCCTCAATAGTTTTTGTTCATCATTGTGCCTACTAATTCTTAATAACGGTTTCCACCAACTTACCTGGTATTGACATCTGACTGACTGGCCTGTAATATCCTGGATCTCCTCTGGAACACTTTTTAAGGATGGGAGTGACATTAGCTACCTTCATCAGGAATGGAGGCAGATTTTAATGAAAGATTACATATTTTTGTAAGGAGATCCACAAGTTCACATTTGAGTTCTTTCAGAACTCTCAGGTGTATGCCATCCAGGCCTGGTGATATATCAGTTTTTAAGTTGTCTATCAGTCTTAGGACCTCCTCTCTCGTCACTTCAATCTGACTTAGGTCTTTCAACACCCCTCCCAAAATCAGTGGTTCTGGAGTGGGCAAGTGCTTCTCATCTTCTACAGTGAAAACAGAGGTAAAAAATGCATTCAGCTTCTCAGCCATTTCCCTATCATCCTTCACTACTCCTTTTATCCCTTGGTCATCCAAGGGCCCCACTACCTCCCTGGCTGGTTTCCTGCTTCTAATGTATTTGAAGAAAGTTTTATTGTTGGTCTTTGCCATGACAATCGGAATGAAGAGACAGACACCAATATGGATTTAACAAGGGTCACTTTATTAATTATGTATAATCAAACAACTGGTGAGGGGCTGCTAAAATGTACAGAGGAATATGACAGGTGTCAAACTCCTGACTACCATCATCTCCTTCTGGGCGATGTACCTTTCCCTATCTTGAGCCACCCAATGTGGCTGTTGACCAGTGGCTTGGCATGTTTAGGAGAACCCTCTGGCCCACCACCCCAGAAGCTGGAAGGCCTGTTAAGATAGGCCGGGTCATATTGTTTTAAGGAAGCCATTCTTGGAGGACCCTTTAATTCCTTTATAACAATGCCCAGGTGCTCACTGTTTTCAATTTGCTGATTGAGCTACCCCACCTAACCACAAAGTGACCATCCTATTTAGCAAAAACCAGGCCCCCAAAGCCAATTTCCAAACACCACCGTCATCAGTGCAAGATAGGCAAAAACACCCCTACTTCTGAAGCCAAATTGAAAAAGGGATGAAAAATTCCTACCTGGCCCCATTAAAAGGCAACTGGTTGAAACCTGCACTAAAATAGGGTGGGAGGGTGGGCCGAGCATGCTGAAGAACTGCTGAGGTGCCTGGTGCTGCCTGGTGCTGCGTTTCTCACAGCAAACGAGTCTCCTCCCATCAGCGCAGGCTCGGTGGGAGTTGGGGCTTGCATTGCCACCACAATCAGAATGAAGAGATGGACACCAATATGGATTTAATAAGGGCCACTTTATTAGTTATTCATAATCAAACAACTGGCGGGGGCTGCTAAAATGTACTGAGGAATATGACAGGTGTCAAACTTCTGATCACCTTAATTTCCTTCTGGACAATGCACCTTCCCCAATCTCGAGCCACCCAATGTGGCTCTCATCCAGCGGCTTGGTGTGTTTAGGAGAACCCCCTGGCCCACCACCCCAGAAGCCACAAGGCCTGCTAAGATAAGCCGGGCTAGATTGTTCTAAGGAAGATCACCCCTTCCCAGCCTTGAGGCACAAAGCCCCCAAAACCATTCTTGGAGGACCCTTTAATTTCTTTATAACAATGCCCAGGTGCTCACCATTTTCAACTTGCTGATCACGCTACCCTGCCATAGCAAAGGCCAAGCCTCTACTTAGGCCTTCATCCCCACCAAGCGATCCAGCACTAACAGCACCTCCCACCTCAAATCTGCAAGAAATATCATTGCCCTTGTTAGAGAGGTGCACACCATCCCCCCTATACAGGTCCATTAACTCAACCCATATATCAGGGTGCAACAAGAAGAGGCCCAAGCTGCCTTCCATGGCATTTCTGAGCTGCCGATTGGATTGAAAGTGGACTATTTAGTGTGTGTGACCACAGCCTAAGAGTCCCTAGGCTCTTGCCCTTCGTCTCGTGCCTCTGGCAAGGTGCTGCCTTCAATAGAAGCCTCATCAAGCAGAGGGCGGGGCCAGCAGCTATTCAAATTCACCCAGGGAATCCAATTACAGTCAAACAATGACCCTTTCTCACCCTATCTCAAGCAGCCAGGACTCTGCAACAACTTAAAACTCACCCATACACTCTCAAACACAGTCCTCCCACACAGTACCCTCAGCTAAATCACCTCAGATGAAAGCAGATAAAAAACACTATCCCCTGTAGCAGCTCTGTCTCCTGCTCCTTCTCAGAGCTCAATTGGGTCAGCTCCGCTGTGTCAGTGGTTGGGGCATAGACTTGGATTACTGTGATGTTGAATGTTTTGCCTTGGATTCAGACTGAGACCATTCTGTCATTCTTGAGATTGTATCCCATTATTGCCTTTCTCATTCTCTTGTTGATATAAAGGCCACACCATTTTTTTTCTATGGGATTCTTGGCCACAGTAGTAGATATAATGGTCTTCTGAGTTAAATTCGCCCATTCCCATCCATATTAGTTCATTGATTCCCAAGATGTCAATGCTCAGTCTTGCTATCTCATTTTTGACCACATCCAGCTTACCTTGATTCATAGATCTTACATTCCAGGTTCATATGCAGTATTGTTTTTTGCAGCATTGGACTTTCCTTTCACCATCAGACACATTCACAGCTGAGCGTCCTTTTGGCTTTGGCCCAGCCGCTTCACTCTTTCTGGGGTTACTTGTACTTGCCCTCTGCTCTTCCCCAGTAGCATATTGGACACCTTCCGACCTGAAGGGCTCATCTTCTGGCGTCATATCTTTTAGCCTTTTGTTACTGTCCATGAGGTTTTCTTTGCAAAGATATTGGAGTGGGTTTCCTTCTCCAGTGGATCCGTGCTAGTGGATCATAATGAACACTTATGCTCACAAACAAGTAGGAAAGTAAATGTATGTCAGAATTGTACAAATTCAGATGGTAGATGATACCTTACATAATTTCCCCCAATGGGATAAGATCTTTACATACAGAAACCTATATAACCAGGAAAGGACGAAATAGAACCCTTTTCTGGATATGATACTTTGTATGTGCAGGTTTTTTGAGTTTTTTAACCCTGCAAGGCATGCTTGAAAAGATTTCATGTTACATGCAAGTTAACTGCCTTTTCTGTTCTTTGTAAGCTTAGCTCACTGAGTTAAATTGATGAGATTCACAAAATGAAAATACAGATAAACTGAAAAAATACATTATATTAGGAGGACAATAAATATGTATATGAATTTACAATCTTTCCAATGTAATACTTTAAACTACCTTCTTTCCTTACTATACAAAATAATTCCCAATACATGTATTCAGATGAAGAATTATTAATTTAAATCCGCCAGTTTTCTATGAAATTTATAGCCACATTGATATAGCTCCACTTTATTTACAGAATCTTATTGATTTTTGCCAGTTCCTAAAAGGCCCCTGGAAGGCTCAGTAATGGAAAGGGTCATTACTTTTTTTTTTTTTTTTGGTAGATCAATCAGTGTGAATTTCATGGGTGGTATAAAGTGGAAAGAATTTACAGAGCTCAGCAGATTGTTCTGGATGCATTTTCAGCAGCAGCCAAACACTTAGTACTAGTTACCTACTTTCTGGGAAACGCTAGTAAGACGTGAACAATCAAGCACAATTTTTGGCAGACAGATATACAGTTTTTCAGTGGCTTTAATTTCTGCTGATTATGCAGTACAGTGCACTTTTCCAATGAAATATTCTTGGCTAGATCTGTAGAATGAAACATTCCTTTCACCTTTAAACAGATGCACAGTCATCCTGGTAACTATGGTTTTGGCTTTGCTGACATGGAAAATTGACTCATTTTCTTGTGGAACTTTGGTATATTATTTTCTTATTGTTTAGAAATACCACTACCTTTTGTATTTCTATCATCTAGCTTTATTTTAATAAATGTTCATAGCATGGCTACTTGAGCATATTGAGGAGAGTAAGTATAGTCCAGACCAGAAGGTTTCAGAGGTCAGATTTTTCTCCAAGGAATTCAGGGCAGTGTTCATGGTTCTCCTGTCCTCCAATTTATTCTCTCAACAACATTATGAATTAAGCTAGATTGAAATATAGTCTTTGGGTCCAAAGAAATCTTATAAATTAATGGAATAGGGATTCAAACCCAGGTTTCTATACCTTTACCACATTTGCCTTTCTTACTCACAAGCATGAAGTATCTGCACTTCACTAGTTATCCTCATAACATCCAGAATCTTATAAGCATATACAAAAGCATCAACATTTTACTAGTATAATTAATAAGATTAAACTAGTGGTTTACTTCGAGCTCCTTATTCTTTAAGAATATTTTAACAAATTGAGCATTTAGAAATTGTATATCAATCATTCTCTTTCAACGTTCAGAGTGCTTTATATGCATTATTTCATGGTGCCTGGGCCTATTGATCAAATTATTAGCAACCCTTCCATCATTTAATTACCTAACCCAGCCATCTATGACTCTGGTGTAGAACTGATTTCACCTACTGTGCAGATGCAAAAGCCCCCTCAAGGAGAGGAAATGAAATTCCACCACTGCAGTTACTACACAGCTGCAGAGATGTTCAACAGTTGTTCAAGGTGGACCACAGGTGGGCAAAACAGATCTGAGACTCAGTTTATGAATGATCATGGCTGTCAAACACAGCATGTTCACCTACCAAGCATGTTCACCACAATGTTTGCTGCATCCCTAGCTTGAAATGTGCTTGTAGTCGGTTACTGAACTGATCAGTGGCCCTGCCAGAAGGTTTCATCTCAGCTTGTCTGAGCTTTACATTACACTTGTGATTTTATTCTCATAGTAGATTTTGTTTGGGGGGGGGAACTCAATGAAGTTTTGTTTTCTTCAAAGAAGAACATCTACAGTTCATAAATTCCTACCCTTGTTTCATAGGAAAAGTTACTGGAATAGTTCTACAGTGTTGTTCTGATTCAGATACAGGGCTCCCAGTTAGTAATGTGTTCGAAGGAAAAAAACACAAGTATGATAGATGAAAGGGTGAACCAAAAAAATCTACTTCTTAACTTGAAGAGAATCAAAACATCAGCGTCTTTCATTAGGCTTTTAAGAACCTTCTTTTTAAAAAATGAACAAGGTTGTAAATTATGGAATGATTAGCTCTGAGCATGCCCTATTAGCATTAGAAAAAGCTATTTGTGGGAAGACAGCATCTTAAAGTTTATTGGAAGTGGAGACATCTGAAACAATCTAATTGGTAACGGAATGTAGGAATATATGAATTTTCTCCTTAATGGTGAGATCACCACTCACCAGTCATCACCTTGAGGAACAAACTTGCAAGAAATTGTAGAATGGATGCATAGTACTCATTCAGGGCTTCCAGAAGTGGCACTTTATGCAATGCAATTATGCAATGAATACTTGAATATGTATGCATTTAAGTGGATTAATGAATATGCAAAATATCCCTAGCTTTGCACCTGGAAGTTCTTTATTTATTTTCTCTCATTCCATGCCTATGGGTGAAAGGGTTCTTCTTAAAAAGAAATAGGTTTTTCAAGAAATGGAAGGCAATAATTATTTTCCCTCTGAAATCAGACTGTAACCAATGATGTTGTTTAAAATGGCAGCATCTGCTTTTTTCAAAAAGGCCCTATTTTCCCTTAATTTTGTAGGTAGCTGTATGTAGTGCTGAAAATGTCAGTTAGTGAAATACCTTACTTTTGAAATAGTTTTGAGGAATCATTAATCACTATGGTTACTATGGAAATACTTTCTGTAAATGTTACCATGATCTTGCTCCATTTACACTGGCTTCCAATTTGCTTCCAGGCTCAATTCAAGGTGCTGGTATCGATCTTCAAAGACCTGTACAGCCTGGGACCAATGTACCTTAATGATCACCTTATCCCACATGAACCTACCCATTCACTCTGGTCATCTTTAGAGGCCCTTCTCCTGTTGCCCCCACCATCTGAGGTTATATAGGTGGTGTCCTGAGAAAGGGCTTTCTCAGTCATGGCACTGAAACTTTCAAACTCCCTCCCCAGGAAGATTCATTTGTCTCCTGCCAGCAGGTGAAGACTTTTTTTGTTTCATTTGACATACTCCCAGTAACAGTTATTGGCCCTCTTCCCTGGTTCTGATGCTGTTTTATGAATTATTTTATCATTATGTTTTTAATAGTTCTAATGTTTTATGTGTGCCACCTTGAGGATGCTGATCAGGTGGAAACACAGCTTAAAAACAGCTATCTCTTCTTTCGAGTGGCAACATTCCATGCGCTCCCATTGGCTTTGCAAAGCACTCCCTCAGCCATTGGCCCGTCAGCCGCCACTGAAGAGTACTTGCATGCCATTCGCTGGGTGCAGGGCCTGTTCCTCTTTCCCGCCCACTCCCCCTTCAGCCACTGTGCCCTGTCAGAATTACTGGCAAACAGCTTTCTCTCTTGAAGAAGACGCTTCTCTTGCTTGCCTCCTATGTGGGATTTAGCTTTTCCCTCAGTGGCTGTTGGTAGGTGTAACAAAATGGCAGTTAGCTATGTTTGTAAGATGGCTGTCATCTGTGTGGTTATTTGTTTAAAATGTTCCCCCATAAGGTGTAACTGGGCTGTAGTTCCATAGAGGGGCCTGCAGGGGTATCACTCACTGGGTTGAATGGGGCTTCCTCATCTGCTGGCCTACAGTTCCCAGCTGCCACAAGGTCAAAAAGTGTGGGGAAAGAGAGACTGTCTCAAGGGGCAGGGCAGCATCAAAATAGACTCCAGCCCAGCCAGGGAGGAGGCAGTCTTTGTCTTACAGGAGGTTAGGAAATGCTCCTGCTGCCTGTGCTGATGAGGCTGCCCAGGCCACAAGCCACAGATGTGGGGAAACCCTGAGAGGCAGCAGAAATTCAGCCACTCCACAGTCAGCTGGACTGGGGAATGAATGGAAGTTTCCCTGCTCTCTCGGGTTTGGGGTGAAGCAGAGCCAGAGGCCGGTCCAAGGAGAGATTCTATCCTGAGCCCACAAGCTGCAGAGGTAGAGAGTATTGCATGTAGGGAAAGAGGACTGCATTTAACCCTTGTTGATTTATGCCCTGTTGGTTCATAGTGTGTGCTTACTTCTACAGTTCTGCCTTATTCATTTAGAGTGTATGTGCTCCATAATTGTGTAAATAGTTAAATAAATTATTTTATTTGGGCTACTAATCTGTGTTGTGCTCTGACCACATAGTCTCCTCTGCTCTGCACAATAACAAAGGGAGGGGGTAGTCCAAGGAAGCAAGGAAAGGCCAGACCCTAAGGTTGTGAACTTTCCAGGGATCCCCCAAAGATTGGAGATTCCATCTCCAAACAGGGAGATTCAGCCAAAGGGGTCTCACTGTCCCTCTAAAAAGGCAGTGACAATTCAGTGAGTGGTGGCAGTGAACTTAAGGAGTGAGATACACCCACGGGACAAGGGTGGGAGGGGAACAGCTGAGTTGTAAACTGGAGCCCGTTTTGCCACAGTAGGCAATGAAACTTGGTTCAGACAAAGGAAGGAAACCCTTTGCAGCCATTTTGAGGAACTCATTGGGGCCAGTCCTGAATAGGGTTGCCAGCTCCAGCTAGGGAGATTCCTGAGATTTTCTGGTAGTCTATGGAAGCCAGGGTTTGGAGAGGGGAGAGGCCTCAGCTGAACAGAATGCCATAAAGCCCACCTTCCAAAGGAGTTATTTTCTCTGATGGGGAGAGAGATCTGCTGTCTAGAGTTCAGTTGTGATACCTGGTGATCTTCAGGCTCCCCTTGGAGGTTGGCTACCCTAGGCATAGCAGTCAGTGCTTCAGAGCAGGGTCTGCTAGATCCAGGTTCTTGCTGTATAAAGCTGAGTGGGTGATTTTGGACCAGTCGCAGACTTAAGTACATAAGAATATAAGAGAAGCCAATGTTGGAACAGGTTAATGGCCCATCTAGTCCAACACTCTGTCACACAGTGGCCAAAAATACCAGGTGCCATCAGGAGGTCCAGCAGTGGGGCCAGGACACTAGAAGCTCTCCCACTGTTGCCCCCCCAAGCACCAAGAATACAGAGCATCACTTTCCCCACCCTGAGAGTTCCTATCTATACTTTGTGGCTAATAGCCACTGATGGAATTCTGCTCCATATGCTTATCTAATGTTAGCCAGATTGCTCTATTATTTAATAAAGATGGGGAATTATGAGTATTAATATGCAATTGGCTTATCTGTAGGATCTGACCTGTGTATACCAGAGTTAGAATTCCCAAGAACACAGGAATAGGCACAGAAACTGGCTGGCTAAAATGATTATTTCTTTACTAAATATTCTCAAGCGTACAAACAATATTCACACAATATAGAACTAAGGAAGCAGAGGTGATTGATGGCTTATAGAGGGGTGATACAACCTGTCCAGATGTGCAGAGGTCTATGAAGAAAGGATTGTGGCCTAAACTCAGAGTCTAGGGGTGGACTGCCATTTTCAGATCATGGCAGAAAACACATGGTCTAAGGCCATGTGTGTGCTGGGATATAGGCACTGGCAAAGAATGCAGACTAATGGGTGGCCCTGGTGGCTGGTCTCAGGTGAGAACAATAGATTACCTGGACCAATGATGAATCCCAGGAATGTGTGATGCCAGTAGGGGCAGACCTGAGGTATGATCAATGAGCTTCCAGAGAGGCAGGGTCTGGATTTAACAATAGAAGCCAGGTGTCAGGTAGCTAGTTAAATGGATTATCTGATTTACTAATGGTCCTGGTCAGGGTAGACAAAAGGTGGGAGATGTCCCTGATTAGCATCAGGAAGGATTTGCTAAACATTTGAATGATTGATTGGTTTATCCCAGTATTCTTGAGGGACAGAGCAGGAAAGACAAAGAATTTACACATAGGACACAAAAGGGATGGGTGAGGTACTGGAGAGTGCCAGGTGGCTTCTGAATAGACTTTTAGAAATGTCGATACTTTACCTACTGGAACTTATTGTTGTTCCATAAGCATAATCTCTCCTGGGTGGAGGGAGAAGACTGGAGACTTGCTCTGATGTCACTTTATGAAACCTGAATATGAAATCCCTTTTAGCAGAGCACTTGCAGCTGGACTCTGTGGTTTGAGCTCAGAGTGCTTGACTTTTGAGGACTTTAGTTCAGGTTAGAAAGCAGGGCATCCCTGCTTTGGGGCTACCCAAGAGTAAAAGGCAGTGCCTCTGGCAACACTAATTCCCTCTTGAAGCTGTCCATGCTTGTAGCTGCCACCACCACCTCCTGTTGGCAGTGAATTCCATGTGTTAATCACTCTTTGGGTGAAGAAGTACTTCCTTTTATCTGTTCTAACCCAACTGCTCAGCAATTTCATTGAATGCCCACGAGTTCTTGTATTGTGAGAAAGGGAGTAAAGTACTTCTTTCTCTACCTGCCCTATACCATGCATAATCTTATAAACCTCAAACATATCACCCCTCAGCCATCATTTCTCCAAGCCAAAGAGCCCCAAACGTTTTAACCTTTCTTCATACGGAAAGTGTTCCAACCTTTTTATCATTCTAGTTGCCTTTTTCTACACTTTCCCCAATGCTATAATATCCTTTTTGAGGTATGATGCCCAGAACTGTACACAATATTCCAAATGAGGTCGCACCATTGATTTATACAGGGCCATTATAATATTGGCTGATTTGTTTTCAGTTCCCTTTTAATAATCCCCAGCATAGTGTTGGCCTTTTTTATTGCAGTTGCACACTGCCTCGACATTTTCATAGAGTTATCTACTACAACTCCAAGATCTCTCTCTTGGACAGTCTGTGCCAGTTCAGACCCCATCAATGTGTATTTATATTTAGGAGTCTTGGCTCCAATGTGCATCATTTTGTACTTGCCACACTGAACCCCATTTACCACGTTGACACCCACTCTCCCATCCTCGACAGATCCCTTTGGAGTGACCTCACAATCCTCTCTAGTTGTCACCACCCTGAACAACTTCGTGTCATTTGCAAATTTAGCCACTTCACTGCTTACTCCCAACTCCAAATCATTAATAAACAAGTTAAAAAGCATTGGATCGAGTACTGATTCCTGCGGTACCCCACTGCTTACCACCCTCCACTGAGAAAATTTCCCATTTATACTCACTCTCTGTTTCCTATTAATTAGCCAGTGTTTGATCCACAAAAGGACTTGTCCTTTTATCCCATGACTACTGAGCTTACTTAGGGGCCTTTGATGAGGAACTTTATCATAAGGTTTCTGGAAGTCAAGGTAAACAACATCTATTGGGTCCCCCATGTCCACATGTTTGTTCACTCACTCAAAAAACACTGACAGATTACTGAGACAAGATCTTTCCTTACAGAACCCATGCTGAGTCTGCCTCAATAGTTTTTGTTCAGCAATATGCCTACTAATTCTTTACTTAATAACAGTTTCCACCATCTTACCCGGTATTGATGTCAGACTGATTGGCCTGTAATTTCCCGGATCTCCTCTGGAACCCTTTTTAAAGATGGGAGTGACATTAGCTACCTTCCAGTTCTCAGGAATGGAGGCAGATTTTAATGAAAAATTACATATTTTTGTAAGGAGATCCAGAAGACTTTCAGCCTAACGTGTTTCACATGTTTGTTGTGCAAGTCAAAAGGGGGAGAAGAGAATGATGTTAGCTGCTTTGGTCCCCATTGCAGAGAAAGACTACTTTTCCTCCTGGGAAACAGTTGTTGTCAATCTCCAGGTGAGGGTTGGAGATCACTCAGAATTACAACTGCTCTCCAGGTGGCAGAGATCAGTTCCCCTGGAGAAAATGGTGGACTCTGTAATACACTGCTGAGATGCCCCCTCCATGACAGCCAATGTGACGTGGCAGTCAGAGCTTCAGAGCATGACAGAGGCTGCAGGTGGGTGGAGGATAGAAAGCTGAAGAGTGAGGGGCAAATAAAGGTAGGTTGTTGATTGGCTGGGAAGGAGATAGGGTTGCCAACTTCAGGTGGGAAATTCCTGGAGATTTGAGGGATGGAATCTGGAGAGTGTGAGGTTTGAGGAAGGGTGGGATCTCAGACAGTTACAATGCATAGACTCCACCCAACAAACCAGCCATTCTCTCCTGGGGAACCACTGTTCCCAATCTCCAGGTGAGAAATGGAGATCACTCGGAATTACAACTGATCTCCAGGAGGGAGGGCAGAAGTCAGCTGCAGTCCGAGAGGCAGATAATGGTAGGTTGATGGTTAGCTGGGAAGGGGATGGGGTTGCCAACTACAGGTTGAGAAATTCCTGGGGATTTCAGGGGTGGAGCCTGGAGAGGGTGGGGTTTGAGGAGGTCGTCACAGCAAAATGACACTGAGTGCCCAAGGCCTTGGCACTTTCCCAGAGCTCATTCTAGAGCTCATTGTATTTATTTTCACGACAAGCCTTATTCCTAGTAATATGTAAAAGACAAGTTGTGGTGGTGACAACTCACCTACTCTCCCATTGGCCACTGGGCAAGATGTCTTGGTGTCCTATTGGCCTGTCCTGCCGGTTCCTCCATTCTTACACCCCCACTTTTGACACATTGAACCTTGGGAGTCATAGTTCTCAGGTGGCCTTACTTCAACCATAGCAAAGGGAATTAGAACTACAACTCCCAAAAGGCCATGGGGCATTAGCAGAGAGTCAGTTGAAGTGTTAAATAGGTTAAACTGTAAAATAGGGGCTGGGGGGAAAGGGAAGGCCTGGACATCTCCCTGAATTACAGTTGATCTCCACAGTACAGAGATCAGTCCCCATCGAAAAAATGGTTTCTTTGGAGGGTGAGCTGTATGGCACTATACTTCACTGAAGTCCTTCAACAAACATGGCCCTCCCCTAAGTATTAAGAACATAAGAACATAAGAACATAAGAGAAGCCAATGTTGAATCAGGCCAATGGCCCATCTAGTCCAACACTCTGTCACACAGCGGCCAAAATATACCAGGTGCCATCAGGAGGTCCAGCAGTGGGGCCAGGGCACCAGAAGCCCTCCCACTGCTGCCCCCTCCAGCACCAAGAATAGAGTGCATCACCTGCCCCAGACTGAGAGTTCCCATCTATACCCTGTGGCTAATAGCCACTGGTGGACTTCTGCTCCATATGTTTATCTAATTTCCTCTTGAAACTGACCATGCTTGCAGCTGCCATGACCTCCTGTGGCAGTGAATTCCATATGTTAATCACTCTTTGGGTGAAGAAGTATTTCCTTTTATCTGTTCTAACCCGACTGCTCAGCAATTTCATAGAGTGCCCACGAGTTCTTGTATTGTGAGAAAGGGAGAAAAGTACTTCTTTCTCAACCTGCTCAATCCCATTCATAATCTTATAAACCTCGCTCATGTCACCTCTCAGCCGTCGTTTCTCCAAGCTAAAGAGCCCCAAGCATTTTAACCTTTCTTCATAGGGAAGGTGTTCCAACCCTTTTATCATTCTAGTTGCCCTTCTCTGCACTTTTTCCAATGCTATAATATCCTTTTTGAGATGTGGTGACCAGAACTGTACACAGTATTCCAAATGAGGTCGCACCAATGATTTATACAGGGGCATGATGATACTGGCTGATTTCTTATCAATTCCCTTCCTAATAATCCCCAGCATAGCGTTGGCCTTCTTTATTGCAGCTACACATTGTGTAGACATTTTCAGCGAGTTATCCACTACGACTCCAAGATCTCTCTCTTGGTCCGTCTCTGCCAGATCAGACCCCATCAACATGTATTTATATTTAGGATTTTTGGCTCCAATTTGCATCACTTTGCACTTGGCCACATTGAACCCCATTTGCCACGTTGACGCCCACTCACCCATCCTCAACAGATCCCTTTGGAGTGCCTCACAATCCTCCCTGGTTTTCATCACCCTGAACAACTTCATGTCATCTGCAAATTTAGCCACATCACTGCTTACTCCCAATTCCAAATCGTTAATAAACAAGTTAAAAAGCATCGGACCGAGTACTGATCCCTGTGGTACCCCACTGCTTACCACCCTCCACTGAGAAAGTTTCCCATTTATACTCACTCTCTGTTTCCTGTTTATAAGCCAGTTTTTGATCCACAAGAGGACTTGTCCTTTTATCCCGTGACTACTGAGCTTACTTAGGAGCCTTTGATGAGGAACTGTATCAAAAGCTTTCCGGAAGTCAAGGTAAATAATATCTATTGGGTCCCCCTTGTCCACATGTTTGTTCACTCCCTCAAAAAACACTAACAGGTTAGTGAGACAAGATCTCCCCTTACAGAACCCATGCTGAGTCTGCCTCAATAGTTTTTGTTCATCAATGTGCCTACTAATTCTTTCCTTAATAACAGTTTCCACCAACTTACCCGGTATCGATGTCAGACTGACTGGCCTGTAATTTCCCGGATCTCCCCTGGAGCCCTTTTTAAAGATGGGAGTGACATTAGCTACCTTCCAGTCCTCAGGAATGGAGGCAGATTTTAAAGAAAGATTACATATTTTTGTCAGGAGATCCACAAGTTCACATTTGAGTTCTTTCAGAACTCTCGGATGAATGCCATCCGGGCCTGGTGATTTATTAGTTTTTAAATTGTCCATCAGTCGGAGGACTTCCTCTCTTGTTACCACAATCTGATTCAGGTCTTTCAAACCCCCTCCCGAAATCAGTGCTTCTGGAGTGGGCAAACACTTCTCCTCTTCCACAGTGAAGACAGAGGCAAAAAATGCATTCAGCTTCTCAGCCATTTCCCTATCCTCCTTCACTACTCCTTTTACTCCTTGGTCATCCAAGGGCCCCACTGCCTCCCTGGCTGGCTTCCTACTTCTAATGTATTTGAAGAAAGTTTTATTGTTGGTCTTTATGTTTTTTGCGATATGCTCCTCATATTCCCCTTTTGCTTGCCTGATCACAGACTTGCATTTTATTTGCCATAGTCTGTGTTCCCTTTTATCAACCTCACTAAGACTAGCTTTCCACCGCTTAAAGGAATCCTTCTTACCTTTTACAGCTTCCATTACTTTATTTGTTAACCATGCAGGCTTTTTTGTATACCTATTTGTACCTTTCCTAACCTGCGGTATATATTTTTTCTGAGCTTCTAGGATTGTCTTTTTAAATAGTCTCCAAGCTTCCCCAATGGTTTTGACCTTCTCCACTCTTCCTTTCAATTTCTTCCTCACATGTCCCCTCATACCAGAGAAGTTACCCCTTTTAAAGTTAAAAGTGGTTGTGTCAGTCTTTTTGGGCAACTCCCTATCTGTACAAATGTTAAACTCAATGACATTATGGTCACTGTTCCCAAGTGGTGCAATCACTTTTACATCTCTCACCAGGTCTTGGGTGTTACTTAGGACCAAATCCAGGATCGCCTCTCCCCTGGTAGGATCTGTGACCATCTGTTCCACAGCACAGTCATTGAGAGTGTCTAAGAACGCAATCTCTTTTTCCCAACTAGAACTCATATTGACCCAATCAATGTGTGGGTAGTTAAAGTCGCCTATTACAACACAGTTATTTCGTCTAGCCTCTATCTTTGCCAACCTCCAGGCAGCACCTGGAAATCTCCAGCTGTTACAACTGATCTCCACATAACCAAGCTCAGTTCTCCTGGAGTAAATGGCTGCTTTGGCATTATACTCTGCTGAGGTCCCTCCCCACCCAAAATCCTGCCCTCCCCAGGCTCTTCCCCTCAAATCTACAGGTATTTCCCAACCCAGAGTTGCTAGCCCTGTAACTGGCTACAGAACCACATTCCAGAGCCTTGGAATCCAGGAAACATGGCATAGGAGGAGGTGCTTTTCTACCTTCACTGCCACTGCACAGCCTCAAATCAACATAAGCCAACCTCCAGGTGTCACCTGAAGATCTCCAGCTATTACAACTGATCTCCAGATGACCAAGATCAGTTCTCCTGGAGAAAATGTCTGCTTTGGGCAGTGGACTCTATGTCATTCTACCCTGCTGAGGTCCCAACCTTCCAGTGGGCCCTGGAAGTCTGTAGGGAACCACTGCACCCAGCTGCCAACCAATATCACTTGCCCTACATACACACACAACCTCAAGATACCACCTCAGTGTCTTACCATCATAAGCACTAACCAGGGCAAAAAAGAAAGCTCTCACCAGGCCACAGCCAGGACACTCACCTGGAGCATCTTTCTAGACTCCATAGTCTTTGTTCCCCCAATGGGCCTTACTCCTAGTTATAAATAAATCAATATGCAGTGAGCACATGACCTCACCTTTAGCCAGCCCCAGCTCTGTTCCCCCCCACGGGAAGGAGGAAGGGCTTGTCCAGCCAGCTATGAACAGGTGCTGCCTAGCCAAGCTGGGCAGCTGGGCAAGGGAAAGCCAGATAGACCTGTCTCTCACTGGGCTAACTGCAGCTGTCCTGTCCTGTCCCATCCTGTCCCTCATGACAGCAAGGGGCCAGGAGGGTGTGTCCCTCACCATAGAGGGCCATCCCCCCTGCTTCTGGCTCATGCTTGCCCCTCTCTTTTTATTGTGATGGCCCTGATGAAGGGGGTTGCCTCTGGGTTCAGGGGTTCGCAGGGTGGGGGCAGGTCCCCATGTCACTGGCCCACTAGGACTCTTCTTGATGGACTTAATGGCCAATCTGCTCCTGTTTCAGACAATCCATGTCAAAACACAAAAAAACCAAATGGAAGCCTCTACTCCTTTAAATGGTGATGCAACTTCAAGGCTCCCCATAAAAGCATGCAAATCTCTCACCCTCCTTAACATGTACCTACTGTATATTGGTTCAAAATCTGTTCCTCTCTGAACAGTTGTTAGTACCGTCTAACACAGTGGGCATAGGGTAAGTATGTGCAGTACAGAAGGGGGAAAGGCTTGGAGATATGCTACGAGAACATCATGCCAGTGTCATCATGATGTATGCTGGTGAATCCCACAAGCAAGTGTGGGAAAGAAGGATCACAACCACATTTTGGGGTCATACATTCCAACCATCACTACCGCTGGCCAGTTATTCATGATTGCTTTTATCTTGCAGGATCAGAGCCTTACAATTTACAAACAGAAACTGCAGTAACAACACAACTCCCCACAAGGGGTGCTATAGGATTAAGGGTAGGGTTAGTTATCACAGGGGAGTGAAAACTATCTGCAGAGCCTGCAACATGGCCTAAAGCTGTAGTGATCAGTGTACACCTAGCTGCTTTGCTATGGCATTGCTACCTCTCTTGTTCTAGCTTGGCTGCTGCAGCATTGCAAACTGAAGAAGAAGAGATTGGATTTAGACCTTGCCTTTCACTACCTTTCTCAGAGGGGCTTACAATCTCCTTTCCCTTCCCCTTCCCACAGCAGACACCCTATGAAATAGGTGAGGCTGAGAGAGCTCTTTTGAGGACTGCTTTTGAGCGAACAGCTCTGAGAGAACTTGTGACTGACCCAAGGTCACACCAGCAGCTGCACATGGAGGACTGGGAATCAAACCTGGTTCTCCCAGATTACGGCCCATGATCCTAAACACTACACCAAACTGGCTCTTAAGCACTACACCAAACTGACCAGCACAGTTGTATCTATCATGGGCATGCAACAATGGGAATAGCTCTACCTGCAATTCTGCTTCGTTCAGTGCAGCTTTCAAAAGCACAGGAGCTTTGCTAGACTAAGAATGTTGGCAACCCTATTCATCTGACTTGTGTAAAAAAGATGGAGGGTTGCTGGGATGACAAGCAGCAGGGAGCGATAATAAACCTAATGATTTCATCAGAAGAACAACTAGATGGAAAGGTGTTAAGCAAAAAGATTGGGACAGCTAATAAGAATGAGTGGCTCACCTGACATTGAAAAGTCTTATCTGTGCCTCGGATTCTTTATGCCAACTGATAGGAGGTCTCATGCAGGGCTTGAACTGGGTACTTCATCCATACTAGGCATGCAGTTTTCTTGCCATAGTCTATATTGTTTGTTTTGATACCAGTGCTGATGGAGAATTCCCAGTGCACCATGATGTGTCCTTTTTCTTTGTGCTCAGCTGGATTAGAGTAGTGCTCTGTGGTGTGTGTTTTTTTGCTGCTGATAAGCTTGCAAGTTTGCCAAGAAGTAAAGCTTGCCTTTTTGCCAGCTGTACCCTTGATGGAATTCAAAGTCCTCACTCCTGTTTCCCATGTGAGTGTTGTTCTACAGTGAGCACTTGAGAAGTTGATAGGAATGTCATCTTTGAATGTGCAATTGTGTGTTCTGTTACTTCTGTCTGTGATGAGTATGGCAGTGTTGCTACGGGCTCCAGTGCAGCTGCTAATATGTCATCAGCTCCTTTAGAATTCCTTTGTCTGCTGAGATAATATAGAATACCAACTAGCTATGCTGGGAATGCCCCAGCACCTGGCATTCAGGACTGATATGTCCATGTCACTGTCTTGCATCTTTATGTGATTATTTTCAGGGGTTATGAATACTCTATTCTTGTGCATTTCTTTTCAGAGTCCTGAAATTAATGGAGGAAACTGAAATAATTCATCAGTTGGACCCACTGAAGACAATTCTATTGATCTGAGGATGACCAAGTCAGCATTTTTCTTCTC
Organism: Gekko gecko; assembly: GCA_029375565.1. NCBI lineage: Eukaryota > Metazoa > Chordata > Lepidosauria > Squamata > Gekkonidae > Gekko > Gekko gecko. Next base: position 83,292,186 of record JAPDNY010000004.1, read on the forward strand.
AGGCTAAGATGAAATGGACATGCCCTCATATCAAAGCACTTCCAATGATTCATCTCCTTGGTCCCTGCCTTAAGAAAATAAAAATCATGTGATGGCATGCAAGTGTATTAACCTTTGAAACCTCATTGTTCTTCCCCTCCCCGCCCCATCACATGCTCGGTAGCTGCCTGTAACAAAGCAATAGCTAAAAAGCTGCCAAAGAAATGGTTGTTTTCAATGTGTACTTGTAAGGGGAAAAGGAATTAAAGTTTAATTACTAAATGCATTAAAACTGGGATATTAATTAAGTGGTTGCTACTCGAAGCAAATGAGGCATCAGCACTTTTCCTGCTCTTGCATTTTGCTGACTACAGACAGTAATATGCTTTCAGGCACAGCACAAGCACTGTGAACATTCAAAGCAGTCAGAAAGCCAGGAAAAGCAGCCAACAAATTTTGTCAATGTTAAAGACTAGGGCTCCTAACCAATTATGTTAAAAGTCAAGCCTTCAATTGCTTCTGGACTGTCCAAAAAGCTAAGTAAAGTGGTTTCTGTGGTAGAGTTTTAATTAAGCCTTTGGAGCATCATACATGAGACCCCAAAGGTCTGCAATTGGTTACAGACTTCTTTTTCCCAGAGACAGTGTGGGCAAAATGCCCAGTGCCATCCAAAGGAGCATTTGGGCAAAAGTTAATTGGTTGGTTGTCAGATACTCTCAGATGGCTTTGAGACTGGTTTGGGAAAAAGTAGCACGGGTAAGTTTTGCTGCCTGGCTGGTCTGGCTTTCCCCCCATTCTTTCCTAGGACTTTTTCCTCTCCCTCAAGTCAATGTTAGGCAATGGCCACATTAGGATCTGAAGCCCATTAATAGATAAAGTTCAAATGAAGAACAGCAGTCTGTTCTGCATCCCTCAGAAGGGAATAGAGGCCCTTTCACCAGTAGCCAGAATGTGGAAAGTCTGATGAGAAGCTCTGTGGGTGTGTTCAGACTGGCCGTTTAGTCCACTTTCGGCACACTTCAGTAATGGATTTTATATCCATGATCACACATCCAACATCTGCGCACCATCCCCAGCCATCGCTTTCTGGCTCAACCCCCCTTTAAAACGGAGTATTTTGATACCAGGTCCCCAAGTGATTCCTGATTCTCCAGTTCTAGCTGCACTTTTCTGATGTCTGATTGCTCCTGCGGTGTTGAGCCACTTCCGGTTTAAACTCCCTCCCTGCTGGAAAGCTGCCCAAGGCTTCCGCTTTTCGCCCGCCATTTTTTTTAATGCGTTGGCAGTGTGCGCATAGGTGGAGCTCCGCCACTGCATTTAGAAAACCAACATTTAAATGGTCACTTGTTTTAGCATTTAGATGAGTTTGGAATCTCGCGGAGGCCATTTTCAGGTCAAACATTTAAAGGGAAGTCTTTTGTTGGAGGGGTTGGATTGATTCGCCCTGGTGGTTCTGCACATGTGCCATGATAGTTTCCCCCCCTTCTACAGAGGGGTGCCTATGTACATGCACAAACCGAGGAAAAATTTTTAAAAACCACCAACACACGCTCCCATGCATCAGTAGTCTAGACGCTGGGGAGCAACGTGAGGTGGGATAAAGGAGGTGAGTGTGATCGTGATTATACAGATCTCTCCTTATAATATTTATCTTTTGGTTTTGTAAGATTCCATGCGCTCCCATTGGCTGTAAAATGCTCTCCCTCAGCCATTGGCCCATCAGCCGCCGCTCAAGAGTACTCACGTGCCATTGGCCGGGTGCTGGATCTGCTCCTCTTCCCCACCCACTCCCCCTGGCAGACAGCTCTGTCACCTGAGGAAGACAGTTCTCTTGACTCCTGTGAGGGACTGTCCCCTCAGCGGCTGTTGGTAGGCAGCCAAGCTTGGTTCTGTGAGTAAAAAAACAAAGGACTTTCAGCATAACCCCCTCCCCTCCCCTGCCCATAACCCCCTCCCCAACGGCCACTTTCCTGTCAGAATAAATGGAAAAAGGCTCTCTCTCCTGCTTAGCTTCAGCATGGCTGGGTGGCTGGCTAACGAGGTGGGCCAGCAACCATCAGACCATTTTCTTCAACTCCCCGCTGTGTGGCTGACTTTGCCCTAGAGTTGCCAATCTCCAGGTGGGACCTAGAGCTCTCCCACTGTTACAATTGACCTCCAGATGACAGAGATCAGTTCCCCGGGAGAAAATGGTTGCTGTGGAGGGTAGACTCTATGGCATTAAATCCTGCTGGGTCCTTCCGCATACACCCCAAATGCTGCCCTCCACAGAATCCACCCCCCAAATCTCCAGGTATTTCCCTAATCAGAGTTGGCACCTGTACTTTCTCCTCTGTCAGTAAAAGGCCCTTTCCACACCTATGTTAGCCTTCGGGGAAAAACCTCATTGGGCCCAGTCCTGATCAGGTTGCCAACTCCAGGTGGGCAATTCCTGGAGATTTGAGGGATGGAGCCTGGAGAGGGTGAGGTTTGAAGAGGGGTGGCACCTCAGACAGGTATGATGCCATAGACTCCACCCTCCAATCCAGCCATTCCCTGATGGGGAACCATTGTTGCCAATCTCCAGGGGTGGGCTGGAGATCACTCAAAATTCCAACTGCTCTCTAGGAGGGAGGGGGAGGAGATGGAAAACTAAAGGTAGGTTGATGGTTGGCTGGGAGGGAGATAGGGTTGTCAACTCCAGGTTGGGAAATTCCTGGAGATTTGAGGGGTCGAACCTGGAGAAGGTGAGTGTTGAGGAGGGGTGGGACCTCAGACAGGTATAATGCCATAGACTCCACCCTCCAAACCAGCCACTCCCTCCTGGGGAACCACTGTTACCAATCTTGGGGGTGGGCTGGAGATCACTCAAAATTGCTACTGCACTTCAGGTAGCAAAGATCAGTTCCTCTGGAGAAAATGGTGGACTCTGTCATTATACCCTGCTGAGATTGCCACAGCAAATTGTCACTGAGTGCTCAAAGCCGGGGCACTCTCCCAGAGTATCTTTCTAGAGCCCGTTGTATTTATTTCCACAACGGGCCTTATTCCTAGTCAAATATAATCTGGTTAGAACTGGAGCAGTTTCGGCAAGGCTGCCCGTTATCACCGTTACTGTTTATTTGGATATTGGAAGTATTATTGGGAGATATAAGAAAGGACAACAATATTAAAGGACTTACAGTGAAAGGTTTTTCATACAAATACAGGGCGTTTGCAGACGATGTAATGTTTATGGTGCAAGACCCAATTGAGAATATACCACAATTGATGCAGAAAATTGAAGAATTTGGGGAGATAGCTGGTTTTTATGTCAATAAAAATAAAACGAAGGTAATGTGCAAAAATATGATGAAACAAAGGCAAACAGAACTTCAGGAAAAGATTCAATGTGAAGTAGTGGCGAAAACTAAATATCTAGGAATTGAACTGACTATGAAAAATATTGATTTATTTAAAAATAATTATGAAAAAGTTTGGTATAAAATTCAGCAGGATATGAAAAAATAGGACACCCTGAATTTATCGTTAATGGGAAGAATTGCAACAGTAAAAATGAATATTTTGCCTCATTTAATGTTCCTATTTCAAACGATCCCAATACTACGACAGTGTAAGATATTGGATACTTGGCAGAGAGAACTATCAAAATTTGTGTGGGCAGGAAGAAAACCGAGGATTAAAATGAAAATATTGTGTGACGCAAAGGAAAGAGGAGGACTTCAGCTACCAAATTTAAGACTTTATTATGATGCCGTCTGCTTAACGTGGCTAGAACAATGGATTAACCTTGACAACATGAAATTGTTAGCACTAGAAGGTCATGATAATAAATTTGGATGGCATGCATATATGTGGTATGAAAAGTCAAAAGTTGACAAATTCTTCAAACACCACTATATAAGACGATCACTGTTCGAAACTTGGATGAAATATAAAAAATTCTTCTCAGAAGAAAGACCACTATGGATAGTGCCGGCAGAAGTGATTAAACCGTTTTCCAGACATCAAGGTTCAGACTGGTTACCTTATAAGAGTCTTCTGAAAGTGGAAGGGAGAAATTATGTGATAAAAAATAGAGATGATGTTGAATTTGATTATGATTGGTTGAATTATAGACAGATTTTTGATCTATTTAAGACCGATAAGAAAAAGTATGGTTTTAGGGAGAAAAATAATGAAATTGAAAATATATGGGTTGAAAAAGGTAAAAAAATGATTTCAAAAATGTATAAGGTTTTGTTGAAATGGTATACTGAGGAAGAAACAGTAAAAGAACAAATGATAAAGTGGGCTGTTAATATAAATAATGAAATAACTATGTCATCATGGGAGTATTTGTGGAAAAAATCAATGAAAATTTCAACCCGTGTTAATGTTAAAGAAAATTGTTACAAAATGATGTATAGATGGTATATGACTCCGAAAAAAATTGCTATTATAAATGAAAGCATGTCTAACAAATGTTGGAAATGTAAAAAAAAAAGAAGGGTCATTTTACCACATGTGGTGGACTTGTGATAAAGCTATAAGCTACTGGACTCAGATACACAGTGAGATACAGAAAATTTTGAAATGTACTTTCAAGAAAGACCCACAAATGTTACTGTTAGGTCTTAAATTTGAAGAAGTAAATGTAACCAAGAGAACATTGTTATGGTATTTGGTTACAACAGCCAGAATGACTTATGCACAATTTTGGAAGCAAGAAAAGACACCTGAAACATGGGAATGGATTAAGAAGATGTTGTTTATGGTTGAAATGGACAAACTGACAAGGAAGCTTAACAACGAGGAAGATGAAAAGTTTTTTGAAGAATGGAAAGACTTTCAAGACTATTTGGGGAAAAACTGGGATGTTAAGAATAACTTGATTTGTTTTGACAGTTATTAAGAAGAAATTTTAAAATGATTTTATTGTTAGTGTGTTACCGTTATATGATAATGAAGGTTAAAAAGGATCAGTAAAGTAAATGTTTAACAGAGACTATAAGGGGGGTAAGAGCATTGCGGGAAGCCTTGTATTGGGGAGGGAGGGGTATAATGAAAAGGATATGTATTTTACTTTGTTTTTTATATAATATGGAACATGTTAAATATATCCATTAATAAAGTGGTTTTTTTTAAAAAAAGAACTGGAGCAGTTTAACCTGCTCTCAGCACGCCGTCTGACTACACCCTCTGAGTTGACTATTCTCGTTTTTAGTACATTCTGTATGGGAAGAAGAGCTGGCACATAACCAGCCTGTCCTAGAAGCAGTAGTGCCTTGTCGTTTCAAAATAGCAGGAAGTCCCTTGCACTATTTTAATGGCATATGTTCAGATTAGTCTGTCAGTTGAGTAGTTGTATCCACTGATCAAGTCTTTTTGTTGTTCAGTCGCACAACCAAGCATACTTATGTCTATAGCTTGCTATATTCCCCCCAACCCCCCCCTCAGGTTATTCCATGGGATTGTATTCCTCATTGAACAAATTCTATGGGATTATATTCCTCATCAAAGAAATCCTTCCTTAATTCCAGATTTAAGGCGGACAGGAGAAATGATCCCCAATCTAGAGACAGTTGAATGGATCCAACTACCCTCTAAATTGCCTTGCTCCAATTTATGTGGCTCTTTCTCCAACAAAGAGCCATTTAAATCGGAGGAAGACTCCTTAGACTGGAGCAGTAGAAAAGAGAGAGAGTCACATAGCACCTTAAAAACTAATGAAATCTGTGGCAAGGTATGAGCTTTCATGAGTCACTGCTCACTTTTTCAGATACTTATACTGGAGGCAGACTTCAATTTTGAGCCAAAAGGCAAGGTGGGATGCATATGTTTAAATGAATGAATGAATGCATAAACTTTACTGAGTGGAGTGCTAGGATAAGGGTGGGATCCGCCCCGCTGAAAGGAGCAGTACATTTCCAACTCTATACTTCCCTACCCATTCAAACGGATGAAATTCTTAGGGACTGTAGGCTTCATCCAAGGGATTTCCCTGACAAATTGCAAACAGACATGGGGGGAGGAAGCGCATCCCCTTTTACAGTACAGTTAAAATTATCCACTGTAAAGCAAGAACACAGAAGCATAGGGATGAAGTTTCATCTTTTCTTGCTACTGCAATCTTGATGAAAGTGGTGGGGACTTATTTTTAAACCAAAAAAGTAAAAGGCATAAACCCCACACAATCACTGTGTTTGTTCATTTCACTGTTTTTCTTGTAGCCAGTTGTAACTTTTTTGTAAGTTTCACCTTCCCCCATTTGCTTTTTCCACTGCTGTGTAGCAATAGTATCAATCTTGCAGCCATCATGGGCATGGGCAATGTCTCCTATGCCTAAATCTGAATTTAATATAGGGCTCCCAATATGATACATAGTTATATTATGACTATCAAGTTTCTGACGAAAAACCTCTAATGCACACCATCTCTTGTGACCTTGCAAGTTATACATGGCCCAGTAGTCATATTGCAGGCTATAAGACACATAATGCATTTTACTATTTTGCTGCTTTGTTAAAAATGTCCCAATATGTAGAAACATAGAACTGGAAGGGACCGTTAAGTATTTGACTCCCCTTGCCCAAAGTTCTGGGAAACTTGGGTGGAAAGGCTCAAGTACTTTGAACTGTTCCAACGCATTGAGGGCAATGAACTGAAGAAGGCTCCTCTGCTCAGTTCCTGCAGAATCACAACCCTGAGGCTGGTCTAGGACCTCATCGTGCCCACCTCACTCAAAGTGGCCACTTACAATGCCCTAATCGCAGCACTCATGGCAATTTTGTGCCTCAGCCCATGAAAATGGTGCACCACATGGACTTCTACACGTGCCAGCAAAAGTCCAACGAGATGGCTGCTGATTTTGTGGTGGATCTTTGTCAACTAGCCCTCACTTGCGAGTTCCCAAGCCTAAACAATGCTCTCCTTGATTAGTTTGTGATGGGCCTCCTAGATGAGAAACTACACCGGAACCTCATAGGCCATGAGGATCTTACACTAGTAAAGGCACTATGCAAAGCCATTGCCTTTGAGAAATCATGGCAAGACCGCCAGGCCTCTGCCTCACACCAGGCCTCTATCCCCTCGGCATCTGAGACATCTGATGAAGAAAAGACCCATCAAATTTGCTGCCCAGCTTGCCATGACTCACAACCTTCTGCCGCCACCACTTGTCCAGCAAAGACTGTCACATCAACGCCAGCACAAGCTGCAGAGATACCCATGAGCATCGCTCCTGCCATTTCTGGGATGCTACCTGCAGGACCTGTGGTAAGACAGGCCACATAGTCTGTGCCTGCTACTCCAAGGGAGCCCAGAGATGCATAGCCACACGCCAAGAGTCAGCGGATCTGCACACCACTGCTGTTCAACAACATCAGGTATTGAATTTGCTCCAGGACACCCCGGATAAGATTAAAGTGACTGTGCTTATAGAGGGAGCACCTTGCAGGATGGAACTGAACATGGGGTCCTCCATCTCCATTATCTCGGCAGAGACTCTCTGGAGGCTCTATCCTAAAGGGGGCCCCTGCCTTAGGCCTGTGAGGTTCACTCACCAGGACTTTCAAAGGAATGAGGTGGCTATTAAGGGGTGGGGCAAATTCCACATGAAATACCAATGGTTTGAGGGAGTGCTGGACTTGTTGGTAGTTGAGGGCTGGCTCACTAGCTTGCTTGGACTGTCCTGGTTTGTGCCCTTGGGGTTCAGAGTAATGGGGGTGCATAGCATGCAGCCCTCAGACTTTAGTAAAGTGTGTGATGAGTTCCCTGCCATTTTTGATGGGACCCTCGGCCGATACACAGGGTCCCCTATATTGCTACAACTCAACCCCGAGCTGTGGCCCATCCACCTAAAGGCCTGGAGGGCCTTTGGACCATTTGGTGGAGCTGGACCATTTGGTGGAACAAGGAGTTTTAGAACCGGTTCTCCATGTCACTTGGGAGACACACATTGTAACCCCAATCAAGCCAAATGGGGACGTCTGCATCTGCGCAGACTACAAATGCACTATCAACAGGGCACTGAGGGACCATGCTTACCCAGTGCCTGTGGTCAGCCATGTTCTAGTGACATTGGTGGGGGCCAAAGTCTTTGGTAAATTGGACTTGGCCAAAGCATATCAGCAGCTCCCGGTGGATGAGAGGACTGCCAAGGCACAGACCATCATCACACACCGGGGTGCATTCTGGGTCAAGTGGCTGCAGTTCAGGGTGAGAGTGGCCCTGGGGATTTTCCAGAACATGATGCACTCTCTTTTGAAAGGCATCCCTGGGGTCCAAATCTTCTTTGATGATGTATTGATTGCCACCCCCATGAAAGAGGACTTCGCTGACCACCTGCACACTGTGTCGCAGCGATTTGACACCACCGGGCTGAAGGTGAAGTGAGAGAAATGCCTCCTGGGGGTCCCCCGCGTAGAGTTCCTGGGGTTCTCCATGGATGCTGCTGGCATCCATTCGACCTCCAACAAGATCTGTATCATCATGAATGTGCCCGTACTCACTTCCAAGGCCAAGCTTCAGGCTTTCTTGGGGCTTCTGAACTTTTACCACTCCTTTCTGCCCCATAAAGCCGCAATTGCTGAGCTGCTCCACCGTCTACTCGACAAAAAGGCCCTGTGGGTGTGGGGCCAGCAACAGACTGATTTCCAGAAGTAAAGGAGCTGCTCACCTTGAACGATGTCCTTGGCCATTTCGACGAGATGCTGCCAGTCATCTTAGGTTGAGACACTTCTCCCTACGGCGTCAGCACTGTCCTGGGCCATCAACTGCTGGACGGGAGAGAGGTGCCTGTGCTGTACTACTCAAGGACCCTGTTGTCGGCTAAGCAGAACTACTCTGAGATCAACAAAGAGGCCCTTGCAATCGTGGTGGGCATGAAGAAGTTTCACGACTATCTTCACCATCACCACTGACCACAAGCCCTTGCTCGGTCTCCTTGCCTCTGATCGCCAGATGCCACAGATGCCATCGCCCAGGATCCTGCACTGGTCCATCTTTCTGGGGGGTTACCAATACGTCCTGAAGTACCGGTCAGGGAAGTCTATGGGGTATGCTGACGCTCTTAGCTGCCTCTCACTCAGCTCAGTCAACCCGGCCCCAGCCCCCACACACCAGATCCTGTTGGTAGACCTGCTGGACTGCCACCTACATGCCGTGGACATTTCATACCACATCACCAGGGACTGCACCCTCTCCCCAGTTCTGGACTGGGTGGGAAGGGGATGGCCCTCTGGTTGGATGGGCCTGGAATTTGCATCCCACCAGATTGAGCTCTCAGCATACAAGTGGTGCCTCCTGTGGGGTAGCCGGGTAGTAATTCCCTCACCACTGCATAAATGGGTTTTGGTACCCCCACCCGGGGATCATGAGGATGAAAGTGCTGTCTTGGTGCTACATGTGGTGGCTGGGAATGGACAGTGAAATAGAGGCTTTGGTACAGCATTGCCAGGCCTGCCAGGAGACGCAGCCTGAACCTCCGAGGGCCGTTCACCAATGGGAGTCAACCCACAAGCTGTGGGCATGGGTACACTTGGACTTTGCTGGCCCATTCCAGGGGCAGCTGTACTTCCTCCTGGTGGACTCCTACACAAAGTGGCTAGAAGTCATGCCAGTTGCCTCTACCTCCTCCCATGCAGCCATCCAGGCCCTGAGACAGATCTTTAGCACCCATGGCCTACCAGACACGGTCATGACCAATAATGGCACCACCTTCACCTCATGAGAATTTCAGGAGTTTGTGGACCAGAACCTCATCAGGCACATGCGATCTGCTCCCTTCCACCCAGCTACCAATGAATAGGCCAAGAGAATGGTGAGGAGTACCAAGGAATCACTAAAGTGACTCGTCCATGGGGACTGGAATCGCTGGTGGGCTGTCTTCTTGTTTGGCCATTGGGTGACTCCGAGTGCATCCACCAGCTGCAGCCCGGTGCAACTCTTAATGGGCCATTGCCTCATGACACAGTTGGACTGTCTGCACCCAGACTGAGCCCCAGAATTGCACCAAACTCCAGTGAACCAGGAGCCCCCCTGAGTTCTCTCCAGGGGACCTTGTATTTGTGTGGAACTATTCCAGCGGCCCCATATGGATCCCAGCAAGGGTTACCTGTGTCACTGAACTCCTATCATATGAAGTATTGACAGACAGGAGCCAACATTTATGCAAGCACATTGACCAGCTGCACCGTTGCCTGCTGCCCAAAGAGCCTGAATTGTCCTCCACCAAGGAAGGGGAGTGCAACCCGGAACCATCACCACTGCTACTGCTGACTGGGAGCAAGCAACCCCACAACAGCAAACAGCTGGATTGCCGGGAAGAGGAAAGCCCTGCACAGGCTGCTATGGACCTTCTAGACCCTATCCCCACCATGCAGGACTCCAGAGCAGTTCCGGCCACACCAAGCTCAGCTCTGGAGTTGTCTACACCCCCACAGGAGCCCCAGCATTCACAGAGGAAATGACGAAAGTCAGCCTACCTAGAAGACTATGAGTGTTAAGGTGCTTTGGAACTTAGGGGGGAGGGGTGTTATATATTGGACTGGAATCTCCCAGGTCTGTCCATAAGAGATGGACTGAGCTTGGAGCTCTGGAACAATAGACCACCAGGATTCTAGAGGTAATCAATGTGGAGACAATGTTATGTAAATAGCCTACCATTGGGACTGGGGTGTGGTTTTTGCATGCTACTTAAACAGGGCAGTTTTCCTGGAGTCTTCAGTCTTGTCCCTGAAATTACTAAATAAAGTAGAGCTGTTCATTGCAATGCGTTTTTAACCCAGTATTTAACATGGACCTCAAGAGTCCTCTAATCTAACTCCCTGCACAATGCAGGGAGTTAACTACCTCACCCCCATCTCCTAGTGATGCCTGCTCTATGTCCAGATGAAGGCAAAAAACCTTCATGGTCCCTGGGCAATGCTCCCTGTAAACTGTGGAATCTTGTGAACAAAAATTCTACTTTGTGAAATACTCATGTTAAAGTTGTGAGTGAGCAATTTGGCTACTGCATCAATTAGTTTGCTCTGAAGCCATCCTTCCTGAGCTAAGACAAAAATCTGTGAGCTGGAGGCTAAAAAACTGTGAGCTAGCTCACACTAACTCAACTTAGAGGGAACACTGTCCCTAGCCTGGAGGATAGTTGCTTCCTGACCCTAAAATGGCAATTGGCACTACCCTGGACATGTAAAAAAGAGCCATGAGAGTTGCCCACTAGCTTACCCGTTCCCACCCTCCCTCTCATGATTCACAGAATTGGCATTGCTGCCTCTGCTATAAACCCCCAAAGGAGAGCCTACCACTTCCTGAGGAAGCTTATCCCACTGAGGAATTCCCTAACTGCTAGGAAGTTCTTTCTAATATTTAACCAAAACCTCGCTCCTCTGAACAATAGAACCTAGGACCCTAGTTCCTCCCAGCACTCACCAATAGCAACTTTGGTGGGAAATTTGAACCCCCCAATGGGACTGTAGGGGTGCTGTGTGTGTGTGTGTGTATAGTTGGCCTTGCAGGGCCGTTTTGCTGTCTTGTTGTGAAGTGCCAATAAACGCGTCACACCGCATGTCATTGTCTGCGTCCTCCATGCGGCAAACACAGTACTTTACACTGGCAATGAAGGTGGGATCCCTGGAGCAGGCCTGACTCCCCTAGCAGCACAGCCCTGAGCACCGACCCCGAAGAAGCCACCGTGCCCTGCACCGCTCCTGAGCAGCACCGCAACGCTCCCGGCTCTTCCCGGCCCTGCTCCCCACATTGCGCAAGGACTATGGCTGCTGCTCAGGGAAACATTGAAGTCTTCAACCCCACACATCCCAAGCTCTGGGATTCGTGGACAGACCAGCTTACATGCCACCTCACATACCATGAGGTGACCAATGCAGCAAAGAGAAGGAACCTCCTCCTAAGTTCATGTGGCACAGCCACCATTAGGCTAGCCAAGAGTCTCCTGGCCCCTAAGGCCATCCTCAAGTGTTCCTACGAGGAAATTATTGATGTGCTGATGAAGTACCTCACGCCCAAGCTGACGGCTCTCCAAGCGAATGGAGTTCCAGAGGTGCCTCCAGAAGCCCAGAGAAGTGGCCACGGCATATTTAGCAGTGCTACATAAGCTGGCCATGGAGTGCGCCTTCACAAAGGTCAAAGAAAATCCCCTCACCCAGTTCACCTGGGGCATCAGTGATGCCAAACTTTGCCAGAAGGTGATCAGCACCAATGACATCAAGCTCGACAAGGCTCTACAACTTGCCATCACCCACGAGGCCTCACATTGCGATTGACCATCGGCCACTTCGCACCTTGTACTTCCAGATTTCGAGCCTGAAAACTCCGGTGAGTAGGACGTCTGTCTTGTCCACCAACCAACTCGCCGGAAACCACCAGAAGCCACCACCATGGAACCCTCTGGAAAGGCCACTGGACATGCCCCGTGCGCCAGCTGTGGGGAGGCACACGAGCGGAAAACATGCCAGTTCCGCAACTCCACGTGCCACACCTGTGGAAAACAGGGTCGTCTCACCCATGTCTGCTGGTCCAAGGGAAGACGGTACCAGCAGCCACCCACTCCACCATGATGCCAGGCCGCCACCACATACGGAACTGCTGCCGAAACCTCCGACCTCTACATTCTCATTGACCAGCCATCATTGCAGGTATTACACCTTCCCAACTTGTCTGCCACCCCGAAGATCCAGGTCCAGGTCAGGATTGAGGGTTCCCCATGTGCTATGGAAGTAGATGTGGGGTCAGCGGTGTCCAACATCTCGGTGGACATGCTGAACAGACTCTGTCCCCATGGGGGACCCCACCTATGGCCCTCACCCCTGAGTTTGGTGGATTTTCAGAGGAACCCAGTTCCTATCTGGGGCATGGGGACCTTCACTCTACAGTACCAGGGTTTCAAGGGTTCTCTGGCCTTGATTGTGGTAGAAGGGAACCTTGTTAGTCTTTTGGGGTGGGCCTGGTTTGTGCCATTGGGCATCATGATTGGGGGGGTGTCAATAAATGTGTATCATGGGACTTTGCAGAGGTTTGTGGGGAGTTCCTCGCAGTCTTCAATGGGGCCTTGGGATGTTATAAGACCCCCCCGGTTTCATTACAGCTAGACCCCAATGTAGCCCCTATCTGTATGCAATTCCACACAGCTCCGCTTGCCCTCCGGCCCAAAATTGATGCAGAGCTGAACCTCTTAGTAGCACAAGGGGTCCTTGAGCCAGTATCGCACACCCTTTGGGAGACGCCAGTTGTTACCTCTGTTAAGCCGAATGGTGATGTCCACATCTGTGCGGACTATAAATGTACGTTGAATAAGGCCCTCCACGACCACTCCTACCTGGTCCCTGTTGTGAGCCACATGCTGGCATCTCTGGCGGGGCTAAGATATTTGGCATACTTGACCTGGCACAGGTCTATCAACAGTTGCCAGTAGATGAGGTCACAGCCATGGCCCAGACGATAGTGATGCACCAGGGGGCTTTTAAAGTTAAAAAGCTGCAGTTTGGTGTGAGTCTGGCCCCAGATCTTTCAACAACTGATGGACTCATTGTTAAAAGGGATCCTTGGTGTGACGCCGTTCTTCGATGACATCCTCAATGCCGCAGCCACTCCTGACGACTTTGCTTCTCACCTCCATGCTGTCCTACACCGTTTTGACTCTGTGGGCCTTAAAGTGAAATGAGAGAAATGCCTCCTCGGGGTTCTAGAAATGGACTTTTTGGGGTTCAGGGTCGACGTGTCCGGACTCCACCCTGCCAAGGACAAGGTGAAGGCCATAGTGGAAGTCCCAGCACCCATATGTAAAGCGGAACTGCAGGCGTTCTTGGGACTAATAAATTTTTATCATGCCTTTCTACCCCACAAGGCTGCAGTTGCCGAGCCCCTCCACCGCCTCCTAGACAAGTTGGCTTCTTGGTCCTGAGGCCCAAAGGAAGCAGCGGTGTTCCATGGAGTCAAGGCATTGCTGATTTCAAACAACATGCTGGCGCACTTTAACAAGTCCCTGCTGGTGGTCCTAGCATGCGGCGCCTCCCCCTACAGTGTCAGTGCTGTCCTGGGCCACATCCTTCCCAATGGCTGGGAAGTCCCAGTGGCCTATTACTCCAAGACCCTGATGGCTAAGGAGCACAATTACGCACAAATAGACAGGGAGGGCTTTGGTGATCATGGTGGGGGTCAAGAAGTTTCACAACTTCATTTACTGGCGCCCCTTCATGATTGTGACAGACCACAAACCTCTCATTGGCTCTTTGTAGTGGACAAGCAGATGCCACAAGTCCTGTCACCCCACGTCCTCTGGTAGTCCCTGTTCCTTGCTGGCTACCAGTACTGACTGGAACACTGCCCGGGCAAGGGGATGGGACATGCTGATGCCTTGAGCCGGCTGCCACTGTCCTCCATGGACTCCGATCCTGCCCCCCACACCTGGAGTCCTGCTTCTCGAAGGCCTTCTGGATCCTCCTCTACAGGCTGCCGATGTTGCGGCCTGCTTGGCCCACAGCCCCATCATCTCCTGGGTCTTGGGCTGGGTGGTGAGGGGATGGCCCAAGGCCTCACCGGGGCCAGAATTTGTGGCTTTCATCACCTGCAAGGATGAATTATCAGCCCTCAAGGGGTGTCTCCTATGGGGGGACTGGGTTGTGGTCCCTGAAGCCCTGAGACACTTTCCCTATGAAGAAAGGTTAAAACGCTTGGGGCTCTTTAGCTTGGAGAAACGACGGCTGAGAGGTGATATGATCAAGGTTTATAAGATTATGCATGGGATTGAACAGGTTGAGAAAGAAGTACTTTTCTCCCTTTCTCACAGTACAAGAACTCGTGGGCACTCAATGAAATTGCTGAGCAGTCGGGTTAAATAGATAACAGGAGGTACTTCTTCATCCAAAGAGTGATTAACACATGGAATTCACTGCCACAGGAGGTGGTGGCAGCTACAGGCATGGACAATTTCGAGAGGGAATTAGATAAACATATGGAGCAGAAGTCCATCATTGGCTATTAGCCACAAGGTATAGATGGGAACTCTCAGTCTGGGGCACGTGATGCACTCTATTCTTCATGCTGGGGGGTGCAGCAGTGGGAGGCCTTCTAGTGTCCTGGCCCCACTGCTGGACCTCCTGATGGTACCTGGTATTTTTGGCTGCTGTGTGACAGAGTGTTGGACTAGATGGGCCATTGGCCTGATTCAACATTGGCTTCTCTTATGTTCTTATGAGACAACGAGTCCTCACAGCTCTCCACGAAGCACATCCAGGCATCATATGGATGAAGGCACTGGCTCAGAGCTATGTGTGGTGGCCAGGGATCAATGCTGAGATCAAGTCATGGGTCTGCTGATGCCAAACCTGCCAGGAAGTCTGGCCAAGCACGCCAAGTATGCCAACGCAGCCTTGTGAGTCAACCAGAAGACCGTGGTCACGGCTCCACATAGATTTTGCCGGACCATTTCAGGGACTGTTGTTCTTAGTAACGGTAGACTCCTACTTGAAGTGGCTGGAGATCAGCCCAGTCTCTACCACCTCCACGAAGGCTGTTATCCGGTCCCTCCACTGGATCTTCGCTATGCATGGCCTGCCAGACATGATAGTCTCTGACAATGGGATGGCCTTCACGTTGGCGAAGTTCCAGGACTTTCTCCAACAGAACCTGATCCAGCACATCCAATCTGCCCCCTTCCAACCAACAACCAATGGACAAGCAGAGAGGATGGTGCGCACCGCAAAGGAAGCCCTCAGCAGGATAACTGATGGGAACTGGGAGTTCAGGCTAGCCCACTTCCTCCTGACACAGCAGATGATGCCGAACCCCATAACCAGTCACAGCCCCACAGAAGTGTTAATAGGTCAGTGCCCCACAACCTTGATGGATCAACTACACCTGGACCGAGCACCAGACTCAAGGAGGATGGTCGAACAGTGCGACGCTCCATGAGGGTTCTTCCCTGGGGACTCAGTGTTCACCCGGAACTTTGGGACCAGACCCCCCTGGATCACAGGCAGGGTTATCAGAGTAACAGGCCCAGTGTTGTATGAGGTTTCTATGGAAGATGGCCAGCTATTAAAGAAACACTTAGACCAACTGAGGTGGTGACAACTTCTGGAGGCAGGAGGGCATACACCCCCAAGATGAGAGCCCTGCCCGAAACCCCGGGCACAGAAGAAGTCCCTCCAAGCGAACCTCCCACAGCACCAACTGAGCTAGAGGCACCTCTGACACCTCCACTGATGCCCCAACCACAGGGCACCACCAGTCAGCCAGAGGCCATCACCAGTGACCCCGGTGTTCCCTCAGGAAGCGCTGACCCCCTGCCTATTTAAAGGACTATGTCACATAGGTGGGGTCAGAACTATGGGGGGAGGGATGTTATGTATGCAGGCCACCACTAGGGGTCCATGGCTACTGTGTGGAGCTTTGCTCCTCTGAACAATAGAACCTAGGATGCTAGTTCCCCCAGCACTCACCAATAGCAACTTTGGCAGGAAATTCGAACCCCCCAATGGTACTGTAAGGGTGCTGGGTGTGTGTGTGTATTGTTTTGCTGTCTTGTTGTGAAGTTCCAATAAAGGTGTCATGCCACATGTTGTTGTCTGCGTCCTCCATGCAGTGAACCCAGTACTTTACATCCATCCTCTGCATAACAGCCCTTCAAATTCTTGAAGATGGCTATAATATCAGCTCTCAGTCATCTAAACTAAATCCTGTGGGGAGAGAGACAAAAATTCAAAGCCTACTATGATGTCAATAACTGGAGATAAGAACATTAAGAGAATTTTAAAAAGACTAATTTAGGAAATGGAAGGAGGGCCATATAATCAAGGATGAATATAAACAAATAGTACTTGGAGGGACAGGGTTAGAAAAGCTAAAGCTCAGTATGAGCTTAGGCTAGCGAGTGATGCTAAATGCAACACAAAAAGAGGATTTGTTGGTTATGTTTGGAGCAAGAAAGAGAAGAAGGAAGCAGTCAGCCCATTGTGGGTAGAGGAAAGTGAAACATTAACAGGTAATGAAGAGAGAGCAAACCTGCTCAGTTCCTACTTTGCCTCAGTCTTCTCTTGCAAGGGAAATGGGGCTCAACTTGGCAAAAAGAAAACACATGATGTAGGGAGTTGCAGCATAGGGGTAGTACATAAATGCCTGTGTATATAAAGTGCAGACAAGGCACAGCTGACTTATGATGACCCTAGCAAGTGGTTTTCAAGGCAAGTGAGAAGACTCTTCCTCTGCAGAGTCTTCCTTGGAGGTCTTTGTTCCAAGTAATGACCCTGCTTAGCTTCTGAGATCTGATGAGATTGGGTTGTACCACGCTGCCTTCCTTCCATAAACACTTAGTTTCTCTAAATGCAATTAAGTCCTCAGGGCCAGATGAGTATTAAAGGAACGCACTGATGTAATTTCAGAGACTCTGTCCATTATTTTTAGAGTCCTTGGAGAAAAGATCAGATGCTAGAAGACTAGAGGCAGGCAAATTTCTCTATTTTCAAGAAGGGGGGACAGGAAGATTCAGGGAACTACAGATCTGTCAGCTTGATGTCTATACATGGAAATGTTGTAAAACTGGTTATATGTTTGGTCAAATGACTGTAACCATAAAGAACTGAACTGACAGCAGTTGAATTCTGGTGGGGAACCTCCCACATTCATCCCGCATTTCTGGATGTCTGAACTCCACCAGTGTGCATTCAAACCGGTGTAGAAGTGTGAATTTTTAGTTCCAATTTTGTCATTCTGTTTTTTTAACATATTAGAGCATATGTTCATGGGCATGCATGTGCACCCAAGAAATGTTTCCAAAAAAAGTTGTGTGTTTTTTTTAAAAAAAAGACCAGACCTCACACTCCATGGTTGACGCACAACATGAATCTGAATGGTCAACCACAGAAGAAGCATGTGGTGTGGCTGGATCAGGGTGGGAGTCTAACTGAAAATCCCCATCACAGAATGTGACAGAGTAATTAGGGGTGCACCCATGCCAAGCTGACTTGCCAGTCTGTCTGCAGCCACTGTTCCTATCAAATAGCACCGACCTTATTGGAATTGCTTTGCATAGTGTTTCCATTTTCCATTTAACACTGTATCTCAGGCTTGGGAGAGGCATTTAATTCTATATAAGCATGGGTACTGTTTATCTGAGCTATTTCTGTCTCTGGGATTTTGACTGCTTCTTTAGGCTTTAGTGGTACAAAATGAAGAAAATGCTAAAGAAAAACCATCAACAATATGAATGTATTCTGTACTAAAATAAAACAAATTTATTAAGCAATAGTCTGTTGCATATTATTTCTATTTCATGCTAATGCATTAATTCTGTATCGAGGCTGGTGGTCACAGCCCAGCAGTTACTGCTTATAATGTTAGTATGCTCCCAGGCACTGCTTCACAACAATAATAGCTCTTGTACATGACACAATACATATGTATGGATATTACACTATGCTCCCAGACAACATACAAAAAGTGTTCATAGACCTCCCATGACAAAATGTTGTCACTGATATAAGGTGGAAATTTCCTATGCAGTCATGTGCAGCAGGTGTACAGCCGTACGTGTTTCCAAGGTATACCCACATTTCAATCTATCTTCCTCTCAGATCAAACTGACAACATAAGTGTTGTCCTCAATCATGAATTGGCATGAAGCACACCCTTTGCACCTATGGTTTCCTATGATGTGAGATGTCTGATTTCACCAATATGTTCCTAAGGCTCTTGTCCCTTCTAAAACCAATATCTGGTGGAATTTGACAACTTGGTAGGTGTGCAACTATGTGGCAATTATTCTATAAGGCCCATTTGATATTATTAGCCAAATACAAAAGTAATTGCTTTTGGAAGAAACTTGTTTTGCAAGCCTACCTTGCAGGGCTGACTTTCTTGTTTAGTGACAGGAAGGATGGAAGCTTGCCATTGGGCTTCTAATCTTTGGGATAGTCTAAAGGGCTGGTGGTGGCATACAAGACTGGTGTGTGAGGAGTTTTGTAATTGTGTGTCTTGCAGCCCTTTAAACAAGAGTTTGTGGCCCAGGAATTCTTGACAGTGCTTTCTTCTATCTGCTGGTAATATGACAGAAAGGATTCTTTGGGTTGCAGATAGAAACCCTGAGAATTTCATCCCGGTTTGAGAGAAGAGGAGGACTACTCCCAGAAATTTATTTCCTAGTAAATTCAATTGAAAGAACAGATCACTAACAATGAATGTCTAATTCTGTTGTTAAAGAGACCAGTTCAAGTGCTGAAATTACAAAAGAGCTGATTCTGAATCAGATTATTTTTTACTGCCTTGCATATGAAATAGAGATATAAAACTGCAAAATTGGGACCAGTCAACAGACTTTTGCTCTTGGACTTGTCTCTGCTGGAGGCAGATCTCCATGCTAAGAATTTTTCTTTTTTGTTTCATGTAGCAAAGTCATTTCCCCCAACCCCTTACATTTGCTGCAAGACAATTAAGTATAAGTGTTGACTGACTGGTCAAATTGACAGAAACAGATTATTTGTGTTGGAAGATGCATTTGCAAAAATCAATATGAACCTATCGAGAAAAGGGAACAATTTAGAGAAACATCCACTCCCTCATTTTGGCTCCATCCATTTATTGAGATGATCGTGCAACACAATAATGGAAAACACAATGTTCATCTAAACTTCTGCCCTAAATAGCTTGTCAGACAGAAAAATGAGTGTATTTATAATAAAACATTTTTTTGGTCTTTACATTCAATAATTTTGTCTGTTTACATCAAAATGATTTATGAAGCTCTTTAAATAAAACCATCTTAAATAAAATCCTGTTGTGATGATAGGACAGGGTAATGTTTACTCTTTAACTTCAGTTAAATGCCTTCTACTTTTTGTGTTCTGCTAGAAACAATCTGGCTTCTGGGATTTAACAGAGCAGTAATTTAGGCAGATTGGTTGCATCCTTTATACACAGCAATAAAGCTTACAAGTAAAAAAATAAATAAATGTATACTTGAGGCTTTTATAATTGCAAGTTAAGTATAAGTTTTTTAAAAAATCAATTCTTTATAGTAGAGTCCCACTTAAAAGCTGATCATTTAAAATACAGCATATGCAGATGCTGGCCTTTAAACTAATTTTTGGTAGTCATATTCATCAATAACTTAAAAGTTATAATGACTCCCATGTCAATTGCCTCCCTGACCTTGCAGACTCACTTCAGTTCTCCAAGACCTTCTGGTCAAACCGGACTTACTCCCACATTGAATAAGATGTCCACCTGCCAGTGTGATCCAACTGTTTTAAAAATTCATGGCTTAATCTGCAGTGTGGCCACAGAGAATTTTCATTGTCTGTCACAAAGTCAACAAATTTTGCTTTATTCAAGAAATGGTCACCTCACAGCCCACGGGCATGCTATTGTTGCCAAGGGGAGTCTACTTCAAAATAGCTATGGTACTGTAGTGTATCATACAGGCCAGTTGACTTAAGTTTTTTTTAAAGATACATATATTGTTGAATGAGTATCTTAAAAGGCACCACAATATGATGAACAAACCAAAATAGCAAAAAGAAGTGACATACACATGCTGCTCATCACCCAAAGCCCAATGGTGACCAATCTAAGGCAGTGGCCCTTCAGTTGCAATGGGAAAACAGACATTACTATTGTTTTGTGCTGGTTGTTTGTAACATAAGCCTTGCAAATAAAGAGCTGAGAAGGAAAATGGCCTTCATGCTCCCTGAATTATGTGGTGATCAATGAAATGGGATCATGTTCCCTGTCTACCTGTGAATTTCAAATAGACAGAATTATGCAAGCTATACAAATAAGTAAGCAAAAAGTTACAATAAATATATCGCATATTATACTACAGTTTCATTTGCAACATCATACTCATTAAAACATTTCAAAGGAATGGATCATATCCAGTATTTTTATGTTCCTTCCCTATTCAGATAATCCTCTCCAATACTCTTTATAGCACCTCTTTTTTCATAAATCAATACATGCAGGGATCTTCCTCTAAGCTGTCTCTAAATCAAGTCCAATAAAAATCTGCAAGATATACCATGTCAAAGTGTGGAAACTGGTCATTTTCTTTAGAAGAAAATGTTGCGATTTCATTAAATCTGTAATAAAAAGCTACATGTGTATAGGCTGTATAGGCCCCTGTATTTCATTGGAGTGCTAAAAGTAGATATAGGATGCTGGGTGGGTTATGTAATTTGTACTTCGTTCCAATCAAAAATTGAGCCTGATTATGACTTCTTCTAACTGGCAAAGTACAGCTGATTAGTGATTATCATAGGACCAAAGAAGTTCTTCTCCGGGGCAGATTGGCTGCTTTTAGCATATCATGACCAGCAACTGGCTCTCCTTTCCAAGTGACTATAGCCACTATGCTTTATGTTTTAAGAACTGACTATATATGCAAAAATGGTAGAAAATTATTCTGAATCCACTATAACTTGATTGCAGGAATGGTGGTTGCAATTCTCAGGTACATTTTATATATAAACTTGCTGTAATGGTTATGTTGATGGGTAGGAGTAGAAGGAAATGTGGAGGAGGCCAAAGTGGGATAATTTTGTTAATTGCAATGTGATACAGTTCCATTGGAACAAGTTATTTGTCAGAGAAAAAGAGGAAGTTAAAATTATAGTAGACTGAGCTCCAGCTACCCTCTCATTGACCCCCCCCCAATGGTCAGGTGGGATCTCCTCAGCAAGTGGCAGCTGAAAACACTCCTCCCCCAATTGCTAAAGTGCTTGTATAGAAAAGCCCCTACTATGAAATTCTTAGGTGGAAAAGTTGAATGATGAAGTCTGCTTCCTTTTCCTGTACTTATTAAAGGAGAACAGTGGTATCAGTTAATACCCCACTTGTATGTTTTGTTCTGTTTTCAGATTAAGCTCTGAAATGTTCAAATGAACAAAATGGACAAGTAAGCATAAGTTCTGTTAAGACACATCTGCTTGTGATAGCATGTTCAATCTTGATACAGGGGTACAGAACTGCTTAGTGGTTCTAGTCCACAATACTAAAAATCAGGGAATAAAGAGTCAGCCTGTTTTGATGGGATTGCACTTTGTTTAAATGAGCAAGTTTGTATACTAGAGACACAATTAGATAAAAGATTACAGACAGAAATACAGGTAGCACCTTGTGCCTTTATCCAATGTTAGTTGTTGCCCCAACTGCAGCCTTTCGTCAACAAGCATGATTTGTCCATAGTTATCCATACTGAGATCACTGGCAGGTCAGACTATGACTATGTGTTCTGTACAGAGGTGAATCCATTCAGGAGCTTCTGTGACTGGTGCTAATTACTTGCTATTATTAAGAGAGCTCCACAGGGTGTTGGCACTGAAAGTAAGAAGTAAAGTGTCTCTTGGGGGGAGGATTCAGGATATTCCCTTAACTGTTTGTTAATTTAAGAAGAAGAGAAGAAGGGAAGAAGAGATTGGCTTTATACTCCACCCTTCACTTAGAGTCTCAGAGCGGCTTATAAGCTCCTTCCCTTCCTCTCCCTACAACAGACACCCTGTGAGGTAGGTCGGGCTGAGAGAGCTCTGAGAGAACTGCTCTTGAGAGGATAGTTCTCAGGAAACTCTGACTGACCCAAGGTCACCCAGCAGCTGCATGTGGAGGAGTGGGGAATCAAACCTGGTTCTCCAGATTAGAGTCCGCCACTCCTATCCACTATACCAAACATAAGAGAAGCCATGTTGGATCAGACCAGTGGCCCATCCAGTCCAACACTCTGTGTCACACAGTGCATAAAAACCTAGATGCCACCAGGAGGTCCACCAGCAGGGCCAGAACTCCAAAAGTCCTCCCACTGTTGTCCCCCAAGTATCAAGAATACAGAGCATTACTGCACCCAGACAATACAGGCCTGTAGCCAGAATTTTTTTTCATTGGGAGTCATTGAAATTTTATGGGGCAGTTAACATAATTAAAGCTGATTACAGTTAATCTAATTACATTTATCTCAGGTGGGGGCAGCGAGAGAAGAAGAGAGGACTTACCTTGACATTCCCATTGCCAGCCACACCAGATGGGACTTAGCCTGCATCATGAGAAGGTGTGCCCAGCCTGAGCTGAGCAGCAAGACAAGTTCTTCCCAATTCCCCCTTTGCTCAACTGCCAGGGTGGGAGAGAAAAGAGAGCAAGAAGCATCATGATTTCAGTTGATGTTGCTTTGCCCCCTGTGCCAGATCCGAGAGACAAAGAGAGAAGTTTTATCGCATGTATCAGTTAAGCTATATTTCTGATGTTATGTGTACTTCTTTATATTAAATATAAGAATTCTGTTTTGGAGTGGCAAGATCTGATGTACTCCAAAATCAGTTGGCTGCCTGAACTGCTACTTAGAAGGCACTGGCTGCTTTGGCTGCCGGGGTCCCACCCACAGAAATGGCCACCACCATCTCTGGCTCATCGGAGCTGACAGAAGGGACAGACAGGACTCTCCACAGGGCTGGGGATGGCTGGGGCCTCCTTCCCTCTGGCTCATGTGCAGCATCGGGGGTGGGGAGGAGGTCCTCACTACAATCCTCTCCATGGCCCCCTCCAGCTCTTGCACACCCCATACATGAAGCAAGGACCCAGTGCCCAGCAGCTGGTCCCCCTCCCCAATAATGATGACACCCTGGCCACTTACCTCTCCTCCCCGGCTCTGGCCGCTCGAACTGGCTCCATGTCACATGCCGGCTCCATTGCCTGCCTTGCACTGTTTAAAATGGCTGTGTGGCACAACGGAGTGGCGGAGAGAGGATGACAGAAAACCCGCGCAGCCACAGTTGGGGCAGGGCCCTCTATTGAGCTGGAGGACAGGGCTGCCCCCAGCAGAGGTGGTCTGGCTATGGCACTCGGGGGGGGGAAGGGGGGCCAATGCAGGCCAGAGCACTCTCCCAGGCCCTCTTTCTAGATCTCATTGCGTTTCTTACTGCAACGGGCCTTAATACTAGTATTAAAGATTAAAAGTTTTTAAAAGGAAGAGAGCACTTCACTGATGAGGAGGAGGAGGCAGTGGTGGTAGTAGCAGCAGGGAAAGCAACATCTCACACTCCCCCTAAAAGACACCCTGATGCCTCTGGCTCAGCTGCACCCGACACCCGAAAGTGCTTGATGCAGTTGGCATTGCTTTCCCTGATGTACCAGTTTGGTGTAGTGGTTAAGTGTGCGGACTCTAATCTGGGAGAACCAGGTTTGATTCCCTACTCCTCTGCTCGCACCTGCTGGATGACCTTGGGCAAGCCATAGTTCTGATAAGAGCTCTCTCAGCCCCACCTACCTCACAAGGTGTCTGTTGTGGGGAGGGGAAAGGAAAGGAGTTTGTAAGCCGCTCTGAGACACCTTTGGGTAGTGAAGGGCGGGGTATAAATCCAATCTCTTCTTCTTCTTCTATTTCCAACTGTGTTAAGCTGGGTAAGAACCACTGCCAAACCCTCCCTTTTCTCCTCCTCTTCAGCAGCAGCAGCAGGAGGAGGAGGTAGCAGTCATGGCTCTCTCTTCTTCATCTTCAGTCCCTGCATGCAGGCTCCATGGAGAAGGCTGCAGCTGCAGTGTGAAGAACTGGCTGTTTGCTTGCTCGCCGGTGCGACTTCAAAATATTTAAGTATATATTTTTTAAAGTTTCTGGTATGGCTATTTGTGGGCTGTGGCTTATAATTAAGGAGATGGGGGCTCCAAATGCCCCACCATATCTATTGGTCTTGTGTTCTATCTATAGTATAGATTCTAATTTTGTTGTTGTTCAGTCGCACAGTCGAGTCCGACTCTTTGTGACCCCATGGATCACATCACGCCAGGCCCTCCTGTGTTCCATCATGCTCTGGAGTTTGGTTAATTTCATGTTTGTTGCATTGATAACACTGTCTAACCATCTTATCCTTTCTTCTTTTACCTTCAATCTCTCCTAGCATCAGGGTCTTCTCCAGTGAGTGCTCCCTTCTCATTTCGTGGCCAAAGTATTTGAACTTCAGCTTCAGTATCTGGCCTTCCAGGGAACAGTCAGGGTTGATTTCTTTTAGGATTGACTGATTTGATCTCCTTGCAGTCCAAGGGACTCTCAAGAGTATAGATTCTATACGTTATGTCTAATAGCTAATGATGAACCTCTGCTCCATATGTTCATCCCATCCCCTTTTTTCAGCAGTGAATTCCACATGTTAATTACTCTTTGAGAGAAGAAATAATTCCTTTATCTGTTCAAAGCCTGCTCATTAATTTCATTGAATGCCCATGAGTTCTTCTATTGTGAGAAAGGGGGAAAGTACTTCTTTCTTTACCTTCTCTATCCCATGCATGATTTCATAAACCTTTATCATGTTACCCCTTCTATAGTCATTTCTCCAAACTAAAAAGACCTAACCTCTTTAACCTTTTTTCATAGGGAAGATGTTCCACACCTTAATCATTTTAGTTGACCTTTTCTGCATCTTTTTGAATGCTATAATATCATTTTTGAGGTACAGTGACCAGAACTGTACAAATTATTCCAAATGAGGCCACACCATAGATTTATACAGGGGGGTTATGATATTGGCTGATTTGTTTTCATTCCCCTTCCTAATAATCCCCAGCATAGCATTTGCATTTTTTATTGCAGTCACACATTGACTTGATATCTTTAGTGAGTTACCTACCACAATTCCAAGATCTCTCTCCTGGTCAGTTACCACCAGTTAGAACCTATCAATGTATATTTATAGTTAGGATCTTTGGCTCCAACTTTTCACTTGCCCATGTTGAACCTCATTTGCCAGCTTGATGCCCACTCACCCTGCCTCAACAGATCCCTCTGGAGCATCTCACAGTACTCCCTGGTTCTCACCAACCCTCAACAACTGAGCATTGTCTACAAATTTAGCCACTTAACTGTTTATTCCAAGCTCCAAATAATTAATGAACAAGCTAAAAAGCATCTAGACCTAGTACAGAGCCCTGTTGTACCCCACCACTTACCAACTTCCACTGTGAAAACTGCCCGTTTATACCCACTCTCTGTTTCCTGTTAATTTGCCAGTTTTTAATCCACAAGAGGGCTTGCCCTCTTATCTTGTGACTATTGAGCTTACTTAGAAGCCTTTGATGAAGAACTTTATCAAAAGCTTTCTGGAAGTCTAGGTAAACAGTTACTGGGTTACTGTTGTCCACATGATTGGTCACCCTCTTAAAGACCTCTAACAGGTTAGTGAGACAAGATTGTCCGTTACAGAATCCATGCTGATCCATGATATCTTCCAGTCCATGGGAATGGAGGCAGATTTTAGTGATTGCATATTTTTGTCAGGAGATCCACAAGTTCATATTTGAGTTCTTTCAGAACTCTTGGATGTTTGCCATCTGGGCCTGGTGATTTGTCAGTTTTTAATTTGTCCATCAATTTTAGGACCTCATGTCTCGTGACCTCAATCCAACTAAGGTCTTTTGACATTCCTCCTGAAATCAGTGGTTCTGGAGTGGGCAAGCACCTTTCATCTTCCACAGTAAAAGCAGAGGCAAAAAATGCATTCAGCTTCTCTGCCATTTCCCCATCATCTTTTAGAAATTCCTTTCTTTTTTCTTTTAGAAAGGCCTTTCACCCCTTTGTCATCCAAGGGTCTCACTGCCTCCCTGGCTGGTTTTCTGCTTCTAATGTATTTGAAGAAATTTTTATTGTTGGTCTTTATGATTTTTGTGGTATGTTCTTCATAGTCCCTTTTTGCCTGTCTGATCACTGACTTGCATTTTATTTGCCACAGCCTGTTCTCCCTTTTATTTACCTCACTTGGACTAGCCTTCCACGGCTTAAAGGAATCTTCACCTTTTACTGCTCCCATTACTTTGTTTCTGATTCCCATGAGGGTATTTGGACATAAGAAATACAAACATCTGACAACAACTATACATAACATTTTCAGAATGTAAGTAGGAAAGAGAAATTATAGAATTGGTGCCCCCACATGGTGCTCTCAAGCCTCCTCTCCACTGAGACCCATGTTGTTTTGTACTCAGATATTCTCTGGTCTTCTCAAGTCAGAGATGTGGATTAATACAATTATGATAGTAAGGCAGGGCGCTTTCAAGAGAACATAGCTATTACTCCAGGGGAAGATTAATCAAGGAATTTTGTGTGATCCTCCAAAGCTCCTTACAACCATGGCTAAGGGTTATCACCCAGGTAAGCAGGATAATAACCAAAGCTCTGGTAATTCAACCATAAACTGAGGAAGGGCCATCAATCCCTTCCTGGCTCTTGTCAGCAGGTCTGAGTCATGCTTGCTATCCCTGCTAATTCAATTATCTTCAACCAGTCTCATTAAGTTAGATAGTACTGTGATTGCTTATTGACTGGAATTGTTAGGGAAAATATAGATATATATAAAAGAAATGGAAAAAAATTCTTTTCTGGCCTCTACTTAAATTATTGGCCAGATAATTTGATTATCATTGGCAGTCAACTCGGGATAGTTAGATGTGGTAGGATAGGTCAAATATTGGCTCTGGCAGCATTGGATGTTGTCGTCACTATGGGTAATGACACTGAGTGCTCTTCATTAGCTCTCCCAGTGCTCTGTGGCTTGCATAGATCATAGCATGTGGCGATGGCTGGGCATGGGATTCTGGTACTCCTGGGGAGGGGAAAGTATAGTGGTGGGACCAGGCAGGGAATTAAGGAAAGGGGGCAGAGAAACAGAATAGCTTGGCCCACTTTCAGCCTGTGCCCCATCCTAAGGGATGTCGGCAGTGGGGTTAGGATGAGTAACCCCCCTCCGACATTGGCGTTGTGTAATGCCAGGTCTATAAACAATAACACCATGGTCCTTTGGGACTTTCTGCAAGAGCAGAATGTAAACCTGGCATGCATGTCTGAGACCTGGATGTGGGAAGGGGAGACAGTAGCTCTCTTTCAGCTTGCCCCTCCTGGGTTCTTGTTCCTTCACCAATCATGGACTAGGGGGCGGGGGAGGAGTGGTGCGATTCATCCGGGAGGCTTACTCCTTCAGTGTGTTCCCACCACCAAAGATCACGGGCATTGAATGTGCTGGCCTGGTGTGGGAGGCTGGGGAGAGTTTGGTGATTTGGCTGGTGTACTGACTGTCTAACACACCAGCCAGTAGCCTGACATCCCTGATGGAGGCCATATCAGGCTGGGCATTGGAACACCCTAGACTGATAGTCCTGGGTGATTTCAATGTCCATGCTGATGCCATGGGCTCTACTCAGGTAGCAGACCTGATGTCATCCAAGGCGACACTAGGACTCTCCCAATATATAACAACCCCCACTCACCAAGCAGGGCACACACTCAATCTGTTTTTTGTGGCAGTGGTAACAGTGTACCAGGTTACTGCTCTGACAGTCCCATGGTCAGACCACCATGCCCTGAGGGATCATATGAATGCACCACCCCAACTTGGTGCAGGCAGTGAGCTCACCCATGGAGCCAGATGGACTCAGCACGGCTCCCGATGGCTCTGTGGGATCTGATAGCCCCAGCGGCTCACTGGATGAGCTTGTAGAAGACTGGCATAGCTGACTCTCTGCAGCCATCAATGAGATCACTCCCTGGCACCCTCTGCACTCCCGCTCTAGGCTCGCCCCCTGGTATACCCAGGAGTTGCAGCTTATGAAGTGAGAGCTGAGACGGCTAGAGAGACAGTGGCATCATGCTCAAGATGAAGCCACAAGAGCATCTTATAGGACGTTTATGAGATCCTATGAGATGGCAGTCAAAGCCATGAAGAGAGAGTACTATGTGGCCACGATTGCATCTGCAAGCTCACACCCAACCCAATTGTTTAGGATGATTTGGTCTATAGCTGTTTTGCCACAGGGCAGACCAAATGCTAGGGAATTTGATATTGGCTGTGAGGCATTTGCGAGCTGTTTTGCGGATAAAATCTTGTCATTCTGCTCTGACCTCCCCACCACAGTTGAAACAATGAGTGAGCTCGAGGTCTCTTGCATGTCTTCAATTTCGGTTTTGGACCATTTCAGCCTGCTCAGCCTGGAAGAAGTCAACAGATTGCTCTCAGCGGTATGCCCAATCATGTGCAGCCTTGATCCATGCCATTCCTGGCTTATTAAAGCGGGCCATGGAGGGATCCGAGGTGCCCTAAGGGAAATTATCAACAAGTCCCTTGCAGAGGGGCTGTTCCCGGGGGCACTTAAGGAAGCGATGGTCCGCCCCTCTTTAAAATACCATCTCTGGACCTGGTTGAATTGGCTAACTATTGGCTGGTTTCCAATTTGCCCCATCTGGGCAAATTAATTGAGAGGGCAGTGGTGATAAGTTGCAGGGCTTTATGGATGACACTTACATGTTAGATCCCTTCCAGTCTGGCTTTCACCCAGGACATGGGACAGAGACAGCGCTGGTTGCCCTCACAAATAACCTCCAGAGGCATCTGGATTGGGGCAGTTTGGTGCTGCTGCTGCTGTTAGACATGCTGGCTGCATTTAACATGGTTGACCATCAGCTCCTGACCCACTGCCTCGCTGACATGGGAATTCAGGAGCTTGCTTTACAATGGCTTGCTTCTTTTCTCCAAGGTCAGGGACAAAGGGTGGCACTAGGGGAACAGCAGTCCAGGAGGCACCCACTGGAATGCAGAGTGCCTCAAGGGACAGTGCCTTTCCCGATGCTATTCAACATCTATATGCGCCCCCTTGCTCAGATTGCCCGGAGGCATGGGATGGGATGTCACCAGTACATTGATGGCAACCAGCTCTATCTGATGTTGGGCAGCCAGTTGGACTCCAGACCAGAAGATCTGTACTGGACACTACAAGCCATGGCTGGTTGGCTCAGACTGAGCCAACTGAAACTGAACCCAATGAAGATGGAGGTCCTGTGCTTGAGTCAGGGCAGTTCCCCACTCTCGACCTTTAGTGCGGCACCACTGGTGCCAGCACCGGAGGTTAGGAGTCTGAGAGTACTCCTGGATGCCTCCTTAACAATAAAGGCCCAGGTAGTAGCCACTGCCAAGTTGGCCTTTTATCATCTTTGGCTGGTTAGGCAGTTGGCTCCCTTCCTTGACTGCAGTGACCTGGCAACAGTGACCCATGTGATGGTCACCTCAAGACTAGACTATTGTAACGCTCTCTACATGGGGCTGCCCATGTCTCAAATTTGGAAGCTGCAGCTAGTGCAGAACACCGCGGCCAAGCTTCTAATGGGCCTTCCCAGATGGGAGCACATCCAGCCTGCCCTGAAGGCACCACATTGGCTGCCAATAGCATACCAAATTTGCTTCAAGGTGCTGGTGCTTACCTTTAAAGTCCTATATGGCCAGGGTCCGACATACCTGAGGGACCACCTTTCTCCATATATACCCATAAAACCGATTGACCCTCTTGGGCCTCAAGGATGCTAGGCTGGCCATTACCAGGGTAATCACAACTAGAAGGTCACAGCCACAAAGATGGTAACAAAAAGAAAAACCACAAGGAAAGCTGCAATAACATGCACTTATATAATTACAAAATAGATATATATTCATTCACACCAAGTGAAAAAATTTACAGTATATTGGAATAATCAAAACAATTAATCTCATTAGACGGTGTAACAGGTGAATAAAACCATAACGGTATGAGTTATTGACAAAAATCTCCAGAGTTCAAATTCCATTTCGAAGAGACTTCCTCTGAACGTCATCAAACTTTTTTAATGGCAACAAGCCTACATGGATCACATCATAAAATACATATGTCTTATACTTTGAAATGTACATTCACAGAGGACAATGTACCAATTTTTTACAATAAAAGATCTTATAACAAGATATTTTCTTTGGTTTCCAATAAATATTCATTCCAATCTGATGGTATCTATAAACAAGGTTACAATTGTAATGTCAGGCATCATATGATTTCAACCTGTTAAACATTTTAAAATTCAAAATGCACAATATTACTCACAAAGAAGCAGAACTACTGCAACAGTAAGAATAATTACAAAGGCAAAAATAATTACAAAAGCAAAAAGCAACTCACCCTGATCCATGGTCTACAAAAATATCTACTTAGACGGGCATATTCCCTAGTAACAACTTGCCAGGTGTTCTCACTCGCTAGCCTTATATGTAGGTATATCTCTAACTTCATCTTACCACTACACAACAGTTATACAGAACAGTTATAAAAAATAGGAAAAATTATAAAAAGCAAGCTAAATCCAGGGATGCATTCAGTCCATAGGGCTGACAGGTACCCAGACAGAAAATCCAAAAAGCCTCTCTTCGGAGCAATAGTTGGTGCATATCTCTTCTCTCATATCCCCCAAGGGACACTTTAAGTGTAACAGATGTGCAGCTTGTGCCCTAATGTGGGAAACCAAAACTCTGGATTTTCTGGAGGTAGACTTTAAGAAAAAGATTGATTTTTTCTCCTCCTGTGGAACAAGGGCAATGGTCTATCTTTTGTGATGTAGCTGTGGTTTAAATTATCAAATTTTGTGATGTAGCTGTGGTTTAAATTTATCAACCTCACTGAGACTAGCTTTCCACTGCTTAAAGGAATCCTTCTTACTTTTTACAGCTTCCATTACTTTGTTAACCATTCAGGCTTTTTTCTGCACCTATTTGAGCCTTTCCTAACCTGGGGTGTATATTTTTTCTGAGCTTCTGGGATTGTAGTTTTAAATAGTCTCCAAGCGTCCCCATTGTTTTTGACCCTTTCTACTTTTCATTTCAATTTCTTCCTCACATGTCCCCTCATATCAGAGAAGTTACCACTTTTAAAGTTAAAAGTGGTTGTGTCAGTCTTTTTGGGCCCTATTTATACAAATGTTAAACTCAATAACATTATGGTCACTGTTCCCAAGTGGTGCAATTACTTTTACATCTCTCACCAGGTCTTGGACGTTACTTAGGATAAAATCCAGGATCGCCTCTCCCCTGGTAGGTTCTGTGGTCATCTTCCTTTTGGGGCCACTATTTCAACCCATAGCATTTCCAGAAGCAAATCCAATTCACTTACCCTTTCAATCTTACTGGCATGTATACCCTCTCTGACATACAGAACCACCCCAGATCCAACACTTCCCCCCTATCCTTCAGATATAATTTATAACCAGGAATCACCATAGCCCACTGATTTTACTCATCCCACCCAGTTTCTAAAATACCCACAATGTCTATTTTCCCAACACCAAGCATTCCAATGCCCTGATTTCACCTCAGACACTCCTAGCATTTGTGTATAAACACCTATAGCTTTCCATGCATCTTAAGCCCTCAACCTTCTTCTTGCTGCCTTCCTCTTGCATGTTAAGCCCTCAACCTTCCTCTTGCTGCCAGGCAGTCCATATCATTAGCCACAGTTGTAGTATGACTGGGAATATAAAGATTTGTTTATATAGGTTTTTTCTTCTTGATTGTTCATATTCATATTTTTTCCTTGGTTTTATGGATTTCTCTTTTAAGTAATATTAGGATATAAGAAAGACCTGTTATATAGAAGGCTTTCCTCTTGTAGGTCTGATATTGTTAGCAGACAACATAATAGGTACAAAGTTCATGATTCTGTAGTTCTTAAGGGCAACACTTTGCAATGTCTGGGTCAGATAAGGTTTTAGTCTCATATCAAGAACAACAAACACTTTTGTTTAGGATATGAAGAATCCTTGCCCATTATCATTTAGGTTAGGTTAAGTAAACACTTAGGTTTTACGTAGATTTGATGTAGATATGTTTCTTTACATCTGACAAATCAGAGGCTTATTATTCAAATGACCACTGTCTTTTGTAACCAATTATGCTTTTTGAATATTGATTTCTTGATGATGTCAGTCCATGTATAAAATATCATGTATTTCCTGAACATACTCAGAATATGTTCAAGAAGAAGATGAAGAAGAAAAAGAAGAAAGTAGTCATTTTTTTGATGAGTTATTTGGTCTAATTGTTTTCCTGTTAATTGAAGACTATCTCCCAAATATGCTGAGAAGAAAGTAGTCAATTTTGGATGGACTATTTGGTCCAACTGTTTTCCTGTTAATTGAAATAAAAACATAGAACTTCCTCTGCATTTGACTTCATTTTTGACATGGAATCAAATATGTACAACACAGTCTCAGTGGACTATTCTAATCAATTTCCTTGTAGAAAAGTAACAGCTTCCCCTTCATCTCTTTGAGATGAGCCATCCCGAACTAGAGACTTTTCATCTCCTGTCGGCTTTCCTCCAACATTCAGTTTAAAAATTGCTCTGCCACCTTTTTGAATTTAAGTGCCAGCAGCCTGGTTCCTTCTCGAGACAAGTGGAGACCGCCTCTTTTGTACAGCTCCCTCTTGTTCCAAGACATATCCCAGTGCCTAACAAACTTGAACCCTTCCCCCCTACACCATTGTCTCATCCATGCATTGAGACTCCTGATTTGTGCCTGTCTTTCCAGCCCTGTGCGTGGAACAGGTAGCTCTTCTGAGAAGGCTACTTTGGAGGTCCTGGCCTTGAGTTTCCTGTCCAGCAGCCTAAATTTTTCCTCCAGGACCTCACAACTGTTTTCCCCCACATCGTTGGTGCCAACATGTACCCCGGCCACTGGCTCCTCCCCAGCACTGTCTACCAGCCTCTCTACAACACATGTAATGTCTGCTTCCTTCACACCAGGCAGGCAAGTCACCATACGGTCAGTACGTGGGTTCACCACCCAACTATCTGCCTAAGGATCAAATCACCAACTACCAAGAGCCCCCCTCCCTCCCTGCCCAGGGATGGTTCCTTGGTGCAAAAGGATACTTATTCACCAGCTGAAGAAGAGGTCCCTTCTGAGGGCACATTCCCCTTATCCGCAGCATGGTGCCCTTTTTCCCACAACCCTCATATTCCCTGAGAGTGGTGGGGCTGCCATTTTCAGAGTGGGACATATCTAACAAGTCCCAAAGAGTCTTCTCTGTGTGCCTAACTGACTGTCTCTGCTTCTCCAGGTTTGCCACCTTGGCCTCAGGGGAGCAAATACGTTCCCTGAGAACCAGGAGCTCCTTGCACCAGGCACACACCCAATACTTCTGTCCAGTGGGCAGATAGTCATACATGTGACACACTCTGTGCAAAACACTGGATAGCCCCCAACCCCCTGCTGGCATTCTGGCTTCATAACTGCTTTTAAAATAATAATTATATATAATCCCCCTTTAAAAACCCTTTGTATTTATGTGGTTCACCCTGTAGAAGTCTACTTATTTTTCTGGGAACTGAAGGAGACTAGAGCACTGGCTTTCTGGCTCTTCCTGGGCTTCTTACAGAGTTCCTAGGCTAAGAGCCCTAACCCTTTGGCTCATGCCAGAGGCTTCTGCCCTGGCAAGGTGCTGCCTTAAATAGAAACTTCCTCCAGCAAAGGATGTAGCCAGCAGCTATTCAAATTCACCCAGACTCTCAATTACAAATTCACCCAGACACTCAAACAATGACCCCTTCACACCCTATCTCAAATAGCCAGGACTCTGCAACAACTCACAATATACCCACACACTCCCAAACACAGTACCCTCCCAGCTAAATCACTTCAGCTGAAAGTAAATTAAAAAAAAACACTCACCCCTCTAGCAGCTCTATCTCCTACTCCTTCTCAGAGTAAAGCTGGGTCAGCTCTGCTTCTGGCACAGTGCTGCCTTAAATAGAAGCTTCCTGCCTTAAATAGAAGCTTCCTCCAGCAGAGGACTCTGCAACAACTCACAACACACTCATACACTCCCAAACACAGTACCCTCTCAGCTAAATCACCTCAGCTGAAAGTAAAAAAAAACAACACCCCTCTAGCAGCTCTATCTCCTGCTCCTTCTCAGAGCTCAGCTGGATCCAACATTGCCAGGCCAGGGAGAAAAATGGGTAAAGAAGGGAGAACATGGTAGAGTACTTAGTTGGTGGCGGGCAGTTACTAGGCTCAAAATACAGAGATTTGGATGCATCCCAGTTATGCATTCTGAAATGGGAGCATGACCACTTTTACTGGTGAACACCAAATACTCTTTTGCACTGATTACTAGTGATTACTTTGTGGAGGTTCATATCAAAAGCAGACGGCCACAGAACAAACATTGACAGGAGTGTTGCAGTGGATTGTGAATATTATCTTAAAATTAGCATCATCTCCCCCCATGGATGACTCCCTGAAGGGCTATCAGGTGACTCAGGATGAGGTATGGGGAAAGAAGAAGCACCCTGGTGGAAGCATCAGTTCTCAGCCATTCCTTCTCAGTGACCACTCAGTCACAGCTAACTGTTGCAACTGCACCACTGTTCCCATTTCTCTCTTCACACACATAGACAACACTCATATATCACAACATACTTCCCTTTGTCTGTGACAGCAGGGAAGGTGGGAAGGGTAGGGGGTCATAATTCAGGAGGCCCAAGACATACCAGGGGCCCATGGTTTCCTGATTTTTGAAGCCTTGAATCAAACTGCACAGTGGTGTGATGTCTGAGTGCAAGTGTCTGGACAATTGGAGTTTTTTCTCCCCTAAACCCTGGGTTCTAAACCAGGATGAAAATGGTCTGGAAAGAAAAGGCAGCTCATGACATAGAGAGGAAGAGTAGGTGTCTCTGATGCAATAAGGGTTCATAAAAGAACACCACCTCTTCCCTATATTGAAGACATTAAGAATCTACAGAAAACCTCACCTATATTAAGAACATAAGAGAAGAGAAGAAGAGGAAGAGATTGGATTTATACCCTGCCCTTTACTACCCAAGGGGACTCAGAGCAGCTTACAAACT
The DNA here is from genome assembly GCA_029375565.1 of Gekko gecko. Taxonomy (NCBI): domain Eukaryota; kingdom Metazoa; phylum Chordata; class Lepidosauria; order Squamata; family Gekkonidae; genus Gekko; species Gekko gecko. The sequence continues at coordinate 83,327,802 of JAPDNY010000004.1, forward strand.
CCTTTCCCTTCCCCTCCCCACAACAGACCCCCTGTGAGGTAGGTGTGGCTGAGAGAGCTCTGACAGAAACTGCTCTTTTTCAAGGACAGCTCTTATCAGAAATATGGCTTGCCCAAGGTCATCCAGCAGCTGCAAGTGGAGGAGTGGAGAATCAAACCCAGTTCTCCCAGATCAGAGTGTGCAATTAACCACTAACCCAGTTCAACACTCTGTTACACAATGGACAAAAATACCAGGTGCCATCAGGAGGTCCAGCAGTGGGGCCAGGACACTAGAAGCCCTCCCACTGTTGCTCCCCCAAGCACCAAGAATACAGTGCATCACTTTCCCCAGACTGAGAATTCCTATCTATACCTTGTGGCTAATAGCCACTGATGGACCTCTGCTTCGTATGTTTATCTAAATCCCTCTCGAAGCCATCCATGATTGTAGCTGCCACCACCTCCTGTGGCAGTGAATTCCATGTGTTAAAATTATTTGCACATCCCTAAGTTGAATTGAGCAACAGAACAAATTTAGAGTCCAGTGGCACCTTTAAGACCAACAGAGTTTTATTCAAGGTATGAGCTTTTGTGTGCGTGCACATTTTTTCAAATACATTGGACATGAAAGCTCAAACCTTGAGTAAAACTTTGTTAGTCTTAAAGGTGCCACTGGACTCTAAATTTGTTCTGCTGCTTCAGACCAACATGGCTGACCATGTGAATTAAGCAAATCATTGAGTTCTCTGCTAAGAACTGTGAGGCAGATGTTCACTACCGAATGTTATGCAGTCCCTTAGAAAAACCTACACTTTCTGCAGTGGTCCATGAAAAACCAGTTAGCAGTAATGTGAGGTTGTCATAATTGTGCCAGCATTTGTGTTGGTGTTTTTCTTTCTATGCCAAGCCCGCCAACTGGCCTCCTATTTGGCCCAGCCTGATAGTGCCCCAGTGATCCATGCCATGGTCACCTCCAGATTAGACTCCTGCAATGCTCTATGAAGGGCTGCCCTTAGGTATACTTCAGAAATTTCAGATGATTCAGAATGCAGCTGTCAGGCTGTTGACTGGCTTATCTTGGTCTACCCATATACAGACAATTTTGAGGCAGCTGTGCTGGTTGTCAATTTGTTTCTGGATTAGGTTCAGAGTGCTGGTTATAACCTTCAAAGTTGTAAATGGTCTGGGACTGGCATGCCTGAAGGACCACCTCTCCCCATGCTGCTTGTGCTCATCTTCATGCAATTTTTTGTCATTGCCTGGTCTACAGGAAGTCCATCTTGCTTCCACTAGAGTTAGGGCTTTTTCCATCATAGCCCTGTCCTGGTGGAATACTTTATCAGAAGAGACACGTGCCTTGAGGGGTTTGTAGGGTATGCAAGATAGAGTTGTTCTGTCAGGTCTTTGCCTAATTGTTTTATTTTTAGCAGAACCTGGCAGATGTTTTCTCTTTGGAATATTTCAAGATACCAAGAGAAGGTCAAGATTTTAACTTTTTAAAGGGAGATCAGGAGATCACCCACTAGCACTTCTGATGGCTGCTCCTTGTGAGTTAACTGAAGAAATGGCTCAAAAGCCAGCTTCTGAGTTGAGCAGCCTGAAGTCTGGGGATTACATCTATGCTCTCAGCTGCAAACAGGTCCGTAGCTACCATGGGGCCCATGGGGCCCGGCTCTCCCCCCCATGGTTTTTATGGGCCCATCCCCAATCCTCATCTCCATCTCCCTCCCCCAGCCCTCTCCCCCCACCCCAATCAATAACCTGTTAGTGTCAGCACTCTGTTGTAGGGTCAGGAAAGCTGAAGGATGAGGTGACAAATACACAAAGAGGAGCGGAGCCTGAATTCCTACCCCAAATTCAGACCATTGGCTGCCTTAACCTCACCTCTCATTGGGCATTTGGAACAGTGGGTGGGCTCTAAACAGCAACAGTGATATAGAGCCTGACAAATACAAGTTAAAGCCATAGCACTTTCCTCCAAGCAAGCTGCAGCAGAGCACCTTTGAGCCTGTCCTCCACAGCCATGGGCCATAGCTCCTCCTTCTCCTCCTCCTCTGTCAGACCCCAGCAGCACAGCACAGCTTCCATCTGCCCATCAGCAGCGAGTCTTGGAGCAGAGAAATCTTGCTGTGCGCCACCCACCTGCTTCTCCACTCCCATTGTAAAATGAAGCAGCTAACTGCTGAGCACGTCATCTTCCATGGGGCCACCCAGCTGGGGTTTGTTGTTTGTTGCTGGCTGGCCACATTTTCAGCAGTCCTCCTTCCACTGGCATGCCTTCAGCACTCCAGGTAGAAACTAGAGGGGCTCATATGGGGGCAGGGGGTGGGGGTCCCTCCTCCAACATAGTCTCATGTACTACTTTGGAGAATAGACTCTACAGCATTATACCCTGCTGAGTTCCCTCCCCTGCCTGTGGGCATCTTTGAAATTCTGATGTGGGGGTGGGTATCAGTCTGGCCATTTTAAAGACATATATAACTCTTGCATATTTTGTTCTTGGTAAATTGTTCAGGTTACTAAACTGTTAAAGTTAAGTTAACAAAGTTTTAAGAGTAAAGGAATATAGATCAACAAATTTAGCTCATTTAAGTGGCTCATTTAAGACCAACAAAGGTTTATTCAAGGTATGAGCTTCCATGTGCATGCACACTTTAATACATACATTAGAATGGCAGGCAAGGTTCAAACTTATAGCCAGGGAGTGAACAGCAAATTAACATGCAACATAATGATGATCAAAATATGTGAAGTGACACTAAATAACAAGTTAAGATTATAAGATAACAGTTGTAAAGCGATAAATATGTCAAACTAGCTGATAAATATCTAAAGGTGTCTTTTCTAATTGTGGGAAGTAACTGGGAATCTTCATTCTCTCCTGTCAGGCGTGGAGGGCACTTAACACTACATCCTCCTCCAAAAAATGCTGTTATGTCAGCAAACATCCTACTATCCATTGCGTACATTCAGTTTTCTAATATACTGTTCTGGAAAAGAAATACTCTAAGTTACATTAAAACACAGAGGATTTATAGTCCTTCTTGTTGAGAATACGTATGTGAGGAGTATAATATGCAATAAACCACCTGTATTTATTATTTAGAAGTATGAGCATGGCATGGCAGTACAGCACAGACATATAATGGCAGGGCCCCCAAACAAAACATTGCCCCCTGAACAAAAAGTTGTTAGCTATGGGGCTGACTGCAAAGGATCCTGTATATGGACACTAAGCCTGACCACCCTCATTTTTTAAAGTTTTATGGAAATAATTTCAGATGAAGAGAGATTTTTCTGTGAGACAAAGATACGATGCCCTGTGGTGAGATAAACCCTCTTTTTGAGCTATAAAGAGTTATTTGAAGGATTTATGAACTTAAGAACTTTTGGCAAAAAGCTTAATAAAGAGGAAATAAAAGAATTATATAAAATCGCTGTGGGATTATTTTTTGTTTACTCTAAAAGTCTGTACTTAATTGTAGGATTATACATAACAAAAAGATAAGGGAGTAAAGATGCCAGAGACATGGAAAGAGGTATATATAATATTAATACCCAAATATGGGCAAGACCCAACATTGACAAGAAACTACAGACTAATATTGTTATTGAACAATGATTCTAAGATGCTTATGATATTAGCTGAAAGACTTAAAATAATTCTTAAAGAATTTATTCATGAAGATCAAAGTTGATTTTTACCTAAAAGGCAGTTGATGTTCAATGTTACAACTGTATAAGATGTTTTGGAATATTTGGAAAAACATAATGAAAAACAAGCTGCGTTCATTTTCTTAGATGCAGACAAGGCTTTTGATAATTTAAATTGAATCTTTTTGTTTAAAGTCTTGGGTGATATGGACTTCAGAGGAAATGTCATAAAATAGATAAAATCAATTTATACTATTCAGCTAGCACAAATAATTATCAATGGAGATCTGACCAAACCATGTGAGATACAAAGAAGAATAAAACAAGATTCACCATTTTGTTTATTCTTAATCTCGAAATATTGAATAGAGATAACAACAGGACGAAAGAATTGGAGGTGTAAAGATTAAAAAAGAGTGTAATAAGTTAAGACACTTTGCAGATGATCTGGTGCTGATCTTGGAAGATCTTCCAAAGGGAATTGAAACTTTAATAGCCAAACTGAAACAATTTGGTACAGTAAGGTAAAGGTAAAGGTTCCCTTGCTCGAAAGCCAGTCGAATCCAACTCTAGGGTTGCGGTGCTCATCTCTGTTTCAAAGCCGAAGAGCCAGCACTGTCCAAAGATGTATCCGTGGTCATGTGGCCGGCATGACTAAACACCAAGGCACACGGAACGCTGTTACCTTCCCACCGAAGTGATACCTATTTATCTACTTGCAATTTCTTGCTTTTGAATTGCTAGGTTGGCAGGAGCTAGAACTAGAGATGGGAGCTTACTCCATCATGCGGCACTCTCGGGTCTTGAACTACTGATCTTCCACAGCCTGCAGTTCAGCGTCTTAACCACTTGAGCCACTGCAGCTCCCTAATTTGGTACAATAGCAGGCTCTAAGGTCAATAAACAGAATACTAAGATTTTAACAAAAATATGAAAATACAAGTTCAAACAAAACTGATAAATAAAACAAGTTTTAAAATTGAAAATAAGGTAAAATATTTGGGTATCACTTTGACAAATATGAATTGTATGTAAGTTTCAACATAACTATGTTAAGACTTGGAATGAATTTAAAAGAGATTTGTTAAGATAAGACAAAATTCACCTGTCACTTTTGGTTAGAATAAGATGAATGTTCTACCTAGAATGTTGTTTTTGTTTCAGATAATTCCTATTTTAACAAAAGAGGTGTCATTTAAACAATGGCAGAAAGATATAGCCATATCTGTATGTCAAGGGAAAAAAAACTATGAGTTAAATATGAGATATTACAACAAAGGAAAAAGGATGATTGGTGTTATTTGATTTTAAATTATATTTTGTGGCTTGTTGTTTAGTGTGGATGAAGGAATGGATTTTGACCCCTTCCACACTGTGACTTTTGTCACTCATTTGTCACTATTGCTTTGGGCCCCCACCCACCCTTTTCCACATGTATTTTGCTTCCTCTGGGACTACTAGAGAGCGCAAAACACATTGGGGAGAAAAAACTCTGAAGCAATAGGCACAAATGAATGACAAAAATGAGAGTGTGGAAGTGGTCATAGTTAAGAAATAGAAGATTATTTTAGTGAGAAGGACATGATTTGAGATTTGGGAGGCATGGATACCTGTGGTATGACAAAGTAAAGGTTAATGTTAATGTGTGCCCGGTGCAAGGAGCTCTTAGTTTTCAGGGAACGAGTTTGCTCCCTTGAGGCCAAGGTGGCTGACTTGGACAAACAGAGACAGTCAGGCACATGGAGAAGACTCTTGGGGACTTGTTAGATATGTCCCACTCTGAATGTGGCAGCCCTGCTGCTGTCAGGGAGCATGAGGGCCGATAGGAAACAGGGCACCATCCTGAGGATAAGGGGAATGTGCCCTCAGAAGGGACCTCTTTTTCAGTTGGTAAACAGGTATCCTTTTGCACCAAGGAATCATCCCTGGGCAGGGAGGGAGGGGGACTCTTGGTAATCAGTGATTCGATTCTTAGGCAGGTAGACAGCTGGGTGGCAAACCTGCATACTGATTGTATGGTGACTTGCCTGCCTGGTGTGAAGGTAGCAGACATTAAATGTCCTCTAGACAGATAAGTCTAGTGTTGGGGAGGAGCCAGTGGTTGTGATACATGTTGGCACCAACAGTGTGGAGAAATGCAGTCATGAGGTCCTGGAGGAAAAATTTAGGATGCTATGTAGGAAACTCAAGGCCAGGACCTCAAGGACTCAGAAGTGCTACCTGTTCCACATGCAGGGCTGGAGACAGGCACAAATCAGGGAGTCTCAAGGTGTGGATGAGATGATGGTGTAGGAAGAAAAGGTTCAGGTTTGTTAGGCACTGGGATATGTCTTGGAACAAGAGGGAGCTGTACAAAAGAGACCGTCTCCACTTGTCCTGAGAAGGAACCAGGCTGCTGGCACTTAAAATCAAAAAGGTGGCAGAGCAGTTTTTAAACTGAATATTGGAGGAAAGCTGACAGGAGATGAAAAGTCTCTGGTTTAGGATGGCTCATCTCAAAGAGATGAAGGGGTAGCTGTTACTTCTCTACAAGGAAATGGATTAGAATTGTCCACTGAGACTGTGACAAAAATATGGACTTGATGTTGGAGGAAAACAAAGACATTTGGGTATTTCAGAAACTTGGTGTGATGAGTAAAATCAGTGGGATACAGTGATTCCTGGTTATAAATTATATCGGAAGGATGGGGGGAAGGGTTGGGGGTGGGATGGGTCTGTATGTCAGAGAGGGTATACAGTCCAGTAAGACGGAGAAGGTAAGATAATTAGATTCACTTCTGAAAATGCTATGGGTCAAAATAGTGGCCCCAAAAGGAAGCTTAACACCAGGAGTTTGTTATTGCCCACCAGATCAAAATATAGAGGAGGATTATAAAATGATGAATGAATTAAAGATGGCCCCATAGAATATCATGGAAAGATTACTTTAAAGAGAAGGGGTTTAAACTTTAAACCCCTTCTCTCTTTGCTTCCCCCCCACAAGCCTGCCTTGGCAGGCCAGCTAGGGAAGGGAAAGGGAGGCTTCTGAAGATGCCTTCCCCCCTTTTTGTTTCCCCTTCTGACATCACTTCTGGTGATATCAGGGGGTGTGGCGTATGCTGATGAGCTATTATACTAATAGCTTATTAGATATGCTAGTGAGCTCCTACAGCTCTTTTTCTACAAAATGACCCCTGCATCCGAGAGTTCTGAAAGAACTAAAATGTGAACTTGTGGCGAAAATCTGTAATCTTTCATTAAAATCTGCCTCCAGTCCTCAGGAATGGAAGGTAGCTTATGTCATCCCCATCTTTAAAAAGGGTTCCAGAGGAGATCTGGGAAATTACAGGCCAGTCAGTCTGACATCAATACCAGATAAATTGGTGGAAAGTGATACTAAGGAGAGAATTAGTAGGCATAGTGATGAACAAAAACTATTGAGGCAGACTCAGCATGGGTTCTGTAAGGGAAGAATTTGTCTTACTAACCTGTTGATGTTTTTTGAGGGGGTGAACAAACATGTGGACAAGGGGGACACCTTGACTTCCAGAAAGCTTTTGATAAAGTTCCTCATCAAAGGCTCCTAAGTAAACTCAATAGTCATGGGATAAAAGGACAAGTCCTTTTGTGGGTCAAAAACTGGCTAATTTATAGGAAACAGAGATTGAGTATAATAAATAGGCAATTTTCTGAGTGGAGGTTGGTAAGCAGTAGGGTACTGCAAGGATCAGTACTTGTTCCCATGCTTTTTAACTTGTTCATTAATGATTTGGAGTTGGGAGTAAGCAATGAAATGGCTAAATTTGCAGATGACTCTAAATTGTTCAGGGTGGTGAGAACCAGGGAGGATTGTGTGGCAGTGCAAAGGGATCTGCCAATGATGGGTGAGTGGGTGTCAATGTGTCAAATGGGATTCAGTGTGGCCAAGTGCAAAGTGATGCACATTGGAGCCAAAAATCCTAACTATTAATACATATTGATGGGGTCTGAACTGGCAGAGACTGACCAAGAGTCATAGTAGATAACTCAATGAAGATGTTGAGACAGTGTGCAACTGCAATAAAAAAGGCCAATGATGTGCTGGGGATTATTAGGAAGGGAATCGAAAACAAATCAGCCAGTATCATAAAGCTCCTGTATAAATCGATGGTGTGACCTCATTTGGAATACTGTGTGCAATTCTGGTCACTACATCTCAAAAAGGATATTAAAGCACTGGGAAAAGTGCAGAAAAGGGCAACTGGAAGGATAAAAGGGTTGGAACACTTTCCCTGTGAAGAAAGGTTAAAACACTTGGGGCTCTTTAGCTTGGAGAAATGACAACTGAGGGGTGACATGATCGAGGTTTATAAGATTATGAATGGGATTGAGCAGGTAGAGAAAGAAGTACTTTTCTCCCTTTCTCACAATACAAGAACTTGTGGGCATTCAATGAAATTGCTGAGCAGTCGGGTTAGAACGGATAAAAGGAAGTATTTCTTCACCCAAAGAGTGATTAACACATGGAATTCACTGCCACAGGAGGTGGTAGCAACTACAAGTGTGGATGGTTTCAAGAGGGCATTGGATAAAGTTATGGAGCAGAGGTCCATCAGTGGCTATTAGCCACAAGATATAGATAGGAACTCTCAGGCTGGGACAAGTATTCTTGGTGGGGGGGCAATGGGAAGATTTCTTATGTCCTGCCCCACGGGTGGACCTCCTGATGGCTCCTGGTATTTTTGGCCACTGTGTGACACAGAGTGTTGAACTGGATGGGCCATTTGCCCAATCCAACATTGTCTTCTCTTGTGCTCTTATGTTCTTAGAATTTAATAACTACTATGTTAGACATGCCGTTTTGAGAATCTCTTCTTATATATAATTGTGAAGTGGGGTGGCACTTTCTGAACATTTCACACACTCCTAAATCAATTGACTCCATGATGTATCACTCAGAATTTGTCCCTATCCACTGGCTGCATTGCCGAGTCCCGCCTCCAACATTCTAAACAGTTTGCTGTTTCTCTCCCCCCATAGCCAATTAGAATACAGAAGTTGTTTGCATATGTGGCCTGACTGACCTTTGCCATTACCTTTCTAAACAATTTGCTGTTGCGAGTCATTGAATGTGTCCTGAGATAATATACATATCACAGTCTTTCCTTAAATGGTCACTGGAGTTGCCAATCTCCCTGTGGGGCCTGGAGATCTCCCAGAAATTACTGTCTTCCCCAGCCACAGCACATCATTTCCCCTACAGAAAATTTCCCAGCTATTACAACTGATCTCCCGATGACCAAGATCAGAAGGTGCTTTTCTACTTTAGCTGCCACTGCATAGCCTCAGATTTTTTTTAAAAAAACACTATTTATTGCATAGCCTCAGATTAACATTAGTCAACCTCCAGACGGCACCTGGAAGTCTCCAGGAATTACAACTGATGTCCAGATGACCAAGATCAGTTCTCCTGGAGACAATGGCTGCTTTGGTCAGTGGACTCTATGGCATTATACCCTACTGCGGTCCCTCCCCACCCCTGCCCTCCCCAGGCTCTATCCCTCAAATCTACAGGTATTTCCCAACCCAGCGTTGGCAACCCTGTAACTGGCTATGGAACTGCTTTCCAGACCCTTGGAACCCAGAAGACATGGCATAGGAGGAGATTATTTTCTACCCTAGCTGCCACTGCATAATTCCAAATCAACATAAGTCGGGGTGGAGGGAACCATACCTGTGACCATGAGGCTGTCCTCCCATACTACCCACTTGGGGAAGCAAAATGACTTGAGACAGCCCTGCCTTATAGCTAAGCAGAAGGAAATAACCATGGCTTGCCTCCCTCTATTTTCCCCTTCCCTCTGCCGCCCGCTAGCCACAGCCAGGACACTCACCTGGAGCTTCCTTCTAGAGCTCACTGTATTTCTTCCCACAACAGGCCTTACTCCTAGTATGGAATAAATATAAACCTAGGGTTTTTTTCAAAAATACCTCTGTGGCTATCCCCACAAGAAGCTCACTTTAGAAGAGAAATGACAAGTTTGTACAAATGGTTAACATATCATGATATGTTAGAATTTTCACAAGGTACATCTTTTTTTATATAATAAAGCTGTTTTGTTGTGACTCTTTTCTGAACATTCCACACACTTCCCCAGCCTTTGGGTCCCTGACCTATCACTCAGAGGCTTACCTTTTCCACTGAGTCTGTGGCCTGAGTCCCACCCATTTCTGCAGAACGCCCAGCGACCTATTTGGTTTCCCTTCAAAATGTCTCCTGCCCTTGCCAGAGATAGCACAGCCAGAAGCCAGGCAGCCTTGTAGACTTTTGGGGCCCCACTGGGTTAGGCCTCCATCGATTATGTGTCCCTCACAGAGGGCAGCCAGCAGCCAACAGCGCCATTGCACCTCAAAGGCAGCTGGCCCTTGGCTCCTTCCTGCCACACTTGAGATGAGGAAGCTGCGTCATGCCCCTTACTGACAGCCTCAGAGGAGTAACCTGCCTCAGCCCCCTGCCTGACAGGATACCACCATCGCAGTGCCTCCAGAGGACTACTGAGTCCATTCCAGAACAAGTAAGCCTGGGCTACAAGGTGGTGGCAGCTTGCTCAGCCTGTGGGGCACACAGGATGATGCTCACATTTGCTTTCCCTCCAAAATGCCTCCTGCCCTCACCAGAAATAGCATTGTGTGGGAAGGGTCAGTCCTGGGCCACTGGCTTCATCACCCCTCACACTTCCACAGTTCCTTCGCATCCCTGAGGGAGGGCAGTGGCTGGGAGCTGCCCCCTCTGCCAACCCCATGAGGAAGAGCCCACCTCCATTCTATCCCTGACAGAATCCCTCACAGGAGTCACCACCTTCACAAACTCCTTTGTCAAGAACTGAGCTCCTCAGCACACAGCCTTCTCTCATTCTACCCCAGCAGGCCACGCCGAGCACATCATTCTCCTTTTTCTCCATGGCCCCTTGGCTGCCATTGGGCTCCAGGAGGCATGTGTGCTCATGTGTGTGAGTGAGAGCTGGGGGAGGGGAGATCATGCCTGCTTCTCCCTGACTCCTTGGCTGCCTCAACTGGAGAGAGTGACCAGGGTGTGTGTGTGTGTGTGACAGAGAGCGAGAGAGACAAAGGGGGGCAGTTCCCTGGCCCCTCGGCTGCTACAGCTGGTGTGCTGTTGGAGCTCAGGGAGTGTGTGTATTTGTATGTGTGTGTGACAGAGAGAGAGGGAGAGGAAGACAGTGGGGGGAGGCTGCCATGCATAGTTCTCCCTGGCCCCTGGGCTGCCAGAGCCATAGCTTTGCCCCTCTCAGGGACTGGAGTGCATGTGTGTTTGTGTGTGAGAGAGAGAGACAACAGGGGGGGGGTGCAAGTCCCCAGCCCCACTGCTGCTGCCAGGGCTCAGGTGTACTGTGAGAGATGGCAAGAGAAGGGTTAAGTCCCCTTCTTCAAGGCTGCTTTGATCAAAATGACAGGCCCCCCCCACCAGCTGTTTAAAACTTTGAATTAATATATCAGGTCTCCCTTCCCTTCCACATAATGACAGGTAGAAATTCAGCTGGGCAGCTTCTCCCATCAGTGAGAAAGCAAAGGTCATGGTGATGATGAAGACAGTTTTCTCATCCTGACCCAGAGATGGGCACGGAGCAGAGCGTTTCTGGCAATAAAACACACCCTCAGATGCAGTTATTTTCCCTCTCCCTGCTGCATCTGGGAGTTAAAGGGGTTAAATGCACCAATGCCTGTTTCTGAAGAGGCTTTGAGATGGGCACTTCCTTCCCAGGCTACACACAGACACAGTTTTCCAAGCCTCTCCTTGCAGAGAAATTGGGTAAGTGGAAGCAAGTGGAAGCAAGCCTGTGTGCAAGGAAACCTTGTGTATTTGCTCAAGAATCCTGGAAAATAGGTTCTTTTCAACCATCTCTGCACAACTTAATTCTCTCTCTCTGCCATCTGCCTGAACAAGATGGGGGGGGGGGAACTGCAGATCAGAGGCCTCTTAAACTTTCCTTTTGCCCTGTGTGCAGCCCAGAGAGAACACTGGCAAGAAATGTACACTCTGCACATGTTCATGCTCTTTATTTTGCTGTTACTTAAAATGGTGTGATACAGTTTCAAAAGGGCAACTAGCTGGGATAGTATAAAAGGAATGACAGGATTGCCCTTTGCAAACAACGGGAGAGGCTTCAAGGCCCATTAGAGATAATGAGAGCCAAGAATGCAAATTGACTTGCATGGACTCCACTGAAATACACTGCAGCACAAAAAAAGTTGCACAGAAAATGCGGAATGGTTTTCCCATTAAGATCTTTGGCCCAGATAGACTACTCTGGCACTGGAATAACAGTCCCCAGAGTGGAAACTCAGTCCCTAAGAATACAATCTGTGCTCTGGGACTACAATGACAGCCCCCTGAGTGGAATTACAGTCCCTACAAAGAGAATCTGTGGTTCTGGAACGACGGCCTCCAGAGGGGAATGACAATCCCTAGCAATCTGTGATACCATAATTTAGTAAATTTCAGTACAAAGTCACCCTTATGAATAAGGCAGAAACAAGACTCCTGTGAATGAACATCTGGGGAAACTTTTAAAATGTTCCCCTAAAGGCTTTTTATGTGTTGCCTTCCTTACTGTTAAATTTGTGACCATTTGTTTGTCCTATACACATGGTATGTATATTTGCAGATCTTAAGTGACTATTTTAAAAGTGAATTTTAAAAAAGGACTCAGGAGGAGACTGCTGAGATAACACTGTAACCACTGGCCAACTCCCACCTTTTCCTGGGTGTAGCCCAGCCCAGAGGCGTAGCTAGGGGGGTTCCCATGGGTTCCCATCACCTAAATTCCTGGGGAGCCCCTCCCTAAATCCCATATCGCTTCACCTCCATAGATAGTGACAATGGCCTGTCATGTCACTGGCTCCTCCCTATGATGTCACTGGGCCTCAGTTCTTTTAAGGACCTAGCATAGCAATGCCTCTGGCCCAGCCCCAGCACCCCTGGGAAATCTACGCCCCTGGGAACAACCCCAATGGGCCCTTAAAGGTTGATTGACAGACACGCTTCCAGTATTTTTTCTTTTTTTAAAAAAACCCCTCTCCTTATGTATAGCTGCCAGTACCGCCAGATGACAAAGCCACACAATGCCCTCCAGGAATTGCCAGTTTGGTATAGTGGTTACGTGTGCCAGCCCTAACCTGGGAGAACCTGGTTTGATTCCCCACTTCTCTACTAGCACCTGCTGGATCACCTTGGGCAAGCCATCATTCTGGCAAGAGCTGTCCTTGAAAGGGCAGTTCTTGAAAGAGCTCTCTCAGCCCCAACTACCTCATAGGCTGTCTGTTGTGGGGAGGGGAGGAGAAAAGAGTTTGTGGGTCGCACTGATACTCCAAGTGAAGGGTGGGGTATAAATCCCATTTCTTTCTCTTCTTCTTCTGTATAACAAATGCATTGCTTTACAGCAGCTCACTACAGAGAGGGCATTGTTGACCAGGACATCCAGCCAGCTGTCCTGCTCCTCTTTGAGCCGCTTTACAGACTGCACTTCACATTGATAGGACCTCATACAGGAGGTCCACTTCAGGTAAGCCTGGGCCAGGGGCCAGCAGCAGCTTGGTAGGCCTGAGGGGCTCGCATGCTCGCTCGCCCACCTTTCCCTTACCCGAAGAGGCAGAGTCACCCCCGCCACTTCCTCAAGCCTTCCTAAACCAGGAGGAAGTGAGGTGGCTTTGTGCTGCATAATTACTCTAACGTTACCATTAAGCTTCAAATTAACACCAGCCCCCTGAAGTTCAAGGCTTGGAATTGTTACCAGTGAAGGACCTTTTACAAAAAACAAACAAAAGCCCATACCTTGAATTAGGTTTATCAGCTCTTACACATGTCTTTTGCCAGTACCCTGTTCCATTCACAGCTGCAGGACCACAGGAAATCCATCAAAAGTTTCCCCTTCTCTGTATCTCAGTGTCAGAAGAGATCCTGTCCTAAAGCTGTTAAAGGAACAAGATTTTTCCCAGAAAGGGTGTGTGTGTCTCATTTTGAACACATCACAATTGTAACTATTGTCCCATAGCCAAGAACCAGCATCTTTTATCTCCCTAGAATTTGTGTGGTGGATGGATATTGTCCTGTTAAGGTATACAGCAAGGAAAGTGTGCTTTTGTGGCTGAAAGGATAGGGATCAGAAGGATAACCCATGATTTCCTGGAGATGCTCCAAGGCCATTATAGCTCTAATCACTTCTGACACTTTCTATGGATGGCCACATCCACACAATAATCAAATGCTTTGGACTTCATAGCATTTCTGATTCAGACCATGATGGCATAATGCTTTCAAACTATTTTGTCACCTTGATTTAGCTTTGACCATATAGGGAGACAGGCAGAGTCAGATGTACATACACAAACTTTAGCGGAGGGAGGGAAATGCAGCAATAACCAACACACACTACAGTACACGTGACAAGTAATGTTCCCTCTAAGCTGAGTTAGTGTGAGCTACCTCACAGTTTTGAAGCCTCCGGATCACACATTTTTTGTCTCGCTCAGGAAGGATGGCTCCAGAACAAGCTAATTTATGTAGCAGCTATATTGCTCACTCAAACCTTTAATGGCAAACTGCTCACAGTTTATGCATCTAACCATGCATTTAGACACTCCACTGCAATACACACCTTTGTTTACCACATGCCGACCACACAAATGCCTTTTCACGATGAAAACTATAACACTTTCACAACACTCTTTGGCCCGTACTCATCTTCATCATTCCAACATAATCTTCTGAGACTTTCCTTACACCCACTCTTTCCACCCAACTTTCCTTGAGACTTCTTCTATAACAGGATTGAAGCTGCGACCACAACCACATTGAATAACAGGGATAACCAACGCAAACTGCCTCTGTGGACTGCCCAGTTGCAGAAATTACTCCATGGACCCCTCTGCGCTGCATTTTCTGTCTCACATTGTGCAGCCTTGGACACAATTTATTCTGTAACATCAGGTATGTGACACTCTTTTTCCACATTTCTGCCTTTCAACTACATAATGTTAATATGTACTTAACTTACTTCCAGCCACTGCACTCTTTACACATCACATCTTTCTAGATTGTATTCCTTCTACAATGGGCTTTACTGCTAGTATAAAATAAAATCAAGAGAAGATCTGATAATAGAAGGATATACTTGCCAATGGTTTTCTTATCGTGAAATCTTAGAAACATTTAAAGTAGATGAAAGGCATTATGGTTTTGAACATTCTAAGACTGAATTTGAAACAGAATTATGTACAAATGATGAACATGTTATTGCCAAAATGTATAACCTTTTTTTTGAAATTTGAGACAGAGGAAGACCAAGTAAAATAATCTATGATAAAATGGACCAAAATTTTTAAACATGATATACAAATGGAAAAATGGGAGAATATGTTATCAAAAAGATTGAAATTTACATTAAGTTTTAATCTTAAAGAGAACTTTTATAAGTCGATGTACCATTGGTATATATCTTCAGAGAAATTGGCCAAAATGTATAAAGGTACTTCAAGTTTATGTTGGAAATGTGAACAACATGAAGGATCATTTTATTATATGTAGTGGAAATAAAAGAAAGAAAAAAGAAACAAATACAATTATTAATCCAGAAGAGTTTCAAGATTAATATATAACTGAAACCTAAGATCTCTCTCCCCTCCCCTTCCTGTGTTTCTTTTAGCTAGCTCTGTGTTTGTGTATATTGTGTGCATTTTGTTTTATTCTTTCTCTAAACTTTTTTTCCAGTTGACCATCTGCCTGGTTTATTTAAAGAACGCTCTTTAAGGAAAAATCCCTGTATATGTAGGTGGAGAATCTGTAACACACGCCCCCCTGGTCTCCTTAAAGCTAATTCCCCCAACTAATTAGGTGACTGCCTCTTAGGGTAACAGGGTGTGATATAAATCCCCTAAATAAATAAATAAGTAGTGAAGCATTAACCAATGATGCTTAAACAATGCAGAAATCTGGACAGTCCCATTATACAGTTTTCAAAAGTACAGAAACCCTGAAAGGACATAAATATGGCAACCTGAAGTCACACAGTTCATAATTCAACCTACAGCTAATAATGGCAAGTAACTATGCCTCTGTTCATTTGAGAGTCAACAGACAGAGATCTTCCATGTATACTTACTGGTATTCTCTTCTGATATCTTTGTGTTGGAACAAAGAATTTAGGACAGGCAAGGGGTCAGAAAAATGAAGACTTCGAAATGTCCAAAATGTCTGAATCATAAGGATTTACTATACTCATAAATAGAAGTTGTTTGTGTGCAGCTCTGATTAATCCATTTCCAACTACATATCCATATAAGATGAAGTTCTGCAGGGTTTTCTTAGCAGCATCTGCCTGCTTTTCACTGTAAATGGAAGGGGGTTGGTATGGTTTCATGACACTGTTCAGTCATTGCCATTTGAAAGCCACATGAATTTATTTCAGTTTTGTCCATATTGAGACTAAACTATCAAGCAGGTATGCCAATCTGATGCCTCCAGTATCACAGAAAATGTTGCAAAGGAATATTAATTAGTCAGGCTTATGAAGAATCTGTTGGCTGCTAAATAATGTTTACACAAATAAAACTTACTAAAATGGGAATGTGACGGCTTCAGGTAAAAATTCATAATTAGAAAGCAGGGTGTGTGAGTGTGAGTGTGAGTGTGTGTGTGTGTGTGTGTGTGTGTGTGTGTGTGTAGAGAGAGAGAGAGAGAGAGAGAGAGAGAGAGAGAGAGAGAGAGAGAGAGAGAGAGAGAGAGAGAGAGAGAGAGAGAGAACAATCCTCTGGGCAAAGGTAGCAGAGCCTAATAAACCATTCACATTGCTAGCCCGTGACCTATGGTTGTCAACTTGGTTACCAGTGTTTGGTCTGGTAACCTGATCAGCAATTTCATCTCCAGTCATTACCCAGTGATGATGCTTATCTTCACCAGGTAATAGTTGTGGGTCAAGCTACTGTTGGAGACACAGGAGGGGGCTAGGCCTTCTCATTCTTGTTTTTTATCAGATGGTAATCATATAGAGGACACCTATCAGGGTCATTTGCACACAGTCTACATACATTTAAACACATACTAGTTTGCCCTGGGTTGTATGCGATTGGATGCTATTTCCTCCTCTATTCCCCACAGCATTGTTTTGCTTCCTCGCATCTCCTAGGTTCCTCCTGTTTCAAATGCTGTTTTGCTATGAAATTTTTTGAGTTTGTCGCAAAGCTGGGGTCGCACCCATACAGATGAGGAACTCCAGATCCCAAACTCCAGATCCCAAAATACCAAAGGGCTTTTCATTTTTTTAAAAACAGCAATTAAATAGCTATATTCATTGAGGAGACATGCCTTACTCCTTACATCTCTGCTAAAATAAGGGCTACAGACTTACTTATGTAAAAGGAATGGCCACTGCTGGGTGATGGGGACAGGAAAAAGAATTCAAGGGAACCTACAATGTGGAAGTCCTATTGTTATTGCCTTATATTGGCAACTGCAGCTGCAATGGGGGAATACAGAAGCCTGTCCCCAACTGGAGGAGAGGAGACTCTGTGTAAAGCAAGGTAACTATTCATTTAAACTTCTTAATGAAAATAACATTATTTGGCCTCTGACAGTGCCAATTTATGCACAGTTATTCCAGTCTAAGCCCACTGACTGGGCTAAATTTGCATAGGATGGCACTGCAACTATACTAATGTCAGCAGAAATCCTCATTGAGGAAATCTTTTTGTTCACTTAGTTGTTCCGTTAAGGAAAGGCAGTTGGTTGGAATGGTTAAGTGTGAGAGAATGGATATAGCTGATATAAGATTTTACTTTAGAGAAATGACATTCCTTTATTAATTATTAGAATAGGGAATGTACAACAAATGTGGGAAACACCTTTTCATCGTTATAAATGTCCCTTAATGATCTTCTGTCCATGGTTTAAAACTATTTGGTATTCAGAAGCACAAATGTCTTGTTATGATGAGCCTGTTTCTGGGAAATACTTTATTTTTACTTGTAATTATTCTAGAGGCTGCATTTTTTAAAAGTGATATATGACATATACAGGCTTTTTATGCATCTACCAGTATAAGAATATCTTTGCTCAACAAGTTTAATGTTATTACAATTATCTCTTTAACTTGAAAACATTACTGCTACTGCACCTATTGCTAGTAAGAATGACTATTTCAATTTTTTTTTAAAAAAGGTAATTGTATTGGTATACTAGTAGTGGTATAGTAGTAATAGTATATTAACTATACTAATATATACTAGTAGCAGCACATTTACAGTGAAATCTTAAGCCCCAATATAAAAGTATGTAGGAAGTAAGCGTTATGCTGGCATATCACAGAGTTATGCTGGTCTGTCCTGAAGAACACTGGTGTATCCACAGCTATGCCTATAAGAACCTGAACAAGCTTGAAACTGAAAATATGTTGGCATAGATAATAGATTCTCCACTGATGTAAAAGTGGGTGAGGCCAGAGTAGAGTGACATGCAGTCAGCCCCCTAAGCCTCTCCAGTGATGGATCATAGCATAGCCCACAGCATAGCATAGTTTATAGGGGTCCATGCAAGGAGAAACCTTCCCCCAACCCCTAAGATGAATTAGTGACCAGCCAATCACTATGGCTGGTGCATCAAGGTATTGTTACCATCAGTGGCCTGCCTCATTAGTGTAAACACACAATCCAGAACTAAGAGGCAAAGAGGTGATGATAGTGATTTTTAGGAGCAATTATGGGGATTATATTACCTGTCCAGACATGCAGAAGTCCATTAAGAGGAGAGTGCAAACAGCCAGCATTTCATGCTATGGAGAAGGAGGCCTAAAGGGGGGTCTTTAGGGTGTACTCAAGTATAGGTGCGAGTGCACACCGAGGTGGGTCATGCTATTTTTATAGGAATTCAGGACCTACAGCCATACCACCCTGAACATGCCCAATCTTGTCTGATCTTGGAAGCTAAGCAGGGTCAGGCCTGGTTAGTACTTTATAGGAATTCTGGGGGCAGTCTCCGGGGTCAGAACTTTATGAGTCTGATCATTGATGGTCCTGCAGGAGCAGGCTGAATGGGTTCCCAGGCTTAGACAAAAGGGGGAAATGGGTCCATGATCGATGTCAGGAAGGACAGTTAATAATTTTAATGTTTGATTGGTTCATCTCGGTATCCTGTGGGAGGGGGCAGGAAGGACAGGTGTGGAGACAAAGGATTTCCACATGGACATGGGAATCATACAAAGAGGATCACATAGGGGCATGGAGATAGAGGAAGATTCACCAGATGGCCACTGAATAGCTATGGAAATGTTGATGCTTTACCTGAAAGAACTCATTGTTATTCTGTATTCATAGCTCTGCTGGGTGGAGGGGGCTGGAGATTGCCTCGGAGGGCTTCCTTGTGCAACCTGAAATCGAAACCTTTCTGCAGAGCTACGGCTAGCTCTGTGGCTCAGGCCAAAAGTGCCTTCCTTGGCCTGAGTTTGTGCCTCTGGGCTACAGTATTTACCCCCTAGCACCCAATCACAGTCTGTAGAAAAAAGAAAGGTTAAAACACTTGGGGCTCTTTAGCTTGGAGAAATGACAGCTGAGGGGTGACATGATTGAGGTTTATAAGATTATGCATGGGATTGAGCAGGTTGAGAAAGAAGTACTTTTCTCCCTTTCTCACAATACAAGAACTTGTGGGCATTCAATGAAATTGCTGAGTAGCCTGGTTAGAACAGATAAAAGGAAGTACTTCTTCACCCAAAGAGTGATTAACATGTGGAATTCACTGCCACAGGAGGTGGTGGCAGCTACAAGCATGGACAATTTCAAGAGGGAATTAGATAAATACAAGTGGAGACCCGCAAGAAACTTGCAGGATGGTCATCCCGTTCCTCACACCTTTGCTTCCTCCCCTCTACTCTTACCTATCTCACACTCTTTCTCCCTTCTGGGGGTGGAGCCATAGACTCAACCCTCCAAAGCAGCCATTTTCTCCAGGGGAACTGATCTCTGTCACCCGGACAACAGTTGTAATTCTGGGTGATCTCCAGCCCTCACCCAGAGGCTGGCAATGGTAGTTCTCATGGAGGAAATGGCTGGTTTGGAGGGTGGAGTCTATGGCATTAAACTGGTCTGAAGTTCCTCCCCTCCTCAAACCCCACCATCCCCAGGATCCACCCCTTAAATGTCCAGAGTTGGCAACCCTATTTCCTTCCCACCCAACAACCAACTTAACCTTTATCTGCCTTTATCTGTCTTCAGCTTTTTGTCTCCACCCCCTCCCCCACAGCTTCTACCAAGGAAAATTATAGTCTTTCTCCACAGTGGGGACCAAAGCAGCTTACATTATTCTCACCTCCTTTTTATCTGCACAACAACCCTGTGAGGTTGGTTAGGCTGAAAGTATGTGACTGGTCCAAAATCACCCAGTCAGCTTCCACCGCAATATGGGGATCTGAACCTGGGTCTTGCAGACCCTACTCTGAGGCTCTAACTGCTGCACCACTGCTGGCTTTCATAGGGTGGCTGCTGAACAGCAGCAAGCAGCCAGGCCAAGTTGAGTCATGCAAATTAGGTGGTATCAAGTCACCCAGAGGGTGCTGCCTAGGGATGCCAGCCTCCAGGTGGGATCTGGGGATCCCCTGGAATTAGTGCTCAGCTCCAGACTACTGAGATAACTTCCCCTGGAGAAAATGGATGCTTTGGAGGGTGGACTCTAGGGCATTGTACCCCACTGAGGTCCCTGTCCTCCCCAGGCTCCATCCCCAAATCTCCAGGAGTTTCCAGACCTGGAGTTGGCAACCCCACTACCCCCATCCCCTGCCAGTGCCCGTGGGGGACCTGGCAACCCTAGACTGCTGCCAGGCCTAGGGTTGGCAACCTCCAAGTGGGGCCTGCTGGAGGGTGAACTCCAGAGATCTGTGAACATCAGAGATCTGTCTCCCTGGAGAAAATGGCTGCTTTGGAGGGTGGATTCTGTGGCATGATGCCCAGCTGAGGCCTCTCCCTTCCCCAAATCCTTGCACTCCTTGCACTCCAC
Source organism: Gekko gecko (assembly GCA_029375565.1). NCBI lineage: Eukaryota > Metazoa > Chordata > Lepidosauria > Squamata > Gekkonidae > Gekko > Gekko gecko. Next base: position 83,348,451 of record JAPDNY010000004.1, read on the forward strand.
CCCAAAACCTCTAGGAATCCCCCAGCCTGGCCCAAGGCTTCCCCCTCCCCCCTCCCTCCAAGGCCGAAAGAGGCCTGGAAAGAAAGGGCCCTTCCCCACCCTTTACTGACAGAGCCAGTCAGAAGCCTCCTCTCCCCCCCCCCCAACGTTCTAATCTCTCACCGTTGCTGCCTGGAGTCAGGTCCCTGCAGAGGCCATTTCAAAAGGCTTTTTGGGGGGAATTCAACCGTCCCTGAAGGGATTTCCTCACTTTTCAGATTTTTCTACAAACCCAGGAAGTCTACTGACTATGTAGGAAAAGCTGTTGGGGGACAGTGAGGCCCCTGTTGGAGGGAATAGGTATCCGCACAGGAAAAAAAAGTCTGGGAATTAGAATAAGGATATGGAGCAGAAGTCTATCAGTGGCTATTAGCCACAAGGTATAGATAGGAACTCTCAGGCTGGGGCAGGTGATGCACTCTATTCTTGGTGCTGGGGAGGGTAGCAGTGGGAGGGCTTCTAGTGTCCTGGCCCATTGCTGGACCTCCTGACGGCACCTGGCATTTTTGGCCACTGTGTGACAGAGTGTTAGACTAGATGGGCCATTGGCCTGATTCAACATTGGCTTCTCTTATGTTCTTATGTAAACTTCCAATTTAAACATATTGGTGCTATCTACACATCTCAGTGCGTAGTGCTATTTATACATCTGTCATGATCTGTGCAGGATGGAGACAGGGCCTAGAGGCCTAAACTATAGGAGGGGCCTGTCTGGCAGTAGAAAGCAGACAGCCTACAATCCCTACAATGCTTGGGGATGGTTTTTAGCCAATGGAAGTGCAGGGATTCTGTGAGGAGACTATTGCATTCTTGTGGAGGTGTGTCTTAAGCTGTAGGCTGTGAGAAATGGGTCTTTCTTCACACAGGAGTGAATTGAAGGGGACTGTGATAAACTCTCTGTTGTGAGGAAATGGATCTTGCTGTCTCTCTGCAGTTTTCCCTCTCACGGAGTCACTGAGGGAGAAGAGCTGGTCTGAGAGGAGAAGGTCCCTCACTAGTCAGAGTGACTGTACAGGTAGTGAGGCCTGGTAAGAAGGTTTGTAGGCCTTAAGTAGTAACAGTTAAGGAGTAATAGGTAGCTGCGTTAGCTTTGTGTTCTGTTAGGAGATGTACTTTGAAATTGCTTTTATTTGTTATTTTCTGACCTGCACACACACCAGAATGGTGCCAGCAAGCGTCTTTGCATTGGGAGAAATGTATGCTTTGTTGATGTGACTCTCTGTGTAAGGAAGGTACCATACTGCCTGTACTTTCATGCAAATGAAATCACAGACACACACCTTGCATACCTCTACCCATGAGACATTGGGAACAAGAAGCATCTCCATTAGCATCTCCATTATGGTTCTCTAGAAGGATGTAAAAACAACAGCCTTTCCACCATTGAGGAATCCATACCTCGCATGTAACCCACAGGATGCTTGACATCTGCATGTGTTAAGACTGTTTCCTGTTCTGTCACTTGGACCAAGCCAGAGTCATCTGCACATCTAAGGTTTCCATGACAACCTATCTTTGCACCTTGACCAAATGCTCCCTTGTAGAAAGGTGTAGACTTTCAATATTGCCCCACCTTAGTAGGAGGGTACCCCCACATCCTATAGCCAATAGGTATAGATAGGTTGGAACACCTTCCCTATGAAGAAAGGTTAAAATGCTTGGGGCTCTTTAGCTTGGAGAAACGATGGCTGAGGGGTGACATGATCGAGGTTTATAAGATTATGAATGGGATTGAGCAGGTTGAGAAAGAAGTACTTTTCTCCCTTTCTCACAATACAAGAACTCGTGGGCACTCTATGAAATTGCTGAGCAGTCGGGTTAGAACAGATAAAAGGAAATACTTCTTCACCCAAAGAGTGATTAACATATGGAATTCACTGCCACAGGAGGTCGTGGCAGCTGCAAGCATGGACAGTTTCAAGAGGAAATTAGATAAACATATGGAGCAGTAGTCCACCAGTGGCTATTAGCCACAGGGTATAGAATGAGAACTCTCAGTCTGGGGCAGGTGATGCACTCTATTCTTGGTGCTGGAGGGGGCAGCAGTGGGAGGGCTTCTGGTGCCCTGGCCCCACTGCTGGACCTCCTGATGGCACCTGGTATATTTTGGCCGCTGTGTGACAGAGTGTTGGACTAGATGGGCCATTGGCCTGATTCAACATTGGCTTCTCTTATGTTCTTATGTTCTTATAGAGATGGGACGGACCAGAGACACCCCAAGACAGCCCCCAATACTAGCTGATAAAACAGGGTGCAACCTTTGTTCGGGTTCTGGTTCGGATTCTGGTTCACCTCATCATCTTCCCCAGCAAGCTAGCTAAGTAACCTAAGTGTCTACTATAGATAACTTCCACGTGCTTTCTTGGACTGCAGCCAAGAGGCCCACACTTGTTGGCAGGTTCCAGCAGTGTGTAGTGAGAGTTTTCCTTAGTTAGAAATTATTCTTATATTCTTCATTGTGGAAGGTCGAAACTACAGGATCAGATAAGTATTATGAGCTTTTCCCCTGCCTAAATACTTCTAGTTTAAAACCCAAATATTGTGTTTCCATTTCTACTGTAACTAAAGGAACTTGTGTTTATGTGTGAGTGAATCTGTTTTTGTATGCCTGTGTATTAAAAAGATATTCAGTAAAGAGGATCTGGATTCAACTTAAGAAACCTTGTCAAGTGATTTCTTTTGGGGAAACGGGTTCTTGGTGCGAAGTTCGCTTTCTCTGTATACATTGGCCAGTAACTCAAATAAGTTAGTCCGCCTACTGCGTAGATAAGCAGTTCGGCTAACAGTTCTTTTTGCCTTTCAACATTGTTATATCTTTTTAAAGCACCTTGCCTTATTTGCCTTGCCCCAGTATTGTTCTTAATAAACTATTGTTAAGTACTTTGCCTGGCCATCACTCCTGTGTTTTCTTGGCTGTAAAAGGGGAAATTTTTGATAGGCTTGAGGGGGTACCCTGGGCCTTCTCAAGGGACCTTAAGTCCAGGGTGGTGGCAGCGGAAGGCGGTGACCCCCTGGGGTCATGACAACATCTCAGAGAGCCAGTGTGGTGTAGTGGTTAAAAGCAGTTGTCTCTAATCTGAAGAACTGGGTTTGATTCCCCACTCCTTCACATGCAGCCAGCTGAAGTCCATTGCCCCTCTTTGAGAACTACTAGGAAACACTGGGCCCTTACTTTTCCTTTATAAGGAAGGAGGTGAAACAGAATTTCATTGAAAATGTAAACTATACTGGTATAATGTGTCCATCATTGAAGAACACTTGTAATAATTTCATTCATACAGTGATATGATAACTGGATAAAACATAAGTAGACAGAAAGAAATAGAGCAGGTTTCATATAATTTAATTTCATATCAGCAAGTTTGTCAAATTCTGATGGTAAATCATTTTTAAGTAACATAAAATCAGTCCAAATAATTAACTTCCTTCAGATCCCTTTTTGGAGAAATCTTCATATCAAACATTCTTTCTCATAATATATCCCATAAATTAAAAGTAAGTGTCCTGTATGTGAAGAAGAATGGAAAACATGTGATCACCACAGTCAAACTTTAATTGAATGTTCTCTGCTTCCTAGTAATTTGATAATAAATCTCTTGGCTTTTAGTGGTATAAGCTAATATCAATGGAAAAGTCATTAAGTTTTCAATCAAGAGAGGTTAGCTCTACTTATTCTCTAGGTAATATCCTGACCAATGCAAAACAGGTAGTAAATATTCTTCCTTTGTCTACATAGTTGTAGGTGACCATGATTTACTGTCAATGAACAAACCTCGAAAAAATAAACTAATCTTGAGAGACCGTTAGACATTAGTCTTTCATTACAAGCTAACTGTTAACATTAGAGAGAGAATGACTAAACAATTAATCAAATGTTAAAATTTGGATGTCTGTTTTTTTTAACCATATTGCATTTTATATTGTAAATGCAGAACTACATTCAATCAAATGTTCTAAGAAAAGCTTTAATATTCCTGAGGTCTTTCTCTAACACTAAGTCCTTGATTGTAGTGGACTGAATGAATCTACCAACATTTTTCAACATCTTAGATTGCAAAAAATTTGATTTAGGACACATGGTATAGAAGTAGTACAACCTAGTTTGGTGATAAAGTATTGTTCATAATTTTCACCAATGTCTATTTCTTTTTTGCATCAGCATTAGGAATTTGTTAGTTCACTAATTAATACTCTGTCTCCTGTGACAACTGTATGTGTCTTCAGTTGTCCTAAATAGCCGACTAACAAATAGAACTCTCACAAATCTGCTAGACTAGGAGTAAAGCCCGTTGTGGGAAAAAATATGAGCTCTAGAAGGAAGCTCCAGGTGAGTGTCCCGGCTGTGGCTGGTGGGGTGGCAGAGGGAAGGGGAAAATAGAGGGAGGCAAGCCATGGTTATTTCCTTCTGCTTAGCTATAAGGCAGGGCTGTCTCAAGTCATTTTGCTTCCCCAAGTGGGTAGTATGGGAGGACAGCCTCATGGTCACAGGTATGGTTCCCTCCACCCCTGACTTACATTGATTTGGGGCTATGCAATGGCAGCTAAGGTAGAAAAGCACCTCCTCCTATGCCATGTCTTCTGGATTCCAAGGGTCTGGAAAGTGGTTCCATAGCCAGTTAGAAGGTTACCAACTCTGGGTTGGGAAATATCTGTAGCTTTGAGGGGTAGATCCTGGGGAGGGCAGGGTTTGGGGTGGGGAGGGATTTCAGCAGGGTATAATGCCATAGAGTCCACTGGCCAAAGCAACCATTGTCTACAGGAGAACTGATGTTGGTCATCTGGACATCAGTTGTAATAGTTGGAGATCTCCAGGTGCTGCCTGGAGGTTGGCTTATGTTAATTTGGGTCTATGCGGTGGCAGCTAAGGTAGAAAACTACCTCATCCTATGCCATGTTTTCTGGGTTCCAAGAGTCTGGAAAACAGTTCTGTAGCCAATTACAGGGTTGCCAACTCTGAGTTGGGAAATACCTATAGATTTGAGGGGTAGAGCCTGAGGAGGGCAGGGGTTGGGATTGGGAGGAACCTCAGCAGGGTATAATGCCATAGAGTCCACTGGCCAAAGCAACCATTGTCTCCAGGAGAACTGATCTTAGTCATCTGGACATCAGTTGTAATAGCTGGGAAATTTTCCATAGGGGAAATGATGTGCTGTGGCTGGGAACACGGTGATTCCTGCGAGATCTCCAGGCCCCACAGGGAGTTTGGGATATGTATTTTACTTTAGGACTCCCAACAGCTACAGCAAACTGTTTAGAATGTTAGAGGCAAAGGCCAATCAGGCCACATATGCAAATGACCTCTGGGTTCCGACTGGCTATTATTAGGGGGAGAGGAACAGCAAACTATTTAGAATATTGGAGGTGAGACTCAGGCAACACAGCCAGTGGATAGGGATAGCTTCTGAGTGACAGATCAGGGAGCTAACTGATTTGGGAGCATGTGGAATATTCAGCAGTGTGCCACCACCAAAACAGAATTATATAGAGAGATGGTTATGGGGAATCCCCAGCAATAGGTCGAGGGCTGTTTGGCACCCAGATTTTCATGGAATTTAGTGGGAACAACACATACACAAACATATAATGTGTTTAATGAAATGAAAGGCAACTTGGGAGGATGCATCTGAAATTAACAGGGTAAGGAGTGTTTAATATTTTTCCTGCTTACAGCTCTTCCAACCGCTTGTTACCTAGCTCCCTGACCCTTATTAAGATCACTTATGTGTATACCCCAGGAATTCCACTGACTTACACAGGCCAGAGACATCTCCAGAATCTCTTGGCTGTGAGATACCAGGAACAAATGAGCAAAATCCCCCAAAAAAATGATTGGTGTCAAGGTGTTAAATGTGAAGGGAAATGCATCTATTTTAACATAAAATCGAGGTTTTTGATCATAGCAAAGAAATGCTAAAAGACACTCTCTGCATGGGGATAGCCTAGATTCCAGGATACAACAGGAGTGTGTTGCTCAACCCCCCCTCCCCCTTGAACCTTCAGAACTCCTCACACCCTCACACCCTCATGGCCATAAAACCATAACCCCAGATTGTCAGATAAATAATCAAACTGATGAAATTTCATCTACAAAAGCAATTCCTGAATAATATGATGATCAACCCAGGAAGAGCTGTTTGTTCAACTCTCAAATACCACAGACATTTTCATGACAACCTTAACACCTATTCTGCATGCATTTTCCAAGTATACTCTACTGCTCCTTTTCCCACAAGCTGGATACATGATTCTAGAAAAGCCTGGATCCCAAGGTTGCACCAAATTAGAACATAACCCAAAACCACCAATGACATTTAGGTTCCAAAGTACTGGTCCAATGTTAGATAGGATCCCAATTATACACCAGATTGGGCCAACAGCAACTTTTCCTCATATGCATCAAGGTAAATTCAGGTCTATAAGAAGAACTCACTGAATCCTTCATTCTTTGTAGATGGCCTCCATCCAGAAACATCTTCCAATTGCCATAAATATGACAACACTTCAAGACAACTTCTTCAAGACAGGTGGAGTATAATTTCCTTTCTCCCATGCTTTCCCAAATGTAACCCTTTATATTCTTTTCCCTCATCTTCGTCTCCTAGGTCTTCTACCTCCCATTACAGACACATTTAGAAGTTTCAAAAATCTTCTAGATATTAATGAAGTATCCCCAGCAACAGGTCCATGGCTGAGATATTTGGTATTCATATTTTCATGGGATTTACTGGGAACAACACATGGCATATAGTATTTTTTTAAAAAAGAAAGGTAAGTTTGAAGGAGATATTTGAAAGTGACAGGGGTAGATTGTTTAATCCTTTTCCCTACCTACATCTTTTACAGCCCTTGCCTGCCATATTCCTTACACAGGTTCCAAACATACATTGAGATTAAGATGAAGCTGCTTAAGCTGACACAGGATATGGGTGAGGATATGGAAAAGTAGGTTGTTCTGACATAACACAGGTTTATGGTGCACCGGGCCTCTGCCTTGGCAGGGAGGGCAGGATAGAAGTAAAATCTTTTTATAAGGCTCTCATCTTATTTCAAAGACCTGGAGCAGCTACTGCCTAGTACTTCTAGTGCTGCAGTTAAATGAATGCTTGAAGTCTTTAGATGATTACAGTAATGCAGGAATGACCAAGTCATGATTCATAAGAACTATTTCTCTCAAAATGGAAGAAAAACACTATTAATCAAGAATGTGTTTGGGTGAACTTAAACATTGCAAAACCATCAGCTAGAAAATTACTGTAAATATGTAGAGCATCAGGATTAATTAATTAGTGTATTTTTTTCAAATACACTAACAATATTTCTTGCTAGTGTTTAAAGGAAACAAAACCATTCGTCTCCTATGCACTGAATTATATGTCTGGCTTACTTATTACAATGGTTCCCAAACATTTCAAGTTTGTAACATACTTTTAGCTATTGAATTATTGCATGGAATGTTCATGAGCCACTTGGTTCCTAAGCAATTATTCTTGATGTCTGCTTAGAGCTTTGCAGCTATGGCTGGAACAGGGAATATGCTTTTTGAGGCAAAATATGCAGATCTCTTTCCTCTCATCTCTCTTTTGTATACCTCAGAGACTCCACACATCACTGACTGATTGAGATGGAGGAAACAGGAGGGAAGTACTTGTTTTGTAGAAAAAGAGAACTATTGGCAGAAACATCTAGCTTCTGTTTTTGATTTAACACTAGAGGATCAGTGGCAGATGCATGTTTTGTATAAAGAAGGTCCCTGGTCCAATCACTGGCATCTCCTGTTGAAAGATCTTAGGTAACAGATGTTGGGAAAATCTTTATCTCCCTGACATCTTGGGCAACTGCTGCTAGTCAGGATAAGTAATACTGAGCTAAGTAAACCAATGATCTGATTTGGTGGGGACACTTTCATAAGTTCAGGATCATGACATGGACAGCAACCAGAGCTAGAGCCTTTTCTGTTGCAGTGCCTTGCTGGTGGAACGAGCTCCATGAGGACCCCAGGGCCCTGCAGAACCTACTTCAATTCCACAGGGCCTGCAAGATGGCGCTCTTCCACCAGGCATTTGACCGCACTTAACATCTTGATAACTTGGAGCCTCCCTGGGATTGTCTGTATCATCTAAGTCTGTACTAGCTGATTCCTGTTAAGAAAATATGGGATTATGACTGCCGTCGCATAGGAAAGAGATATATGTATTGCACTTTAGATTTTATGTGTTTTAAACTGTTTTAACACTTTTATGTAAGCCGCCCTGAGCCTGCTTCAGTGGGGAGGGGGGGTATAAATCCAATAAAATAAATAAATAAATAAACACCTATGGCCCATCAGATTTCCTCGCATGCTTACTCTTAGGCACTCTACCAAACTTAAACTATGGGTGCCAGAAACTTTGCGGGAAACATGTTTGATGGTTGAACATACTATGTTCATGCATGAGAAGAGTCTCTGTTCTGTTGGCTGCCTCAAAAAGCTGTTCAACAGGTTTGCAGCTATGCAATAGCCATAAGTACATAAGAACATAAGAGAAGCCAATGTTGAATCAGGCCAATGGCCCATCTAGTCCAACACTCTGTCACACAGCAGCCAAAATATATCAGGTGCCATCAGGAGGTCCAGCAGTGGGGCCAGGACACTAGAAGCCCTCCCACTGCTGCCCCCTCCAGCACCAAGAATAGAGTGTATCACCTGCCCCAGTCTTAGAATTCCCATCTATACCCTGTGGCTAATAGCCACTGATGGACTTCTGCTCCATATGTTTATCTAATTCCTTCTTGAATGGTGATAGAACATGGATGATGGAGCTCTGTTTCCTTGTGGTGATAGAGCATTTCCTTACCATGTGGGGGCTCTTGCATCCAGCTAGTGGTGGTGGAAAGTGCCATTAAGTCCCAACTGACTTATGGCTATCCCTTAGGGTTTTCAAGGGAAGAGATACACATGTGGTTTGCCATTTGCCTGCCTCTGTGTGCAACTATGGACATTCTTGGTGGTCTACCATCCAAGTATCAACCAGGTCTGACCCTGCTAAGCTTCCCAGATCTGGCAAGATTGGGCTAGTCTTGGCCATACAGGTCATCACAATCCACACATTAGATGAAATAGATTCTATCCTAGGTTTGTGGATGGTGAAGTTATGTAATTAAATGATGCAGGTACTATGCTCACACAAGGTTGCAAGAATGTGTATGCATGAATTAATCTTGATAACACAGATTTAAATACCAAATGATAAAATTCCTTAAAAACACAGTGTTTATAATCACTGACGGATTGTTACATGGCATGCAACAACAGCAGGTCTGTGGTGGAGGAGGGAAAGAAGGACTCCTACTGGGTCATGTGCATATCTGCTTGAAACACTGCTGATGACCTGTACTGTATGGTGCTGTTTGAACATTGAAAAGTGACCCAATGAATAGGCTTGAACTGTTCACAGTGAACTGATCAACCAGAGAACAAAATATAAAGCTGAACCAGACAATGTTCAAGTATCCCTAACACAGACAAGAAAAAGACAGAGTAAATTCTCTCTTACCTTGCAGGACGTGAACCATAGATTGCATCCACATATCGTTGGATTTTACCCTATCATTGCACTACAACAATCAAACACACAGGGAAATCCAGTTCCAAGTCACTGAATAATAAGGCAACATGGCTGTATCAATCAGTTTTGTATATTCTTTGTTATCCATTAATGGTAGCCATTGCTGTTAATTTCATTAATTAACTTTTCTAGAAACAGACATGTTAACAGTTTCCTTTCAAACAGGAAGAAGATTAAAAATGTCACACATTATAGTCCTTTATAAACAATATACATACATAGAATGGGCATGCATATGGATGGGATGGGCGATAGGATCATGCCCACTGTCCATAGCTCTGTCTCTTTACACATTCAGCATAATGTCTACACAGAACTTTACAAATGTAAATTTTGCCTATATAGTTGGGAATTTGACAAACCCTTGAAAAACATAGTTCTCAGTTGACCCATAGAGCTTACATCCATACCCTTTCCATGCTCACAGTGTAATGGCAAGGAAAATAAGTGGAACAGTGGCTGGTCTTGACTAAAAAGATCATAGAAGATGCTAGTGCAGGATAGAGGCAGGGTTGGCCAGATCTCTCAGCCTTGGAGAGGGGTACAGAACAAAAAAGTGACAGATAAATTTGGCCATTAGTACATTAGAAACAGTCTAGCCCATGTCAATGGATAACATGTGCTTTGGTTCAGGTGTGAGAAGCGTCTGATAATGGCAATAATGTCCAACTAAGTAAAGAAATGTAAATATAGTCCACTGTTGGGGTGTTTTGATTAGGGTTCAACACATAGTCATATATGAGAAACCTTAAATCATTTTTTAAAATATCCTTTATTAAGATAAAAAGTAGAGAGAATGAATTAGCAGAGCTTTTATACATTTGAAGATGATATTTGTGCATAGATAACTTTGGTGTTTGAAGTTAAAATATAATAAGCAGGTGTTCTGCAAAGACATTTCCCCCTCCCCACTATGCTTTCTTTCCCTTCCATGAAGGCCCCCATTGTAACCAGTGAGTAAGTCCTTGTACGTAACTGGGAAACCTTCACAGATCCTCTAGAAGGGCCATGTGTTCTTTTTATTTATCTCTTAATTTGACCTCATCTAAGATTTCAAATAGATATTTCCCTAATCTAGGATGCAGAAGGGAATCTCAGTGCAGTAAAGCATAGCCTCTACTTCAAATAGAGGAATAAAGGTAATCAACAATCTTCTTGGGAATGAATAAATTCACTCCCACTCACTTACCCCTTTCCTCATTCTAATGGTAATAGCAGTGTCTCAATTGGTTTTTGCAGTATACAAACACACAACCAGATCTACTTGAGATTTTGGAGCAACATGCCAGCACATCCATCTCCAGTTTGATATTTTTATTTCATTTTGTCAATTTCCCCACAGAATTCAATCTAACCAATTGGTGACCATATGAGCTATAAACCTCATTGAAGAAGACACTGGCATCTCCAACATCCCCCTCCTTAGGAGAGATCTTCTCACTCCACCATTATCTCACTGATCCACCAATAAGGTTTGAAACTTTTAGCTCAAACCCAATTGGTTTTGAGGAGCATCTTATTCCCCTCACTTATCTGAACACTTTGGGTATATAAAGATAGCCTTGAGGACCATGGAACTTTGTTCCAGGTGGCAGTCCCATCTCAATATTGGGCTCTAGTAACTGGCTCCAAACCCTCATGTAGGAAGCTGTAGTGGGAATGCATGAGTGTCTCTGTATTGGTCGTGCCATCCAACTCAGGTGCCCCCAATGACCATGTTCCATTCTTCCATCTTGTTATCAATGCTGCTTTTCCTTCCTCGAATGAATCTTATTGGACCTCACCAGGATAGGCTCATATATCTTACTTCCTCCTTCTCTTCCCCCATATCTCTTTTTAGATTAGTAACATTTTGCTTGAGTTAGAATTTATTAGGTTAGGGTTTATAGAACATTTATTTAATGTGTGTGTATTTGTGTTTCCAGCTCTGTATTCAGTTTGCTAATTCACTTTGCTGTTATTCTTTTTCTTAATAAATGCTTAGCTTTGAACTCATGTCTGTTTATTTCTAAGAATCTGTGCACACTTAGGAGGCATTAGAACAAATCTTGGAACCTGGAAAGCAGGAATCAAGTCTTAAAGACTAACAACACTGTTGTAGTTGTCTAGCAACAACTGCTAAGGACATCCCTTTCTTAAAGCTAAAGGTACTCCTTTTATCATTTGGTGGTGTTTACCTCCCAGTTTTTTAAAAATTAGTCAATATTAAAAATGTAAATAAAAACGTTTTAATAAAAACATATAATGGAGGCCAGGTTCGCTAGTAAACAAAACAAAAATGTTGTTCAAGTGTACCTTGTGCCAGGAGATTAACAATCTGATATAGGAAAGCTAATTAGATGCCTAGGACTTCTTTAGGGGACACTTACATATTAATCAGGCCTGACCAGAGTCCTCTGGAACAGCAGGTACTTTGCAGGCACATATAAGAGTAGGTCATTGAGTCCTATCTTTGTAACCCCATACCTATGTTAAATATAGGTACATGTAATGTTTACACACCATAAGTATTGTGGCTGTTTTCAGAGGAATTGGCAGTAAATAATTTCTTTTTCTTGGTTGTGTTATATTTCTTTGGCATTGAGTAACATAACTCATTTTAATATAAAATAATGGTTTCTCTCTTGTCTCTGATTATTAGTATAACATTTATATTTTCCTCCTGGAGACTAAAGTTATAGAAATTGCAATCCAAATAACAGTCTAAAGAAATAATAGATAGAAATCATGACTATAAATTCTAATAACAATGGTTATGTAGATCTGTTCCCAGGATGACTTTTGATGTGCAGATGTCAAAATAAAATGCTGAACAAACACCTGTGTCTAGCATAGTTGTATTTATTGTTGAAAATAGGTGGTCGATATTATCCTGCACATTAACTAATAGCACTGACTATGTCACTGTCCATACAATATTATACTTAATAGCAATCATAGTGCCTTGCTACCACAATAATTGGCTTCCACAAAAATCAATAGACTCCATTTCAGACATAGATAGAGCAGTTGAAAATACATCATGCATTTAGAAAGGATTGTTTATTCATACAACATGGATTTTTTTTTGGGGGGGGGAAGAAGACAGATTTATTGTAAGGCCAGATTTTAATGCTCGTGCAGATAAATCACCACACTAGTGATACATGACAACCCTGTGCAATTTGCTGTATAAACAGCTTGAACTGGACTATTTCTGTAGTCATGAATGTCTTAGGTAAACAACAGTAAGTGCCTCTCACCTAGAATTATTCAGTTGCCCACCTATAAAATGAATTTATTTGCCTGAACCTAGGAAATCCCAGCATGACAGCGGGTCTGGGGGAAAGTAAAAGCAAACAGTGACTACAGAGAAGGAGAGAAAGTGGACAGGAGAGGGGAGGGGAGAGAAAGTGGTGAATGGGGGTGCTGAAGAGAAATTGCCAAAAAAAGACTGCAAAGAGAAAGAGAGTAGAAAATGGAATAGGGGTGAGAAAGAGAAAAAGATGGGAAGAGAGAGAGAGTGGAGAAAGAGCTATGAAGCTAAGGAGACAGAAAACTTTTCCACATGTTTTTTCCTTATCTGTTCTGGCACCTACTGTTTTGGTTTATCTCCTGATTTCTGCACACATTTTTTGTGCCCTTACTTTTCACTTCTGTTCCCCTCCCAATTTTTATCCAGTTCCTGTGAGGCTACTTTTACTCCAATTTTTTTTCTGGAAATAGATTTTTAGTTGCCTTTTTCAGATTGCATAATGTTTTTGTAGCTTTGCTTTGTCTTGCTGACTCCCTCCCATTTCCAGCCCACTTTTCAAGTATTGGATTGATGTTACTGTCAAGCCACTCTCTCTCCTCCACCCTATCATGACGATGAACCCTCATGACCTATGATTACAACACTGTATCAATATACTGATATTTTAGTGCCTTTTTAAAAAGGGAGGGGTGCTGAGATGCAGCTGATGATGACCCTCTGGTTTCATGTAACATATATGTCCTTGTTCTTTGTTTATGGCAAGTAGAGGATGTTAGGAGAATCTAGGCAATAGTACAGCAAATGGTGTTAGGAGAGTCTTGAAATCCTATGGATGAATTACAGTTTCTAAACACACTGACGTCAATGTAATTAGAACTGTGTACCTCTGTTTAGAATCACAGTGTCAGAAGTAGCAACAGCATATGTGAATGAATTATCCTTATTCTAATAGCCAAAAAGTGCGGATACCTATTCCCACCAACAGGGGCCTCACTCTCCCCCAACAGCTTTTCCTGCATAGTCAGTAGACTTCCTGGGTTTGTAGAAAAATCTGAAAAGTGGGGAAATCCCTTCAGGAACTCTTGAATTCCCCAAAAAGCCTTTTGAAATGGCCTCTGCAGGGACCTAACTCCAGGCAGCAACGGTGAGAGATTAGAACGTTGGGGGGGGGGAGGGGGAGGGAGAGGCTTCTGACTGGCTCTGTCGGTGGAAGGGGTGGGGGAAGGGCCCTTTCCAGGCCTCTTTCAGCCTTGGAGGGAGGGAGGGAGGAAGCCTTGGGGCCAGGCCTCACAAAAGTTGCCAGGGCCAGGCTGGGGGATTTCTAGAGATTTTGTGGTGGACTCTAAGGAGGAGGGCTGGGTTTGGGAAGGGAGAGGCCTCAGCTGGGTATAATGCCACAGTTTCCACCCTCCAAAGGAGCCATTTTCTGCAGGGAGACAGACCTCTGCTGTCTAGAGTCCAGTTGTAATTCTGGGGGTCTCCAGGGCACATTTGCAGGTTGGCCACTCTAGGCCTGGCAGCATTCTAGGCTTGCCAGGTCCCCCTGATTTGCATGACTCACCTAGCCTCGGCTGCTTGCTACCATTCATCAGCAGCCACCCTATGAAAGCCAGTGAGGTGCAGCAGTTAGAGCTTTAAAGTAGGATCTGCAAGACCCAGGTTCAGATCCCCATCTTGCAGTGGAAGGTGACTGTGTGATTTTGGACCAGTCACATATTTCAGCCTAACCAACCTCACAGGGTTGTTGTGCAGAAAAAAAGGAGGAGGGAATAATGAAAGCTGCTTTGGCCCTCACTGTGGAGAAAGACTGTAATTTTCCTAGGTAGAGGCTGGGGAGTAAAGATGGAAAACAGGAGACAGAGAGGCAGATAAAGGTAGGTTGGCTGTTGGTTGGGAAGGAAATAGGGTTGCCAACTCCAGGTTGGGAAATCCCTGGACATTTGAGGGGTGAAGCCTGGAGAGGGTGGGATTTAAGGAGGGGAGGAACTTTGGACTGGTGTAATGCCATAGACTCCACCCTCCAGCCATTTCCTCCATGAGAACCACCATTGCCAACCTCTGGGTGAGGACTGGCGATCACCCAGAATTACAACTGTTGTCCCGGAGACAGAAATCAGTTCCCCTGGATAAAATGGCTGTTTTGGAGGGTTGAGTCTATGGCATCATACCCTGATGAGGCTGCTTGCCTCCCCAAGCCTCACTGTCCCAAGGCTCCACCCCCAAATCTCCAGGAAATTCGCAACCTGGAGCTGGCAACTTTAAGGTGAATTGATCTCTGCCACCACTGCTACTGCTGCTCTGCGGAGTGGGGGAAGAAGCAGGCAGGAGGCTGGGAGAGAGGCTGGGGGCAGAAAGCAGCCAGGAGGCTGGGGGCAGAAAGAAAGAATGATGGGGTGGGGGGCAGAAAGAGAGAGAAAGAGTGATGAAGTGGGGAGGCAGAAAAACAAAGAGAAAGATGACAGATCAGAAAGAGAGAGGAAATCACATGCATGGAGCAGAAATAGAGTAAGAAAAGGGGAGCAGAGGGGAGAAATAGTGTGAGAGAGGTAGGGGGTGAGCAGAGGAAGCAAAGGTGTGACGAATGAGATAACCATCCCGCAAGTTTCTTGCGGGTCTCCACTTGTCCTTATTCTAATTCCCAGACTTTTTTTTTCTGTGCGGATACCTATTCCCTCCAACAGGGGCCTCACTGTCCCCCAACAGCTTTTCCTACATAGTCAGTAGACTTCCTGGGTTTGTAGAAAAATCTGAAAAGTGAGGAAATCCCTTCAGGGACGGTTGAATTCCCCCCAAAAAGCCTTTTGAAATGGCCTCTGCAGGGACCTGACTCCAGGCAGCAACGGTGAGAGATTAGAACATTGGGGGAGGGAGAGAGGAGGCTTCTGACTGGCTCTGTCAGTAAAGGGTGGGGGAAGGGCCCTTTCTTTCCAGGCCTCTTTCGGCCTTGGAGGGAGGGGGAGGGGGAAGCCTTGGGCCAGGCTGGGGGATTCCTAGAGGTTTTGGGGTGGAGTGCAAGGAGTGCAAGGATTTGGGGAAGGGAGAGGCCTCAGCTGGGCATCATGCCACAGAATCCACCCTCCAAAGCAGCCATTTTCTCCAGGGAGACAGATCTCTGTTGTTCACAGATCTCTGGAGTTCACCCTCCAGCAGACCCCACTTGGAGGTTGCCAACCCTAGGCCTGGCAGCAGTCTAGGGTTGCCAGGTCCCCCCACGGGCACTGGCAGGGGATGGGGGTAGTGGGGTTGCCAACTCCAGGTCTGGAAACTCCTGGAGATTTGGGGATGGAGCCTGGGGAGGACAGGGACCTCAGTGGGGTACAATGCCCTAGAGTCCACCCTCCAAAGCATCCATTTTCTCCAGGGGAAGTTATCTCAGTAGTCTGGAGCTGAGCACTAATTCCAGGGGATCCCCAGATCCCACCTGGAGGCTGGCATCCCTAGGCAGCACCCTCTGGGTGACTTGATACCACCTAATTTGCATGACTCAACTTGGCCTGGCTGCTTGCTGCTGTTCAGCAGCCACCCTATGAAAGCCAGCAGTGGTGCAGCAGTTAGAGCCTCAGAGTAGGGTCTGCAAGACCCAGGTTCAGATCCCCATATTGCGGTGGAAGCTGACTGGGTGATTTTGGACCAGTCACATACTTTCAGCCTAACCAACCTCACAGGGTTGTTGTGCAGATAAAAAGGAGGTGAGAATAATGTAAGCTGCTTTGGTCCCCACTGTGGAGAAAGACTATAATTTTCCTTGGTAGAAGCTGTGGGGGAGGGGGGTGGAGACAAAAAGCTGAAGACAGATAAAGGCAGATAAAGGTTAAGTTGGTTGTTGGGTGGGAAGGAAATAGGGTTGCCAACTCTGGATTGGGAAACTCCTGGACATTTAAGGGGTGGATCCTGGGGATGGTGGGGTTTGAGGAGGGGAGGAACTTCAGACCAGTTTAATGCCATAGACTCCACCCTCCAAACCAGCCATTTCCTCCATGAGAACTACCATTGCCAGCCTCTGGGTGAGGGCTGGAGATCACCCAGAATTACAACTGTTGTCCGGGTGACAGAGATCAGTTCCCCTGGAGAAAATGGCTGCTTTGGAGGGTTGAGTCTATGGCTCCACCCCCAGAAGGGAGAAAGAGTGTGAGATAGGTAAGAGTAGAGGGGAGGAAGCAAAGGTGTGAGGAACGGGATGACCATCCCGCAAGTTTCTTGCGGGTCTCCACTTGTCAGATTATATTTCTGAAAGTACTTAGAAGATTCACTCTCATTGTACATGACCACAAGAGGCAGGACAAAAACACAAAGTAACATCCCTAAACTGATTGTATCCCTAAATTAAACTAAAATACCAGTAAGTATTTTAGGGATTTTAGGTTTGTGATACAGGAGTATCATTTTTTACAAACCATAATGGACAATGTTCAACACTATAGCTCAGAAAGGCAAGAAACATTTTTGCTACTATATCTCACCATCTTTTAGCAAACATTTGCTAGAATAAATGATTATTAAATAATGTGCATCTTAAAGTTCCCATCCTTTTCTTATCTGTGTTTCGGCAGTATTTATTGAAATGTTAATTAATTAAATTCTTTAAGTGCTCAAGAATATCGACATTGATTTTTAGGCTGAAATTGTGATTCTAAAAATAGAGAAAAATCTTATTTATGAAAAGCCACAGATGGATCCACTTTTAGGCACTTTCTGGCATCAACACATTTTAAAGTTGCTAACAGATACTAGCTTAATAGTATTGAGAAAATAGGTCTTCCAGCTCAACTCACACTATCCAAGTCAAGTTTATTAGTACGGTCAAGCGACCAGCCAATATAAAATATTTCCAAAAAAAAAAGGATTGAGGTAAAATACATGGTAGATACATAAAATTAAATAAATATATAAAACAGCATTAAGAGCAAAAGCGGGAGCAACACAGTGTATCATTAAGGTGGAAACAGGAGCAATACTACTTTATCATTGACTTGCTGTCTGAGGTACAAGCTTCCTCTTTTTAAGTGCGAGGAAGCAAAATTTTGCCACAGCTAAAGATATCCTCTCTTTCCGATCTTCCAACAAAAAGGTTAGAATCCTTGGTTCTGCAAATTTCAAGTGGACATCCAGAGGTTTAAATGTAGACAACAATGGGAAAATTAACAGCTGCCTCTCCGTAGCGTAAAAGTTACAATGTAAAAGAATATGTGGGACCGACTCTATCTCAAGACCTGTACAGGGACAACATCTTTGGGAGATAGGCCAACGCAAGAACCTTCCTTGTAATAAATTAGAGGGTAAGGCATCAAAACGAGCTCTAGAAAAAGCCCATCTATAGCCATCATATATAATGTTAGAAAGATATGGAGCAGGTGCAAAACCTGCCCAAGATTTTAAAACTCCATATCTCGAGGGTAGAAGCGCTTCTTCTGTCTGCGCCTCTATATCCATTAGACGTTGGGATACTATAGATTTAGCTTTGGTCAGTCCTAGATCGAAAAGACTTACAGGATGAAGCCCAATTGAACCAAGTTTGACCAATATTTTGGAGGACCATTCGGGATATGGGGTGGCAGCTAAAAAGGATGGAATTAGGCCTGTAGGTTTCAAATGCGTTCTTAACCAGTAATAAATCGAAGCAATCCAAATTTTCGTTTTCACTCTTGGCACCCCAATCTCCTGCCTAAGAACTACATTTGCTGTACATTTAGGCGCATTAAATAGTGCTCTAATAAATTTAGATTGAACTTTTTCCAGGTCCTTAAAATTATTATCACTTAAAGTAATTACTTGCATACCATATGTGAGTTGGGTTAAAATCTTTGCATCAAACAATTTTAAGGCCGCTTGAATTACACCTTGGCCTTCCATCCTGAAGAATCTAATAATAGCATTAGCATTTCTCTCAGCTGAGCAGACTGTAGAACTTATATGCGCTGAGGAGCTGCCATTATAACTGAAGGTTACCCCCAGATACTTGTATGTTTTAACTTGCTCTATAGGGTGTCCGTTTATTCTCCAAGTATCTTTCTTATAAGCCCTATTAAAACGAATAATCTTGGTTTTAGAATAATTAATCGTTAATAGTTCCTCATTACATTTCTTGCTAAAGATTCTTAAGGCCCGGTTAAGACCAACTCTAGTTTGGGACAGTAGGATAGCATCATCTGCGTACATCAGAATTGGAACCCCCTCTCCTCCTGAGAAGTTAGGGGCATGCACATCTACTCCATGAAGAGACTGAATAAGGGAGTTAACATAAATATTAAACAAGGAGGGGGCGAGTAAACAACCCTGTCTTACTCCCTTCTGGGAGGGGATGAATTTAGATAACATTCCTTCACTGTTACATCTGATTTGTAGTTGCGTGTTCTCATGCACTTTAATCATCAGATGTAAAAGTCTTTTATCTATAGTTGAGGAATTCAGCTTTGCCCAAAGTCTTCCCCGAGAGACAGAATCAAAGGCCACCTTCAGATCCACAAAGGCGACAAAAAGAGATTTCTTAGCTACTCTAACATATTTTTGAATAAAATAATCTAGAACAAGACAATGATCAAGAGTTGAACGACCCTGGGTAAAACCCGCCTGTTCTTTACTTAAATAATTATCATGTTCAAGCCAATTATGTAATTTAATTTGCAGATGTCTGGAGTACAATTTGCCGATGATATTTAAGAGACTAATCGGACGATAATTATTAGGGTCTGACCTGATACCTTTCTTGTATATAGGATTAATAATTGCAAGGCCCCAGTCTGATGGAATCTGAGCAGTATGGTCAATATGGGTAAAAAGTCTGGCCAGTATCGGTGACCACCAGTCAACGTTACTCTTAAGAAGATCTGGGGGAATGAAATCACTCCCAGGAGCCTTCCCATTTTTTAACTGCTTAATCATTAAGGTGACCTCTTCTGATGTAACTGGGGGCCAAATAGGCAAGATCTCTGAAGGGACTACCATAGAAGGGGTCAGCTGTGGATCACAATATAATACCTCAAAGTGTTTTTCCCAAATCACAGCGGGTATAACACTTGCCATCATATTACTTTTATTCCCATGTACTCCAGACACAAACTTCCAGAATCCCACATTATCCCTGTTCTTAGTAATCTCTATTAGAGTTTTCCACTTAGATAGCACATGAGCACGTTTTTTTGACTTTAATAGAGCCTTGTAGGCTTTTTTGCTAAGCTGAAAGTCATTTAATTTATTAGAATTTATCATAGCAGCCCTACAACTCGCTATAAGGATCTGCTTAGCCTGAATACATTCTTGATCAAACCACCTTTTATGAAAGTTTTATTTTTATTATTTTTGGGGGTGTTGGGTCTCGTTAAAATCGGATTGAAAAATTTGATAAGCTCATTATAAAGAGATAGTAAAGAATCACTATCAACAGGAGAACTCATAATCCTGGAATGGAGTGCCATACCCTCCGCCGAAAGCGAACGTACGGTACATTTCTCATCAAGTGCGTTAGTCCATTTATTTTTAATCCTAATATGAACAATCTCCTCATTTTGGGTCCTTCTGGTATACAGATTTGCTGGTTGAACTTCAGTGACCCAACTAAAATTTAACGGAAAATGGTCACTCTCAGGTCTTAAATCAACCTTAAATTGGGACAACCTTGAAAATAAATCCCCAGAAATCAAAATATAGTCAATTGTAGATCTTTTTTGTCCTGAGCAAAATGTAACTTGCCCTGGATAATCACCCTTAACTGAGCCATTTAAAATTAATAAATTCAGTTTAGAGGCCAGGTGAATCAGACATAAACCAGAGAAATTTATCCCCGGGTCTAGCGAGGTACGATTGGATGAAAGTTGGTTAATTTCCAAATCAGGACAACCAAATTTATCAAAAAGTACTGCATTATTAAGGCCCAACCTAGCATTTAAGTCCCCCCCTATAATAAGCATCGCATATGGGAATTTTTGGATACAGTCTAATATAAACTGTTCCACCTCCTCCCAAATTGCTCTTGTTGAGTCTTGGGAGGGTTGTGGTCTCAAATAAAGATTAATACAAATTATCATGTGTTTATGGAGAGTCATCACTACAGCAACGGCCCAATTGTGACTACTAGTAAGTTCCTTAATAGATACATTCAAAGAGCAAGAAATGAATATTCCTAATCCACCAGATGGTCTCCCTCTTTTTTTGCTTGGAGAGGCCGAGGTTAAAATTTGAGTATAGTTAGGAATAATAAAATCATTAATCATCCATGTTTCCTGTAAGAAAATTACATCAAATTGTGTAATATAGTCTAAAAAATCTTTATCCAACCTTTTGGAGGACCAACCTGCAATGTTCCAGGATATTAGGGAGACTGTTTGTCAATCTGCTGATTCGATAATATCCAGGACGCAGTTTTGGTCCTTAAAGATACAACCATTACCGGCACTTTTATTAGAGTCCAAAAACAATTCTTTAGCCGGAAGCCCATTTAGATTTCCAATCATAGGAGAGCTTAAGGTTTGAAAATCAGGATTAGAGGTTACAACCTCCAGAGCGGCCACAGGAAAAGGGTTTATCTTGCTTGACAGCTTAGCAGTAGTCGAGCAACTTTCACTGTCAGAGGTCTTCTTAACATTACTAACTGCTTCCTTCTCTGTCTTGCAGTTATTTGAATCCAATAGCATGGCCATATCCGTAGCAAAGTTCATTATAATGCTGGGATGTTCAGGCTCTTCATAGGCTTTATGATTGTGTTGGAGTGGAGTCACTTTTAGAGTATCAGAGTCTAAGCTCCCACCATGATTCCCCAAGGCCAATAAGCTATTCTTCAGCAGCTCCAATCTATCCACAATGACAACTTGATCTTCTCTTGGGAGTTTTGGGAATACATCCTTCAAATCTTCCTCTACAGAATTGTCCAGATTCAAACTTGTATGGGTAAAGGCTGTAGGGGGTGAATCCTCCCTTGGCAGCTTATCAAACTTATACTCCACATCTAGGGCAGGGGTTTTATCTTCCCTTAGGGAAAGGTCCATCAGGTCAGGTTGAGTAGATGTCACTTTATTCCTTTTTATGTTCATCTTACAGGCCATTGGCAGGAGAGGGACAGGTTTCAGGGTATTTACAAATACTCGTGCCGGAAAAATCCCTTTTTTTCTAAAAACTATATTTTGCTTCATCATTAAAGAGGGAAAATGTCTGCTGTGAAACTTGAGTGGAACTCTCTGCACCTGATTCGGCTGACTGATCAATTCCATAACATCTAAATCAATTCTGGAGACACGTACACCAAATAGTGTGCTTAGATGTTTGAGTGCCATCCATCTATGTAAATGAGACTCTTCTGGCAGAAAGGATGGCCTATAAAAAGTAATAGTTCTTGCCCACATAGCATTTTATGCAAAGTTACTACTCAGCTTCTTATTATTGACTTGTAATCCTCCAGACATGTATCATTGACAGCAGTCCCCTGTCAGGAGGATGTGCTCAAGAGGATGTCCCACTATGGTCCAGTTTTGACAGAATATTAGCATATCCCAACCATTCCTTCCCATGAGTACTTATTGCAGCGCTATTGTAGACTCAAAGGTTGGGGGTTACAGTAGTCTGCAGGAGTTCCATTTGTTTCTCCAAATACACTGGAAGATCAAGGGTTTACACGTGATGCTGAGTAAGGAGCACAGATTGGGGACACCATTAGTGCTGAACAGAATCTGTATCTGTGCTGCCTATGGTGTTTTGTACCTGGTGTGGAGGTTTGTACAAAACAGTGGCATACCAAGCCTATTTGGTTTCCAGAGCAGATAATTTTTAACACCCCTCTCTGTTTTTTTCACATCTAGTCACAGATTACTTATGGCAACCCCACAGGGTTTTCAAGGAAAGAGTCATTTGGAGGTGATTTGCCATTGCCTGCCTCCATGTCAGCCCTGTTTAGTTTCTGAGATCTGACAAGATCAGGCTAGGCTGGGGCTATCCGTGTCAGGGCCCATCTATATTTATCTATATCTATATCTATATAAAAGAAAGTCCCCTCACCATAAAATCAACACCCAGGCCAAACCGCTGGACCCAGAGACACCAGATTCAGAGAGAGTGCTCCTACCATGGCATAGGTGCTTGCTAAGGGATTTTTAGAAATTCGACTCCTAAGTGGTAAAATGTGCTCCCCCATTGATTTCTATGCAGCTGCCAGGCAGCTGCCTCCCTGCACCCTCCCCCCTGACTGGTCAGATGCAAAGCTCAGTGTTCTAAGGTTAAAAAAAAACAGTTACAGGAGACTGCAGAGAGCTAATGACAGTTGAAGAAATCAGGAGTGGCCAACAACTACCTGTGAGGTGAAGCAAAGCTGCTGGTCCAGCCTCTCTGATGGCTTCCAACACACTCCCCCCACCTCTTACACCTAACAAACAGTTGTCTGTCAGGTGCAGCCCCACCTCCACAGTGGCTTCTAATGCTCCTCCCCCTCCCCCTCCTACACTGGACAGGCAGCTGCCTGTCAGGTGTCGTAGAGGAGGTGGGATGGCTTCCAACACATTCCCCCCACCTCCTACACCTAACAGGCGGTTGTCTGTCAGGTGCAGCAGCAGTTGCAGGGTGCTTAAAGCCACGAGGGAGTCTGCTCCAGCTGTAATGCCTTAGTGGTCCTGCCAGCCCCACCTCCATTGTGGCTTCTAATACTCCTCCCCCTCCTCCTCCTACACTGGACAGGCAGTTGCCTGTCAGGTGTAGGAGAGGAGGTGGGATGCTTACAACCACCAGGGAGGTTTTCTCAGCAGGACTGCCTTAGCACTGCTGCTGGCCCAGCCTCCTTGATGCCTTTAAATACAATTCCCCCAACACCAGACAGGCCAGTGTCTGTCAGGTGTAGGAACAGGAACAGGGTACTCTAATTCAACAGGGACGCCGCCCCAGCAGGATCACCTTAGCGATGCTGCTGGCCCAGCCTCTCTGACTGCTTCCAACACACTCCCCCACCTCCTACACCTAACAGGCGGTTGTCTGTCAGGTGCAGCAGTGGTTGCACGGTGCTTAAAGCCATGCGGGAGCCTGCCCCAGCAGTAACACCTTAGCGATTCTGCCAGCCCTGCCTCCACAGTGGCTTCTAATACTCTCCCCCCTTCCACCTCCTCTATCAGGTGTAGGAGAGGAGGTGGGATGCTTACAGCCACTGGGGAGGTTTGCTCAGCAGGATTGCCTTAGCACTGCGGCTAGCCCAGTCTCCCTGATGCCTTTAGATACAATCCCCCCCAACTCCAGACAGGCCAGTGTCTGTCAGGTGTAGGAGCAGAGCCAGGGTATGAATGTTTATGGGGAGATAGTAAAGAACATTTCTAGGAGTCATTTCGATGTGTGCCTCCCTCATGAACCTGAAAGAAATGTCCACCATATCACCACTCCCTCACACCAACTCCCCCTCACACCTCTTATCTTTTACTGCCCCCAAGAAAGCTCCTGGCAAATGTCGAGCCAGATACACCAACGCTACAAGGAGGAGGAAACTTAGGAATGCGGCAAAGACATTTGCACATAGTACTCCTGCAGTGCATTGAGCTGCACAGGCCAAGTACCAGCAAGATCACCCTGAGATGCTCAGAATAACACAGTCTCCATATGAGCAAAACAATCCAGAAACACAAATAGAGAGGCCATCACTTTCGTGGAAGGTAGCAGGAGTTGACTTAACAGATGACTGCTTCTTAAATGGACAGTTCTAGGTGACCTGCTCCAAAGTGAGCTCATCAAGCAGCCTGGTGATCCTAGCACCTGAGGGCAGAACCACCAATGTTGTCTAGAAAGAGGTCCTCCAATAGAGAAAAAAAAGTACGGATGTCTCACTTCATTTCATACACTACAATCTTCTCCATTAGAATTCCTATGTCAAATGTCACATTTCAGATTTCACATCATCAATATTATAACTGGATTTACAGAACTTAAATACTGTAGCAAAGTACAGGTATCAGGCTAGTCCTCTATATGACAAAAATATTTTCAGTAATAATTATGAAGTAAAAAGAGTAATAATAATGGCCAGAAAATAGATTGAGGTGGGTAGCTATGTTGGTCTGAGGCACAGAACACAGTTTGGTCTTAAAGGTGCCACTAGATTCAAACTTTGTATTCAATGACCAGAAAAGAAAGACAGAGAGTGAAAAATTTCTTGTATTTAACTTCGTATATATAATCATGCTATGGAAAAGAAATCAAATTCCAACATGCTATTCCATCACGAGAGCCAGCATGGTGTAGTGCTTAAGGTGTTGGACTAGGACCTGGGAAATCCAGATTTGAATCCCCACTCATGCCATGGAAGCTTGATGGGTGACCTTGGGACATCCACATTACTCTCAACCCAGCCCTGACCTGAATAGTCCCAGGGTAGTCTGATCTCATCAGATCTCAGAAGGCAATGGCAAACCACCTCTGAACATCTCGTTCCTTGAAAACACTTCAGGCTGCTACAAGTCAGTTGTGACTTGATGGCAAAAAAAATAATTCCATCGCACCATTCATGTTCTGAGCAGGCACTTATGAAGGATTCTGTTCTCCATTTTGAAATCCAAGAGATAACTATCCCAAACATCTACAGGGCACTTTGGAGAACTAGGAGTCTGCCTTTGTACTCTCTTTTACTAACTAACACTAGCCAAATCATCACAAAATAGCGATTGCAAGCTTCACCAGACTGGATGTTAAGAAACACACTACCCCCCAAAGAAGGTGCCCCCATCCTCCAGGGTTTCCGAAGACTAAAGTCAAATCAGAGAAGTAGAAACTGCAGTAGAAACTGAAGGGTGGGCATTTTTGTACCCCAGCAGAACCAGTGAAATGTACAGGGTACCCAGCATAATATTAACAAAGGTTTGCTACTATACTATTCTTAAATACATTCTGTCACCAAGCAGGATAGGGATGAAAAGGTCTTGGGACCAAGAAGTGAAAATAAAGGGTGGGGGGGACACACAGAAAATTAGGTTGAGACAGAAATGAATGAGAAAAGTGTTTATCTTTATCTTGCTGCAACACCCTAACTACTGTTTTGCAAAATCTGGCTGCGCTGGGTGCAAGGAAAGGGAAAGAGAAGGGCTATACTATTGGAGAACTGACCAGCGTGATCTGTTAAGGAAGTCTGCTTGAGTCTTGATGAAAAGGGAAATCTAGCTGATCTTAGAGTAATTTTTGCTATGCTCAGACTTCCCTGCTCCTCTAGTGGCTGCAGTCAGAGCTGCATTTTAAAAATAAAAGGAAAGACATTCGGCTGGAGACAGCAGATGATGCTGGCTTCGAGGGCCCCCTTCAAATGTCTTCCTTAAGCTATGCCTGGGGCAGACCGCTCCCCACCCCACCCCGGTACGTCACTAGTGCTGAACTATCATGACAAGCATGGGATTGTCACTCATTCATTGAAAAAGACATAGAAGGTTACATTTTGAATGTGGTGCTCTTGACCAGAGAAGGGCATCCTACCACTTGCTTGCTCAACCACTTGCTTGCCCCAACTTTGTCAATCTTGGTTGGTAATGTATAACTGGCAGAATCTAAGGATATAGAAATCAGCTGAGACTAGGAGATAGTAAATTCCTTATTGCAAGAAGGCATGGTTCCAAATTTAAGGTAGTTAAAGGATGTTGTTATTTAAAAGCTTTCCAAGAATTGTAACTATTATCAACCAATCATAGATCTTTCCATTTGAGACAATAAATTTAGTAGACTTTGGCCACTCAAATACAGATGCTTTTGGATGAAACTGATTATCCAGACCCACTTTCATTCAGTTTCTGATCTGGATCTGTCACCAAAACAGTCTTGGTTATCCTTATGCTGAAGACATCCAGGGGGAATGTGACCTATTGTTTCTTCTGAACCTAATAATTTCTTTTACTTCTATAGAACTTGATGCCATTCTGGACTGCTTGTCACCAGTGCAAGTAAGAAGCACTGTGCTCCAGTGAAGAGCTGGCATTATCAGGAGGGTGGATGAGGTAGGAGCAGATGTTGAAGCCTGAGGCTTCCCAGGTGCTCACCTGCTGTGAAATAAATGGTTTTTTTTTATAAAGCACAAGTCCAATGGCACTCTAAAGATATACAAACTGCTATTTGCTATTGCAATCTGCAGTAAAAGGCAGAGATTCAAATTTTAGATTACTGCAGACCAGGGGCCCTAAAAGAAAGTGACAATAAAGCAACCTCCATAGCAACAATTCACACCAAGCCCCGACTGCCCTCTCCCTTCCACGTAGGATTCTCCAGTATGATTTTCCTTCATGTACTAAACTAGTATACTACAGGGCTGCAGTACTCTGCTGCTGTTCCATAGCTCAGGGGATAAAAGGTTCAGGGTGTTGAAGGTTCATAGAAGGTTCAGTAGAATGACAGACATGTTTATAATGAAATGTAATAGCCAACTTTATCATAAAGACTAGAGGAAATTATTTCCCAGTTGTAAATGTCTTATGGATCTATGTTATGAATGACAATGGGAGTGATGAAGGAACAAAAGGCTCTTTTTTTCTAAATGTTTTGGACTGTTTCTGTGAAATTTTAAACATACTGCACTTGACAAACTGTGGGACCCAGCTGACCTAGGAAACCACATGAGCTCCTTTTCCACATTAACTACACAGTACAGTAATACCCAAAAGCACCTTTCATCTGGAAGCGAAGAACCTATACTGTGGCTGCATCAAAATTTTCAATGTTGCTTTCATGGAATAAAGAAAGCAAAATTTTGTATGATTTCTCTTTACCAGAGTAAGAAAATTAAAATGGAAAAGAGTGTGGATAAAGAACAAAGGGTACAGCCTATTGGGAAGGGATATAATTAGGTGAGAAAGAGGCTATAATAAAGGGAAAGAGAAATGTACTGGGTTTGAGACGTTTATAGTGATCAGCTCATAGTTTATTAGTGATTTCAGCTTAATTCTAAGACAACTCTAGCAGGGCCAGAGCCCTGCTTATATGCATGCAAAACACCACACCTCACACACTCCCAATCCCCATGATAGGCTATTTACAAAACATTGGTTTATTCCAGAATCCTGGTCAGCTATTGTTCTTATGCTCCAAGCTCAGCCAGTCTCTAGGGTGATTCAATCAGGGATGATTCAATCCCAATACATAACATCCTTCCCCTCTAAGTTCTTTTTTTTTTTTTTGGCCCCCGAAGGGGATTTTTTTTATTTGCATTTTCTACACACTACAAACTATAACAGAAAAAAAAGGGAAAGGGAAACATCTACACTAAGGGAGAAAGAAAAGATAACCACACTAACTAAAACCCCAAGAGATGGAGATCTTCAATAATGCTTATATCCGTGTTAGTCCATAAAAAGCTTTAAGAAGCATTGAGCATGATCTAAAAAAAAGAAAACACCCATTACTGTTTCAGCAGACTATTTTCCCAATTCAAGAGCCCTCCCCCAACTATCCCATAATAAAAAGGCTTCGTATGACTTTCAGAGTCTCAGTTCTTGTTTTGCTTCTCTTTGCGATCTCTCAGTTGATAGCTTTGTTTGGGAGCAGCCGCCCCCTTTTCTGCATCAGAGTCTTCGTTGGAAGACACAGAGTCCAGCTCGCCTGTAGATTTGCTCTCTTCTTCTTTCATCTCCTCTTCTGGACCTCCCAGTTGCAGCCGCAAAAACTCTCGGGCTTTGAAAACAGAGTCAATTTTTTCTCTCCTTTCTTTTATTTTGAAAGTGACGCCTTCGGGAATTAACCAGCTGTATGCAATGCTATTTGTTTGCAAAAAGAGGATCAGTTCCTTGTACTTCTGTCTCTTTTTTCTTATCTCAAATGGAATGTCTTTTAAGATCCTTATATTGTTGCCTCCAATTTTCAGGGGTGTGTTTGTAGTCACTTTTAAGATTAAATCTCTTATATGTCTCTTTGAGAATCTCATGACAATTTCCCCAGGCAGATTATTCTTTTTAATATACACAGAGTAGGCTCTATAAGCCACATCCATTTCGCTTAAGAGGTCTTCTACTTTTAAATCCATCACTGGGGCCAGTGCCTCGCTCAGTAATTGCTTTAGATTCTCATTGGGGGCTTCTGACATTCCTTGGAACTGGAGTACCATGTTTGCTCTTTCCATTTGTAGCTGTAATAATTGAGTTTCCAATGAAGCATGCTTCTTTTCTAGCACTTGTATCTTTTTCTCTGCTTTTGTAGAGCTGGCATCAAGTTCCTTCACTTTTTCCACCACCTGCTCTGTTTTCTTTGTAGTTTCAGCAAGTTGCAATTGCTGTGCTGCAAAATTCTGGTTCAAAGTTGTCAGCTGCTGGTTAACATTGGCCATCTGGTCCAGTAGGGGGCAAAGAGAGACATCCTGGAAAACTCTATGGTTTCTTCCGTCCTCGGACTCATGCTGCCTGGTGATTTTGCTTTCTGTCCTTTATCCAGTCGCCTCCCCACCATCTTTATGGATTGTTTACATTAACTGAAAGTTTATAAAGTCTCTGGAAGTCTCCGATGCACTTGAACTTCGATTGGTAAGGCTCTTAAAATTGGTTTCTATGCTTACTCTTCTGCTCCCCCCTTACTGAGCTGCTTTAAAGTCTTCGTGTGTGCTCATTGAGGTAGTTGTTAAACTCCCGTAGCAATCAGATCCAACCAGTCGCTTCTGGTGAAGTAACTGGTACAGCATTGCCAGAACGTCTACATTCAGGTTCTGTGTTAAGACGGAGTGGGAAAGCATGGACCAGGAAGATATAAAGAGTTCAAAGGGGGTACCCCAGTGGTTAGTGGCCAATCAAGGTGCCAAGATGAGCCCGCCAGAAGTAACGGACTCTGAAAATGGGAAAGTCTCTAAGGAATGTAGCTCGGCTAGGCACACAGGCCTTCAAGGTCAGGTACATAAAACATGCAGATTGAGAGACAGGACAAGCAAGCAAGAATTGAAAGTACAAATACTGGTCAGTGGTCCATCTGCCCCTCCTCACATAATGGCAGCTAGCTGACATTCTGCCCACCGAAGATCACCCCCTCGGGTTTATCATGGTACAATCAATAAAAAACATGGATCAGTTTAGGAGCCCGAATATGGTCAGCCTGAACCCATTCGTTGTGAGCTGGCCCAAAGTCGGCCCACCTAACTAGGTAAAATAACACCCCTTTATGCAGCTTAGAGTCTAAAAGCCATTCTACTATGTGATGCAGTTCACCATCCACAGTCAGAGGAGGAGGAGGAGGTGTCACTGGTCTCCACTGGTTCGGACTAGGGTCCTGCTTCAGGAGGCTGAAATGAAAGATGGGGTGCACGTGTTTGAGTGATTTGGGTAGGTCCAGTTCAACAGTCACCTCGTTGATCTTGTGCACCACCTTAAAAGGACCCACATATTTCCACCCCAGTTTCTGGCAGGGCTGAAGGCCCCTGAGGTTCTTGGTAGACAAGTACACTGAACCCCCAACTTGGACCTCCCCCACCGGGGCCCTTCCCCTGTCTGCATACAGTTTGTAAGCTTGCTTGGCTTTAGAGTTTTGTGAATCAGGCCCCACTGAGCTTCCAAACCCTTCCATGAAAAATCTCAGCCCGCCATAATTTTTTTTGTGGAACAGGATGGGAGCAGCAAAGGGGGAAGAGGCAGATCGAATGAAACCATGGGCTAGGTTTTTATCAATGAACTTCTGCAACTCCTCTTTCTCTGCCAAACTCATGGAGTATAATTTTCCCTTAGGCATTTTGTGCCCCTATAATATTTCTATGGCACAGTCAGTATTACTGTGAGGGTGAAGCTCATCGGCGGCCTCCTCTTTGAAGACCTTAAATAAACCCCGTACTCCTTGGGGATGGACTGGACTTTCTCCTGCACTGGGCAGGCTCACTCAGGGGAGGAGGTGGGCTTGATTCCCCAACTTGGGTCCCATATGTGGCTGTGGCACCCCGGGGCCATAAACCACACCACCCCTTTGCTCCACTTGATGTGCGGGTTGTGAGCTTGCTGCCACAGGTTTCCCAGTACCAGGGGAAACCAGGTCAGGAGTGTGATCACAAACTCTTTGTTCCCAATGGGTCCCCACCCCCAGGATAACAGGTACAGTTTGATATTTACATGCATCCCGCATGGCAGAACTGTCTATTTGCATAAACATCAGGGGTTCAGAGAGTTTTTTGACTGCCACCCCCAACCCCGTAACAGCAGAGGGGCTGATTATGTCCCAGGCACAACCAGAGTCAATTAAGGCGCACAACCGTACCTGGGTCCCGAATTCAGGGTTCACTAACATTACAGTCACGAAAAACAAGGGGGGGATGAGGGCTCACTGCTTTTGGTGCTACTGTTGCTTGGATCTGCTTGTTCACGCCGCTCGCAGCAGGTCCTGGCCTTTTCCCACTGGTTGGGCCACTTCATTGTCACTGGATGAGGTCGGGGTGGCTGACGCTCCCTCTTGCAGGGCTCTCTGATGCTTGGGGCAGGCTCCCCCACATTTCTTGGTGCTCTCAATGGAAGCCTTCTTCTCCATAGTCTGGTAGCTCCTGGGGGGCCGTGGTGCAGGAAACGGCATAATGCCTGGGGGCTCCACATCAAAGACATAGATCCAGTTGCATGTATTGGTCCCTAGTGGGCTCGGACGATTTTGCCTTGGTTCTTCGGGGTGCCCCCCCAATGCCTTGAGGCCTCCCTTGCCTCCCAGTGAGCAGATCATCTGAAGGCAGCCCTCAGCCTTGTCATCTTCATGGATCCACTCCAGTAAGGTTTGGGGGTTCCGGTCATGCAGCACCCCCTCTAGGATCTGCCGATTGAGCTCCAATTTTGGCCATCCCTGGATCTTTGAAGCAACCATCTGAAACTCTTCTGAGTACTCTTGCATGGTGTGGTTACCTAGGACCAAGGCGCAGATGCAGTTATGTGCCTTCTCAATCTCTCTGGGGTCTTCATACTGCCTCCAAAGAGCCCACATAAATGCCTGCACACCTCAGAATTCAGGGCTCTGGACATTATTCAGGGCCACAAACCAATCAGCTGTGCGCTCACGTAGCCAGCCACCGATATAATCTACTCGGTGTTCATCCATTGGGAACAGGTGACCCCAATCCCACAGAAACTTACGAACTTGCATGGTGAAGTATGCCAAATTTCCCAGCTTTCCATTGAATGTAGTGTCCAGCAGCTCTTTTGGGTGCTCTAAAGCTGGCATGGGCGCAGGCACCAGGACAGGAGGCGCAGGGAGGTTCCCCAGCAGCACTTGCCCAGGAGGGGCTGGGGCAGGAGGGGCCTGCCGTGGGACTCCAGCTGTGACCGAGGGGGGCCCTGTGGGCACTGGCTGACCCACCTGTTGAGCTGGGGGGGCTACTCTGCCCGCAGCCACCCACTGCCTCGTCTCATAGTCCACAGTTGTGGAGATGAGCTGGGGCAAGGACATCAACATCTCCCCAATCTCTTGCTTGAACTCCTCTTATTTGGCCAAGAGCAAGGTCTGCAGCTGATAAAAACAATGGCTTCCTGAGTGCCGCCACCGCACCTCAGAGAGGTGCACTCTCTAAGCCACTGAACACCGAGGTCATCCAGGGTACTCCACGTCACTCGAGTCTCTTCTGAGAATCTGGCCCATGCCTATGGATCAGGGTTCTTCCAGAATCGACGCAGTATGGGAGGGTTGACACCTCCCATGGTGCCCATGATCGTTACCGATGGGGTGGTGGTCATAGGGGTCTCTTCGTCCATAGTGAGGGGCACCCCTTCTTCCTTGCCTGCCATTGCTGGGTGTAGGGATAGGGATGATGTGAGTCTTAACACTCTGTCAGACTCCAGTAGCAATCAGATCCAACCAGTCGCTTCTGGTGAACTAAGAGCTTTATTGGTACAGCATTGCCAGAACATCTATATTCAGGTTCTGTGTTATGACTAAGGGGGAAAGTGCAGGCCAGGAAGTTATACAGAATTCCAAGGGGGTACTCCAGTGGTTAGTGGCCAATCAAGGTGCCAAGATGAGCCTGCCAGAAGTAACGGACTCTGAAAATGGGAAAGTCTCTAAGGAATGTAGCTCGGCTAGGCACACAGGCCTTCAAGGTCAGGTACATAAAACATGCAGACTGAGAGACAGGACAAGCAAGCGAGAATTGAAAGTACAAATACCGGTCAGTGGTCCATCTCCCCCTCCCCACATAATGGCAGCTAGCTAACAGTAGTCATGGAACTTCTTGACCCCTGCCATGAATGCCAGTGCCTCCTTGCCTATCTGCGCATAATTGCACTTGGCCAAGGACAAGGTGTGGGAGTAGTAGGCTACAGGTGTCCATGTTAAATGGAGTAGTGTAGGCAGAAAACAAGAAGGATATGATTCTGCCCCTTTCCCTTTTCACTGCACCTCCCCATAATGTGCAGCTGTCCATCCACATGAATCCTGTGCCTATGGAATAATCTTTGCAGAGGTCTAATGGAGCAGTCAGAAAGGAAATTTCCTCCACAGAACATGCAGAAAACTAGCATCCCACTGTGGGTTGGTTGGTTGGTTAGTTACAAGCTGTAGTAATTAACTCTAACATTTTCTTTTCTTTTCTGTAGCATCTTTGAGCTCAAGAATTTCTTACCCTACAGAACTGGATCAATTTTCCCCTGCAACATGTCATGCTGGTCTCCCATGGCCTTAATATTACTATTCTGGGTCTCTACTTACAGGCGCCATTTTTTGATCACAACCAGCAAAGCCCTGGAATGGCATTATGTATTTATTTATTCATTCATTTGATAATAAAATGTTGAGCAAAGGACTGTAGCTTTATATGTTAGTTCTGAACACACTCAGAACCAATTAGTTTTGCTTCGTGTCATTGCATTCAAGGTATAGCATGGGTCAGAGCTGGACTGTAAAATATAACAGATCTATTGGCAAAGGAGGACAAGGATGCACTGACATTTTTTTCGAGGGGAAATAGTACAGATCTTGGTGCCCATTCTTTGGTCCTCCTGGAGTACTCTTGCAGACCCCTAGGAGTCTGTGGACCCCATATGAGAAATGCTGAACTACAGTACTGATACGTTGACTCAACCATTGCCAATCTAATTCTATTGCCAGTCATAAAGTGTGGATTTATATATAAGCAAAATGAAGCTGGGGACAGATAGGAAGGATTTTTCTATAAATCTGAAGGAAATCCTAAATATAAAACTCCCCTAAAATAATAGAGACAATACCTGTAGCTTTAAGAAAAGAATAACCACTGGTTGCTCTATTGCTATTTTGGATGCTATTTTGGACAACATTTTTTTCTGAGCCTTCCAAACCCAGTTTACTGTAATGCAAAGCCGAAGTTGGGGGACTAGTGTAGGAGTGGTTAAAAGAATCCTGGACAGGTTCCATTCCCCTTCCTTGTCATGTTCCAGGATACAGGAGAACTTGTCAGGGGGAGGAGAACAGGCCTGGTGGTGACCACCAGAAACTCACTAACCACACCATTCAGCCTGACCTAGCAGCAGTGGCCACCACACAACTGGGCCTGGCCTGCTGGCCACCGTGCAGAGTTGCCAACTCTGGGTTGGGCAATTTTTGGAGATTTGTGGTAGAGCCTGGGGGTGGCAGTTTTTGGAGGAAGGAGGGACTTCAGAAAGGTATCACAGCATAGAGTCCACCCCACCCAAAGCAGACATTATCTACAGGTGAACTGATCTCTGTAATCTGGACCAGTTAGGGTTGCCAGGTCCCTGCTCTGGTGGGGAAATTTGGGAGGCATTCTGGGGGTAGGCAAGGACATCACACAATGTTCCCAACATGATGATGTCACCCAGAAGTGTTTGCCCCAAAATCAGAGCATCCCCCATGCAACATCCCTGACGTGATAACATCACTTCCAGGTGATGTAATTGCATCGGGAATGTTGTGTGATGATGTCTGTGTTTAGGAGTGGGTTCCCCTGCTGGCCAGCTGGTCCATAGTGAGGAGAAGCCCCAGAAACTGGAGGATCCCCCACTGGGGGCTGGCAACCCTAAGATCTGTTATAATTCTGGGAGATTTCTAGGCCCCATCTGGAGGTTGTCAACCATACCAACATGCAGCTGGGCCCAGTCTGGCAGCTGCTGCACAACTGGGCTTTGCCTAGTGTAGCAGAACTAGTATTGAACCTCAGTCCTCTGTTGAACCTATGTTACTTTAACTTCTATAGTAAAGTATAGTTGATTTTTTGGTTCTGTTTCCCAGGAGGCTTCAGGACTCTGCTAGTGCTGTGGCCTTCTGATGCAGATAATCCTGTACATGACTTTTGCCTTGCATTACTTTTCCTTTTTGGAATACTTACACACTATAAAATTCTAAAAAGATAAGGTATCTGTAACGAGCTTCCTTGACTGTCTGAGTCACCCTAGTTTGCCTGACTTTCCTTGACTTTTCTGACCTCAGAGTTGGAAAGAAAGGGCTGAGCTTTGTCATGTACATCAGGTATACGTCAGATGCTTAATAACAGACTTGACTGACAATTACATTAGCTTCTATGGATGGGAAAAGGTACTTAATATCTGGATTTAGTCTTGTTTGTGGTTATATGCCAACCACCCTGCATTATGGAACTTGGCAGGCAACTAGGATATACCCTTTATATACAGTGCCCTCTAATTAGGCATTTGATTAATTTGATTAATTTTATATGGGGACTCTAATCCCCTGTGGACTCTTATCTAGAGAACCAGATTTTGATTTCCCACTTTTGATTCCACATGTAGCCAGTCACAGTTCTCTCAGAGCTGTTCTCTCAAGAGCTGTTCTCTCAGACCTCTCTCAGCCCCACCTACCTCACAGGTTATCTGTTGTGGAGAGAGGAAGTGAAGGAGACTGTAAACTGCTCTGAGACTCTGAGTGAAGGGCAGGGTATAACTCCAACTCTTCTTCTTCATACCAGATTCTTTTATGTTTTAAAGGGTTTTACATTTGAGTTTGAAGTTAAATAAATAAGAGGCATTTTGAAACAACTGTCTCACTCTCTTGATGAAATTGGGAAGCCAGTTTCTCTCCCTCCCCAATGAGCACAGTAGAGATGGGAGTCCATTAAAAAGTTCCTGTACTCCTCATTTCCTCAACACTAGTGGCCACTGTGCAATTGGTCTTGGCCCAGTGGCCATCATGCAACTGGGTCCAGCCAATTCTGCATCAGCAACTATGCAACTTGGCCTGGTGTAGCCACTACACAACTCAGCCAGACTTTTCCTGGGGAGAATCTTCTGGGGGAGAGAAAGGTGAAGATGAGGGTTAAAGATAAAGGTAGGTTGGATGGGAAGAAGAGAAGGAAGCAAA
This sequence comes from Gekko gecko, assembly GCA_029375565.1. Lineage (NCBI taxonomy): Eukaryota > Metazoa > Chordata > Lepidosauria > Squamata > Gekkonidae > Gekko > Gekko gecko. Next base: position 83,384,496 of record JAPDNY010000004.1, read on the forward strand.
AAAGGAGAGAGGTTATAGGGGATGCCATGGAAAGGAAAGAGAAAATCATGGGAGAGGCCATCCAGGGGAAAATAAGATGCAGTCTCTGCAAGTCTGTTGCTTGTATTTCCCTAATGCTAGAAGATCACAATGGGCTGTCATGATTTTGTGTGCACAGTTCAAGGTGCTGGTTTCGACATAATAAGTAGCCTAGAAACAGGGTATTTGAAGAATCGTCTCCTTCCATGTGATCTACCTGGTTCTTGACACCTGTACCAGAAATATTTCTCTGGATGCACTTACATTATTGCAGGAGGAGTGATTTCAGCTGTCCTGAAGGAGATGGCTACTCTTTAGAAAGCCTTTCTTGGAACCAGAGATATCAGAGATCAGACATCCAGTGGAAGGAGAAAGGCTTTTCAATGTTCAATTTTCATATATTTGTTTATGCAAAAAAGATAACTGTAAGATCAAATACACTAGGTAACCATGAGAGTTTTGCCCTGCATCATGATGAAGAGCTGTTCTGATTGGCTGACTTCATGAGCTCCTGATCCTGTGGCATATAAAGCAAATTATGCAAAAAAGGAATGGATACTGTGTAGGTATGAATCTACTCAAAGTGACATTTGATTTAGATTACCAACAAAAGCATTAAGGGGATCCAAAAAGTGGTTAGATGTGTTAAACTGGATACTGATCATGGTAAATACAAATGTCAGTCATCTTCATCTTGATGGTCACAGCATTCCTGGTGTGTGCTTATTTGGGAATAAGCCCCACACTAAATTTGTTTCTGATTAAATATGCATAGGGTCAGAACAAATTTTTAGGCATCTGGCAAACTAGGCATCTTTCAAATGCTCAGTCTAGCAAGTCTATTCTGATTACTACACCAAGGGAGTCATGTTGAGTGAGATGGAAGGAAAGAAATCATTCAAGCAGCAAATGTGCATTATGTCTGCTGTCATAGAAAACATATTTTGGTTGCAAGAAGATTGCCTCCAGCTAAAGAATTTTGCCCTCTTCTGTTACAGCTGAAGGAGAATATTGGAAAATAAACATCAGTACAAGGAAGAGAAGACCTGATTAATCCTGAAAGATCCCTGTAATTATGAACATCAGAAGTGCTTATCAGCCTTCTTCTCTTTATGGTAATTATTTTCTCAACAGATTACTTGAAAAAGGGTGAAGTGTAAAAAAGCAATAAAATGAAAGAAAGATGTATCTTTCATGTTGGGGTAATAAGATAATCATATTTAGATGCCGTTCATTCATTTATCCACAGGTGCCTCAACCTTTGTTATGGGTGACATATAAGGAAGTGATCTTTGAGATTGTCCTTAGTAAAGAGATATTAATCAGATTTGGTGCTTAATCATAAATTGTCTCTTTGGACAGAAAGGGGAGATAGTGACTGGAGAAATTTGAACTTTTGTGAAAAGTTTGCAGGGAAGTAGATCTGACATTCTAAACTATGATATACTGTAATTGTAGGCAAGTTTGCTTCTGCAGCAGTGTTCACTTAAGTGTGTATTCAGCAGAAATTCAGTGTCTATGGCAGCTGGCCAGTTTCTGTGAGTTTCTAGAGTCTGGCAGTTGTGCAGCTTTATCCTGATTCCATAAACATAATTTTCTATCTTCTCCACTGGTGATTTATTTGGGCCTATGGAAAAGGAAAAGTACCCTCCCCCTTCAGATGCCTAAGTAAGGAACAGAGCTGCATGGAAACTGCGCCTGTAAACAGAGGGCGGAGAATAGGAAACCAGCTCTCACCACATGAGGGGTGTATGTGCATGTTATGCATGAAAAGCATGCAAAGAGTGGGATGAATCGTCAAAGAGTAGAAGGAAGACTCTGCTGATATTTCAGAGCCCATTGTCAAGACTGTTGTTTACAAAATAAAGCCAACAGTCAAGACAATATTTTCTGGCTTTTTTTCAACTGTTAAAGGCCAAAGTGCACATGATGCTGGAGATGTGTTTAACTCCTCAGCCATGTAAGTGATCTGTAAAAGTTAGCTTGAGGGATGATTAGATTAGGACCGCAGTTCTGATTAATGGGGTTAACTCTTCTTCCCCTTGTGACTTCTGCCACTGAAAATGTCTCCTCCAGGCTGCTTAAACCCTAGGACAGAAAATAAGAGAGGTGTCTTCATATTGCTTGACTATTTCCTATAGGGACATGGCTCATCTAGGAAATGGTTGGTGTCAACATCATCTTCCTCAGCATCACAGCTCTAGTCCATACCACCTTGCCTTGGCTGTCTTTGAAGACGGTTTACTGGACAACTGTCTATTTTTTATTTTAGTATTTGGTTTTTCAAATATATATCCCATACCTTCCATAAGTCCAGTGGTACCTTTAAGACCAACGAAGTTTAATTCTGGGTATAAGAATTAACTTTGCTGGTCTTCAAGGTGCCACTGGACTCAAACTTTGTTCTGTTGCTTCAGACCAACATGGCTACCCACCTGAATCTATAAAACAAGTGGGAAACCCACACAGCCTTGCAGGGGCCACTTCATTTTCCCTTTGTATTCCCTTCCCACATCCAATTCCTCTTTCTCTGATCCTGCCAGCCCCCACTTTCTCTGCCTCTTCCCTGCTTTTTTCTCTTCTTCCTATGCACTAACCAACCTTTATTTTATATGCTCCCCAGTCTTCAGATTTATTTATTATTTATTTAGTTCATTTGTGCCTCACCTTTCTCCCCAATGGGCGCCCAAAGCAGTTCCTCCATTTTGCCATCAAAACAACCCCATGAGGTAGATTAGGCTGAGAGAATGTCTGGCACAAGTTCCCCCAGCGAGCTTCCATGGCAGGATAGGGAGATCATAGAAGGCATTCTATTATTTATTACTATTGTAATCCCCCAATGTAATTTTTAAAAAGATTTCAGATTTTTCTGCAAACATAGGGCTTTCCTCAGGTTTGTAGAAAGATGCAATTAATCTATTCATAGTGCCATTCTCTGGATTATGTATCCACAGATGAGGCTCTTTTCAGAACTAGATAAATTAGTAACACAGGAACAGGAAAATTACATCAGTCTCAGCAAAAACAAAAATCTCATTAGAAAAATCCTGTGAAATAAAGAATGTTTTGTCATGCTTTCTGACAGGAGGCCAGAGAATGAAAACACTGCACCTTTTCTGAAAGATTATTCCATAAGAGAGGCTTAGCAACTGAAAAAAAGCCTATGCCCTTGATGTCAAAGTGTAGAGTAGTTTGGGTGAAGGAATTTACAATTTTTTTCTGGAATAATCAAAAATGGCCTACAAGTTTGGAGTTCATTGCTGAGTTTTGCTGGGTTCCCCCTCCTGACCTCCATGAACTCCATCATAGACAGACAGTTAGTGGAACATATACTTGAGAAGGGGTTGAATTTGTGCAGAGAGCAAGGCCAGCCTTACTGCTAGACAATCCATAATGATTTCTCCCTGTTGTAATTTGAGTGGAACCATCATGATATGAGTCTATCTGCTATTGCAGCAGCCCATGGAGCCACTTAATCAATACAATAGATTCAACTCAAGCAATTTGTTATATATGCAATTTCCCTTTGGGATTGGATTTCACTTCACCACAAAATTTGGGACTTGGTAAATATGCTTTCTTCTGTCAAACAAAGCTCAAGTGATCTGGACAGAAATTAATTGATGCCTGTCAGCACAATACTGTGAAACCATTTAAGTCATATCTCTGCAAGTAATATTCTCCTGAACATGAAATTGGGCTCCTCTGCCTAGGAAGCAGGATAGAAATTGCTGGCTCTGTCCAATGCTCACAGGATCTCCAGATGCATGATTACTGCCAGCTAAAGGAGCTGCAGATCTTTGCCAGCCTCAGTGACTTCTAGAGGACAAAATAGGCCAAAAGGCCCCGTCCATACCCAATTATTCCAGTGATATTTCTTTTCAGGCAGCTGCTACTACAGAGCCAGAGTCAGGTCTGATTTATATAGTAGTTAATACTGACCTTGAGAGACCAATGGTCTGACTCAGTAGCCTTGTACACATGTACCAATCACATGTATGATCAACACATGTGGAAGGGTACAATGGGTGAAAATTTGTTGATCCTGCCTCTTATTTCCACATGGCCATGAGTGCAGTGTTTACACATGGAGTAAGCCTCCCTCCCTATGATCAGGAACATTAAAAAGCAATGTCCCTAATCATAGCAATGGCACATAGACATATACACTTACTCTACACATAGATACCATGCTAACAAGCTGTGAAGTGGGGAGCAGGGCCAGCACATTTGTACCCACTTCCCTCCTATGTGCAAGCCAGACATGTGTAAAGGGCTAACATTAGGCAAGCTTCATGCATTCATGTGCCTGTGCAATGAGGTTAATGTACTAGCCAAAGAGTCATTATTTAGGCTGATTCTGCACTGGCTTTTCCTTCCATTGTTTTACGAAACCCATGTTGGAACAGAAATTCCCCTCTGCATTGCATACTGCTTTCACTTCCTTTGATCATCAGATTTTATGGTACCCTCCACACTGCATGCTGCTTTCACTTTCTTTGATCATGGATATTATGGTATCTTCTGCATAGATTTATGGCTGTTCAGGGGTGACTTTGCAGTCAGTACAGCATTGCCCTGAGGTATTTGAATGTGGTTTCGAGCTGCACTTTTCCCTCCCAATTGAGAAAATGTGAATGCTAGATGCAGAATTGCCTTTAGTCACACTCAAAAGACTAACTCCAGAGTAGTTACATCCAAGCCTTTATACAACAAACATTGGGTGTGGTCACACAGTCCTTTTGATTGGGGTTCACAGCTGTTCTCTCTCACATTTAACGATGCTGATCAGATGGACCAATCCACCTCCTGTGCCAAAGTGGGCTCACTCCCACAATGTTCTGGGTTCTCTAGCGCATTTTCCTGCCCCCTGGTATTTCCCTGGTATTTGCGCTTTGAATGCGCGATTTTGCCCATCTGAACAGCCACCTCTTGCAATGATTGCGATTGGAGCCATCTGACTATTCTTTGCACAGTGAAGTGTTGTTTTTTTTAACAGCTTCCGGCCGAGCGCCTGAGCAATCCTGTACTTAAAAAATTCATTATAAACGTTCATGTGCTCATCAAGCATGGAGAAAGCTCCTGCCTGCCCCAGGGGTGAAGCAACGGCGGGCAGCAGGAGGCAAAGTTGCTGGGGGGGGGAGGTGGTCAGGGAAGGAAGTGCCAGCCGGGCTTGCAGGTGAACAGGCAGCGGATCCGAAGCTGTGGTGTTAGGAGGGGAGGGAAGGAGGATCCAGCTTGCCAGCAGCGTGGAGCCAGGGCTGGTCAGGCAGCAGGAGGTGGCAGGTTGCTGAAGGTGGGCAGGGGGAAGGAAGTGCCAGATGGGCTGGCAGGTGGGCGGGTGGTGGAAAGAGAGGGGCTGGCTGCATCTAGACAGTGCCCAGAGCCTCCTCGCACAATGCTTCCGGTTCGGGGAGGGATATGTGATCATCCCAATCCGAAGAAAAAATATTCTCAATTAAATTATACCGGGAACAAATTACGATTTCCCTGCTGTGTGACTGTGGCCATTTTGACTGCTAATGTTTCTCTGTGATGAGGGGACTGAATTAGATATTCAGTTTGTCAAACATATGTCAACCCTGAACATATCTAGGAACACATTTCCTTATTTTTCATGTTCTTTTCTACATAAATTCTGGGGTTTATATGCACTGCTATAGAGAATGAAACAAAGGGGGGGAGTGGGATAAAAGAGAATGGGGGTATTACATTAATTAAAGTGTCTGAAAGGTGATATGGTTAAAGTTTTGCAAGTCCTGCAGCATCTAAGAGAACAAGCAATATGGAATCCCCAAATCAGCTCATCTTGTACTGGAATTCTCAGAGTACCATCCTGCCTTTGAACTGCTTAGGATGGTGACTAAGATCTCTGCTGGTATACCTGAAAGTATGCTGGTGTACCTTCAAGATATTCTGGCACATCTAGAGATACACTGGTACCAAGCTGCAAAAGTGCCAGGTCAATGTAACCCCAGTACCAGCATACAAATGATCGGTGCCAGTGACCTGCTGTGGGTGGCCATGTGATTGGCCAGTTAAGCCTCCCTAGCCCAAGTCACACTGTTGGTGCAGACACAGTGGCTGAGTTCATACTGGCAGTTTGAAGCGGGAGCCAGTCGTGGCAAAAAAGCCCCGGAACAAACTGTTCCGGGTTTTCCTGGTCACACTGCGCTGGCTAATGCAGGAGCATGCCGGGAGGAGGCGTGCCAGAGCATTCAGATTGCTGGCCCGGAGGTGCAGCTGTAAATGGCTTTTCCCTGGTAATTCGGCTATGTGCGCATGAGCGCATATGCATAAGTGCATCCGGCCGATTTAGGGAAGATCCCATTGCGCCAGCACTACATTGGGCAGTAGAGCGGAGCACAGCCAATCATATGCACAATGCGGGTTACTCCCAGCTTATGCACAATGCGGGTTACTCCCAGCTTTTTGGGTTGGCGTTCACACTTCCCAGAAGCGGAATGAAGCAGGATAAATGGGCTCTCAGGGATTTGCTGCCGCTTTTACCAAGTATCTTTTAAATGCAGTAGTGAAGCAGAACAGCACGGGTTGATTATGGGTGGGGAACGCCAGGCAGATGTGCCTGTGTGAATGCACCCTTTAATCCGCTTGTAAAATGTGGCTGAAACGTTGCTATAGTGGGGCAAACTGCCAGTCTGAACTCAGACAATGTTATTCCAATGACAAACTTAGCTTCTTCTTCTTTTTTTAAAATCCCATAGAATGCACAGATAATGAAAATAAAAGTTCCCCCATACCCCCTGTCCACCATCAGTCCCAGACAAAGCTTAGAATATGTCATACCCCGAGATCACCCCTGGGAGGACACTGCTTTCTGCTGTCTTGTACACCAATGTCAGGATGCTCCATAGGCCTCAGAATGGGAAGGGAGGAGATTCTGTATTATTCAAAACCTCTGCTTCCCATCTGGAAGACTTCATTTTCAGCCACAAACCTCCAACCCTGCTCCTCCCCAGCCTGTTCCAAGGAGCCTCATTTTATGCCTCCCTCCTCCCTGTTGACTCCACCTCTTCTGCCTTCCCCTGGGCCTTGCTTCCACTTGTCAACCCCTGGCCAGCATTTCCAGCCAGCCTCCACCTGAGCTGGGGCTTCAGCTTCTTGCCCTCCTCTCATTGTGGGGTGGAGGTGGGGCCTACCTGGACCACCCTTCCTGTCTCCCTCCTGCTACTCATCCCTGGTCTGGGCCCAGGGCTACTGCCCAGGGCTCCTGTTGAGGCTGGCTTTCCCTGATGTCTCTTGGGGCTGTGGTCAGTTCAGTGGCTGCTGAGGTTGTGCCCATTGTTCCTGTGGAGCTGTTGTCCTGTGGCTCCACCTGCCACTTCTGGAGGCAGCCCATGGTCTCTGCCATGCTGGGCTCCTGTTGTTGGTGTGTTGTGGCTGGCTCCTCTTGGGATGCTGTGGCCAGCACTGCAGTGGATCCTCCTCTGGTTGCTGCTGCCATCACCAACTGCCCTTAATGTGCAGCCTCATTGGTCCTCAGTTGAAGCTGCCAGCTGTCTTTCAGAGGCCCTGGTGAGTCCATAGGGCTGGAGTCAGCCCTGCGACTGTGGCGGAGTCTGGGGCCATCAGGGATGTCAGCTGAGGGTTGGGGCTGCGTCCCTAGCCCCAGATAAGTTTTCAGTCAATTACAGCCCCCCCCCAAGCACCATATAAATCCCATATCAGTCACATGATATGACAGTGTATGCAACAAGGGACTACATCTCTCTAGCCTCGTGTCATGCACTCATGGGGGGAATTCTAAAGAAAGGGCACTTTGCTGGGAAAAAAACCTTGGTGCTTAAATGCTAGCAGGGAAGGAGAAAGACAGACTGTGCAATTCCTTAATTATTAGGATTGGTCTTCCCTCTTTCAGCATGCCCAATAATTCTTTATCAAAAACTGAGGAGTGGCAGATTCCACTAGACTATTACTAAGACATATCAACCTTACCCTGTCTATCTTATTTTTTGAACCAACCATACTCAATGGATCTCAGTCCAACCCGAATCAGAAAAGAGCAAATATACTATCCCCCTTCAGTCTAAGTTCATGTTATACTTAGTTGTACTGGAATAAAGCTGAGCATACCGTAATCAACTTGCAATGACCCAATTCTAGGTTCCTGATTCAGATCAGTCAGAGCAAGAGACTAACTTTAGTTCCTGTTCCAATTTACTTGACAGCTTAGAATTTTTACTGTAAATCTCACCTCCATAACAGCCATCTCAGGGAAACTTAATAAATTCCCTAGGAAATAGCAAGAGTGATGGGAAATGGGAGACATGACTTTGCAAGTGGTTTATTATACCCAAATGCAAGGAAAACCAGCTACCTAATAGTAAAGCTTTAAGCAACTTCCATTCATTTTACCAGCACTTGTGAAAAGATATCCCTAGTACATTGAAGCAAACTGGACTGTCAATTTCAGACATTCAAATGTGAACATATTTCTTGACTATGAAAATAGTTGCCATTACTTCAGAGCAAGAACTGTGCAAACTAACTTTTTTTTGCTTGTAAGTGCTTGATGCTTTGTCAAGTGCCTTATAAGCTTTCACTTCCTCATTGACAGTTTAGCACTGCAGAATTGGCTGCTGCTAAAATGTTGATGCATGTCAATGAAATGGGAACACATATACTGTATTGATTCTGCTGAACTGGGTGTGGTGCAACCTTAATAACCCACCATTAGATGTTGACATTTAGATAATGGCTGTTGTTATCAGGGTTCTGTCATCTCAAATGCAATAAAAATGTTTCACTGATGGCTCATATCCATCACCTCAAGACTTTAAACATTCCAAGTACAAAAACTGATATGGTAACTATTATAATTTTCATAGAAAAGAGAAAGTCTTTTGTCAGTGGTTCCCTTTCTGGCATGCAGAACTGAATGCGTGCATGGTGATGGTGGTGTAGTAGACAATTGACTTCCAGCACAGGGCATTTCTGTGCCCATATCTGCTCTTTGACCTCTCCCAAATTGTCAGATCACCTGGTCTCACAGTAATATAGAAGTATATTTTCATTATATTCATAACCTGGTCATTGATCCTGTTTCTCCCATATGGGGGGCAGCTATTCTCCTCTGTTCCCACTTCAACCATTCAATAAACTCTTCCATCTTCTTTGGTGGGCTTGCAGCAGCTTCCATGCAGGGGCACTTAAGGAATGTAAGGGGCCTGGTGGAACCGAAGGAAGGTTACATGTCATAGGCTGAAAGGGACAAGAATCAGCTTATTTCCAAGTGCCATATCTAATTCCTACATATGAAAATGTATCTGCCAAAAGACCAGCAGTGGTATAAGTCAAAGCAGAATGTGTCCCAGTCCCTCCCAAACATAAATAATGCCTAGATGCAGGGGTCTTTTCGGGGGGGAGCGCACCGGAGCGCAGCTCCGGGAGCTCAGGAGCCAAGCCCAGCCAGCGTCCCGGAGAGTCTTTCAGGCAGCCGAATGTCAATTTCAGCTCCATTATATCCTATGGGCCATTGAAGTCAATGGTGAAAACATAGGATATATTCTGGGGGCTGGAGGGGAGGGTTTGAGGGAGAGGCTCGAAACTCACAGGATAGCTGATGGAGCCTCTCCCCAAGATACCCACCAAGTTTCAAGAATATTGGACCAGGGGGTCCAATTCTATGGGCCCCTAAACAGGTTGCCCCTATTCCCGCCATTGTTCTCTATGGTGGGAAAAAAATAACTTTTTTTCCCACCATAGAGAACAATGGAGGAAATGGGGCAACCTGTTTGGGGTCCATAGAATTGGACCCCCTGGTCCAATGTTCTTGAAACTTGGTGGGTATCTTGGGGAGAGGCTCCATCAGCTATCCTGTGATCTTGGAGCCTCTTCCTCAAACCCCTCCTCCAGCCCCAGAATATACCCTATGTTTTCACCATTGACTTCAATGGCCCATAGGGTATAATGGGGCTGAATTGCCACTGAATTTCTTTCATTCCCTCCTTTCCTTCTTTCTTTTTCCTCTTTCCCTCATTCTTCTCTTCTCTCTCTCTCTCTCTCTCTCTCTCTTTCTTTCTTTCTTTCTTTCTTTCTTTCTTTCTTTCTTTCTTTCTTTCTTTCTTTCTTTCTTTCTTTCTCTCTCTCTCTCTCTCTCTCTCTCTCTCTCTCTCTCTCTCTTTCTTTCTCTTCTTTCTTTCTTTCTTTCTTTCTTTCTTTCTTTCTTTCTTTCTTTCTTTCTTTCTTTCTTTCTTTCTTTCTTTCTTTCTTTCTTTCTTTCTTTCCCACCTTCTTCTCTTCTCTTTTTTCCTCCTTTCCCTGTTTCCCTCCTTCTTCCCTCTCTTTCTTTCTCTCTCTCCTTCCTTCTTTTCTCCTTCTGTGGCCCAACTCTCATGAGAAGGAGTTTAAACTTTAAACTTTAAACCCCTTCTCTCTTAGCTCCCCCACCCAGACCAGCTGGGGAAGGGAAGGGGAGGCTTTTGAAGATGCTTCCCCCCCTTTTGCTTCCCCTTCTGACATCACTTCCGGTGATGTCAGGGGGCGTGGCATATGCTAATAGCCTAATAGCTCATTAGCATACCATATGCTAATGAGCTCCTGCAGCTGTTCTTCTACGAAAAGACCCCTGCCTAGATGTATATAAAGACAGGTATATAAATGAGGGAGGCACGCATGCGCTAAACCAAGTCGGACGCTGAAACTCCGAGCTCCCCCGTAAACTAAGGAATTTACAGCTCAAAGGATTGTAAACAGCCAAATACTGGCATATAACCAGGTGGGAAGATAAGAAGGATCCAAACAGCAGCAGAGTCTGGAAACAGCAAGTAAAAAAACCCTTTATTTACAACCACTCAGTGAGATAACGCTCACACAGCAAGAGCCTAGCTCATTAAGCCTTAATTAAACAGCTAAGGATGGCAAAAAATATCAAGGAACTGTCAGAACAGATAGCAAACCTCCAGAAGATATTCCTAGCATCTCAGGAAAAAATTAGCGAAGAAATTAAGGCTGTACGAGTAGATATGGCTAAGATAGGGAAAGAAATTGCCGACATAAAGCAAACAGCAAATTTTGCCAGAGAAAAGGCTCTGGCTAATGAACAGAGGATTGGCTCCCTAACAAAGCAGATAAATGACCTCTCAGACAGGAATAGGAGAGCAAACTTGATTTTGACAGGAATCTCTGAAGAGGTTTCTAACAGGAACCTGGAAGGCGTAGTTTTAGAATGGCTGACAACTAATGGAATCAGGATTCAGTCAGAAGACGTCGAAAGAACTCACCGCCTGCAAAGAAAAGGCAAGGGAGGAGCCCCTCGTGACGTTATTATCAAGTTCTCCAGAGAAAAAATACAACAACAAATATATAAGGAGCTAAAAAAGAGGAAGGACTTGAGCTTCAGGGGCAGGAAAGTTTGGGTGAGACAGGATTTTTGCCAGGAGACACTTAGGCAAAAGAACTTAATGCGCCCCTATGCCCAAAAACTATATGCAAACAATGTAAAATTTACCTGGGGCTATCCTGCTTCAATCATAATATTCCAAGAAGGGAAGAGGCTCATGGCACGGAACGCCCTTGAGGCCAAAGAACTCCTTAAACAACTCAGAATAAACGCTGAAGACATAAGGGAAGAGGGAATGGAAGAAGAGCCAGAGGGGGAAGCAGACCCAGAAGAAGGAACTGCAGAGAGAGGAGAAAAGCGCCTCAGGACAGACTCACTAGAAGAAGACACCTAAAGGGAAGTATCCAAGTATAAGTTGAGCTAATGTTAATATTACAAGTATAAGGGGAGGAGGGGATGTGTGCACCTCATGAAGTGGAGAGGGGGAAGGTTTCTTATCCCCACAAGTCTACTCTACCACAGGGATGGGAGGGAAGGGGGAGGGGTAGTTTAAGAATATGCTTAAAAATCCCAGGGCCACGGGAACTCAAAGTCCAGAATCATAAAGAATATGGATAGAACAATAAGATTACTTACACTGAATGTCAATGGATTAACGTCAAACCTTAAAAGGTACAGGATAGCTAAGCTGGCAAAAGATCAAAAGATTGATGTTTTATGCCTCCAGGAAACACATAAGAAAAAAAGATAGCAAGCCGTTGCTAAACGATCCGACTTGGGAGATACTAGCAGAGGCCAGAGGTGATGCCAAGGGTAAAGGAGTAGCAGTACTGATTCATAAGAAATTTAAACTAGAGGTTATGGAAAAAAAGAGGATAGGAATGGTAGATATCTGTTAGTAAAGTTTAAAATGGATGATAAGAAGTATACCATAGTAAATATATATGCCCCAAATAAAGGACAAAAGAAATTCCTGGGTAAAATATTTAAAAAACAAAACAATTTTCCGAAGGAGAAGTGATTATAACAGGTGACCTAAATATAGACATAACAAAAGATAAATCATTCAAGTTAGGAAATTGGGGCCTGATAGAGGCACATGAGTCTGTGGGGAACCGGCCTAAACCCACACATATATCTAGTAGGCATAAAACAGTATCATGTATAGACTACATAATTTTAGAAAAGAATAGTAATATGATTATCAAAGGAATTACAACCCACCCAATATGGATATCTGACCATGCTCCAATAAGCGTTGAAATAGAATTCACACAGCAACCAACAACCAGAACATGGAGATATAATAACTTAATAATGGCCACAGAAAGGGATAGACAATACATGTCTGAGCAGATAAAGCTATATTTTGAGGAAAATAGAGGAACAGTACCCACCAATATTCTATGGGATGCTGCAAAGGCAGTCATAAGGGGGCACTGTATAAAGAAAGAGAAGAATATAAAAAAGGAGTGGCATCTAGGAAGACAGGCCAAAATCCAAGAAATGGAGAGGCTACAAAGTAAACTAATGCAAAAATACAATCCTATGATACAGAACCAAATATTAACAATTAAAAAACAATTGGAGGCCTTAGACTCAGCAACAATATGGAAAAGGGAAGCCATGGTGAGAAATGAATTCCAAAGAAATAGCATAAATTCAGCAAAAAGACTAGCAAATTACCTGAAAAATAGGAAGGAAAGACAAAGGGTGAAAAGTATAAAGGTAAATGGTCAAAAATCTCAACATCCCATTGAAATAAGGGAGGCGTTTGAGTCTTTCTATAAAAAATTATATAAGAAAAGGGACACAACAGACTTTGTAGAGGAAGTTAACATAACACTGAAGGAGGATGAGCAAGCCAAATTACAAGAGGAAATTACAATACAAGAGATAAAGGATGTAATTAAAGAATTGAGAAAGGGAAAATCCCCTGGGCTAGATGGGTTCACAAGTGAATTTTATAAGGAAATGATAGACATTCTTGCCCCAGAACTCCAAATGATCTTCAACGAAATCTTGAGGGGGAAGGGCCCCAGATTCATGGAGACAAACAGAAATAATAGTAATTTTGAAACCAAATAAAGACCCTGAAGAGGTAGGTTCATACAGACCTATAAGCCTCCTTAACCAAGACTACAAGATCTTCGCAAAAATGCTGGCAAATAGATTAAAGAAGTTTAGTCCCAAAATAATAAAAGAAGACCAACATGGATTTATAAAGGATAGGAACATAGCCCACCCTATTAGGAATATAATAAACGTATTACAACACGGTCAAAAAAAAAAGTTAGGTCTTTTAAAATTGGATGTCTATAAAGCCTTTGACACCCTATCTCAGGAATACTTGTGGCAGATTATGAAAAAGCATGAGATAGGAGATAATTATATAAGAGCAATTAAGGAGTTATATAGAGAGGGAACAGCAGTGGTAAAGGTCAATAATGCCAAATCACAAACTTTTCAGATCCAGAGAGGGGTCCGACAGGGGTGCCCGCTCTCACCGGTCTTATTCATTATAGCAATAGAACAACTAGCTGAAAGGATAAGAAACTGTGTAAGGATAGAAGGTTATAAGGTAAAGAAGGAAGAAATAAAAATTAATTTATTTGCAGATGATATTATAGTAGTTATGACAAATCCCAAAGAAGCGATAAAAGAAGTAAAAATTATCTTAGAGGACTTCGAATGCTGTTCAGGGTTAAAGGTTAATATGGCTAAATCAGAAATCATGTACCTCAATGTGAACAAAGAGGAAAGAAAAGAAATAAACAAAATTACAAATATTGGAATGGGCACCAAAAAGTTCAAATACTTAGGTATAGTGTTACAAAAGAAGATCGATAGAATATCGGAGGTGAATTATAGCACGATATGGAAGAAAATAAAGAATGAAATGAGAAAGTGGAAAAATAAAACTCTTGGTATATCTACTAGAATTAGGAGTGTTAAAATGTTCTGGTTACCTAAACTAACATACTTATTCCAGACGATACCATTAGAGGCCCATAACAAAAGGTTAGAACAATGGAATAGGGCAATTAGAGAGTGGATATTTGGCAGTAAAAAGTGTAGAATTCAAAAAAGGTTGATACACGGTCTCAAGGAGGAGTTGGGTTGGGGAGTCCCAGAGCTGAATAGATATTATGAAGCCTTTCAAATAAAGTCGCTATTAGAGATAGGTGAAGGAGAGGAGCAAAAATGGGTTAGATTTGAAAATGAGATAAACAACAATATAGGAAGATTCGGGATTTTCTCTAAAGCCACAAAAAAAGATCTCAAATTGATTAAAGGCCCCAGACATTCAGCATTAGAATCTTGGAGCAAGTGGCAAGCGAAATGGCTAAGAAGAAACTCAAGATGGACACCACTAGAATTAATATACAGCGAAATAAAAGAGAATAAATGGTGGGAATATCTTAAAACTAAAGGGTATTATAGGTTGGAAGACATGTTTAGAGGACGTAACTTAAAACCGGTGCACGAGATAGTGGAAGAGGTAGGTAACCAACACTGGTTAAAAATAACAGGCCTATATAGTATGGTTAATAAGATCAAGGAAAAAGAGAAAATATGGATAGAGGAACCGATAGAAGAACTATACAAAGGGATGCAAAAATCAAAACAAGGATTAGCAGGGAAAATCTATAGGAAAATGATATCAAATACAGACACGACAATATCTTACCTACAGAACACTTGGACCAAAGAAGGTCAGGTATCAGAAAACTTGGCAAGCAAAATAATGGAAGGAATAGAGGGAATTAAAGTGATCAAATTTAATGAAATGGAGCATAAATTCTTTACAAAATGGTACAAAACACCAGCGCAAATAGCAAACATGATCCCAGGAATGAGCCCCATGTGCTGGCATTGCAAACTGGCTAAAGGATGGTTTTCCCATATGTGGTGGGAATGCCCAGAGGTCAGTGTCTTTTGGACAAAAATATTGCAAATTATAAGGAGAACATGCAAAGTTTCACTGTCCATTAACTTTAATTTAATGTTAATGGGCATAATAGGGAACCCAGGAGTAAGTAAAGAGAACTAAGCTATATTCAAAGCAATGATACTAGCAGGAAAAGCAGTGATTGCTCTGGGTTGGAAGGACAAGAGTAAATGGACAGTAGAAATCTGGCATAATTATTTGTTTGATTTCATACAGTCAGACATAATAGAGAAACTGAACTGGAAGACCAAATGGGCAGACAGGACTACAGCAATCAGCACGAAATGGAAGACCTACCTGGAGTGGCTACCAACAGAAGGAAGAAAGGACATTCAGTGCAAGATTCGGACCTTGTGCCCGTGGCTGGGATCAAAGGACTAAAGCATTGGAAAAGCAGAGGGGGGAGGAGGGAGGGAGAAGGGATAAAAAACCGTTACGAAATGTACGGGATAAAAGATAATATGTAATACTTACCAAAAACTATATAAAAACTATATTAAAAAAAAAAAAGGATGATAAAAAAAAAAAAAAAAAAAGACAGGTATATAAATGTGGAGCAACAGAAACTGTAGCTGAATTTCAACTGTGAGAATCAAAAGCACTTAGAACTGTTTTACATTGGATAATTCTCAATATTTGGTTATATATTCAATTATTTCTACTAGGGATATGTATTGGGGTATTAACTAAGACAAGCCTGAACCAAAATGCTGCAATCAATCTAGTACTGTTATTTTACTATTCCAAATTGTACCATTAATGACAATTGCTAATACTGAGACATCTTTGGATCTAGCCATTGTCCTGGTGGCTTGAAATTAAAAAAAAAATGGTGGTGGGGTGGGGGCCAGGGAATTACGCAGCAGATAGGTAATATGATCAGAATACTAGTGCTCTTAATACTGAAAAAATCATTGATAGGCTTGTCTTTCCAGAATGTTCTTTATACTAATCACATTGCTTGGGGAAGAGTCTAATATACAAGCAGCAAAGTGCCTTGCTTGTTTACTATTTTTCTCTCTCTAATACAGAGCAGTTTACTTACCAGTGCTAACACATATGGTCGAATCTGCATTTGCATTTATAAATCAGTTTTGTGCTGCTGTGCTGCTGTCTTTCTCTATGCTTGACGGCATCACAGCAGCACGAAACTGATTTAAAAATGCAAATGCAGATTCAACCATAGAGGCAAATGTAAATAGCCAGATGAGAATCTCCCACTTTATCATTATACATTATTTGTGCTAACTACTTGCCACACTCATACTTGTATCTATTCCACAGGCAAATAACAACTATAATAACAATAACAGATGATAAAATAGGGATCCTTCTTGAGACAATGTTGTACTTATTCTAATCTGCTCTCTAAAATAAGCATTAACACCCCAAGAGTACTGGTAATCCAATTTGAATGAATTCCATGATGCTAACAGACTCTGTGATGGCCCCGTCGGCATCACGTAGAACATAGGCCCATTCTGCATCTAGCATTTGCTCTGTTGTTTTACCAAACCCACACTGGAACAGAAAAAGATGCAGCTCAAAACCACATTCAAATATCCCGGGCCAAATGCCATACTGACTGAATGGCCATAAAATGACCATAAATCTATGCAGACAGTACCATAAAACTGAGAGATCAAATGAAGTGAAAGTGGCATGCAGTCTAGATACTGCCATAAAATTCGACAATCAATCAAAGTGAAAGTGGCATGCAATGTACAGGGGAATTTCTGTTCCAGCGTGGGTTTGGTAAAACAGTGGTACGAATGCTAGATGCAGATTGGGCCATAGTGTATGATATTTATAATGTACATATAATGTGCTATAGCACATTTTCAGTACATGCTTGCCAGATGAGTGCTGTATGGTTTTATGAAGGTAATTATGAAGATAATGTCTCAGTGTGGTCAAAGGAACTTACTGATGATTTGCAGGTGTTCAAGTCATATGTTATACAGCATCAAAACAGAATTTTCACACAAAGAGCTGCAGCCAAGCCCAACACTCTGTGTGTGGGGGTCTACCTTCATGATACCCACTCTAGTGAGAAGGAGTTTAAACTTTAAACCCCTTCTCTCTTAGCTACCCCACCCAGGCCAGCTGGGGAAGGGAAGGGGAGGCTTTCGAAGATGCCTCCTCCCCTTTTGCTTCACCTTCTGACATCACTTCCGGTGATGTCAGGGGGTGTGGCATATGCTAATGGCCTAATAGCTCATTAGGATACCATATGCTAATGAGCTCCTGCAGCTGTTTTTCTATGAAAAGACCCCTGCTTACACACATTTATATTCAACATGTTACATTTAGAACTGATTCTCATTCTTCTTCTTCACTGCAATACAATTGTATACAGTATTTTAGACTTCTTCTCATTCTAAAATTAACTCCTGTTTGCATAATACACACTCCATCCTCAAATTTCATAACTGATCTGTTTCTGAAATAAGTTGTTGATTTGTTTACTTTCCCATCCCAAGTTTATTTTCCCATTCTTCTAAGTGTGGTTTTCATCAAACTGAAAAAAGAAAAAGTAGCCGATTATATAGTCCTCGGTTATGAAAATAAAATTAATCAAAAAGGAAAAATAAAAGGTTAATCTGTCTTGTTTTAATTCAGTTGGTTATAATTTGTATTTCCACTCTGCCAGCTGGGTGACCTTGGATCAATCACAGTTCTTTCAGAGCTCTCTTAGCCCCACCTAACTCACAGGGTGTCTGTTGTGGGGAGAGGAAGGGAAGGTGATTGGCAGCCACTCTGAGACTCCTTTGGGTAGTGAAGAGGAGTGGGATATAAAAACCACTCTTCTTCTTCTCCTTTAGAAAGAGCAATTAGATCTCCTCTTACCAAGAGCAGATAAAGTGAGGTCAGACATTGCTGGCAGCCTGCCCGTCTTCCAGGTTTTGCTGCAATTATAATTCCACTGAGTTCTTGTTACTGAAATGATATTAGGGTGGGTGGTTATGTTCAAATTTTAGATTTAGTATGAAGTGATAGTATTCGACTTTGTCATGGAGAAAATTTTGTAAGTTCTTTAAGGATAACTCTTCCAGGTTTTGCTGCAATTATAATTCCACTGAGTTCTTGTTACTGAAATGATATTAGGGTGGGTGGTTATGTTCAAATTTTAGATTTAGTATTAACTGATAGTATTCGACTTTGTCATGGAGAAAATTTTGTAAGTTCTTTAAGGATATGTTACTCTGATCCTTTTTTTTGCTTCTTTCCCCCTACTTTTTTTGTAATTTTTCACAATTTTATTTTCATATATGGAAATTGTAATAAAAGTTTATTAAAAAATGAAGCCAAGGTGAGAGTCTTTAAAAACAAACCAAGAACTAAAGGAAATTAAAAAAAAACTAAAGCAGGGAAGGGCTGATCTTAAAGGCAGAAAGCCTACTTTTTCTCCCTTGTCCTTAATGGTATTAGAACCCATTGGGGCTTCATAAATTAGGCCTCTCAGTTGGGCTCCACTGTTGGGGAGAGGTGAGGACAGAAATATAAGTTCTCCTCTACTAGTGCTTCAGTGCATCTTGCAATTAGATAAGTCTGTAGCTTTTAAGAATGCTCCTATTCAGGTCACCATTTCCTCCGGAAGTCACTGTTAAAACATTTTGATTGCCAATCTGTTTTTTACTTGAGTGTTTTGATACATCATTGACAGATAGCATTTTTTTGATGTTCAATACTTTCCAAAGTCTCAAACCATACTAAAAGCCTAGAAATTTTAAAGAAAAGCTGCAGTGCATGCAATGTGTGCTTGCTTTTTTATTTAGATGGTAACTATAGAAACAGGTATACTTATGACTGATTTCAGAAGCACTAAACCAGGTGCTACTTTTTCTGTTTCAAATCTACATGTCAGCTCCTTCTCAACCACTTCGTGCAGTAGCACAAACACACAAATTGAAATAAAAAATGGCAAAAAGACTAGAACAAGCCACTCCTTATTCCATTCAAGATTAAGGCCACAATCCAACCCATTCCTTATGTAAATACAGGGAATCTTGAACTAAGGAATATGGAGGTAGAACCCAAGCAACCTACTCTTTGTGCCATCAATCACAGTCAGTTAGCAAAGGAAGAGCAACTGACCAGTTTCTGCTGGGCTTCACTGCTGAAGATGGCAACAAGGAGTGCGCAGGCATGGCGTGGCGAGACACACGGGCTTGAGCGCGGTGGCAGCTTTACGATCTTTAAAGGGGTCCTTTGATCATCAAAAGGACCCCCTGCTGTCCCGGGAAGGGACGGGCAGTTGCAATAGGCTTGATCCAAAACTCCATGTGAGTTGCAACTCACGGGGTGGGCTGGATCGCCCCTGACGTGGGATCGAAGTCCGGGCTCAGTCTGAGCTGAGCAAAGCCAATGCTCCTGCACCGAACGGGGGGGGGAGAGAAACCTTACTGACAGAGCGCTTCTGTGAGTATTCGTGAAATAAAATGTGCAGTTTGAAAAGGGCGATTTAATATAATTAGCCCTATAGAAGTAGCATAGTGGGGAGGGCTAGAATTAAATGGCTAGAAAGCGAAAGTGAGCTTGGCGAAGTTGGCGTGGAAGGCGAGAGTGAGAGAGAACACCATCCGAAAAGCACGGAGCGGTGGAGGCTGATAGTGCAGCGGGTTTGGCTATAAAACTGTTTGAAGTTTGGCTCCCAGAGGCTTTGGGAAAAGAGTCTTGGCTTCTCCCTGTCTTATGGATTCCCGGTAGTGAAAGTTGGAGGGGACCCGGCCAGGGTGTGAACTGTTTGGTGATGGTGTAAAACCTTGTGGGAAGGAGAAGGCTGGCGAGAGACCCCTCTGCAGCGCGCTCAATTTTTAACCCTAAAAGGGGTAGGGTAGAAGATTGGAGAAGCAGAGAAGCGGAGACCCATTTCAGGGCCAGGGTGGAAGATTAAGGCGTTTACTACGTTCTCAATTTTTGCTGCAGCGTTTACTCTGATTCAGGTGGGAGTGAAAGACAGACTTGGCTGAAATAAAGTTGGAAAAACCTGGTTGGTGAGAGAGCTGAGACTTTAATAAGGTGTTTGAATATTGACTATTGATTGACAGTGGGCTGTTGGGGGAGCTTCCTTAGTAATTGGGACTAGTGGTTTTGGTCATAAAAGGAGAACAAAGGTGGGGGAAGGCGGTAAGGCGGCTAGTCTGAGAAAATTGCCAATGGAGGGGTTGTTTTGGTAAATAAAGGAGAGAATAGTGGAAACATTTTCTGGGGATTTTGCCAACGAATAAGATAGTCTAAATAGTGCTCATTGTGTCAATTTGGTGGAGATAAAAGGGTCTGGGAATGGGGCCAGAAGGTTGCGTTGTTCTTTCTTTTTTTTTTTTTAAACTCCCCTAAAAAGGAGAGAATCTTATTGCTTTTATATATAGAAAGGGGGACAGGTATATAGAGGGATAAAGAAAAGAGTTGAGTGAATTCTCTGTTAGTACGTTAATCTTTTTGTTAGTACAAGTAGAATTCTTGGCTTCCACCGTGGTTAAAAGATCTTCTTTTCATCTTATCGAAAGTCCCAAATCAGCCTGTTAAATAGGTTAGTAAAGTCCTTTGGGGTTAATTATTAAACTGCTCCCTCTTGTCGCCTCACGAACCAATGTTATATCTTGGGGTGTTTTCCTTTCAAATCTCTCAGATTATAAGATGGCCCTTTCTTCGCTCCTCCATCTTCCGATTCTGCACCTCCCTCTTCCGGGCCACTGTCTTCTTCGCTGCTTAACATTGTCCATTTAGCGAGTTCTGCATCTTCCTCTGAACTGGCGTGTCTCTTCAGAAATTCTTGAGCTTTGAAGACGGAGTCGATCTTCTCTCTCCTATTGTTGAATTTAAACAATAGTCCTTTGGGAATCGCCCATTTATAACCAATTTGATGCTTTTATAGAAACAAGGTCAGTCCTTTGTATGCTTTCCTTTTCATTCAAATTTCATATGGAACATCTTTTAAGATCCTGATATTCTGCTCACCAATCTTCAAGGGCATTGCTGAAGTCGCTCTTAAAATTTGATCTCTAATACACTGTTTAGTAAACTTGACAACCACTTCTGCTGGCAGATTATTTTTCTTGGTAAAGTTGGAGTAGGCTTTGTAGGCCACATCCATTTCCTTGCTTAATTTTTGCGCTTCTCTGCCAGTTAGAGGTGCCAAGGCATTCGCCAACATACTTCTGAGATCTTCTTTCTCTTCTTCCTTTATGCCCTGAAAGCGGAGAGTCAAATTTGATTTTTCCATCTGAAGCATTAAAATTCTTTTTTCCTGCATCTCTTGATGTTTTTCTATTTTATTGACCTTTTTCTTAATTTTCTTAGTGTCTTCCATCGAGACCAAACATTTCTGCACAATCTCCTCCATCTTCTTAGTCGTGTCTGTTAACTGCTTCTGCTGACTATTGAGCACACTTTCCATGTTACAAAGGGTTTCGCTGATCTTCTGCATTTGATCCAGCAGAGGGTGCAGTGACTCACTTTTCTGCTGATTGACAGCTGGCTCCAGGGGGAGGTTGCCAGGACCGGAAGTTCCCAGCTTCTTCATCGGCTTGTCTGGAATTCTTTTTTGCCCCAACATTTTTATTGTTTATTTTAAAGAAGTCCATGCTGCGCACCTCAGGAGACAAGCTACTTTCTTCTCCTTCGATAGAGCCCCAAAAGGTAACTTCACTATTCTGCTTTTTCTCTCCCCCCCCTTTCCTTTCTCATTTGTACACTCCACTTTCTGAGGGGGGGGGGATTCTTCCCTCCTCCCGTGCGCTTGTACGATTAGGGGGGGATGCATTTAAACCGCTTCCAAGCAGATCTTCAACTCACGGTTTGCTGCCGATTCTTTTTTAAATCATCTTCCGCTGCTTCACTCCGAGAAGTCGGTGGCGTTGCTGAGTCCCATCCGGGCACAACACAGCAGGGCCACTGGGGCTGGGGGAGAGCTTCAATCTCCCGGCCGTCAGGCCGGCAAAGAAGCTGCTCCCCAAAGTGCCCCCTGGTTTGGAGCTTTCAACAAAGGCTCACTAGAGTCCCTGCTTGTGCAGAGACTCCCCCCAGCTGTGCGTGGGCTGGTCGTCTCTGGGAGAGTCCCAGAAGCTCGACTGCCATTCACAACACCAAAACCGAAACCTCTCGGTTGCATTGTTCTTAAAAATTAGATAAGGGACAAGAATAAAAAATAAATAATAAAGTGTGAAGATCCTCTGGGTAAGTCAAGAGTGCAAATTTGAAATTAGACTTAAATTAAGAAATATGGCTAGCGGAGGAAGCAGAAAACCGTCCCTGGTTTCTCCTGGAGCTCCTGGCTCTGCAGCAGGAAAACTAGGGGGCGCAGGCCAGAAAGAACCCCAAAAGGAAATGCAAGCTGTGGTTCAAGCCACTATCCTAAGCACAATTAATGACGTTATAGAGCCGATTAAAGTCAGCATGGAAGGAATTCGAAATTCCGTCCCACAAGCGATTGTTCCTGTTAATCAAGCTATTCAGGAGGTGAGGGATATGATCCCCCAAGCAGCAGTC
Source organism: Gekko gecko (assembly GCA_029375565.1). Taxonomy (NCBI): domain Eukaryota; kingdom Metazoa; phylum Chordata; class Lepidosauria; order Squamata; family Gekkonidae; genus Gekko; species Gekko gecko. The sequence continues at coordinate 83,407,259 of JAPDNY010000004.1, forward strand.
CCGATACAGAATGTGATGAAGAACATCACGAAGCAGTTCACTAAGAGTTTACAGCTGTTGCAGAAACAAATAGCAGATAACACGACAAAAATAGTGACGCTAAGTAATACGGTAGAGGAAGTGGAAACGAAGACAAAACTGGTGGAAAGGAAGGTCCAAGAAAATGAAGAGAAACGATCGTTATTGGAGCAAGATGTGATGAGACTTCAGGTGGAGAGAGCGGCATTTGTTCTGAGGTTCCAAAATATCCCAGAGGAGAAAGAAGAAGACCTGAACTCAAAGATGTCTGAACTTCTGGCGAATCACCTACATATTGAGGATGTAAGTGAAGTGGAAAAGGAAATCGATGTGGCTTTCAGAATGAATTCGGCCTATGCAAGGAGATTCAAGGTGCCCAGGGAGGTTCAGGTGTGGTTCTATAAGCAGGCGGTCAGGGATAAGATACTGAGAGAAATGAATGCGGTACCACTGAGGATGGGACAAGAAGAAATCAAGGTACTGAAAGAGATACCCTGGAGAGTGAGAGAGAAAAGAAGGAAGTATTCAGAATTAACAGCGTTATTGAGAGCTAACAACATTACTTACAGGTGGATTTTGCCAGAAGGGGTCTTCTTTAATTTTGAAGGAAAGAGATTCAGAATCACTTCGGTTTTTAAGGCCAAAGATTTTCTGGAGACTTATGGCATGGAGATGTCGGATGATCAAGAAGAAAAAGAGGAGAGAGAAGAGGGAGAGGTGGAGAAGGAATCTGAACCCCAAGCTCAGGGGGCAACAGCATCCAATTCGTCTGCTAAACCTCAAAGACTAAGAAAATTTAGACTGAGATCTCCAATCATTACACGGCAAAAAGCAAAGGGTGAAAAGGAACACAGACAGACACAAAATTTGGATGGATAAAAAGAAAATAAAAATAATTTCGGTCAATGTGAATGGCTTAAATGGACCTCAGAAAAGAAGAAGGATATTTCATCAACTGAAGAAATGTAAAGCGGACATAACATGTATTCAAGAAACTCACATTAGGAAACAGGATGAAAAACACTTGAACTATAAGGGATTAGGCAAAGTATTTGTAGCAATGGATAAAGAGAAGAAAAAACGTGGAGTGGCCACCTATATCAAAGAATATATGCAACCAGAACTTATATTTGCTTTGGAAGATGGGAGAATACTGATGGTGGTCACTCAGAGACAAAATAAAAAAGTTTTAATAGTGAACATATATGCCCCAAATCAAAATCAGGAGAAGTTTTATGGAAGGCTCTCGATGTTGATAGCTAAACAAGATTTTCAGGAGCTTTGTTTGACTGGTGATTTTAATGCGGTTTTTGATAACAAAATGGACCGGAAGGTGGGTGTTCAGAGGAAGAAGCCAAAAGGTAATGAATTTACTAGTTCACTTACACAGATGATAGAGGAATTGAGATTAGTGGATGCTTGGAGAATAAGAAATCCTAAAGCACAATAATATACGTTCTATTAGGCGAGACATGATTCCTGGTCTAGGATGGACATGTGTTGGATGTCATCTTCAATGGTAAGGGATTTGCAGGAGGCTGAAATTGAAGCAGGTACATTCGCTGGCCACAATCCGATAATGGTGGAGTTGCAAGGAATAAATCATAGAGACAGATGGACATTGAACTCTTTATTACTTAAGGATAGTAAGGTGGTGAGAAGCTTGCAAACGGAATTTACCTTCTTTTTAAAGAAAAATACTACACCAGGTATTCCGAAACGAACGGTCTGGGATGCGTTTAAGGCCTTTGCGAGAGGACTCTTAATGAAGGAAGCGGCAAAGAAAAATAGAAAAAGAAATGAGGAATACCTTAAGCTGAAAAAAGTTATACTGGAACAGGAGAGGCAAGAAATGGAGATGGGAGGAGACCTCGACAGGAAGGCTAAAATTAAGCTCCTCATGCACAGAATGAACTGCTTATTGACAGCAGAAATGGCAAAGAATCTAAATTATGCTAAACAAAACTATTTTGAGAATGCCAACAAACCAACTAGATGGTTGGCTTATCAAGTAAGAAAGCAATCTGAAAGAACGTCGGTAAAATCATTGAGAGATAAAGAAGGGATGGAACAAAATGGAGCTCAAGAGCTGAAGAGGATTGTGGAAGATTTTTATAAGAAACTTTATGCAAGAGAGAATAGAACTAGAGAAGAGATATCCCAGTACTTGCAAGACTGGATGTCACAGAAGTTCTCGGAGGAAGACCAGAAGATTCTGAATCAACCAGTTACTATGATGGAGATGGTGGAGGCACTGAAAAGACAGAATAAAGGCAAGGTACCAGGGACAGATGGCCTGCCAGTGGAATTCTATATAACTTTTGAAGAAATATTGCTCCCACAGCTACATGAAGTCTATAAGAGAACGTGGGAAGGAGAGGAAGTACCGAATACATGGAGGGAAGCCCTAATTTCATTGATACACAAACAAGATACAGAAAGAAATGATATCAAGAATTATAGACCGATCTTATTAAATGTAGATTATAAAATATTTGCCTCTATAATGGCTGATAGATTGAAGCGTGTTTTAGCAAAAGTAATTCACAAAGACCAGTCAGGATTCTTATTGAAAAGACAGATAAAGCACAATATGAGGAGGTTATTTAATGTGTTGGAGTATTATGAAGCTCATCCAGAAAAAGAAATGGCGATGATTTTTGTAGATGCAGAGAAGGCCTTCGATAACTTGGATTGGATGTTTATAACAGAGACACTTAAGAGAGCCAGAGTGGGAGAACAATTTACTCAAACAATTCAAGCAATCTATTCAAAACTGAGAGCAGCAGTTATGGTAAATGGAGAACAGACTGAGCAATTCCAGATACAGAAGGGCACGAGGCAGGACTGCCCTCTCTCACCATTATTATATATTTTTGCTTTGGAAGTGTTAACAGAGGAGATAAGACAGAACCCAGGAGTGAAGGGCCTAAAGATCCATGGAGAACATTATAAGCTATTAGCCTACGCAGATGATTTGGCATTTATATTGGAGGAACCGAGGTCTTCAATCATGGAATTGAATAAGCTTTTGAGAGAGTATGGGCAAGTGGCAGGCTTGAAGATCAAAATGGTTAAAACAAAAATTTTAACAAAGAATATGACTCTGGAGCAAAGAGAGAGCTTGCAAGAAGAGTCGGGATATAAGCTTTGTGCGAAGGTGAAATATCTAGGAATCCAGCTAAAGAACAGGTGCAGCTCGTTGCAAGAAGATAATTATAGAGAGCTGTTAAAAGCAGTGAAGCAAGACTTGGAAAAATGGAAGAACTTGAAACTGACCTTAATTGGAAGAATTGCGTTGATAAAGATGAATATTTTACCAAGATGGATCTTTTTGTTCCAAACGATTCCTGTGCTGAAAAAATTGGCAACATTGAAAGAGTTAGAGCAAGTTACAACTAAGTTTGTGTGGCAGGGGAAAAGAGCACAAATTAGACTTAAAATGTTGCAAGATTCAAAAGAAAGAGGAGGCCTGGCTCTTCCAAATTGGACACTATATTATAGAGTGGGAGCGTTGGCATGGATTAAGGAATGGGTGATGTTGGAGGACAGAAGACTTTTAAAACTGGAAGGACATGACCTTTTAGAAGGCTGGCAGACGTTCCTATGGGATGAGAAGGTGGCAGCACGTAAATACTTCAGACAACGCTGGATACGGGATGCTCTTGTAAGAGTGTGGGAGACCATCCGGAGGAGGTAGTTTGTTAAAACCTCTAGGTTGGTGGTGCCAGTAGAAGCAGTGACTTTACCTAGGTTATACTCTGAAAACCCTCCGCAAAGATATCTGGATATGATAAATGCGAAGGGGGAGCTTGAGTTGGACGAGGATATTAGTTGGTGGCATAGAGTTCAGATTCAGTCAAGATATAAAAAAGATAAACAGAAAGGGTTTGAGAAGTCATTAACCGATATAGAGAAAGAATTATATGAGTCAGAAGAGAAGTTTATTAAAAAAATGTATGCATTGTTGTTAGCTGATTATATGTTTGATGAAACAGTGAAAAATAATATGGTTCAATGGGCGATAAATCTTGGTTATAATATAGAGCTGGAACAGTGGGATCAAATATGGAAAACAAATGTGAAGATAACCAGGGCGGTTGCATATAGAGAAAATATGTATAAAAAGTTTTACAGATGGTATATGACTCTGGATAGGCTATCAAAATATGATGAAAAATGTTCTAATAAGTGTTGGAAATGCAATGTTAAAGTGGGTTCATTTTACCATATGTGGTGGACTTGCGAGAGGGCAAAAAAATACTAGATATGGGTGCATAGATTGATGCAGACCATTATAAAAAGTACTATTCTGTTTAAGCCAGAGGTGTTATTGTTGGGAATACTTCCTAAAGAGGTGCGGAGAGAAGAGAGATATTTGATAATATACATAGCAACAGCAGCTAGAATTTTATATGCGAAGTATTGACGATCTATGGTGGTACCAACTGAACAGGAGTTGATTGAGAAGATAATGGAAGCAGCAGAAATGGACAAACTGACTTTGATGTTGAAAGGATATGATGAATCAGCGTTTATAAACACTTGGCAACGCTTTTATGACTGGTATGACCAGAGAGAGAAGGATGGAGAGAAATAATGGTGAAGAAAGAGTGTAAACTTTATGATAAATTAGAATTGAATAAGTTAGAAAGTTAGAATTAGTGGATACAGAAGTAAGGATATAGTACTTAGGTCGGTAAGATGGGAGGGACTATAACTGAATGTGATGTGATGAAATTTGTAACTCCCCATTAATGTTTAATGTTAGTGGTTGTGTTTACTGTTATTTGTGTGTGTAGATTGTATTGTTATGTATTTGGTGTGTTGTGTAATGTGTAGTGATGTCCTTGTTGAAAAATAATAAAAATGCCTCTTTTGGGGGGGCGCTTAAAAAAAAAGAAAAAAAGAAGATGGCAACATGATGGCATTATGGCTATCAGGTCAGCAAGCAGTTCGGTTCAAAATTGAATTATTCAAGAGGGCTTTCCTACACAGTACAAAATGATTCATAAAGTTACTTGGACAAATTATTAGGGACTGTGGTATAAAGTGTTGTATATACTTTGATGTAAATTGGATCTTACTATATAACTTTGCATCATTTAATCTGTCATGTTAACACTTATGCTTTGTTTCAGTTCTTTTTTTAGACTTCTGGTTGGTTTTACAACCCAGATTTTATTTCATCGTTTATTGAATGTCCCATCTTGTTGATTGTATTGACTCACTCTGTATAATCCATCTTGAGTCCAAGTGAGAAAGGCAGACTATAAATGATGTAAATAAATAAATAAAATTCTACTTGATTATTGCCTGTTTGCCTGCCTGGTCATTACATGCTGATATAATAATTAGGGGACCTAAGTCCAATATGTTGTCGAAGGCTTTCACAGCTGGAGTTCATTAGTTGTTGTAGATTTTCTTGGCTGTATGGCCATGGTTTTGGCCAAGGAAAATCTACAACAACTAATGACCAAAGTCCATTATAATTATGGTCCTACGTGTGCTTATGGTGGTCACAATAGGCAACATAAATTTTTTCTTCAGGATTATATTAGTACTTTCACAATTCATGAGTTAAAGACAGAGCAGCAGCAGTGAATGACCATTGCAATATCAGCATTAACTAATGTTGTGGTTATTACCAATCATTATCACTATCACTAGAGTTGTGCCCAGTCACTCCACTTGCTAGATTTAATGGTAATTTGAATACTGAAAAAGCAGTTCCACTTTCTGACAAAAGAGCTGCACCAATATTGGATGACACAACAGCAACAGATTTCATCCTTTTTTGTGAACTACAGCTAAAATTAGATTTATAATAAATGTCATGCCCCGCCTTAAGCGGCTTACATTATATCCTCATAACAACCTTGTGAAATAAGTTAGGCTAAGAATGTCTGACTAGACCAAGGTTAGCCAGCAACTTTCTGTGGCAGAGTAGTGATATGAACCTTAATTCCATTCTGAGATTCTAACCTATACTATGCTGGTTCTGATAGCTCAGGGACGTTCTTAAAATCCCTTTCCTTTGTTTTCCACCCTCCCTGTCTCTACTTCTTGAACTTTCCTGACTTCTTAAAAGTAAACCTTTGCTTCCTTTGCAAATAGCAGAGAGATGTTCTGGAGTTAATCTATGTCAGTATGTCCCGATTCTCTTCATGTTTGATACTGCATGTCCTATCATCATCCTGAAGTCATGGCCAAATTTGAGACTCCTAACTTTATATTCTGATGGGTTATGCCTGCTGCAAACAGACAGCCTTTCAGGTTTCCCTGAAAATAGTGTGAGGGTGAGGGGTTTGTTGTGATAATCTGGGCCAGGATGTTCCAGTTCCTTTCATGTTTAGCACTACAAATCTGACAATCATCCTGAAACTGGTGGCCAAGTTGAAATTTCTAATTTTATTTTCTGTCACAGGAATTAAGAAATTAGCCCCTCTTGTGTAAGAAGTGCCCTTCTGTCCACAGAAAAGAGTTTGGATCCCATGATCCAAAAGTCACAGTCATTAGTTTTAAGCTCTCCTAGTTTTTCTGTCTTTCCCTTGTGCCTGTTATTGTCACTCTACCACACAGAATTTTGTGGGGATGAAATGGGTAAAGGAGAACCATGTAAGCCAACCTATACTCCTTGGAGGAAGGTGTCAGGTAGTCCTGTCATGTGTATGGTATGCAGAGGGAGTACTCCAGTCTCCCATCCTTTGAACTTTCATTCACTGTCTCTTATTAGGTCTTCGACCTTTCCTCTCCAGCTCCTGGAGTTTCGGCTGGGAACCAAACGGTTTCTAGATTGTTTTGCTTGCTGCCCACTGCTTCTGCCCATGTGCGCGAACAGTAATCATTGGCTTCTGCTATATGAGGGGATGCTTGAATGTAGTATATCTTAGCAGGCACTATTGTATGTGGCCATTACAGACACAAGTGTCTGTACAAGTGTCTTTAGTTCTGATTCACCATTAAACATTGTCTTCTGAAGAAGCCCTGTGTTGCATGAGCTGACTGAGGAACCTGACAAAGTGTCTGTAATCCTCTCGTTCTTTCTCCTGATCCACATCTCTCCCAAACGGAGATGAGCAGGGAAGAGGAGGACAACGTACTCATAACTACTATGGAAGAGTCGGTCCCTATGACCACGGTGCTGACTATTACTACTCCTTGGGATGAGGAGTGGAGCACGCCTTACCTGAATCCATTCGGGGGGACACAGGCCAGTGTGACTACTCAACCAAAGTCCTGGCCATGGGGTAGGTTCCAAGTGGACATGGCAGAGACTTGGTCCCTTACCCCGGGTCCTCAGCAAGAAAGTCAATACGACCGGACTGTTCACTGGCTGAGTGTAGGACCCGGGCCGGAAGCAGATGCTGGGAAAACGGGAGATGCTGAGGACTTTGTGGATACCTGTTTAGACCTGTTTGAGTGGGGCCAAGACCGGCTCTTTCAGATGATTGAGGACTCGTTCTGCAGACTACCTGAGATGGTGATGACAGTGGTGCAATGGGAACTGGACCAACACTTGCCCGCGATACCAGCGCAACCTGCACCACCACCGCTGGGTCAGCAACCAGTGCAGGTGCTGCCCCCCAGCCCACCACTGGGGCAACTGCTGCCCCCCAGTCCAGTTGCCACCACCTGGCCATTCACTGGTCATCCTGCTGGGGCCCCAGCCAGCAGAACTGCTGGATGCTATGTTTGATGGAATGCTCGAGAAATTGGCATTCTTCTTGGTATGAGCCAAGAAGTTTGTTGGGAATTGGGGCCACTTGTTTCCCAACGAGGAGTGCATTGTGGACTATATTGCTTCCCAGTTGTGGGAGGCAGCAGCTGACCCATCAATATTGATGTCAGAGAGCTCCAAGAGGTTGACACCTTCACGTGGGCCCTGCAGGCACATTATGAGGACACTAATGTGAGTGAGATGTCCCAGGCATTCCTGTGCACTTTCCGGTAAGGAAAGAAATCGGTGTGGGAGTACACCAAGGAGTTTCAGTGCCATGTGGCTAAGATCCAAGGGTGGCCTGATGGGGTGCTGGCCCAACAATATCATTTGGGTCTTAACCTGGAGATCCAGGGAACGATCCTCTGCAGTGTGAAGCCTGTGTCCCTACATACCTGGATGAAGGAGGCAGCCGACATGGAAAGCTGCCTCCGGACCATTCACATCAATGATGTGGGCCACCCTGATGAAGAGTGTGCCCATGCCAGCAAAACCCAAGTCCCCGGTGAAGCCAAAGGAGGAGACACATGAACTCCGCATAAAGCAAGGCTTATGCCTGAAAGGTGGCATGCCCGGGATTGGGTCCTGCAAGTACCCCAAAGAGGACAAGGGAGAAGAAGCAGACGGACACACTGGTAAAGAAACCCACCGCCCATCCGAAGACCCAATGCACCCTCCAAGCTAGTCTCCAGGAAGAGGACACCCCCTCATCCAGCGAGGAGGAGGCTCAGCCACCCGTACCTGCTGTGAGTAGTGCTGCCCACCAGCTCCCCATTCCAGAGGCACAGAAAACAGTGAGCACTTACCCCTCCCTCTTTTTCATGACTATGACTATCCTAAACCCCGAATTGAACACCCATGTGCGGGTGAGGGGGCTGATTGACTCAGGGTGTGGATGGGATCTCATTCACCCCGCAGTGGTTACAGGGCTCGGGGTAAAAGTGGTTAAACTCTCAGAGCCCCTGGTGTTTACCTAGATGGATGGGTCAGCTATGAAAGACCTGTGTAGGTATGAGACTGTTCCTTTGCGGATGGGCGCAAGGCAACACTGGGAGCACCAAGCATTTGTTATCACTCCTGCAGCCCATTTCCCCTTAGTTATGGACAACCCATGGCTCCACAGCCACAACCCCTATATTCTGTGAAAGGAGGGCATTATTTGCTTCATTTCACCCAAGTGCCAAAACCACAGATGTGATGGGGCATGGGGAAACCCCCCACAGGAGGGAGAAGTACCAGTTTGCCTTGCACATGAAGAACTGGAAATGATCCCTCCTGAGTACTGGGACTTGGCTCGAGTGTTTGAGGAGGAGGAGGATGAATTACCCCCCCCCCCCAGGCACTCAGACTGTGCTATTGAATTGCTGCCCAACCAGAAACTGCCTAAAGGCAAACTGTATTCTATGAGTCCTGTGGAGAAGGGAGAACTCTGTAAGTTCATTGACAAAAACCTTGCCCGGGATTTTATCTGACCTGCCCCCCCCCCCGCTTGCAGCCCCTGTGTTGTTCCGGGAAAAGAAAGATGGGGGTCTGAGACTATGTACTGACTACAGGGGGTTGAATGCAGTGTCGACTATGAATGCCTACCATCTCCCCTTGATTAAAGACCTCCTAGTGGAACTGTCAAAAGGGAGGATCTATTCCAAACTCAATCTCCATGATGCCTATTTCAGAGTACAAATTAAAGAGGGAGACGAGTACAAGACAGCATTTAATATCCAATTGGGGCCATTCGAATCCTGGGTGATACCTTTTGGACTTCAGGGGGCTCCTGGGGTCTTCATGAACCTGATAAACAAAGTTTTGCACAAGCACCTTTTCAAGGGGGTCCTCATTTATCTAGATGACATCTTGCTGTATTCCCCAGACCTGGAGTCCCATGTTTCTCTGGTCCGGGAAGTCCTTCATACATTGCACAAGCACAAACTGTTTGCCAAGTTGTCCAAGTGTGAATTTCACTGCACAGAAATTGACTTTTTAGGGTATCACATTTCCCCATGGGGCATCGAGATGGACCCTGCAAAGGTACGGTACGTGGTGGGGTGGGAGGCTCCCCGAACCCAGAGGCAGCTCCAAGCATTCCTCAGTTTTGTGAACTTTTACAGGTCATTTCTTCCCAACTTTGCTCAAGTGAGCTTACCATTGATGGACCTCTTGAAAACTAAGGGGAAGGGTCTGGACAGTACGAAACCGGGGGCAAAGCCGGAGTGGACAGCTGAATGCCAGGAGGCATTCGACCGCCTAAAGGCACTGTTCACATCCGAGCCCATGCTGGCACACCCGAATGAACTAAAAAAAATTATTGTGCAAGTCAATGCATCAGATGTTGCTATGGGTGGCACCATTTTGCAAGAGGGGGAGGACAGGAAGTTGCACCCCCTTGCCTATGTCTCACAGAAATTCATGGACACTGAGCACAATTGGTTGGTTTGGGAAAAGAAGGTGGGGGCGATTAAGTTATCGTTCTCAATGTGGCGGCACTGGTTAGAGGAGGCTAGAGTGCCATTCGAGGTGTGGGCTGCTCATAAGAACCTCGAAGTACTTCTCATGCCACGTAATCTGAATGCTAAGCAACTTCAGTGGGCTGATTTTTTCTCCAAATTTAATTTCACACTCCACAATTTTCCGGGGAAGGCTGACTCCTTGGCTGACGTGCTGTCCCACCTCCCACAACATGATAGCTGCAAGGAGGTGATTCTTGACTCTATGTTCATGCCCTCCCAATTGGGCGGTGCCGTGCTTATGTGCACCCAGGTGAAGGCCCGGTCCCCGATTAACACTGACTCCTGGGAAATGAAGGTCGCTTCTGCCCTCTCTGACACTGACTGCCTTGAATTGGAGAGAGAGGGGGAGGTAGAAGAGCAAACTAATGGTTGTTGGTATTGGGGCATGAAGCCGTTTGTTCCTGTGACCTCGTGGGGGGAGATTTTGTCTACTGTACATGGAACTAAGCTGGCGGGACACTTGGGGTTTGTGAAGTCCCTTCATTTACTGCAAAGACAGTTTTGGTGGCCTGGCATGAGGAAGGATTTCTCCCTTTTCATCCAGTCATGCCAGACTTGCATCATGAGCAAACCAAGACTGGGAAAACCTCCAGGGCTACTTCAGCCCCTCCCCACCCCGAGTAGACTCTGGGAAGTCATCTTGATGGATTTTATTACAGACCTTCCTCCCAGCCAGGGAAAAACAGTTATTTGGGTGGTGGTGGATCTTTTTTTGAAGCAGGCACACTTCATTCCATTCAAATCCCTGTCGTCTGCCCGGATGCTGGCTAAGAGTTTTCTTCAACAGGTATTTAGACTCCATACCTTGCCTCAGAAGATAATATCTGACCAGGGCTCACGATTTGTTTCTAAGTTTTGGGGGGAGCTGTTACACTTAATGGGGGTTGAACGGGGGTTGAGTAGTGCCTACCACCCCAAAACTGATGGACAAACAGAATGTGTCAACCAGACCCTTGAATAATACTTCCGCTGCTTCACTAACTTTCAACAAGACGATTGGGAGAGGCTTCTCCCCCTTGCAGAGTTCTGTTATAATAACACGTGTCACTCCTCTATGGGGGTCTCTCCATTCATGGCTGTATATGGTTATGAGGCCCCACCTCTCCCTTTCCTGGTCAGAACTGAATTGCCTGTGGGGGAGGTGGGAGATTGGTGTAAACGCTTGCAGGATGCATGGTCGCTGTTGTGTAAAACACTGGATGAGGCCAAACAGGCCTACAAGGTGCAAGCTGATAAAAAACATGATGCAGGTTGGGTCATAAACCCCGATGACTCTTTGTATGTGTCAACTAAAAACATTAAAGGTCTCCAACCTAGCTGGAAACTGGGTTGGAAGTATGTGGGCCCATTCCCAAGTAAACATAAGATCAATGATGTCACTGTGGAACTGGAATTGCCTAAATCATTGCAAAACCTACATCCTGTGTTCCATTCAGACTCCCATACAGAGATCCTGGAACTAACACCTGGCGACCGCAATGTGCAACACCCCCCTTCTTATGGTGCAAGGCAAACTGCATTATGAAGTGGCTGACATTTTGGACTCTAAGATTAAATGGAATAAACTATATTATTTTGTCAAATGGGTGGACATTCGGTCCTCAACACAGGGAGTGAGTGACGGTGGACGACATCAGAAACCCTAGCTTGCTGAGGCGGTTCCATCACCACTATCCCAAAAAACCTGGGGGGGGGGAGGCCTTTAGAGGGGCAGGATGTCAGGTAGTCCTGTCATGTGTATGGTATACAGAGGGAGTACTCCGGTCTCCCATCCTTTGAAATTTCATTCACTGTCTCTTATCAGGTCTCTGACCTTGCCTCTCCAGCTGCTGGAGTTTCGGCTGGGAACCAAACAGTTTCTAGATTGTTTTGCTTGCTGCCTGCTGCTTCTGCCCACACATGTGAACATTAATCATTGGCTTCTGCTATATGGGGGGGATGCTTGAATGTAGTATATTTTAGCAGGCCCTGTTGTATGTGGCCATTAAAGACACAAGCTGTACAAGTGTCTTTAGTTCTGATTCACCATTAAACATTGTCTTCTGAAGAAGCCCTGTGTTGTGTGAGCTGACTGAGGAACCTGACAGAAGGGCAGGATAAATAATGATACATGTAGAGGAATTATCTGATAGTTAAGTTATTTTTATTTTGAGATAAAAAGATAAATTGGTTTTCTGAAAACTCAAAGCAATGGACAATGCTGGACTAAACTGAAAACTAAATTAAATAGCCTTACTGGTACTGATAATAATTTCAAATTCAGAAAGTGGAAATTTTGCTGCTTAGCATCATCCGCTAAGTATCAAAGAGGAGATATTATAAGGTAACCTTTATTTCCAGCTAGTATTCATAACTTCATTGAAGCATGAGGGAAACTTTGATGTCTGAGGCTTAATACATAGGAGAAAGTTCTAAGATCAGGCCCTGGAGTCAATCTTCATTTTAGCTCTATCTTATATTTTCCACTTGGAATTAGATACATTTTATTTAGTCATTTCACATTCCTATTACATTTTGAAAGGCAGATGTTGCCCTATTTAGTAGTGCCTTTCTTATTTCATTGTGATAAACCCATTGCAGAAGAAAATAAACAAATAGGACAGATGTTCATTTGTATATATTTTCTTTCAAGCCAGTTCGTATACAATCTTTGATCATCACCACAAGAGGACAGGGCATACTGCTGGAAAACTAGGTATCATAACTGAGATGAATTTATACTGATGGAAGGATAAATGTTCCCCATAAAGAAAATATGCAGTGAAATGGCTTCCAATACTGCTGAAGGCCAATGTAGAAGAAGAAGAGAGTTTGGATTTATACCCCGCCCTTCACTGCCCAAAGGCGTCTCAGAGCGGCTTACAAACTCCTTTCCCTTCCTCTCCCCACAACAGACACCCTGTGAGGTAGGTGGGGCTAAGAGAACTCTAACACAAACTGTCCTTGAGAGAACAGCTGTGCCAGAGCTTGTGACTGACCCAAGGTCACATCAGCAGGTGCAAGTGGAGGAGTGGGGAATCAAACCCGGTTCTCCCAGATAAGAGTCCGCGTACTTAACCACTACACCAAACTGTAGTCCAGGACTTTGTCTTACGATAGGATATACATGTTTTAACTACATTGTAATAGCATAAAATCATTCAATGAGTAATTAAATTATAGAATTCCCCGCCAGTGGACATAATGATGTTTGGCTTTAAAATGGTATTAGACATATTCATGTACATGGATGGGCATGAAGTGGTTCGGTTTATGGCATAGCCAGTTCATGAAGCATGAACCATCACAAACTTTCAGCTGCCAAATGAACCAGTTCAGTTCATGAGGTCCCTGATATGGTAGAATGCCCCCTGGCATGCTAGAGACACCAAACTAGCAGGGGATCTCCAGCTAATTCTCTTCTGCCTGCCCTCCAAGCTTGGTGAGGACTGGACTTATGGAGTCTGAGTTACAGCCCACCAAAGAAGGTGCCCCCAGGAAAGTGCTTTCTGGGGAAATGACAAGCACAAGTTTAGGAGGTTCAAAAGTGTACAGAACAAACCCTGAGCAAGCTAGAGGCATCAAACTTACAGGGAACCTCTCCCTAATGCTCCTATACAGGTACTCCAAGTTTGGTGAGGATTGTCTATATGGGGTCCAAATTATGGCCTCCCAAAGAAGATGCTTCCAGAAAAGTGCTTTTGGGGGAAATGTCAGGCACAGGTTCAAAAGTGCAAGCTACACACATCAGATGCACAGGTAACCTATTGGGGTTTCCAAGAATGGAAAATTCTGCCACCCTTGTTGCTTTGAAGATTGGTAAACATTTAGTTTGAGGTAAGACAGTCTGTCTGGATATGCATCCATTCATGAACCAGCACGAACCTCCACAAACTGCTTAAAAGTTTGTGGAAAGTTCATGCCGGTTGACCTGCCATGAACTTCACAAAACACGAAGTATCCAAAATTTGTAATGAACTTTAGTTAATGAGCTGATTCATGCCCATCCCTATTCATGGATAGGTCTGTCATGATCCTATGCCTATAGTAGTGCGGCCTACAAGCTCTAGGGAGGCTTAGTGGCTCCAAGGAAGCCTGTATTAGAGTGACTACAGGGCCTACATTTTCCAGGTCACCCTTTGGGCTCTGTGATTGGCTAACAGGGGATTTGGAGGGAAAATTTACACCACCAGAGGAGTAGAGGGTGGTGCATGGGAAGAAGGAATAAAAGGTCTTGCCCAAAGTGGTAGGGTGTTCCCTCCCAGGAAGCAGAGCTGGTGAGGCTGCTGCGGAAGGAGGGATCCCTCATCCGAAAGGGGTGAGTCAGTTTGAGGCAAATACCTAGAGAAGCTAGGAATGTATAGTCAGACATTTTAGGATTTCTTATTTTACTGATTTACTTACCTTTACTGTGCTCCTTTTTCCTATATGCTACTGGATTGTAGTTATTGTTAAATCTCTTTAATAAAAATAGCTTGTTATTCTGCTTGGATCCTCATGCCTCATTTGGTCATGTATAAGGGGAAACCTTTTGTTACTGTCCATGGGGTTTTCTTGTATAGGAACCTGGAATGTAAGATCTATAGATCTATGAATCAAGGTAAGCTTGACGTGGTCAAAAATGAGATGGCAAGAATGAACATCGACATCTTGGGAATCAGTGAACTAAAGTGGACAGGAATGGGAGAATTTAACTCAGAAGACCATTATATCTACTACTGTGGCCAGGAATCCCGTAGAAAAAATGGTGTGGCCTTTATAGTCAACAAGAGAGTGAGAAAGGCAGTATTGGGATACAATCTCAAAAATGACAGAATGATCTCGGTTCGAATCCAAGGCAAACCATTCAATATCACAGTAATCCAAGTCTATGCCCCAACCACTGCTGCAGAAGAGGCTGAAGTGGACCAGTTCTATGAAGACCTACAACAGCTCATAGAACTAACACCAAAAAATGATGTCCTCATCATCATAGGGGACTGGAATGCTAAAGTAGGAAATCAAAAGGTAACTGGAATAACAGACAAGTTTGGCCTTGGAGAACAAAATGAAGCAGGGCAAAGGCTAACAGAGTTTTGTCAAGAGAACACGCTGGTCATAGCGAACACCCTTTTCCAACAACCTAAGAGGCGTCTCTACACATGGACATCACCAGATGGGCAACACCGAAATCAGATTGACTATATAATTTGCAGTCAATGATGGAGAAGCTCTATCCAGTCAGTAAAAACAAGACCTGGAGCTGACTGTGGCTCAGATCATGAGCTACTCATTGCAAAAATCAGACTTAAATTGAAGAAAGTTGGGAAAACCACAAGGCCATTCAGATTTGACCTAGATTGCATCCCCAGTGAATATACAGTAGAGGTGAAGAATAGGTTTAAGGGACTAGATTTGATAGACAGAGTGCCTGAAGAACTATGGACAGAGGTCCGTGACATTGTAAAGGAGGCAGCAATCACCACCATCCAAAGAAAAAGAAATGCAAAAAAGCAAAGTGGCTGTCTGATGAGGCTTTACACATAGCAGAGGAAAGAAGGAAAGCTAAAGGCAAAGGGGAAAAGGAAAGATTTGCCCAACTGAATGCAGGTTTCCAGAGAACAGCAAGGAGAGATAAGGAGGCTTTCCTGAATGAACAATGCAAAGTAATAGAGGAAAACAATAGATTGGGAAGGACTAGAGATCTCTTCAAGAAAATTGGAGAAATCAAGGGAACGTTCCATGCAAAGCTGGCCATGATAAAGGACAAAAACGGTAGGGACCTAACAGAAGCAGAAGAGATTAGGAAAAGATGGCAAGAATACACAGAAGAACTATACAAGAAGGACCTCAATGTCCTTGACAACCACAATGGTATAATCACTGACCTCGAACCAGACATCCTGGAAAGTGAAATGGGCCTTAGAAAGCATTACTAACAACAAAGCTAGTGGAGGTGATTGTATCCCAGCTGAGTTATTCAAAGTCTTAAAAGAAGATGCTGTTAAAGTGCTGCACTCAATTTGCCAACAAATTTGGAAAACACAACAGTGGCCACAGGATTGGAAAAGGTCAGTGTACATTCCAATCCCAAAGAAGGGCAATGTCAAGGAATGTTCAAACTATCACACAATTGCACTCATTTCACACGCTAGCAAGGTCATGCTCAAAATCCTACAAGCTAGGCTCCAACAGTACGTGGATAGAGAACTGCCAGAAGTACAAGCTGGGTTTCGAAGAGGTAGAGGAACCAGAGATCAAATTGCCAACATTCGCTGGATTATGGAGAAAGCAAGAGAGTACCAGAAAAACATCTACTTCTGCTTCATTGACTATGCTAAAGCCTTTGATTGTGTGGATCACAGTAAACTATGGCAGGTTCTTAAAGAGATGGGAGTACCAGACCACCTCACATGTCTCCTGAGAAACCTGTATAAGGGTCAGGAAGCAACAGTTAGAACCGCATATGGAACAACTGATTGGTTTAGCATAGGAAAAGGAGTACGACAAGGATGTATATTGTCACCTTGCCTATTTAATTTATATGCAGAGTACATCATGTGAAATGTTGGCCTGGATGAATCACAAGCTGGAGTTAAGATTGCTGGGGAAAAGATCAATAACCTCAGATATGCAGACGATACCACTCTGATGGCAGAAAGTGAAGAGGACCTAAAGAGCCTCTTGCTCAGGGTGAAAGAGGAGAGCGCAAAAGTGGGCTTGAAGCTCAACATCAAAAAAACTAAGATCATGGCATCTGGCCCCATCACTCCTTGGCAAATAGAAGGGGAAGTCATAGAAGTAGTGACAGACTTCACGTTCCTAGGATCCCAGATCACTGCAGATGGTGACTGCAGCCATGAAATTAAAAGACGCCTGCTCCTTGGGAGGAAAGCGATGGCAAACCTAAACAGCATGATAAAAAGCAGAGACATCACCTTGCCAACAAAAGTCCGCATGGTCAAAGCAATGGTATTCCCCGTAGTAATGTATGGCTGCGAGAGTTGGACTATAAGGAAGGCTGAGCGCCGAAGAATAGATTCTTTTGAACTATGGTGCTGGAGAAGACTCTTAAGAGTCCCTTGGACTGCAAGGAGATCAAATCAGTCAATCCTAAAAGAAATCAACCCTGATTGTTCCCTGGAAGGCCAGATCCTGAAGCTGAAGCTCAAACACTTTGGCCACCAAATGAGAAGGGAGCATTCACTGGAGAAGACCCTGATGCTGGGAAAGATTGAAGGTCAAAGAAGAAGGGGACGGCAAAGGATGAGATGGTTAGACAGTGTCATCGATGCAACAAACATGAAATTGAGCAAACTTTAGCGGACAGCGGAAGACAGGAGGGCCTGGCGTAAACTGGTCCATGGGGTCGCGAAGAGTCGGACTCGACTGTGCGACTGAACAACAACAACAACAAAGGGGAAACCTACTGGAAAAGAAGTGTAGGGGTAGGGTGAGTGCTCTGGGCCCTCCCAAGGAGACCCAGAACAGTGGTAGCAGACATTAGAGAACCTTTATAGCTGCTGCCCGTGACAAGGTCCATCAAAGTCTACTATAAACCTCTTATATCTGAGGTAGGAGACAACATCCAAGAAAGGCCTTGGCCTCTGTCTTATTGGTTGTCTCTTCAAGGCAACTGGTTGGCACCTGTATGAAACAGGGTGCTGGACGAGATGGACCATTGGTTTGATTCAGCAGGACATTTTTTATGGTTTTATGCACAGTTGTCATGAGTGGCAGATCACTAGCTATGGGATATGTTGCTTAGAGAGGTCAGTGATCATGGAATGTTAGAGTTGGAAGGGACCTTACAGGTCATCTAGTCCAACCCCCTGCACTCTGCAGGAGCATAGCCAAAAGATAGCCCTACCCCATACCCGAAAGATGGTCATCCAGCCTCCGCTTGAAAACGGAGCATCCAACCAGCTGCCACGAGAGGTGTAATTTGCCACAAGAAGTGGAAGGGTGCTGTCCCGGGGCTCAGGGAGGCTGGGAAAGCTTTCTCGCCCCGCCCCCCCCCCGCCGGCGCCTGCAGCGCGAATGGCCACAAGCTCCCCAGGGGCGCCTTCTGAGGCCGGGAGCCAGAACGACCTCTCGCGGCTGATGTCCGAGCCAGGTTCTAAGGAGAGTTCTGATTTGATTTGATCTAAAATCCATGTATTTGTCTTTTTGGCAATCCACGCTTTCTGTAAAATTCTACTGCAACACCACATTTCAAATTAATCAACTTTCTTTCTGTCGGCTTTCTTCATTGTCCAACTTTCACACCATAATGGGGAATACTATGGTATGAATTATCTTGATCTTAGTTGCCAGTGACATATCCTCACACTTAAGAATCTTTTCTAGCTCCTTCTGATTTCTTAGTTGCAGTCTCCTTTTTGATTGATGATGGAGCCAAGGAATAGAAAATCTTGAACAATTTCAATTTCTTCATCAGCAACCTTAAAGCTGTGTAATTCCCCAGTAGTCATATTTGTCTTCTTGATGTTCAGCTGTCCGGCATCTCTGCTCTTATGTTATTTCTATGTTTTGCTGTTTTAATTAATAGTTTCATTCCCTTACATTGTATGTTTTGGTGACATATTTATATGTGAACTCCCTTGAGTCTTTTCAGTATGGTTAAAAGAATTAAAATGCTTGTGCCTTCTTGTTGCAGTAAGGAAACTGACTAATACATTCAGAAGCCACCTGAATATCAGAAGGCCTACCACTTTTCTTTTCAGAGGAGACTTGCATGTTCCTGGGTGTTATCACACCAGCACCTCTAAGGCATAGGCACCACTCATGCAGAGAGAACTTGTGCACTTCAGTTTGTATGTTCTGCTGCTTCTAGAGGCTTAGTTATATAGTTATATGCTTCTAGAGGCTTAGAAATATAGAATCAGCCGTCCTTGGTATATTGATGACAGTTACACCAAAACCTACAGATGATTTTATTCAGTGGTCTAGGAGTATGGTAACTCTGACAACCAGTGTCATTGTGACATTACTTCTAGCTGCAGTAAACAACTAGAAATGGAAACTCTAGTACATAGCTTATGGGGTAGAGTGTTATTAATATGACAAGGACAGCTGACTCTGTATTTCATTCAATATCTATTTAGCTTGTGAATTATTACTATTTTAAAAACTTAGATGCAGCATACAACAAAACATAGACCTCCCCTTACACAGCTAGGCTTTCTAAATGGGAGGAGTTAATGACCTAGTAAGCAACCATAGTTTTATATCCAATAAGTCAGACTGAGAAATTTTTGCACAGTAGTTTTGCCATATAGTTTAGCATTTGACTCTGGCTAGTTTCAAGCATTCTTTTGAAGTCTTATGAAACATAGAAGATTAGACAAACTCATATCTGAAAGTTCGCTGATGAAATCCTTTTAATGAGCAGACATCCAAAATTCAACAGATTTAATCTCTTAAGGATATGTTGGATACAATTTTATTGGACATCTTTGCTCCTTGGATTCCTAATACAACAAGCCACATTTTTACCTCTCCTAAATCTTGGACACACTCAAGGTCTTCATTGCCCTGAATACTTCAAGATCCTTTCTATGATGGAAGAGATCATAGCAAACTGTTCTTTTTCATTAAATCATTTGCATCTACTATCAAGGGAGGGAACAGCTTGGCCATATTAGCCTGTTCTGTACCTTTTTCTAGTTCTACAATATCCTCTTTGATATGGAGTACACTTTATTGCATTTCCCACAGTACACTGAGCACACAAACAGTACCCCATTAAGCTATATTGTAGATGGGTATGGTGGCATTATGGTGACTTGTTATTTTAATTTGTCTTATTGAGATCATGAAGGATAGTTCATTGAGATCTGTTTCCTGAGAAAGAGCAGCTTACTCAGGCTTCTTCAGTAGCTATGTAAAGGCAGAGTGTTTTTATTTTCCAGTTTGCAAAGTTTCATTCTTAATTTATATGTGGTCTTATCATTCATTTATTTGCTCATTCACCCAGTTTGCATGAGTCCCATTGAAGCCAAAGAGGAATTATACTGCACAATTTCATACTGAAACTAAACCTGCATACCCTTATCTGAAATTAAGACATTCTTCATCTCCACTCCTAATTCTTCCTCCTATTATCATTTCCCTTATGCCAAGCTTTAGATTGTTACCTCTTCAAGGTATGGACCAGTAATTTTGTATTCTGTAAATTGCTAAGAATACCAATGGCAAAATAAATAATACCATTTACTAGCAGACTATCTTCTGGAATATCTCTCTGCCTAAGCATACAAGAAGTTCTAATGAACTACCTAGAATTACGTCTGCAGAATTAGTCTGATCCTTAAAATTAAATTCAGAGCTGCCTGCAAGAATAGTTAGTAAGGGGAGCTTTGAAAAGATATCAGTTAATATTATGAGACAGAAAGAGTTGTGTTATGCATGCTATTACCAGAATGAAGTAGTTAGCACAGACTGTAAAATGCTAATAATTCTCACACTATCTGCAAAATAAGGATAAATTCTTTCCATTTTCTGTGGCTCTGAAAGCTTTCATTCTATTAAAGGTGCTTTTATAGAACTTTGGATTAAAATATCTTTATTTTCTTGACATTTTTCTAGGAAATTATTCAAACAGCCTGCCAGACTTAAAAAGTTTAAGACTGAAATGTGTTCTATGATAAAGCTCTATCTGTGGTCTCTAGCACATTTTTATCCCACCATTCCCACAAAGAGCTCATGGTTCTTCTTTCCTCATTGTATCCTCACAACAACCCTGTGAGGTGGGTTATGGTGAGAGAGGGAACAGGCCAAGTTTATCCAATGAATTTCATGTGGCTTTGAACCTGGGACTCTCAGATCCTCTTCCAGTCTAACCCATGTACTTCACTGACTCTCTTTAAGTAGTGCGTAGGTTGCTCAAAGTCAACAATATGACCCTGTAAGAATATATCAATGAACTACCCTTTAAGAAGATGGATTTTTTTTAAAAAAATCAGTGTACTGGGTGTTATTGTTGGCACCCTTTGTTTTAAGAAAACTGTTTCCCTGCAATTTTAAATATTCTTATGCAGTTAGGGCATTTTAATGGTACAATTATATTTACCTCATAAAGCTTTTTTCATGAGCCTAAAGAAATTGCAGGAAGTGGGGCCCAACTTTATAATCATTCTTCTCCAGAAAGAAATGCATCAGTGGTAGTAAAAATGTTTAGGAACAAGTATCCTGGACTTCAGGAAAGCTGATTTCAATAAACTCAGAGATCTAATAGGTAGGATCCCATGGCTGGAAATGCTGAAGGGAAAATCTGCACAGGAAGGATGGGTGATGCTGAAAAATGAAGTGCTTAAGGCACAATCTCAAACTGTTCCGGTAAGAAAGAAAGGTGGGAGACGGGTAATGAAGCCAAGGTGGCTGAACAAGGAACTCTCTGAGGAGCTGAAACTAAAAAGGGAAATGTACAGGAAATGGAAGGAGGGTCAAATTACTGAGGGTGAATACAAGACACGAGCACAAATCTGTAGGAATGGTGTCAGAAAGGCTAAAGCACAGATGGAGCTGAGGCTTGCAAGGGATGCAAAAAATAACAAGAAAAATTTCTATGCCTATGTTCGGAGCAAAAAGAGGAACAGGGATGGAGTAAGCTCATTGCTAGGGGAAGATGGTCAAGCCTTAACAAGGGATGAAGACAAAGCGGAATTACTCAACTCTCACTTTGTGTCGGTCTTTAACCATAAAGTGAGCTGTATACAAACTGAAGAATGCAGGGCATATGAAGGAAAGGGGAACTGCCAGTTCAGAATAAGTAAGGAAATAGTTAGAGAACATCTAGCTGCTTTAAATACTTTCAAATCTCCAGGGCCGGATGGCTTGCATCCGAGGGTGCTAAAAGAAATTGCAGATGTTATTTCAGAGCATCTGGCTATAATCTTTGAGAGGTCCTGGAGTATGGGTGTTGTGCCGGAAGACTGGCGAATGTTGTCCCAATCTTCAAGAAGGGGAAAAAGACAGACCCGGGAAATTATAGGCCTGTCAGTTTGACATCAATACCTGGGAAAATTCTGGAGCAGATTATTAAACGCTCTGTCTGTGAACACCTTGAACAAAATGAGTTAATTGGTAATAGCCAGCATGGGTTTATGAAGAATAAGTCATGCCAGACTAACCTTATCTCCTTTTTTGACAGAGTTACTAAAATGGTTGACTCTGGCAATGGCGTGGATATAGTGTATCTAGATTTCAGTAAAGCATTTGACAAAGTTTCTCATGATATCCTTGAGGATAAGCTGGTTAAGTGTGGGCTGGATGGCGCAACCGTTGGGTGGATTCATGGTTGGTTGAAAAATCGTACCCAACGAGTGCTCGTAAATGGCTCTGCGTCTACGTGGAGAGAAGTCTCGAGTGGAGTACCACAGGGCTCGGTCCTAGGCCCGGTGTTATTCAATGTTTTTATAAATGACCTGGATGAAGACATAGAGGGGATGCTTATCAAATTTGCAGATGACACAAAGCTGGGTGGGATTGCTAATTTTGAAAAAGACAGAGTCAGGATTCAGAAGGATCTTGATAGGCTGGAACAGTGGGCTGAGACAAATAAAATGAATTTCAATAAAGATAAGTGCAAAGTCCTACACTTAAGTACAAAAAATCAAAGGCACAGATATAGAATGGGAGGGACTTGTCTTGACAGCAGCACATGTGAAAGGGATCTAGGTGTTATGGTTGATCACAAGCTAAACATGAGCCTGCAGTGTGATGCAGCTGTGAAGAAAGCTAATGCAATCTTAGGATGCATTAGCAGAAGCATTGTGTCCAGATCACGGGAGGTGGTAGTTCCCCTGTATTCTGCTATGGTCTGGCCCCACCTGGAGTACTGTGTCCAGTTTTGGGCACCACGTTTTCAGAAGGATGTTGACAGACTCGAGCGGGTCCAGAGGAGGGCGACCAGGATGGTGAGAGGGTTGGAGTCCAAGTCTTATGAGGAAAGGCTGAGGGAGTTGGGTATGTTTAGCCTGGGAAAGAGAAGGTTTAGAGGGGACATGATTACAGTCTTCAAGTATTTGAAGGGCTGTCATGTAGAAGATGGAGTGGATCTATTCTCTCTTGCTCCGGATTGCAAGACTAGATCTAATGGGTGGAAATTACAAGGGAGTCGTTACCGGCTTAATATCAGGAGAAACTTCCTGACTGTAAGAGTGGAACAAACTGCCTCGGGAGGTGGTGGATGCTCCTTCGCTGGACGTTTTCAAGAGGAGACTGGACAACCATCTTTTGGGTATGTTGTAGGTATGTAGCGGTTTCGGCTGTGTTCCTGCAGAGTGCAGGGGGCTGGACTAGATGGCCTGCAAGGTCCCTTCCAACTCTAACATTCTATGATTCTATGATAAGTAAACAACGACCCTAATTCATAATCTCTTCCATGTCATATAATAGCATTCAGGTTCCATCTATCACTATTTTGTTGAGCACTGGTTTATATTTACATATATTACATAATAATTATTTCAACATAGACGTAATCAATAATACAAATTAGCAAAAATGAAATTAAAGCCTTAGCATAATGAAACCAGTCTACTACAAATCATATTCTATTAGTTCGAAACAAGAAAGGTAAGTTTGCTGCAGCTTGGGAAATACATCTGTGACTGAAGTGACAAACCAGTTAGTTATTATCAGAGGAAAAAGTTACATGCCTATTACTAGAGTCAGTGTGTGCAAGTGTGTGCTACTTTGAAAACTAAAAGTAGATAAATCAAAGAATTCAACTTGCTCAGTAATATTAATTTTAAAGTCATTTCCACGGGTTTCAAAAGGAAACACATTTCTAGATGCAACCCCACCAAATTGGGAAGAAATTCTCAGAGACTGCATTGTTAGATATGTCAGATTGTTGGAATTGTCGGATTGCTAGAATAGTCAGAAATGACAACTCCTTGTTCCCATATATTGGAAACAATTCTGTTTAGATACAGAGGATACACTATATTTATAAATGGCCGTTATTTGGATCACATCTTGCTTAATAAATTTCTGTCCATACATCCTATCCTATTAGGGAAATGAATAAGCCATTATTTGAAGCCCCTAATACTAAAGTTCTTTAGACAATTCAGGTACAAACTGGAGTATTTTTTTCAGTTTATTAATAACATTCTTAACTAGTTTTAGCATTACACTACTTTGCAATACTTTGCAAAAAGATTTAAATATTTATAATTGACAAATTTATGAAGACACTGCCTCATTTCTAAAGAGTGCTACTTAATATCCTAGTTATCCACTTCTCTAGAAGAAACAGTGGGAGATACATACAAAGGAGAATAAAGAAACTATAAGGCACAGAAACCCAGATTCCTCAAGTAACACAGAAAGATATTTCCACACCATGTTCTAAACCTGCAACACTGTCCTTCATTTCTAGGATGCCAGGAACATCCGTGTTGCTGCTGCAAGGAGAACTGGGACAGAGGGACACTAGAACACATGATGGTGCTGGTAGGATAGCAGCTAGAGGGACAGACTCCTTAACTTCAGTTTCTACAATATGAGTGGTGTCCTGATCAGCTAGTGAGTTACTGTCAAGCCTTTGCAATTCTTCCAGCTTTTTCTCTTTCAAAGGCAGGCCACTAAAATCATATTCTAGTGTATCATCCAGATTATCTTCCCCAAGACGAGAATGCCTCTCTTTGTTTGTGGAAATCTGGAAACAAAGAAGAAACTGAGAAGTTATATTCCCTTAGGATTCATGACCCTGGTTCATACACACATTTCAGTTGGTGGAGGAACACTGTTGGCATTCATCTCCTGCACCTGATGTTAACTTCTAAACAAAACTCTTAAAAAAGCTTCTGATTGCCCAGAAACCTAATCTGTATGGTCCTTTCTACTCAAAAAAGGGGGGATGACCACACAAGTAGGTTCATCACACAATCAGGTGTCCTTTTATGAACTTGTTCACTAAGGATGTTAGCTGCTTGGTGGAATGATGCCAGAGCTTCTATCACATGAAGGCAAATGCGGAATCAGGTATACTCATTTTGGGCTAACTCACCCTGTAGTCTAATAAAGGACCTTTGAGATATTGTAGGGGGAAAACACTATTACTCTAAAAGGATGGTAACAGCAGTTCTTGGGAATAAACACATGCTAATCAGATGAAAACTCCCTCTGTGTACATTCAACTTAACAATGTTAGCTGGCTTTGATCTGAGGAAGATAAAGTCAAGATAAAGAAAATATATGCTTTTTTTAAATTTTAATTTTGAAACACAGGTTTCTTCTTGGTTTCAGGTGGGTTTGTGCTTATGGTGTTTATGCAAACTAGTTCTCAGAACTGTCTATAAGAACATAAGAGAAGCCAAATGTTAGATCAGGCCAATGGCCCATCCAGTTCAACACTCTGTCACACAGTGGCCAAAAATACCAGGTGCCATCAGGAGGTCCAGCAGTGGGACCAGGACACTAGAAGCCCTCCCACTGTTGATCCCCCCAAGCACCAAGAAGACAGAGCATCACTTGCCCCTGAGTCCCTATCTATACCTTGTGGCTAATAGCCACTGATGGACCTCTGCTCCATATATTTATCTAATTCCCTCTTGAAGTTGTCCATGATTGTAGCCGCCACCACCTCCTGTGGCAGTGAATTCCAAGTGTTAATCACTCTTTGAGTTAAGAAATACTTCCTTTTATCTGTTCTAACCTGACTGTTCAGCAATTTCATTGAGTGCCCGCGAGTTCTTGTATTGTGAGAAAGGGAGAAAAGTACCTCTTTCTCTACCTGCCCTATCCCATGCATTATCTTATAAACCTCAATCATGTCACCCTTCAGCCATCGTTTCTCCAAGCTAAAGAGCCCCAAGCGCCTCAACCTTTCCTCATAGGAAAAGTTCTCCAACCCTTTTATCATACTAGTTGCCCTTTTCTGCCCTTTTCCAATGCTATAATATCCTTTTTGAGGTGTGGTGACCAGAACTGTACACAGTATTCCAAATGAGGTCACACCATTGATTTATATAGGGGCATTATGATATTGGCTGATCTGTTTTCAATACCCTTCCTAATAATCCCCAACATAGCATTGGCCTTTTTTATTGCAGTTGCACACTGTCTTGACATTTTCAGTGAGCCCAAGTTTCCATATATATATATATATACACACACACACATACACACACACCATCCAAGTGTCATGTGACAGGTTGTTCCCACCCACCAAAGACTTTATTATTTTAATGGGAGGTTTGGAAATGAGTCTACTCTCAACCATGACACCTTCTACAGTTCTCATATGAAATATTTCTAGACACAAGTGGAATAGTCACTTCATACTGTGGTATCAGGTCAGAAACAATTCTAAAATTATCTTTCAATCTATAAGCTTGCACATATGTTTCTCATGAATAGAATGGCTCCTGTGCCTTTAAGAATTGCACAAATGGACTATTTTGCCAGGTGCAGTTTTTCAAGCCACAGTCCAGCAGGTATGGGCAAAACTGCATCTGGCAAGTTTTCCCCTTGTGTACAATACTTGAAGGTAGAGGAGCACAAGGAGTCAGATGAGGACTGAACTCAGCCCTTGTACACACAGAATCACTCCCTCAGATGCAGTCCAATGCATTTTGAAGCTGTTACCGCCTCTAAGGGAAGTTTTCCTGCTCTGTTATTGCTTTTCATCTCCCACCAGGTAGCTCCAACTGTTTCGTTTGAAAATATCATATGTAATTATATTCTGCCACTGCTTGCAAAGATTAAACATATAAAACTAACCAGGAAGAAGGGAACTTTGGGTAATCTCCCTTTCACCAGAGGTAAAACATATTTTGTTACAACCGTTTCTTTCCCAAAGCAAGGTACTACTCATAGGGCTACCAGCCTCCAGGTGGGCCCTGAGGATCCCCCAGAATTGCAGCTCAACTCCAGACTACAGAGACCAGCTCCCCTGGAGAAAATAGATGGTTTGGAGGATAGACTCTATGACATTGTACCCCACTGAGTTCCCTGTCCTCTTCAGGCTGCATCCCCAAATCTCCAGTTGTTTCCCAATCTGAATCTGGCAACCCTACCACGCATCCCCTGCAGGTGGCCAGGCAGGACCTGGCAAACCCTACTTTCTGGCCCTGTTCTTTTGTCTCTGGAAATGGCTTCTAATTGTAATATTACTGAAGATATAAAGTTGTATTGCTATTTGGCATCTCTAGGAAGCAAAGTGCATTATGCTGTCATGTACATCCCCCAGACATCCCCCCCATGGCAAAGGGAAGGCACAAGCTACTAGTTACTAGTGCCCTGAGTGAGCTGGCATATGAATGAAGAAACATCAATACAGCAAACAGCCCAAGTGATCATTACCTTCCCATTGCTCACTCCCTAAGCAAGTATCAATCAGGCAAAAGAGGAAGAAGGGCCAAGTGTGAGCACCATCAGCTACACTGTGTGCACTTGCATGTGCAGGGGGACACCATCAGCTGCCAGCTAAAAGCCACTGGATATTCCTCTTCCTACTGTTAAGGCTGATCTTTTTAAAAAACAATCCTGTACATTTAAACAGGGATATGGCAAGACTATACCTCAAGCTTGTCCCACCACCACATCTACACATTTTACCTGCTGAAATTCTGCTTTTTGCTTGCCACTTAACTCGATTATCTGCTATAACCTTGAGAGACTTCCCATCCCCACCAGCTAAATAGCCTTTTTTTCCATCCCCAAAGACCTGAAGAGACCCATCAGCCCATACTGGAAAATCGTTCTTACCTCTTCATCTGAAATATACTCAGAATCCATTATTTCAGTCCTGAAGTAAAGTAAATTCTGGTTGAGAGAAGAATGGAAAGTAGTTAGCAGACCTGAAAAGGAAAACATTTTTGCCTCAGATATAGAGCTTGACTTTTTGATGGTTTTAAAATACAAGAGCTGCTTTGAACCCCTTTTTAAAAAACAGATAGAATATTTGTAGGATTAAAAAAAAATCAGCAAAAATAAAAGTATAAAAAACAAATTTAGCCTAAACACCTGTACTCCTATGTCTACTTGAAAATATTATATATAGCTGCTTAGCAGCAGTTAGCGATAATAGAATGATAGAAAGCACTCAGGCTTTAGACCTACAGGCAGCATGACAGTATTGCAGAGATATAAATAAATATAACTTTAAACAAAAGGCCATCTGGTAACATTGAAGAATGTGATTTAATCCTACTACCTCTACAAAAAAAATAAATGTTTTATCAGCCATTAATACAAAGGTCCAAGAATTTTCCAAATATACATACAGGTAGGCTCAAAATGTCATGAGGCACTGTAGTATTTAGGTTTTCAAACTAAACTGTGAAAACTTCACCAAGACAAGCAAGGTTTAAGAAAAAGTATGTGTGTATGGGGGGGACGGACGGACCATGCAGGCTTTTGTTCATTGTGAGCAAGAGTTGCCATTTCCTGTTTATTTGTAGCTAGCTGTTCTACAGGGTTAATCACTTTAACTAGGTTTATGGAATAGTTAAAGGTTTCTTATTGCAAGAAAAAAAATGATGGGCATGACTTGTACAAACACTTACATATGATAGCACCATTTAAATTTAGGACCAGAGCTGGTCTCCCTTGCTAGGTAGGGCAGCTGCTAGGGTTGCCAAGTCTAACTCAGGAAATATCTGGGGACTTTGGGGGTGGAGCCAGGAGCAAGGATGTAATATCATTTTTGTGATGTCACTAGGGTTGCCAGGTGAGACTGACAAGCTGGAAGGGAGTTCTGGTTGTCACATTTAAGCATTCCTTTCAAAAGCATTTCTTTTAAATGCTTTCCCTCCATTGGAAATAATGGAGGATGGGGGCACCTTCTTTTGGGGCTCATAGAATTGGACCCACTGGTCCAATCTTTCTGAAGTATGTTTTTTACCAGAAGAGTCACCATCAGCTATGCTGAAAATTTGGTGTCTCGGCCTCAAAAGACAGCCCCCCCCCAAAAAAAAAAAAAAAACACCAAGCCTTTCCGGATATACTACTTTGTACAACTTGAAGAATTTCAACAAATTGGAAATCTTCTAACAACTTCAGAAAGATTATTCTACAAAACTGGAGAAGCCTCTTTAAAAGCCCTAGATCGAGCAGTTGTCTATCCAGCAGGGTTGTCAAGTCTGACTTGGGAAGTTCCTGGAGATCTGGGGATAGTACCTGGGGAGGGTAGAATTTGGGAATGGGAGAGATCTCACCGGATATGTGACACACAGAATCATCCTTCCAAAGCTGTCATTTTCCTCCAGGGAGCTCAGAGCTGTATATTGTTCTGCCTTTGTCCTTTTTACCCTTATAACAATCCTGTGAGGTAGGTTAGGCTGAGAGAGAGTAACTGGTCCAAGGTAACCCAAGAACTTGCATGGCAGACTAGCGATTAGAAACTGGTTTCCCAAATCTTAGTCCAATACTGTAACCACTACACCATACTGACTCTCCATGAATATGTTGATTTTGGACCAAAGAAGAAGAAAAATGAACTTGTTGGTAGTTTCCAGAAACTCAAATACAAAAATACATATGAGTACAATTTTTCATGACCTTCATTGAAGCGGGGTGTGTGTGTGTGTGTGTGTGCTTAAATTGTGGAAAGGCAGATTTAAATTTCACCTGCAGAACCTTTGCATCCATAGTGGCTGCAGATGCACTTTGGAGGTTTTCAAGAAAGGAATTTATTTATTTATTACATTTAAACATCTCCTTTTTGCCAAAACACTCAAAGTGATTCACAATTTACAACCATGATTATTCCTTGGACCCAGCTTTGGCAGCACAATTCCAAATATGTATATTCAGAAATTGCTGATCTAAGTCCAGTTTTGCAACTAATGGCCATCTATGTAAATTCTCATCCTCATCAAAAGATGCATCTGGAGCATTTTGATGGATTCAGTACTCATGTAGACACACATCTACTTGCACATCTATAATGTGTGTGGATGTAAATTTTGAGGGACTGGAGTAATTGAGTTCAGTAGGATAACTATTTGGTAAAGGTAAATAGGACTGCACCCAAAATACCTTTAGGGAAATTCAATAATAGATGCATCTTTAATTTTTTTCTCTTCATGATTCTCCAAATATATTTTAGTCTTTTAAAATGTCTATCTGCAACTAAAATTCAGGGGGGGAAACCTAGTAACGTGGTTTGCAATCCTAATAACACTTTCCTGGAAGTAAGTCCCACTGAATAAAATGTGACTTAGTTCTGAGTATACCCACTTAAGGCTTGTTCCCAGAACCTAGCATTCACATCAGTGAGCAACATAGACTTTGGCTAAATCTGGACAGGGGGGCAGTGCATAGCAGAGTCAGTTCCTTCTGACCAAACTCCTTTCCAGAACAGTACCACACCCTTCCTTTTTGGGTCCCGTTACAACACATCTCATTTCAACCCATTTGGGGGCTGGACATGAAAGAGCACCTGTGAAAGCAGGAAGCAGCCCCAGGTGAAAGGAGGAAAGCACTTACAAGGTTGTGATCTTTCTGATACTTAGCTCAGACCAAGTTTAGCTTTGCCGCTATACAATAAAATGAAATTCTATTCTTGTATGACAGCATTAGGTGTTAATCACTGGAACAACAACAAGAACAAAGAAGATGTTCTGGGCTGGCCAGACTATTTCAGTTCTGTTCCAAAGACTTGGCTGTAATCTTGAATGTCAGGACTTAAAAGAATGGTATCTGTTTGTTAGTTTCCTTCCCAAGCTTGCAAATAAGAGCTAACAATTCCAAGTCTGAGAAACAGATAATTAAAATCATGTTAAAGGCAAAACATTATTTTGACATAATTCAGGTTTTAACCTTAATAGGTGATTGCTTGTTTTTCATTATATTTATTTTCTTAGTGCTTAGACGAATTACTAGTATCAATGCCAAAGCTAGCATTTACTAAATGCTCTTGAATGTCACCTTTCAGATATTGTCAAATAGAGCCAGTGTGATGTAGTGGATAAGAGTGTCAGACTAGTATCTGGGCAACCCAGGTCCAAATCCCCACTACTGCTATGGAAGCTTGCTGGGTGGCCATGGACCCATCACAAGCTCTCAGCCTGGTCCACCTCACAGGGTTGTTATTTTGAGAAAGTAAGGGAGGGGAGAATGATGTTCCAAAAGGTGCTTTAAGTCTGAAATGGGGAGCAAAGCTTGGATACAAATAAATAAATGAATAGCTATAATACAAATTAAAAAATCAGGATGGGTACTGCTGACCTGTTAAAAAATACTGTGTTTGCATGTCACAGTCAAATGCTAAATACCATTTTAGGTCAGCTATAAATAATGTCAGGTACTAACTGGCAATGAATGTCAAATATTTAAAATGGTAATTAAAATTGTGTAGGAATCTGCGATGATAAACACATCCTGCAATTATTCAGATCCTCGTTGACATCAGCAGGTTGGTTCCTATGAAGCATGAATGGCAGCTGCTCATAGAGATGGCTCTTTCTCAACTCACTGCAGCATCAAAAGAGCCTGCATTACTAGTGAAAACAATGCCAGTAGAAAGTGTGATTTGGCCCTGTTCTCTTCACTGCAACTCCCCAGGCCACATGGCTTTCGTTCGCATGGGTGATGTGACCATCAGCATGGGATAGGCAAAATCTGTATTCAAAATGCAATTTTGCTCCTGAGCCTTGATTGATTGAATTTATAGACCACCCTCTCTCTGAGGGCTCAGGGCAGTGTACATCATATATTCATATATCAATAAAACAGTACAAGTTCGATAAAAACAATTAAAACAATATAATATTACAATGTGATCTAATGGTGTCTGATGTCAATTTATGCTCTCACCATGGAGGGGGGGAAGGGAAAGAGGTGGAGGCCAGGCTCGATGGTAGACCATTGCTGTTCTCAACCATAGGCCTGGTGGAACATCTCTGTCTTGCAGGCCCTGTGGAACTGCCCCAGGTCCTATAGGGCATGGATGTCACCATGCTGGAGCCAGGGCTGAAAAGGGTCTGGTGCTGGTTGAGGATAGCTGGATATGTTTCGGGCCAGGGATCACCAGAAGATTTTGCTCCCCAGACTGTAATGCTCTTTGGTGGGTATGTCAGGAGAGGCAGTCCCAAAGGTACACTGGCCTCAGACTGTTCAAGGCCTTGAAAGTTAATACCAGAACCTTGAATCTGACCTAGTACTCAATCTGGAGCCAATGCAACCAGAATAGCACTGATTGCATGTGTGCTCTTAAAGGGGTCCCTGTGAGGACCCGGGCTGCTGCATTCTGGACCCGTTGCTACTTCTAGATTGGTCTCAAGGGTAGGCCAACATTGAGGGCATTAGAATAATCCACTCTGGAGGTGACCATTGCATGGATTACTGTGGAGAGGTCAGAGGGAGACAGGAAAAGGGCCAGTTGCCAGGCCTGGTGCAATTGTAAAAATGCTAGCCCAGCAACAGTTGGGACTTTGGCCCCAATTGATAAGGAGGTATCAAAGAACATGCCTAGGTTCTTAGCAGTTGGTACAGGTATTAAAGGGGCCCTGTCAAGAGCTGGAAGATGGCATCCCACCCGTGAGTCGCCCCTACCCAGCCAGAGAACCTCTGTCTTTTGCTGATTCAGCTTCAATTGGCTCTGTTTTAGCCATCCAGCCATGGCCTCCATACCCTCAACCAAATTAATGGGGCAGTATCTGGCTGACTGTCCATTAACAGATATAGCTGGGTGTCATCAGTGTACTGATGGCAACTCAGCCCATACCTCCCTGCTAGCTGGGTGAGAGGGCACACATAGATGTTAAATAACATCAGAGAGAGGATTGCCCCTTGAGGGACTCCACAACTAAAGGATGGCATGAGGATACCCTCTCTCCTAGTGCTACTCTCTGTCCCCAACCCCGGAGAAATGAGGTGAGCCACTTCAAGGCAACCCCTCGAACATATGTTCAATGTGGTTAAATACAGATGTGCTAAAGCCCCCCTCTCCCAATTGTTGGATGCATTGACTAAGCAGTGGCTTTAAGACCCATATTTCCTCTGTGGTTGTATGCATTAAAACCAATACATACACTTTATAGTCTTGGACTTTGGATGCAAAGCCCAAATTTTTTTTTTTTGGGGGGGAACAAAGATTTTATCAACTCTTTTGACTTTTGGAATATGATTCCTAATTTAGGAATGATATTTAGTTGAAGACTGCTTTTTATTGTTCAGGATTAGCAAAGGTTAATTGTGCTAATGGCTGTTAATTTCTAACATATCACTTATAAATGTGAAAAACAGACATTTCAGGACTGAAGGAGGATATGGATATTAAAGTTGTCCAAGTGTACCAAGTGCTGGTTTAGATGTTACTTGCCCTGTGTGCAGACTACATAAAAATCACTCAGTCATGTTAATATTCACAAAGGATGCGTAACATTCAACAGTTTATTACTTTGAGCATAGCCCTCGATATATCTGTCCCACAGAGCTGTGCACTTCTGGTAACAGTACTGGTGGGCTGCCACTATATATACCAGGTGTTTTGAGCAGTGTAAGCAATATTTTAGGGATGCAGCCCTATACACACCCACCTCGTAGTAACTTAGCCACACTGAACAAAATTACTTTTGAATCAGCACACACAGCACTGAACTGCCTATGCTTCTTTCCCCATGTGTATCTTTTCCACAAGGAGGGACTATTCTGCAGCCTGCACATGGGCTAAGTAATGTCTATTACTAGTGCTTTGTTTCTGGATCATTAATCATATAAAGAGTGCCAGCTTGGGAACCCTAGCACTTTCTTTTTAATTACTTGGTTGTCTTCTTAGTTTATCTTGAAAGCACCATACTGTTTATCAGTGAGGAATTCAGACTTGGAGATGAGATTTATAAAGATTTCAGTCCCCAAACCTTTTGATTAGTTTTGTTGCTTCTCTGTAGCTTTTAATAAAAGGCAGCTGTTTTTATTATCTCATTCTACCCCTGGAACTATAAAGAGCAAGCCAGCATTTAAATACTTCTGTCAGAATCTCCTGGTAGGCAGGCATGCTATATACAATTGAGAAAGATTATGTGTCTTCAATTAAAATGAGACAAAACTTCAGAATTCCTGGTTATTGGGAAATTCTGGTAATTCTCCCCCCCATCTTTAATGTAGATAAACCATTACATTAGATTTTGTTAAATTCTAGATCAGCTATACAATAGCCAAGCCATATAAAACAATGAATTTAAAGAAATAACCAACAGAAAGATCCAAAGACACCACAATGAGGGATGGGCAGAGACCAAAAAAAAGTTTGGTTCAGTTTGGGGTCTGTAGCAACCGCCAGACTGAACCCCAAATTGAACTGGCCTTACATGGACCAAACCAGCCTGGGACATTCAGGATGTGGAAGAATGGCCCCCAGGGTGCTAGAGACTACAAACTCACAGGGGATCTCCAGCTAACCCTCTACTTGTCCACCAAGTTTGGTAAAGATTGGACTGGGAAAGTGCTTTTAGAGGAGACATCAGGTGCAGGTTCTAGAGTATATAAAACAGACCCTGTGTGAGCTATATGCATCAAACTTGCAGATAACTTCCCTGGGATGCCTCCCTATATGCCCTCCAAGTTATGTACAGATTGGATTTGAGGGGTCTGAATTACAGCCCCCCAAAGAAGATGCCTCCAGGAAAGTGCTTTTGGGCGAGACATCAAGCACGGGTTCTGCTTTAATATTCTAAAAAGACCTACCAGTCTTGGAAGTCTGGGCTATCCAGATTTGAAAATATGCTGCCTAGTGGCACAGCTGTCTAATACAGTATTGATGTTATCCTCTGCAGTCAATAAAGACTGGATATTGATAGGACAGAGCTATTCTAACCTGCTCTCTCCAAGATGTTATTTGGAATAAAGACTCATACAGACCTCCTAGTATAAAGAATAATTAATATTTACTTACCTCTTTAAAAATTTGGGGTGTTTCTTGATCCAAAATGATCCCTAATCCTTCACTACTAACTTCTTTCTTGGACCAATGGTAGTTTCTTCCAGCAATTAATCCAGATTCCTTTAAACTATGGAGAAAAGCAAAATTAACAAGATTATTTGATGTCACCAAAAAAGGCTATATTTTGAAAAAAGGCATATTAGATCGTTTATCAGTTACTTCATTACCATGGTATCAGTACTTTCAACTGAAACATTTACTTCCAGTACATTCCAAGATATTGGGAAAAGATCGCTCATAGCCTTTGAAAAACTCCTCACAAATGATATCTATACCCACAAAGGTCTAACATCAATTTTATACAATCTTTTAATTCAAAATTATGATTCCAGACTGTTTCTATATCAAAAAAAGATGGGAACAAGACTGCAAAGTTGAATCTACCAAAAAACAGTGGCAGACTATTTGGAACACTTCTCCCCCTAAAACAAGATCTATTAATATTGAAATGCGGTAATTTAAAATCCTTACAAGGTGCTATTGGTCACCCACAAAGCTACACTATATTAATCCAGCTTTAAGTCCTACTTGCTGGAAACAATATGATGAATCTACCTCATTTTTTCACTGTTGGTGGGCCTGCAAACACATTGAACAGTTTTGGAACTTGGTGTAAGAACATATTTTTTATATCACAGAGGCCTCCCTTCCGATGCAACCAGAACTTTTATTGTTATCATTATGGCCTGAAGGCAGTATACCTAGGTCAACTAAAACTTTAACAGAATTTTTATTAGCAGCTGCTAGAACTGCAATACCTACAAGATGGAAAAACAGATCACCCAAATTGATTTTGCTATGGTTTGACAAAATATGGAGATTCTATGTAGTGGAAAAGATATCTTACCACAGTTAACAAAATGACAAAACAGAATCTAGTTCAGACCTTTTTTTGCAGTTCGGCATCAAATGTTAAGTTACATGCTATCAGTAGAAGAAGTTCCAAGTCATATCTACCCTATTGACCTCTTGCAGTTGTAATTCACTTGTTAAGTATATAATCTATTTAGAATGATTTCAATATCTTTGTTGTATTGTCCAGTCAATCCTGGTTTTCTTTTTTTCTTTTCTTCTGATACTGTTTTCTTATCATATATTGTTGGATGATGTTATTACTATGTTTTGGTGTTTACAATAAAATTTAAATTTAAAAAAGCACGGATTCTGGAGTGTATACAACGGGACCCTGTGTGAGCTAGAGACATCAAGCCCTCAGTGGACCTCCCTGGGACCCCATATGCCCTCCAAGTTATATGCAGATAGGGCTTGGAGGGGTCTGAATTATGCCCCCTCCCACTGCCACCCTATTCCTGGGAAGGTTGGCTCAGGCCTGCATTGCCTTCACTCTGCAAGCATACAGCGTGAGAGGGTGGCCCAAAGCCCTGAGTCCACTGAACACCCAATGTCCAACAGGAAAAAGTGGGTCAAAAATTCAAAATGGGGTGAGTTGGCCATGCCCAACCTGCAGTCACCTTGCTAGCTGGGCGAGTTACAAGGTAGGTCTCTGGTCTGGAATCTTGAGCCCTGGCTGGAACAAAGGGAAGACTTCTGTATGCAATCTGTTACACTGCCCCCACCCCAGGCTCTGGCTTGCAGCTGGTACAAGAAGGACATGGGTACTCAGATGTGTATAACTCTACTGCAATGGGGCACGGACTCAGAGTCCACCTGTCCATCAGTATGAATTCTACCACTCTGGAAACATATGTGAAGTCATGGCCAGCCACCCTCAGGTCTAAAAAGACAGGCTATGAAGGACAGGAAGACCAGACAGTTTTGACAGGGGCTTTCCAAAATTACCCCACAGAGCAGCTTGGCAGCCAGAGACCACAAGGAAGTAAAGCATGCCCACAATGTCCCAAGCCACACACACCCCGGACCCAAACACAAAGATCCCCTGGTCACTGTCCCCAGGTAAAGGAAATCTCTGGACAGATCTTTGCCATTAGTGGAAGACATTGTTTATAAAGATTATCTGTTTTGATTGTGAATTGTCCAAAGGGGTGGAAAGGGGTGGGAGCTTGCTTGTATGGAAAGATGCTTCTTGAAGAGGCGGATGTTTGCTGAAGTCGATGTCATTCCATATGGTAGGTGTTGTGCTATGAGGTAGATGTTGGATTGCTTAAGAGAACATAAGAACATAAGAGAAGCCAATGTTGGATCAGGCCAATGGCCCATCCAGTCCAACACTCTCTCACACAGTGGCCCAAAATACCAGGTGCCATCAGGAGGTCCAGCAGTGGGGCCAGGACACTAGAAGCCCTCCCACTGTTGCCCGCCCCAGCACCAAGAATACAGAGCACCCCTTGCCCCAGACTGAGAGTTCCTATCTATACCTTGTGGCTAATAGCCACTGATAGACCTCTGCCCCATATGTTTATCTAATTCCCTCTTGAAGCCATTCATGCTTGTAGCCACCACCACCTCCTGTGGCAGTGAATTCCATGTGTTAATCACTCTTTGGGTGAAGAAATACTTCCTTTTATCTGTTCAAACCCTCCTTCCCTTTATCTGTTCTAACCTGACTGTTCATGAGGTAGCCATGTTGTTGTGATGAGGTAGATGTTGGTTCATAAATAGGTGTTTGGTTGTGAGGCAGATGTTCTTTGGGTTTACAACAGGAGGTTCATGGCCATGCTAGAGAGGCTGGACCAGATGGCAGCCTTGCACAACTAGTATTCCAGTGGGCCAGAGCTGGGGGACTCAGGTGGCTCAGCGAGGTATTCCCTGACCATAATGTCAATGGAATCCTTCACCATAGCATGTGTAGCCCCACTGGCCCTGCTCCTGACCTCCCACTTCACCACCGACATCCAGTAGTTGGGTGGCGGCTTCTCCTTTGCCTGTATCTTAGAGTGGTATGCACCCTCCTCCCCCTCCTCTGCATTTTCCACTCGCTGCTCCCTCTGGGCACATTTACTGCCCTGAAGCTTCCATACCTCTCTGTAGAGCTCACGCTTCCAGCCCATGAGCTCTGTGTTGTGGAGGGTGATGCTGCCCTTGATCTGGGGGCTGCACATGCAGGCCAGATTATACTCCCAGTTGTCACAAAGAGGCTGCAACCTGGTGGCAATGCCTGCCCGCAACCTGTCTGTCAACCTGTCTGTCAAGGTAGAACAGGCATCTCTTTAGGGCCCGGCTACAGTGCAGAGGCCAGTGTCCAGTCCAGCCCTTGAATTAGGGGATGACTTCCCCCAAGCCGGCCATATGGGCACAGAGCTTGTCAGTGGTGTCCTGGAAGACCTTGAGAACACACACCATTTGGGAGAGGGTCAGTCAGTTGTTAGAACTGATGCTGAGCTCCTCTTCCCCATATAGGATGGACATGGAGGAGATGATGTCCTGCACCATGCTCTTCTGCTCCACCATACATGTAATCATGGAGTACATGGAGTTCCAGCTGGTGGCCATGTCCTAGATGAGCCACTTTTAGGCTCCTCCCTCTCCCCCTGCCTCTCCCACAGCAGACACACAGACTTGATGCTGTACAAGAAGTGGCCAGCCAGGCACTGGCAGGTCTCAAGCAGTGACCTCAGCTCTAGGGTGGCAGTGTCCCAGGTGACCCTAACATTCCCAAGCCCCCAAGCATCCCTCACTACCAGGTGGATCATGTGTGCCAGGTAGATGATGCTCTTGAAGTGTGCAGCCCTCATGGCTGCCTGTATTTTGACGCCAGCCACCAGTGATGTTTGTGCCACCCAACAACTTCCTCAGGCTACTCTGGATAGTGGCAGAGATGTTTGTATGGTGGGCAAAACTCACCAGTTCATGGCCCTCCTTGAGGGGATTGGGTACCAGGAAGCCAGTGGAGCAGCCAGCAAAAGGGCACATTCTCTATGAAGGAGAAGAGTTGGCCATCCACTGCGATCATCTCACTGATGAGGTGAGTGACTGGTTCCTCAGCCCCTTGCCTTGCTTTTTTTGCCTGGCAGTACTGGTGTCCATGGGGGTGAAAAGTACTGAGACTGAAGCATCGGGTAGAGTGAAATCAGCTCATACTTTTATTTCAAGATCAGGAACAAGACACTTTAGCTGGCTCACAGGCCGGCTTATATCCTGAAGCCCAACCACACCCAAACACATCCCAACACCCATGATAGGTCTATTTACACTGATTAGGTTAACTTCTAGGATCCAAGGCTCCCAATGTGGGGGAAACTAGGATCCAACCGTCTATTGTTCTGGGGAAGTGAAGCTTCTGCTCTTCGCATGACCATGTGCGGACCAGCTGAAATTGGATTGTGCACATGATTGGGTCAGTACACTACACTCCTCCCCCCATGGTCCAAAACCCTCCCCCACACATAGTCTTTGAGATAAGCGGGGACCTTCCGCTCCCGTGTAGAGTGGCAAATCTCGGGGGCTACCCTGGGGGCTGGCTCCAGTGGTTCTGGAGGAGTAGTGGCTGGAGTTGGTGGAGGCACTGCGGTTTGTTGCGGGGTCCTAGGCTCGAGAGCTCTGGTGCGGGTCGGTTCACTGGTGGCTGGTCCAGTCAGGTCATCTGGTGGGGCTGGTGGTGCATCAGGCCATCAGGCACCTGGTACTCCCTGTCCTCTGGGTCCAGGGGCAGAACTCGCCAATGCAGCTGGTTGATGTGCCTTCAAAGGGTTTGTCCATCTTCGCAGGTGACTTCATAGGACTGGGGCACCGTAACTCTTAGTACTGTTGCTGGGATCCATGGTGGCCCGCGCATAGTTTCGTGTGTATACCAGGTCCTCCAGAAAGAATCCGCAGGAAGCCTCCTGCATCTCTGAGATGGGCTCGGCTTCTGGTGCTTGACCCAGATGGAGGCGATCCAGATGGGAGGTCAGGTGTCGACCCAGGAGAAGTTCCATAGGGCTGCGGCCCGTCGCGGTGTGTGGTGTTGTCTGCTGCCCGAAAAGGAACGCTGCTAGTTTGTATTCCCATTCCCCAGCATCCATCTGTCTGAGCGCTTCTTTGGTGGTGTGAACCATTCTTTCAGCCTGCTCATTGGTTGCTGGGTGAAATGGGGTCGACCTGATGTGGCAGATGCCGTAGTACTCGGTGAACCTCTGGAATTCCTCTGAGGTAAATGCTGTCCCGTTGTCGGTGACCAGGGAGTCTGGGATGCCTTGGACACTGAAGATCCTCCACATGGTGCAGATGGTGGCCCAGGAGGAGGTGGCAGGAACTGGAACCACTTCCAGCCATTTGCTGTAAGAGTCCATGAGTATAAAAAACAACTGTCCCTGGAAGGGGCTGGCAGAATCCAGGTGCAGCCTGGCCTACGGCCGCTGTGATGATTCCCAGGGATGGACAGGCACTCTGGGGGGTGCTGGTTGTGTTTCTTAGCATTTTGTGCAACACTTAATGGTGTCCTTGATGTCCTGGTCCAGCCCCAGCCACCAGACATAACTCCGGGCTAGTGCCTTCATCCTGACGACCCCCAGGTGGTTTTCGTGGAGCACTGTTAGGACCCTGCTCTGCAGGGGACCTGAAATGACCCCCCCCCCATCAGGCAGCCCTTATGAGATTACAGTTCATCCTTGCGGGAGGAAAAAGCAGTGAATTCCACTCCCCTTTGGCCCACGGGCCACCCGCTCCCCACCCAGTCAAGGACGCGGCAGAGAACCTTGTCCCGGGCAGTGTGCCATGCCACCTCCTGGACATGAACTGGCCGCTTGGGTAGGGATTCCAAGAGGGTGACTAGATACTCTGGGGCAGGGTTGGGGTCCATGATGGGAAGGAGAAGGCGACTCAAAGCATATACATGTCCCATGGCCTTGCCTGGCCAGTGGACAAGTGCATAGGAATAGCCGGCCAGGAAGAGTGACCAGCAGAGCACACGGGGCGAAACCAACCATGGGGACTGGCGGTCAGGGGTGAGGAGGCCCAGAAGGGGCTTGTGGTCCATCATGATGGTGAAGGGCCTGCTGTAGAGATAATGGTGAATTTTCTTCACCCCCGCAACTACAGCCGGTGCCTCCCACCCCCACAACTACAGCCGACAAGGTCCTGGAGTAGTATGCGATGGGGACTTCATGGCTGTCTGCCAGGTGATGGCCCAATATTGCCCCACCCCATAGGGAGATGCATCACATGCAAGCACCACGGGTAATGTCTCGTCAAAGTGAGACAAGACTGTGTTCAAGGTTAAAGGGCCCTTGACCACCCAGAAAGCAGTGTCATGTTTGGGGCCCCAGACCCAAGAGGCGTTCTTGTCCAGTAGGTGGTGCAGGGGCTCTGCCACTGCCACCTTAGGGGGAAGGAAGGAGTGGTAAAAATTAAGCAGACTGAGGAAGGCCTGCTACTCCGTCTTAGACATGGGTGGGGGCACCTGTGTAATGGTGCAGACATTGTCATCCATGGGGTGGATTCCGTGAGTGTCCACCGTGAAGCCCAAGAACTCCATTTTGGAAACCCCTAAGAGGCACTTTTCACGCTTCACCTTCAAGCCAGCCATGTCAAAGCGTTGAAGCACCCTCCAAAGCCTCTCAGCGAAGGTGGTGGAGTCCGGGGCTGCGATGAGTTCGTCATCTAAAAAGGGTTGGACTCCAGGGATCCCTTTGAGAAGAGAGTCCATAAACAATTGAAATATACCCGGCACCACACTCAACCCAAACTGTAGGTGGTGAACCCTGAAAGCCCCTTTGTGGGTCATGATAGTCTGTGCCTCTGCCATGGCAGCATCCACCAGCAGCTGCTGGTACGCCTGGGCCAAGTCCAATTTCCCAAAAACCTGGGCCCCCGCCAGAGCGGCTAACATATGGCTGACCATGGGCACCAGATAAGTGTGGGCTTGTAACGCTTTGTTAATAGTGCATTTATAGTCCGCACAAATCCTGACTTCCCCATTCGGCTTTACCGGGGTCACAATCGGCGTTTCCCACCTAGCATGGGAGACTGGTTCCAACACGCCCTGCACAACCAGGCGCTCCAGCTCTGCCTCGATTTTAGACCGGAGCACAATGGGGGGGTGCCGAGCCTTGACACGGATGGGCCTCACCATTGGATCGAGGTCCAGCGACACTGGAGACCCGGTGAATTTGCCAAGAGTCCCATCAAAAACCCTTGGAAATTCCCTGCACACGGATGCAAAATCCTGCAGCTGAATCTGATTGATACCCCCTATCGTGAAGCCCAGAGGCCCAAACCATGAGAGCCCCAGCAGATTGGTGAACCTCCCTTCCACCACCAGCAATTCCAACTGTCCATCAAAGTCCTTAAACTGCACTCAGAACTTGTCCCAGCCCTGGACTGCCACAGGGTTCTTATTAAAACCCCGCAGTGTCAACCCTTGTGGCCATTGCAGACAGGGTCCCCCCTGCAGGCACAGGGCACGCAGTGTGTCAGCCAAAGTGGACAAGCCCATGTCCACTTCCATCCTGCAGGGGGACCCTTCTATTAACACGGTAACATGCATTTTGTTAGGGCTATTGGGGGGCAAGTTACATACCAGGTGCTGGTGGTGGTGGGTTGAGACAGTGTGCAGATTGGTGGATTCTGAGTGGGCTGAGGTCCTCCTGCACTGTCCTCCTGAATGACAGACCCAGGTGATGTGACTGGTCTTGCTGCACATTCTGCAAATGGCGTCCCGGAACTGGCAAGTCTGGCGCTCATGAGCGGCCTTGCAACTGGCACAGAATGTGGCTGATGTGGGGCCCTTTTCCGAGGTTGAGCCTTGAGACTGCTGTGGCCACTGGGCCAGGCATCACTGTACCTGGAGAACCTCCTCATCATTGGAGACGTCAGAATAGATGGTTGCTTGTGTACGGTGGACTGCCTTGCTGGGGCGGTCTTGGTGTGCCTATTCATAGGCGGCAGACTCCTTGAAGGCCTTGTCAAGGTCATCTTGGCTGGCCAGTTTCCACCTCAGTTTTGGTTTGTGGAGACCCACGAGGAATTGGTTCAGAAGGGTGTCAGTTAGACTCGGGAATGTGCACCTCGTGGCTGCTCTCTGGAGGCCCACCAGGAAATCTGATGCTGTCTCATCTAGGCCCTGGATTCTTGCAAAAAAATCCAAGCACTCTATGAACTTGGTCAGCTTCGATGAAAAGTGATCTGAGAGGGCCTTCACCAGTACCCCATAGGTTTCTTCTTTTGTTTTCTTTGGGTTGATTAGATCCTTCAGTAGCTGGAAGGTGTCCATGCCACAGGAGCTGAGGAGCAGGGCCTTCTTTTTCCCCTGCATCCACAAAGTGGATTCAATTTCAATCGGCTCAGACTAAGCCAGCCCACCACATCTTGAAGCACCAGCTCCAGGTCATCTGGGGTAGAGTTGAACTGGCCACCCAACAACAGATACAGCTGAGTGTCATCTGCATATTGGTGACACCCTAGCCTGTGTCTCTGGGCAATCTGGGCAAGGGGGCACATGTTAAATAAGATCAGGGATAACACTACCCCTTGAGGAACCCTGCAAACCAGCGGGTATCTCTGGGACGTTTGATCCCCTAGCATCATCCTCTGTCCCCGATCTTGGAGGAAAGAGACAAGCCATTGTAAGGCAAGCCCTTGAATCCCCATGTCAGCAAGGTGGTGGATCAGTAACTGATGGTTGACCATGTCGAACACCTCCAACAGGTCCAACAACAACAGTACTGCCGTGCCACCTCAATCCAGATGCCTCCGGAGGTCATCTGTGAGGGTGACCAGTGCTGTCTCCATCCCATGGCCTGGCCAAAAGCCGGACTGGAATGGGTCTAGCATGGAAGTGTCATCCATAAAGCTCTGTAACTGAATCACCACTGCTCTGTCCAGTAATTTGCCCAAATAGGGCAGATTGGAAACTGGCCCGGTAGTTGGTCAATTTGGCTGGGTCCAAAGATGTATTTTTCAGGTGGGAGTGGATTTCATTGAGTGCTCCCGGGAACAGTCCCTCCATGAAGGACTTATTGACAATATCCCTGAGGGCACCTCGCAACCCCTCATGGCCAGTTTTTATAAGCCATGAAAGGCACGGGTCAAGACTGCTTGTGGTTGGGCATACAGTTGAGAGCAATCTGTCATCTTCTTCAAGGCTGAGTGAACTGAAACAATCCAGAATAGAACTAGAAGATGTGCATAGGGCCTTGAGTTCACTCACTGTCTCAACTGTGATGGGGAGATCGCGGTGGGGCAGCAAGACTTTATCTGCAAAATAGCTCACAAAAGCCTCACAGCCAATATCCAGTTCCCTAGCATTTGGTCTGCCCTGAGGCAGCTCTGTTAGTGACTGAATAATTCTAAACAATTGTGCCGGGCATGAGCTAGCAGACATGATCGAGGCCACGTAGAACTTCTTCGCGGCTTTGACTGTCATCTCATAGGATCTTATAAAGGTCCTATAGGATGCTCTTGTTGCTTCATCGCGAACGTGCCACCACCATCTCTCTAGTCGTCTGAGCTCTCATTTCATCAGCTGCAGCTCCTCAGTAAACCATGAATCCCACTTAGAGCGAGGGTGCAGAGGGTGTCGGGGGGCGATCTAATCGATGGCAGTTGAGAGTTGGCCATGCTAGTCCTCGACTAGCTCATCTAATGAACCACCAGGGGGCATAGGATCCCGTAG
This sequence comes from Gekko gecko, assembly GCA_029375565.1. NCBI lineage: Eukaryota > Metazoa > Chordata > Lepidosauria > Squamata > Gekkonidae > Gekko > Gekko gecko. Next base: position 83,451,874 of record JAPDNY010000004.1, read on the forward strand.
GGCCATCTTCTTATAAGATGAAGTTTACTGTTTAACTTTGTCAGATATTGTCAGTCACTGAGGCACATGCAACTTGGAACAGTAAAACCAACTGAAGAATTTATTTACAATGACAGTCAGGAAATATATTTACAAGGGAAAACTTTGATGCTTGTGGATACGTAGTTGCAGATGGTATATTTTAGCTTTAGGTTAGTTCCTTTATAATCAGTCACTTCAGATGACACAGTACAAATCACTTTCTCTCTCCAAACTCAGCCCTTATACTGTTTTAGATAGCCAGTTTTTGTGTAGGTTTCTTAGGTACTCTCCACCTTCAGAGAAATACCTCTGCTGTGCCTTAGTTTGACCCTTGGACCTCAACTAGTCCAACAAACTCTCCAGCCACACACTAAATCCCTAAACCAGGCTGTTTCTCAGCAGGGTATAATTTCCAAGGGAGAGGAATGTGTATATCTTATTTAACCACTAAGAGCTTATTTTCCTGGTTAAGACTCCTTAGTTTTCACTATGGTTTTCACGTTTGGCTTTTCTTGGTTTCCCTTAATATTGAAAACTATATAGATATCTAATTTGTTCCAACAAGACTTGTCAGTCCTCTGGTTCAGTACCAACTCACTAAAAACCAACTGACAGTCTCAGCTGCCAAACTCCAACTGTCAAGAGTTTGTTATTATTTAGAACTCCCCCTTGAGTTCTGCATCAGGCTTACATCACCTCTGCTAGTCATGTGACTTGCAGGTGTCATTGCTTGCAGGTTGATCTCAAGCCTGGAATCTGTCACAGGAGACACAGCTGCTTTCTGGCGTGGGGCTGGGAAGCACGAGAGGGGGGTCTACCACTGATGGCAGCAGGAGCAGCAGGGAATTGGGATGTGGAAAGGGCAGATGCTTCACCGCCACTGTCAGAGTTCTCCTCCCTTCCAAACAGTGGAATAATGAGCTCCTGTGGCTGCTGTGAGTGTTTAGCAGCATCCTGTGAGAACCCCATTGACAGGGCAGAGGAAGGAGGTTATGAGATCCCTGCTGCTGATGTGCTGGGAATGGGGATGTTCTCCAGAAGGGGTTCTGTTTGTTGCCCAGGGACAGGGCCCTCTGAATTGAGAGCCAGTTTGGTGTAGTGGTTCAGAGCAGCGGACTCTGATCTGGAGAACTGGATTTGATTCCTCACTCCTCCTCATAAAACCAGCTGGGTGACCTTGGGTCAGTCACAATTCTCTCAGAACTCTCTCAGCTCCCCCCCCCAAAGTTTGGTGTAGTTGTTAAGTGTGCGAACTCTAATCTGGGAGAACTGGGTTTGATTCCCCACTCCTCTACTTGCACCAGCTGGATGACCTTGGGCAAGCCATAGTTCTGGCACAGCTGTCCTTGAAAAAGAACAGTTTCTGTCAGAGCTCTCTCAGCCCCACCTACCTCACGGGGTATCTGTTGTGGGGAGGGGAAAGGAAAGGAGATTGTAAGCCACTCTGAGACCCCTTTGGGTAGTGAAGGGCAGGGTATAAATCCATTCTCTTTTTCTTCTTCTACCTCACAAGGTGACAGTTGTGGGGACAGAGACAGTGATTGTAAACCATTCTGAGACTCCTTTGGGTAGTGAATGATGGGTTATAAAACCAACTCGTCTTCTTCTCCTCTGGTGCACAGGAGGATAAGGGCTCCCCCCACCACCACCACTACTCTCCCCCTCATGATGCTGAACCCACAAGCACCCAAAGTCCCCCACAGAGAGAGAACCAGAAGATCCAAAACAGAGGAGTGACAAGTGGAGTACCTCGGATATCTGTCCAGGGCCCTGTTTTGTTCAACATCTTTATAAATGATGATTTGGATGACAGAATAGATGGAATGCTTATTAAATTTGCAGATGATACTAAATTGAGAGGGTAGCAAATACAGTAGAAGACAGTTACGATGTATTTATTTATTTATTTATTCAATTTATACCCTGCCTTCCCCGCTAAAGCAGGCTCAGGGCAGCTTACATAAAAAGTCAAACAGTTAAAATAACAATTATAAACAATCATAAAACTCCGAACTGTCATAAAGTTCTAGTATCAACAAACTAATAATAATAGGATGGTGGAAACAATTATGATAAAATATTCAAGTCTGTGTTGATGAGGAACTCATCTTGATCTCAATATGCAACAGGCAGCCATCAAGGAAATAGGGCCTTATCACAATTCAGTTATTAGATGCATCTCCTTGATTGAAGGCCTGGTGGAAGAGCTCCATCTTGCAGGCCCTGTGGAACTGTAAAAGGTCCCGCAGGGCCCTGATGTCTTCTGGGAGCTCATTCCACCAGTACGGAGCCACCACTGAAAAGGCCCTGGCCATGGCCAGCTTGGCATCATTGGGACCCAGGAGGGCCAGTCGATTTTGCGACCCTGAATGCAGTGCTCTCTGGGGAACATGTGAGGAAAGGCACTCTCTCAGGTATGTAGGCCCCTGAACATAAAAGGCTTTAAAGGTAAGAACCAGCACCTTGAAGTGAATTCAGTATGCTAACAGCAGCCAGTGCAGTGCTTTAAGCACAGGCTGAATGTGCTCCCACAAGGGACAGCATTTTGCACTAGCTGTAACTTCCGGATTTGGGACAAAGTGTTAGCCAAATTGCTCTATTATTTAATAAAAATGGGGAATTATAATTATCAATATACAGTTGGCTTAACTATAGGATCAGACCTGTGTATACTAGAGTTAGAATTCCCAAGAACCCAGGAATACATGCAGAAACTGGGTGGCTAAAATAATAATTTCTTTACTAAACATTCTCAAGCATACAAACAGTATTCACACAATACATTACTAAGAAGCAGAGGTGATTGATAGTTTATAGAGGGGTGATACAACCTGTCCAGATGTGCAGAGGTCCATGAAGAAAGGATTGTGGCCTAAACTCAAGAGAATTTAGGGGTGGACTGCCAGTTGGGATCATGGCAGAAAACACATGGTCTTAGACTTTGTTTTGCTGGGATATAACCATTGGCAAAGAATGCAGACCAATGGGCAGCCCTGGGGGCTGGTCTCAGGTGAGAACAATAGATTACCTGGACCAATTATTAGTCCCAGGGGTGTGTGGCATCAGGATGGGCAAGGCCTAGATGTGATCAATGAGTTTCCAGAGAGGCAGGGTCTGGATTTAACAATAGAAGCCAGGTGCTGGGTAGCTAGTTGAATGGATTATCTGACCACTAATGGTCCTGGCCAGGGTAGACAAAAGGTGGGAGATGAATCCCTGATTAGTGTCAGGAAGGATTGCTAAACATTTGAATGATTGATTGGTTAATCCCAGTATCCTGAGGGACAGAGCAGGAAAGACAAGTATTTAGACAAAGAATTACTGGAGACAGAGTTATTTGCCAGGTGGCCTCTGAATAGACTTTAGAAATCTAGATACTTCACCTGGTGGAATTTATTGTTATTCCATAAACATAATCTCTGCTGGGTGGAGGGGGAAGACTGGAGACTTGCTCTGAGGTCACCTCATGAAACCTGAAAATGGAGACCCCTTTTTCAGAGCTGTGGCTAGCTCTGTGTTTCAGAATCAGGAGTGCTTTCCTTGGCCTGAGTTTTGTGGGTCTCTGGGTCAGGTTGGAAAGTGGGGTGTCCCTGCTTTGTTGCCTCTGGCAACAAAGGGCAACCCCATTTGGAGAGCATTATAGTAGTCTAATCTTGAGGTGACCATTGTATGGATCACTGTTGCCAAGTTACTGTGTTTGAGTAAGGGAACCAGCTCTCTAATCAGCCAAAGATGGTAAAAGGCTGATTTGGCAGTGGCTGCTACCTGGGCCTCCATTGTTAAAGAGGCATCCAAGAGCACTCCCAAGGTCCTAACCTCTGGTGCTGGCACTAACAGAGCCCCATTGAAGGTCAGGAGTGGGATCCCTAACCCTGAACCACCTCAGCTCAGGCACAGGACCCCTGTCTCAGTAGGATTCAGTTTCAGTCAGTTCAGTCTAAGCCATCCAGCCATGGCTTGAACACCAGGTAAATATCTTTTGGTTTAGAGTGGGACTGGCCGCCCAACAACAGATACAGTTGGATGTTCTCAGCATTCTGGTGACATCCCAGCCTTTGCCTCCAGGCAATCTGGGCAAGGGAGCACATATAGATGTTAAATAGCATCGGGAAAAGCACTGCCCCTTGGGGCACTCCACAAATCAGTGGGTGCCTTCAGGATAGCTGTTCCTCTAGTGCCAACCTTTGTCCCTGACCCTGAAGGAAGGAGGCAAGCCATTGCAAGGCAGACCCCTGGACTCCAGTGTCAGCAAGATGATGGTTGACTGTGTCAAACACTGCCAACAGGTCTAACAGCAACAGCATTGCTGATCCACCCTGATACAGATGCCTCTGGAGGTTGTCTGTGTGGGTGACCAGTGCTGTCTCTGTCCTGTGGCCTGGGCAAAAACTGGACTGGAAAGGATCTAATATGGAATTGTCATCCAAAAATCTCTGCAACTGAGATGCCACCACCCTCATACAGAATGATCTTGACAATAGTGGGCTAAAACAAAATTTCAATGGAGATAAATCTTAAGTTCTGCATTTAGGCAGGAAAAATCAAATGCATAATTATAGGATGGGGAGAGTTGTCTTGGCAGCAGTATTTATTTTATTTGTGGTGCTCTCTTGGGGGGGTATGGGGGTGTCTGTGTGGGGTGCCCTCTGACTTATTTAAAGGTGCCCCAAATTTAAAAAATCCTGGCTACGGGCTGGTGTGGAAAGGTTGAAGGACCTCGGTATTATAGCTTGGGAAGGAGATGACTGAGAGGTGCTATGATAACCATCTTCAAGTAATTGAAGGACTGTCATATAGAGGATGGTGTGGAGTTGTTTTCTGTTGCCCCAGAAGGTCAGACCGGAACCAAAAGGTTGAAATTAAATCAAAAGAGTTTTCCTCTAAACATTAGGAAGAACTTCATGACAGTTAGAGCAGTTCCTCAGTGGAACAGGCTTCCTCAGGAGGTGGTGGGCTCTCCTTCTTTGGAGGTTTTCAGACAGAAGCTGGATGGCCTTCTGACAGCAATGCTGATTCTATGAACTTGGGCAGATCATGAGAGGGAGGGCAGGGAGCTTTGCATCAGTCCTTATTTCTCCTGGCCCTTCCTTAGATGTCTGGGGAAATGCCGATCACCACTTTGAGTCAGGAAGCAATCTTCTCCAGGCCACTTTGGCTAGGGATCCTGGAGGGTTTTTGGGTTGTTGCTTTTTTTGCCTTCTTCTGGGCATGGAGCAGGGGTCACTGGGGATATGGGTGGGAGGTAGTTGTGAATTTCCAGTATTATGCACAGGGTTGGACTAGATGACCCTGGATATCCCTTTTAACTCTATGATTCTATGAATGGGAGTTTTCTAATTGGCAGTCAGCAGTGTCTGTCAAGTTTCAGAGGGCTCCAACTGGTATTTCCAAGGCTGGAGAGAATTCCACCCCCACCATTACATGGGAGCTTGCTCCATTGACACTGGGCTTTCCAGGAGATGTTTCCATTTCCCAGACTGTCTGGACAGCCCCCTGAAGATTGGGGAATGTCCATGGAGCATGTGCTTCAACAAGCATCACTTTCCAAACCACAGACTTCCCCAAATTAGGCATGAATCTTGCTTTATGAGCTGGTTTGTGCCCATCCCTAGCCACAATACTTTGTTGAATTGAGAATTCCTGTTCCTGTGTGATGGCCCAGTTGCTCAGTGGTAGTGCACATAGTTTGCTGTCACAGGGTTCTTGGCTCAATCTCTGGCAAGTCATATTTAAGTATCCCAGATAACAGAACTTGGAATGACCTCCTCTGAGACCTTGAGGGAACCACCAAAGATGGCTAGCTATGAGTTGACCAAGGCAGGCACAGATCAAAATGACTAAGGGTTAGGCTACACTTGATTCAGTACTGCTAGTACTGCTCAAGCAGGTGGTGGCTACACAGCTTCAGGCAGCCTTGGAGGAGATGAATTGTTTAGATGGGATGGAAATGGCCTTGGTTACCCTGACTGATGACCTTTGCTGGGACAGTGACAGGGGAAGACATCTGTGTTGATATATTCTTGACCTCTAAGTGGCTTTTGATACTGTTGACCATGGTATCTTTCAGAAGAGGCTGGCTGGGTTAGGAATAGGGAGTACTGTGCTTTGATGGTTCCACTCTTACTTAACCACCCATTTCCAGAAAGTGGTGCTGAGGCATGGCTGTTCTGCCAAGTGGCATTTATGCTATATAATCCTGCACGGTTTCATCTTGTCCCCACATGCTATTTAACATCTACACGAAACCACCGGGAGAAGGCATCTGGGGATTTGGAGTGTGGTATCACCAATATGGAACAACTGATTGGTTTAGCATAGGAAAAGGAGTTCGACAAGGATGTATATTGTCACCTTGCTTATTTAATTTATATGCAGAGTACATCATGCGAAATGCTGGCCTGGATGAATCACAAGCTGGAGTTAAGATTGCTGGGGAAAAGATCAATAACCTCAGATACGCAGATGATACCACTCTGATGGCAGAAAGTGAAGAGGATCTAAAGAGCCTTTTGCTCAGGGTGAAAGAGGAGAGTGCAAAAGTGGGCTTGAAGCTCAACATCAAAAAAACTAAGATCATGGCATCTGGGCCCATCACTCCTTGGCAAATAGAAGGGGAAGTCGTAGAAGTAGTGACAGACTTCACGTTCCTAGGATCCCAGATCACTGCAGATGGTGACTGCAGCCATGAAATTAAAGACGCCTGCTCCTTGGGAGGAAAGCGATGGCAAACCTAAACAGCATGATAAAAAGCAGAGACATCACCTTGCCAACAAAAGTCTGCATGGTCAAAGCAATGGTATTCCCCGTAGTAATGTATGGCTGCGAGAGTTGGACTATAAGGAAGGCTGAGCGCCGAAGAATCGATTCTTTTGAACTATGGTGCTGGAGAAGACTCTTGAGAGTCCCTTGGACTGCAAGGAGATCAAATCAGTCAATCCTAAAAGAAATCAACCCTGACTGTTCCCTGGAAGGCCAGATCCTGAAGCTGAAGCTCAAATACTTTGGCCACCAAATGAGAAGGGAGCATTCACTGGAGAAGACCCTGATGCTGGGAAAGATTGAAGGTCAAAGAAGAAGGGGACAACAAAGGATGAGATGGTTAGACAGTGTCATCGATGCAACGAACATGAAATTGAGCAAACTTCAGCGGACGACGGAGGACAGGAGGGCCTGGCGTGGTCTGGTCCATGGGGTCGCGAAGAGTCGGACTCGACTGTGCGACTGAACAACAACAACAAATCACCAATATGTGAATGATAGCTAGATATATTTATCCTCAACAACTAGCCAGGTGGATCTGTGGAAGTCCTGAATAGGCATCTGGAGAAGCCAACAACTGATAGCTGAAGGTGAGAGAGCCCTTGTCTACCAGAACTTTTAATGACAGCTGGTGTCAGTTGCCAGAAGGATATTTATAAGAAGATATAGAACCAACTGTAAGAAGAGTGGATTGTGTCATCGTAGCCATTGGAATTGTTGTTGTTAGCACTTTCTGAGCTGTATAGTTAAATGATTTTAGAATTGTTTTCATTCAAATTAATCGTGTTTTATTTTAAATTATATATTGATTTTATGTAAGCCACCCTGAGCTGGTTTTGGCTGGAAGGGTGGGGTAAAAATCCAATCAATCAATCAAGTAATAGATGAGGACCAAGTTCAGCCTAGACAAGACTGAGGTCCTGTTGGTCAGTGGAGAAGCTGCTTGGTGACTGTGGAGTCAGCTTATCCTGGAGGAGGTTGCAGTCTCCCTGAAGGACCAGGTTCATAGCTTGGGGGTGCTATTGGATCATGGTCTATGATTAGAGGTTCTGGTATCCTCTGCAGCACATAGTGCCTTTATCAGCTCCAGCTGATTCACCAGTTACAACCTTTCCTTGAAATGCATGATCCTGCTCCTGTGATCCATGCTCTAATCACATTCAATTTTGATTACTGCAAAGATGCCTTTGAGAAGTGTTCAAAAACTTCAGTTGGTATAAAAAGTGGTAGCCTGGCTATTGGTAGGGGCTGGTTACAGGGATCATATCATCCCTGTTCTGAAAGACCTGCACAAATGAAAAATGAAATTTTATGCAGTTTCAGGGGGCACCATTTTCCTAACACATATTATGGGATGGGGCTTGTGAAGTGAATGTCTGTTTGATTTCCCCTTCAGGATAAAAGTTTAATGTTTATTTAGAAAATTTCTAGCACACCTTTCCGTACAATGCTTGGCTCTAGGGAGAAATAGTTTGAATCAGTAAAACAGCATAAACAGAATGGTTGCATACCTTGTTTCTTCTCACCAGTTATTCTTGCTTTTTTTAAAAAAGTAAACTAAGCTTTGGAGATCCTGATCTCAAGCTGATTGCTGCACCAACAGGATCTGCATTGAGGAATGCCTTTTTGTTTGTAGTTTAACTTATGGACAATCTGGTGCATGTATATTCAGCCAACAAATGGTAACATGTGAATAGAACGATAATCAGAGGATCAAGCTTCTCTGGCATCTGGAGTATTTCCACTGATGTTTTGTTTTCTGTTGCCAGATCCTCAATCACTCTGGCTCTTTCCTATATCTCTATTTCCACCTAAAGAACAGAAATATTGGTCTTGTTTTATATTAACATCACTGATTAAGATCTCACCCTGTCCATTCTGTAAGATGGTGGTTCTTACCTAAAGGGACAGGTGGAATATGAACATTGTTCAGAACATATCTTCTTTGGTCCTGCTCAGTTCTTCATTTCACTCCATGGTCCCTGGAACTACTCAATGCATCATGGTCTGATAAAGCTTTCCAAGTCTCCAGTGAGTTAAACAGAAGTGCAACCACACATGGAAGAAAAACTTATTAAAGATTCATAGGTCAGATGAATTGTCTATACCAATGGTATCTACCTTACTGCTGGTGGGTCAGAACTGGCTCACCCAGGCCTTTAATCTAGACTGGGAGTTGGACTCCCTTCTCTCCCCCCTCCCCTGCCCATCCTTGCCGTTCTGAGCTTGAGCTGCCTTATAGTATAAAAATCAGAGAGTGGGGCTGCCTCTGAGAGCAGGAAGCAGAGGGTGGGGCTGCCTCTGAGCAGAGAGCACAAGGCTGGACTGTCTCAGAGCAGATAATAGAGGGAGGGGCTGCCAAACTTCCCAGCCTCCATAGTCCTTATCACAGGTAGGAGCTGAGGGTGTCCTGCTGAGATCCTTGTGCTTCTTTTTTGTTTTAAAAAATTGCTTTACAAAATCCCACTATTCCCCCACCTTTCCAATTTAGGCAGGCACATTTTAAGGGCACGGGGAGGGAAGGTTTAGGACCTGCCAGGGATAAAATATAGAGTTCTGTAAACTTAAGGGACTCCAGTTTTGCAGAGAAATATTCATTTTAACACACACACACACACTCCTAATGTGGAGCTCCAAAGGAATAATAGCAGAACAAGTGCTTAAGATGATACCCAAAATTATTATCTCAAACCACCCTGGAGAGCCACTGCCACTCTGAGTAGACTTGGGGTGGGGAAGAAGCTTGCAATGCTCAGCCATTTCATGTTCTTCCCCTGGGTCCTAGGCTCAAACCATTTACATTTGTAATTTATATTTTTAAAGGGGGGAGGTTTGGGACTAACCACAGTTAAAATATAGAGTTCAACAAACTCAAGGACTTCAGTTTTGCAGAGAAATATTAGTTTTAACACACACATGCCTTTCTAATCTGGGGCTTCAATGGAATATCTCCACTACCTGGCATTACATTTTATGACACACATGTCCCAGCCCAACAAAGCCCAATTTATGTCAAAGCTGGCCCTCATAACAAGTGAGATCGACACCCCTAGTCTTTACAGTTCATTTTGCCTATGAACCTCTGATATCATTTCTCCCATGTGTGGATATTATTGATACAAAGCAGAATACAAAAAAGAACTCAAGTGGTAGCCAAGGCTGGTTTTACATTTGGATTGAAGGCAGAAGTAGGTATTGGTGTATGTGTGCTTTGCTCTGATTCTAATAATTCCTTACAGACTGGACTCAAAGGCTTGCCATCAGAGACCACTTGTTAGTGTGGAAACTGCCCTGTGGAATTCCACAGGGTGCAGCCCTATCCCTCATTCTGTTTTACCTCTATATAACACACTTCAGATAAATCTTTTATTATTTATGGTTGGCTGTCATTAATAAACTGAAAATATCCAGGTTTATATCTCCTTATCTGAATCTACTGGAAATGTGGTAGAGGCCCTGAATCACTGCCTGTCTTCTGTGGTTAAATGGATAAATGTAAGCAGATTGAAACTAAATCCTGACAAATGCATTGAAGTGGAGAGGAGGCTATGTTCTGACATACTTTTAAATTATACTATACTAGGGAGCAAAGCCCATTGTGGTGGAAGACAACGGGCCCTAGAAAGGAAGGGAGGGAGATGGAAGGGATGGAGGGTTGGAGGAAGGAAGGAAGGAAGGAAGGAAGGAATAGGGGGAAGAGTGAAAGAAAGGAGAGAGGAAGAAAGGAAAAGGGGGAAAGGAAGGGAAGAGGGGCAGAAAAGGGCTTCTCTGGGCCCAGAGAAGGCCTTTTCTGTCCCCACACCATCCCCTGGGCCTTCTATGGGGGCAGTAGGCAGTGTGTGGGGGGAAAGGGCTTATCTCGGCCTACTGCCCCATAGAAGGCCCAGAGGATGATGTGTAGGGGGCAGAAAAGGCCTTCTCTGGGCCTAGTGCCCCCATAGAATGCCCAGGAGATGGCGTATGATGGGTGGAAAAGGCCTTCTCTGGGCATAGTGCCCCATAGAAGGCCCAGGGCATGGCATCTGGGGGACAGAAAAGGGCTCCTCTGGGCCTACTGCCCCCATAGAAGGCCCAGGGATGGTGTGTAGGGGGCAGAAAAGGCCTTCTCTGGGCCTAGTGCCCCACAGAAGGCCCAGGGGATGGCGTGTGGAGGGCAGAAAAGGCCTTCTCTGGGCCTAGTGCCCCACAGAAGGCCCAGGGGATGGTGTGTGGGGGACGGAAAAGGCATTCTCTCGGCCTACTGCCCCCATAGAAGGCCCAGGGGATGTCCTGTGGGGGACGGAACAGGCCTTCTCTGGGCCTACTGCCCCCATAGAAGGCTCAGGGGATGGTGTATAGGGGACGGAACAGGCCTTCTCTGGGCCTACTGCCCCCATAGAAGGCCCAGGGGATGGCGTGTGGGGGGAAGAAAAGGCCTTCTCTCGGCCTAGTGCCCCCATAGAATGCCCAGGGGATGGTGTGTGGTGGGTGGAAAAGGCCTTCTCTGGGCATAGTGCCCCATAGAAGGCCCAGGGCATGGTGTGTGGGAGAGGCAGAAAAGGCCTTCTCTGGGCCTAGTGCCCCACAGAAGGCCCAGGGGATGGCGTGTGGAGGGCAGAAAAGGCCTTCTCTGGGCCTAGTGCCCCACAGAAGGCCCAGGGGATGGTGTGTGGGGGATGGAAAAGGCCTTCTCTCAGCCTACTGCCCCCATAGAAGGCCCAGGGGATGTCCTGTGGGGGACAGAACAGGCCTTCTCTGGGCCTACTGCCACCATTGAAGGCTCAGGGGATGGTGTATAGGGGACGGAAAAGGCCTTCTCTGGGGCTACTGCCCCCATAGAAGGCCCAGGGGATGGTGTGTGGGGGGAAGAAAAGGCCTTCTCTGGGCCTAGTGCCCCCATAGAATGCACAGGGGATGGCGTGTGGTGGGTGGAAAAGGCCTTCTCTGGGCATAGTGCCCCATAGAAGGCCCAGGGCATGGCGTGTGGAGGATGGAAAAGGCCTTCTCTGGGCCTAGCGCCCCATAGAAGGCCCAGGGCATGGCATGTGCGGGGAAGAAAACGGCTACTCCGGGCCTAGTGCCCCATAGAAGGCCCAGGGTATGGTGTGTGTGGGGCGGAAAAGGGCTACTCTGGGCCAACTGCCCCCATAGAAGGCCCAGGGGATGGCGTGTGCGGGGTGGAAAAAGGCTACTCTGGGCCTAGTGCCCCCATAGAGGGCCCAGGGGATGGTGTGTGGGGGGCGGAAAAGGGCTACTCTGGGTCTAGTGCCCCCATAGAGGGCCCAGGGGATGGCGTCTGGTGGACGGAACAGGCCTTCTCTGGGCATAGTGCCCCAAAGAAGGCCCAGGGCATAGCGTGGGGGGGCGGAAAAGGCCTTCTCTGGGCCTAGTGCCCCCATAGAAGGCCCAGGGGATGGCGTGTAGAGGGCAGAAAAGGCCTTCTCTGGGCCTAGTGCCCCACAGAAGGCTGAGGGGATGGTGTGTGGGGGACGGAACAGGCCTTCTCTGGGCCTACTGCCCCCATAGAAGGCCCAGGGGATGGCGTGTGGGGGGAAGAAAAGGCCTTCTCTCGGCCTAGTGCCCCCATAGAAGACCCAGGGGATGGCATGTGGGGGACAGAAAAGGCCTTCTCTGGGCCTAGTGCCCCATAGAAGGCCCAGGGGATGGTGTGTGGGGACGGAAAAGGCCATCTCTGGGCCTAGTGCCCCACAGAAGGCCCAGGGGATGGCGTGTGGGGGACAGAAAAGACCTTCTCTGGGCCTAGTGCCCCATAGAAGGCCCAGGGGATGGCGTGTGGGGGACGGAACAGGCCTTCTCTGGGCCTACTGCCCCCATAGAAGGCTCAGGGGATGGTGTATAGGGGACGGAACAGGCCTTCTCTGGGCCTACTGCCCCCATAGAAGGCCCAGGGGATGGCATGTGGGGGGAAGAAAAGGCCTTCTCTCGGCCTAGTGCCCCCATAGAAGACCCAGGGGATGGCATGTGGGGGACAGAAAAGGCCTTCTCTGGGCCTAGTGCCCCATAGAAGGCCCAGGGGATGGTGTGTGGGGATGGAAAAGGCCATCTCTGGGCCTAGTGCCTCACAGAAGGCCCAGGGGATGGCGTGTGGGGGACAGAAAAGGCCTTCTCTGGGCCTACTGCCCCATAGAAGGCCCAGGGGATGGCGTGTGGGGACGGAAAAGGCCTTCTCTGGGCCTAGTGCCCCATAGAAGGCCCAGGGGATGGCGTGTGGAGGGCAGAAAAGGCCTTCTCTGGGCCTAGTGCCCCATAGAAGGCCCAGGGGATGGCGTGTGGTGGACGAAACAGGCCTTCTCTGGGCATAGTGCCCCATAGAAGGCCCAGGGCATGGCGTGTGGGGGACGGAAAAGGCCTTCTCTGGGCCTAGTGCCACCATAGAAGGCCCAGGGCATGGCGTGTGCGGGGCAGAAAAGGGCTACTCTGGGCCTAGTGCCCCATAGAAGGCCCAGGGGATGGCATGTGTGGGGACGGAAAAGGCCTTCTCTGGGCCTAGTGCCCCATAGAAGGCCCAGGGGATGGCGTGTGGGGGACAGAAAAGGCCTTCTCTGGGCCTAGTGCCCCATAGAAGGCCCAGGGGATGGCGTGTGGGGACGAAAGGCCTTCTCTGGGCCTAGTGCCCCATAGAAGGCCCAGGGGATGGCGTGTGGTGGACGAAACAGGCCTCTCTGGGCATAGTGCCCCATAGAAGGCCCAGGGCATGGCGTGTGGGGACGGAAAAGGCCTTCTCTGGGCCTAGTGCCACCATAGAAGGCCCAGGGCATGGCGTGTGCGGGGCAGAAAGGGCTACTCTGGGCCTAGTGCCCCATAGAGGGCCCAGGGGATGGCATGTGTGGGGCGGAAAAGGGCTACTCTGGGCCTAGTGCCCCCATAGAAGGCCCAGGGGATGGCGTGTGGGGACGGAAAAGGCCTTCTCTGGGCCTAGTGCCCCATAGAAGGCCCAGGGGATGGCGTGTGGGGACGGAAAAGGCCTTCTCTGGGCCTAGTGCCCCCATAGAAGGCCCAGGGCATGGCGTGTGCGGGGCAGAAAAGGGCTACTCTGGGCCTAGTGCCCCATAGAGGGCCCAGGGGATGGCATGTGTGGGGCGGAAAAGGGCTACTCTGGGCCTAGTGCCCCCATAGAAGGCCCAGGGGATGGTGTGTGGGGACGGAAAAGGCCTTCTCTGGGCCTAGTGCCCCATAGAAGGCCCAGGGGATGGCGTGTGGGGGACCGAAAAGGCCTTCTCTGGGCCTAGTGCCCCATAGAAGGCCCAGGGGATGGTGTTTGTGGGACGGAACAGGCCTTCTCTGGGCCTAGTGCCCCATAGAAGGCCCAGGGGACGGCGTGTGGGGGGCGGAACAGGCCTTCTCTGGGCCGACTGCCCCCATAGAAGGCCCAGGGGATGGTGTGTGGTGGGCGGAAAAAGGCTACTCTGGGCCTAGTGCCCCCATAGAGGGCCCAGGGGATGGCGTGTGGGGAGTGGAAAAGGCCTTTTCTGGGCCTAGTGCCCCATAGAGGGCCCAGGGGGTGGCGTGTGGGGGGCAGAAAAGGCCTTTTCTGGGCCTAGTGCCCCCATAGAAGGCCCAGGGAATGGCGTGTATGGGGCAGAAAAGGGCTACTCTGGGCCTAGTCCCCCAGAGAAGACCCAGGGTATGGCGTGTGTGGGGCGGAAAAGGGCTACTCTGGGCCTAGTGCCCCCATAGAATGCCCAGGGGATGGCATGTGCGGGGCGGAAAAGGGCTACTCTGGGCCTAGTGCCCCCATAGAGGGCCCAGGGGATGGCGTGTGGGGGGTAAAAATGGCTACTCTGGGCCTAGTGCCCCCATAGAAGGCCCAGGGGATGGCGTGTGGGGGGCGGAAAAGGCCTTCTCTGGGCCTAGTGCCCCATAGAAGGCCCAGGGGATGGCGTGTGGGGGGTAGAAAAGGTCTTCTCTGGGCCTAGTGCCCCATAGAAGGCCCAGGGGATGGCATGTGGGGGACGGAAAAGGCCTTCTCTGGGCCTAGTCCCCTCATAGAAGGCTCAGGGGATGGTGTTTGGGGGGGGCGGAAAAGGGCTTCTCTTACTTGCCTCAGCCTTGAGTGCCTGTTCCTGCGCTCACACTCCAGACAGTCCTCTCCTGTTGGAGGACTGGAGCAGACTTAGCTGAAAATACTTACCAGGGCTGACGTGGGCGGAACTTTGCGAAGCAGCCAGTCAGCCCTGGCCAGTGTCTTCTGACTGCCTGTTCTTGAGCCGAATCAATTATGGCAAGCATAGAATGCTGTGGAACCAAAATTCAAATATATATAAGGACAGGATGAGTGCTTATTCACCCACTGAGATCTGCATTCTGGACCAGCTGAAGTTTCCAGGTCAGTCTCAAGGGTGCAGTGAGTTACAGTAGTTCAATCTGTAGGTGACCATTGCACGGATTGCCATGGCTAGGTCAGGGCGGGACAGGTAGGGGGCCAGTTGCCTGACCTAGCATAACTGGAAGAACACAAGTCTCATAGTGTTTGTGATCTGGGCCTCCACTGATAAGGAGGCATCCAGTATCATGCCGAAGCTCTTGACAGTTGATGCTGGTGTTAAGGGCACACTATCAAGAGCTGGGAGTTGGCACCCCTCACCTGAATCCTCCCTGCCCAGCCAGAGAATCTCCATCTTAGCTGGATTCAGTCTTAGCTGGCTCTGTTTTAACCATCCCACCATGGCCTCCAGGCCCTCAGTGAAAACAGCTGGGGTGGTATTCAGCCAACCTTCCATCAACAGATATAACTGGGTACCATCAGCATACTGATGGTACCCCAGCCCCAAACTCTGCACCAGTTGGGCAAAGGAGCACATGTAGATGTTAAACAACATCAGAGAGAGGATTTTCCTCAGAGGGATGCCACATACTAAGGGGTGCCTAGGAGACACCCTCTTCCCCAGCACCACCCTCTATCCCCGACCTTGGAGAAATGAGGTAAGCCAGTTCAAGACTACTCAACAAACTCCAATATCAGCGAGGTGGTGGGTCAAAAGATCGTAATCAACCATGTCAAATACTGCTATAAGATCAAGAAGTAACAGCAGCACCGACCTGCCTTGGTCCAGCTGCCTGCAAAGAGCATCTGTGAGGGTGACCAGTACTGTCTCCGTCCCATGACCAGGATGGAAACCAGACTGGAATGGATTCAGTGCCAGTGTGTCATCCAGAAAATTCTGGAGCTGCTCTGTCATCACTCTTTCAATCACCTTTCCCGAAAATGAGAGATTAGAAACTGGGTGGTAATTGGATAGATCCAAAGGGTCCAAAACTGGCTTCTTTAAGAGCAGTACAACCACAGCCTCTTTTAATCTCTTTACAAATCTGAAAATGATAAAAGGATTGTCTGTAGCTTTAAGCAATAGATGCCCTCAGTGGCTGTTGCTAGGCAACCACATTATTCCAGGCTTCAGTTTCTATGAGTAAAAGATAGGGGGAGAGAGCAAGGCCCTTTCTATTTTTGCCTTTGAGGGAGAACTCATTGGAGCTAGGCCTGGCTAGGGTTGCCAGCCCCAGTCTGGAAAATTCCTGGAGATTTTGGAATAGTGTCTGAGGAGGGCAGGGTTTGAGGAGAGGCCTCAGTTGAATATAATACCATAAAGTCCACTCTCCAAAGTAGATATTTACTCCAGGGTGACAGATCTTTGCTGTCTGGAGTTCAATTGTTATTGGGATATCCCCAGATCCCACCTGGAGGCTGGCAACCCTAGGCCTGGCAGCAACCTCTGGGTGACTTGACACCACCCAACTTGCATGACTGAACTAAGCCTAACTGCTTGCTACTGTTCAACTCAGCCACCCTATGAAAGCCATTTACTTCAGGGGATCTAGAGTTGCGAACCTCTAGGTGGGAGCTGGAGATCATCTGGAATTACAACTGTTCTCCAAATGACAGCTATCAGCTACTCTGGAGAAAATGCCTACTTTGGAAGGTGGACTATGTGGCATTATATTTGGCTGAGGCTTCTCTCTCCCCAAACCCTGGCCTCCTCAGACTCTACCCTAAAATCTCCAGGAATTTTCAACATGGAGCTGGCAATGCTAGCCAGGGAAGGCCCCAATAAGTTCTCCTTCAAATGCCAAAATAGGGCTGGGAAGGGCCTTTCCCCCACCCCTTAACTTTTTACTCACAGAAACTGAAGTCTGGAATACAGTGCTTGCCTAGCAACAGCCACTGAAGGAATCTGTTGCTTAAAGATGCATGCGTCTTTTAATCATTTTTGGATTTTTTTAAAGCTGCCCAGTGTATTTTTTTTTTTTTTTAGATTTCACATTTTTCTGCAAACCTAGGACCCTTTTCAGGTTTGTAGAAAGATCTGTCTTGCCCGTTCACAGCTCCAGTTACTGGATTTAAGTATCCAAAGATATCCTGATCTCGCTATTAGAAGATGTCAAATTTTACAGTGGTGGTACCCCTGGTATATTTCCTGGTTCTCATTTCCTTCTAATATCTTGTAGATAAAATCCAAAGAGTCTTGAATGGAACAGGAGAAAAGGGATTTTCATATAGCTTTCCAACAGCTGACAGACTAGGAAAGTACTGAGCTCATCTCAAGTAAGTGTGTCATACCCATGTACCCTCTGGTTGGCTTACAGACAGAGATGGTCTTATGACATTTTCTCATAGTGATTGTAAAGGAATCAAATCCTCAATTTTCTTTGGAAAAGGGTTTCTTCCCTAGAGCAAAGAGCCAATCCTGTCCTCTCCCACAGTAAGCACTTTGTGATTGGTCTGTGCCTCACAGAAGCCATTTTGGGCTGGTACCAACTACCTTTTCCCAACATTCCCGAAGTGCCACAGGTTCAACAAGGTTGGAGACTCCTGCCTTGCATATTGATTTAAAATGGATGATTGCCTGATGATAATCTTGTTGCCTATATTTTAGGATGTGGCCTATTGATTTATAATTTATGTCAGTTTGAAGGTGCCTGGAGCTGCACTTTACTTAAAGGAAAACAGTGGGTGCGTTCAGACAGTGTGCTGGAGCGGTTTAAACTGCTCCGGCATGATGCGTGTTTTTTTTAAAATTGGAGAATCGCGATCACACTGACCTCCTCCTTTGGAGCTCCCCGCTGCCCTCATGCAGGTGGGTTTTTTCCCCCCTCTCCTTTGAGCATGCGCACAGGCAGCCCTCTCCCGAACAAAAAGTTTGGCACGTGCGCAGAATAGCGATTTCAACCGGTCCCTTTAAAGTTTAAATGAAGACTACTTTTTACATTTTCTCCCCAAAACTGGCCTTCCCAAGATCCCGGACTCGTCTAAATGCCTAAACTAGGCACCATTGAAGCTTTTCTTTATTTAACTTAAGTGCGGAGCTCCGCTCAAGCGCACACCGCTAAGGAAAAAAAAATGGCAGACTAAAACCGGAAGCCGGAGGCAGCTTCCCAGAGGGGAGGGGGATTGAAGCACCCGGAAGTGGCTTGACGGAGCTATCAGACAGCGGAAAGTACGGCTTGAATCGGAGAATCAGGAAAACACCACTTGGTAAGTGGTGTCAAAATACTCCACTTTAAAGGGGGGTTTGCTCCAGAAAGCGACGACTGGGGACTGTGCGCAGATGTTGGGTGTGTGAACGCGCACATAAAAGCCGTTTCTGAGGCGTGCCGAAAGCGGCTCAAAGGGCGCGTCTGAACGCACCCAGTCAGGATTTAAAGTAACCCAGGAGTTTCCTGGTGCTGAGTGTCATGTGTAAACGGAATGTCAGGAAAGAAAGGCATGACAGACATGCTCAGTGATCTACTCTGCGTTATCATATCAAATGTTCCAGGCTGAACCTGCATTTTCAGATAGGACTATGGTGACTCCTGCTTCAAGCTAAAGAGAGGAGAGTTGAATAAGTGGCCAGAAGAAAGTCATAAACTTTCCGTCCCACCAGCCTGGATCGTGAAGGAAATAAAAAGGCGCGATATTAATCTGCACAGCGGGAAAAAGTGATGGAGGGAGGCTTGTGCCAGATGTGTTTTGGCAACCTCGCTCCCTTTTAATTGCCTCTGCAGCTCTGGAAGCCCCCTCCCGCTCGCCTCTCGGTGAGGAGGGGGCTGCTGATTCTGCTGCTTTCAACCCCCCACCCGCCCCCGGTCCCATCCAAAACCTCAGCGCTGCATTTCACCCGAGAAATCAATAGCATGGGGCTGGCTCTCCCCGAGCCTACGAGACTCCGGGCTGGCCGCGGGCTATATAACCCGGAGCAACCCGCCCGATCTCTCTCTCTTCAGCGGCAGCACCCGGCGCGGGCGTGGCGAGGCGAGAAGGGACCCGGAGAGCGGCGCCGCCTCCTGACTTCCAGCGAGCCCCCACGAGCAGGCAGTTAAAACCGAGCGTGCCTTTCCTCCGGCGCAGGGCGATGCGTGCAGCAGTCAAGGCAGAGGGCGGGCTCCGGGTGCCCCAGCAGCAAGGCCGCTGCTCGCGGGTCTGAGAGGGCGGCCGTCGCCGCCGCCTCCCGCTCCTTCCCTGCAGGGACTGGCCCGGAGCGAGCGCCCGCCGGGGTGCTCGGCGTCTTCTTCGGCAAACTCTGCTGGGGATTGGCTTGGGAGACGCTTTCCTGACAGTCGCTGCGATGCTGCCTTTGCCTGACAGGAGGTCCCCGCCGCTGCTGGTGGTGCTGCTGGGCGCCGGCGTGCTGTGGGCGCAAAGCGGCCTCTCTCTGCGCATCTTCAGTGGTGAGTAAAGGGGAGGGGAGGACCCTTCGTGGGGACAGAGAAAAGATTTTGATATTTCACCTAGATCGCAGGAAAGTTCAGGATTTTGCGGGAGCCCGCAATTGGCATCTCCCTTCCCTCCCCTTAAGTAGAAGTTGCTTGCCGCTACTATCTTACTATTTGCAACTATCTAACTGTACATGTAACGCCCTTGGATAATAATTTCTAACGAAACAAGTGTCGGGGCTCAAAGGTTTTGATTCAAACCTTCCTAATTCCAAGGGGTCGCCTCAGTGATGGGGACACCTATGTAGGACACGGGAAAAGAATGTGATTTCTGACACACTCTCTCTTCTATCTATATATTGACAGCTGTCACTGTGCCTTCAAAAGTTTAATCATAACAGATTCAGCTCTTGGTATGTAACCTAGAGCCTTCTGATTAGAGGAACTTATAGCAGAACATATTTTTTTTATATAATTGCTCTGGGTTCCCAGTAAGTAATATGTGAGATTTTACTACTTTTGAAATTCTGAGCGTGATGCTTTGCTCACCCCTCCTCATTAACTACTGTGTTTCATTTGATTTTTTTTCTCCGCTAGAACTTTAATGCTCTGAGTTCCTCATGTAGGGGACTATTTAAGAGTCACATAAGTTTAGAAGCAAGCATCTTGCTGCTTTGGGGGTTAAACATAACAAGGTTGATTAAATCTCATTAATCACATGCAAATTTTCATAATTAAAGGACAATGGGAAAATATCCCATCCTGCCTACTTTTTCAGTACATGCATATGAGTGATAAGTGTGTCATGGGAGTAGTATTGCAGCACAGAAACACCCTGCACCACATCCCATAGGGATGTGGCCAGTCGCCTGAAACACAAAAAGCAGCAGTGCTATTAACATCACACCAGGTGCAGAATTTGCCCCCAGCATTGCTCAGCACCAATGATATGTGTGTCTCTGCCTGTTGGGAGGGGGATTGAGAATGGTAATAACGGGAGATGCTATTTTCACCCATTTGCAGGGATTGAGAAGCCAATTGATTCTGCAAAGAATGTCCATCCCCCCAAAACCATCCCCATTACCTAATTACAGGGAACTAAGTGCAGGCTGGAAGAAGGAGGAGTGGTCCATTCAATGAGACAACAGGTGCCAATACGTAATGATAACAAACTGCAAGCAAAGCCACAGCAGAACAGAACAGATTTATGCCTTATCAAGGAGGAAATGCTTTCTTTTCTGTTTTTTTTGGGGGGGGTAGTTGTTGCTGTGGAGACAGAGAGAGAGAGAGAGAGTTTGTGGGCAAGTTATAACAAGTAACTGGGGAAAGGGTGGGGCAGTGATTGTGGAAGTGGTACTGAATTTACCTTCAAGTTTTTACTTAGCTCGAACTTTAACCAAACTTCAAGCTTGATTAGCATGTGAATCATTTTTAATTTTCCATAGTCATGTTCCAAAATCAAGCAGCAAGCTATTCCGTCCTTCCTTCCTTCCTTCCTTCCTTCCTTCCTTCCTTCCTTCCTTCCTTCCTTCCTTCCTTCCTTCCTTCTTCTCTTCCTCTCTCTCTCACACACACACTCACACACACACACACACACACACACTCTCTCTCTCACACACACACACACACACACACACACACTCACAGAGTGATGGAAACACTAAAAGTTTTAGCTTAGAGGCAAAATGAAGCCCTTGCATGTGTGAAGGTCCAAATATGAGAAGCCAGAATAAGCACAAAGGACCATATTTGGATCCTAACACATGCAAATAATTCATTTTGCCTCTAAGCTATGACTCTTATTATTTAAATTACTACTGAGGTGAGGGAAAGAATAGAAAATGCTATTTTTCTTTGTTTCTTTGTTTGAAAGATTTTTATACAAACACTCCAATCGCCAAATTAGGTCTTCTAATGACAGTAGGATAAAGAAAGTGCTGGAATGTTGAAGACCATCTTTTAGACTTGGTTCATTGGAATGGAATAAATGGAGAAGTTGTCCAGCCTTGTAGACCAACACTTCTTGTACAACGATTGTGCAACTGTGAAATGTCAAAAACAGCATACAAAGAATTCTCTAAGACCTTTCATTATATGCTAAGTGTGCATGTTCTCTGTGTTACAGAATGTATTGACAGAAATTTATTAAATCCAACTTTTCCCCGTCCTATCATATATTCTACTGATTTCAGTGCAATGTGTCTTTAACTTCATGTTCATAAAGTTGGAAAGAATCCAGTGGCCCTCAGAATGCCCTGTAACTAAAAGCTTCTTCCAGCTGATGCTGAATTTAGTCATGAACAAAGCATTTCCAAGGAAAGAGATGCCAGCACTTCTCACTGAAGCGTGTCACACAACTTACTTGCTTTTATAGATAGGATATTTCCCTTCACCTTTAACCTCAATTGACCCAGTTGTAGGTTGAAGTTCAAAATATATTATTCAAAAATGTATATTCCACTGCACTATCAATAGCTTCTGAGTCAGCAGACAGAATAAAAACCACCCATGAAAAACCACCATGTAATAGATAACGATAAAATAACGACAAAGACAAATCAATTAATAAAATGAACAACTAGCAGAGTAACTGCATTATAAAGCATTTTTTTAAAAAAAGAACCATCCAAACAATATTACAAAGACAATCCAAACCAATCAAAAGCCTGAGTGAACTGAAAGGTTTTAGCCCAAAGACTAACCATGTAAGCAGCTGTGTGGAGGGTATTCCGCACTGAGGTGCCACCATAGAAACTTCCCCATCTCTGTAGCCACGTACCTCAC
Source organism: Gekko gecko (assembly GCA_029375565.1). NCBI lineage: Eukaryota > Metazoa > Chordata > Lepidosauria > Squamata > Gekkonidae > Gekko > Gekko gecko. The sequence continues at coordinate 83,474,068 of JAPDNY010000004.1, forward strand.
CTTTAAAAGTGGCTGCACAGAGAATAAGGTCTTGATAGAAAATGTCAGTTGTTAGTTTCGTAAGAGAGCAAGTGTTGTTGTTTTTGTTAATGATGATATTTCATTTATAGCCCTCATTTCTCACTGGGACTCAGGATGGGATACAAAAAATTCATAAAACAGTTCAATAGCATAACAAAGATTATTACTAAATAAACCAACACAATTAGCCTAGGACTGAAGAACAGGAAATTGATGCAAGCAAACAAAATCCCCATCCAAGGCAACAAATTGTCAGTGTAGGTGAAGAACTGTCTAAGGCAACAAAAGATTTGACATATTAGAGACACGGTTACAAAGTTAGAAGGCACTGAACTGCAGACATTGAATTGAAGTAGAATAAATGTACAATAAACATTGCAATAAACCACAATACTATACTTTATGGAAGCAACCTTCTGAGATTTTATGCGGTAGTTCTGAGCCCTTTGTAAGAATGCCCTCCTGAACTAAGCCGGAGTGGTGTAGTGGTTAAGAGTGTTGGATTAATATCTGGGAGACCTAGGTTTGAATCCCCACTTACGTCATTGAGGCTTGCTGGGTGACCATGGGCCAGTCACACTCCCTTAGCCTAACCTATCCCACAGGGTTGTTGTGAAGATAAAATGGAGGAGAGGAGACTGGTGTAAGCCGCCTTGAATCCCCACTGGGGAGAAAGGTAAGGTATAAAGGAAGTCAATAAATAAGTTATTCTGGGCAATTGAGCCACTGATGCACATATTAACTGTTCATTTCATGTAATGATGATGATGATGATGATGAAGAAGCCTGGGACATTTTAAAGGCTAAAATATGTACTGTCCCATGAACCTTCATACATATCCTGTGCATGTTTACTTCTTAGTAAACATGCACTCCCAGGTAAATGTTCATAAGATTGTAGCTTTGTTAGTTACATGAATAGTGTATATCTATTTATCTACACCAAAAATTGTAGAAAAATTAACAGTTCCCTCAGTCTGGGGAATATATGCTGAGCATGAAAAGCAAACTGCATGGCTTTCTGATAATACAGTTTACTCTGATTCTGATGCATGTAATACCTTTTACGAAGACCAGCCCCCCCAAACTTATCCCACCTTAACCCAACCTTATTGAAGCTTGGGACAGTAAGCGGGGCTGGCCACATTTAGCACTTGATTGGGAGACCAGCAAGGAAGACTGGGCTTGTTATGCAGAGGAGGGCAATGGCAAACCACCTTTGCTCATCTCTTGGCCTCCATGAGTCAGCTGCAACTCAACACCACACTCTCATTTTTCTTTCTTTCTTTATGGCTCAAGACCATTTACAAGATGCAATTTATTAAAACATGACCATTAAAACCAATAGAATCAAAGTCCAGATATCCCCTCCCACAAAAGATACCTGCAGTTTGTACCCTATTAAAAGTTCTGTCAAGTAAAATGGCCTATCAGGATTCCTGAAGATTTGTAATAACAGTATTTGCCTCATCTCCTCAGGGAGCCCTTTCCACAAAATGGGAGCTGCAATGGAAAAGATATGATGAGTAAGCTCTGGATGATGCCAAGTGGGCCATCTTAAGTGGGGGAAACAGCCAGTAGGTGGCAGTCTGAAGACTGCAGTTGAAACAGGAACATGTGTGGTCCCTATAATAAAATATGTTATATTATTTTGTTGGTCTTAACGAAAGGTGCATAGCTTTTGTTTTAGGATTTTCCTATAAACCCAGATGCTACCTTTCTCTTTTATCCATATCAAACAGTTCTCTAACCTGAGAGAATTGGAAGATTAATATGGATTTCTCAGTCATGAACCTTCTGTCCCTTGGATTCAGGACATAACCTTTTTTATGGAAAATATTACAAGTTAATTTTTTAGAAATGATATCATAAGAAGTATCCTGTGAGGTCATACCAGTGGTCCATCAAGTCCAGTATCCTGTTTCACACAGTGAGTAACCAGTTGCCCTAGTGGGCCAAGAAACAGGACACAGAATCCAAGGCCTTCCCCAATGTTGTTTCCTATTACTGGTTTAGAAGATGACTGCCTATGAATGTAGTAGTAGCCACTGATTGATCTTTCTTCCATGAATCTTTCTAATGCCTTTTTAAAGCCATCTATGATGATTACTATGATGGCTTTGAAACCATCATAGCATCAGAGCAAATCTTGTCCCTTTACCCTAGCCAGTCACGTGGTACCCAAAGCCTCATGTTGCTTTATACCTTTAAATAAAACTGGAGTTGGAACACAGGAAAGAAGAGAAGAAGAAGAAGAGTTTGGATTTATACCCCGCCCTTCACTGCCCAAAGGCGTCTCAGAGCGGCTTACAAACTCCTTTCCCTTCCCCTCCCCACAACAGATACCCTGTGAGGTAGGTGGGGCTGAGAGAACTCTAACACAAACTGTCCTTGAGAGAACAGCTGTGCCAGAGCTTGTGACGTCATGACCCAAGGTCACATCAGCAGGTGCAAGTGGAGGAGTGGGGAATCAAACCCGGTTCTCCCAGATAAGAGTCCATGCACTTAACCACTACACCAAACTGGCAAACCATATCTTCCATACTGACTCATTTGCTAGGAAACCCCGGTGTGAATAGAACGTTAATCAACCTTCAGGTGACCTATTGTTTCATTAGATTATGACCTGTACACATTCCAAACCTATTTTTGCAGGTGGCCTGGCCTCCACTCAGATATGATGCTTCTGTCTTTAAATGGTTTATAGGGCTAAGACATTGAACATATGAAGACATCTTAAACTTAGACCTCTGGCCTACCTAACTCAGCAGTTTTCTGCTCTGATTAGCAGCAGCTTTCCATGCAGAGAAAGATCTTTTCCAGCTCCTGTTGCCTGAGATCCCCCCTTTTAACATGCAGATGCCAAGGACTGAACCTGCAAAGCACGGCTTCTTATAGCCATGCCCCCTCTCCCTTAGGCAGCTACTGTACCTCTTGCCCCACTTCTTTTTTGGTCTGTTTGTCCATTCTGCTTTGTTGCCTCCTATAGGTTGGAGTAGGGTTGACATGCCCCAGGTCTCGGCGGGGGTTCCTTCAGCTGTTCGGCATGGAACACATGCCTGCTGATCAGGTGGAAGGGCCTTAAAATCTTGAAGGAGGGAGGAAGAGGGGTGCATGCCACCCACTGCTTCTCCCCCAAAAGCAAATTTGTGGCAAATTCGTGGCTTGGAGTACAAACATGCACACATCCTTTAAAGAAGTGCACACATCCTTTAAATGCTTTGGGGAAGAAGTGGAGGCAGTGTGTGCCTGCAATCCAAGCAGCGAATTCGCAGCTTAGAGTGCAGGATCTGGCCCCCAACATGAAGATGTCACTTCTATGTGATGTCATCATGTTGGGGCTGTCCCCGCCCCCTGGAACACCCCCCAAAGTCCCCCACTGGGGACTCAGAAGGACTTGGCAACCCTAGGTTGGAGAGAAGGATGGATTCTAGTGGAGAAGATGTGCAGGGCCCTGACCTAGATAGCCCAGGCAAGTCCAGTTTCAGAAGCTAAGCAGGGTTGGCCCTGGTTAGTGTTTGGATGGGAGATCACCAAGGAATACCAGGGTTACTGCACAGAGTCAGGCAATGGCAAACCACCTCTGAATGTCTCTTGCCCAGAAAACCCCACAGTGTTGCCATAAATCAGCTGTGACTCGACGACCAAAAAAGAAGTGGTGCAGTAGGTGAGGTTGCTGTAGTCCTAGTGGCACAGACTAATTAAAGAAACCAACTCAGGAGGACTGGCAACATCGTTACAAGGTGAATATTTGGCTATAGCAGACAGGGCCAGTTCCAGAGTTTGGGGGGCCCCCTCTCCTGCTTCCCCATCACCAGGCACTCATACCCACCTTCCCTCCTACATGCCTCCTACATGCTTGTGTGTCCTTCCCTTGTCTGCTCACAAAGACTCCTATTGTCCCTGTTCACGGCTGCCTTCCCCCAGTGGCACTGGGCACTACATGCAGCAGGAAGCATGGGTGGTGTAGCTGTAGCAAGTAAGTAGGTGGGGGTGCTGGCAGCAGTGCCCCCTGCTGGACAGCCTGGGCCCCAGCAGCTGCCCCACCTCAGGGTATGCTGATGCTGGCTTTGACAGTAGACTGTGTAGAAGATACATGCAAGATGGCTGCATTCAGTCCATAATTGCTGCAGAATTAACCTGTCAATGTGTTTGTGATAGAGATCACTTGTAGAGTAGTATTGAATTAGGCCTGGGAATACTCAGCATCAAATCTTCACTTGCCATGAAACTTACTTGGTGGCTTTGGGCCAGTCAATCTGTCTCAGCCTAATCTACTATACAGGGCTGTTGTAAGGATAAATGGAGGAAAGAGAAAGCCCCCCACCTGAGCTCCTCAGAAGAAGTGTAGATAAGAATGTAATATATGAATGTTCATCTGTGCTTTGGGCTCTTGCAGCACTTTCTGAGACAGACAACAGTAGTAGTATGCAGAAGGTTATGGAAAATATCAGCACTGTTCACTACAGGGAGTTAGCCAGGGCTCTTTATGTAGCAGGAACTCCTTTGCATATTAGGCGACATACCCCTAATATAGCCAATCCCCCAAGAGCTTACAGAACTCTTCTTACAGGGGCTACTGTAAGCTCTTGGAAGATTGGCTACATTAGGGGTGTGTCGCCTAATATGCAAAGGAGTTCCTGCTACAAAAAGAGTCCTGGATAGCCATAGGGTTGCCAAACTTCAGGTGGTATCTGGAGATCTCCTAGAATATCAGCTGACCTCCAGATATCAGAGATCAGTTCCCCTGGATAAAATGGCTCTTTGAGAATGTGGATTCTATGGCATTATATCCCACTGTGGTGTTTCCTTTCCCTAAACCCCATCCAATCAAGGCTCCACCTCCAAATCTCCAGGAATTCCCCAACCCAGAGTTGGCAACCCTAGCATACTTTCAAAGCTACACAATATGGTAAGATCCTTTGCAAGCCATTCATTTCAATATGCATGTCTAACTCTGTCTAGAAGTGGGCTGATGTTTGCTCCCACTTTCATAGAGGTCATTCTGATGAAATTTCTCATTAGAGTCAAAGAAAATAAACAGGAAATTGGACACTTTACAATTTCATTATTTTTGTTTCTGCTACCATTTTGGATTTTCCAACCTAAATGAAAACAGTGGCTGGATCTAATATCCTGTTCGAGTTCACTAACTGATCTATATTAACCCAGTGGAATTCTTCACTTTTCTACCTTTCAAAAGCTTACCTTCCCCATACCATATCCCAAACATTTGAAATTTCTTTTTGCTTCCAGTGCAGGCTACCATACAGGTTAGGTACTGCTATTAAATGGTCTGAAGTCCCCTTGGGCTCAGGGCACTAGCTTTACCATTCTTTGTATCCTCACGAGTGCTACTAATGGTTATAACAACATAATGCCATAGTGAACTTCATAATATTCACTATGGGTCCAAATGAATATCCACCAATGTCACTAAAAGGGCTTTTATTGAACTCAGGAAATATTAGCAGCGGTAATAAGAGTCATTATGAGAACTGTGCTCAAATGGCATCTACACAAGATGGACCACAATCACACACACACATACACACGACATAATAAAGCAGTTATTTTGACAAACATTAGCCAATATCTACCTCTTAGTAGACTTTAGATATGTAATAGTGTGCTATTCTCCTCTCAAGGTAAATTAGATTTCCTGTCATTCTTTTATTGATAGGATTGAACTGGATTTTGCTGCTTGTTCAGTATTAAGCAATACACTGGGACTTTTCCTAATCATTCATTTTTTAAAAAGCTATCTCCATTACAATGAGGGCTGTAAACTCTAGAAAAATAAAGATATGTTGAGTTTTCAGAATTCTAATAATAACCACAAAATTCTAGAACAGTACAGTCAAAATGTAACAAACCTATTGATTGCATAAATAGCAAATTTCTTATTCCTTAATAGAGCATTCTATTCTATTCTAATGAGTCTAGGAAGGGCTTATTCTAATATTGTTTCCTAGTTAGCTCCCTTTATCCTAACTGCTTCCAGTGCCTTTTTATGTGTGGTGGTTAGAAGTGCAATTAATTGGAAATAGATATTGTGGGGTGGGAATAGTCTCAATTTTAAGTTGAATTATTTTTATCTTGCAATATTTTCTGCAGTTGGTGTTAACACCACAATTGATCAGAATGCCTGGAGCTGGCAGAAAACTGGGCTTTTAAACCATTGAGAAAGTTGGGCCAGGAAAAACTGCTGAGTGTTACATAACCCGTATTGCTGTCCCCATGACATCATAAAACACATAAAGTGATGATAATGCAGTTTGCAAAAATGCAATTACTTTAAGTATCTATTGGGCAGGAAAAAGCGAGCTAATCTTATTACTAGCCACTTAACAACCCATGTATTAATCAAAGCCATTATGCCTTAATGACTGCTGTTTGCTGTCAGTTTATTTTTGCCTTTTTTACTAGTGACATTTTTCTTGGCTATGCCAATGCACATCCCAATATTTACCCTGGGCTCAAATCAATATAACAGTCCAAGTAAGATCTGTAAAGACAGAAAATAGTTTGATGCATATACACTACATTTTCTGAAATGCGAACAGCTGAGTAACTCTGGAAGAGCAGGATGCCAAGTCAAGGACAGATGATATGTATAACTAGTCATGCTTGGGTAATAACTATGCAAAGGCCCAAGCAGTGGATGGGTATGCATATGGGCCAGTCTGTAGAACAAGGGGAAGATGAAATGGCCTGTCCTCATCCTCATTGTGCAGTGCTGATGGGGACTGCATATCCATTGGACAATGGGGCATTCCATTATTACCCTAGATGTGAGGGAGCTGCTTTTCTGTAAATGGCTACTAGGTGACTAAATGTTTAGGTAAGCCAACTAGTACCAATGCTTATGTCAACCAAAGCCATTTTTATACACAGGCTGGGTTTTTAATAGTTTATTGATTTTAATTGTTTTATGATTTTATTGTGCTTCAATTTGTAAGTGTCTTCAAACAGGTTTGCTGTAGAGGTAGCATATAATTGCCCCCCCTAAATAAATAAATAACTCACGTAGTGGAGGTTTCCTGACAGAACTAGCATATTTCAATGGGGTTTTATTTATTTATTTAATTTATTCCCCCACAAACACCGAAGCAGGCTCAGGGCAGCTTACAGGCATATACTAGTGTCATAAAAACATTAAAACAGTAAAACAAATTAGAATCATAAAACAATGCAAAAGGTACTACATTTATACAGTGGCAGAATAACTGTCCTTAATGATTGTCCACAATAGGGAATCTAGTCAGTAATAAATATGAGGCTGGCATCCGGCTCCATAACATATAGTACATGAATGTGGGTGCAGATGTTGAGAACAGGCAGCCAAGAATGGATTGTAGGACACAGGTTCCTCAGTCAGTGTTAGACAATTAGATGTGACATCTCAGTCATACCTCTTATAGCTGGGTCATTTAAATATGTTGTAATCACGTGGGAACCTCCCAGGCAGCCATGGTAACATTTGAAGTTCTAGCATTGAACCCTGGATCAGATCTAGCAGTGCTACTCCTGGACCAGATCAAGCTTTTCAATATTGACCCAAGAGAATATGGCTTGGATGCAGCACTGCATGAGTAGAAAGGGAAATGTACTTAGAGCAGTTCTGCTTGCATGAGTGATAACATAGGGGATGCAGCAGCACGTAGCACTTCAATATAATTTTTTAATGAAATAATGTAAAGTACAACAGATGGTGTGCATGATTAAATATAATTGTTTTGAAGCTGTTCGAGGAGAAATACCTGCATTATGTCTTGTGCATGCAGAAAAGGTGGTATGGATAAAACTGCTTTTACTTAAAGCAGAGAACAAGGAGTAATTTTTAGCACTTTGGCTCTGTGCATGTGAAAATCTTTTATGTACAACCACTGTCTGGATAGTGTGAACAATGTTTATCAATTTTAAAAAGAAATGAAAGAAGTGTGAGGCTATTTGCAGTATTGGAATGAGCAACTGCAAAGTACCTTGATCCTGACTAGGACAGCACTGGGGCCTGCTATAGGGCTGCTTTCCTTTCTGCTTATTACAACTTAACTTCCAGGAAGCTCAGGGACTACTATCTCACTTATCTTCATAAAAAACCTTGTGAGATATATTAGGATGAGAGATATGCCCATGACCACCCAATAAATGGTTATAACAACTGAGGCCTTAAATAGCCAGCATCAGGACTGCCTTATATGGTTGCCAATTCTGGGTTGGGAAATATCTAGAGAATTAAGGAGTGGAGCCTGAGAAGGGCAGAGTTTGGGGAGGTGAGGGATCTCAACAGGGTATACTGTCATAGAGTTAGGATTGCCAGATCCCCAGTGGAGGCGGAGGTCCCGCACTGCCAGGCTTCAACTCCTGCCGCTGATCAGCTTGCCAACAGGGGGGGAAATTGCCCCCCAAAAGAAGGAGAATCATCCAATGTGCAGCAATGTGTCTGTTACTGCTTATGTGACCTGAAAGTGATGTCATCACATCCAGGATGTCTTGGCAATGGTCTGATATTCGGGCAAAACCTCTATGGTAGAAGCCAAATTTACCATAGAATTCTTGCTCAAATACCAGAGTTTCACCCTGACATCCCAGATGTGATGATGTCACTTCTGGGTCACATGTCAGCTGGGCCTCCTTGCTGCTCCCAGTCAGGGCCGGCCCCAGGTGTCTGGGTGCCCTAGGCAGGACAGCCTGGAGCGCCCACCCCACCGGGGATGCCAACCTCCCGGTGGGGCCTGGAGATGGTGCAGCGCTGCTTTCCTGGGCGCCTTGCACCTGCAAGGCACCCAGGAAAGCCAGGAAAGGGGCGGGGGTTCTAACCCCTCCCCTTCACTCCCAGCACCGGCTTTCTTGGGTGCCTCGCAGCTGCAAGGCGCCCAGGAAAGCCAGAGAAGGGCGGGGGTTCTAACTCCCGCCTCTTTCCTCCCAGTGCTGGCAGCGCCGGCTTTTCTGGGGGCCTCGCAGCTGCAAGGTGCCCAGGAAAGCCAGGGAAAGGGCGGGGTTAGAATGCCTGCCCCTTCCCTCCCAGCGCCGACAGCGCCTGCTTTTCTGGGTGCCTTGCAGCTGTGAGGCGCCCAGGAAATCCAGGGAAGGGGCGGGGTTAGAACACCCGCCCCTTCCCTCCCAGCGCCGGCAGGTGGCAGCGCCGGCTTTTCTGGGCGCCTCGCAGATGCGAGGCGCCCAGGAAAGCTCGCACTTCCGGCGCTGGGAGGGAAGGGGGCTTTTCATGGGGGGGGTAGGGGGCATTTTGGCGCCCCTGCAGGGCCAGCGCCTAGGCGAGCAGGCCCTGTTCCTAGTAAATCCCCCCCATCCCCCACCTGTTGTCAAGTGGGATCTGGCAACTCTATATACAGTCAGCCCCCAAAGCAGCCATTTTCTCCATGGGAACTGATTTGTGTTGTCTGGAGATCAGTTGTAATTCTGGGAGATCTCCAGACCTACCTGGAGGCTGGCAATCCTAGTGCCTCAGCAAGAACTTCCTCCCAAATTATATCCATAAGGTCTTGCTTTGTGTTCATTTTATGCAGAGACAAGATAGAGCTCCATAAGAGGCACAACCTTTTCTGCAGGAGCCCCAGAGGTGTGGATTATTCAGATATTTGGTTAATATAGCAGAGTTTTGCCCAGTCATAGAAGCATGATACTAAGTGCAGTAAATAAATCTCCCAAGAAGTATATTGTAAAAAAGGTAAATTCATTTTTATTCAAGTAGATCCCATTCACATTCAGGTTGCAGTCAAAAGAAGAGAAAAAAGAAGCCTAATCTAAAGAGTACTTTCCCCATCACAAATGGCCAGCTTGTTTGGCATCATGTGTGTGGGAGCATGAGGGCACTGTATCTATAGAACAGACCTGCAGAGACATGTTCTCCATGGAAGGCCATTTGAGAGAGTGAGAAGACAAAGTGAGAGAGAGGAGGGGTCAGAGGGCAGCTCCTGGGTTAAGATAAAGAGACGCATCCCATTCAAGGAGATAACACCTATACACTGCTAGAGTGATGTAGGGTCCCCCGATGGCCAGGCATGCTGAGTCGCTCACTCCAACACTCCTCTTGAATCTCTATGCCATCAAGGTTCATAGTGTTCAGGTTGACCCACAGGCATTGGTATTTGTCTCTTGGTAGCAGTTTTGTAAATATATCCATTGTCATTTTCTCAGTGGGACAGTAGTGTAGCTTGACAACTTGACAAATGCAATAAATAAATAAAATAAATAAATATAAATATATAGTGGTTCCTGATTCCAATGTGTTTTGTCTGCATGATGTTCCTTTCAGAAAGAGAGAGGACTATACAACTCTGGTTATCCTCTTGCAGTTGAACTGGCAAAGATTCCTTAATACCAAAATTCTCCAGTAACATTATAAGCCACTTTAATTCTTTGCACACTTCAGAAGTAGATACAAATTCTGCTTTAGTAGATGAGTGGGCAACAATTATGACAGGCCCAACTTATAGCACCCCCCACAGAAAAATATCTAGCTGCTAGTGGATCTTAGGTAGGGTTTCCAGGTCCCTTTGGCATGCCAGCAGGAGGATTTGGGGGGTGTTCTAGGAGTGGACAAGAACATTGCATGATGCACTGACATCACCCAGAAGCTCCCTACAACTTTCCAGCCACCCCACTCAAGCCATCATGGAGCAAACTTTGCTCAGGTCCTGCTTGCAGTCTCCTTTGCCACCCCCAGCCCTGCTCGCATCTCTCCCTCCCCGAGATCTGCAAACCCATCTTAGATCACTTGCTGAGAGCCACTTGGATGTCCTGTCTGGAGCACTTTTAAAGGCTCCCTTCCTCTCTCATGTTGTCCTCTTCAGCAGATCCCACTCTTCCTTCAAATAATCCTCCTCTTTTCACCACAGCTCATCCCCCTCCACACCTTCAGATTCCGGATCCTCCATCCCACCTGAGCACACACAAGTTCATCTCTCTGCTCTTTTTCCTGGCCACTTTCCCACCCATCCCTGAGTTTGTTTTCACCATGAGTGTGGCTCCTTTAAACAAATACAAAGCAGCTGCTTATGTTATTACACTGCACTGCCCTTGCTTCTGCCAAGCCCCAGCAAAGTGAGAGAGGGCTGCGATAAGAACTGGTGGCATAGGTGCCTGGCAGACACGCCGCCCCCATTTCCTTTGCCTCCTTCCTTTGGAGAGAAACTGGAGTCCTCTCTTCTTGGCATATGCAAGGTCCCCAGGTCCATGTGCATGCAGAAGTGTTGGCAGGGAAGGAAGCCACTGCCCTTAAGGCAGAGTATCCATAAGCAGCCGCCAGATCAGAAATTGAGCCAGACAGATATTCCTTATTGGTTAGGGGGTGTCCCCTTTGTTTTCTGAGACTAGCCCTGATTCCAGGTGACAGCAGTACATCACGTTGGGCATTACTGTTTGGGGGTGGGGAGGATTTCCTCCCACCAACCAGCTGGCCAGTGGTGGGCAGAAGCCCACAAAAGTGGGAGAACCCCCACCTGGGGAATGGTATCCCTAATCTAGGCTTGATCTTTCTCCAGCCCAGTCTGTATCAGTATATCCCAATAGTGTGGGATTATTAGTTGCTGGCAGTCTCAGATTAAAATGTGTATTACCCTTTAAGAGCCTCATCACCCTTTTAAATGCAGTCCATTCCTTTTTGGTGGATGTGCTAACCCTTCTGGATAATATATTTACAGCTGTTGCAAAGTCAGGCCTTGTTGTCATTGTTAAGTACAGAAGCTTGTCTATGGCAGCTCTGTAGTTATTGTTGTCTGGCAAGGGTTGATTGGGTACCTTTTCTTTGTAGAATCTTGATTCTGTTGGTTTGGGCATTGGATTAGCACCTTCCAAGCCCAAGCTTTGCAATAGTTCCAGTATCTTCTACTTTTGAGTAAGAAGATAACTTCCATCTTTGCTTAACATTGCCTAGGTGTTTGACTTCTACTTCCTTGTTTAGTTGGGATATAATCTCAGTACATCATTTTGATTTTTATGGCAAATAATCAGATCATCAACATAGGTCAGAATAAATGTCCATCTTCCATCTTTGTGTCTACTGAAAAGACAGGGGTCAACTTTACCTTGTCTGAAGCTCTGATTGAATAGCATCTTGGTCAGCTTATCCAACCATGCTTTTGCAGTTTGTTTAAACCATAAAACCCCTTTTGAAGTTTACAGACTAGGTGTTTATCCTTTTAATCTGTAAACCCTGGTGGCTGTTTCATGTATAATTCTTCCTCTAGTTCACCATGTAAAAAGGCAGTCTTAATGTCTAAGTGTTCTGTTTGCATGTTTCTGGAAGCTACGATGTTCAGAAGCATTCTAATTGCAGAATATTTTACAACTGGTGCAAAAGGCTAGTCATAATCTGATCCATAAATTAGAGAGAATCCCTTTGTCTCTGGCTTTGTAGCTGTCAACATTACTGTTTTCATCCCGCTTAGCCTTAAAGACCTACTAACACCCAGTGGCATTCTTACCCTTAGGTAGTTCAGTGAGAGTCCATGTCTTGTTCTTATGAAGTGCATCCATTTCTTCTTGTGCTGTTTTCCTCCACTTGCTTGCTTCTGGTTCAGGCATATGCTGTAATTCAGCCCATTATGTTGGTTCATGTGGTAGCAATGCCCTTGTGGGGTAGGTTAGTTTCTCAGCTGGAACTCCCTTGTTGGCCTGCAGTAAGCATCTGAGGTCTAGTGTCTTGTCTGCCTCTGGAGCTGTCTCCAGCTCCTCTGGCTCACCTACTGGTTTAGGAACTTCCACCTTCACCTACTCTACAGGTTGAGCATCTGGCTGTGTCTGTGTAGTGAGTGACTCTGTTGGCTCTAGGCGGTACACCAGCAGCTGGTTGTTGTCACCATCTCCCTCTGGATAGTCATCTGTAGCAAAAGCCTGGTTGTTCCTTGGTCACCCATCGAACTGCGCCACTCTGCTTGTAGTGATTTGGTTAGTGCTTGGGTCTAGAATTCTGTATCCCTTGCTCTCTGGAGAATAGCCTACAAAGATGTCCTCTTCAGCTCTGGGTTTTAGTTTGGATCTTTTTTTCTTCTGGTATATGAACACAGGCCTTGGATCCAAATACTCTAATGTGTTCTACACTTGGCTTTCTGTTATGCTGTAACTCATAAGGCGTTTTCTCTGTGGCTTTGGTTGGCAATCTGTTTTGCAAGTAAATTGTAGTCATTGCAGCTTCTCCCCAGTGCCTGTAGGGAAGGCCTGAGTTAATTAGCATGCATCTGACTATGTCCATTATAGAGCAATCCTTGCACTCAGCAACTCCATTCTGTTCCGGTGTGTGGGATACAGTAAGTCTGTGCTGGATTCCATGTTTCCTTAGGAATGCCTGTATTGATCTAGACACGAAGTCACCACTGTGGTCAGATTGGATGGTTTGGGGTTTCCTGTTGAACTTGTTAGGAACCATGGCAATGCAGTTTCTCAGTTTTGGCTCAGTTTGTGATTTTTCCTTCCTCAAATAACACAGTATATCTTGAAAAATTATCAATAAAAGATAATAGATAAATATTATTTCTGATTAATACTAGTTTGATAGGCCTACATAAGTCAGTGTGAATTAGCTCAAGTTGTTGCTTAGAGCATTTCTGACTTTGTTTGGGAATAGAAGCCAAGTTGCTTTTCTCTTTATACAACCTACACAGAATTGTTTATAACTGCCACACTCACACTGGTAACTGTTACCAAATCCTTTGTTTGTAGTTTCAAGATGGCTTCTGGATCAGATCCCAATGAGCAAATCTTCTGTGCCAAAGCTCCAGGACTTCTGGTCAGTGGTTGTCATGGCTGTACAGGCCTTTGATACCTGGCAGTCCAGTTCAAAGGCTCCATTTCTGAGAGCACCTGTGGAATACAGCTCACTTTGGCATGAGACAGTACATATGTTCAGGGGTCTTTTCGTAGAAAAACAGCTGCAGGAGCTCATTAGCATATGGTATGCTAATGAGCTATTAGGCTATTAGCATATGCCACACCCCCTGACATCACTGGAAGTGATGTCAGAAGGGAAGCAAAAGGGGGGCATCTTCAAAAGCCTCCCCTCCCCTTCCCCAGCTGGCCTGGGTGGGGGAGCTAAGAGAGAAGAGGTTTAAAGTTTAAACTCCTTCTCACGAGACTCAGGCCACAGAAGGAGGAAAGAGGGAAGGAAAGAGAGAGAGTAGAGAGAAGGAAAGAAGGAAGGAAAGAAAGAGAGGGAAGAAGGAGGGAAACAGGGAAAGGAGGAAAAAAGAGAAGAGGAGAATGTGGGAAAGAAAGAAAGAGAGAAGAGAAGAAGGAGGAGGGAGAGAAGAAAGGAGAGAAGGAAAGGAGGGAATGAAAGAAATTCAGCGGCAATTCGGCCTCATTATATCCTATGGGCCATTGAAGTCAATGATGAAAACATAGGGTATATTCTGGGGGCTGGAGGAGAGGGGGTTTGAGGCAGAGGCTCCAAACTCACAGAGTAGCTTATGGAGCCTCTCCCCAAGATACACACCAAGTTTCAAGAACATTGGATTAGGGGGTCCAATTCTATGGGCCCCCAAACAGGTTGCCCCCATTCCCTCCATTGTTCTCTATGGTGGGGAAAAAGTAACTTTTAGAAATCATTGGTTAGTATTGTATTGTTTTGTTGCTTATAATAATAAAAATAAAAATTATTATTATTTTAAAAAAGAAGTCATTGGTTAAGCAATTCCAATTAGTAGTTCTTTCAAGACATATGTAGTATAACACAGAGTATTGTACAGCTTATTCCAACCCAGTGGACAAGTGGGGTATGTATTTGTGGAGACTGATCTGATGAGGATGCTGAACAATCATAGGTATCCTGTCACCATATTAAACAAAGTGGCTCCAATGGAAGAGCCTCTTGTTGGAGAAAAAATTCTTAGACTTGAGAAAGTTCCTCCAGCCTGACAGGATACCACCCAGTATGTTGTAGCCACATCTGTGTTGAGCTTCTTTTGACCACTATGTTCACCAGAATTGGTTTGATTATTGTACATACTCCTTTGTACTGTCTTCATCAACTAGGTAGCATGTCCCACTAGGTAACAACAAGTTTCTAATTAACCAATCCTCTCCAGATAGTACTAGCAGGAAACCAGAGCAGAAACCAGAAAGGGGATGGCAGCAATAACGGGGAGAGCTAAACAAAGGACACTGGATGTAGAGTCAGTCTTGTTCACCTTCAGGCACATTTAGTAGCAACATCTCAGTTTATCAGAACAATTCCCAACTTGGCTATATGGTGTAAAAAATTAAGCCAGAATGATCGTTTCAAAAGGTATCCATCTTGATCTGCAGTAGAACAGCTAGATTCAAGTCCAGAAGCACCTTGGAGACCAACAAGTTTTTTTGGGGTATGAGCTTTTAAGAAGGGACCTTTGGCTCTCGAAAGCTTATAGTCTAAAAAATTTGTTGGTTTCTACAGTGCTACTAGGCTCAAAACCAGAATGAGTTTCCTTCATGTGGATTTATAATCAATATTATTATTTTCAGTCTATAAATATTATTATTATTAGTTAATGAATCACCACAAAACGTTGTCAATCACAGCTGAATATGCATCTAGAAGAAACTGAGAGTGTGTACATTTACACAAACATGCCCTGAAGTTACTGGCTTGGGTTTCTGTGTACTTCAAGTTGTGTCACTGTTTCAGTCACCTGTTTCAAGGTATTCTGTGCACATGCTACAGAGAAAACATAAAACAACAATCAACTCCTCCCTCATGTACACTCAAAAGAAGATTCTTTTGCTACAAAAAAGTGATGCCTTCCTAGTCAGTAACTGACAGTTGGTCATCACCCTTGAGTATAATGATACAATCAGGGTTACCTAATTTTAAAAAGAAGAAAAAGAAGAAGAGGAGATTGGATTTATACTCTGCCCTTCACTCGGAGTCTCAGAGTAGCTTACAAACTCTTCTCCCTTCCCCTCCTCACAACAGACACCCTGTGAGGTAGGTGGGGCTGAGAGAGCTCTTTCCAGAACTGTCCTTGAGAGAACAGCTCTGAAAGAACTTATGACTGACCCAAGGTCATACCAGCAGCTGCATTTGGAGGAGTGGGGAATCAAACCCAGTTCTCCCAGATTAGAGTCCGCACACTTAACCAGTACACCAAATTGGCTCATTCTGCACCAAAAGGTCATTCTACACCAAAAGGTCATTCTTATTATATTTGTTATTTACCACATTGGTATCCTGAGTTTCTACCACAGAATTTAGAAGCCCTGCACACACAGCCCTCTGCACATTGAATGAGTGCAGAGGGAGAGTGGGTATGAGTGCATTGGACCCATGCCCTACCTATGCTCAGAGGAAATGTCCACACAGACTACCTCTGTGCCATCGGGGAGATTGCACTCCAAATGTTGCTGATCCCATGGAGGGAGCATATACATGGGTACTGTCTCTGTACATAGGTGCTGTGCTCACAAGCTAGTGATCATAGGGAGGTGGGTGCAGAGCCCTCATGTTCACACCTGCAGTCAATCTTTGGTCATTCATTCAATGTGTGGAGGGGTTGTGTGTACAGGGCTATACATCTATTGACTTTCACTGCACTCTAATGAGATAACTAGAGGTGAATTTTGTAATGATTTTCTTCCAGCATAAGTACTGCTGAATAAGGAGGGAACTCAATGGGAGGGGGATTCATTGGGGTATATAGGACACTATCAGCCCTGGTGTCTCATTGAAACCTTCTTCTGTCCTCCAGCAATGTCATTGGATCCCTGTCCCCATTTAGGGTGCTCAGAGGTGGTAGCTGGTAGTGCTGTAGTGAAATGCCTCATGAACTGGCCATGATGGGTTGTGAGATCCCCTAAGGGAGATTGTCAACAGGTCCCTTTCTGAAGGAGCTTTCCTTGGGGCACTTAAGGAAGTAGTGATTCATCCTCTATTAAAGAAAACATCTTTGGACCCAGCCCAGCTGGCAAACTATTGGTCAGTGGCAACTGAGTTGCAGAGTTTATTGGATGATGCTGACATACTAGACCCATTCCAGTCCAGCTTTCATCTGGGCCATGGGACTGAGATGGCACTGGTCACCATCATGGATGACCTCTAAAGGCATCTGGATCAGGGCAGATTGGCAGTACTGTTGCTGTTAGACCTGTTGGCAGTGTTCGACACAGTTGACCATCAGCTACTAATCCACCACCTTGCTGACGTTGGGATTCAGAGGTCTGTCTTGCAGTGGCTCTCCTCTTTCCTACAAGACTGGGGACAGAGGGTGGCACTAGGGTAACAGCTGTCCTGAAGGCACCTGCTAGTTTGCAGAGTGCCACAAAGGGCTGTTCTCTTCCCGATGTTATCAGCATCTATATGCACCTTACCCAGATTGTCCGGAGGCATGGGCTGGGTTGTCACCAGTATGCGGATGACACCCAGCTCTATCTGTTGTTGGGTGGCCAGTCTGACTCAAGACCAGAAGATCTGGACCTGGCAATACAAGCCGTACCTGGGTGGCTTAGGATAAGTTGACTGAAATTGAATCCAATGAAAATGGAGGCCCTATGTCTGAGTCAAAGCAGTCGGGGGTTAGAGATCCCACTCCCGACCTTCGATGGGGTGCCATTAGTGACAATGTCAGAGGTTAAGAGCTTGGGAGTGCTCTTGGATGCCTCCTTAACGATGGAGGCCCAGGTAGCAGCCACTGCCAAGTCGGCCTTTTACCATCTTCAACTGATTAGGCAGTTGATTCCCTTCCTCAAACACGATGACCTAGCAACAGTGATCCATGTGATGATCACCTCAAGACTAGTCTACTGCAATGCTCTCTACATGGGGCTGCCCTTGTCTCAAACCCAGAAGCTACAGCTGGTGCAGAATGTAGCAGCCAGGCTGCTATTGGGTTTCCCTCTGAGGGAACAAATTCAGCCTGTGCTGAAAGCACTGCACTGGGTACTTATAGCATACTGGGTTTGCTTCAAGGTGCTTGTTCTCACCTATAAAGCCCTATATGGTCAGGGGCCTGCATACCTGAGGGACCGCCTTTACCCATATGTTCCCCAGAGAGCACTGTGGTCAGGATCTCAAAATCTTCTTGTTCTTTCCGGTCTTAAAGATGTCCAGCTGGCTACAATTAGGGCGAGAGCCTTTTTGGAGGTGGCACCACTTTGGTGGAATGAGCTCCCTGAGGGATTTATCACAGTTCCACAGGGCCTGTAAGACAGAGCTCTTCCACCAAGTATTTGAGTGAGATGCCACACTAAAATGCCCAATATCAACCGGGTAACCTACACCCTATAATCCACCCTTGGCCACCTGCTCCAAATCTGCACTCACACTGAGGAACAATGTGCCAAGGAGCCAGACACCAGCTGTCTATATATTGTGACCCCATTGTGACCGACTAGGACAGTTTTTGCCATCTTATATATGTAGCATCCTTAGAATTTGTTTTATGATTTTAATTTGTTTTATTGTCTTAATGTTTTTATGATGACAATGGCCTTGTAAGCCACCCTGAGCCTGTTTTGGCGGGGTGGGTGGGGTATAAATAAAATAAATAAAATAATCCTGGGACTTTCTGAGTTTGAAAGTTAATATCTTTCGAAAGGCCATCTTGTGTATTTTGTGAAGAAGCAGGGAATCTCCTTACTGCTATTCATGCTTCTAGAATGGTATTATCAGTGCCTGAGACAATAGGACTCCTCAAGAATACAAAACTATAATGCCCTAAGTTCATCTTTTGCTCCAAAGAGAGTGGACACTCTACAGAGATTTGAGAGGTATCACCAGTTTAAAGCATAATGTCTCAAAGCACTGATCACCTTCTTAGATGAAGCTGTGGCTGTCTGCCAACCAAAACTGAGACCTTAATTTATGGCTGCAAAGTCAATAAGATCAAGAGAGGGGAAAAGAAGGCATTTATTACAGAAATAAGAAAATGGGTCTCAACCTTTCATTTTATGGCATCTTAAATACATGGAATAGAAATAATGCCAAAAAAAATTAGACATTTCCACTTAGAAGGAAAGTAATGCTGTCAGGATTTTAATAGTTTGACAAAAAATTGCCTCCAGGAAATACTGTAATATATAGATCCCCCCATAAAGGCACTTCACTTAATCCAACAAGTAGAACAGTGTTTCATTTGCTCTTTCAACATGATACCCACTTTCTAGTTGAAAGCCATTTACCTTATATTGATTCAGGTAATTAGACTTGTGCATTTCTTCTGAAAGTGTAACCTAGGAATGCAAAAATGCTGTCGGATTTCTTTTAATTCAGATGCACAGAGCCCTCCATGTACGTTTAGAGCTCCTTTCTATGAGGAGCTTCTCTCTGTTGTAGAACTTCCCTATTTTGATTATTTGGGTAATGGCAGGAGATTTGCCCTATACCATTTAGTAAGTGGTGTGGTCACAGTACATATGTGTATTGACATTTTCCTTCTGTGGACTAAAGGGGAGCATAATAGTGCCAGTCTTCAGGGACACCCTATGAAGTTGATGGGCAGTAGAACAAAGAAAATAAAATACTTCTTCACATGATGCATAAGGCATTTGGAGAACTCAGTGCCACAGGCTGTGGTGACTGCCTCTTGTTTACATAGCTTTAGGATACTGCTATCAGTGTCTATCATCCTAAATTGGAGTGCTATGAACACCTGTAAATTCTAGTTGCTGGGCACAAGAATGGCAGAAGAAGAGCCCAGTGTGAGAAACAGGATAGTGGTCTAGATTGATCATTGGTCTGACCTAGCACAACAATTCTTATGTCCATTCCAACATGCAGCTCATCATATAGTACTGCAATTATCAAGTGATGATTGCAGGGGGGAGACTAGAACTCAGACTTTTGGGAACTTAGGGACCTAGGTCCCTTTCATACAGGCTCTTCAAAACTGCTTTAGCTTCTTAAGGCAAATTGATTTTTTAAAGGTTTCATACACCTTAAGGATAAAAAGCTGTCTTGCCCCATGCTGTGACAAGGCCCTTTCAGATGTCACCACTAAAATTGTAGCCAGTTTTAATCCAAAAAAACCCACGTGTCTGTCTTACTTTTGCATGTACAGGTTCTGTCTTGCCATCCTGTCTCTTCCCTCAGAGTTGGGCCTGCAATCAGTTTGTCTTCATAGACCAAAGCAGATTAAAAATATACCGTGTGAAAGGAGCCTTGGTTGCTGAGCTGAGCTTCATGATAAAAAGGGTTTAGTTCTACAATTGAATTTTTGTTATTTGTTTAGATATTTATACCCTGCTTTTTTCTCCAATGTGCAATATTGTTCTGTCCTCCTCCACTTTACCCTCACAACAACAACAGCCCTGTGAAAAAGGATCAGATCTATTTTGATTCTTCATTTCATCTGATGGTGGTTTTTCAGAAAAATCATAAGAAATGTAGTAATTAAGTACTCTATTATTTTTTCATTATGGTAAATGGAAAGTAATCATTTGATTACTTTCGATTATACAAACAAGCACATTTCATTTGAGATGACAGTATTGTTTTCTCTTACTGTCAAGTATTTAGAGAATATCTTTAGATGAGTGTTTCTGGTGTGAATCAGAATTGGCTGTTCTTTCTTGCTAGATTTGCCCAATGGTGTACTGCATTGTATCTGGTTCTCCTTAGATTGAAGAGAGGCAAATGAATTACTGTCCTCTGGATTTCTCATTATTGTGTGAGGTACCTATGCAAGTCTGTGCGGCAATAGTTCTACCCAACATATTAAATGAAGCTGCTTTATGCAGAGTCAGACCACTGGTTTACCAAGGCAAGTACTAACTACTTGGACTGGCAGCATCTCTCCAAGGTCTCAGGCTGAGTTCTATGATCTATGTAACTTAATTTTAAAAATCAATAAGAATACTTATTTAAACTGTGATCTTCATTTCCTGAAAGTGGCTTTTTTCATTGGTGAATGTTTAAATACATGTTTGGTTAATGTATGATAGTGACTAATTAGCTTTGTCTATTCATTAACTAATTATTATTAGGTGTTTATAATGGTCCCTTATGGCATATTAGCACACAAATTTAAATTGATTTAATAGCCAGTCTTTGTTCCCAGGGAATCATCAGAATTAAACCATCCAACAATAAAAAAATCAAAATCGAAAACTATAACTGATATATCCAATTCAACAAAAGACTGGTTCTACTGGAAGATCCTAGGGAGAGGAGATCTGCAGTCATCTAGTCTAGTTGGAGATGGGAAAATTCCAAGCTGGGGAGGCTGCCACCTCTATGGCGACAAAGAAAGCCGAGACGACGAGGAAGAAGAATGAGAAGCAGGGGAAAACCACCCCCCACTTGATGCTTCGGTTACTGGGGTATCACCAGGACACAGTCCACCAGTTACACAGGAGATTTTGGCAGGATACCCCCCCCCCAACCCATCTGTGGTTTCAGGAGGTGGTGAGGGGATGGTAACAAGTACAGGGCCAGCCAGCTTGGAGGCAGCTGGTGCCACCATGCATGTAGAGCATTAAAAAAAAATCAATAATATTATTATTGAGGGAGGGGAGAGCTGAAGAGGACCCTAGATGAATGTTGCTGGCGTTTTCCTCTGTGGGGCATGAGAACAGAAAATGGGACACTGTACATTTAAGAGAAAAGGAAAGCAGGAAGTCACTGTGGTGCCCTAAGAATGCACACACACAAACCTTGTAGTTCAGTAATTTTTTTTCACAAGTGATCAGAGTTTAATGATAAATTCATCCTTGAGTTAAAACATCATTAAACTCATCCCTGAATTAAAAAAAATAAAAATAAAAGACTTTTTTTTTTTTTTTTGCAAACTGTACCTGCCCACCACAGGGCTTGAACTGACAACTCTTGATGATGAGCACACTGCTTAATTCACTGAGCTAACTGGCTCCTTTGTCTAAGATGAAGAGAAAGGCAAACATCTTTTAAAAATTTTAACTGCAGTCCCAACCCCTTCCTCCGTTTATGATTCTGCAAAAAGAAAGGGAAGGGAGGGAGAAATCCAGGCCCATACATGCAAGACTAACACATTTGGAGCAAGGAATCCATTAGTCCTTTATATTTACTGATTCCTTCTTATGCTCTCTCTGGCTTTTTAAAAGTTTACCTGAGAGGGAGGACATGTCCTCTTTTGTCTTTGGAGAAGGAGGGAAAGAAAACAGAACAGGGAGGGAGCATCAGCCTAAAAAGAGAGAGGTGGAAATGGGGGTAAGACAGCGGGCAATACTTAAATACCCTCAGAAACAATTTTACTTTAGAAAGGATTAGCAAGTCGAAAGCAGATGAGAACAAAAAATCGCAGCAAAAGGAGTTTTGGTAACTATGAGGCAACAGTGTGCTGAAAATGGTCTGAATGCAGATTCCTGTAAAACAAATGCAGAAACAAGAAAAAGCCCCAGCACAAACTGGAAGTGAAAGCAAGAGGGAATGCTGAACAGAATAGGATGTGCTCAGAAACCAAGGCAGATACAGGTGCAGAAAGAGCCATTACAGTTCTGGATACCAGGAGTCCACCAACCATACATAAATCCTCTCGATACATGTGGTCACCATGTTGATTGATCAGGAGCTGTGCATGTGTTTTGCACACACAAATTGTTTTGGTTTATGCAAAACAACCAATAGATTTTCCAGGGAACAGGAACGGAGAATCAGGAAAATACCACTTGGGTAAGTGGTATCAAAATACTCTATTTTAAAGGAGGTTTGATCTGGAAAGCGACGGCTGGGGACGGTGCACAGATGTTGGGTGTGTGAACGTGGATAAAATCCATTACTGAAGTGTGCCAAAAGCAGTTCAAATGGTACATCTGAATGCACCCCTAAGTAGGCCTATAGTGTTGTAAATTAACTAGCATCAGAGGGAAGCAGGACTGATGAGAAAACCATGACTTATAAGAACTGTATATGCCCCAGGAACACAGAACATTAAAAGCAGTATCAGTTAAAAAGAGAAAAAAGAGAGTGGTTAAATTAGACCAGTAGATTAAATTAAATTAAAATTAGCTATTCAGAGATCTTGGACTGCTTGGGGGGAATGGTGTGTGTGTGTTCAGATGGGATTTTGAATTGTTTTACCCTTACCACCATTCTTGGTCGGGCTTTCAGCTTGTTCCCTCTAACAGTGAAGTAGATAACTTCATGGTAATTATTAGATTAGCCAACTGTTGCAATCAAGAGAGTTGCTTCATACTGGAGACTACCTGTAAGTATAACAAAAAATAGACCACCCCCTTCACCTTCCCCAGAACTACCTCAGATAAAGAGAAAAGGGACTACACATGTATGATTCTCTCATACTGGCATGGAATGCCAGGAGCATGACGGCTCTGCCAAAAACTGTCACTCTGTGCTTTTGCCATTAAGCTGAAGGGCAAACCGAGTGCAGAAGAAGAATCTGAGGTTCCTCTCTACTAGATCTTACACTGTGCCCAAGGCAAGTTTGTGCCCAAGGCAGCCATCTACTAGACCTTACACTGTGCCCAAGGCAAGTTTGAAGCAAGCAGTCAACTTCTTCCTTCACTGACTTGCGTCAGCACAAAATCTAGTTGATTTTCCTTTGTCTGTACTGTCACAAGAGAGGTGCAGAAGAATTTCATTTACCCATACTATTATGTACTGAATGTGAATCGCTCCTATCTATTCACATGTTAAGCTTGAGTCTGAATGTGGCTCTTCAGATGTTGCATTGCTATTGGTCGGTTTCTGCAAAACCTGTGTAATTAACCCAATCACTGAGTGATATTGTTGCAAAGAGGGAACGGTCCTGATTGGCCTTTATCCCTGTATTCTGATTGGTTTTTAACTTGTAATGGGTGTGACTTTGACAGCCCGGGAGAGTTTAAAAGAAGGAGCTGTGCTCCCCTTGTGGTTGTGTGTTCCTGACTTACAGTTGCTGTTTAATAAAGCTGAAATCACTTGAAGCTGAATCCTTTGTTGAGTCTCATACTTAATACATACTAAGGTGAGCTTGCAAAGCGGGGAGGTAAATCCTTGCTTAACAGGGCTCCCTTGAATTCAGCATGGGATCTGGGAGAGTCTGCTACATTTCTCATGCTTCTGGAGAGGTTTGGATGAATCTCCTGTACCTATGCTCAGACTGATGGAGATTGCAAGGCAGTGTGCCAGCTCCATGCTTGTCAAGTTTCTCTGGGCTCCACTTATGTGCCTTGCTCAAAATGGCCTGTTGAGGACTGAGAAACTTCTGTCTAGAGTGCATGGAATGCTCAAACCTTTAAGTACTGCTAGTGTTAAAAGAGGGCACCTTCAAAATTCTGCTGCAGGAGGTGGAGCCAGCCACAACATTGCTGCTACAAGAGGCAGGGCCAACTGTAAAAAGGCTGCTGCAGGAGGTGGAACCAACTGCATAATGACAGGGAGTGTGGTTATGCATAACTCTAATAGAAACTCTTCAGCATTTCCATCAGAAGCTCCATTTTACAGGATGCCTTTTAGAATTAATATATTGGTACATATTAGCATATTGCTATAAAATATATACACACAGCTTGCCTTTAGTCACCAAGGCTGAACCTCAGCAATCAGCACTATAGAGCCCTTGTACTGTAGCACAAACCAAATGAGATTCAGGATTAGAAGAACAGAAACATATATACCTAGTCTCAGCAATTAACTGCCTCACACTAATGGGCAAGATAAACTCCCACTTTCTAAAGAGTCCCCAATCTGTAGTAACTGATATACTGAATTTTTTCTTGTTCCTGCTCATACTTCATTTGCTATTTCCACTGCTATTCGTGGGCCTTTGAAATGTTCATCTTGTTCCCCATTACCGCAATCCTATTTGGATGGAGGCCACAGGAATTTTTTTGTAGTTATCTCCCAGAATCATATTCTGGAAATATGTCCTAGATCATACCTGCTTCTGTAATGCTGCCAGAACTAATCCAAAAGAAGAAGAAAAAGATGGGAGATGGCAAAAAACTTGTGGTTTGCAACAGCCATTTGAAGAGTTCTACTATTTGTTCATTAAATTAATATAGTGGCAGGATATTTTTTTCTCATTTTAGACTTGGAACAAAGGTGTTTTTTTTTTTTTTTTTAAACCCATGCCTATGTTCCAACTAGTATTTCATGCCTCTGATATGGTGCTTTCTGACATTTCACACACAATGTGGTGGATCTCGCTCTCTCTGATCTAGCATATATTTTCATGGGAAACAAGAAAAATAAATTAGAGACTAATCTTGTTATTAAGGGAGTGGACTGGGATTAACATTTGAATTAGCCACACATTTCTTGGTTTCCTTGAACAATTTGGGTGTCCTTGGATTTAGTAATATGTATTGTATTTACATAATATCTACTCTTTAAGGAAGAATTGTTACATAATTATGAGTTTGGTTATAGGCAAGCAAAATGTAATCATGATATGGATTGATGCCATCCTTATCTGTTGGTTGAGGCATCTCTTTGTTGCTTGCCCTGTACAATCACTGCTAAGAACACTAGGTCTCCATTATTGTAGCAGTGGAAATAAAGAGGTGAGGGAGATGAAGGTCAGCCTGATACTATGCACATGTTGCTACCATGGAAACAGTTTCTGAAGCAAACATGCATCTTAATATATAACAGATGCATGTTTGAATATCTAACTATGAAATATGTTTGTTTTTAGGTCAGAAGGTATGCTATGGTGATTCAACACATCCCTGTTACAAGATAGCTTATTTCCATGATGTGTCCAGACGTGTGGGTTTCCAAGAGGCCCGCCATGCCTGTGAAATTGATGGTGGTGTACTCCTGAGCCTACAAAGTGAAATAGAACAGACACTAATAGAAAATATGTTGCAGAACCTAACAAAGTCAGGCCACGGGATTTCTGATGGTGATTTTTGGATTGGCCTGTGGAGAAGCGGAGAGGGCCAAGCTACGTCAAATGCTTGCCCTGATCTTTACAAATGGGCAGATGGAAGCACTTCACTCTTCAGGTATAATGTTTGCGTGGCTTTATTCAAAGATGTTTGGCCTAAAATATAGGCAAAGAGTATTTTGGACTGAATTTACAATAGTCAGATAAGGTACCCATTTAAGATTTCAAAAACCCTTGAATACAAAATGGTCCCTTCACATATTTTCACTATACTTAGCATATTTGGTTTTCTTCCATCTTTCTTGGCATACCTGGTTTTCTTCCATCTTTCTTTCCTTGGGCGTGGATTTTTTTTTCTCACTGACCATTGGGAACTTTTCATCTTTCCACAGCCTCCTTGCATCCTTCAATAAGGCTATGAGAGTGATGTAGGGCAGCTCTAAGAATCACCAGAAAATTACTGGAGCTACCCTACATTTCTTCTGGGTTTCCCTCAAAAGTGATGTAGCAGCACAATGGCATCATTTTTTTTTTCTCCCGCTGCTCCAAATGGCAGCAGGCAATTAGGGCTTCCAGCAGGAAGCCTCCCAGTCCCACCATAGCAGAAAGCTTGGCAGCTGTAATTGAGATTGCCACTAAAATAATGGGGAAATTTGGAGAATACTTCAAGAGAAGAAAGTCCCTACGTGAACAGTAGAGTTTACATCTGTTGGCTCCAAACCTTGGAAGGGTGTTTCATCACTCTGTTGTTTTTCTAGATAGTAACTCTGAAGGCTGGATAATAACTGTGAAGGCTGTGACCCAGATTACCCAGGCTAGTCTGATCTCAACAGATCTCAGAAACTAAGCAGGTTCAGACCTAAGTAGTATTTGGATGAGAGAACTCCAAGGAATACCAGGGTTGTGATGTGGATATAATAAAAATGTGAAGGCTGTTGCTGAACTCTGCATGTTTACATATATTCTTGAGCTTTGGCTTTGTGGACCCATTAAACAAGGCAGTATTTGCCAGGTCCTTTAGGGACAATTCTTATACGACTTTCTGTGTCTGCATGTGAATACAGGAATTGTGTGACAAACAAGCACACAATGAATAGTAAAAGAAAATGATCTACTTTATAGTTCTCTTTCCAATAACAAATATGCTCAGAATAGCCAAAGGAGAATATGAAAAGGTCAGATTAGCATATTTTTGGTTGAAAGCTAGAGTGGTTTCCATTTTTCTATAAGCTTTATTTTTTGTTCAGCTCTGATATGGCAAAAGGAGCCTGTTCATCCTTATGAAGGTAATGTTGTTCTTATTTGGGGAGAATTATATTAATGTTCTGAAGGAAGTGGTTATCTCTAACCAAACCTAACTCCAAACATGTATGGTACTTTATACTTTATTATTAAGTATAAAACCAAGGCTTTTTTTCTGAGGGAATGTGCTGGAACACTGTTCCAGAAACTCTTCAACAAAATTATTTTTAAAATGTTTAAAAGTGTATGAGTTTTCAGTATACAGATTGAAGGCTTCATTTCTATCTTGAGAGTTCTGGCACCACTTTTTCTAAAAAAATAAAAAAGCCCTGTATAAAACTATTCTGGGTGGATTAGTGCCTGAATTCAAAAGAAGAAGAAAGATTGGTAGGAAACAATCCAGATTTCCAATGTAATTTCTGCTGTATTTATACATTATGTCAGAAATTGGTATACAGATGAACCTTCCTGTGGGAGTGAAGCATGTGTTGTGATGTATCATCAGCCAACTGCTAATCCTGGCTTGGGAGGGCCCTATCTTTACCAATGGAATGATGACAGATGCAACATGAAGCACAATTTTATCTGCAAGTATGCTCCAGGTAAGCAATGCCAAAGCCAGTCTTTACATACCATTTTTGTTTAACTTTCCAAAATAACATTTGGTAGTAAGAGGAAGCTGAATTTAAAAAACAACAACATTGCATAACAAGGAAGATTCAGGCAAATATGCATCAAAAATGATGCTTTTTAAAAAGAACTGTCACAATAGGCTGAATTGATTATATTACTATAGAAACCATATTTTTTTAGCTGTCCAGGTTAAATAAAAAATGGCAGACTGGATATCTGCAGGGGTCTTTTCATAGAAAAAGAGCTACAGGAGCTCATTAGCATATGGTATGCTAATGAGCTACTAGGCTATTAGCATATGCCATGCCCCCTGGCATCACCAGAAGTTATGTCAGAAGGGGAAGCAAAAGAGGGGGGAAACCCACCATGTTTCAAGAACATTGGACCAGGGGGTCCAATTCTGTGGGCTTCCAAACAGGTTGCCCCATCCCCTCCATTGTTCTCAACGGTGGGAAAAAAGTTACTTTTTTTCTCACGGTGCTGTTAGTAGCTCTGGGGGGAGGGGGTTTGAGGGAGAGGCTCCAAATTTTCAGGGTAGCTTCGGGAGCCTCTCTCCACATACACCCCTACGTCTCAAAGCAGGTGTGTGTAGTGTGAGTGGTCTAATGAGGTTGCACCATCAATTTATACATGTATAAATGTTGTTCCTTTTGGTCTTTTGGGATTTCTGTGTGGCACTGTGGCATGCTTGCACTGCCACAGTGCCACTTGTTCTGGAGTGTGCCACTTGTTCTCATGGCAAACCAGCACCTCCCAACACAGTTCACTTTCCTTGAGATTATCTGGGAGAGTCTGACTGCTGGTACTGCCTGCTTGCCTGCCTTAAGTGCTGCTGGCTGGGTTTCCCCATTGGAAACAATGGAGGTAATGGGGGTAACCTGTTTGGGTGCCCATAGAATTGGGCCCACTAGTCCAATTGCTTTGGGACATGGGGGTTTATGTGGGGAGAGGCTCCTGAAGCTACCCTGAAAATTTGGAGCCTCTCCCTCAAACCCCCTCCCCCCCAGAGCTACTAACAGCACTGTGGGGAAAAAGTAACTTTTTTCCCACCGTAGAGAACAATGGAGGGAATGGGGGCAACCTGTTTGGGCAGCCACAGAATTGGATCCCCTGGTCCAATATTCTTGAAACTTGGTGGGTTTCTTGAGGAGAGGCTCCAACAGCTACCCTGTGAGTTTGGAGCCTCTTCCTCAAACCGCCTCCTCTCCAGCCCCCAGAATATACCCTATGTTTTCACCATTGACTTCAATAGCCCATAGGATATAATGGGACTGAAATTGACATTCGGCTGGCTGAAAGACTCTGGAATGGCTTGTACCACCGAAACTGACATGCAGGAGCCTTTCTGCCCTCCAAGCTGCTGAGCTGTGCTCCAGTGCGCTCCCCCCCAAAAAGACCCCTTGATATCTGTATAGACCCCTTCTTAATACCCAGAAACACTAATGTGCACTCTTATCAGTAGCTCAGTCACCTCAGGAATGGGGGGAAAATTAACAAATGGGGGACTCACAAGGACTTATGGGGAGCATCTGATTCCCCCCTCTACCACTACTTCCTGTTTTGCTTCCCTGAAAAGCCCCCATAGCCTCTCCCCTTTTCCCAATTCCTTCTCTCTTTCCCACTCACCAGTCAACACACCTTTATCTAACCTCATCTTCAGCTTTTCCTCCTTCAGTTCCCTGGCTGCCTCCACCCAGAAAAACTATGGCCCAATTGTTCAGTGCTAGCCATCAGTCTGGGACCCAGGTGTGTGGTGGGGAACCCACAATTACTTGTGGGGGACACCCCATTTTCCCCTGTGTCCCTTGCCACACTGCTTTTTCTTTCCCTCCTCCTGCCAACCCCCATATCTTCACCTTTCCTTGCTTTCTTCTCTCCTTCCCTCCTACCCACCAACAACACCTGCCTTTTATCTGTCCCCATCTTCAGCTATATTTATTATTTATTTACTTCATATCCTACCTTACTTCATATCCTGCCCAAAGAGATTCACATCATTCTCCTGTCATCCATTTTATCCTAACAGCAGCAACACTGTGAGGTAGGTTAGTTGGACAGGGCCTGACTGGCCCAAGGTCACCCAGTGAGCTTTCATAGCCAAGTAGGCATTCAAATGTGGGTCTTCTAATCCTAATCTGAAACTCTACTGCACTACACTGATTACATTTCAGGGACGGCTCCTGTTGAACAGTGGCAAACAGCCAGTCCTAGGTGACTTGTGCAAGTCATATGGCATCAGGTCCTCTGGTGGTTGCTCCTAGGCC
Organism: Gekko gecko; assembly: GCA_029375565.1. Lineage (NCBI taxonomy): Eukaryota > Metazoa > Chordata > Lepidosauria > Squamata > Gekkonidae > Gekko > Gekko gecko. The sequence goes on from JAPDNY010000004.1 coordinate 83,503,970, forward strand.
TGGACCCAGTGAGTTTTCCTTCAGAACTCAGAACAGTCTTGGAAAGGACCCTGCCCCCTTCTCCTGCCTTTAATTACACAAACTAAAACTCAACTGGCAATACTGTTGTGGTTGCCTGGCAACCCTCACAATGGCCACTGCAGAGGCCATTTGTTTCTTTAAACTACAGGTGCTGCTTCTATTATTTTGGGATTATTTATGTATTTATTTATTAGATGTATATCCCACTCAATTCCCTACCAAGCAGGGCTCAGGGTGGCTTACAACAATTCCCCAAAGCCCCAAAGCCCCCCCCCCCCCAAAAAAAAAAATAGATTTCAGATTTTTGTACAAACATGGGTGTGGTTTTTTCAGGTCTATAGAAAGATCTGTCTTGTCTGTTCATAACTCCATTTTTTGAATTTAAGTTTCCCCAGATTTGACCATGTTGAGAATTAGGTATATTGATGTAGCACCTACTGATTCACAACTACAATATTTTGGTATGCATGTAGACTCTTCAGTTGAAAATAAAATGTGGTGGAAAGAATGGCTTGGATCCAGCAATGCACGTGGAAACATAAATGGACTTCTGCTTAAGCAATTCTTCTTAAGCAAGATCAAGTGTGATGCCTAATGCTTTTCTTCTTATATATTATTGTTCCCAGAAACTGGTTGCATAAGATCTAGTGCAAAAAGAAATACAAATGAGGATACAAGGTCTGACTTTGTGCAAGCAGCTACTGTGGTCTTTTTCTTATATTTGCATTTGCACAAGAGCTCTAGCACCCACTGTATGCTGCCCCGGGCTCCTTGGGGAAGATGTAGTAGGTTAGGAGAAAGATGTAGTATGCAAATGGTCTATACAGTGCACATTCATTTGGTTGTATTTCTGGTCAAAACGGACACAAAAATAATAGGAATGGAAGTGCCTGTGCATGCACCTGCATCTGACCCAGGGGCCTACCCATTTAATGTTTTCTTTGCCTTGCCCTAACCATAGTGTAACATATACCATGGCATAGCTGTGGGATGACACATTTTATGTGTGAAGATACTGCAGGCTATGGCATGACTATGGCAGTCCTGTTACTCCTCCCAGGAAGTAATCAAATAAGAAGTGTGCAAGTATTTAATAATTCTCCCCTGCATATAATAGAAGATCAAAGCTTTTCCAGAGTTTGAGTCCACTGTTGAAGTTATGAGTAAATAAACTGAGCCAGTATCTACAAACCCCAAAATACCTGGTTAGAGACCCAGATGGAGGGACCATTATTCAATGGTAGGTCATTTTTTTTAATCCAATTCCCACATTCAGACCCCACTACGTCCAATTACAGGATCTCAAGTAAAAGATACTAGGAAGATTGTTCTGTCTGTGACACCCTGGAAAGCCGCAGTAGACAATTTATATCTCGATTAGCCTACAGGATAAGGCAACTGGCTCCATATGTTCTTCATATTTTTAAAAGCACAATACAGTATCCCTGGAGCATGACAGCTCACTTCCTTTTAGTCTGTTTTAAGAGAAGGTTTAGATTAAAACAGGGTTTTTTAAAAAAAATGAACATTGTGTATCGTTCAATGTAATCTGTACAAAACAATGTAAACAATCTGTTTTTGTTTTTCATTGTTGACCCATTGATTCAACAGATGACATCCTTGAAAAAGAATTAGGAGATAGAGCAGATCCAGATTATGGTAAGAAACATTTGGATTGAATTGCAATGGTGAAGTAATACAATCTCATTCATCATTTACAAAATCCAAACAATCCTATAAATTAGAAAAGCAGACTAGCAGTAGAATAGAGGAACAATAAACCCTACTGATATTAATATTTGCAATGTATGTTTTTATAAGCAGATGGATATATTTTGAAATATAGTAGGTTGTAAGTCCTATTCCAGATGTGTTCCCAGTGGTATGATAAAGCTCTGTAGACAACTGTATCACCCACCTTTGATTTCTTTTTGAAGCTGATGAGCTGTGAAGTTGGCATTGTCTTTTCAAAGTGCAATAATGTGACCAGGCGCTCAACACAAATACATTTTGTTGTAGTTGTAATATTTTTTTTTCAGAAGTCCAGACAACAATGCCAGCAGGGAAGTCTCATGATTCAAGCAACCCAGAAGATAATTTTCCTGTGGTTGTTACTGAAACTGGTAATTGATGCACATATGATTCTCATATTAATGTTTTTGTGTGTAAGACATAGGCCATGCAGATGTGCAATTGCCATTTATTAATAATATGAGTAAACTGCCTGTGTCCCAGAACTAAAAATGAAACAAAGCTCCCAGATAAAATATCAAGATGTTTCTGCGATCAGCTTTTGAAGGGAAGGAAACTAGATTTTTAAAGGGAAACATTAGAAGCGAGAGTTAGTCACTGTAAGGTACGTATTCCTATCCATTCTGCCAAACATCTTCTCTTCCTCTAGGACCATACGGACACAAAGAATCTGTAGTTAGACTTACATGTCCAATCTTGATTCTATGCACCATATTTTAAGTGAATAGGTCCTGACATAGTTAATGAACATGATGTTGCAAAATGTTTTATTCATAAAGAAGTTTCAGAACCAGTGTTTTCAAGTCAAGGATTCTGATGATGAGTTCATGAGCTGAGGAACAGTTTGCTGAAGTATGAGATGTTCAAAAATTTGTCAGTCTTCTGTTTTGGGATAATTCCCAATCAAGGAAGAAAATTTTCATCCACAAGAATGAAGCTAGAGTCTGCCTGAGATTCCCAAATGAATATGCAGTTTTCATTATGATACATTTAAAAAGCTCATATAATATTAGCAGCATTTCTATTGTCCTTTTGGTGTTAAAAATATATTGCAATAGTAATCCTTACACAATCCTTACACATTGTAAATGGAGCTCTGAGGCAGAGAACAAGACACTGACTCACCACATCCCATGCCCCACCTCCAGCGAGTTTTTAGCTAAAATGAAATTTGTATCAGTGATCTGTCAGATCACACCTCATTCTCTTAGGTGCAATATACAGGCTAAAAGTGTAACATGTGAACAACCAGCACTTGTAGTGGGGGACAAAAGAGATAAGAGTTTCATTTCACTTTAGTCCAGATTCAATTTTGTCACCCGCTGCATAAAAACCTTGAACTAGGTATTCACACTTTGAATTCATTACAGTCAGTTATCCTCTATTACCAATACAGAACACTATACATGAAGTCAAAAACATTAATAAACATGACCTAATATTAGGCATGACATACTTTCAAATAAGTTTCCAGTTAATTTTGTTGTGTAAAGGTGTGCAGTTCCTATAGAGTCTATTTTTTTGGTAAATACAGTTTATTATTGGATATATCACATGTTCATACATTTTCAACCAACCTACATATCTATTTTTCTAATTTCCCTTCTCCCCCCCAAACAAGGCTTCCCGCACTGCTCCAACCCCATTAATATCTCTCTTGTTCTGTTACAGTTACTTCTAAACTTATTTTCTCTTACAAACGGTAACAATTCAAAAATCTAATTCTATTTCATTTTCCTCTTAATAACTATCAAAGCAAATCAAACCACGTTTAATGTCCCAATTTTTCAACAAGTATTTTTGAAAGTCTTTCCAGTCTTCAAAGAAAGTTTCATCTTCTTCGTTCGTTGTTTAACTTTCTTGTTAATTTGTCCATTTCTGCCAAAAACAACGTCTTTTTAATCCATTCCCATGTTTCAGGTACTTTATCTTGTTTCCAACATTGAGCAAAAGTCAGTCTTGCTGCTGTAGTCAAGTACCATAGTAGTGTTCTCTTGGCTACATTTATTTCTTCCATTTTAAGACCTAACAATAACATCTGTGGGTCTTTCTTAAAAGTACAATTCAAAATTTTTTGTATCTCATTGTGGATCTCTGTCCAATACTTTACTGCTTTATCACATGTCCACCACATATGGTAAAAAGACCCTTCATGTTTCTTACATTTCCAACATTTGTTAGACATACTTTCATTTATAATAGCAATTTTTTTAGGCGTCATATACCCCTATAGAGTCTATTTTCATTGCTCAGTTCTTCGTATGGCTGGGAAGGTCAGGCACCTGGGGAATCACCTTTTTGGGGACTCAGTTCCTGTGTATTCTGGGTCCAGCTCTAGGGCTTAGATAGAAACATCTAGGGCTTAGATAGAAAAGGACTTGGGCTTTTCCCACTGAGCCTTGCCCAGTGACAGCTTCATTTCCCTCCAACACCTTGAAGCCCTAAACTCAGCAGTGCTAAGGCTGGCATGAACAAGAGACATTTTCTTACTGACTTTTTGCAACATGTGTGTGATCTTGCTCCAGTCCAGGATGGTTTTCCTTTGCTGAAAAAGAACCAGGTGGTTTCAGTTTTGCCTAGAAAGAGTGGAATGGCATTCTACCTGCCCCATTTTGATCATTGTGAATAATGTAATTATGGCTGCAAACTTCAGAACACTTTCCCAAAAGTAAATTCAATTGAATAAAATTGGACTTACTTTTGAGTAGACCTGCTGAAGTCCCACTGAAATGAGTTGTACTTAATTAATTAATTAATGGCAGAATAGTTAAGAAAATGTTTTTTCAGACTTTATACTTTCAGAGAACCTTTCCAAATTAATATATCTGCCTAGGAAGTTCTTGACATCTGCCTTGATTATGGTTACCAACTAGACTGGAGAAAAAAAATTGATCCCTTTAACAGAGGTAGAAATGTTTGGTTGAATCTTTTCATGGCACAGAGATAAATAACATCACCTAGTAAATAACTTCCCATTCAATCTCAGTTAAAGGGACAGGGCATTCTTTTCTTCAGGCCACTTAGAAACCCTAGCCACCCTGTACAGAGCAAAATCTTCTTAGATACGTTGTAGGAAGTGTACTCAGGGCTTCATCATTGTCCCACATGAACTGCAGGACTCTCCTGCAGTTGCACATGGGTTAGTTGCAGGTAAGTTTTTAAGTTTAAGGTTTTTGTCTGCTGCTAACAATTGCTGGTCTAAGAATATTATTTGAAAATTATAAACACTATAGTATCCTGTGGCACCCTAAAGCCTAGCAAGTGTGACATAAACATTACTTGACTGTGATGTCCATAATTCATGTGTGAACAACTGGCTTTAGAGCGCTTTCTCTGATTGTGCTTTTTTGTGTATATTGAGTACAACAAAAGAGACATCCCGTATGGTTTAGTCAGATAGAAATGCAATGCTATAAACTCAAATAAAAGGCATTAATTAGACCCTTTTTCTTGTAGGTTTAATTCCCAATCTAATTTATGTTGTTATACCAACTATACCACTGCTCTTGTTGATATTAGTGGCTTTTGGGACTTGCTGTTTCCAGATGCTGCATAAAAGGTAAATATTATACATAACCAAAATTGGGTCTCGGGCTCATGCACTGTGAAATTCATACTTCCATTTGCAATCTATTCATATTCAAGGCCATTCTATATGCAATGCAAAGCCATTCACATTTTCATTGCAAAATTAACTTTGTTCCAGTGTTATATATTAGAATAATGGAAAAGCATATTTAATGATGTACCAAAGCAGTAAGAATGGATCCACATATCACAATATTTAATGATGTATGTATCCAACAAAATCTTTTTGCTTCTGGATATTTACTGCAAAAACAGCATTCTGCTAGAATGGCTGGAAAAAGCCACTTTCCCATATATAGGCACAAGACACTGTACTTAATGTATGTTGGTTTAGTGGCTTCCTAACTTAAAACTGAATTTATCATATTTTCTATTCTACTTGAACACCTTTCCTTTTAAAAGATCACTTATTCTGGAGCCAAGATCTAAGACTATTGTCCAAGGCTGGATCAGTACATCTCCATCATCCATATTATGCTCATTGTCAGAATATTATTTTTTTATTCTACACTGTATGAAGCCAGTGCATTTAGTCTCAGCCACATACAACAAGAAGCAAGAGCAACATGAAGCTAGGTGTGTAGGGATGGGCACAGACTGGGAAATGCTATTTGTTTTGCTTCATGATTCTTGGTATGCCCGGTTTGTGTGCCATGAACTGTCATGAATGTTTAAGTGCAAAACAAACTGCTTCAGTTTGTGAGCTTTGTGATGTCATAGAATGCACCCCCCCAACATGCTAGAAATATCAAGCTTGCAGGAGATATCTGGCTAACTCTCCTCCCCCTGCCCTCCAAGTTTGGTGAGGATTGGATTTACTGAGTCCGAGTTACAGACCTCAAAGAAAGTGTCCCCAGGAATACTTTCTGGGGAAATTATAGGTTCAGGTTCAGGAGGTTCAGGATTGTATAGAATGGACCTGTGCAAGCTAGAGACATCAAACTCACAGGGGACCTCCCCCTGATTCTCCTCTACATGCCTTCCAAGTTATGTGCAGATTGTACTTAGGGGGTCCGAGTTATGGTCTTCGAAAGAAGATTTCCCCAGGAAAGTGCTTTTGGGTAAAATATCAGCCACAGGTTCAAAAATGTATAGAATGGGACCGCCTGCAAGCTACACACACCAAAAGCACAGGGAACCTCACCCTGCCACCTGCTCCTCTACAAGAAGAGGAGGAAGAAGAAATTGGATTTATACCCTGCTCTTCATTTGGAGTCTCAGAGTGGCTTACAATCTAGTTTCCCTCTCCCCACAACAGACACCCTGTGAGGTAGGTGGGGCTCAGAGAGCTCTTTCAAGAACTGCTCTTGAGAGAACAGCTTTGAGAGAACTCTGAATGATCTAAGGTCACTCCATGTGAAGGAGTAGGGAATCAACCCTGATTCTCCCAGATTAGAGTCTGCACTCCTAATCACGGCACCAAACTGGCTCTCCCTCTGTTGCTTTGAAGTTTAGTAAACATTTTGATTGAGTGAAGACAGTCTGGAAATGTATCCATTCATGAACCACCACAAATCCCTTGAAAGTTCATGGATAGTTCATGCTAGTTGACCTGCAACAAACTTCAGTTCATGAACCACAAACTGGCCAAAATGCATCACAAACTTTAGTTCATGAGCCAGTTTGTGCCCATCCCTATAGGTGTGACTAGCAACACAAGGCTCCCACTAAAACTGGCAACATTGTACTTAATCAGACTTCACGTGGATATTGGATGTGGAGACAACTGGCTGATCTCACAGGAAAGTCTGAACAAAACTTCAAGAAAGATAAAATTTGCCCTTCCAGATTGGCTGTTATATTATAAAGCATTAGTTCTGGCCTGGATTAAAGAGTGGATAACACTAAAAAATGATAGACTCCTAAAAATAGAAGCCCGTGACCTGCTCCTGGCCTGGCATGCATTCATTTGGTACAAGAAGGCCAAGACACATATGTATTTTAAACAGCACTGGATGAGAGGTTCTTTACTAAAAATTTGGGAACAAATTAGAAATTGTTTCTACACAAAGATACCAAGATAGGTAGCACCTCTAGAAGTCTTTACAAACTCAAATTTATTTCTTAAAGAATCTGTGAGAAGGTACCATGATTTATTAGATAATAAACAAGAACTTAAAAGAGACCCAAACCTTAACTGGTGGCAGAATGTACAAATTCAATCTAGATATAATAAAGATAAGTCAGTAGGTTTTTATGAGTCTTCTAGAAATTGATAAGATCTTGTTGTACACAAATCAGAAATTTATTTTTAAAAAAACCGTATGACCTGCTTCTTGAAGATAAAATGCAAGACGAAGTAGTGAAAAATGTGATGACAAAATGGGCCCAAAACTTAGGGCACAACATCGATTTAGAACAGTGGGCTCAGATTTGGGAAAAGAGCCTAAAAATGACTAGAACAATTTTTTATAAAGAAAACATTTACAAAATGTTCCACAGGTGGTACATTGCACCAGATATGCTTTCAAAAATGGATGCTAGTTGCTCTAATCTTTGTTGGAAATGTCTGAACAAAACAGGATCTTTCTACCACATGTGGTGGAAATGTGGAAAAGCTAAAACATATTAGGCAGGAGTACATAAAATAATCCAAAAAATTCTAGGAATTTCTATCCCCTTTACCCCAGAATTGTTGTTGCTAAATATACTACTGAAACAAAGTCCAAAAATGATTTACACTGTATACTGCATATTATTATTTCAGCTAGAATCCTGTTTGCTAAATATTGGAGGAAAACTGAACTACCATCTCAATCCGAAATCATTAGTAAAATATTGGAAGCAGCTGAAATTGATAAGCTGACCTTTTTCTTAAAAGATAGGACAGAAGAACAATTTGTAAGAACGTGGTCAAAGTTTTATAGTTGGGTCAGAAACCAGGGAACACAAAAATAAATAAAAACAAATAACAAGTGGGGGGGAATGATATTTTAATATTTAAAAATGAGGGAATATAAATAATTGTTTTTTCTTTGCTCTTGTAAAATATAATGAAAAAAGATTGAAACAGTCCAATAGAAAACACTATATATTATGTTCAAGTGTTATAAGGGCAATGAGGCTAGCCTACCCTCACCCCTATTTTGTTATGTTTTTATTGTTTATATGTTTTTGATGGTTTGTCTTGTTTTCTCTTTGTTTAAAAAGAAAGAAATATAAAAAAGAAAGAAAGAAAGATAAAGTTGACACAGTATCCTGGGTTGGTTCCAATGGATTTGTTCTGCTAATGGTAGTACATTGCTCTAGCATAAGGTGCCTTCCCCTGCCACTCTTTAAACTCTTGTGTCAGAAGAACTCTCCTTGTGCCAGAAGGTGCTACTTAGTGGAACAAATCCATATGATCCAATCCCCTGTGTCAAGCATTGCACCCACCTTGAAGGAGAGGTTCTCAGCCATTTTATTCTTGCTCCTATAGAGACAACAACTTACGATGATACCCTCTTGTAATATTAAAAGTCAAAGTAAGAGCATGGAAAACTCTTATGTTGTCCTCCCATAAAGGTGGCATTTTCCCTGTGCTTCATAGCAACCAACACCTCATTCATGCTTAGCTACTTTCCCTTTCCTTTCTTCCAGGGAAGCAAGGAGAAACTGCCTCAATGACACATCTCCATTATCATCTGAATGCCTTGCAGAAAGTTTAGATTCTAACTTGGTATATTTCTCAGTTTGTATGATGGTATTTTCAAAGTTGAAACTACAATTCCTGACAATTTCCTCAAACAAATCAATACTCTCCCCAGAAAAGTTGCACAAACTCCTAACCTGCTGTTAGTCTCATTCAGCCTAAAACTTATGATTATCTATATTACTCATGGATGTTCTTTATAGTACAAGTTCCTACAACACATACATTGTTACAGCCATGGTATAGTAACCACTGTTCCTTGGCTTCATCCCACAGTACTAGTATAATGTTTAAAGGGCTGACACCAGTTGTGTGGTATAAGTTGTGTGGGTCCTTACACACAGTTGTCTTGTCTGATCTAGGCTGGGTAAGAATTGACTGAGAGGTCTTCCATGATTGGTGCAGCAGTGTTCTGGAGTGAAGTAATGGAAAAGCAGCTGCCATGGCAGTGCTGGAAAAGAATAAAGGAAACCTATGATAATGGAAAAATACCTTTACATGCAAAATTGGTTTCCAAGCACTGTATATTAAGAACAGACTGAGGGATCAACACTACTTTATTAATTATAATATGCAGTGACTTTAGGTCTGATCCAAATGCAGTAGTAATTAGTAGATATTTGGGGGATTTTGGATCACTCACAAGCAGCTGTGGATTAGGTTATTAATGGAAAAAACCTCATACAATTTTACAGGTAAGTCTAAAATACTTTTGGTGTTAAACAGTTAATGTGAAAATGCCTACAGCATGTAAAATATTTTATTTGCGTTAAATAAAAAAAGTGAGTGGCACTTCACTTACAGAATGAATCTTTCTCTCTTTCTCTTCATGTTCTGTCTCCTTTCAGTCTGGAAATAAAGAGCTGGCAGGGTCAGGAGACTCTCAGAATTGGTGTGGGACATACCATGGCATTCTACGATGGGAAGAGGGAGGGTGATTTGGCAGAAGTCATTTCCTCCTCTTGTACAAATAGAAATGCCCTCCAACTCATGGAAAGAGAATCCAAACTGTATGGTAAATTACTGGATCTAGCAGAGTCCAAGAATAGGCATCTACCCCCAGAAATCTGTAGATAGACTGTGTAGATCCATGAAGCAGTACATGCCCTATAGAATACCTTGGTATGTTCTCTTAGCATGAAATGTTAAGATTAAATCAGCCTGCAGCTATGTGCATAATGGGTTATTTTTTTTTACAGGTGGCCAAATAAAGCTTATTCAGTAATAGACGTAATTCTGCATCTTTTTACAATAATTCATTCTACCTTATCATCAATCTTCTAATGTATCTTTAGCTAAATCTGAGAAAGGAATATATATCCTGTAGATCTATAAACATACAAATGTGCTTTTAATTTTTCAGTAAAGGAAGAACAAAAACTAGTCCGGACCAGTCAACACTATGGATTTCAAAGAACCCCAGGAAAGATAGTAGCATGGAGGTATAGAGATATGACTCAAAAGCGAGGAGGAATAACATTTTGTTTACATGCAGGATATCTTATATTGTCATGTCAGATATTAGCTTGGAATGGCTTGAAATTGCAAAGGATCAGCAACATGAACTGGAAGCTCCCTCTAGAGGCAACTGTTCAAATCTTTTTTTATATGCAATGCTTTATTTTTAATTCAGCAGTAAAATGTGCCACTTTAAAAGGAAAAGAATACATTTATTTTGCTAAGGAAAATGACTCTACTACAGATAGCAAGGAGATGGACTGAGTATCTGGAATATGTACGGGAAAATGTCTACTGTATATGTCAGTTCTAAAACAATTGTTTTGAGTTTAAATTAACCTTTTCCCCTTGTTAGTTTCTCATACATTGTACCTTAATTGATGTACTGTAAATTCAGTTAGTATAAATTTACAGTGTAAGAAAGTAATTTATCTTTGCATAAAAGTTTGATAAAACATTGATTGTATGATTATTTGTATGGTATCAAAAGTGATTTCGTTGTTATTCTAACTTTCATCCACTTCAGTAAAGGTGCTTGAAAGTGCTGTGAGAGTCATCTGCAGTTAAGGATGCACACACTTGTAAATGTTTCATTCTTTGATGTTTGTTAAAGTTTGAAAAGCCCTCCTCCATTACTCCCAAGCACCTTTTTTCCAAAATCTAAAATCAGGCAATTAGGGGTATGCATTTGGGTTCGGTATATTGAACCTGAAAAATATTGATATTCCCCAATATTCCTGAATCTTAATACCAGTATGGTATTCAGATTCAGGATTTTTTTTCCTGCTCCATTATACTCTTTGGGGACCATTCCCCATAGGGTATAATGGAGAATCGATCCAGAGGTATCTGGGGGTCTGGGGTGTTGTTTTTTTGAGGTAGAGGCACCAAATCTGCAGCACAGCTTTTGGGAGTGGAAATCTATTTTAACCCATTAAAATATGGCTCTTTATGTGAAAAAAATCACTTCCATTTCCCAGAGTTGTAAATAGCCTGGCATTATGACCTGTTGTTTTGGTTTCCCTCCCTATGGCAGGGTGGAATAAGAAGGAACATTAATCTTTCCTATGTGTATCAGTAGGGATTAAAAGGATTCTTCTTCCCCTCTATTCTAAGTGCAAGCAGATGCAATTATAATTAGAATTGTGCCTCTACACCCCAAGTTAATGTTTGTGTTTAATTATTCACCTTTTGTTTTTTCAAGAAATCAGCTGTTTCTTTTAGGCACCATGGATTTTAATTGTTTCACATTTAAATTGATTTAATTTGTTTTAATTAGCAGATGTTCCTTTTTCTTTGCACACACTGGCAAATACCTTAACCATCTATTCAGCTGGATAGGGGCCTATGGATACTTAGCCCCCTGATCATTCTGCTATCTCTAATGGTTCTTAACCAACCATTCTGAACCATTAATCTAACAAAGGCATGGCTAATCCACATTCACTATTATGGCTCTCTGAGGACACTGGGTATGAGTCCCTGATGGAGCACACTTTGTAAGGGAGCATGATAACAACCCAAGTCAGAAAACAAAGAAATAAAGACAGTGAAGGAATGCAAAATAAGTAAACACGATGAAGGATGGGTGGTGGTGGTAGAATAGAATAACAATAGAACAATGATGAAAAAATAATTCCACCCAGACTTCAACAAGCAATCGTATAAGCTTAGTTGTGTTTTCTCTGTACCATGCTACAAAATAAAACATTGAAAACAACATGGGTTTTGTTGAGCAGGCGAACCTGTTTATTTCTTGTGCATCCCCTCTGCAGTGATAAGCTTCCAAAACATAGGGGAAATTACTGGTTCGCTATGATGAGTACATATTACTAGCAAACGAGTTATCTTTATGATTGGCTTGTCGAGAGTCACCATGAATCATTTTGCCCATGGCAAATTAATTCAATGCAAACAAAATTTGATTCACTTAAAACAAACATGTTTTGATTAAATAAAAAGGCTATTACTTGGTGTATAAATTTTAAGAACTAGGTTTATGTTATAAAAAGAAACTGTAACATACTAGGGAATTTCAGACAGATGATATATTCCGGTTCAAGAATGGTTCCCAAACGGTTTCTGGTCTGACATTTCAGACAGAACTGTTTTAGAACCGGTTCCCTACTGGAATATATTTGTACTTTCACACACAAACGCATCTGTTCCATTCAGGAAACGGGGCTGAAGCATTATACCTGTAAACTGCTTCCAAGTAGTCTTCAGTTTCTTCTCCCGGATCCGAAACGCTTTTTCCCACCGTTTTTTGCCCATGTGGGTGTTCTCCGTCTTTTTTTTTTTTAACGTTCATTTTAGAGTACTATAGCACTATAACAACACCAAAACAGCACCATAGCAACCCCACTGGAATGCTATGTGATGTGTTATAGCGCTATAGTGCTCGAACGTTAAAAAAGAAAAAAAGACGGAGATCGCCCATGCAAGCGAAAAACAGCGGGAAGAAGCGGTGCAGTCTGAATTGCCAAACCACTTCTGATCTGGCTCTTTTCTGGTAGGGGAAAGCCATGTGTGAAATGGCAGCCCTGTACCGGTTTACTTCCAGACGGATCAAAAAAGTCTTCAAACCAGCTGAAACTTGGTAATGTAAAATTCCCTCCTGTATTCTCCAGTGACAGGCAAAAATGCACAGGGTTCTAGTCTTTTCTTATTGGATAACTTTTCACATTGCAGCGTTATTGTGCCAGTGATCTTTCTTCAAGTGCCTACCCTCCTCCACCAACTGTCTCTAACTATCTCCACACAGCCCTGGATTCTTTTACCCTCCCACCAATCAATTGTGTGGGTTACCAATCCTACATATAACATGCAAACCAAACAATGGACGAGTTCAGACTGGCAGTTTGAAGTGGGAGCGAGTTCTGGCAAAAAAGCCCTAGAAAAAACTGTCCTGGGTTTTCCCGGTCACACTGTGCCGACTGATGCGGGAGCATACTGGGGAGGAGGCATGAGGGAGTGTTCACACTGTTGGCCTGAAGGCACGGCTGTAAGGTGCGGCTTTCTATTTCGCTAATCTGGAGATATGCACATGAGCACACAATCAAAATTGCGGATTTTAGCATTCACACTGTGTTGGTGTCGGATAGACATGCTTTCTGGGGTTTGATACCACTTTTAACAGGTATCTTTTAAACTTGGGAATGGAGCATTATAAGACGGGTTGAGTATGGCTGGGGAACGCTGGACAGATGTGCCTGTGTGAACACCCCCTTTAATCTGCTTGTGAAACGTTTGCCTCTCTCAGGGCAAACTGCCAGTCTGAACTTGGCCAATATATAGTCAGTCCTCTTCAAGTTCCAAACCCTCTTCATCCAATACTAAATTAATTTGCCTAAACCTGTTGTCAATTTTCTTTTAAACTCTCTTCCTGCACTTTATTTATTTTCTTTAAATTGTTAACTCTGGTATTTGAACCCAAACTGTCTTTTTGGGACAGCTGCTTTTATGGTGACTTGAAAAGCTGTTACTCTTTTATTAAACTGGAGAGACTAGTTTAATGTAACAAAAAATGAAGCTTGGTCTTTTGGAACCAAAAAAGTACTCTTCCACAAAGTTGTTACATTTTGTTCATCCCACTCTTCCACCAATGAGCTGAGGGTGGGATAGATGGCTCTTCCCATTTCATCCTTACAACAATCTTATGAAGTAAATTAGACTAAAACATGACTACCCAAGATCATCTGATGAGTTTAATGGCTGAGTGGGCGTCTGAAACCAGATTCACTCTGGCACCCTTTCCATTATACCACAGTGGCTTTCAGTTGGCAGCACTCATTACAGATCTCAGGATTAAACAGATGTAATATAGGAGACTGACAATCAGACATTGTTATATTTTCTTTATTTTGAATTATCCTCAGGGTGTAATAGAATTGTCAGCCTCCAACTGAGGCTTGGAGATCTCCTGGAATTTCAACTGATCTCCAGACTACAGAAATACATTTCCCTTGAGAAAACAGCTGCTTTGGAGGGTGGCCTCTATGGCATTATACCAAATGAGGTCCCTTCCCTCCCCACCCACCGCATCTCCTGGATATATCCTCAAAATATCCACACATCGAGAGGAGATGGATGGCATGTAAGAGAAATTATTATTGCTTATGAGAAATTATTACTGAATTTTTAAGGTTGGGTATTCCAATATGTAGTGCAGAAAATAACTATTTTTATGATTATTCAAATGATAATCTATAAATATTACATTTCATGTTCCAGTGCTTGAACATGGACTTTTAAAATTTAAGTATGCCACAGCTGGTTTTATCCCATATTTCTTATTTAAATGTTTTTATGTAAAATGATTAAGTGTGCTGGTCATTGATTGTAACAATAAATTTGATTTGATTTGATGAACGTGGACTTACAGATATGCATTACCCACTAGCTAGCCATATAGCACCTTGGCTCTTGACCTTTACTGGAAAATGGTGCAGGAATTCTCAATTATTGTTCTATAATCAGAACCCCAGAGCTGAATAAAATGATTCTATGCTTGTGTGAAATTATTACTGAATTTTCAAGAAGTTATTGAAATATCTCTGATGAAATCACAATTAGATTTTGAATGCAACAGGAACACAAATATGGGTGTCTTTAAGTATGGCACAGTTTTTATAACTTCAGAAGAACAACCATTGGGATGAGATCAGTGCTTTCATCTATTCCAAAATTCTGTTTCACACAATGACCAACTACATATCCCAGGAAGGCCAGAAGCAGGTCATGGCAATGAAAGCTGCCTTCTACTGTTGCCTCTAGATCTGATATTCAGAGTTTTCATGTGTCCAAATAGGAAGGTTCCATTTAGTCACCATGGGTAATAGACACTGATGAAGCTATTTACTCTATGAACTCATCAAACCCTCTTCTAAAGCTATTTTTAGCGGCCATCACTATATCTTGAAGGATTTAATTACTCATTGAAAGGAGTCCATCATTTTCCAATGCCAATCTTAAAGACACTCTCTTAATTAGAATTGCAGGGTCATGCATTCATGCTGTTTTTCTTCTTCCTTTTCCCATTTGGGCTCTAAAATAGCACTCCAAAGTATGCAATGTAAGCCACAATTAAAACCAGTTTAAACATTTTCAAGATAATATAAAATGCAGCCCCTTACAATAGTTGACAGAAAATCTTTTTAAAATTCCTCCATGCATAAAAATTGCACCCCCCCAAATCCTCAAACCTGCATGAAGAAAACAGTTTTCATCTGGCATCGGAAATGAAGAAGGTGACATGCCAGTCAAACAGCTGCTGAAGATCTTAATTGAAGAATGACCATGCATGGGAGTAAGGGTCCTTTGGTCAGCACAGAGGTGGGACTTCAATCAGTAGAATTACCAAAAAGGAAAACTGCCGACATATTGTTTGCCATGTCCTGTTTAAATGGTATACCTTCTTGCCTTGAATTTATGTGATTTTACCATTCAAAAATGCTAACGAATGATCTTTTTCATCCAGTCAACAAATTGTGAAACCTTTACATACACACCAGGGCGATGAGGCAGAGAACACTGGTAGCCGAAGGATGTCACACCAGCCAGCAACCACTTTTCATTCTCTGGACACATCAAGGGCCCACCAGAATCTCCCTGGAATGACAAATAGGAATGAAACCCTTAAACCTTCTTCCATTCAATCTTTTTGTTGTTAGAAATTAAATATGCCTGATGAGATAAAATGAGATTTTTTTCAGTAGTCTTAAGCATTCAGTGAGAGGCCTGTCAGTTATGCGCAGTATTAATGCAGCCCTCTGCATGAGTTCCTATTTTAGGCTAATTCTTTTGAGTTTGCATGAAGGTCGTGTCACAAAGGCTTTGTAAGTGTCACCGAAAAAAGATAATGCTTTTCTTAGTCTGCAGAACAGCTTTAAAGGCACATTGGTTATGACAGCAGCCCATGCCCTGTAACAGTATCTGTAGTAGCTTCCTGTTCCCCTGGGGTTAGGATCCAGATGCTGCCTAGAATTGTATTTTTCTAAAAATAAAAAGCAAGGATGTTAAGCTAATGAAGTACAACAACTACAAATAGTAAAATGATGACACCACTGCTGGAGAAAAAGATTCTCTTGCTGCCAAGATAAGCAGTGCTTAACCATGAACCAATATCAAATTAGTGTATAAAGTATTTATGCCACAATTAAGGATCAGAAAATATCACAATGAGCCATGCTTTCATTAACTATACTGCAGTGTCAGAAGAGAAGATTTACAGTGAAATCCTTAAGAACACTTTCCTGGGATTAAGGCCTATTTGAATAGATCTGAGTAGCATTCTGAAGTGGCCTGTTTCTGTTTCAATTTACCTGACAGGAATCAATTCCTCCTTGATCATACCCAGCACACATCATATTTTCAGTAATATTGTATTCTGGCATCTGTTGCTGGCATTTTTCTCGTGTTATAAGAGGGACTTCAGCTTCCTGCAGGATACTTGCAACTGAACCTGTTAAAATATGAAAATATAAAGTTAACTAGCCTGCTTCCAAAAGATTACACAAATCTCTAAACTAAACTAAATCTCATACCAGTACTTCTTATTTTTATCAGTGAAGAAAAGCAGGTGATTTGGGCTGCCTGTGTTGCTTGTTTAGCTCCAAATATATTTGATGAAGACTGTTGTTGTTCAGTCGCACAGTCGAGTCCAACTCTTCGCGACCCCATGGACCAGATTACGCCAGGCCCTCCTGTCTTCCGCTGTCCGCTGAAGTTTACTCAATTTCATGTTCGTTGCATCGATGACACTGTCTAACTATCTCATCCTTTGCCGTCCCCTTCTTCTTTGACCTTCAATCTTTCCCAGCATCAGGGTCTTCTCCAGTGAATGCTCCCTTCTCATTTGGTGGCCAAAGTATTTGAGCATCAGCTTCAGGATTTGGCCTTCCAGGGAACAATCAGGGTTGATTTCTTTTAGGATTGACTGATTTGATCTCCTTGCAGTCCAAGGGACTCTCAAGAGTCTTCTCCAGCACCATAGTTCAAAAGAATCTGTTCTTCGGCGCTCGGCCTTCCTTATAGTCCAACTCTCGCAGCCATACATTACTACGGGGAATACCATTGCTTTGACCATGCAGACTTTTGTTGGCAAGGTGATGTCTCTGCTTTTTATCATGCTGTTTAGGTTTGCCATCGCTTTCCTCCCAAGGAGCAGGCGTCTTTTAATTTCATGGCTGCAGTCACCATCTGCAGTGATCTGGGATCCTAGGAGCGTGAAGTCTGTCACTACTTCTATGACTTCCCCTTCTATTTGCCAAGGAGTGATGGGGCCAGATGCCATGATCTTAGTTTTTTTGATGTTGAGCTTCAAGCCCACTTTTGCGCTCTCCTCTTTCACCCTGGGCAAGAGGCTCTTTAGATCCTCTTCACTTTCTGCCATCAGAGTGGTATCATCTGCATATCTGAGGTTATTGATCTTTTCCCCAGCAATCTTAACTCCAGCTTGTGATTCATCCAGGCCAGCATTTCGCATGATGTACTCTGCATATAAATTAAATACGCAAGGTGACAATATACAACCTTGTCGTACTCCTTTTTCTATGCTAAACCAATCAGTTGTTCCATATCCGGTTCTAACTGTTGCTTCTTGACCCTTATACAGGTTTCTCAGGAGACATGTGAGGTGGTCCGGTACTCCCATCTCTTTAAGAACCTGCCATAATTTATTGTGATCCACACAATCAAAGGCTTTAGCATAGTCAATGAAGCAGAAGTAGATGTTTTCCTGGTACTCTCTTGCTTTCTCCATAATCCAGCGAATGTTGGCAATTTGATCTCTAGTTCCTCTACCTCTTCGAAACCCAGCTTGTACTTCTGGCAGTTCTCTATCCACGTACTGTTGGAGCCTAGCTTGTAGGATTTTGAGCATGACCTTGCTAGCGTGTGAAATGAGTGCAATTGTGCGATAGTTTGAACACTCCTTGACATTGCCCTTCTTTGGGATTGGAATGTAAACTGACCTTTTCCAATCCTGTGGCCACTGTTGTGTTTTCCAAATTTGTTGGCAAATTGAGTGCAGCACTTTAACAGCATCTTCTTTTAAGACTTTGAATAACTCAGCTGGGATACCATCATCTCCCAGCTGAGATGATGGCCTTATTTACACATCTTTCGGATTCGGGTGAGCCCATAGGTGCACCTTTGGATCCGAAGTGGCTATTGTCTTTGGAGCTAAGCTCTGAGGTTTGTTGGACTGCATGGTCAGAACACCCCGTGGTGGCCATCTTATTCCAGTTAATACACAATACCCATCATAGGCCTTACCACTACCAGGCCTACCATGAATCCCTGCCTCACTGTGCTGGACCTGCTATGGCTCTCTGCCTCACCATTGCCAGGCAGTAACAGCAACGATGGGGGCAAGGAGCTGGACCAGCAAGGACCTCCCTCATATTAATCAATGGATTGAAAAGCCATTTTGATGTTCTGTCATTTTACTCTTTCTATAGAATTTATGATCTTCTTGCTTCTGTGCTGCATTCCTTGTTCTCAATAAATTGGATCCAAAGCTGTCAGTGTAATGACAGGTATCTTCACAAACATATGAGAGTCAGAGAAAAACATGTAAAGAATGGGGCAAACCTAGTCTGTTATTGTTAGTTTCTCAGACATCACAAGACTCTTCATTGTTTTTGCTGCCTATGCTTGTGGCCTGCAGGAGGTTGAAGATGTTCTCCTTCAGATGCATCTCTCCAAGGATCATTTATTTTTCATCTGAAGTTCTATGTAGGATTGCCTGAAGTGATTCTGACAAATTATGGTTTTGCTTGTGCAACCTAGATAAATGTGTAACTTGTATGATATCTTTATTTGCAATAGGGGGCATACAAAATTAGATGTGATTTTTTCCAGCTCAAGATACTAAATCCACTTACTGATGGTTTATCTTAGGCTTGGACCACATTTAATATTTCATGCCCATGTGCTATAATTCAGTGGTTATTTAGATCTTCTGTGTTAAATGTGAATGGTTTCCAATGACCTCTGATTTTAAACAAACAAAATGAAATCAACAAATGAGACATGGCTATCAAGACCCTATCACATATCTCATTAGGTTCAAATGTCGTCCCCAAAGAAATACAGCCAGAAATAACCTAAAAGAATCTGTTCACATAAAAGTTTCCATAACTGAGCTTTTCATGCATTAGAATTATTGACCTTTTATTCTGTTCTTTCCACATTGGACTGCACAATGTGCTATTATTGCTTTATTTCCCACAGCAAAAGACTCAGTCAACTGTCCCAGAAGTGGGTACAAAGTTTTTATAATATTTGTACACACTGGGCTTCATCTAGTGATCAATCACCAGAAGGTGGTTGTCCCCTCCCCCCATAATCATTTTCAACCACAGGAAAGTTGATTCCTAGGTTTGTAGGACCTGCATAAAGTAATAGTCACATGGGTTATTGGGCTTCAGTGAGAAGGGGAATGGGGCAAAATTGCCCTTCCTTCTTCCATCATCAGAGCTGTCACTTCTGTCTGAACAGCTTCACTGATGGAAGGGAAGGGATAGTGGTTTTATCTCTTTGCCTCTCCTCATTAGATGTAAGTCCTGTGAACTTGGGAATCAACTTTCCCAGGACTGGAAATGACTGCTGTAAGGGGTGGGGGAAGGGAGCAGGAAAGATCTACAGTCATTGGATGAGAATCTGTAGTTCTTGTATGAGATGATTTCTGGATCTAACCCATGTGTTTGTAATTGACACCTCTGCCATTGAAACTCCGCTGTCATGCTGATATGTTTGGCTGCAACTGCAACACATATCTTGAATCTCAGTATGAAGATAAAATTTTATTTATTTTGCATTAATCTATACTCTGCCTTTCTTTTCAATGGGGACTCATTTTATCCATTTTATTCTTACAAAAAAAACATAAGGAAGTTTAGGCTGAAGTTTGTAACTGGCCCAAGGCTACTGAGCTTTTCCATGGCAGAATGGGGATATAAGCCTGGCTCTCCCAGATCCTAGTCTGACATTCTAACCACTACACCACACTGCGACTCAGTATTTTTCTGATTCTGTATGATATCATGGGTTTTAAGCCACCTCATTTTCATCCTTACTATTTATTCTTTTTGGGTTTTGTAAAATTACATCATGCATATGTAATTAATACACAAAAATGTAAAATGTCATCGATGCAACAAACATGAAATTGAACAAACTTCAGCGGACAGCGGAAGACAGGCGGGCCTAGCGTAATCTGGTCCATGGGGTCACGAAGAGTTGGACTCGACTGTGCGACTGAACAACAACAACAAATAAGGCCAATCACGGGTGATGTATGTGTGTGTGGATGTGGTGTGGGGCACACATATAAGCTGGGCACTTACTGGCTCATTTATCTTTCGTTTCTGATGTAACCTAATAAACAAGAGCTGATTCACTATGCTGAGTCTCTGGCCTCAGTACTTTTTAGTGGGCCTGGTGGTGGTTGTGGCAGTTACTCTCCTGGTTGGCCAACAGGTGGTACTGACTTTCCTGGCTGCCTGCTTGCTCACCCTGCAATTTTGCCACCATGTTGCTAATGGTGGCGGTTCCTCTCCTGGTTGCCCTGAATCTTCAGTGCCTTGGTGACAATGTTGACTCTCCAAGCTGCCTAACCATCTGCCTCACAACTTCACTTTCCTTTCAGCCCTAGAACCTCATCTCTCCTTATAATAATTATCTTTTGGTTTCGTAAGATTCCATGAGCTCCCATTGGCTGTAAAATGCCCTCCCTCAGCCATTGGCCCATCAGCTGCCACTCAAGAGTACTCGCGTGCCATTGGCCGGGTGCTGGGTCTGCTCCTCTTCCCCGCCCACTCCCCCTGGCAGATAACTCTCTCTCCTGAGGAAGACAGTTCTCTTGACTCCTGTGAGGGACTTCCCCCTCAGTGGCTGTTGGTAGGCAGCCAAGTTTGGTTCTGTGAGTAAAAAAACAAAGGTTTCCCCGAGAGAAAATGGTTGCTTTGGAGGGTAGACTCTATGGCATTATACCCTGCTGAGTCCTTCCACACACACACACAAATGCTGCCCTCCACAGGATGCACCCCCCCAAATCTCCAGGTATTTCCCTAATCAGAGTTGGCACCTGTACTTTCTCCTCTGTAAGGAAAAGGCCCTTTCCACACCTATGTTGGCCTTTGGGAGAAAATTCATTGGGCCCAGTCCTGATCAGGTTGCCAACTCCAGGTGGGCAATTCCTGGAGATTTGAGGGATGGAGCCTGGAGAGGGTGAGGTTTGAAGAGGGGTGGCACCTCAGACAGGTACGACGCCATAGACTCCACCCTCCAATCCAGCCATTCCCTGATGGGGAACTATTGTTGCCAATCTCCAGGTGGTGGCTGGAGATCACTCAAAATTACAACTACCTCTAGGAGGGAGGGGGGAGGAGATGGAAAACTAAAGGTAGTTTGATGGTTGGCTGGGAGGGAGATAGGATTATCAACTCCAGGTTGGGAAATTCCTGGAGATTTGAGGGGTCTAACCTGAAGAGGGTGAGTGTTGAGGAGGGGTGGGACCTCAGACAGGTACAATGCCATAGACTCCACCCTCCAAAGCAGCCACTCCCTCCTGGGGAACCACTGTTACCAATCTTGGGGGTGGGCTGGAGATCACTCAAAATTACTACTGCTCTTCAGGTAGCAAAGATCAGTTCCTCTGGAGAAAATGGTGGACTCTGTCATTATACCCTGCTGAGATTGCCACAGCAACTTGTCACTGAGTGCCCAAAGCCGGGGCACTCTCCCAGAGCCTCTTTCTAGAGCCCGTTGTATTTATTTCCACAACGGGCCTTATTCCTAGTAGATCTATAATTTTGAACAGCAGAAATTTTCTAGGTATTCTATTCGGAACCAAGAGTTAAAAGGACTCATACATATTTAGCCACATCCAATATAATTTTCGAGAAGAGACACTGTTGGTGAATCTCCCAGTCACCCATCCTGCGGCTTTGTCACCTCAGCAGTAACTGCCCCTCATCCAAACTTTCCTCCCTTCTCACACTCCTCCTCTTCTTCCTTATGTGTCTGCTGAGAAGAGTTCTCTGTGTTTGCACAGTCAACTGTTCTGTTTTTGATTTTTTATAATACCCTCTATTTAGTTTTCAGATTTAGTTTTGTATCACTGTGATCTTGATCCATGGATTTATGTATCCGTAGATGGGCCCACACATGACCATTAGATAGTATAAAAACATAAGACATGCAAATACAATTAGCCAGTCTAAATAATAATAATAATGAGGAGAAGGAGGAGGAGGGCCAATAAGAAGCAAAAGCCTTCACCTGCTGATGGAAGACAATGACAGAGACAGACAAATCTCCATGGGAAGGGAGTTCCATAACTTTGGCACCTCAACCAAGATGGCCCTTTCTTGGGTTGCCACCCATCTAGCCTCAGATAACAGATGCATCTGGAGCAGGCACTTCAAAAACAACCATAGTGAATGGGTAGGTTCTTATGGGTCCCTAAGGTATGCTAGACCAAAGTTTATGTCGTTTGGTCCTCAAACATAATTGGTTGTACTGTGGTGACAAGTGTATTTAAAAGAAGTATATTTTCAAAAATGATGATATATTTTACTCTAAGTATTCAGTTACACTGAAGAATAACACTTAAAGTATGGGGAGACAGGTGATTATACTAATGATTTTGAAAGTTAGGGTTTTTTCAAAGGAATGACATACCTTGATTGGTGGTTCTTCCCCAACCAGCAATAGAACAATTAGTTCCTGGCAAAAATTGTTTATTTTTTTCTGGAAAGCAAATGGGTTGAATGTAATCTGTGAAAAAAGATAACCAATCAATTAAAACTCCAGTGTTCAGTTTTTTATGATATCATTACTCAGGCAGCTTTTCCAAAGACAAATGGTAGGAGTGAGCCCAGAACGTGTCAGTTTCTGAGGACTCCAGTTACTCTGTAATTTATTTTTCTTTTTAGCAGAAAAAAAGGAATGTCTTAATTTTCTGAAGTTCTTTCAGACCTGCATCTAAATCAGGCCCATAGCTACAGTGGGGCATCTTGGGGCTAAACCCTCTGACTTACCGACAAAGCCCCATGACTTCCCATCCAGCCCAGGGCCCCTGAGTGGCAGCAGTTGTGGGGAAGGAGTCGCGTATTCCTTTAATTCAATTAGCCAGTGCCCCCTAAGAAATTTAAATGCCTCCCAACTTTAAAAATCCTGGCTACAGGCCTGGTTTAAATCAGTCCCAATTGTAGAAAAAATATATATTTCTACCTGTGTAATTGATGTGGAACTTAAGATGCATCAAAGCAATGTCACTGTCTTTTGTTCGCTTGTTGTAATGGGGATTTATGATGATTTGATCAATCTCTTGGATGACTGTTTGAGGATATGACAGATTCAGAGTGGAATGCAAACCAAGTACTGCTTTCCATTGAGATAACTCTACATTCCTCCTGGGGATTACAAGGCATATTTTGAAACACCTATGAACAATTTGTGATATGTAACTTGTGACACTTCTTTTACATTTTGACCATATTGGTACAACGTTCTCTTCCACAATTCTAATTTAGCATGGATTGTGTAGGAAAGTTTCCGAATGCCTATGTTCTTTATTCTGAACATATTGCTTTCTCAAACTGGTAGGGATTGATAGCAATGCTAATATTGTTTCCATCAATCTCTTTCAGTTCCAAATAGCACTGAAAGTATGTGTAATCTAAAAATTAAACCACCATGTTAGGGATATATCCACCATACTCTTGACAGGAAATCACCATGGAGCACCATTCCCTCTTTTCCAGTATATGGGCAGCAACATAATTTCAAGTAAGGGAGTAAAGATGCAGTATAATTTATTTACAGCTATAGCCCCCAAGCACATGAAAGTTCCAAATGTATCTCCATTGCCTTGTCCCATCCATAACTGACTGGCTAATGGTAGAGAGGAGAGGTAGTATTAGCTGGGCTATCTTGTAGTGTAAAGAAGTGTATGCCCATTGCTCTGTGAACTGATGAAGAAAATATTTGGGCATCTTTTGAATGTAAAAGTAAGGTATATGTACATTTTTATTTCAGAAAAAAAAAACCTGTACCTTAGAGATAAAAAGTTGTGGAACAACTTAACTCCTAAGGGCACACTTTCAGTGCCTTTTATAGTACACTAGTGTGTCTCAGCATACACTGACTTAAAATTTTCAAACCAAATATTTACCTGTTGATTTCGGAATTATACCACTAAAAGTGCAGTCCTATAAGCAGAATCAAACTCTTCTAAGTCTGGGCTAGCTGCCCAAGAAAGCCCCTTTAAACAGCTGAGCTGTGGGAGCAGTTTGCTCTGCTGGGGTCAGTTGTTTAAAAGGACTTTCTTAGGCAGGCAGCCCCTCTGGCTAGCTTCCCAAGACAGCCCCTTTAAACAGCTGAGCTGTGCTGATAGAAAACAGCTGAGCTGCAGCAGCAGGCTGCCCCCATAGCTCAACTGTTTCTGGCACAAATCCACCAACATGGTTTAGTTGGTATGTGAGCTGACTGGGTTCATGGGGGTCATGACTGATGGTTTACCCATGAACCACAAACCAAACTGACTTCCATTTTCTGTGGTATGTGCCAATCCCTAGTAATAACCTTACTTGTTTTATTTGTAATAGATACTGACGGTTTTAACTTTGCTACCCAGCTTGGATCTCAGTTGGTGGGAGGAAGGTAGATTTATAAATTTTATATAATTTAATAAATAAATAGTTACAATAATTAATATATTATTAGTATAATTGTTAAAATTAGGATAGTTGTTAAAAACTTAATCAAAATATGCTTACGGGCACTTAAGGCAATTCTGGACAGTGAATACAGCTATAAAAAGACACATGTATAAGTCTTAGAGACCTATTAACAATTCCTTTTAGTCAAAGTACTTGAATTTAGGATGATTTATCCTCCCATTGTATAAAATGCTGCCTGAGCACTATGGATTGTTCTATTGGGTGGTAAGATATCATTAATGGACTGAAGCCATTCATTACATTACTGGGTAATGGACCCTTCTGAGGACAGCCTTAGCCATTACACAGTTCTAAAGAGAAAGCGGCAAGGTTTCTTCCAAATAGTCAAGTGACCAGATCAACTCAGAATGAGATGTGTCAATCCAAGCATACATTTGGGATTGTTCTAACAGGTAAAGGAGAAATGAGGTCTGCCCATGACAAATGAGGTGGAACTGAATGACTTTACTCCATTCCCCAACAGCATGAGGCCACTCTAACTGCAGAAGATGAAACTGCTGCTGGCCTGGGTTACAATACCATTCCAAGAACACTTCTCTGGGATGGTATATTTCACTGAATAGACCTGAAGAGGATTCTGAGTTGAGAGAATTCTAAGTAGGTCTATTCAGAATCCTTCTCAAGTTTATTCAATGGGGCTTCATACCAGGAAAGTGTCTTTAGGATTGCACTGTTAAGCTTAAGTGGGCTGAGAGCAAAGCTTTTATTCTAAATGTACCTTTGTAAGATATGAGGTCATATTTTAATCACACCATTGGCAACACGTTGGATGAGTAATGCAGATGCTCAATTGATTCTAGATAAAGTAAGAACACTTAGCCTGGCACAACATATTTAATCACTCTTGATTTGCTTACATTCTTTATTGTGACTGATAAAATATGAGACTACAAATAAACTGAACACCTACCAAATTAAATATCATTTTCAGGAGGGAACAGCTCAACCTATACTGGGTACACTCTGAGAAATAATTTCAGATTTTCACAGATGTATGAAGGCTGCAGGATAATCTGATCAATAATGTCACAAACACAGTTTAATTACATATATAAAATATTTCTTATTTCTCTTCACTGCTACTTTTTTGCTAATATGGTTGTAAACCATTTGAAAATGCATGGTGTGTGTTTCTCCACACACTTTTGAGCATCTTGAACATGCACATCTGTAGAACATACTACATTCATAAACAGTCTACCCGGGTTCCTTTAATTTTCATCCGGTAGTTGGAGAGAATTGTGAGCTATAAATGAGCTAAGCAGCTCACATGGCAGAAATAAAAATTTGCATACATTGTATCCTTTCCTCAGCAATGCTTCTTCTTGTGGCTAAATTACCCAAAATAGAGATGTTTGTCTTTCAACTTAGAAAGGCTAATAATGGTACAGACTATGTGTGAGGATTTTGATTAGCAAAACCATGTGGAGCAGAGGAGTTAAACCCCTCTCCCCAATCTGAACCAGAGTTTAGCAAAGCTATAATTCAGTATTTAAATAGAAACAGAGATCTTAGATCTTCACCTCATTTAGTTTGACCTTCACGTATTTGGTAGTCCCTTGAAACATGAACTGTAGTAGGGAAATCATCAAATGCAAGTGGACCCAGTGAAAATTGGGGTGGAGGGGAGATCTCACAGATTTCTAAGCTAAATCCTTCTGTTTGCTGGACATGAGAAAGGACTGAATGGAACAAACCTTAGCTGTAAAGTATGTGCTCTCAAGAAAAGTTTGTGTGTCCTGTGAGGCAGCAGCTGTAAGTATTTACACAGAACAGTGAGTCCTAACTGCTACCAAAGATTGCCACAATGGCCAAGTTCAGACTGGCAGTTTGGCCCAAGATAGGCACATTTCAGAAACTTTTCACAAACAGATTAAAGGGCCAGTTCACACAGGCACATCTGTCAGGCGTTCCCCAGCCGCACTCAACCCGTCTTGTCATGCTTCCCTCCCGAGTTTAAAAAATACCAGGTGAAAGTGGTAGTAAATCCTGGAGAGTGCATTCATCCCACCTTCATCCCACTTCCCAAAAGTGTGAGCGCAAACAAGCTGATCCGGTAGGGATGCTCTTATGAGCATGAGAGATTATGCGCATGAGCACATAAGCTCATATCATCAGATTGCATTACAAAAAGCCACTTACAGCCGCACCTCTGCCAGGGGTGGGCCAACAGTGCAAACGCTCCCTTGCGCCTCCTCCCCAGTAGGAGTGTGACTGGGAAAACCTAGAACAAACCTGTTCCGGGTCTTTATGCCACGACTCCCTCGCATTTCAAACTGCCAGTCTGACCTCAGCCATTATCTGCTTTTATAGCTACAACCTAGACTTGTGATTCCATATCTCCTACAGTGCCCAGGTAAGCTTATATTCAAGAAAAACAAACTGGTTCTACTGCAGCATGTACATCACTCAATTTATTATCACTGGATTGTCCTACATACTTCTTACTACATACCTCCCTCAAAGGCCAAAACAGCCCTGGAAAGGGCCTTCACCCTCCCCCTGCCTTTTACTAAGAGAAACTAAGGCTTGTAGGCTGGGAATACTGTTGTGGTTGCCTAGCAATGGCCACTGAGGTATTCATTGCTTAAAGGAACAGGCACTGCTTCCATCATTTGGGGGCAGGTTAAACACCCATTTTTAATGCCATCTTTTTCTGCAAACCTGGGGCTTTCCCCCAGATTTGTACAAAGATCTGTTTTATCTGTTCATGGTTCCAGTTTCTGGGTTTAAGTATCCACAGATTTGGTCATGATGAGAATCTCTCTATATAATAATTGTGTTTTGGGGTGGCACTTTGCAGATCTCCCACTGGTTGTGCAATGCACTCCCTCAGCCATTGGCCCATCAGCCGCCACTCAAGAGTACTGACGTGCCATTGGCTGGGTGCTGGGTCTGCTCCTCTTCCCCGCCCATTCCCCCTTCAGCCGCTGTGCCCTGTCAGAATTACTGGCAAATGGCTTTCTCTCTTGATGAAGACACTTCTCCTGCTTGCCTCCTGTGTGGGACTAATTTTTCCCTCAGTGGCTGTTGGTAGGTGTAACAAAATGGTAGTTACCTGTGTTTTTAAGATGGCTCCTGTGTGGTTGTCTGTTTAAAAATGTTCCCCCCAAAGATTTAATTGAGCTGTAGTTCCAGAGAGGGGCCTGCAGGGCTTTCACTCATTGGGTTGAATGGGGCTTCCTCATCTGCTGGCCTACAGTTCCCAGCTGCCCCAAGGCCAAAAAGCACAGGAAAAGAGGGAAAAGGGGCAGGGCTGCATCAATATAGACTCCAGTCCATCCAGGGAGGGGC
Source organism: Gekko gecko (assembly GCA_029375565.1). Taxonomy (NCBI): domain Eukaryota; kingdom Metazoa; phylum Chordata; class Lepidosauria; order Squamata; family Gekkonidae; genus Gekko; species Gekko gecko. The sequence goes on from JAPDNY010000004.1 coordinate 83,532,467, forward strand.
AGTCTTTGTCCTGCAGGAGTTTAGGAAATGTTCCTGCTGCCTGTGCTGATGAGGCTGTCCAGGCCACAAGCCATAAACATGGGGGAACCCTTGGAGGCAGCAGAAATTCAGCCACTCCACAGTCGGCTGAACCAGGAAATAAATGGAAGTTTCCCTGCTCTCTTGAGCAAGAGAGAGAGACTGAAGCAGAGCCAGAGGCCAGTCCAAAGAGAGATCCTATCCTGAGCTCACAAGCTCCAGTGGTAGAGAGTATTGTGTGTAGGGAAAGAGGATTGCATCTAACCCCTATTGACTTATGCCCTGTTGATTCATAGTGTGTGCTTACTCCTACAGTTGTGCCTTGTTTATTTAGTGTGTGTGCTCCATAATTGTGTAAATAGTTAAATAAATTCTTTCATTTGGGAGATGGAAAGCTGAAATCAGAGGCTGATGCTTGGCTGGGAAGGGTTCCCAACTCCAGGTTGGGAAATTCCTGGAGATTTGAGCAGTGGAGCCTGAAGAGGGTGAGGTTTGAGGAGGGGTGGGACCTCACACAGTTACAATGCCATAGATTCCACCCTCCAAACCAGCCATTTTCTCCTGGGGAACCATTGTTGCCAATCTCCAGGTGAAGGGTGGAAATCACTCAGAATTACAACTGATCAGGAGGGAGGGCAGAAGTCAGCTACAGAGGGGCAGATAATGGTAGGTTGATGGTTAGCTGGCAAGGGGGTGGGGTTGCCAACTCCTGGTTGGGAAACTCCTGGGGATTTCAGGGGTGGAGCCTGGAGAGGGTGGGGTTTGAGGAGGTCACCACAGCAAATTGATGCTGAGTGCCCAAGACCTTGGCACTCTCCCAGAGCCTCTTTCTAGAGCTCATTGTATTTATTTCCACAACAGGCCTTATTCCTAGTTAGATATATTGATGATAATACAATAGATCTATAATTGGCAAATACCCCCAAAATATTAATGAATCTAGATATTAAATGAGTCTGAAGAGAGGGCTATGGATTATTCATGGCAAACCTATTATAAATTACATTTGGAAAATCCATCAGAAGAAATTACACACTGATATCTGAATCTTTTAGATTTCCTGTATCTGATAGGTAGAAGAAATACCAGTGAGTTATCTATGTGAAATAGTACTGTATTGTGAATCTTTTACAGTACAGCCAGTGTTATAACTTAAGGCATCTGACAGCACCAGAATCAAGGAAAGAGGCTGAATTATTATGGTGAATTTTTATTAGTGCTGATAAAAGCTTCTTTCCCAGAAACTCATCATGCAACCATAGTATGCAAATCATAATGAGCCTGCTGTTGTTCCATAATTAAAATTTCCTCTAAATGCAATTATATAGCACCAAGTTACATTGAATTCCTGAGGATGCATATTGCTGAATTTGAGGTGTCAGAATCTTGTTTGTGGCTAGCAATTGCATTTAACTGTGTACAGTCACATTTTATCCATTTAAAATATTCTATGCGGCCTTTCCACCCAATTCAGGGTCTCCAAGATGGTGATTGATGTGGACTAAACCCAGGGAAGACACAGTCTATGTTTTTGGGAGCTACTTAATTTTTTTCAAGAGCCTGGGAGCTACCAATCACAAAACAGTGGTTCTATGGGTAGAGCCAGTCACAAAATAGTAACTTGTATACAAATTACACTGTTTCATAGTAGGTCTGCAGTACTTATGTGGGGAAAGCTTTAATTTCCTGTTTGCCAAAGCAAATCATCCCCACACCCCCTGCAGGGGTAAAAATATGCCCTGCAGGGGTAAAAAATATGGTTATCTCTACTTTTTTCTGCAAGAGGCAAATAACAGCTTGCAAGAATAAAGAGTCAACAGCACACTTCTTTCCCATCCAAATCAAGTCTCTCTCTCTCTCTCTCTCTCTCTCTCTCTCTCTCTCTCTCTCTCGTGTGTGTGTGTGTGTGTGTGTGTGTGTGGTGTGGAGAATGAAGGATGAAGGATGAAGAGGAGAGACAGATGGGAAAGGGTGCTGATGCTGTCATTTTCCCATCCAGAGAAGAGGTATGTCTCATTCTCCTCCCATGAAAGAGGAATAGGAGAGATGCTTTAAAGGGAAGATTTTAAAAGTGATTACAGCAGCACTGGAGGAGCAGCAGAGAGCTACTTAATATTGCTTGGAGAGTGACTGATCCCACCTGAGTAACCTTATGGCCATTGGTAAACTACATACCATGATGATGCTTAGTGAAATGAAAGGGAAGATAAGCCTAACAAGTTACCTAAAGTACAATTTGTGAAGAAAGAGAACAGAAGAAAGAGAAGATATGGAAATTACCCATATACACAGTGTGCTGCTGAGACCAGCCATTCATTGCTGACAAGTGATGCTCCACATATTGGTCTGGAATTGAAGTATAATGACACCATCCAAGGCCAAGCACCTTCATGAGCATTGGTACCACCAACAATCTTTGTACCACTCTTCTGACTAATCAGCCTTTTCCCGCATGCTATGGGTGAAAAGGAAACAATATTGAACTCAAAAGCATATCATTTTGTAAGAAGGGTTCAGAATCTAGAATTTCAAAAATCAGAGTAGGTTAGTTTAGTTATGGGAGTTTCATTTGGGTCTTCACTCTTTTATACTTTAAAATCTATAAATACATAATGAAAATAAATATTCTTCCCCTTATTGTTATGAAGAAAAATGGCTATTATGTGACATTACTGACATCTTTCCTTCACACAAATATTTATAATAACCTGATACAGGGAACTTAATATCCATAAATTTAATTTTTAAAACATTATCTTTATTCTGGCTTGGGTTCACTATGGCTAAGATTGCCTCTGTAGTCAATTATGATCTCAAGGATTATCAAGAGTCTCCTTTTTCAGTTTATCATACAGACAGAAAAGAGAGACATTCTTTCGAAACATTGAGGCTTCTTTTTACCAGAGTTTCCATAAATCATGAGACTGATAATTTTTCAGAACTACTGAAAGAATGTTTTATCTGGGTGCCTTTTGCCAGTCTGAACTAAGACCTATAAATAAGATTTCTAGCATCTGTTATAACTATTTTATTTACATTTAATATGAAAAACATATCGCAACATGTTTTGATCAGAAAATGCATGTAGGTTGACTTTGAGCATTTCCCCTTTTGTATAGACTTACGTTTATCATTACATTGCAGGTGAATCACCAAATTATTGAGACACAGTTTCCTAGAATGAGAGAATAGTCGTTTCATTTGAGGTGTTTGAAGGCCATTTGAGATTTCAAGGCAGTTTATTCAAAACAGGGCTTTCCTAAACTATGTTTGAATACTTTTTGTGAAGAGTGAGCTGTGTTGTCACTTTGGCCATAGACTAGCAAGGATATTGAGGTCTGTATGTGCTGGCCCCAGGAAAATAGCTAGACCACTGACTTCTTTGTTTGTTTATCTCTCACCAGCAGATTTGCTGATGTGACATTTGGGAAGTCTGTTAAACATGCTGAACCAAAATAATATGATGTGCCTGACCATGTGATTAAAGTATGATAGGGAGATCAACACCAAAAAGATGATGGGATGTAGACTAGTAGAGGAAATATGAACATGACTACTCTTCCTGTTGGCACCTTGGAAGCAGGTTCTGCTTTTTAAATATATTTGATAAGAAATATATTGGCTGAAATGCTATGATTTGGTAGCTTCCTCAGCTGTAGCCAAGGTAGTTCTCCACTGCAGAGCATGTTCTTCTGGCATAGAGTACTTTTTGGCTCATTGAAAGATAGCATTGAGTGCAAGTGCTTAGAACCAGAATAAAATGCTCTGTAGTGGAGAACCATTTGCAAAAAAATGTTTTTGTATCTGTTTGTTTGTGTGGGTGTGTGTATATATACCCTTACAAAGTACAATGAAGGCAATGGTTGTAGAAGGGTGTAACTCTTCTTAGGACAGCACTGTTAAGCAGTATGAAGGAAGGGAAAATGAAGAGAAGATGGTCTATAATAGTACTTTTGAGAAAGCAGACAGCAAGTGAGAGATAACTGTCAGTACCGAAGATAACACAGCTTTACTGAAGAAGCTGGAATTTTTCACCCACACTGGAAACAGAGACTAACCAAAAGTTCTGAGTTCCAGCACTCTGTTTTTCCAAGGGAGTTTTGCCTTAGACTGACTAGAAAATGTCAATTTAATTTCCACTTGAAAGATGAAGGACTGGTCAGCTGAACATTCAATGGCATCTAAGAACATGCCCACAACCAGAGATCATTCTGTGTTGGTAACTATATTCTTGTTTGGCATTAATATCATACACATTTCTGTGACCTTTTTTGACCTGGATTTCTGATGCACATAAGTTCCTTATAATTTTCATTTTCTATAGCTGGAAGGGTAGACACAGTGTTTTCTTACTTGAAGGATTTCGTATCCTATTAAAACTATATCAGAATCCATAATAATGATCTAAATTCTACCCCAAAAATGAGGGGTGGCAGAATCTACACTTCCTCATTCAAATTTCCTTTGGGAACATAACAATTTGTATTCTAGAATGCTCAAAAGACAATTGCATTACTTTCTTATATGTTTACACATTCAGTTGCCACTAGAGATCAGTATGAGCAAAGATTTTTAAGAAATGTTAGCATGATAGTTGAGAAAAAAAATAATTTCCAGTGATATTATTCTGTTCTTTCAAGTTTATCTTAACCAGATCCAGAAGCTTTAATAATATTTTACCAAGTAAAAAGAAGATAGATCCCAGAACAGTAGAAGACAAAGAACTGAATGATTCAAGCATTTCTATGATTCAGCAGCTTGAAGAACGATTCCTTAGCATGTAATTCACCTGAACTTGTGTCCTTGTGCCAGCAATTATAAACATCATGGATCAGCTAAGTATCAGCTAAGTATGAGCTGAGCTCTGAGAAGGAGCTAGGTGTTTGAGCTGCCAGAGGGGTGAGTGGTATTTTTATTTATTTACTTTCAGCTGAGGTGCTTTAGCTGAGAAGGTACTGTGTCAGTGACTGTATTTGGGAGTGTGTGGGTGAGTTGTAACAGACTCCTGACTGCTGGAGTTAGGGTGTGAAAGGGTCATTGTTGCCTGTAATTAAGTGCTTGGGTGAAATTGAATAGCAGACTCCTGGCTGCTGGAGTTGGGGTGTGAAAGGGGCTTTGTTTGACCGTCATTAAGTGCCTTGGGTGATTTTGAGTAGCTGCTGGCCACGCCCTCTCCTGAGAGACAATTCCATTTAAGGCAGGAAGTTTGCAAGAGGCACGAGCCTCTGGCACAAGCCGAAGGGCGAGAGCAAAAGGGCGAGGCTCTTTGCCTGTGGCTCTTGGCCTAGGGGCTCTGTAAGAAGCCCAGGAAGAGCCAGAAAGCCAGGACCTTGGCTCCTTGGTAAGGTAAGGTAAGTAGACTCCTACAACAGGAGCCATATAAATACAAAGTGTTTTAAAAGGGGGTTATAGAAAAGTATTTGTTTAAAAACAATTATGAAGCCAGAATGCCAGCAGGGGGTTGGGGGCTATCCAGTGTTTTGCATGGAGTGTCACATGTATGACTATCTGCCCACTGGTCAGAAGTCTTGGGTGTGTGCTCGGTGCAAGGAGCTCCTGGTTCTCAGGGAGCGAGTTTGCTCCCTTGAGGCCAAGGTGGCTGACCTGGAGAAGCAGGGACAGTCAGTTAGGTGCACGGGGAAGACTCTCGGGGACTTGTTAGATATGTCCCACTCTGGATCTGGCAGCCCGGCTGCTGCCAGGGAGCATGAGGGTCAAGGGGAAAAGGGGCACCATGCTGAGGATAAGGGGAATGTGCCCTCAGAAGGGACCTCTTCTTCAGCTGGTGAACGGGTATCCTTTCGTACCAAGGAACCGTCCCTGGGAAGGGTGGGAGGGGGCTCTTGGTAGTTGGTGATTCGATCCTTAGGCAGGTAGACAGCTGGGTGGCGAACCCGCGTACTGACCGTATGGTGACTTGCCTGCCTGGTGCGAAGGTAGCGGACATTACGCGTGTTTTAGATAGGCTGGTAGATAGTGCTGGGGAGGAGCCAGTGGTCGTGGTGCACGTCGGCACCAACGATGTGGGGAAATGCAGTCGTGAGGTCCTGGAGGAGAAATTTAGGCTGCTGGGCAGGAAACTCAAGGCCAGGACCTCCAAGGTAGCCTTCTCGGAAGTGCTACCTGTTCCACGCGCAGGGCTGGAGAGACAGGCACAGATCAGGAGTCTCAATGCGTGGATGAGACGGTGGTGTAGGGGGAAGGGTTCAAGTTTGTTAGGCACTGGGATGCTTTTTGGGACAAGAGGGAGCTGTACAAAAGGGACGGTCTCCACTTGTCCCGAGAAGGAACCAGGCTGCTGGCGCTCAAAATCAAAAAGGTGGCAGAGCAGTTTTTAAACTGAATAATGGGGGAAAGCCGACAGGAGATGAAAAGTCTCTGGTTCGGGATGGCTCATCTCAAAGAGATGAAGGGGTAGCTATTACTTTTGTACAAGGAAATGGATTACAATTGTCCACTGAGACTGTGGCTAGTGATAGGAACTGCCTGGCAAGGTCTCGAGGCAGCAAGAGGAAGGCTGTGGGCTTAACAAACATGGGAAACTGTAAGTGTTTATACACAAATGCTAGAAGTCTCCGAGGTAAAATCGGGGAGTTGGAATGCTTGGTGTTGGGGGGGGAAATAGACATTGTGGGTATTTCAGAAACTTGGTGGGATGAGGAAAATCAGTGGGATACGGTGATTCCTGGTTATAAATTATATCGGAGGGATAGGGGGAAAGGGTTGGAGGTGGGGTGGCTCTGTATGTCAGAGAGGGTGTACCGTCCAGTAAGATTGAGAGGGTAAGAGAATTGGATTCGCTTCTGGAAATGCTATGGGTTGAAATAGTGGGTCCAAAAGGAGGCTTAACAGTGGGAGTTTGTTATCGCCCACCAGATCAAAAGATAGAGGAGGATTATAAAATGATGAATCAATTAAAGATAGTGGGTAGACGAAATAACTGTGTTGTAATAGGCGACTTTAACTACCCACACATTGATTGGGTCAATATG